>JAIVEN010000004.1:42825826-45225826 GCA_026686845.1 Adenanthera pavonina | reverse complement strand
ATAGACCCACCACTGGTCAACAAAAACAGGAAGGTCATAGCTAAGCAGTTGTAAGAAAAGACATGCAATAGAATAGAGTAGAATAGAAGATCATGGGTTACACAAGTAACATCATAAGTCAATCAGATGATGGAAAGAAAAGGCAGCCATAAGTAATACAAGTTAGCCGCTTCAATAGAAAAGCAATGAGTAATATAGATGCAAAGCATTGGTAACCCAACATGAAAATCAGAACCCTTACCCTTGACCAGAGGAATGAAAGCTGACAACAACTTCGGCATAAAACAAAAATAATAATGAAATTGAAATTAATCATTGGTGATAGCTTGTGTCTTAAATTCCAATAACTCAAAAGTGAGCCCTTGTTATCTTGGATTTCAGATAAGCAGCAGCTATGCGCTGAAAATAACCATTACATTATTACTGTCACTTCATCGGTCTTGTATACTAAGGTGATTGGAGTCCTCAGCTCAGACCAAATTATTTATTTATTTATTTATTTATTTAAGGGGGTGGAAGTTGCTAAGCCCCACAGACAATTGCCAAATATATATAATATGGTGTGAGTGTGAGATGAGCATAAACCCTCCTCCCTTACAACAAAAATAAAGAAGCCCGTGAAAGCTTTGCTACGACTCTCACCCACAACATCTTCCCCGGGGACTTGAGCTTCAGTCAAAGTGGTAACAGTCCTCTTCACCTCTTCAGTGGTCCCATTCTGCAACTTTTGACAACTCCATACATCAGTTCCGCATCACTTGAAGATGTATCAGAATAGGCGTCGCTTTGATTGCATTGCATCCAGATTATTTGACACAATCAAGGGATCCCACCATGATATCAGGCAAAACGCACTAAAATGAACACTAGCGTCGCAATGCTTGTTGTGCTGGTTAATGTGGTTGAGTCTAAATGTAACGTTCTCAGGGGTCTAGCTTCCATGGATTGTTTAATTTGGTTTTATCATGAGCTTCCTAGTGTAAGTTTTGATCCAACTGCTCATCTTTAATGTTCCCATCATTATCAATATTTGATGGGAATGGGAGGACAAGTGGATAATACGATAATAATAATACCTGGCTCGGTCGAGATAGTCTCCTATAATGCATTATAATTTTGTTGATCACACTCCCCTACCACCTTCAGCTTTTCTAAACTTTTTCCCACCGACTCGTCTATGTAGGCGATTTATTGCACTCAAAACATCGTCACATCAACGTTCAGCTCTAATGTTCTATCAAGTCTGAATTGGATGCTAAAAATGCAAACTTACACCGACGGTAGTTTCGCAATGACAGTATCGGAAGCCAAAAAAAAAACTCAACATTACATTACGCCGCCTAGATTCCAGTTCGACTTTTCTCCTTATCTGTGAGCTTCCGTTATTCATTGCAAAATTACAGAAAAATCCCAAAACACTAAAATAATCATTATAAAGCCTCAACATTCTAAAAAATTACTCCTAAATCACATCAATTGTCAAGTATAAAATTATATTCTAATACTTTATTCTCATATTCTACAATTTTATATTAAACAATAAATTTTTATACTTACATTTTATGATTATACACCACTAAAATTTAAATGCAACCATTTTATATCTTGAGACTTTATAATAATTAGTTTCATATTATAAAATTTTTCTGTAATTTTCCTTTCTTTACTGGGCGGAGAATGTTGGCCAAAACCCTAACAAAAAAGGCAAAACAATTATAATTTTTTTTTTGTTAACTCACACTTCATCCCATCTTTACCGGCCTTAGAATAATGTTTAAATCATCTAGAATTACTCTTCTGAAATTAGAATTCGATGATAAAGTTTTGAAAAGTATAACTTCACCATACTTGAGAAGATTCTGATCATCATCTTCCACTGTGTTTACAGCCCACGTCAGTAAATCAGCATTCATATCCTGTCAATCCTCAGTTTCAAATGACAGCAATCGACCATGTTTCCAGTTATATTAAAACTAAGCAGTTCAGCATTATTTACCCACCAAAAGTTTGGGTAATTACACTACTTTTGCATAAGACAAAATTTAAATGTTGACCAAAATCCATGTGAACACCCTTCCCATGAGACCAAAGACGATCTTATTAACTGCTTGTGCTAACTACACACAAGTTCCAAGAACAGACCACCGACCGCACAACCACCACACTCTTGCCATGCAGCCTCCTCACTTATATTTCAATTCTTATTCACAGTAGCAGAGTTGATGATGTCAACGAACTCCGGCTAATTACATAAAAGAATCTGAATTAGAACAAAAAAAAAAGAAAACAAAGCAAGAAACAAACACCTAAAGCAACAAAGCCTTGAAAATAAGTAATCACCTTCAAAGAAGCACCACCGACCAAAAATCCATCAACATCTGGCTGTGCCGCCAATTCTTTGCAGTTTGCTCCATTTACCGAACCTGCATTCCATAAGTTTAGCAAGTCCCATTTTCATTATTATTATTATTATTTATTTATTTTTTCATATTGTAAAAGAGATAGGAATGAAAACCAAAAGCCCAGAACAATCTCCAATGGAACACAAATAACATCATTATTCTTCTATATCTCCCTGATTGCACATACAAAAAGGACGTGTGAAGTGTAAAAAGAGGGTGTACCTCCATAGATAATTCGGACAGATGCAGCAACTTCACCACTGACATTGCTATGAATCCATTTCCTCAATTCAGCATGGACCTAGGCCAAACATCCATCACATTGTCAGAAGAACTAGTATACGACATTTACTTCTACATAAAGCATGAAACCAGACAGCTAGATGGCTGAAAGAAGACACATCAACATCCTGATTGTGATAGGAGCAAAAACTTACAATAATAAAATAAAAAATAAGGTTTCAGACAAAGCTAATCAATAAATATCAAGAACAAGAAAACAATCAAGCAAAGTTGTTTAAAATTTTATTTACGATTAAAAGTTTTATTTGTATCAAGAATTGAGTTCCAGACACCAAATATATCATATAAATGAGAATTTTCAGTACCAACAATTACGTTAAAGATGAAATACAGGCAGGCTTACCTCTTGGGCCTGAGCAGGAGTTGCAACCTTCCCAGTCCCAATGGCCCAAACTGGTTCATATGCCAAAACAACGTTATCCCAATTTGTTACTTTAGCTGCACATAGAATTGAGTCAGTCAAACAAGACATACAGTATTGAATTCATCTATCTCTGGCAGAAAAGAAGTTAATAAATATTAAGAAACATCATTGAGAATGGTTAAAAAAGGTACCTGCAATAGCTTTAGTTTGTTCAGCAACAACAGCCATTGTTGAACCAGCTTCGCGCTGTTCAAGAGTCTCACCAATGCAAGCAATGACTTTCAGACCTAGAGAAAGTGCGTATGCAACTTTATCTCCCACAAACTGTAAGTAGATGGTGCATAAATATAATTTAAAACAACATTAAACTCGGTTAGTACAATAAGAAACAAATCATAACAAAAAGGAAACATTTACACAAGATACACAAAAGAAGTTGAACAGTGTACCTCATTTGATTCCTTTAACAGCTGCCTCCGTTCAGAGTGACCAAGAATAACCCAATTGATTCCAAGGTTAACAAGCATTTCAGCACTGACACATGAAAGACACCAAAGTTGCATTAAATCAGGAGGTTAGAACCAAAAAAAATGAATTGGAAGAAAGGAAAAGGGAAAAAAAAAAAAAGCAAAGATACAAGCCTATCACTAAGCAGTTCAAAGAAAAGACGATAGACATGGACTCAAGAGGTAAAAACTTAAATTCGAAAATACACACACAGACAAACTTTACCACTGTTAGAAGGAAAAATTAGAAACTTAATACTCAAAACAATTACCCAAGTTAACATAGGTCAACCGATGGTGGAGAGAAAATGAACGATAAATCATCAGTAATAGAATTTACCAACATCGATAGAAAATCAGTTGAAAATGCATGCCAAGCACCAGCTTGACAACAGGGAAGAATCAACTAATAGCATACCTAACCTCTCCGGTAAAAGCACCGCCTTTGCGAACCCAACAATTTTGTGCAGAAACATGAAAATCAGACCGCAATAAGCCCTTGACAAGAGGAAGAAAAACAAAGGGAGGGCTAACAACAACTTCTGCATAAAATAAAAATAATAAAATTAATTTTAACTATGCCAAAATTTCTTAGAGGGATTTTATTACTCATTATTTTTGGAGATAACTATAGCAAGAGATCACTTTGGTCTAAAATTTGAGAATCATTCTAATAACTAAAAGTGAACCGTTGTCATCTAGGATTCCAGATGAGCAGCTATATAGTAAAAATGAACACAATTGTTACTTTTTGGAACTTTATACTTGTGTAATTAGAGCTCTCAGACCAAACTAGGAGCAAAGAAGAGATTGGGAGTTCCTAAACCACAAAGACAACAGCCAAGTATCATATGGAGTGAGATGAGCATAGAACTTGCTTGACACAAAAATAAAGAAGCCCATGAAAAGCTTGCTAAAACTCACCCACAACATCTTCCCCAGGGACTTGAGCTTCATTCAAAGTGGTAACAATCTTCTTAACCTCTTCGGTGGTCCCATTCTGCAACATCGACAACTCGATAAATTAGTTGCGCATTCACTTGAAGATGTACAGAACAGACGTTGATTTGATTGCATTGCATCCAGATTATGAACAAGAAGAACACATCCCTTAAACGAAGTTATTTGATGCAATCAAGGGAACCCATGATATCAGGCAAAACGCACTAAAATGAACACTAACGTGGCAGTGCTTGTGCTCGATATCATCACGATAAGCTCAATCAACAAGTTTCATTGTGCATATCTCGACCCCAAGGGTGTGGCCCCAAAGTGGTATTTCAATCGGGGAAAAAGGGTATCTGAGATTCAGAGATCACGAGATCCCAGACTCAGATGAATTCAGAAACGAGAAATGAACCCCAAGTTCACCATCAGTGGTCCGATCTGATTGCTGCTGACCCAAAGACAACAGCCATAGAATAATCGCCACTGATAGTAACGAATTTCAATTTTCACCAATACTAATTAGAAATATAAAAAGATTTTAATACAAAATATAAATGCAGATGATAGAGATCGTGAAGAGACGAAAGAGTTAGAAACATACGCATTTCCAGTTGCCGCCAACGATAAACTTCCTGCCCATTGTTTTCCTTTTGCTTTGATTCCAACGATGAAGATCCCACCGCCAAAGTTCTTAAGATCCAAGTGACTGGTTCGAGACGGCTCAGCATCCTTTTATAGTGCAAATTACCAATTATGTTTAGGGTTTTATTTGCTTGTTTATTTATTTTGCTAATAAATTACGCTCGGTTTCCTTAGGTAAGTAAGGACACGTTTCATCCAAAGTCCAAATCCAAAGTTTTTTTTCATCCACTTCTATTTTTCTGTGGTCAGAACAGCTAATTGTTTCAGAAAGTGGGCAGGAGTTATGAAAAAAAAAGGGAAAAGAATGATGCATCTTCAATTTTTCGTTGTGAAAAATAAGAGATATTTGTTTACTCATGTAAATGATAAAAAGCCGAGGTTAAACGCATTAGGAATTGAAGATTTCTACTTATTGATGAAAATGACTGGTAGATATTGGATGAGCGTTGGGTATGGAATAGGAAAGCTTTAGATGATAAACTAACTTCTAAAGGAAAAAGACTTGGCTGCAATCCCAGATGCCCATGATCCCTGCCATCCACCCATAAATTATAAGCATTCAACAAAATGACTCTGTGGCTGTCTCCAAACATGGTTTTAAAAATGTTATCTTAAAATAACTGGCAATAGCCGGTAACTGCCATCATGCTTGAAGATATTATATACATCGGACCACTTGCCCAATATAAATATCTCAACATCTTAAATGGCAATATCCTCCTGCCATAATAATAACTCGATTTTCCTTCCCGTTTGTGCAGGGGACGTGAATTCGCTCGGCACATCGTAGATATTCTATTTAATTTTAAAATATATTAAATTTAAAAAAATTATCACTAACTCTTCTATTAAAAAAATATATCAAATAATATTATTTAAAATTAATATAGATTTTAGAATTAAAAATATTAAATTTAAAAAAAATGGAGCCCACTTAAAAAAAAGAGAGAAAAGATAAACTTCACTTGAAAAAAAAAAGATGAATAAAAAAATGAAATCACTTAAATAAAAAAAGAAAATAAAAAAAGGACACAGAGTCCAAAGTAGGGTGGAACCGTGACTAATATATAGTATCTGCTCCACCATACTTTTTATTATATATGGATGATTCAAAACATCAATTTTCCTACACTTTCATTTTATACTATAGTAGAAGGGCCACTTTGGTTGGAAGACAATTTTCCTTTATTCCACAATAAAATTAATCCAAATCATGTGCTGGTAACCTGACACAAGGCTTATTTTGTTCAATTACATGGGAATAAGGTGATGTAATGTAATGGAATGTGATAAAATAATAATTGCATGGATGTTTATTTAGTTTGATATTGGGGATATGAGAAATAAATTTATTTTTATATTTAATTAAATGAAAATAAAAGTGAAAAGACTAAAATGTCCCCATCTTTTTCCTCCTTCCTTCTTCCTCCTCCCTCTTCCTCACCAGCAATGCTCATCTCACCGGCAACCTCATCAACTTCTACCTCTTTCCTTCTTCCTCACCGACAATGCATGGTGGCATCACCATCACACGGCAACATATCCACACCAACAATATCATTCCCTCCCTCCCCTATTACTCTCCTTCCTTCATCTTACTCTTCAACTCTCAAATAGTAAAAGCAAAAGGAAAAAAAATAGAGATCTATAAATCTGCACCACATCTCATCGAAAAAGGTCACCGAACTAGCAAGCTTTGTTGATGGAAGTAAGGAAGGTCGCCAAGGAAGCAAAGATTGCCGGGGAAGCAGAGGTCGTCGATGTCAATACAAGTTGCCAATGATACTAGATTTGATAGAAACAATGATGCCGGTGGAGGCGTTTGGTGGTGCTTAGTGGTAGCCGGTGGAGGATGATGGTGCTAGCAAGGAAGAAGGAGATGAGTTGAAGATGATGTTGCCAGTGATGATGGTCCAAGTCGTCGATGAAGATGGAGTGGGAGGTTGGTGAAGATAGGTTAAGGCCTATGGAGATAGGAGATGGGAAGGATTGTTAATTTTATTTGTGTCAGGGGTAGTTTAGGCTTTTTATCAAGATTACATCCATGTAATGGGAATTATATACAAAAAGTTGGGATTGAAGGGGATTACCGCTCTAGCATCACATGTAATCATCATCACAAGTAATGTGTTCAACTAAATGCGATAACTTAGGTGATATAATACTGATTACCTTTACATAGAGAGGTCTATAAATTAACCAAACATATGCTTAGGCTGTAAGGTTGTAGGATAACTTTCAATTTAAACAAAAAAATTTGGATATATGGTTCAACCAGGTCCACCATCAACTCTCATTCTGTGTTGCGCAGTTCAGAGCTGTGTAACGTGCTGCCACACACAGTGGGACCCACCCCAACCCACCTCCCCCCTCCGTTCCCTCTTTCTCGTTCTACGCATCACTACGACGCACAGGAATGTGCAGCAGAGAATTTACGTCCCTCGACCATCAACATCAATGCATGGTGTGATATACTAACTGCCCCTTCTCTTCACATACTTACAGGGTTGGCACATTGAATCACAAAATCTCAACTCTGGCAGCTGGAAGAGCGAAACTACGACCACAAATGCAGCAATTCCCCGAAAAGAAAGGTCTCCTCTACAAGATAGTTCAAAAATATCTAGCCACAAGCTTCAAACTTTGAAGAAGCTTCAGGGCTCACCTACCAACCTCTTCCGAATTCATGTTATACCCGAATATTACGGAAAACTCGAGCTGGCTTACATCTTCTGACGATCAATGCCATAAACTATGGAAGCTGATTAGACCCACAAGCTAGTATAGACGAAAACTCACGTTACCTCACGTCTATAGAGCATTCGGTGCACATGGAAGAGCTTCATGTTTTCCCTCATCATCTTCGAGTTGTGTCAGGGATGGAGGGAGAAGGGGCTGACTAAAATCTCCATGAAAGAGGAAGAATGATCATAAAACCAAAATTTATTCATCACGAACTTTTTAGTACATAATGCAGCCCTGAGATTCAAATAGCCAGAATGTCTTCTCATATTTAAAGAGCAAAAACAAGTAATTGAACAAGCAAAAGTACTAAACATAAAATTAACTATTCTCCCGGTAAAGAAGAATTATAGAAAGAGCAGATCACAGGCAAGGCTGAGTCAACTTTTATAATTTTAAAGGCGCCTGTGATGGAAGTCTGACAAAGACCTACATTCAGTGTAGCTCAAACCCGACTTGTTATCAGGTCTAATAATTACAGATCTCAATCTTGTGTGGCTGCTCCTTGATTGAGCTCTGCAAACCTCATGCCGACACGCATAGAGTGCTTCAAAAACTTCTCTGCACATCTTCGAACACAGCTTTCCTCTTGCTTTTGCAGGGATTTGTGCTTAAAGGTGTCAACACAATCATTGAAGCATCTCTCCACCAGTGAATTGTACATTCTTAGACTGCAATTACGTTATTAGAATCAGACTCCCATCTCACACCAAGCAATGGCTCAACAAGGAGCAAATGAGACATTGAAAGAGCAACTTCGTTATGGCAACATAAAACTAATCAAAGCATATTTATACAATCGCCCTACTTTTCATAACCTGAAATATACGGATACTATTTATATACAAGTTTGACTAATCACATTTCTGGCAGAAATAATTCTAATCATACTACATGGAAATCAACAGACAGAAAAGTGCTACATATAAAAGCGTAATGGAGGGTTTAAACTTGACCTGAAACCATGGCCTGCGTTGACTGTGAGACAGACATGCTGGTAATACTAAATATTAAGTGGGTGTTTGGTTCACCTTTACAAAAAAAAAAATCATGATTTTTAACCACTATCTGACTTAAAAAAAAAAAAGAGTTAAACTATGATAAAAAAGAGGAAAAAAATTATTTTTTCTTTAACAAAACGTGAATTTTGAAAAAAAAAAGTAAATTTACTCTACATTATATATTTAAAAGTATTTTTAACTCTTATTCAAACAGATTTTTAATCCAACTTATTTTTACAAAAAAAATATTTAAATATAATAACTTATACTAAATTTACTTTATCTAAATTTTATTTTTACAAACTTGATCTGTTTTAACTCAATTTTCCAAAACTCAATTTTCCAAAACGGATAACTAATCGGACCCTAAATATCTAATCTTCTTCTGACCAGAGGTGTGTAAAAACCAAGGCATGAACCAAAAAGTACAAGTATTATAAGGATCAACACAGGGCACCTTCAGTGGAATGAAAACGTGGCTACAAAGCACATTGGATCAGAATTTATTTTCAGGACAAGTGCCAGCAAAGACTGGTTAGTGACAGCAAAAATCAATAAAAGAAAAGGAAACCCCCCAAACAAAATGTTGTTCCCAAAACGTCCAGGCGCAACATGAACATGTTGAACTGGTTTTAAGGAGAACCTCACTCTGGCTTCACAGGAAGAGCACCACAAGAATTGAAAATATTGTGGCATTCGTGAATTACAAAGTACCAAGAAGCCCCAACTTCAGAGTGTCAGTCAACATCTAACGGTCGCTGAACATTCGATTCAAATATATGCACAATGACTATACCAAACCTTTCTGTCCAACCAAAAGAAAACTATGTTATTCCATCTTCGCAGAATATCAGAGCCCTGAATTCGATTACTAGGATGGACTAATGTGCACGGGATACACGAAATTTTAAGGGGGCATACAGAGAGGAAATATTTTGACGAGAGTGGATGAACCTGTCTCGGATTTGGAGTTGATCGATCATGGCGGACATTCTAAGCTTATCTTCCTCTGGAAGATTATCAAGATCTCCCAACATACTCTTGTCCATGCTTGATCTAACAATGAATCGCACCGAAGGGTCGAATTTCCTCCTGTCTTCCCCTCCCCACTCAATTTTGTACTGCCGTGACAAGATCACGACCATCGCCGTTGGCTTTATGGCAAACAAAACCCTAGCCTCCGTGGGTTAATCTCAACTCCGAACGGCGTCGTTTAACATATATGTAATTTCAATATAAAAAATTTTGGTAATATTAGTTATTCGGGTAATATTAGTTATTCTTTTTTTTTAATCTAAGGTAATATTAGTTATTCTAAAATGGTCTAACTTGTGTTTTGTTAAATCGTTACAACAAAATTACATCACCAAGCAAAAATATATTTGCACAAACATTATATTAAAAAATCAACTTAAAACATTAATATTTACAAACAATATTATCAACAATATTAAGGTTTTTAAAACTAAATTGTTAAAAACTTATCTATAAACAATATTAAAAGTTGTATAAGATATTTTATCATCAGAATGAAGGATTAGAATTTTTAAACCCTACAAGAAAAAATATGCCCACAAGACATAATACAACATAGAGTTAATCATAAATGAAAATTAACTTGGAAAAATATAGTCCAATATTACACCAAGTTTAACATTGGTACTTGCTTATTGTCATAATAAATGAAAGCAATATAACAATGCACTCATGTGATATACATAGATTAATTTTGTAATTGCTACCAAATAAGTTGAATTTTAAGTAAATGTTGGGAAAAGCATACTCTGATTATTCCATATATTGGATATAGCTATATGAGCTAGTAAAGTAATACTAAGGATGATTAAACTAAATTATTGAAAATGTGGTTTAATTAAATTATTCCGTTGGCAAAAAAAATATTGAAAATTTCTTGATACATAATGTTAAGAGTAGTGTTTGCTCCCATAAGATATTTAGACCACTTTTATTGGATATACAAGATACAAAAATATACAATTGACTGTGATAAATACAAGTTTATTAGATAAATACAACCCAACGCTGCATAGCTATTCACCCAAGCTCTTTTTTATAATCCTTGCAAATGATAATATCATAGGGAATAATCTCCCATGCATATCAAAAGATATTCTTTAATCAAATTGTGAAATAGATAAATGGGATAAAAACCTTCATCTCAGCCTTAGTACCTGACATCTTCATGTGAATATAAAACTAGTAATGCACCTATGTATAATATTTTTTTCATATATCTTATATATGAAGTCATTGATCATAAAAAATAGAAGATTTTAATTCATTTGATATGTTCAATTTACAAAAAAAAAAAGAAGAAGAAATTATATACAATTATTCTGAAAGAAAAATATTTAATGAAGATTCAAAGCAATTTTCCTGTTGGGGATGAAACCCTTTTGTTTTTCCAATATCATTAAAATTGCATCAAATTTTGCTTAATACTATATACACAATTTAAATATTGGTAAACCTAAATTTATTTCCAAAATATAAATGTTGGTAATCTTTTTTATACTTTCTTTTGAATATTAATTTATAATATATGGTTACTTTTCTTAAGATATCCAATATAGTAAATTGACTTTATGATTATTATGAAGAAATTTTAAGATTTTAATCTTTTGCTACTATTTAAAAATAATTTATAATTTTTCATTGTTCATAATTATAAAAAATGTTACTTTTAATTCTAAAATTATTTTTCAATAACATATTTGTTGGATGAAGGTAATTATGTTTTTATTAATAAATGAACTTATATATATTTTTATTTTTTTAATACTCTTATTAATTTCTTTAAGACCGGGTGAAAACTAACTTGGTTGTCAATCTACCCAACCCTATCCTAGGTTCCATAGGATTGAGCATCAGAATAGGGACAAAACTTGACTCGAGTTGATCTAAGCATATCCTTTACACATAGTGATCAAGAGTTTAACCCCTCATAAAATATATAACCAAAAAGAAGTTAGTTTAAACCAAGTTTTAAATTTTACTTGTAATACTTATTTGAATTTTTTAAAGTCAACTTATATATATTATCAATTAATTAGACCAAACGCACGCCTATTAGTATGTGAGGCAAAACACAAAATTTTTTTTAATTAATCACATATGTACAAATTGGGAGAGTTGAAGATTATTGTTAATTGAGTTGATAAATTTGTATCAATTGCCATAATTTTTTAAAACTCTTCTTGGGTGAGAAACAAAGTGGAAGAGAGAAAAATTGAGGAGAAAATAGAAAAAAAAAACAATTTTCCTTACTTGGATGATGAGAAAAAAGTGAGAGAGAGGAAAAACCAAAAAGAAAAATAATATATAGATCCTACGTGTTTTTCTCCTAAACTTTTGCTTTAAAAAAATGGATAAATTTTAGGAAAAAAACTTATTTTCTAAAATTATCCAGATTTTTTTACGCTCAATTCTTCATTTTTTTTCTTTCTCGCTATTGCTTTCTCTTTTTAACTTCTTCTGTTTTCTTGCTTTTATTTTGTTACTATTTCATTTTCTTTAAAACTTAGTTGGTTTGAAAGCTTTCTTCTTTCTGAAATAACAAAATTAAAATTGGACAACATAATTATAAATAAAAATTAAGGTTAAAATTATATTTTAATTCTATTATGCGATATACTAAGAAAATTATATAAATAATATGATAGAATAATAAGTTTTATTACATGTAAATATTTTACTTTTTATTACCATTATAAAATTAATCTTTCCTCTCATCTCTATTTTCTCCCGTTCATCTAATTATAAAGAATGAAAATTTTTCTCTCTCCCCTCACTTTTTTTTTTCTTCATTTTCTCTTCTTCCATTCCCTTTCCTCCCATTTTGTCTTATGTAAGAGTTGGCTGAGTCTACTGAATAAATATTTAATATCAATTCAATAAAATCCTTACACTATGAAACTATGAGATCAACTTAACCAAATTAAAAGGAATCAATTTTAAATTTAGATATTGCAAGTGACTATGCATTTAATTCTTTATCTAAAAGGATTATTAATTTAATTTACCATTTTAATATTTTTATTCATATTTTCAAAAAAGATTTTTTATGATAAAAAATTATTAATTTAATTCACAATTTTCATATTTTTATTCTATCATTTATTATCAAATAGTTTTTGAGACTCGGGTTAAATAAAAAGATACTTTTGAGACTATTTGTTATTAAAAAATAAAATTTGATAAAATGATTACAATTTATTAATTCAAAATTTTGTAGGAATATATAGTATATAGTAAAGATTAATTAATTCCAATTTAATAATTATTGTGTATTAACTATTAAGCAATTGTGGCAAATGAAAATAGTCATAACCAAATAATTTATTAAATAAATTTGTCATCATTTAAATTATGTTTTTTTGTATCATTATCTAGCATCTAATACTACCGAATTATATTTAAGTATTATTGAACTCAAATGAAGGTAGTTTTCCAAACTTAAGTTTTTTTTATTTACATGACTCAAACTCGAGACCTTACTTAAGAAGTATTAAATTAATTGTCACTCAACCTAATCACCGTTATTTGATTAAATAATTGATTATGATTTTGAATTAATTAAATTCAACAATTAATCCTAATAAATATGAATGACTATACAATAAAGTTTATCAATATTAATTGCATTAATTCTAATAAGGTTTCAGATTTTGAATGAGATAATTTTGTTAAGATAAGATAATTGACACCCAAATTAAGAGAATTAAAAAGGCATAATAATGTTGTTAAACAAAAGAAAAAAGCATAACAACTTTTGTTCAACTGTCAGAAATTAAAAAAAAATTACAAATTGTAAACTTATAAGTGATTTTTTTTTTTTGGGTTGGTAAGAGTTAAGACCCTAATAAATGGTATCGTCCCATTGAAATGTGGGTCTCCTCAATCAATGACTCCCTATAGCTAATATACTTAGAGGCAAAACTGTCCCATACATACAATTATGGCTTTTATTTTTTTGGTAATTAGGAATTTGGGATAATACTCCCTCCAATTCGTAAAAGAATTATCACTTTAAAGCATTTGGGACTTTTCATAATATTTATCATTTAAAATTTAATTAAGTATTAATATTTATTTTATTATTTTACTCTTCATTAATATTAAATGGATCATTTAAGAAAGCATTTAAATTAATGTTAATTTTAGTATAATATTATTAAGTTTTATATAACATTTTAGATTATTTAATGATTTTTTTATTTGTATGAAAAATCTGAGAACTATAGTTTTTAGGAATGAAGGAAGTACAATCAAGCTACTTTGAGCAATTCCAACCAAAAATAAGTTGTATATTTTTTTAACTCATCCACTCATATTTATTGAAGTCATTAAATCTTGCAAGAAGTTTTAGGAGGCTATACTTATATTCTTCTCAAAGCAACCTATTGGCATTAATTCCGTTATTTTTGCGGGAGTTACTATTAGAGACCTTATATAAAAACAACCGGTGCCCAGAAACATATGATAACACACTGTCCTTAAGGTGTTATTCACCTCCACTAGGTTTGCTGCAGGGATCCGATGAATCACCCATAGGAGTTGTTCTAAACACCAAAGATATCTGACAGCAACTTCAGATACCTTGAAACATAAAACGAAATAGAGAGATTGTAAGTAAGAGAAGAGAATGTGTGTGGTGACTTTTAGTCTCTGGTTTGATCCTTTTATAATAGTGAAAAACATAAAATTGAAATATTGTTGATGAATTTGTACATAATCTTATCAGCCTCTAAAACAGTTTTCAGCCCCTTTCCAGACAAAACACTTGCAGACACAAAATTCTTTCTAATTTCTGGAACATGAAGTACATTCTGCAGAATCATCTTCTTTCCAGAAGTAAACTGTAACTCAACACTGCCTCTTCCAAGTACATTTGCTGTGCTTCCATTGCCCACAATCACATGCTGCTCTTGTTGAGCAATTTCATAATTCTTGAATAGATTCCTATCATGGCATACATGAACTGTTGCTCCAGAATCATACCACCAGTCAAATGACTTTAAAGCAGCAGTCATATTTAATTCTGAAATCGTACCAATGTGCATATCAGAAACCATGGCAATAATTTCATCACAGTCTGTATCCACCATGTTTGCACTATTGGTAGTTTCGTTCCTTGGCTTTTTCTTATATCTGCAATCCTTTTTAAGATGTCCTTTCTTTCCATAAACAAAACAAGATTTTTGAGTCTTGAATTGTTTTCCAGAACTGAAACTAGTGGGCTCGGGGTTCTTCCTCTTGTTGTTGTTATTTCCAGGAAAATTTTGATTTTTATGACCTGCAGCAGCCACATAGTTAACTTTGGTTTGAGATTCTGAATGCTTCTTTTATAAGGCACAAGTTTTTTGTTCAATCCTTAAATGTTTCAGAATTTGATCCAAAGTAAAACTTTCTGTGGTGTGCAGCAACTTTTTCCTGAATTCATGCCAGGTATGAGATAATTTGGCAATAATGGCACCTACTTGCACTGACTCTGGAATATCCACCTTCATATCTTTCAGTTTAGAAACTATAATCTGTAAATCATGAACTTAATCTAAAATGTTAACAGCATCTTGCAATTTGTAATCAAAATACTGCATAATCATAAACTTATCTGTTCCTTGCTTTTCTATGTTGTATTTGGCCTCAAATGCATCACAGATCTCTTTTGGTGATAAGAAGGATGGGTAGAGATCATACAATCTATTTGATAGTGTATTCAGAATATGACCACGACACAGCACTTCATCTTCTGCCCCCTTCTTGCGTCTAGCCTTAACTTCTTCACTTTCATCATCACTCGGTTCAACAAGAGGCTCTAGACCAGGATCAAGCAGATACGAAATTTTCATGGCAGTCAGCAAAAACATCAGTTTGTCCTTCCACCTATTGAAATTCGTTATCAAAACGATCCAATTTGATGAAGTCCTGGTTCATGACCTTGAATGCTGATTCCTGGGTGGTCTCCATGATCAATCAAAATAAAAATAACACCTTAAGATTGTTAGAGAAAGTATATGAAAATAACCGGTGCCCGAAAATTTATGATAACATACTGTCCTTAAGGTGTTATTCGCCCCCACTAGGTTTGTTGCAGGAATCCGACAAATCACCCCTGGGAGTTATTCTAAGCATCAAAGATATCTGACAGCAACTTCAGATACCTTAAAATACAGAACGAAATAGAGAGATTGTAAGCAAGAGAAGAGAATGTGTGTGGTGCCTTTTAGTCTCTTGTCTGATCCTTTTATAATAATGGAAAACATAAAATTGAAACGTTGTTGATGAAACTGTTCATTTATGAACGTTGTATTTGAAATGTTATTGTCAAATTGAAACAGAATATCAAATGACATGTTGTTTCAGAATGTACCGTTTCAGAACGTTGTTATTTGAAATTCTGTTTCTGAAAAAAATGATTAATTAAAAATATTAATCTTAAATTCATGTCAGACCATATCTCCACCGTTAGATCAATCCAATGATCAAGTACTAAATACTAAGTGCTTTAAATATTAAATAAATAATATTTAAATCCATTTAACATTTTTTCTTCAATAATTATTTTTTAATATGCTTTGTCTTCTCTCTCTTATATACATTTCATAAGCCTTACTTCCATTCAATGTGGGACTTTAATTTTTTCAAACTATCTCTAACAATTACCTCAAAGTAAGCCTTGCGCCTTGCTAGAAAATCCTCAAATTTTGGCAACATTCTCCTTCTTTACATCGCATGTCTTGAGGGTTTATGCTACCGTGCTAAAAAAATTAAAAATGTCATGATAGCCAACATTAAATGGCAAAACATTAAAAATGATTAATAGTGAATTAAAATATAATTAAACATTTAATTCTAATTTGAAACTAAAAATAGAAAATTAATCAAAATGATTAACATTGTCGTGATGGCTCACATTACTCAACCATATTATCCGAATATTATGTAGAAGCACAATGTTCCAATACGTTATAGAAGATAAAACGAAAATAGATGGATATTTTTCAAAAAAAATATTTAATATTTAATAAGCCTTTCAATTAGGTATAAATTTCCAAATAAATATATGAACAAATTCACAATTTTTTCATCCTCACAAGATATATATTTATATATTTTAAATTGCAAAGGTTTAGTCTCATTGATTTTTAGTCAACTTTCTTTTTATATATAATTGGAAAATAATAGATAATAAATATATAAAAGGAAATCTTACACTTGAAGCAGTAATGAATAACACGTAATTATTTTTATTTGCAGTGACCAAAATCAAGTATCTCTTATGATTTTTCTTTATTTTGAAATAATTTATCATAATACCAAACATTACTTTTACATTTTTTATTAATTATACAAAAACTTAAATGAAAATTTATAAACATGTATGATTGAATTCCAAATTAAGCTATAAAAGCAAAGTATATATGCTCTTTAAATAAATATATGGCAGCTTTTTTTAAAAAAAATAATTATATGGCAATTTTATTTGACTGAAGGAATTATACAAAGAGAAAGGGGGTTTTATATACTGGCAACTTTTTTTTTTTAATTATTATTATAAACCCTTGAAAAATGTCACTTTAAATTTTACATGCGGACGGAGAGAAGACGTTAGAATCTAAAGAATGCTCCATTTTTGCCACGCATCCACTCGTTGTGATTTGATTATCTAAGATGGTGACTTTCTTTTTGCCTACACATGGATAAATTAGGTTGAGGATTGAGAATTTCCTGCCAGAAACCCATTTTATTATAATTGAACCAACAACCAAGTTGAGAGGATTTACAACATTTGAAGTCATTAATCTGCAAATTACTAACAAAAAAATTGCACAAAACATGATTTTGATGCAACAAACCAAAAGAGAATGATGAATTATCTTGGCTTTCTTTCTTTTCCCAAGATAAAGCCCTCCGTCCTCTTCTAAAGACATGTTCTCTGCTGTCTGTGAAGGAGGTTCAGCATAAAGTCTGCAGCCAAAAAAATCAAACAGAAAAGAATTTGTATACTTGAATGAAAATACATTAAAAAATTTACAATCAACATAGAAAATGAAAACAAAAAATAGGATAGGATAAATTCGATATATACATTAAAAAATAAACGATGAATGCAATGAATAAGAAGTGACACAATAGGATAAAATACGAATCTGAGAATATTGTCATTCCAAGAATGTATCAAACATGAATTAACTTGCTTATACAATGAATGAATTTTGTTGGAGATTCAAATTTTGATACCGTCCATAACTAGAGTCGTCAAAATGGATTAAACCCAACGGGTTAGCCCGAAAAGCCCAAAAAAATGAGTAGGCTCGGACTTCAATTTCAAGAGTAAATACATAATCGGGCTTTTTAGGCCCAGCCTGAGCGGGCCACGGGTCGGCCCGAAAGCCTAAGACTTTTTTCTTTTTTTTTGTTTAAAATATTAAAAAATATATATTATTTTATTAATTAGTGATATATAAATTATAAAATTTAAATATTATGTTAGTTTTTGATGAATTATGATGATAATTAACTGTATTAATTTAAATAATTATTAAAAAATTAAAAAAAAGCCCATGAACTGGCTCGTAGGCCCGATCTCACAGGTTCAGTCTTGGTTTTCCAAACCCGTTTGTCAAATCGGGCTTTTAGACTTAGCCTGATTTGACAGTATTATTCTCAATGAGCATTGCACCACCATCTATGATGGTCATATATAGTGGAAGATAGACACAATCAGAATTGCTTATTTGAGTAATTACATTAATATTTTGGCCAAAAAAGTAATTACATTAATATGAATTAATTGAGGATTGACATCAAATAATTCAAACCATATTAAATTTTTTACTCAACTTTGTATAATCATGTCACATTAAATGACAAAACATTTAAAATGAATGATGGTAAGTCAAATTATACTCAAAGCATTTAATACACATTTGAAATTTAAGTTTGAAATTCAAAATTGCTGACATTTCTTAGTGGCTCATATTGCTTAGCCAAATCATTATGATGATGTGCCAATTTAAAATTCTAACACGTCATCCTAATATACTTTATTTTAATATCTATAATAGAAGATTTATAACTAGTTATATTATTCATAAATAAATAAATATTATAAAAAAAAATACACGGTATCCACCTCATTCTTTAAGAATGAAGCACAAACTTTGGTGGTAAAAATAAAAAAAAAATTGTTGTTTGGAAAACTTAATTTAAAATTTAGAGCTCTCCAAATAAAATTTATTGTGGACCATTTTTACTTTTCCTTTAAAATGAATTGAACTCAGAAGCAAAAAGATAAAAAGAATATTGCTTGTTATCTCATCTGAGACTTCATTCAATAATTATTTTAAAATAATTAGATTTCACTTCAATAACAAAATTGACATATAAAATAATATAATTATAATAATAAATTTACACATAAAATAAAAATAAAAATAATATAATTTTTTAGTTCAATACATTTATTATATTTTTAAAAATAATCGAATAAAATAAAATACGATTTTCAACCTTACTTTGATACCATGTAAAACATCGAGGCTTTGACTACGGCTTTTTATCTAGATACAATAAACAAAAAAACAAAATACTAATATATTATACTTTCAAAACTATTTACCCAGATGCTATAAATTTGAGAAATCGTAACTGAGCACCACGTTTTTTCTGTGAATCAAGAAATGTTCTGGACAAAACAAAACGTAAAAGGACAGCTCGACTTTACACTACATTTTTTTTTTATAAAAAAATCTGTCACATGACAGACGTAAAGTCTGTCAGTGACAGACCTTTGCAGCGCCAAGCTGAATGTGCTTGGCGCTGCACATGTAACGTTGCACCATGGTGCAGCGTTACAAATTTTTTATTTTTATTTAAAAAAATAATTTTTTTAATTAAAAAAATAACTTCATTCACTAATTTATTTAATAAATTAAATAAAAAATTTAAAAGTAAAATAAATAATTATAGATTTATAATATAATAAATAAATTTATCCCAATAAAAAATATAATAATAAATTATATAATTGTATAAATAAATTATATAGCTCCCTTAGTGCAATTCTCAAGAAGTAAATTTATGAGAGGTGCACTACATAAGAAATATATTTATCAGAAAAATTATAAATAATTCATTTATTTCACTTTTTATTTTTTGAGAGGTTCAAATTAATTTTTTAGATAAACATATTAATTATATTGTTAGAGACAAAAACATTACTTTTAATTTGAAACAGATAATTCAATTTTTGCTTAGTGTTAAAAATTTTTGTTTTTAGCAATATAATTAATATGTTTATCTAAAAAATTAATTTCAACCTCTCAAAAAGTGAAATAAATGAATTATATATAATTTTCCTGAAAAATATATTTCTTGTGCAATGCACCTCTCCTAAATTTATTTCTTAAGAATTGCACTAAGAGAGTTATACAATTTATTTATACAATTATATAATTTATTATTATATTTTTTTATTGGGATAAATTTATTTATTATATTATAAAACTATAATTATTTATTTTACTTTAAAATTTTTTATTTAATTTATTAAATAAATTAGTGAATGAAGTTATTTTTTTAATTAAAAAAATTACTTTTTTAAATAAAAATAAAAAATTTGTAATGCTGCACCATGCGTGTGCAGCACCAAGCACATTCAGCTTGGCGCTGCAAAGGTCTGTCACTGACAGACTTTACGTCTGTCATGTGATAGATTTTTTTATAAAAAAATAAAAAAAATGTAGTATGAAGTCGGGCTGTCCTTTTACATTTTGTTTTGTTCAGAATATTTTCTGGTTCACAGAAAAACGTGATGCTCAGTTACAATTTCTCAAATTTATAGCATCTAGGTAAATAGTTTTGAAAGTGTAGTATATTGGTATTTTGTTTTTTTATTTATTGTATCTGGATTAAAAAGCCCTTTGACTATATCCCATCGTGTCTAAGCTTATATACAACTACAAGTGTGAACACCCAATTTTGTCCGGCCTTTATACAAGAAAAAGAAAACATGTTTAATTTAAAATTGATGCAAGTTTTCTAAAAAAATATATATATACAATGAAAAAAAATTAAAAAAAATTTGGGAAAAGTACTAATTAATAAAATAAAAAAGGAAAAAATGAAAAAATGAACTAAAAAAAAATAAAAAAACAAAAACACAAAAAGAAAATCTAAAACCAAAAAAATAAAAGGGAGAGGGGCCTTTGGGCCCAAGATGCCACGAGCCCAATTGAGGGGCAATTGGGCTCGTGGACTTGGACCCCAAAGGGCCATGCCCTAAGCAGCTAGGGCAGAGGAGACCGAGGGGAGGAGGCGTGAACCGAAAGGAAAAGCTGCAGCAGACACCGAGCAAAGGCAGGCACGCGTGAAAAGCCAGACGAGTCAGAAAAAGAAAGGAGAAGCAGGCACCAGAGAGGATGAGACCAGAGGAAGCATGCGTGAGGCCAGGAGGAGACGTGCACGGTGGAAAAAGCTTCAGGACGTACGCGTGAAGGAAGAGGGAAGCAGGCAGAACTGGCGAGGACGAACCGAGAATAAAAATAGAGGGAGCACGCGAAGGAGGGGGGAGGAACCGAGAATAAAAATAGAGGGCCACGCCAGACCACGGGGGAGAGACCGAAAGAAAACCACGAACCACGCGAAACCGAGAGTGAAAACAGAGGGAGCAGTGCGAGAAACAAGAGGAGGAAGTGGCGGAGGTTGAGCAAGGTCCGAAAAGGGAAGTGGGCCGAGAAGGAAGACGAGGGAGGAGACCGCGAGATTGAGGGGACTGAGCTGCAAATGGAGGGAGAGGGAACTAGAGGCTGAACCGAGAACAGAGGGATGCCGAGCTCGAAGAAGAAAACAGAGGGATACCGAGCACGAGGGGCCGAAAAGCAAACAACATAATTTTGGTTTCGGTACGATCCTTCCTCCCAAATCTTGAATCTCACCGTCCCTGTCAAATGTTGCTTCATTTACTGAGCCTGTATACATTCACCTCTGACCATATGAACCTCGGGTTTATTTTGGGCATTTGCAATGTTTATGGGTAATTAAAAAGAATATCCGTTGCTAAAATGATGTTCTGATTTTCGGAAAACATGGGCTGGGTGTCTGATTGATAACTCTGGGTGGTGTCATTATGTCCGTTGGTGGTTTATGTTTCTCGGATGCCTCGTGTGATGTTAGTCATGGAGGTTTCATGATTGCGTTGCGGTGTCTTAGGAAAATCAAGGTATCACAGTGAGGGTGTCTCTGAGTGATAGGACTGTGTTTCGGTCTAGGAAGAGTCCGAATTGAAGAAGATGTCAGTCGAGGGAAAATTTTGTAACTGAAATATGATGATGTCCCCTTGCGTGCTCCTTCCTTGCATAAACATGATGCAATGAGTGTTTTTTTTTTTTTTAGTTTATGGGCCAGGTTTCATTTAAAAGGGCTACATCAGGAGTCACCATTATTCGAGTGAACATTGAGGCTTTATATGTCCATTATCTACTTTTGAAATGATTCTGAACCTTCTAAGAGCTAAGCAGTGTCCCTGAGCCCAGTTTCACTTTAGAGTGCTTTTATATGGGTTTGAAAGGTTAATCCTTAAGGAATTTTTCTTTCTGTGGTGGGTAGTCTAAGAAATGTTTTGGTTAATGCCTGGTAGTGTTTCCCTTTGATGATGATGATTTCAGATTGGAAGTTTGTTAATAATGTTAGGATATGCTGTTATACCGTGAATGCTAGAACCTAGTCACGTGTGGGCTTCCGTGGTTGGGCTTTTCTTTTTCATAAAAACAAAAAAAAAAACAAAGAGGACAACACTGATGGTGAAAATGGTAATGGCCCTACGAAAACGACTAACGAGGTTTTAAATTCATGCACGAAGCCGCACGAATGGGATGTGGAATTGGTGTTTTCAAAATATATGTCCTCATGTTTTGTGAGCTTTCACTGCAAAATTCTTTTACAAAAGTATACTCTTATTCGAACCACTATACACCAAAAGTTTTGGGATTTTTGTGAATATTTAGGTATGCTAATTATCACGTGAGACTGCGAGTCCACGCAGATATTAGTTGGTTAGATAACCCATTTCGAAATAAGGTCTATTTTTAATGAGAAGATATAGTTTGAAAGTAATAAAAATGATGGTGTTTCAAATACATGATATGGACCAAAAAAAAAAAAAAACTTTTCCTAGTTGCTCATTTTAAGAGGAAATATATGATGATATTATTGTGAATGAATGAATAATACTTTACCATGCAAACTTTTAAATATTTCAAAATACTTAGCAATTTTACTTAATGAAAAAGAATAAATAAAATAATAAATAAACTAATAATTGTCTATATAATCACACCGCGTGAGGTTTTGGAATCCGCGCAGGTATTCTGGTTTGCTGAGTTTTCGCATTAGATTGCGTATCCACATAGATACATCGGTTAAATAATTCTCTCTAAAGAAAATAACTACATTTCAAAAACAATAATTACAATAAAAATAATGAGAAGTTTTTCAAGTCTCATTTTAAAATATCTAATAAGATTATTATAAGGCATTTTAAAACATGATAAAACCTTCATACCGCGAGGTCTAGAACTTCCGCAGGTAATTCAGGAATTGATTTATCGGACACGGCTGCGAGTCTGTAACAGATAAATTGATTTTCTTTAAAAAAAAACTTTGAAAAGAATAAGAAAATATATTTATGATGTGTTTTTTCAAAAGTCAAAAATAAAATAAAAGTAATTTAAAAAAAAATACTTTCAAACAAAATAAAATAAGAGTAAGTAATAGGAATTAAATTATCTTTTTGCCGATTAAAACACCAACTCAATCTTAGAAAATCGTTTTAATTGCGAAAGGGTAAATTATTTCCAATCAACTTTCTCTTATCACAAAATTACACAAAAAAATCTTTAAAAATAAAAAATATCAACCAAGTGACACGCATTTCTAGTCCCGAACTACGTGGACTTTGATCCCCATCGCAGGGTACGTAGGCCCCAGGCTCTGATCCTGGGTCAAGTCCGCCTTTGTAAAAAATAAATATTTTCTTATTTATTTGGTGTTTTTCCCTTAATTTAATAAATATTTCTTAATTTATTTTCTCAAACCCTTTTTCTCACTTTACTTGAATATCCTTAATTTTAATTTAATTTATATTCTTTATTTTGTTTTCCAAATTTTCTTAATTTTCTTTTTCTCCATCCATTTTCTCGCATGTGATTTATAAAAGGAAAGCCAAAATATATTTTTAAGCCATATTAATTTACACAATCAATGTAAGGTAACCGTTCCTAGGAACGGGTGTTGTGGGGTGCCTAACACCTTCCCCACACACAATCGACTCCCAAATCCAACTCTGGTTACGCAGACCATCCTTTCCTCTTTAATGCGGTTTCCCAAGATTTTCCTCAAAATTTTGGTGGCGACTCCTCACAAGTCGGTTTTCACAAGAAAACCAGATTTGTTCTCTTTTTTATTCCGTTGCATTTTTCCGGGTGCGACAACAAGTATCTCTAAAACATAGCTTCCTGGTGCATGCAAATCCTGCCTTGAGTAATGGAATCCAAGTGATCACATCCATAACTAATGATTCTTAGTTTTAGTATACGTAGCTATATAATCTAATGATGTGGAGTATAGGTTAAGATCGATCCTGATCCAGAATTCAAATGATGTAATAAAAAAACAATGTGATACTAGTAAACCATAATATTGCACAAGATAAACAAAATCAAAATTCCCAAGTGCTTTGATTTATGGGTCCAGGGGAAAAGGAGGGAAAACAGTAAGCTCTTATTTACAACAAAGTTGGTCTCGTTGGAATATTTTGAAGCTTGTTAGTTATGAAATTTTTAGCAACTATTGCACTTCAAACTAGCTTGACTTGGATGTAAAACCCAAAAAACTCCAGCCAAAATTTTGCGTGTGCAATAGGATTAAGTGTGTATTACGGTAATTATACGACTAATCCCATCTTCAGCATTGACTGATACAGATTTCGTACTCTATGATTGAAGCCTGATTATGCATGCAGGACCATAGCAAAAAACATGAGCATCTCAAGAGAGAGAAACTTTTTGCCCAATAATTGCTTTATTGTCACTGTCTCAACCAATACAGGGCAATAAACTACAAATCAGAAGCCCAAGAACTCCTGCAATCATTTACATAATCACACAAAAAAAACTCCACAATAAACCCTATAAAACATCTACCAAGCATACCAATATGCATATGAACATAGAATCCTCATTTTTTTCATCTATGCTGACACATTATGGTGAAAAACTGACAAGAAACCGAATCACTCAAATTTGCATAGTGTTTCTACAATAAGGGAGCGTTCATGTGGCTTCAGCAGTGAAAAGCTTGCTATCCCCTTTGGAAATTGGTTGACGATTATGTTTAAGTAGTATTTTATCCCACCATCAAGAATATCAAGGCTTCCAAAAAGGGATTATTGCTTACCTTCTTTTTTTGTGATGCTCCTGTATCAGAATGATATGCTCAAACAAATCGGGCAGCTAGCTTTGATTTGAAGCCTTTAAACTGACAGAATGATAAGGTCTAAGCAACCCTCATGAGAAGATAATTTCATCTAACAGATCATCCACAATCATCTCCTCTAGTTCAAGTGCTACACATTCTTCTCCGCATTGAAGGTTCATCCAGCCATTACATGCCAAATCTCGTCCCACAACATCTTCTAATGTCTTATCTAACTCTGGCCTTAAGCTCAGGTACGAATTAACTCTAGCCCACACTTCCTTAAGAAGATGGTGACCCTTAGGTATCGAATGAAGATGGAGGTTGAAGGAGAAGGGCCTAGGGAAGTAGATTGATGATCCTTCATATATTTCTAGCAGAATCTCATTCACTATATCAAAAAGAAACTGATGTTCAATGGATTTGTCAATCTCTTCTGTAGACCATTCAGTTTCTTTGCATAAGGAGGGCTTTAGCGGTTGGTTCACTGTGTGCCACATTTGAGTATGGCCATTCTCCATAAAGCCTGAAAGTTCGATAATGTGCTTCACATATTTGAAATTTGAGTCATTTCCTATATCTGATTCCAGGAGGAGGAAATAATTGTCACTACTCTTGTTTGTCTCATTTGCTTGCAAAGAGTATCTACTTTCTATTTTTGGTAAATCTGCCTCCCTATCATTCATGCTAGAGCCACTAATATTTCTCTCTGTCCCTGTTTATGATTTGACCAATTGAAAGATAAGTTAACTAAATTTTTCTTCCAACCAAACATGTTTAATTTGACATTAGATTTATCAATAAAATAGAATGGAATCTCAAAAAAAAAAAATAATTGTTACACATATAAACATATATTTATTACCTCTAGCATCGTCAGTTGCGTTGTCTTCATCCCTAGCTTCAAGAATATCCATCACATCCTTGCCGTGCTCCATCGTCATTTCTATTTCCACATTTTCTTGATAAGAACTTTCATCAGGAAGAGAATAAGGAGTAACATCCCTCCCACTGCTTTCTTCCTCTTCCTGAACCTCAGTCTCCATAATATCATCAAGTGGCTCTTTACACTCAGGAAGGCTCACTGATTTTCTTTGAACAAGAATATTAGTTTCAGCTTTTTTGTGATCATCCAAAGATGTTCTTGCTGGAATACTCCCTGCATCATTTGCTTCACAAAGGGCCTCATGTAGAATGAAGTTTATTGACTCGATATTAGGAAGAGACAAATTCCTTTTGGTCAACTTTGAAGCATAACCACTCGAGCGATTCTTATCCTCATTTGTCACTTTTAAGCTCTTGGACTTTGAGCCATGCCACTCGATGTCTTTGCCAAAACTTCGCTCAAATAATTGAGTATATCTATCCAGTGATTCTTTTAAAGAAGACGTTCTTCTTATAGGGGGAATTTCATGTTTGTTGGAGTCATAATCAGGAGCCCTAATCTCATTTGAGCTTCTATTCTCAATCATTCCATCCTCTAAACTCCGTGACACCTCTTTCCGGAGCCTATTTTCTGATGAAACTCTAGGGCCGAATGGTTCAAGAGAAGAATGATAACCATTTCTTGTGAATTCCATTAGAGCATGCTTTATCTTCCGCTTTATAACTTTGAAACGATGAAGAACCAATTGATTCCACCCTTTGTGTTTGTGATTTAATCCATGTGAAGGCCTTGACAAAGCAAACCCTGTTTGTTTCATATCACTGTCCGTATCATGATCTCCCACTAGTGGCACTTCCTTCATATAAGAAATATCTTTTGCAAACAATTTTGGTGCTAGAGTACCAGCAAGCAACTTTTCCCCCTTTGGAAAGGCCCAAATTTCATTTTGCTTGCGTTTGAGGCTACTTGATTTAATGTATCGCATTTGTGAAGATGCTGCTATTGGGAATGACCCTGATTTTGTCAATCTTGCTTTCTTGTTCTGCAAGCTTTTTGCTCCAACATCTAGATCTCTTAGAAATTTCAGGAGTAAATCTTTCTCTGCTCTAAGTACCTCCAAAACATCAGTATGCTCCCTAAACTTACTGAAAATGTCCCTGTCAAGCTTATTAGTTTCCCGCACAGATTTATCTGAAGACCCAAAATCTTGTGGCCTAGTATGTAAGTTTGAGATCCAATCTTTGGAACTTTCTTCTTTGGACCGATTTTCAATGGTCACTCCTTTTTGGCTACTTCTGGTAGAACTCTTATCAGTAGTGTTGGTGTTTTTGCTATGTTTCCAAACCTGAAATTTATCAAATTTAGTTACAATAAGTACATGTTGTCTAACTAAGAATGTCCGTTTCATCATTACAATTCTAAAGAAGTCATTGTTGAGTACCAAGAGGGGTTGAACATCCACACTCTCAAATTGGTCTTCACTATTACTATAGTTGCACAAAGTGGTTCTCTTCTTATAGTCTGCATATAGGTAATAAAGCTTGGTAAGTGAATATAGAATCTTGGCTTTCATTTTAGCAGAGAATTGAGCAACATTTAAGGGACTATAACTAAAAAAAGAAAAGAATTTGAAGCAGAATAGTGCTTACATCTGGCATGTCTCCCCAAGTAATGCTTTTTAAGAGGAAAGACCTTTTTTACGTTGTGCCAATGATGGTAGTCAAGCATATGAAGTATACCCCACATGCATCCATGTTTGTTCTGGAATTGAACAGTGGAATTGGAAGAAAGCAACTGCTTTCCCATATTTTGACGCAGCTATTCTGTACAGTAGTTTTAAATTCACTCGAGTGATAATCAATTCCTTCCACTAGGCCTTGTCCCACGGAACCCTGATTAAAGAAAAATCAAAGAAAGGAGAGAGAAAAATCATATATGTTAAAGAAAAGAACAACATCAATGAACACCTAAAACTCATTCCTTACATTAATTGTGGGGTCTGTGTTTTGACTTCTTTTCTCCAGATTTCTTTACCAACCATGACAGAAAAGGCCCTTAAGTGGTTCTTAATTCTTGACTAGATTGAAGAATAGATGGCCGAGAAATAGACATACAGAAGCAGTTTTTTGAAACTCTCGGGACCAAAAGAGAAAAGAAAATGGATGAAAGAAATAATCGAAAGTAATCTACTAACTTCTGAACAGAGCACGAAGGATTGAAGTTATAAGATTAATCAAAACAACCAAAGAAACAAATCTTCATTGCCAAGCCAAATCACAACCCGAAGTCATCAAACAGAAAAGTGAAACGATTGAAACAGGTACAGATTATAAATTTTAAGGGAATCAATAGACAAGCTTATCAATTGAAAAATCAAAACGCTACGGTTTCTTTTCAAGATGAAGCACGGAAGAAGGCAATTCAACGATTATAAGGGAAGTAAAGGCAGAAGAAGAAACAGACAGCAATAAATGGCATCGTAACCTCTTAATCAACGAGAAACGGCGAGCTCCAAGGTAGCCGATCAGAAGTCAGCACCAACTTCCACGACAACTAAAATACAAATTAATACTAATAAAAGAATTGTTTTCTGGAGATCTAAATGAAAAGAAGATGGAAAAGGTGGTTATGGGAAGGGGATGGTGCTTGGTGGGTTTCTATAAACGAGGCGGACGAAAGCACGACACCCGCCAAAAGTGGTTATGGTCAATCCTCGCGCTTACTTGGACCAGAAGTCTATGAAGGTAATCTAAGTTGTAAAGCCATGAAATGATTCTCGTAAAATGAATAATTAAAATATGGAGGCTAAGACAGGGTGACAGTTAGACTATGTTTGGATCAATAATAAAGTGAAATGAGGTGCCCAAAATGATTGTCAATGGATTCTTTGTATATGTTATTATGCTTATGATTTGTGTTTAGGCCATTTTAAAAACGGATAAAATCTCCAATTGAAATTCGGCTATGATTAGTTTCAGTGATTTAGTGTGAAAAGTGTGTTTACTTACAGGGGTAGATGGCTTTATTTTTATTTTTTTTTAAAAGGAGATACTTGTCATAAAATTTTTTATTTTAAATTCTCTATTTTTTTTTAAAAAAAATAGTATAGTAATTCTCTCTTACAGCAAAATAGAAGTCCCATTTTAGAATCTTAAAAATGCAATAAAGGATATTTACGTGAGAATAAAGACTTTCAAAGAAAAAAAATTTAAGTGCTAATGGTTTAATTGCTTCGTGGTACTAGTACTCTTTGAGTGGAGGGGTCATGTGATAAGTCTCACTGATAATAAAATATCATTTTGAGTGTGTAAGTATAAATTATAGTTGTTCTAATTAAAAATAAAATAAGAAAGTGAGACGGAACACCATTTTAAAGTTTAGTATACCCTTTCCCAGTAGCCAAACATCACAGTAGAGACTACACGGATTTGAAAAAAAACAATTATGTGACTTAGTGAGCAAAATTGAACGAGTACACGAAAATGACAACGAAAGAGATTGCCGTTAATCCATCCAATAATTCAATAAAACTTTGTAATTTGCAAAATGCTGAGCATGCAAGGAGCAAGGGTTTTTCTTGCCTATTTTTTAAATAATATTTTCACAATGGCGTGGAGGTACGACTTGTGCAATTGGAATGATCTAGAAAATGGCCTAAGGCAAAGGTAGGTCCATTGGCGTAACAAAATTGACCAAAACAATAGAGTATGAAACTGAAAGCCTTCATATCTCAACAAGTTCATCGTACTGACCAATGACTCTTGACCCTCTTCAGATTATATTGGAAACCTAGCTGAATTAAACACCTTTAAATAAATAAATAAATAAATACATAATTTTGACTGGCTGGTATTATATGGTTTTCGTTTATAAATAATTGTTTATATATATATTATCATTATAATTTTATTACAAACTTGATAATGAATATATCATAAAGAGGTGAATTGAAGGTCATAACAAAGAAACGTGATAAAAATGACCATTCCGTGGTGACCAAGGCAAATTTTGAAAATTTCAACCTTCAACTACATTGCTAGCCAACCTTATACGCAAATGACGTTGGATGGACCCGTCTACAATTTCTTTTTTTCCCTAATGTGACGCTTAACAGTTTCTGTAGAACTTGGATTGGAGTTCCAACCTGATTAAACTTGATGGATTCTTTTATCCCACAAAAAAAAAATGGGGGATTCAACATTTGCCAGTTTCTTCGGAGGAGTGCCTTGTTGGGCCAGCGATTTGCAAAAAAGGCCCTTGCTTCAGTTTTCAAAAGCCCAATGTCACAAAACGAATTCCGTAACGGTGACGTGAGTTCTACTAATTTCCAATGATGATAATCAGATAAAATAAGAGTAATCGATATTAGTTCAGTCCAAAAATTAAACAATAAAGGTCATGTCATGAGAAATTACAAAGGATATCTGCAAGTTCAGTGAAGTGGAGTTTTACCTTAATCTATAGAATTGCCTTAATTCTGAGCAGGTTTAAAAATATTAATCTCAGGGAATACTCTCGGTCATAATAATAATAATAATAATAATAATAATAATAATGAATGTGAACTTGTTGATACATAAGAGTAGTTTCTCTGGTAGACTGTGGAGCTCATTTCTAAGGATTTGTATTTTGGCCTTTAAATAAAATGTATGTGTGTGTGAACCTAATGCAATAAGCAAGTGAGGTATTTGAGTTTGGTGGCTGCAATAATATCTGGAAAAAGGGGTAGGACAGCTGTTAGTGGTCACGTGCACGAGTATGACACGCGGTTTATTATATCACCTCTCTCTAACCATTTTTCTCTTGTTTATCATAATTAATTTCATTCGCTTCCCCACCCCCATCCTTGTCTTGTTGTAATGGAATCAAAAGCTCTAACTCCCATATATATATATATATATACATATAATGGATTTTTATTTTTTTAAATATAATTCAAATATATGTATGAAAGTCTTTTAAATATATTATATTAAAACTCACAACAACCGCTGTTCTTTTTAAAATTTATTCACCTAGTGTAAATTTGTGGTTTGTTTATTTATGAGTACGAGCTGGTAGGAATAGCACATCAATCCCAAAACATACAAGTTGATTAGAATTGACAAGTACAACGCCCTCGTTACTCGTTGATCTGAAGATTAGATTCATATATATATATATATATATATAAACTTTTTTCACTTATTAATTTGTTCAACATGTATATGATGTTAAATTATAAAACTACAATTTATTCCAAAATATAAGAGATGTCTTTCAATATGTTTTATTTCATAATATAAGAGATAAATGGTTTTTATCTTATAAATTAATATATTCTTTTAATTTTATTATTAATTAAAATAAATTTATTATTATAAGATATGAATTAAATAAAAATATTAAATAAGAGTATTTATATTTTTTTGTAATATATTTAAGATGTTTAACTTTTTTTCATTATAATAATTTAATTAGTTATTTATTTCTTATATTTTATAATGAAGAGAGGATATGTTTTTATCAAAACAATAATCATAAAAAATATAAACTGAAATATAAAATTATGTAGGTATTTTAATTAAATTCACGTTGGTTGGGGAACCACCTCATGGCTGTTAGCTAGCGGATGATCTGACCTTTCACATCCAAAAACGAATCATCTTCAAAGTTCAAACCCACCCTTCATTTCAACGAAATCAATTAAGATTTGAGAAAAGTCAACCCCTGGGATGGCCTACCTCTATTTTACTCTTTCCTTTTATAACCAAAAAAAATTGTCTACGACAGCGCACAGATACATGGTTTGGATCCAAATTTTAGAAAATTTCTCAAAAGTCAAAATTCTCAGTCAATTTGCTTAATGAATATACACACTCGTGAAAATACTAGTATTTTAAAACTCAAACACGTCACATAATAGCAGCATTAGGGAAAATTTTAAAATTACTCAATTTATGACAGGCAAAAATTAAATAAGAGTAATATCTAAATATGTAATCAAACTTTAGAATGGTTGCTATTGGTGTTCTGAAATGTCAACATTACAAATTTTCTTTAAGTTGTAATTTTGTTTTTTTTTTTATTTACAGATTCTCCCCTCAGACAATCACAATCAATTCATAGAAGGAAGAGGAAGTTGCTCTCAGAAACTTGAGTTGACGAAAAGAATTATTATAATATTATTTATTCCCGATTTGATAAAATTGGCTTAAGTTAAATCAATATATTTTTTTATCATTTTATATTATTAATAAAGTATTAATTATTTTTTATCATTTTATTTTTTATTAAAAATAATGATAAATAGATTATAAGTTACTCTTTCTTATCCTTAATATAAGATTCTTTTAACTGAATCACGTAGATTAAAAATAGGAGTTAAAACTAATTAACTAACTCAATTTTTTTTAAAATCTCTATATTTTTTCAGAACTACCCTTATTTAATCTCTTTCTCTTTCTCTTTGGATACATTAAATATGAGCATTTTTTATAAATGTATAATAAATATTACCTCGTATATTATAAATGGTCTTATATTTAGGATTAGAATAAAATTTTCTATATATAGTACTGGAGGGAGTATCTTTTAGTATTTAATGCAAGTATATTTTAATAAAATATTATTAAATTTTATTATAATTTAGGTCACTTGATAATTTTATTAATTTATGTGAAAAATCCTAAAATGACAAGTAAACTGTAAGTGAGAAAATATTCAATATACACACTCTTCATTAAATTTTTTTTTAAATTTTCTTCATATTTAAAATCTTGTTATTTATTTATTTATTTTTTGCTTACAATTTAAAATACTGTTATTGAAAAGAGTAAAAATAGAGAAGAGATGAAAAGAAAAATATTTTAGGGACGGTTGCCAGGTGTCAGTCAACCGTTGGTTTCTTGAACTCTGCTACTTGATCCAACGGTGATTTGCGCGTTTCCTGAGGTTGACATTTTTAGGGTACATTGGATTTGTTCTATATAATTTCCCGCATTTTGACTTTTTCGATCCTTACCCACAGTTTATGATCTCATTAAAAATTTCACCCTCTTCTCTGAAACCAAACAAAACAAACACAACGCTCACTGACACGTGTGGGAATAATAACATTAAACTGTGATGCAAGTGGTCCTCATCTTGTCCGTTTCCCGTCGAGCGTGGCTCCACGTTCCTAAAGGAACGTTAATTGACAAAATATCAAACGATGCCATTGATTCCAGAAATAAAGGTTTCAACTTCATCCCCAAGCAGTCAACGCCTCATAATAATATTCCAATATTATCATAAACCAGTCTATGCAACCTATAGTACAAATTTGAAAAAATAATGGGTCCTGTATTATTATATTTTTAATAAAAAATAATAGGATAAAAAAATTGAATATCGTGCAAGTCAAATATATCATATTAAAATATTACTATTAATACACCCAAATATTTTAAGTTTGAGTTTATATAAATATAAAAAAGTCTCTATAAGAGCCCCCGAATGAGTCTAGCTGTTGCTCAATTTAGATTAATTTAAGTGTAAAGTAAGAACCACATATTACTACAAAAAAAAAATATTCATACATTGGAAATTCGTACAAAATTATGAGATATGTAGAATTTCATAATCTCTAAATAATGATCTTTTTGGATTCCATCTCATATTTGATGAGATTATATCTCATAGATCCCAAATGAATAATTTTCTAATATTTATTATAAATTAATTCTCTATAACCTCAAAAAGTTTCACATTCTACGTTCACATGAATTACTAGTTCTTTCTATTTTTTTTATATAATTATAATTGTTGAGCTAGTTTTTGAGCCGGAAAAAGTCCATGTACTATACATTTAATATCTTGAAATAAATTAGAAGCATTTTTCACAATTTTTCCTGTGTAGTTTAGACTCGTGTTTATTTAGTTGTATATATTTCCATTAGTTTTATGATGTTGAATAACTATCTAGTGTTAGTAATGCATTTTATTGTGGCTATTTGTATGTATATTTAAAAAATATTAGAGACAATATCTTTTGTATTTTGTTCATATGTATAATTGTTAAGTGAAATAAGGATTATTGTTATTGTATAGTAATTCTTAACATTCACCATGACGGTCTACAAAATAATATATGTACCTATAGTATACTTTATTTTTTGTCACCTAAATCCAATTAAATTTAGTGTATGTAACGCTTGAAAAAATAGTAAATATTTATGTAATGCATAAATTAAGAAAATGATTCATTAGATTGAATTTATTGTGTTTAATTTTTTTAATAAAATTTATTATAAGTGCTTGATATCGATTTTAGTTTATTACATTTAATGTTGAAATAATTCAAAAGTTATCAATTAAGCATTCTCGCAATCCTTGCAAGATAGGCATTTATAATTATAGTCAATTTCATGAAAGATGGGACATAAAATGTTTTATGAATTAATTTGCCGACTTCATAATAATTTGAAAAGAAAATCATAGATCTCTTTATCTTATTTCTCAATTTTAATGCTCATAGATATTTTAGATCTTAAATTTCTGATTGATAATTTTTTCAGTACTTTTTTAAACTTTGCTTAATTTCACTCAAGCCCCAAAACATAAAAATTCTTTGCAATCTTATGTTGCGTGTTTTTATCTTATTCCTTATGTATCTTTTGTGATTTCTCTTGTACTATATTTTTAATAATTAATTTAATAAATAAATTTCGGAATATTAGAGAATACATACACGTATGATCATATTTGCCCGAGAAAACGAGTGTTTACTCCTTTTCGAAAACCTTTATTCCAAAGTCAACGCCTCCCACTCACTCATCTCCCCTGCTCAGCTTTACCGTCTCTTTCTGTCCCTTCTTCTGCCATGAGTAATCGTTTCTCTGAGCCAAAGGAAAAAAATCGTGTCTAGTTAGATTGTTATATTTCATATGATTTTTGTTTTGAGATGGGTAACGGTATAGGGAAGCTAACTGTGTGTTTCACCGGAAACGGAGGTTTCGGTGGTCGCCGGAAGCAGGATATCTCCATCTTGATAACGGAGCCTCTCGACAAGGGAGTCGGGCACTCCTTCTGCTATGTTCGACCCGACCCGAGCCGTTTTTCTTCGTCGGAGGTGCACTCCGAAGAAACCGTCACGACGACCTTCCGAACAATCTCAGGTGCATCAATAAGCGCGAATACATCGACTCCTCTCTCTACAGCTCTTGTCGACTTGTACTCTTACGCCTCTGTCGATAGAGCTTCGGCGTTTGAGAGTTCGACCTCTTTCGCTTCGCTTCCTCTTCAACCAATACCCAGAAATCTCATAAATTCGGGTCCGTTCTCGGGGAATCTCAATGGGATTCCCGGGTCGGGTCCGATGGAAAGAGGGTTCATGTCAGGTCCAATCGAGCGTGGATTCATGTCGGGTCCCATCGATCGAGGGCTGTTCTCGGGGCCAATGGAAAAGGGCAGCGCGGATCAATTTCAGAGAAGCTTTTCTTACGCTTTCAGACCCACGACCCGCAAGACCCGATGGATTCGACTTCTTCGGAGAGCGATTTCGAAGACATTATCTCGGGGACAGAACTCGATCGGTGCTCCGGTTAAAGGGAATTCCACCATGGTGAAAGAACCGGAATGGATTTTGGAGAAACACAATGAGAATTTGACTGTAAGTACTGTGAATTTCAGTAGCGAGGGTAGTTTAGACGAAGATGACGATTCCCTGGAAAGTCAAAACCTCCAATGGGCTCAAGGCAAAGCAGGGGAGGACAGAGTCCACGTCGTAGTGTCCGAGGAGCACGGTTGGGTTTTCGTGGGAATCTACGATGGTTTTAACGGTCCCGATGCTCCCGATTACCTTCTATCGAATCTTTACTCCGCCGTGCATAAAGAATTGAAGGGATTATTATGGAATAGTAATTCAGAAATGGAAGATTCGTTACAGAGCTGTGACGATAGCGATATAGTGAAGGACAGGTTGGTAGATGCTTGTTCCCAGTGTGTTGAGCAAGGGAATCATTTGGATGCGAATTCTAATCCAAACTTATTAAAGAGAAAGAGAGGTAGCAAGAATTGTAAGAGCAGGTATAATTATAAAGGTGGAGCGAAGAAATGGGAGGAGAATCACAGAAGGTGGAAGTGTGAATGGGATCGCGAGAGATTAGATCTCGATAGAATGTTGAAGGAGCAATTCAATCACTCTGGATCTGGAGGCAATCCCGCAGTTAATCATTCGGATGTGTTAGAAGCTCTTTCGGAAGCTTTAAGAAAAACGGAAGCGGCTTATTTAGATATTGCAGATAAGATGGTTGAGGAAAATCCCGAACTAGCTTTAATGGGTTCATGTGTTCTCGCAATGTTAATGAAGGGAGAGGATGTTTACGTGATGAACGTAGGTGATAGTAGAGCTGTATTGGGTCAAAAAGCAGAGCCTGATTACTGGATTGGGAGAATCCGACAAGATTTGGAAAGGATCAATGAAGAAACAATGCACGATCTTGAATCATTGGATGGTGATAGAACCTACTTGGTTCCTAGTTTAACTGCCTTTCAACTTACCAAGGATCATAGCACTAATGTGGAAGAGGTAAGTAAGTTTAACATATTTGGCTTATTTTGAATGTTTTGAGCTGAACTGCATTTATCTGAACGTCAATTTCCTTTTCAGGAAGTCCAGAGAATAGTAAAAGAACACCCAGATGATGCTTCTGCAGTGGTGAATGATCGCGTTAAGGGTTATTTGAAAGTTACCAGAGCATTCGGTGCTGGATTTCTCAAACAGGTTGGTTTCTTTGATCATGAATTTGTCCAACTGTTTCTACATTTTAAGTCATCTCCAGCTTTGCTGGTACAGTAGAGAATTTGATAACATATAACACCACAATTATAATGCTCCACATATGTAACAATTTCACCGGAGTTCTTATTGAAATGTCCTTGCTCTTAGCACGCTAGTATCATTTGAACTACCAATTGACCTTCTTCAAAAACCTGGCATGTTTCCAAATTACAACTGAATACTGAGCAGTGCTTTCGAGAAGGCAGCTTTTGGGCCTCTAATAATGATGCAGTCTTCTTTCTTCTTACAAATGCAAAATAGTTTCTCCCCCCCTCTTATAGTTGGGGTTATTCTGGATGTGTTTGCAGCCTAAGTGGAATAATGCACTTCTGGAGATGTTTAGAATAGAATATGTTGGAACATCTCCCTACATCACCTGCCTGCCATCTGTAAGGCACCACAGATTAGGTCCAAAGGACAAATTTTTGATCCTATCCTCTGATGGGCTCTATCAATACTTGACAAACGAAGAAGCAGTAGCTGAAGTTGAGTTTTTCATCACTTTGCAGCCTGAGGGAGACCCCGCACAGCATTTGGTCGAAGAAGTTCTATTTCGTGCTGCAAAGAAAGCTGGTACGTCAAATTTTGATTCAAGAAAGAAGCATTTGTTCCCCACCCCACATGTTCTCATCCCTTGTTGAACTGCAGGTCTGGACTTTCACGAGTTGCTTGAAATACCACAAGGTGATAGGCGTCGTTACCATGATGACGTTTCCATTGTTGTCATTTCTTTGGAGGGAAGGATATGGAGATCCTGTGTACAGGTGTAGTACTGAAAACCATGGATGAAAAATTAAAAGAGGAAAGAAAAATAATAGAAAGAATGAGATAATAGTACCAAAAGGTCAAATGGCAACTCAGCTCTAAGAGAGTGCCTAGGAGACTTGGTTGTGCAATTGACTAGGTGGTGGCGATACATGCAAAGTTGTAAAAGCTAGATTTTGTTTATTAAAACTCTCACAGAGAATTGTAATTTTCCCAATAAAAATTATATTCCTTATTAGCACCATTCATCTGTCTCTGCAACTTCAGGTGGCGTAATGGTAGTGCTAGTGATATGGGAATCAGCATCTGTTTACTTTTCAGAACATTATTAATGCAAATACAGGTTCCAAATAAACTTGGGAATGATAGGCTAATCCATGATTAGGATTTGCCATTTTCAAATTGACACACTAATGACTTTCAATAAGGAAAGGAACCCAAATATTCTTTATGCCTAGAAAATTCGTTCACCAGTGTTCTCCCCCCTCTCCCCCCTCATATCTCACCTTTGACTACGCAATATGAAAAAGATGCTTGTAATTCTTTATTTTTTCTCAAAAAAAAAAAAAAAGACGCTTCTCCATCTATTTAAAAACAAAAATAAATAAATTCTTCGTTGGTATTCTTTTTCATCTTCACACAAGAGAAGTACCGACAAAGACCTCAGTGGTATTTGACAGTACATGCACTAGTGCATCGGACTTGACTTTGGAAATTGGGCTGTTAACCCAGCTCTACTTCTTTCGGCCTCTTGACAGTTGACAGTCGACAACATTCACCATTCACCATTCACCATTCACCAGTAATAACTAGCTGGAAAATCTACCCGCCCGGATATAAAAAACTAAATAGATATTATATGAAATAGAAAATGTTGTCAATTTTAGAATTAGTAGTATACATATATATAAATGCAGATAATTTGTGGTAAAAGTATAATTGACTGCAAGAAAAAAAATATTAATAACCAAAGGGCGAGATATGTGTAGGGGGTGAAAAATACAGTAGAAATTGTGACGAGACAATATATTAGGATTATGTGGAGATGTAAGAATAGTGGTAAGATGTGAAAAATACACTGAAAGTGGAGGATAAGTGTCAATAATTTCACAGACCGCATATCAGTTGACCATGTTGATCTAATTTGTCCAGGACATTGTGCCATACGTTAACTGTCATGTTCATTGTATTACATATACCATAGACGTTACAAAAGATAGTGGAAATGGGAGGACTCATTTAAACTTGAGAGAAGCGTCTTAATTCTTGAACTTCAGTAATTGCAGGATTGAATAAGCCGTTGAATGGTTTCTTAGCTCATGGCCACCTGTGAGAAACAAATTTTTGTTACATATCATATAAAGTAAGCCAGAAAACAATATGATCAGTTCATGATTTGACTCGAGCATGTTGGACGACAACATGTTTGTATTGTGATGGTAAGCAAACCTCCTCATCTAACAAAATCATGCTTATGCAAGTAACTGCATGAGCTGGTTTTGTACGCTTGATCCTCCACGTGTGCGTTATCCTTACACAAAGGCTTAAGGCTTTTCCTGTTAGAATTACGTATGTCTTTGATGAAATTATGTTTTATAGACCTCATGTTTGAGTGACTGTATAATTTTTAAAAACAGGCCAAAAAGTGATTGAAAACGTCTAATATATGTTCTTCGTCTTCCTAAACCTTTCATGGGAAAACCTTCACATTCCCAAGGTACCTAAAACAACCTTCTGTCTTCAAAACGTTGGGCCATGATTTCTCTACCTGAATCTGTCTTGAAAAAAGAAGGCTCTTTGTTTTTTAATTCTAGGTATGAAATTCTTTTCATGGAAGGTTTAGAAGATGACGAACAAAGTAACTATAGAAGTACAAATTAGAAAATTGATATCTGAATGCTATCACTATCCTAAAATCTGTACCAATTTGTGGAACAGCAGCATACTCAAAACATCATAGACCTATAAACCAAGCTTAACAAAATACAACATAAATAATGATGTTTAGTAGTTGTCATGCTTATTGAATGCAAAGTTTTTAACAAAAACAAATTTGTTGAATACTTATGGGAGATCTTCAAATCAAATGTTTAATAAGGATACTCGCAAAGCATATGCATCAGAGTAATAAAAAAAGTTGTTGAGTAAACGGATGTCAAAGTGCCTGTGAATGATTTAGAATAGATAGATGTTCATGAGAAGATAATATAAGTCTACGTACAACTTCAAGAACATACAAAACTTCTATATAATTCAAGGTATCATGACGTAAAAAACAGGAAGCTCTACAGTAAAATCAATAAAAAATATCTAAATATAATTAATAAAAGGATAAAAAATATACAATAGAAAATATAAACAATGACAGAAAACCAAAAGTGACAACAAATTGAAAAATGAACAGTTTAATCAACATGTATAAAAAAGAAGCTTAAACTTCATAATGGACCAAAAACAGAACATGTAGAAGAAGAATAGAGAAAAGATATAGTTTTGAAGTGATAAATAAAAATGAAACTAAAACTTTAATGTTCAAGATCACAACATGCATAAGGAGAAAAAAGCATATGCAAAGAATGTTAAAAACATAAACATATATATAAGTTGAGAAGTTTGAAATAATTTTGAAAAAACAAGCATATGCGGAGAATGTTGAGAATATATGTAAAATGAGATTTTGAGAACATATATAAGTCATTTTTCCATCCAAAACAATGAATTAAACCATCACTGTTCAAGCAAAAGTCTAATTTTCAATGGGGCACTATATCAAACACCTACAGTCCATTAATTCAACACCAAGTACACAATTCTAACCCAATCTAATCAGCACTTCAACATAACATAGATGGAGTATACCTGAATCAGTCAAACTTCACGTTAAGTTTCCCAATGACATCCCACCAATTGTTGGTTCAAACTAGAGTAAAATAGAAAGGGAAATCATTATGTTGAGGCAGATTCTCCAACTCATCAGCATGCAAACTACAGAAGATAATAAAAAGAGAAATTGTTCAAGAATGCGACGACCAAACACCTACAAGTTCAGGCTTGGTGATTGTCACAACACGAGGTCTCTTGCAAAACCGCTCCTCCTTCGTAGCCAATTTTCTTCATATACATCTGATAAACTTTTTCTCCCTGACGCTTGGCCTCAAATTGGACATACAGTGTTTTCTCTCTGGCCTTCTCTGCCTTGGATTTGTTTCGTGGATTCTCCCATTAAAACATGCTTCTTCTTAAAGCAATCAAACTCAATCAAATTAGTCTCATTAATGACTTTACAAGATAAAATTGCGCAACAGAACAAACCCCACATCCTAATGATAAATGATACCATATCCAGAATGACGACCCTTTTTCTCTTGGTCTCCTTCATTCTTCGAGCACGCGATCGAGAGTGCATCTTTGCAGGCTTCCTAATGACGAAGCCATCCTTCACCATTTTTTAATGTTTTGTGTTGAAACGCCAAAAAATTGCAGATTAAAAATTTGGAACTCGCAATGTGCGATGTGAATGAAGCTAAAAGAAACAGGAAGATCTTCCAAGTTAGAAATGAGCATCCACACGAATGAAAAAGAAAAAAGATAGCAAATGTGAACAAATAGAAACGATCAGATACGTAATACAAATACAAATGAACAAACATTTAAGCTACAGCAAGGGAAAAAAAATGATGCGTCCTCATGAATATGATTCCACTTGGATAGAAGCAACAGCATTATAAAATACAACAATGACAGCAGAAAGGGAATGATGGGCTAAAAGAAATCCAACGCATCAAACTCATCCCTGTGAATGAGATAATGCCTAGCCCAACATTACATCCCAATACATGCGCATTTGAAGCCTCCTGTCCCATAACGCCACGTGTCTCACTTGTAAAAGTGTCCCCTGTAGATAGATATCAGACACGTATGCGGAGCAAACGTCACTTGGCCCCCAAAGTAACCACCCTCACCCTCCAACCCTCATCCACTTCCACTTCCAGTTTCATCTTCCCCCTCAACCATCGCACACAAAGAGCAAATTAGGAGGATAATGATAAGTGCCAATAACAAATCATTCCTTCAACATTTGGAGTCCACTATTATTGTATTGCCAATTCTGGACTAAAAATATCGAGATTTTTGTGAAATTTACCCCCATGATCACGTCTTCAAATTACGAGGATTCCACACAAATTATGTCTGTATTCGAAAATTGAAACAATATAATTGACAGTATTTTTTTTAAGGAAAAAAAATATCATTTATAGGAATAGTGCCTGAATCTGTCGTCAAACTGTTGGCACTAAAGTCAATCAAATTTCGTAGCCCAGGGAAACCTCCCAAGCCCAATAGCTTTGTTTTTTTGTCTTTTATATCATTATTTACATCCCATCTCATCCTTCCTTCCATGAGAGCTAAAATCAGACTAATAGCTTTTGAGGTATTCAACAACGCTAATAGCTTTTGCTTTATAGTTTTCACACCTGGGTATTATTATTATATGAGTAAGCATAATTTAGATTTTGCAAAAAGAAAAACAAAGACAATAGAAGCATTTTTTGGACAATAAATGGTAGTAATAAATACAATAGTGATAGTACAACAAATTTTTTTAAATGTGTTTATTTTATTAAAAAACTGAGGCAGTTGGAAATTTTTTATCCAACAAAATTAATATTCACAACAAAACAATGCAAGTCAATTCAAAGATAATTTTCTAAATTGAGGAGAAGGAAGGGAATTTGATATTAACATCCACGTGTCATACGATGCAATCATTGAGGAAGTCATAGTTCAACTAGGTCTAGGCGGAGTTTCCCATTCTGCGTGATAGAATTGATTATGATTTATGAGTTATGACCTTATAAAATTGATCGAGAATGTACTTCACGTTGAGCCCACGTCGCTTTGTGCCTGAAGTTCAGCGTTCCACTCTGTCCTAATTCTTAACATAAGTTTCATCGGAGCGTCGCTTGTAATCACGATTCTCAAAGCTCGGAACTTTTCGCTTTTCAGCTTTCACCAATGGTCCATTAGGTTAGGTCTCCCTCGTGTAACTTCTTCTCTTAGCAAATTAACAAACTCACAATTCAAAACCCCACCGTCCCCCCGCCCCCCACAATTCATTTCATTCCTCTAGTGAGACATTTTGACCGTACACATTAAAGACTTTTCATGGATGTGCAATTTCAAACCCTGAAAATAATAAAAAAGTTGGACAAAACATCATTTGAAAATCAACAGCTTCTGATTTACAAAATTCTCCCTTGATTTCTTCTCCCAATCATCATACTCCATTTTCGTTTTTTTTTTTTAATAATGGAGGAAGCCCCATTTCATTTGATACGCAAAAATTGGGTGTTGGATCAGGTTTAGGTATGTCTACCCCGTTGAAAAATTAACAGCAGGAGCAACAATGGGCACCCCCATATTCCATGAATTCAAGAAACAAGCATCTTTCTTCCTCAAGGAGAAAATCAAGACTGCTAGATTAGCACTCACTGATGTTACCCCAGCTCAACTGTACACTTATTTCTTCTTTCTCCGTTTAAATTTTCTATACATTAATCGCTTCTTAGTCTCTTCCATATTCAAAATTAGCTCTACTTCTGGCTACGGATCTCTGGTTTTCTTTCTGTTTGATGTTTTTTATTCGCAGGATGACAGAAGAGGCTACAAATGGGAATCCATGGGCCCCAGATTCCCCAACACTCAGATCGATTTCAAGGGCTGCCTTTGAACTTGATGATTATTGGAGGATTGTGGAGATTCTGCACAACAGGTTTCTGTCTTTCTTTCTTTATTTCTTTTTCACGTGTCAGTTTTCTATCTTGCATGTGAAAATTATTTACATTGAAAAGTGATCATGGATCATTGAGTGGGATAATTTTGAAACAGACTGGTTAAATTTGAAAAGAAGAACTGGAGGGCCTCTTACAATTCTCTGATTGTGATTGAGCATCTGTTAACTCATGGACCCGAAAGTGTTGCACAAGAATTCCAGTGTGTCAAAGATGTCATCAATCAGATGATCAGCTTTCAGTATGTTGATGAAACAGGGTATGTCTTTTGCTATCTTAGTGTTTGTTTCATTACCATACCCAAAAATAAAAAAATAAAAAAAAGGTATCTGTCTTGACAAATAATATGAATTTTCCATCAATCTGTGCAACAGCTCAAGAAAAAACTTCCCTGTGAAATTTTTCAAAAAAAGTTATTTTTCCGCAAAAACAAACAGAGCCAGTATTAATTCTGAGTTCCACGTTCTTTTCACTACTAGTACCAAGTTGTGAGCTCACTTGGAGTATATGCAGATTCAACTGGGGCCTAAACGTGAGAAAGAAAGCAGATAGAATATTGAAACTGCTAGAAGAAGGACATGTTCTTAAAGAAGAGAGAGATCGAGCTCGCAAGCTATCCAGAGGCATTCAAGGGTTTGGAAGTTTCTGCCAACGCTCACCTGCTGCGCAACCCATTCTACGACAAACATCATCGTCATCAGGATCATTTGCCAGATGTAACTCTGATGTCAACAGCCATGAAAACCCAAACTCTGACTCAAACGGAGGTCTGAACGATGCGGATAAAAATCAGACGTTTCAGAAGTCGGAAACAAACTCAAAGGAAAACGTGGCTCCTAACAAGGAGGAGTTGCACCTCTGGAACATGAAAGGGGAATCAAATCCACTTCTGGATCGTAGCAACGAAGATTCCAGGCTCAGTATGTACAAAGGGGAAGATGATCACCCCTTTAATTCAACAGAGAAGCTTGCCTCTGCTTCTCTGCTTTCTGCCAGAGATGGAATACTGCAGGGCTGTTGAAGCAATATAAACGTTTGTTAGAAGCTATAAGGTGCTTTGTGATTTTGGTCGTTCCCAGTAAGACATTCGTGAATGTGGTTATACTTTGTTCGTACACGAACTTTAACCATCGTCTACCGAGCAATTAAGATAACTATGTATCTATATTTTAACCGAAGCAAATATTCGTCCTTACAGGCCGGACAGAAAATTACAGAACCTGTTCAAGGCATTTCAAATTGTCATCTGAGATGCATATCAGTATTATTAATGAAGCACAAAGAAAAGAAGTCTTTCTTTTAGCTAGGCCTATTCATTGCTTGATTTGATTCAGAAAATGTCAGGATATTTACTCCCATGTCCCTAAGGTTAAGAGACATGATAAAAGCAATGCGCTTAAGGTATAGCAATAGCGTCATTTCCGGGGATAGTTCTTCAAGCTATAGATTCTTTGATGGCAACTCTGAATTTACAATGTCAGACTGATCTGAATGATTCTGTAAAACGGAAAGTACAGTAAAGAACCAACTCCACCATTACGTCGATGAAGCAAAGCTATGCAAAACTAACATTTACAGATATCTGCCACATACATAAATTGATCAATAGGAAACATTAGGATTTGCAAAGCCAGTCCTGGATTGCAAGACGAAGTGCATGATTGGGCGTCAGATGCAGGTGACTCAATTTTAAGTTAGTCATGGGAGAAGTCTCATGACCATTTTCCAGCCATTCACGTATGGCTTCCCCTTCATAAGTGAATCCGTCTGCTGCAACCTGGGGATCATGCATTATTTCCTGAAAAAGGAAACCAATGAATTTGAGACGTAAAATACTACAAATAATTTCATCTTCTTCAATAAACTAAATGGGATTCTACAGCTAAGCTTAGCTTGGGAATTCCTGAGTAGTTTAATTCAACAATTTAAGAATTCAACTCCATAATGGCACAGCTACGTAGATCTAGTAGCCCAAGTTGACATCTTGGTTTGATTTAAAAAATTTTTAATCCTTTTTTTGTGTGCTCTCTAGCACTTGCACTTGTATGTGTACAAGTATAAATAAAAGCATCAGTCACCTGAAGGATAGGACACAAGAAAAAAGATGGCACTGGTCGGTCTTCTGCAACATGCAATTGTTCCAATTCCCTCACCAAAGTAGGTGTTAGCTCTGGTCTTTCTCTGCCATTTTGCTGACAGCATTGCAGTCCCAGTTCAACAAATCGTGTTGCCACAGCTGGAGGCCATTCTCCAGCTGAAGAATCTAAAATTGAAGACAATTTTCCACATGAAACTGCCTTACGTACTTCACCTGCTAACCCAACTGGAATAGTCCTGCCAGTGAGGAGTTGCAAAATGATAAGTCCAAAGGAGTAGATATCAGACTTGGGTGTTAGTATTCCAGTTCTCAGAAACTCTGGATCCGTATATGTTGAAGTACCCTTTAACTCAGTGCTGAATCTAAAACTAGGACGATACAGCGACTCCTCCGTCAGCAGTCTGCAGAACCCAAATTCACATATCTTGCAACTAAGTACAGAATCAAGAAGTATCGTTTCAGGCTTTAGATCACCATGGACAATAGTTTTAGGTTTGGAAGTGTGTAAAAAGCAAAGAGCGCTAGCAATTTCAGCAATCATACGCGCTCGGCTATTCCATGCCAGAGGGGAATTGTTGTTTTTCCGAAATAGGAGGTCTTGAAGACTCCCATTGGGCAAGTACTCATACACTAGTGACCAGGCTTCAGGGCAAACACCAAGCAAAGTCAATAGATGAGGGTGCTGGAGACTACCAAGAACCTGAACCTGGGAACACAAGGATAAATGTTAGTTGGAGCAAAGAAACAAAACATATGCTACGCATTCTAGGAAAAGGAAACAAAAAGGTCAACATCTTGAACTAACAATATCAACAAGTTATGAGAGACCTATCATCACATATTTTAGGAAGAGGACACATGATAAGAACGTGGGAGAGTTTATTACAGAGAATGGGAGAAGTGGAATGGAAATTGCAGCAATGCATGGTCAATACAGGGAAGAATTTAGAAGAGATAATGGGTCAGCATTCTGTAGTAGCATGTAACCCATGATGCAGGACAGGAAGGCATCACGTCTTAGCACTTCTGATTTCTGTTTTCCTTTATTATTAATGTTATGGTTAATTGTAGTTTATAATAAGTGATTAGATGCTCATTTGAGAGTAGGTAGGCATTTGTATTCTTGTATTGAGGAGATTCTCCAGGCTTTGTTGGAATCTTAGAGGTAAGATTCTTGCTCATGAGATCCAATAAAGATTATTTGCTTTCCATTTCCTCTGCGGTTCCTACTTCTATCAGCATGTCCGCAGTTTGGGGCCAATTACAGGCCAGAATAAGATACAAAGCAAAAATTAACACCAGTTCTGTAAACATATTCATTTGCATCGACCTGTTATTAATATGATAAAGCCCCTGCTAATTGTAATGAATTTTTAGAGGACTCATTCACAAGTGTTTCAAGACATAAAAACCCGCCTTCAGGAGTTTGAGGCTTTATCCTCTAAAAGATGACAAGAATCCAAAGTTACTCCAAGAACATACATTTATAAATTGCATCTACTGGTGCTTAAGCACTTGTAAGACAAGTTAACAAGGTGTCTGGTCTGATTAGCTTCAAAAGATTCTTTAGGAGTTGAGTAGCGGTTGTCCCTGTTACGTAAATCATTTATTAGACAATATTAAAGGCCTCAAGATCTGTGTTTCTGCCTCTGGTGCTCTCTAGGGCTAAAGCATTCAAGATAAATAATTTCAAAACCAGAAAAAACTGTTATGAGCAACTGACCTCTTGATGAAACTCAGCTGGTCCTTGCATGCTATGTGGATGGAACTTCCTAATAGCAACTGTTCTACCCAGCATTTCCCCCTTATAAATACAACCATATCCTCCCTGTGCAATTTTGAAGCTCTCAGAAAAATTGCATGTAGCATTTTGAAGATCTGACAATGAAAATTCTGCTAACTCTGGTAATTCTTCAGCAAATCCAATGACTCCATGGCAGTGTGCAGCTCCAAATTGTCCCCGACTTTTCCATCTCTCAAGCCAGCGGAGGGCTTCCATTTTTTGTCGCCTGATCTGCTGCTTTTCATGCCACAAGGTTGAGATGGATGCTTGAATTAATAATAACTCATCTGCAGCTTCATCATGCCTGAGGTTTGCTTCCTGTGAGCGATTGTCCAGAAGGGCAATATTTCTCATGGTCCTCTGCAGCACACTAGCAACTTCTTCACTCTCATCCAAGAGCTTTTGTTGCTCCTGCACTGTGGCTCTGAGTGCATTCTCTGCCTCCTTTCTTAGCTTTACTTCATATGCATAGGCAGATTCAAGCATATTGACCTGAACAAAAGTGTCAAAGACAAATTCAACTCAAAAGTTTAAACTGTTGTGAAGGCTCATGGATATTTTTATAATCTCTAATATAAAGAATTTAAAAGGATGGAACAAAAGTCAAGATTCAGAATATAATCAGACTATACATTAAATATTGTCATTTATCACTAATCATGCTTTGGTTTCGTGGTCTGTTCTATAATTTTCACCAGAACAAGTTTAGAAAACTGCCCAATGGAACCCAGCAATCTGTTGATCACTTCTCTCTTTCATTAAAATACCTTGACAAAGTTACTTTAAAACATCTAAAAAAGGTTATACTTGATGCCTCATAGTAAAGCAGTGATTCAATTGTCCAGTTTCCCTTCAACAAACAGAAAGAGTATAGGCTTCTTTGCCAATAAAAGCCCAGAATGTTGAACATTCAATAGGTTATTCTCACCTTCTTTATGGCCTCCATAGCTTCTGCTTCCAGTCTTTTGCATATCAAAAGCTCTGCAAAAGCCTTATCTTTCGCAGCCGCAACTTCTATTTTGGCATCAGTAAGTTGACCATGAAGTCTTTCTTCTTCAACATCAGAAGTCTCTAAATAACCCCCGGCAGAATTTTGGGGACAGCAGTGACTGGTACAAGTGGACGATTTAGATGAAGAAGCTATATCTGTTTCAAGGATTTCACCCTGAGACCAACTAACAGTTCCAGTACAGATTGCAGTTCTTGCAGAATTTGATATAAGACACTCTGATTGGAATAATTCACACTTACCATATTGTAATGATCTAGTTATCAAGTTGTCTGAGGCAGCAATCTCAGGTTGAGATTGTGAAGACAAAGAAGAAGGATTTTCAGAAGCTTCTCTTGTCCATAAGTGTTTACCTTTGTGGATAAACCATATTTCACAGAATGAAGGAGCATTCTTGGCAGCATAATTTGCCTTTTTGGAACTCCTTTTCACCTTCTTGCAACTGCATTTTTCCATTATGATATCATAAGAGGAGAGATGTAGAGATTTATCCATCATTTTGATGACAATCAGAACAAGTCTTGTTTGATTTTTTAATATTAAATTAGCAATGTGATTTTCAGTGAAGAATCAGTACACAATCAATGCATTACTTACTTTTCTGGCACTGCTCCTATAACAAGCTTCTTAACACCATGCTTGGTAATTAAATCAACGATTCCTTTCTGCACTTGCTCAGCTTCACCTATGACACTTGTTGCCTTAAACTGAAAGAAAATAATTTTAAAGAAAATCATTAATAACAGATTTACTGCACATATTGCATTTTCTCTAATAGGGAAATATAAACAAATTTCAACTGTACTATTGCACATATTATGAAAGCAAAAGGCATTAAAACAAAGTGATTAGTTTATAAAGAACTAGACTTAAAAGGTCTGGCAAAATGCAAAGTCAGGTCTTTTTCCCCTCCAAAACAAGATTGCAAGTGTATTTGGGAATGCATTGACTCCTCTTTCCAGGAATCAAATTCGTTCCCTCCAAGCTACTCTCAGCAACATCAGAAAATGTAATTTTTTAGTAGCTGTGAATCTGATTGCACGTGATTCTCTAACGCACAATAAGGAGATGAGAATAAAAGAGTAAATTTATTTACCAAAAGGTACATCGAATTATTTTACTTAAAGATTTACTAACTAACTTTTCTAGACTTAAAAAAAAAAAGACACAGATTTTTGGCACAGAAACGGAACCATAAATGAAGTTTCACCATATGTAAATAGCTTCGAAAGCACTCTGTTATACACATTCACAAAAAGAGGTAACCTCGGGGATTATCTCATTATTTTACACCAAAGAGATCTGATGTACTAAGTGGAGACAATCAAGGAAAATGAAACTCTGCATTTCCTACCCTAATAGTAACAGTGTATAAACCAACCGAGAAACCTAATTCGCCATTATCAGGAATAAAACAGAGGGCAAAAATTAACTTTTTTAATCAGTGAATATAGATACGCGAAGATATGGATACCTTAGCCGCACGGCAAATGCTCAGGTAATTTTCCAAAAGCCTCGTGGTCTGTTCTCTTTCCTCTCTTCTAAAAGCAGAAACGACTTCAGGATTTGCTTGGGATGCGGGCAATTTTCCTACTGCTCAACAAATCGAAATTAATTTACAGGGTAGGAATGAAATTTTGCAAGAATGAACAAGTAAGCCTAAGAATTCCAAAACATAACAGAGCAGAAATGAGATAAATTGCCATAGAGAAGGCTAGGCAGTTCCCAAATTGTCGTGTACAATTCGAAAATGTTCCAAAAGCGAGAAGGGTCAGACTTACAAAGAGTGGGGATGAAGGAGGAAGGTTGATGAACATGGAGGATGCAAATTTGCGAGTTGCTAAAGCGGTCGAGAGTCCATTGAAGCAAATTGACAGCTTTGTCCACGGACTTTCCGACAGCAACATGGACGGAATCATCACATTCAGCCATGGAGGCAAAGGGCAAACTCAGAGGCGGCGAGAATCCATGAAAAGGGTCGCCGGCGGGTACATGCTGAGGAGGGTGAGAAGGGTTCAAGAGCTCCATGAGAGGCAGTAGTGGGAAATTAGGAGGAGTGAGTTTGAGAAGGGAAATGAGAGCACTGGGGTTGGATTAGGTGGGAGCATTGAGTTGTGTTGAGGGAGGAAGATGGTGAATGGTTATTGCTTTGCTTTTCTTGCAATTCCAAACTCGAAGGCTTGACTTCTGCGCTGACTCCAATGGGCAGCGAAAGCCAAGCGCCTTTCCTTATGACGGTGTGGTGTAAATTGGAAATTACCTCATCTCGCTTCCATCTGTTACCCGGAATTTATGCACGTCTTGTTTCTCACATTTAAAAAAAAGACCATTCTCCCCTGCAGCAATCACAGGAGATATTTTATTTAATTTTAAAAGATATTAAAATAAAAAAAATATCACCATTAATCTTTTTATTTTCAAAAAAATTGATATCAAAAGGTTATTAATTAAAATTAATATTAAAAAACAAAATCAAAGATAATTAATTAGTAAAAAATGATAAAAAAATTAAAAAAAATTAAATTTGGCAAAAAAAAAGAGGAAAGAATGCTAGGTCCATTTGGAATAAAAAGGGAAAAATGGATCCTATTTGCTAAAAATAAATAAACAAATAAATGAAAAAAATTAAATCCAATCAAATAAAAAAAAAACGAAATAAAGGGTATCAGGAATGAAACCCCATTGTTTAGCTAATACTCAATGCTATTCCATCCTCATTTATATTATATACTAGATAGATTTTTCTTTCCGTGTGATATGAGGAAAGTGTTTTACTTAGTTTTATAAATGATTTAAACTAATATTGGACCTTTCCTGTTTATGCATACAATGAAACGCAATGAATTAGTCTTTAGTAAGGTTATATATATGTAATGGACAAATTAGCAAAATATAATATAATACGGAAAGGCAAATTCGATAGGCTAAATATTCACTTATTATTAATGACAGAAACAGGGTACATTTCAATAAGCAAGAACTGAAAGAAGTACAGTGGGGAAGTGAGGGGAAATATTCAGATGAGGACAAGAAGGTTCAGACAGAGAAACTTGACTAATTCCACACCCTTAATAATTACTGTCATTCTGTATTTATCTGCTCGTTCCTGTAACTTCTACATTAACTTCCGCATGCTGTTACTTTTCCTGAAGTCACCTGTCACATTTGCATGCATTTGATCCTTAATATTGGGAGTGTTTGACACGTCTGAAGTAGAAGTTTTGCCAGCCACGTGCTTCAATATCACATTGCCCCACCAATCAGCAACGACCTTGTCCTCAAGGTCGAAATAAGGAGAAGCCACCTGACTGTGAGAATCGGAGGTACAGGGCCATCCTAAGCAATTAAAACTTCAGTACAAGGGCCATTGGAATGAAGAGTCTACCGTATGTCAAGAACTTCAGTGGGTTGAAGTTGAGGACCATCTTCGGTAATGAGTAATGGCAAAGGAATATATTGCTGTTCAAGATCACCAACACACTTTTTAAGCAGTGAAACATGGAAAACAGAGTGTATCCACGCCGCAGGTGGTAGCTGAAGTTTATAAGCTACAGAGCCAATCTTCTCTACAATACGAAATGGACCAAAATAATGTAAACCAAATTTCTGTGATTTACACAACTGGATGGAGTGTTGACGATAAGGCTGTAATTTCACAAAAACCCATTCACCAATATTAAAGTGCACTTTAGTGCGGTGTTTATCAGCAAAGTACTTCATCCGATTTTGAGGCCGCTGCAAATTAGTCTTTAGTTTGTTGAGGACAACATCTCAAAGTTGCAACTGCTGGGCAACATCATATGGAGTGTCATCAAAGCTTGAATAATAGATGGTGGGTCTCGACCGTTAAGAACCTTGACAGGAGTCATGCTAATGGATGTTTGAAAAGAAGAGTTATACCAAAACTCGGCCCATGGTAAAAACTGGACCCATAGCGTCGGATGGTTATGTACAAAACATCTGAGATATATCTCAATGCATTTATTAAGAGCTTTGGACTGACCATCACTCTGTGAATGGTAAGAGGAACTCATAGAAAGAGTAGTGCCTTGTAAATGGAAAAGATGCTGCCAAAAAGCACTAGTAAAGGCTGTCTTTGTCTGATACAATGGATTTAGGAATCCCATGATATTTAAAAACAGTATGCACAAAGCATTCAGCAACCTGGGAGTTTGAGAAATTAGCACGTAGTGGTGCGAGGTGGGCATATTTGGAGAGCCTATCAATCACAACCATTATCACAGAAAATCCTTTCGCAACTGGTAAATGTGTAATAAAGTCCATAGCCACATCTTCCCAAACATGAAACAGAATTGATAATGGACTAAGCAGGCTAGAAGGATGCAACTGGGAAACCTTCGCGTGTTGACAAATCAAGCAACGTTGAAAAAAACATGAATATCTGAACGCATGTGTTGCCAATAAAAATTAGTTGCAATGCCTGCATAGGTCCTGAGAAAACCCGAATGACCACTGACTGATGAAGAGTGGAATTCTTGTGGAATTCTATCAATGAAAGAGCGGGCACCATGAGGAATCACCAATCGACCTTTCCAAAAGAGTAATCCATCGCGAACAAAATAATGCAGCGTGGTGGAGGGATTTTCATGGAATTTGTGTATAAGTTCCTGCAACTCAGAAGACCCTCGAACCACCAAATAAACATCATCAATAAAAGAAGAGTGAGGAACTGAAAGTGCTAGAAAACAAGATCTAGAAAGAGCATCAACAGCTTGGTTCTGGTTACCTGGCTTATATTCAATTGTGTATCGATAGCCCATCAATTTAGAAAGCCACTCTTGTTGTTCAGGTGTCTGAACAACTTGATCTGCAAGATATTTAAGGCCTTTTTTATCCGTGAGGATAATGAAGTAATGGCCATAGAGATAATGTCAAAACTTTGCAACTGCTTTAGTGATTGCGTATAATTTCCGGACATAAGCTGATTGGGCACTCATGCAAGATGATATCTTCTTGGAAAAATAAGCAATTGGATGATTGTCTTGACTAAGAATGACACCAATGCCAAACCCAGAAGCATCAGTTTCAATAATAAAGGGCTTGAAGAAATCAGGTAAAGCCAAAACTGGAGCAATAGAAAGAGCTTGCTTTAAACATTCAAAGGCAAGTTGAGCTTCCTTTGATCAATGAAAATTATCCATCTGGAGTAACTGAGTAAGAGGAAATGCAATAGTGGCATATTGACATATGAAACGTCTATAATAGCCAGTTAAACCCAAAAAATCACAAACTTGTGTTAGAGTTTAAGGAACTGGCCAATTCATAACAGCTTGCACCTGTGAAGCATGCATCTCAACACCGGCAGCCAAAACAACATGTCCTAAATAATCAACTCGAAATTGCCCGAATGAGCATTTAGATAGTTTTGCATAAAATTTATGTTGCAATAATTGCTGAAAGACTACAGTAAGGTGTTCAAGATGTGAAGTCCATGAGGGACTATATATAAGAATATCATAAAAAAATATAAGGACAAACCGTCGAAGGAATGGATGAAAAATATCGTTCATAAGTTATTGGAATGTTGTTGGGGCATTAGTAAGGCCGAATGACATTACAAACCACTCATAATGTCCATTATGCGTTTGGAATGCAGTCTTTTCACGATCCTCTGGTCGCATTAACACTTGATGGTATCCAGAACGCAAATCCAACCTTGAGTAAACAGTTGAACCACGTAACTCATCAAGTAATTCATCAATAGTTGGCATTGGAAATGAATCCTTGACAGTAACTGTATTGAGTGCCCTGTAATCAATGCAGAATTTCCAAGTTCCATCCTTCTTCTTAACAAGAGAAACAGGGGCTGAAAATGGACTTGTGCTCGGTTGGATCAACCCTTCTTGTAACATGTCATTCACCATACGTTCAATCTCTATCTTTTGGCAATATGGGTACCTATAAGGTCAAACCTTCACTGGAGTGGTTGTTGGCTCCAAAATAATTGCATGATCATGCCCTCGAGAGGGTGGCAAGCCCCAAGGAACAGAGAAAACAGTATGAAACTTCCTTAAAATAGTTGCTAAGTCCTTTGGAATATCCTCTGAAAGAATAAATGAAGCAGGAACATCCTTTTAAGCAACGCAAGACTGAAGAATAAATAATGCAGAAATTGCATGGGTTGACTGCAAGCGCTTAAATTGATGGAACTAAGCCTCTATTGGCAAATTTAATTTATGTCCCCGCAAAGTGATGAATTTGCCATTAAGATAAAACTTACTGACAGAGGCAGTATAGTCAGCCACATGTAGGCCCAAAGTTGCAAGCCAAGATGCACCAATCACGACGTCAGATCCTGCCACCTCAAGTACATATGCTGGAAAAGTTAATTGACACCCTTGAATGGTGAGTGTCAAAGCACGAACAACACTTAGGCTCTCCAAATAATTACCATTACCCACAAGAACCCGAAAATTTGGAGCATGTTCAATGGGTAAATGCAAGTGTTGTGCTATTCATGGAGTAACAAAGTTGTCAGAGTTGCCTCCATCTAATAACACTTGAACATTAGTGCCATTGATAGATGCCGAAAAACGAATCTTAGCTACACCTGTAGAACCTTGATAAGCATGGAAGGAAAGGTGTGGAACTGATGGATTCTCCTCTGTAGTAGAAGAATCTGGCTGATCAGTAGTTTTTAATAGAGGCAAATTCTCTCCTTCATCTGGGTCGGATAGCATAATCATATACTGGCGATTGCGGCATTTGTGGGCAGAAGAAAATTTCTCATCGCAATTGTAGCATAGACCCTTCTCTCGACAGATTTGCATTTCTGCTGGGGAAATACGTTTTATGGGTGGTAAAGGTCTAGTAGATGGAGTAGGAAGCAACGGTCCAGTGTTAGACCTCTGTTGAGTGGCAATAGAGGATGTTGTGTTTGAGGAAGAAGACAAATTCAAGTTTGATGATCCTACTGGTGTTAGTAGTACTTTGGGTCGAAAGGAAACTGGTTTGATAATATCCTTCTCATCAAATAATCGAGCAAGATCAACAGCCCGCAAAAGAGTTGAAGGTGATTGGGCTATCACATCACGTCGAATATGGAACTTGAGTCCACTGACAAAACAATCAAGCAAGGCATCATCAGACAATCCAGTAGTTCTATTTGCCAATACCATGAACCTCTGGTATTATAAGGAAACTGACTCATTCTGTCTTAACTTAAATAACTAGGCTCTTGGACAATCAAATTATGAAGGTCCAAACTGATGTTCAATGGCTTCTGTAAGTGCTGCCCATGTTGTCATCTATCTCGATCTTTGCATTATTTGAAACCTAGGTATCACTGACCCTTCCATATGTACTGCAGCAATGGTCAAACGTTGGAGCTCAAGAGTTTCATAATAAGAAAAATATTGTTCTGCTTTGAAAATCCAATTAAGTGGATCTGTGCCGTCAACTTTCGGAAAACCTAACTTAACTTGCCGCATTTGAAGAGGTGGGTATGTCTATGATGTTGAAGTTGCACTCGAACCCACATTTGGTGAACCATTAGTTGCAAAATGTTGAAGGCGATCCATGCTTCTGGTCATAACATCCATTGCACGAGTAACTGCATCCAGGGAGGTCTCTAATTGATCAACTTGGATCATCGAACTCTCTAATCTCTCCATTCTGCCTGCATTGAGTTGATTGGAATGCTCCATCACATCTGATGAGCTTTTCAGTTCAAATGATAATTCTTTGAGATGAGTATTCTCTGCCATCACGTTTCTCAACGAGAGCACCAAATGTAATGGACAAATCAGTAAAATATAATATAATACGGAAAGGCAAATTTGATAGGCTGAATATTCACTTATTACTAATGACAGAAACAAGGTACATTTCGATAAACAAGAACTGAAAGAAGTACAGTGGGGAAGTGAGAGGAAATATTCAGATGAGGACAACAAGGTTCAGAGAGAGAGAAACTTGACTAATTCCACACCCTTAATAATTACTACCATTCTCTATTTATCTGCTTGTTCCTGTAACTTCCACGTTAACTTCTGCATGCGGTTACTTTTCCTGAAACCACCTATCACATTTGCATGCATTTGATCCTTAATATTGGGAGTGGTTGACACGTTTGAAGTGGAAGTATTGCCAGCCACGTGCTTCAATATCACAATATACCAATAAATAAAGCCAATTAAGGCAATTTCGTAAAAAAAAACAATCTTCAGTTGTTTGCAATAATTGATAAAAAAGGTAGGGAAAGAAAAAAAAAGTCTCGCACAATAAGTGAGGACTTCTTGTTTATTTGTTAAAAGATAAAAATATGATAAAAAAAATACCGAAATTAAGAATGACATCATATTTATCAAATTGTGTCATTTTTTTAACTTTTTCTTTTAGTAAATGTTTGCTCATTAATCGTTTCCATTGATAATGGGGTGTATCAAATTTGATATATTATGTCAGCTTGACAAATCCTAAACTAAAGTTATCATATTTTTATCAAATTAAAATGGTATTTAATTAGATTACAAGTTTTTCAAATTGTGGTGGAAGCCTTCGTGCCCCTTTCTTTTCAAATTTAAATAAAATTGCAAATATTTACCATGCTATACGTTATAACCACGAAGGCCCCCACCACAAGTCAAACAAAGAGGAAATGGAAACGAAGACAAAAAAGCCTAACACATTGATATCCATAAAGTGAGATCAGGCTACAGTCTCGTAACCTTTAATTGTTAATAAAATGCCTTAAAAGTAGATCCACAAACAACAGTTACATGCAAATCAAGAACTTCCTCCATGCTCAGCATTACAGTTAAAATCAGTCCTGGCCAAGAAAAACCAAACGTTCAAAAGGCAAAGAACGCAAAACGAAATCCAGGCTAGCATGGTGAAATCCACAACTTGAAAAGTCTCTTTTCTATTCCAAATCCTCTATCACCAGCTGTCTAATGTGGAAGCACAAGTTTTCCAAGAGACTTTTTGAGCACAACATTCCAACCCCTTTTTATTTCTTTTTTGCTTCTCTCTGCAATTCAAGCCCCCCAAACTTTCGTAGCTTCCCCATCATGACCAACTATTAGAATACCACAGGGTGCAAGAAAACAATTCTTGGTTTAGACTGTATCTGCTCATAGTAAAAAATTACCATGAGAATTACTTTATAGCAGTTTCAAACAATGGTGAAGCTGTATAGCATATAATTATAATACAAATTGCTCAGACCTAGTATCTAGTCTCATATATTGATGATAAAACAATATTAATGATGTATTCTTGCTTCCAAACACTAAAAGCAAGCTATCTCATAAGTTGCATCCAATCTCCTATAAAGATGGTATAGGCTAGGGCTTTGCATTATAACTCGTGGTCCACTGAACCTAGTATGTCTTCATCAATTTGGGCTGGGTTGGGCTTAAAAAATAAAACAGATCAAAAATTTAAGTTAAGACAAGTACTAGGACAGGCTAGGCCTCGAACAATGTATAGGCCCGTGTTGACTTGACCCGACATATATATTATATATAGAAAACATTTCTTTTCCTTTATTTTTCATAAACATTGAATGATTTTATATGATTTTCTTGTTAATATACCTAATGTAATAAGTTACTTTTATAATTATGATAAAGATATTTTATTATTCCAATCTTTAATTTTTTTCAAAATTTAAATTTATTTCTTAAGTTAATATTATATAAAAGTAAATAATATATAATTTTCAAATATTTATAATTTTAATAAATGTTACTTTTAATTCAATAATCATTTCTTATAGAAATATATTTTACATAAAAGTAATTATATTTTTTGTTAAGATATTAAGCTAGTTTACTATCTATTTATAATTTTTTTTATTTCTATTTGTACTAAGTTGGCCCTAACCCGATATTGGTTTGGTCCCAGCCCAGTCAAATACTGCGTATCCCAGGTCACAGACAATTTTTTATGGCCCAAGAATGTTCCAGACCAAAATAATACTTGGATTAGCCTAACTTGTGAACAACCCTAGTATAGACGATTAGATAAGCCAAATAAACCATTTAAAATTTGTTTCAAACTATAATATAGTTAATCACCCAGAAAAATAAGCATAAGAAACTGAAAGAATTAAAGGAATAATTGAAAAAAGCTCCACCCATTTGAAATCTCCAACAAATTATCATCCATATTTTCAAGACGTGATTACAAGATAATTCCATTCCTCAACCCAAAAAACAGTATGATTAGAAAAATATGGATACTATAGCAGATAAGTTCCCAAAGCGGAACCTTGCATAAGTCATGAATGCCTCAAACACGGATAATTTAGGAGTGCAGAGTAGTTTAAAGAAAACAATTTTTGATTTGCAGGCCTGCCAATACAATATGTCATGAAGGAGATGGAGATGCTATCAAGCAATTTAAAGGCAATCAGGGATTTCAAACATTTTGTGTTAACTATTAAACTATAGATCAATAAACCGGCTGCTTAAAAAAAATGAATGAATAAGTGAGGTAAAAAAATCATACTCCTCCCATGGGATCCAAAGAATGGTGAATATTGGATCCAAAGTCACAACATTGGTCTTGATAACTTATATATGCATGAAAGAGATAAATGATTAATATATGACACCTATATCAGAGATTAAATACTAATTCTTAAATAACTCTAAATGACGTCCGAACTTTGAACTATTTGAATAGCTTAAATATCATAAGCACCTACTAACATCCACAAAACTATAAATGAATGTTTACAAAGCAATGGGACTGACTCAATGAACAATAATAAGCTTCATGAGTTTGAATAAGACCAAAATAACCACAGGATCTTCAGCAAGCAATAATTCTTAAAAGGAAAATGTTTATCTGCACTTATATTGCACAGGCTTAAGGCCACTCTCAAAACATTGCTTTCCAGTTTCACTTTTGTTTAACCAAAGCCCATTTTGTCTTTAGACCATATCTTTCTAGCACAAAATTATTTCAAAAGAAAGCTACACCCACAGTTGCCAAAGGGAATTTGTTAATTATTATATGTGACAAATAAGAAAAAAACAAAGTTCCTAAAACCTAAATATCATTTTCTTGAAAAATATGAAGCCAGCTTGTACATCATTTGCAGTGGAGGTTGGGACCACATATTCTAAGGGCACATCATTTGTCATTCGAGGAAAGCTTACCCTTTTTTTCCCTTAATATATATAAAGATTACGGCTACAAAATACAAATATACAAATAAGAAGGATTAAAAAATATAAAGATGTACCAACAAGGCTCCTATGGGATGGTCCTTAAACATTTTGTTCTCTATTTAATTTCTCACCGTGACTGAGTATAAGAAAATTTTTATTAAAAAAATAAAATTTATTTTTGTAATCTTTAGACCTACTAGTCTAAGGCCTCGGAGAAAGATAAAATCCATTTTAAAAAATTTTTTTGTCTCAAAATAAATTAATTTTCAACTATTAACAGGAAATATTCTTAATATTCATAAAAAAAATATAAAAATGATAAAAATTACAAGCATCTTGTTAATTATTAAAAAAAATACAAGGGAGACTTAAAATTGAAAGTCATTAAATGATCATTCAATCCATGTGGTAATATTCTATTGTCATATAGGGCAAAATAATATTATTGGTACTTACAAAGTCTTGGTAAATGATTATATTTTCAGTTATGTATATGAAAAAAATTTTGTTATGAGAGATAAAATCAATTTTAATTATCTCTACATTTAAAAAAAATTAAATCTTCAACTTTTAGTTGGATACACTTGATATTTAAAAAAAAAAACAACGCCAGTGATTTGAAAGAATATTTCAATAGAGCCAAACTAATATCTTCCAAGTTCCACCTAAATCTGACCAAGAACAAAGTTCCACCTAACCGAAAGAACTTTTGATACTTAATACCAATCCAGTATGGCATTTGTGTCTTTTCAAAACACATCAATCGTTAATGAACGAGGTACTGGGGAAAAATCAATGACTAATTTTCTTGTTAGATCTTAGCCTCTAGTTTTTCATTATTCTTTTTCGAATAAAATACTTTGTGCGCTTAGCGTCCACCCAGTTATTAATTCTCAGTGAAAAGCTTTTTTAGCAACAAAATTAAAAAAGATAAAATTTAGTTAAATCATTTGATATGTTATTACTTAAAGAATTATGTTCAGTATTATTAGATTGAATTTTTGCTGGGACACATATTCAGTATTCTTAATAGTTGATACTTTATATATATATATATATATATTGTTAAAATTTTTATTTTATTCTGACAATAAAAAGACTAACAGAATCTGAAATTAATTTTTTTGATATTACAATAAGAAACAACTAAATTAATGTTAAATTTCAATATGAAATTATAATTGTATGTTAACTACGAAAGTAAAGATCATTAAAATTACATAATTTGTCAAAAAAACTATTGTGAACAAAAAAATTTTACGCATAGAAAATAAATTTTAAAAGAATGAACAAGAGTTTTGAAACGAAACAAGTAACAACTAACAAGTATAGTTCAAAAAATAAAAGAAGATAATTCAAACACTGCTGAAATAAATCAAATACGTTAACATAAACAAATTTAAGCATTTTACAATGAAAATTTGTGAGGGTAATTTTCTCTTGCGTCTTTGCACAGTTATGCTTCTAAAGTCTCAATCTCAAACATGCAATTTTTTTTTTTTAAATATTTTTCATATATTTTATTAGTTTCTATATAATTTTATTTTTATTTTTTTCAATATCTCACCACATGTTTTAATAAAATTCAAATATTATATGAGTATCATTTTTTAAAAGAAACCCCCAGTCATTATCTTTCTTATGCATGGTATGAGAAATATCTAATATATTAGATGATTTTTTGCTTTATAGCAAGTGACATTATTTATTAATTATAAATAGTTTGATTTAGTTTTTAAATTTAGTACTAAAAATATAGAAAAAGGTATTCTTTTTTTAATATTTTTTCTGTTCCAATTTACCTGTCATCTAAGGTTTAATATAAAAATTAAGAAAAATAATAAATAATATAATGAAGAGGTGGAAAGTACAATATGCTGCTATTTCAAGTCTCCATATCATCATGTTGATTATATAAAAATTTGATCATACATATTTCAAATCATATTTATTTCCTTATATATACTTTCATTTTTTTTAATTTGATATTAAGATAAATATGAAAATGAAAATTAGATATATATTTATGAAAAAATATGATTTGATTAATTTGAGAATTATATATGTATTTGTGAAAAAAATATGATTTGATTGTCTAAATCTACGGTGAGATCTTTGTAAAATAAATATGGAAATGAGAATAAGATTATATATATATTTGTGAAAAAAATTATAATTTGATTATCCAAGTTTACAATAAGATCTATATAAGTTCATATTATGTGAGTTTCTTCACACCATCGTGAGATCATTTTTAGTTCTAGAGGTACATTTGAAGGTCAAATTTTATCGTATTGTTATTTGCAATTTTCTATTGGTAATTTTCATACTTCATGATATATTTTATATTTTCCATATAATGTGTTAATTCAGATGTTTTGATGATTGTAAAACAAATGAGCTTGGAAATCTAATATAAAAGGAACACAAGAGAAATGAAGAATAAAGTTAAAGTTTCCTGAAGATTGAATAGCTATTTTACATACTTTAAAAAATTATTTGTAAAAGAAGGTAATTGAATTTTGAATTTCAATTAACCCAATATTAAATGAGATAACTAATTGAATGATTAATGATTAGCTCATGATTTCAAAATGATTTTCATGAAAAGAGCTATCTTATGAGGATAAAACTTCAATTTCAAAATGATTTTAAATGTTCAATTGATTTTCATGAACATATTTTACCTTATGGGGATAAAGTCTCAATTTTAAAGATGTTTCTATGTGGTTACTCTATTTTCAAGTAAATATTTTATCTTATATGTATAACTATTGAAAGTTATGAGGATAAAGACTCAATCTCAAAACTTTTTCAAAGTCCATTCTTCAATTTCATGAAAGGGGATTGAGGTTATCCACATAACACAGTTTGATGATCAAATTCTCAAGTCTATCCAGGTGGTTATCCTGATAAGGTAGGCGCATTTTTCGCATAAGGAAGTGAACAATGAAGGCAAGTGGTACCGTGCAGCTCATTATTCGCATAACTTAGGAAGGTTGTCCACATAACGTATGTCACAGAGCACTTGGATTCATCGGGTAAACAGGTTATCCGCATAACCTAGAGAGATTATCCGCATAATTTATATTTTAGAGTACTTGAACTTTTCTCGGGTAAACAGGTTATCCGCATAACATAGGGAGGTTATCCGCATAACCTATGTTACAAAACTCATAGCTTTTCCTTAGCAAAACAGGTCATCTACATAATCTTGGAAGGTTATCCTGATAACCTAAGTTTCACAAAAACTCAGTTTGAGAAAAACTTAACGCCATCTTAATAACTGAGTGAGTTTTCATGAAAATGATTTTAAACTAAAACTTAGTCATTCTGAGTAACACATTATCTATATAACCTAACTAGGTTATCCGCATAACGAAAGCTTTACGTTGAAAACAAAGGCAAACAGTTACCCGTTATCCACATAACCTTTATCAGATGCATTTAATGCAGTAGGTGAATGGCTATTTTACTGAGAGTAACGGCTAATCTTTGTTTCTAACGGATAGTTTTGTCCCAAAATTATAAATATGACCTCATTTAAGTTGTTGAGTATTGAGAAAAATAATAAATGCGTCAAAACTCTGCTGATTCGATTATTGGTTCATTCAAAGGTTATCTGCCATCTATTTAACTCATTCATTATATCTCAACTTTCATATCCATTCTTTTGAGAGAGTTTTCATTCTGTATACATCTATATACTTGTAGAGAGTGCCTAGTGTGAGAATACACTAAGGGAGATTACTTACTCTTGAGTGAGAAGAGTAAGGGAGTTTGTTTCAGCTCAAAGTTCAAGCTGGTGTTGTACTGTGGTCATTTTAAGGACCCATTCAAATCTTACAAAAGATAGTGGAGAAATCTCAACTGGTGACTTGAGAACTAGACGTAGGTCAAGTGGAGTAGATCGAACTAAGATAAATCACTGAGTCTTCTTCTTATTACTTTTTATTTCTTGTGCTCTATTTTTCAGTAAATTTTTAGTATCACCATAGTATTTCATTTTTGGAGAAAAATTTCAATCTTCTCAATTCACCCCTCCTCTTAGGAAGCTAGCTAAACTAACATAATGCAGTTGTTGAAATATTTCCTTCATGGCAAAATTTCAATGATGATTTAAACATAGAGGTAATCACTTCCCATCTCATTTTTCCAATCTTGAACGTGGTTTCTTTAATCATTTTTTATTCTTTATCTTTATATCACTCTTTCTTTAAATTCTATAAAAAACTTTAGAACTATGAATTCTAAAAGTTCTGTATATGATAGGATGTGTTGCCATATTAGTATGTAGGGCAAGTTATTCTAAAAAGCTACTCATGGACTTTGAAAAATTTGACATATATAATGCTATAAAAATAGATTATGTATTGAATGTAGATTTGGAAACTTATATTCTATCAAGAGCATTAACCATTATTTTTATGTGTTTCTTACTTGTAGTCATTACTCTTCTTACATATCCAGATACAAGGAAAATTAATAAATATGTGTAATCACTAATATTATCAATCTTCTCATTATTACATTTAATAATTTAAAATATATAGATTCATAAAATATATTTAATATTCATAATTCTTGTATATTTTTACATCTATATATTTTGATTTCATAAGTAATATTTGGAGCTACTTATACATCACACGAGTGTAAATTCTAGTTAAGTATACAAGATTAAGTCCTCTTCTAAATGAATTATATGGACCAATATGAATATACTAAAATATAAAACACATTATCCCTATGTTGTAAATTGAGACTTTTTTTCTCTAGTTTCATGCAATTTTTTCTTATTTTTAAATATTTTTCATTCATTTTATTAGTTTCTGTATAATTTTATTTTTATTTTCCCAATATTTCGCCACATGTTTTAATAAAATTCAAATATTATATGAGTATAGTTTTTTTTTATAGATATGAGTATCATTTTTTAAAGAAACCCTTAGTCATTATCTTTCTTATGCATGGTATGAGAAATATCTAATAAATTATATGATTTTATGCTTTATAAGACTTTTTTTTTTTGCCAACGTAACAAGTGACATTATTTATTAATTATAAATAATTTGATTTAGTTTTAAAATTTAGTACTACAATATAAAAACATGTGTTCTTTTTTAATACATCCTTCGTTTCATTTTATCCATTGTTTAAGCTTTGCACATAAGAATTAAGAAAAATAATAAATTATATAATTTTACTAAATTATTCTTAATTATCACTCATTTATAAAATATCAAAATAACAACAGAAAATTATATACTGTTAATTTTTCAAGAATATAATTAAAAAAAAAATTTTTTATTAATTTTTAAAATAACATATAAAATTGGACATTAAAAATTTTCATAATCACAAATAAAATGTGACAAATGCGTCCTGTTATATGAGTTGATTGTGAATGAAAGTTGAGCTGGGCCCACACACATCCCTCTGAAAACCAAAACCAGGGGCAATACATATGGTACTTCTGTAGTTGTGCCGACATTCCCCTCTTAACTTGAGAATTTCTGTTTTCTTGTGGACACATTGTCAAAATTAGCGACAAACTTGCAGATCTTGTTTAGGCCCAAAAAAAAAATTGCGTTAGTGATGACATTACAAGAATGTTATCATCATTCTTTAATTTTTTTAAAATTATATTTTTATATTATTTTAAATTGTATTTCTATCAATTTCAATTTAATTTTTTAATTTTTTGCATACCTCATTTTTTGACTTTTAACTAGACGGTGAAACAATGCATAAAGTTTCAAATAATAAGTCACAGCAACTTGCTATAAATTTATATATATGTGGTTTCATTTTATTTCATTGTAAAATCTTTAATTTTAGAAAATACTCATTTTTTTTATTTCATTTGTATACTTTAATTCGAGAATGCTAAATATAAAAATAAGTAATTTTTTAAAACTAAGGATCAAGCTAAAAATTAAATGATGAAAATAAAATTTGAATGAAATTAAAGAACAATATTTGAACTTAATGTAAAGTTAAAATATTTTAATAAAATTATAAAATTAGATAAAATTAAAAATTAAATCCAAATGAAATGAAATTAAATAAAAAATAAAACTTAGATAAAATTAAAAGTACAAAAAAAATCATTTTATGCCCAGTACTATCTCATTGACATTGAGAAAGGCATAAAAGCACATATTATCAATATAAAATATGAAATTAATAAAAAATCATATTATTCAAAAGTTACAAATAAATTAATCTAAAAATATTTATGCAATATATTTTTTATTTTTTTTATAAAATTTTTCTTAAACATTTTATTTAGTTCCATACAACTTTGTTTTTATTCTCATAATATTTCTCAACATATCTTAATAGTGTTTAAATGTCAGAAAAATGAGTATAATTTTGGAAAAAAATAAAATCTAATCTATCATCTTTTCTTTCCAGTGCCATGCACAACTCCACGGGCAAACATATTTACTGGGAAAAGCCAGAAGTAATAAGAAATGAATGGCATCAACTTAGCATTGAATATCAGCTGTTCAATAATTCCCAATGGTAAAATAAAACAGTGAAAGAATTTACTTCGCCCTCAAACGCCACTTAATTTCCCCTGAATTCGCCGTTAGAATAAACACGGTAAAAAAAATAAAAAATAAATAAAAAGAAAAAGAAAGAAAGAAAAATTACGAGAAACTGCCAATCCATGCAAAATTGCATTGCCAAATATGAAGGCCATAGTTCCACCGAGCAGCCCAGCACAATTTAAAAGCATTTCCTGTGCACAATTGAAGGTCCAGACTCATCGTACTCTGCCTTTGCAATCCACATCTGCATTTCGAACATAGGTTTCCTATTATTAGCATCCCACATTATCATGAAGCCATATCAAAACTTCACGCTAGGGTGTGCTTAAATGCTTGAGGACCGTCACTAGCCATTTTAGCAGTCCACCAAAACTCCCAGAGGTTTTTGAACCACAATTCCTGTGAGGGACCTTCCAACCAGCATATATAATGTGTACTTGCCAACCAAAGATTAGCTCGTCCACGATCTCTCAGGCAAGCAATTGTCATGAAGCGCATAATGCATTACATACATGGATTCACTACTCGCAGAAAAGAAGACACTACATTTAATGGCATTATTAGAAGAACACTCACCTGTTGAAAAGTGCTCAGAGAAGCCAGGATGGAGCCACCAATCCAGACGCTGTACTTTCTCTCTGGTGGAGCAACCACCTTGATCTTCATGCTGCTAGGGGCCAAAGCAGTGATTTCCTTGCTCATTCTGTCCGCAATACCAGGGAACATGGTGGACCCACCACTAAGAACAATGTTTCCGTACAAGTCCTTCCTGATATCAACGTCACACTTCATAATCGAATTGTATGTAGTCTCATGGATGCCTGCGGCTTCCATGCCAATCATGGATGGCTGGAAGAGGACTTCGGGACACCGGAAACGTTCAGCACCAATGGTGATGACCTGTCCGTCGGGTAACTCATAGCTCTTCTCAACAGCAGAGCTTGTCGTTGCAGTTTCAAGCTCTTGTTCATAGTCAAGAGCAATATAAGCCAACTTTTCCTTTACATCCCTCACAATTTCACGCTCAGCTGTGGTGGTGAAGGAATAACCACGCTCAGTGAGAATTTTCATTAAGGCATCAGTGAGGTCGCGCCCTGCCAAGTCAAGACGGAGGATGGCGTGCGGTAGGGCATACCCCTCATATATGGGGACAGTATGGCTGACACCATCTCCAGAATCCAGAACAATACCTGCACAAATCAATTATAAAACAAGGATAATGAAAACATGCCGGGTTAGATAACTTCAGAGAGATAAGCTGAATTGCTTTTTGTTCAAATATTATGGAATTTTCAATCAAAATTAAAGCATTAAATTGCTAAAAAGAGGTGAGATCAACCGATATCAGTGGAGCCTTAAATTTGTTACCTTTTCACCCTTGAACATTGCTAGAGTTGACAAAGAATGACTATTCCACAGGCAAGTTAAATCCTTAAAAGCATTGTCAAAAAGTTTATACAATCTTAATATTTCAGGCAGCTCAACGTTATCAAAACGCAGCCTAATTGGAACAGGATATTTTCCTTAAATCAGAAAATGACTAACCAGTTGTACGGCCACTGGCATATAAGGACAGAACGGCCTGAATAGCAACATACATGGCAGGGGTATTGAAGGTCTCAAACATAATTTGTGTCATTTTCTCACGGTTAGCCTTTGGGTTGAGGGGTGCTTCGGTGAGTAAAACTGGGTGCTCCTCTGGGGCCACACGGAGTTCATTGTAGAAGGTGTGGTGCCAGATCTTCTCCATGTCATCCCAGTTACTCACAATACCATGCTCAATGGGATATTTCAGAGTTAATATACCACGCTTGGACTGAGCTTCATCTCCAACATATGCATCTTTCTGGCCCATGCCAACCATTACACCAGTGTGACGGGGACGACCAACAATACTAGGGAACACAGCCCTTGGAGCATCATCTCCAGCGAATCCAGCCTAAGAGTTGCAATACAGTAGAGTGACAGTAAATTAGTTGAAATCGAATCGCGTCATTCACATTCGTGCAAAAGATAGTTGAAATCCAATTACGTCATTCAGTTCTCCAGTAATGAACGAATTTAAGAAACTAAATTATCTCAGTATTGTACCTTAACCATTCCTGTCCCATTATCGCAGACGAGTGGCTGAATATCCTCAGCGTCCGCCATTTGATATCACCTGCCGGACAAAGTATACAGTTTCAATCAGAAAATTGTGGCCAAGGACACGAGGAGATAAAGACATCTCAAGAGAAAAAAGATTTGAAATGGTTGGGCAGTTGAAATCGGCAATAGCTTGTTCGTGACTATGACTTGCTCCATTTCCAGTGATTATAGCACGTGTATAATAAATTGGACAACAGAAACTTGATCCTGTTGGAGATCAGGAGCATCCAACAACAGTTCTACATGTATTATGGAATAAAACATAAAGACATTGTATTGTATCTTTGTTCTATTGAATGGGCAACAGTCTCAAATACTCATAAGCATTGAAAAAGATTGATTCCCGGTCCTTTTAAACAATGAAAAAGAAGAAGATATTTATTTGAAAGGAGGAGGAAACAAATATCGATTGGTTCTACCAACATCGTACACCAAAATATCTTTGTGCCAAGCATCTTCTGAAGATCATATATACTTTATTAACACATTTCATCATGTTTTTAATTGAAAAAGGAAATCAAATGCAAATAAGACATACTAAAACAATGAAAAGTTCTTCTGATTCCAACCTATCGCTCAAAGGTAGTAACAGAGTTCCGCAAATAATAAGTTTCGCCAAGAATGTAATCAACCAAACGATTAAAACACGTTCAACATCAATGCATATACCAGATACACATGCCGATTAACCAACATCATATGCTATGTTATAAATCTATACCAGAACCTCACATTTGCATTACGAATCCATAATAATCATTTTCAGGATTGCAATGCAGCGACAAATAATGGCAAGGAAATGAAATTGAACGCAAGCGATGACGTCTAGGTTTCATAAGGGCGAAACATAATTGGAAGGTAAAACTTGAATTTAGGAACAGGGAAGGGAAAGGATGAACGTTGTAGAAGAGGAATTCACCTGAAGATCCCGTAGAAGTGACGTGAAAGAGAGCGAGAGGATTGTGATAAGCACGGTTGAAAAACTCGAGTAAGAGACGGAAAGCATATGCCCAAATGAAAGATAGCCTCCAATGGATTTGGGTTTATAAATGAAGGAGTTTGAGCACTTACATCCACCGCATGGTTGAATCGGATCAGCAAGGCCCGATCATTCCAACGAGATTGATGTTCCTCCTGACGCGTGTCGTCTCGATATGTGGTTCTTTTCCACCGTGCGGTCAAACTTCAACGTTTCAACTCCACCTTTGCTACTATTTAAGCCTCCCAAGCCAGCGTCTGAATTTCTTAATTGTAATCATATGTATATAATATATTACACCATTTCGATCTAGTTCAAGCTTTTAAAATAATAAAAAGGATTTAAATGAAATTTTAGAAAGAAACTAAAGTTTGGGTGAGCGTGAGTGAGTCTCCATTAATTAACAGATATGTTCAAATTTTCTTGCTTAGTACTATTACGTTGTAGACATAGCGACACAATTACCAAACTTTTTAGAAGAGACAGCATGGGCGTGGTTCCTACTAAATACTATCTTGGGTTCTTTAAAATGTTAGTTTTTATAATAAATAAAAAATCCCTTTGATACCTGAGACTAGCTAGTAAAGGTGTTACTACTTACTACTATAAAGTATGATGGGGCATGAATAAAGAGATCTAAAGTTCTGTTAAAAGAAAAAAGAAAGTCTAAAGTTAAAATTCTCTTAATGTAACACTAACTCTTGTTTAGATAGAGGGGAAAATTGAGGAAAAATAGAAAAAAAAAATAGATTTTCCTATATGGATGGCCGAGAAAAATCTGAGAAAAATAAGAAGGAAGAAATAGTGAAAAAAGAAAAACATATGGGGTCCCTCCAAATTTTTTTCTCTAAAATAAAGAGATTTTGGATAAAATATTTATTAAAATTGCCCCTTACGCCACCACAAGTAATCATCTTCCGCCATTGGCACCCACCGGCTTCCACCCTCCACCATTTATCACTATTGGTCACCAATTGCTACAACCACCACGAATCAACAGTTATCGCTACCACCAGTGATGGACAACCACCATCACCTGTCACTAGTCACTAATTGCCACACCACCGATCACTAGTCATTGGCCACCTATCACCACGATCACCACCGATCACCACCTACAAACTGCTACTATTGCTAGTCCTCGGCCATTGGCCACCATTGCTAATCACCAATCATTGCCGATCGCAGCCACCACATGTTCCCAGCCACCACGATCAATCACTAGTCGCCACCCGTTACCCGCGATTGACCACCACCATCGAGTTCATCGGCTACCACTGATCATCGGCCACCCACCACCGTTGCCAGTCACCAACCGCCACCACCATTGGTCATCAATTGTCGTTGCCGCCAGTTATTGACCACTGACCGCCACCACCACCACCAACCGCTACATCATTAAGTAAAATAAGTTGGATAAAAATATCATTTACATGAATTATTTCTATTTTTATTTATATGATAGAGATTAATTATATTAATAATAGGAGTATTATAGTCGTTATAAAATAAATGAGTTTCCCTCCTCTCTATTTTCTCCACTCTTCCAAATATAAAGAGAAAAAATATTTTATCTCCACTTTTCTTTCCCCTCCATTTTATCTTCTCTCTATTTTTTCTCCACCTATTTTCTCCCATCATCTCAACAAAATATAAGAGAAAGGAAACCCGTTACAAACAAATTTGTAATTATAGCTATATTAAGTAAATTCATATTGCCTCTGGTCAGGAGCTAATAAAAAACACTTGTTATCATTCATAGTTCCTAAGTATTAACCTTTGATATTTTCTGGCCAAAAGAAAATAAAACCTTTGGTGTTTGTATCTGAGCTAACCTTTTGTTTGACTCACTTTTAAAAAAATATTTTATAAACTTATTTTTACCTCTAAATCAAAGTTTGGCTAACAGATTGCAAGAGATACCTTGGAGTTTGCAAATTTACTTTTATTTTTCAATCAATTTGTTAAATTTACTATTGTAAAATAGAACTTAAACATAAAAGGTCTAAACAACTTGGATGGCATCAAACATTAAAAAAAAAAAAAGTTGTGTGAAAATATTATGATGTTACAACAAACTTACTCTTATATTTAAATTTCATTTTGGTAAACTTTATTTTATTATAACTTACAAGCCTAAAACCAAACGGAACTACCTGGCATCTGATGGTTACATTTTGGCACACTTGATGTTGCCCAACGCCTCAACTTCTCATTTTGCGATAGAGGATCTCATATTGTCTCTGGTTATCAGGATCTAATATCTAGTAATTAATAAAAAGAAAGCCCAAGACTTTGGACCATAGATCACAGATAGCACTTGGGCTTCACTTGTTATGATTAGCAGTATCAACAGACAAAACAAATATTATGGGATTTTTTTGAAAAAAAAAAAAGGAATGAAAAAGGGTGGGAAGTGGGGGGATTGAAATGTGCAGGGAGAGACGATTGTTGGAGATGGGGACATGATGATCAGAGATGGGAAGCACAATGATTAAGCATGAGCATGCATGGGGTGCAATTATGTCTCATGAGAGTGTGTGTGTGAGAGAGATTTTTCTTCTTTCTTTATTTTTACACTTGCACCCTCCTCTCTCCTCCGCTTGTATCATCGATCCCTTTTTCTATTTCTTTCTGGGTTATGTTGTACATAATCTGCGCTTTATTTGATTTATCAAATCTTTCCCAATGGAATTTATACGAACAACAAATTAACTATATTCATACACGGTTCTCTATTTTAATCTATTTACTATTTACGCATGTTCTCCTTTGTCTTGTTCTTGCTTCAAAGCGTGAATGATTACCCCAACATGAAAAATATAAAATAAAATAAAATTTTATTTATTGTGCATTTACTGCACTAATACGTACACAATAATTAATTAGTAACGATCGATCTCTTATTAACTAGTCATGGTTGTGAAAAGTGTTGGTAATTCTATTCAGATGGTTGCCACGCACTATCTGTAGGTTACCTGATCAATGATGACAAATTATATTTAAGGCGCCAATACTATGCTCTGGGATTATTAGCCATCACTTAGCACTATTAATTCGGTTAAATTAATGTTAGTATTATGTTAAGTAACACACCATATGGAAGGAATGACTAATTGCTTTCAACTCTTCAATGTGTATTAATGGAAAAGTTCAACTTATATTGGGTAGCAAAAACATGATGGAGTTGGGGGAAAGAATTGAACATGAAAAAAAAAAAAGGGAGAAAGTGGAGGGGGATGAACATGCACTAATCAATTAATTAATGTGGTCCTCAAAAATAAAGGTAACTTTATGCGGTGAAATCCAAGCAATCCAGCATAGATAGGTGCACTTTCTGCACACTCAACCAGTCACTTTCATCTCAGCTAAACTGGAAATTAAACTAGCACATCATATTCATACGAACCCAATGCATATATATATATATATATATATATATATATCTCCCAGGAAACGAAACATACCCAATTTCTTGACTTCCCCATCTCCTTCAGTTCAATTCCAGCTTAATTTGGGAATCCTAAGTTCAACCACATCCTACTTCCGTAATGCCTCCTCCATTCAAGTAATTTACTGTTCTGAACGCTGGGGATTCCGCCTCTTGAATCATCGTCAGACTTCACTATTTAGTTTTGTTTGTTATCATTTAATTAACAATAAAAATGATATTCCCTCCTGATCTATATATATGGCTTTTTATTTTGATTTGAATATAAGACTCTTTACAGTATATGAGGTGATATTTATTATATATTTTCAAAAAATGCTTCCATTTAATATATCTAAAGAGTAAAAAAAAAGAGATTAAATAAGAGTAATTTTAAAAAAATATTAAAATTTTCAGAGAAATTGAGGTAGTTAATTAGTTTTAACTTCCCTTCTTAATTCGCGTAATTTAATTAAAATTGTCTTATATTAAAAACTGTAAGAAGTAAATTTTATGTATAAATATATATAGCTACGAATAAAGGACTTGACACTTATATCACGGTGGATATATATATATATATATATATTATCTATGCTTCATGCCAAATTGCTAACCTATCAAAACCGGTTAAATGTGCTAACTCACCATGAATTATGAGTTACATGAGCTAATTCATTTAACCCATTTTAGTTTGACAGGCCAAAAATTAAAATTCAGCTTACTAGATGAGTGAAACGAGCCAACCCACAAGAAAAAATAAATATATTCACACAATTCAATTTCAACGTTTAAATTTTTTATATTTGCCAAAAAAAAAGAAATTCAAACATTTTGGATCATTCTATTGTTTTGAAATTTAACAATATTTCAACTTCAGCATTTAACTTTCTAATGTCTAGTACCAAAAGAAAAATTCAAAATATCTCATCGTTCTAATGTCTTAAACTTCAACAATATCTATTTTTTGTCTTGTAAATGCAATATCATTATCAGCATCAATATCTCCATATAAAATTAGTTTTTAAATATTATGATATATTAATTTGGATTTTAAGAGATAACTTTAAATTTGAACTTTTTTTATATTTAATATTATAATGAGTTAAACGGGTCAACCCACATAACTTACGAGTTAGCTTATTGAGTTCATGGGTTAAATAAATAGAGTTCGTTTAATCATACTAAAAAATATTTACAAAGAAAGTGTCAACTCAACTCACTAAATTAGTAAATTAAATAGATCAACTTATTAAGCTCAACTCATTTTGATGGCTTTACTGGCCACAAGATCTTTTAACTATAATGTAATGCAATTTATTTGTTTTGAAAAGGAGAAATTTTATTTAATCAGATATATATCTCTCGGATGTTTCCATCTGTCCAAATACCATGCACGCGGACATTTTTAACCAAAATGCAATGCTCTTATTATTAAAGTTCTGTCTTTTTTTTTTTCTTTTGGGTACCCCTAGACATAAGTTATTCTATTAATCAAATTTGGATCTAATTATCCATATATCTGGAAAAATAAGAGCCAACATCATTCTCCAAAGAACAATGAAATCAATGTGCGTGTAATTATGTTGTTGGAGACATGGGCTTCTTTTTCCATTTAGGAGTTTAAAAACAAAGCAGCCACGCACATTGATAAATGCATTTATAATTAATAAAGGGGGAAACATATGGATGAGGCAAACGGATCTTTTAGCGACCGATTTAATTAAGAGGCGGGAAAGCAATGTTGCACAGTAAATGGTCAAAGGAAAAGCTTTCCTTTTCCTCGCTGTTCAACAGGAATCCGTTGCCACATGTGTTATTTTCCCCCCAGACAGACAAAACAAGATTATCACTTATTGTAGTCCGATCCTTTGTTAAATTAGCATATTAGCTATATATATATATATAAATTTTTTGTTTTATTATTAATGATCAAGTTTATCAATCCTATAATCATAATTAGAAAATGTTTTATGTTCCCTAGCTAGCTAGAATATATGCATGTGGTGGATGTTTAGGCTTTTTTAGTAGTATCTTTTATTTGGGAAAAAAATTGCGCTACAAATCACATTTTACGCTAAGAAAGCATTTTCTCTCAAGCATTCGTTTTAGCTATCTGCCACATCCAACGGCTCAAATGGACGTCTAAATTTTTTTTGTAAGAAAAAAATCGAAGCCAAAATTTATACACAGAGACTAGATAACAATGGAACTTAAGCCAGCAAAAGTGAAGAGTAAAAAGAAAAAAACTGAAAAAGAAAAAAAGATCTACGAACACCAGTAGAAAGAAATTAATTGAGGAAATTAAATGATGAAACCAGAGCTGTCCTTGGAAGAAATCAAAGACAAAAAGAAGCCCACAATATTCACCCACAATTCAGAAAAATTTAAGTACAAAACAAGTGGAAATGAAGGTGGGTAATATAAAAATGGGTGAAATAATCGAAAGGGATATGAGCAATGATTACGAAGAGATAGGCAGATACAAAATGGGGAGAACCATATATATAAATATATATATTTATAAAAAAAACACCAAATTGATTATACTATTTATAAATTATGAATAAATAGTGACAATTCATAGCAAGTTGCATTATTCACAACCCTTGATAACATAGAACATTCATTATCGTTGCCTTTTATACCTCCAATGACCACGGAATCATCCTTCTAATCTTGCCCTAAACAAATTCACATGCATCTTAATTTTTATTCTGAACTCCTTAGTAGACATTATATTGGATGAAGAGTTATATGTCGCTTGGAGCTGGGAAAACATGACCACCCATTTGCTACATAAAATGAAATGAAAAAAATAATTTTTATGATGAGACATATTTTTATGCCATTAAATAAAAAATTATACAATAGAAACTATCACAGATAAGTGATATGATATATAGTAGAAATATATAGCATTATATGTGCAACTGAATATAATAATAGATGTACATGTGTCAATTTTTGGGCAGGAATTCCTTAACCTTTCCAAAAGAAATACGAATCAGGGCATGAGAGAAGTGATTAAAGAGAATCCATATCATTTACTTACGTTATTCAAAAAAGATTCCAATGTTATTTAAATTAATAATAACTAAAAAATAGATATTCAGACTTTATGATTCAGGATATGGATTTAAGATAGAAATCAAAAACTATAATGAGTAATGACATTTCTTAAATTGACGACATTAATTTAAAATGAATACTCCCCCTCCGGCCCATTTATGAGACCCTTTCAAAACAAACCATATTAAGAAAGTGGTTATTATTATTATTATTTTTTTTTGCACCAGAGAATTGTGGTTATCAGTTGAAAGCCTTAATTTTGTTAAAAAAATTATTATTTAAAAAATATTTTTTATTAATTTTATTGATTTTTCTTGTAAAAGATAAAGAAGGGAGGGTTAGCTGTAAAGTTAATCTGTGAAAGGTATTTTTGAAAAAAAAAAAAACTCATAAATATTTCAATATTTTTTATAAAATTCTTATATTAAGGGGTAAAAAATTTGTTGGAAATGGTTTTATAAAAAGGGACGAAAGGAGTATATTATATAAAAATAAAGTGAGTATTATTATTTTATTATTCATTGAGGTAATTATGGATTTGTTTTTTATTTTAAAAATTAATCTTCTTTTTGGATTGTTGTATGGGTTCAGAAAATTATGTATCTCAATACAAGTATACGAAATTAAAAACAACTTTCAATAAAATTAAAATATCAAAGATAAGGAAAGGAACTAGAAATAAATTAATGGGATGGCGAAAAGTAGGAGTCTCGTTTCTCTTCGATACAATCTACGTTCTCTGTGTCTCTATTCCATAAAAAACTCAATTTGAGATTTTTGCAATTGTATGAATATATTTGTCCATTTGTTTCACTTAATTAAAGAGAAATTAAAGACAAAATTTAATTTGGTAGGTGAATATATAACAAACTGTTGGCTAACCAATGAGATTGTGGCATAGTTGTTAGATGAATAGATTCCCAAACATCTTATATTGGGTTTGATCCTTAACTATATGTAAAATAGAAAACCTCTTGTTAAAAGAAATAATACCTATATTTCCATTACCTTCAAGAAGTTAGTCAGTCTTCCAACAACGAACAGACCTAGAAAAAATAAACTGTTTGGCAAAAAAATATTGTTGATAAACGGCGTAGATAGTTTAAAGTGTGATATGGATGCATTGTCTTCCTACTATTTTATAGTGAGAGAAAGCGTTGCGTTGTGCGTGTATTTGTTTGCATTGGATCCTTCGCCGAATTGGTTTTCAAATCAAAGCCTCTCTCTCTCTCTCTTTCTCTCTCTCGTAAGTCGTCATATAACTCATGAGACCTCACCCCCACGAACACGAAGATGGTTTCCCTGAGAGCTAAAATCCAAACACCGGTGAGAATATCTCTTAAAATATAGCCGTATCCTCATTTCTTTATCTTACACCTCTAACCAATTTCATCTACCATGCATCTCTTTCTCTTTGTTCTTTTCTTCTACTACCCATTCGTACTACTTAATCCTTTGTTAATTTCCTCTCCATCTCCCCGTCCCATCTCAAATTAAACTCTCCCTTTTCATTTCTTATTCTTTTCGATCGTTCATTTTTATGTCATCCGATTTCCAGGCTTCTTGTTTCATGGGCGTTCCCAATTCCCGAGTTTTTCTTTCTGATAAAGATCTAAACGACATGGAACTTATACACAACGTCTCGGTAAGATCTTCCGCAGAAGATCACAAGCAACGGGGAGCAGCAGAACAACGCCGTGCTTCTATGCCTTTGAAGATCCGAATTCCGTCGTACGAGGAGAGAGACATAAATGATGAAGAAGAAGAGAATGAGGGGTTCAAGACTCCAACATCCGCGATTCACAAAACATCGGAGATCTTGCACTGTCCACCTGCACCAAGAAAGCCCAAATCACTTCCATCCTTAAAACGCAGAGCTTCTCCTCCAGTCCTTCTGCTCGATCTATCCAGAGAGATCAATTCTTTGTTTCCCAGTCCCATTGTGTTTGATCTTGGTGGTAAGATAAAGAAAGTCAAGAAACCAATTTAATGTAATGTTATGTAACTTTTTAGCTTAGATTATATATATTACCTCACTGGATTTGTAGATCGAAACTCCCATTTTTAAAATGGCATATCCTGGTGAGAAATGCATCTAGTTATGGTTTTAGAGTATTTTTTCCCCCTTTATCCCTTTTGCTGTTGTTTTTTTTTTTTTTTTTTGGTTTAAAGGAGGAACTAAAACAGAGTGAGATCCGAAATATGAGCATCTTTTCGGAAGAACAAAACGGAAATATGAGAAAGTGAAGAAATGGCATAGGATTCGATGGAGCAAGAGAGGAGTTGATGTTGGCATTGACTTTGAGCAGAGAAATGAAAATAAGGGGGTAAGCATTTTGACTTTGCAGGAGGAAGGGGGAGGAAGCAAACATGCCCTCTCGGATCATAATTCTCTCTCTCTCTCTCTCTGGGTCCGTGTGGTAGGAGTAGTGATGAGGATGAAAGTGGGAAAACCCATGTCACGTTTGTGGGATATGCACCCTTTTGGATGACTGACACTAATTTATTAACATTGCTATCCCTCACTCACTTCTAGGCTCTCCTTACCCACCCTCTTCTTTCTTTTCATTCCATTCCATGAAAAATTCAAAATATAAAAATTTTTTAATTATTTTACGTATATTAAAAAAAAAAAAGTTAGTTACACTCTTAAACTTCTAAAAAAAAAACTTAATATTTTATTTTTATCCTTATTAATTATTAATAATTAAAGTTATTTCCACTATTTTTTATTACAAATTATGAAATTAGCCATTAATGAATAGGGGTAAAAAAGGTAAACTGCAACTAATTATTACATAACATATTATATTATAGACCAAAGAAAGATTCTAAAAAATCCCTTATATTTTGGACCAGAGGGAGTATATTTACTCCCTCTCATTTTATATATTATATTCTCTAATTTTTAATATAAAATATTTTTAACTAAATCATATGAATTAAAAATTAAAATTAAAACTAATTAATTATCTCAATCTCCTCAAAAATCTCAATATTTTTTTAAAATTATCCTTATTTAATCTTTTTCTCTTTTGATACATTAAATATGAGCATTTTTTAGAAATGTATAATAAATATTACCTCGTATATTATAAAGGGTCTTATATTTAGAATCAGGACAAAAGATTCTATATATAGAACCGGAGGGGGTATTATTTTAAAACATTTTAACAACTTTAATTTATTTATTATTTTATATTATTAATAAAATATTAATTATACTTTTTACTGATTTATTTTTTAGTAAAAATAATAATAGATGAATTATAAGTCATTATTTAGAATGATATTTTGATTAAATATTATTAAATTTTACTATAATATATATTATTTAATAATTTTATTGATTCAGTTAAAATGACAAATAAAGGGGATAGAGAAAAACTATTACCACCATATCCGCATGCACTGCTACTTTGACAATGTTCACCAGAATATTTGTTCAACAATTTAGAGAAAATTGCAACTGCTATATGTGTTGGACCGAGCGTAAGGAAGCTATATTATTTATTACTAATAAATAGTATGACTTCTTATATTGTGTATATATTTATATTAATTGTGATTCTGGATATGGAAAATCCATACATACTAATTTAATATATAAATGAAAATTTTAAAATTTATGAAGATTTTTTACTAATTTAAAATGAAATAATCAACGTATACGAATTATAAATAATGTATTTTCATGATTCAAAAATTAAATGCTCGAATTAAATTAAACAGTCACTTTAAGATATAAAACCTATATTATCTCAGTTTTGTCATATAATAAAAAGTTAATACCATAGGATATTTCGGACAAATGGATCTTCTGAGTGTATGTGTCTATAAATGTAAAACACACAATTTCCGGATATAAATATATTTACACACATCTGCTGTACCAGTTGTGTGTTTACAAATGAATGTGGGTTAATTAATAAACTAACTTCTCAGTTATCCCACCAACCTGCCTCGCAAGCTGCTGCGTTCCTCCCAAGCGTTATTGATGATGCCTGAGTCTTTCCCACTTCCATCATGCACGTTCATTCAGACATTAGGTGATACTATATGCATAGGCCACATGATTGTCATTGAGATGAATTATCAACTCCATCATCATATTGGACTAGACTATCTTGCACCCCAACTCATGCCTTTTGGGCCCATTCGCAACGAACCAACATTGAATCTAATTTCAGCCCTCAAGTTCATTGATGGGATGGCTTGGAACAATACTATAGCTTGCAATTTCAGCCATAGCAGCAAGGCACTTCAACAATATTGAATCTCCTGGGCTAGCTCGTGATCAAAATCTAATTAAGGTGGCCTTTCATTTTGAAATGCTTCTCACACTATAGCTGGTAATAGCCCATGGCCTTATTGTAACAAACGCAATAACTTTATGGTAACACTACGTCATAAATGATCTTTTTTTATGCACAAAAGTAGACAGTTATTTTTAAAAATGCCTATAAAAGTGAGACGTGAAACTTTTATAGACGGTTGTAAAATAACCGCCTACAAAGGTGATTCATTTGTAGGTGGTTATTAAAATAACGGCATGCAAATGTGTGATAAAAATAAATAAATAAATAAATAATTTAAAGAAAAAGTAGGTGATTTTTAGATATAACCGCCTACTTTTTCTTAATAATAATCCTTTAACACTTTTCATGTTTGCTCTCCGCCATTCATCGAGTTCCTCTCGTCCTTGCCTTCTCCTTCCTTCCTCTCCTTCTTGCTCTGTGCGACGCAATGCTCCACCAATACATAGTAAGTCCTCCTAGTGAGTTCTACTTGCTTCCAGCGTGCTCATTCCTTACTCTACAACAAGCCCTCCCACTGAGCTCAATCGCGCTCCTCTCCTTCTGTTGCTAGGGTTCTTTGAAAATTGTACAAGTTCATCCTTCTACCTGAGTTTGAAAATTGCACAAGTTCACCATTGATTATCCAGGTGAAAATTGCAAAATTGCACATTTCTAGGGCTTAATTTTATTTATGTGTTTTCTTTCGATTAAGCTCGATAATTACTATGTTGGTGGAATTCAGGTGATATGATTTGTTTACAAAATTCTTCTGTCCTCTCCTTTTTTTTTCACAGATCGTCGAATTCTAAACCTCACTAATTCTCTCCAATGTCATTTTTGTTGAAAGGCGTAGTTGGAAAAAGGTTTGTATCTCATGAAATTCATTTTGATTAGTATGCAAGTTTTATTCAACTGTGCAAACCATCTATGTTCTTTGCGGTGATAATTTTCAAAAGTCCATTAATGTAACTTCCTTGAAGTTTGCAATCACATGGTTGGGGTATGGTTCAATGCAACTTCCATGAAGTTTCGCATGCTCAAATGAGTCAACTTTTGAAAAAGAGATTATATGCAGAAGAGAACATGCATATAGGCTATACGGTATAGCCCTTTTTACTTTTTAACCTAACTAGAGTTAATTAGTATATATATGATCCTTGAACTCTTTACTATCTTCTTGCATGATATTTTTCCCCTAATTAATATGTTTGATCACAACTTGTGATATTGATGACCAAAGCATTTTTTCAATAGATTCAAATTAATTCATAATTTGACTTCTAAGTTGATAATAATTGAGGCTGGATATTGGTGTAGAAGACTATATTGTTTCTATGTTATATGTCTCTATGCTCATTTTAGGATTAGTTTCATTGTCACCTATTATATATTAGAAGTAGAAAGAAGTCAATTGCTACCTATCATTGAGAACAAGTCATGTATCATTCTTCTGCATACAAGCTCAGGACACAAGTATGATTTGTTTTTAAATTACATTATCTTTCTCTTTTCCCAGGATAAGACTTTGGGAAGTAACAACTATAAAGTAGAAAGTGTGAAAATGATCATGGTCACATGGATTTTACTTATGACAGAGGTACCTTTAATAATTCTTATGTTATATGCTGATAATATGCCTAACTTGACACTTGATTCAAATATTTTATATTCCTATTGTTTAAGAGCCATTGATTAATCATGAAATCATATTTGTCATTGATATGGCTCTATGTTTCATATATGATTATAACTTAAGGTCTTTAGATATCATGTTTCTTTTTGTTATAAGCACTGTTGGGTCCTAGTTTTTCCAACCACTATATTTTTCCTGTACTGATTTGAGTGATATCATACTGTAATGATGTTTATGCACGTTACCACTGTTTTGTGCCCCCAATAATATTGTCATGTCAAGTCATTTATGTTCGAAGCTATTCTCCTGAATTGAATAGTCCAAATAAAAAAGAAAACTAATGATTGTATTATGAGTGTAATGAAGAAATCAGAAAGCAAATAAAGTTGTGATCTTGAAACTAGTGGATGGAGAAATTCTAGCTACCCTTTCTGAACTTTTGCTTCCTAACTGTGATTCCAGTTTGCTTTTAATTTTAAACCTAAAGTAATTGATTTGAGTAAAAAATTAGGAGGGGTTAAGCGAAAACTAGTTTACAATCTACTTTTTTTCCCCTTTTAGTTGAAAGATTTACAGTCTACTTTGAATATAAAGTTGATAGATAATTTAGTGAAGAATATAATGTAGTTGGGGAATGAAGTGCAAAGGGTATATTCACATTGCATATGCCAGTTTTTAATTTTACATTCTCAATTCTAAGTATTCATGTGGAATTGCTTTCTTATTACCTATCTACCCCATGTTCTAGTTTTTTGGGAATTACTTTTGTGACTATATTACTGTCTTTTGGCTTGAAAGGTTAAGTTCAGGTTGTTAAGTGCACTGGTATTTTCTTTGCTTCATTGTACATGTAATTAGAGTGCCAGTACCTGATATAACTTTTCTTTCAATTTTACATCCTAATTTAAGCAAATAGAGGAGATATTCCTGCCTGATAAGTTGCTTTTTCGCAACATTATCTCAATTCTCAAAAATAAATCACTTCCTTTAGAGAGCTTTTTCAAGTTCAGTGGAACAAAGTATTTTTTAATTTTGTTTTAAAAATGAAGTCATGAAGTAAATCTTATCATAGGATATAACATGTAATGAATAGAATTTACCTAACAACATTCATGAACAAATGTTCATATTTTGAGAAGAATGGCTTTTCTTCCCTGAAGAGTTGCTGCAATTGGACTGGGTATTTCATCTAAAGGGTAATGGATAGATGTGATCAAGACCATTAAGACATATAGTCTACATGTAGAAGTAAAGTATGCTAGGGCCTAATGAGTTTTCCTTTCTTAAATTTTTGGTTTAGTTGTAAATGAGTCGCTACAAGCAGTTCTACCATGCTTCTGAGGTCTATATGGAAAAAGTGCAAAGTTAATGCCTTTTTAGCAGAACATTCAGTGATTCAGAAAACTATTTGTCAAGATATTTTGAAAAGTAGTAATATCAAGCTGAAATGTAGAAATCAGCATTTTCTTTTTGAGTCGTGTTATTTTAGAATCTCATTAAACTTGTTATTCTTTTATAGGCATTTGTTTTATCTATCGTTGCACTATTTTATGACTTTCAATTTTAAAACAAGCATAACATAGTTCTAAATTCTAACAGTAGAATATAGGCCCATCATTATAGTTTTGGATTTTGATCCTTGCATATAGAAAACTAAAAACTAAATACGGTGGTTTTAAAAACCATTGACTCTCTTCTCTTCTTTTCAAAAACCATGTACTCTCTTATTTTTCCTCTCTTTCTATCGCCCTTGATTTAGAAAGCAGGGATCCATGGACCATTTTCTTTTGTCATACATTATTGTCATGCATGTTTGAATAAGTAATTTTTCTGATGTCTTAAAATTTTCTTTTCTTTTGCTGAAAAACAACAACAACAAATGAAATGCATCTCTTGCTGTAGTGCTTTGCATATGTTGTGATGACTCCATCACACATGATATATGGGGATGCTATTTACTTAAATTTGTTATGCTTTTGATGTTGAACTTTGGAATCAACTTTCAAATTTTGTGCTTGTTTATGATTTCTACAACATGTTTTCAAATGTCAGGTTCCATTTTGAAGGATTTCTACAACATGCTTTCAAATGTCAGGTTCCATTTTTCATATGCTTTTATTTGCCTTGTCTATGTTTGTGGTTGGAATGCCAATTCCTCTATTTTAAAAGCATGTGGTGATGGGCCCATTTTATTATATTATAATATTAATGAAAAGATCATTGTGTTTTCCCTCACCTAAGACACACGCCACCACTTTATAAGTTGTATAAGAAAATTAAGAGTCAGAAGCATAATAAATATGTATAGATGCAAAATTTAAAGCTATAGTATTTGGAATAAATTATGAGGAAAATGAGAGATTAGAGGTTAGTAAATATATCTTAGTGAGGAGGCCAAAAAACAAAAGGAAGAAAGATATGGTCATTTAGTTTGAACACGTGAAAGCCTCTTTCTCTTTTAGGTTGCGTTTTGGGGTATAAAGTTGATAATGTTTTGCTCTCCTTTTGTTAATAGTCTTATTCAGCTGGCCTCTTCAAAAACCTCTTTTGTTCCTTGATTCCTTTTTTTTTTTGTGACTTTTGGTCACTCCTTGTTCATCTTATTCATATATTTTGTTGTCTAAAGTTGCCACCTCTCTCAGTGGCAACACATATCAATTACATTGCACTCATGAGTGTCTGCAATTTCCCAAATATCATTAATTCACTGGTGCTATATTTTTACACTTTGATTAAGCAGATTTTTTTTTTGAAGAGATATATACTTGATTTGAAGGTAATGGTATCTCTAAAATTGACAAGAAAAGGTACATTAATATATAATATATAGAGGGAGCATGAGTTGAAAAGAGCAAAACAAGTCCTTTCCCCTCTAAAGTAAAGTATAGTTGGGTGGATAGAAAATTTTAAAGTTTAATGGAAACTGTTAAATAAAGAAGTGTGAGATATTGGGAGCTTCCATCAAAGTTTGCTCTCAATTAATTGTGAGGTAAAAGGGGTCTGGCAAAATTCCATATGGACTAATATGATGAAAAATTCATTTGAAATATATTAGCAGCTAAATAGTCCAGCTTTGATGTCAAAAAATTACATCTCAAAGTAGTAATAATATTGGCAAAAACAAAATTATCTAGACCAAGGAAACAAGATGCAGTAATTGTTAATTGTTCTCTAGACTATTGAATTTATTCTAAGCTTAGCTATTTTTGATAACTCTAAAAGTGTGATACTGTATGTAGTTTTAGGTTCACTTGAAATGATAATCATTATTGTGCTGTTGCTTTTCTAGGTTTCCTTTGATCTTGAGCTCAAATTACCTGCAAAACAAAGTCAAGAGTGTTCTTCTTTATCATGCTTCTTCTTTATGACAAACAACTTAATGTCAATGCCTTTTGATTATACTTCTTCTTTATGATTGTTCTATTGTAATGAAGTTACAATTGATGGAAGTGCAAGAGTGAATTATTATATAGATATATATAACCAACAGAGGTTTTCAAAATGATGTGATGCAGTCTTTATCAATGTCATGTCTTTCTAAGGTGTCTTCTTATGCATCTGGCATGCTTCCTACACTAAGCTATTTGTTTTCAAGCGAATCTTTCATATGAAAATGTTTTCAAAATCCGTTGCTATCTGATAACATTAATTTGCAATTGATTGTTAATTTGCATGCACTCCTTTAACGCAAATTAGAGGTGCCTCTTATTCATTAGGTTGTGTTCATTTTGATAGTTGTGCTATTGTATTTGCATATGCCATTAACTTTTAACTATTTTTCTATGCTGTCAGTGAACAAGTATGTTAACTTTTAGCTATTTTTCTATGCTTTCAGTGAACAAGTATGTGCCATTAACTTTTAACTATTTTTCTATGTTGTCAGTTGAGTTCACTGATCGAATGCTCTTTTAACTTTGTAGATCATGAATAAAAGGTTGGTTATGCCAATACAAAGGTCGAGAAAGATTGACCATGTATACTACTTGTTAACATATTGATTATAGATTATTTATAGTGTTTGAGACATTATTTAGGATTTTTTTTTTGCTTTTTTAACAATTTTGTAAATACTTTTTATGGTAATAAATTTTATTTTTTGTCAATTAGATTTAGTAGGTTTCATATATTTTGATACTCGATTAATTTGATAATCAAATTAATTGAGTATCAAAATATATCAAATTAATCGAGTATCAAAATATATTTTTTTTAAAAATAATAGGCAGCTTTTATAGGCGGTTATATGTATAACTTTTGTGGGCGGTTGTATAACCGCCCACAAAAGCTAACCGCCTACAAACATTAACCTTTGTAGGCGGACGAATGTTTAACCGCTCACAAAAACTAATCACCTACAAAAAGAGATTTTTATATATGGTTAAATCGACCACAAAATTCACTCATTTTTCTTACTGCTCTAATAGTAGAAGGATTATAATCATTAAAAAAAAAAACCACCTGTTAAGCCTATTTTTATAGTATTGTAAAAAGCATTTGGCGGTCATGTATAGTTGTAGACTAGTAGTAGGGCCTGTTATCTTGTGCGAAGGATCCATATAATTAACAGTAAAAAGATGCAGAGTGTCACAGCAAGCTGATGATAAATATATGGTTTTAATTTACCGTACCGCAGATGCCAATGATCCATCAAACTGTATACGTCGAAGAAATGACCTTTCCTTTCCTTGAGTTGAGTGGCATCTGACATATGAGGTGGCCTTCTGCTCAAAAACATTTCAACCACCGGGGGCAGAGCACCCATCATTGTACCCGCACAGTTATTCTTTTGACCTTACCCCATCCTTCATTAATTTCACATTTTTCTTCTTCATATCTATTCTTACAATGACTCCCATCCCATTGTGGGTGTACCATTTCATCACAACCCTGTTATTTCCTTCACCCTTTTCCTCTTCTCTTGTCTTCTATGAACTTGGACCTTTCTCCTCCATCTCTCGACTATTTCTTGCTGCGATTGATTTGACCAGGCCGGGCCAGCCTTTGGTTTACAGTTTGCACCCACTGAATTCTAGGATTGGGTTCCCTAATATCCTAATTTCCACCTACACTTTACTTACTGCTTCTCCATCGTCTTCTACGACATCATCAGACAGATTCAGACTCAGAAATCAGTAAATTAAATATGTAGTAACAACTGTGCAGGCATTTGAGGTAAAATATTTTCCCCTTCTGGTTCTGAAAATTCCTGTACCTCTGTCAAAGGACACAATAATTTGCCTCTTATTGTTGGGTTGTGTAGCAATTAGCAAATACTGAGAAAGGTCATGTGACATTCTGACGCCATTACAGAATATACCTCCATTTCAATTCGTTTCTTCCAAGTTGTCTTTTGTGTCTAATGCTTATGCTTCTCTCTGTTCGATTGGCACTAGCTTAATGCTATATTAATATAGTAATATTTGAAGAACGATTTAATTTTCCAAGATGGTTTGGTTTCCAAGGCAATAATGCACCGTTTAATTAGTAGTATATCATCAATTAAGCAGGTTCAGATGTGAAAAGAGAATAAGAGAGATGATTAATTCTCATATTTACGTACGTAAAGATGAAGCAGAGATTAATCTGACCACACACACATATTAACTGTGGGCTGCATGGAGTGGCCTGAAGACGAAAGAGAAGGGATGGATCCGTTGATTTGTTGGAGTTGGAATTAATTAAGCAAAGCTGCCAAACAAAAGAGAAGGAAGCAAATTAAGGGACGTTTGTAGCTGTTGATGGCCCTTCACGTACGTAGCAGACTGATAATTAATTATTCGGGAAAGGCTCCATCAGTACAGCGCAGTGTACAATATCAGAAAAAGAAAGCAAAGAGGTTTACATCAAATTGCAGAGCTATATATGTACATGCATGTGTCATGTTTTGTTATCTAATATTCGTAACTAATCGAGTGTGCTTGGAATCTGACTTCCATGCATATTGCAGATGCCTTATGAGTAATCACTTTCCCAACTTTCTTTGTCTGTGTGTTCAAATTAAAGTACATCAAAACTCTCTCGAATGATTGTATATATAATTTAATATCTATAAAGTCCATCAAATATTTTTTTGTTATTTTTCTTTCACAGGTTTTTACTTGATCATGACAGACTTAATGGTCCCTTGTGTGGAGCGCGAAGCAATTTCTTTTGGAAAATTATACACAGATGGCTGGAGTTTTTGAGAGTTAATTTCATGGGTTTTAATTTCGAGAGGAAACTGATGCATATATATTATGCTAATTACTTAGAAAATTTTCGCGACATGATTGAGAAGAAAAAAATCTAGCAACCATGTGTTGGAGGACGAGATGTGTAATTAAAAAGAGATGACGTGATTTCCTTTTTTGTCCACAAAGAAACGACACAATTGTTGAACTGACACTAACACTGACACGATGGATTAGTTTATGTTGTCCGTTAGCAACATGATTGGAAGCGGATTCTCTCCGTTTAACTTCTTAGTTTAAACTTATTTTTTAAAGATAAATTTTAACTGCATTTAGGGCCTTTTAGTTTTTAATTGATTAAAAAAAAATTTTAATAAAATTACTTTTATAATACATTTATGATATAAATTAGTTTTGAACTCACGTATTTATATTTAGATTATTTATTTAAAAATTTAATTTTAACAAAATTTATAATTTTTCTTTAAATTGAGTTTAAACTCTATTTCATTATTAATTTAATTTACTTGAACTAAAATTTAATTTTTATTTATTTAATTGATAACATAATATATCTGATATAACATTTTCTTATAAGTTATAGTCTACGGAGAATAAAATTTTGAAGGGACATTTTAGTAGGAGAAATTTTATGAAAATTTTACTTTCCTAAATTTTCCATTTTTTCTCATTTTTATTAGTTTATTTTTATTTGACTTTAAAATAAATACAGATAGAAATAGAAAAATAGAACAGAAAAGCATGGGACGGATCACTCCTTCTTAAACTTGGTTTGGGAAGAAAAATTATTCTAAAATGGAGAAGCAAAATTTGTTAAACATATAAACAAAAATATTAAACTTGATTTTTACCTAAAATCGTAGTTTAATAAGTATTTTCAAACAGACCCTTATTGTTTGATAAATCCATTTCAAGTTTAGGCTAGTTAACGCTATGAGCTTTTTAAATTTAGATGGAAAAAATTACAAAAAAAAAGTTATTAGTGGAGGATCTATTTTCGAAGGTGATTATAGGAAGCATAAGACTTATGGCCCTAAAATTCTATGATGTTTAAGATATTTTAATTTTAATTTTAGTGTTAATTATATTAATTTAAAATTCTTATATACATATATGTCATCTTTTCATCAACCTAGAAACGGATAAGCTACAAAACACATAAACTTTCCATTTTATTTTCACACTCCTTTTGCTGTCTTTAATCTTTATGCCGGCATGGCAATGGTGTGTTTCGCTACACGGACAAAATTTAAATATTTAATTATTTTTCAGGATGAAAAAAAAAAGAAAGAAAGAAAGAAAGAAACTTTTCAGTATATATGTTTTACACTCACCAAGCGTTGGAATAATTGAAACCCCTGTGAGGAAAAAATGGGGTGCAATTAGAGAGCTCAATCCTCTAAACTCATCATTGTCACCTTCTATGATCAAGGCACCATTTTAATAAATTACACCCCATCTTCTCCTTAATATAAATCACTTTTAATTCGAAATAAGAAAAGTTAGTTGTATCAATAAAATTATCTAAAAATTATTTTAATTTCCATATGTATCCCTAGTAAACATCATAATTTTGAGCTTTTCAAAATAATTAATACTCCACAAAATAATTTTCAAAAAGAGTATTTTTTATAATTAAATATTTAATATTCCACAAACTCTTACAAAGTAACTTATATTTGATACCATAAAATTCTTCTAGAATATGACGAACCAAAAGAAGTATTGGATTTAATTTATTCTTGTATAGATGTATTATTAAATTATCTAATAGAATCAATATATCAATATATATAATAAAATTTATAACAAGCTCAGTGTTTGAAAATAATAAACAATGTAATTTATTTTTATATATTTCATACTATATACCGAAAGTCACATTTCGATTGAATAATTTAATACTTTAATTTGTACAATATATAAGAAATTCAACCGACGCAAATAGCAAAAAAAATTTAAAAAAAGAAATTGCATACAGTAATTGAGACGTTGGGGAATACACATGAATGTTGAAACAGGAGTTTTGACGGGGAAGGTTACGAGAGTCCAAATAATGTGCGACTTTGCGTATACTTTTTTTGGGACTTTGCGTATATTATACACAACGAGTCTCCCTCCTTATTCGTATTATGACCCATCCTCTTCTCTTCTCTCCCCCCGTTGCACAGCTTTCTTTTCCATTCTACCCAACTTGTCGGCACACATCAGATCTTTCATACCTCATTTTTTGCCTAATTATCTAATGCCTTCGTTTCCCAAATATCAATTTGACACTCCCTTATTTCTTTTTCCAAGTTAACAGACGTGAAATTTTTGACTCAGACCTTGACTAAAGTTCACCATAAATATCTATACATATAAATCAACATAATATAAGTATATATACCTAAAAAATATACATATTATGTTGTAATTAGACAATTTTATTATATATTAATTAAAAATATAATATTAAACATGCATGAGTTAAAAAAATGTTTTAATATTTGAATCATAAAAATAAATAAATAAATAAATAAATAAGACATGATGAGTTACGTGACCCGAAGAAAACACTGTCAAGGCACCCGTGATTGAACAAAAATGAAAAAGCCTTTGCACTAACCTCCAAATGTGATTGAAGTATATAGTTGAAACGTAGCCCTCAAAGAACAAGTCCAACGCCACCTCATCCGTTGGCAGCGGATCCATCATCCACTTGTCCATACATACATACATATATATATATATATATATATATGTTATACGCACACAAGTCTATCATTCCTATATTCCTCACTCAATTTGAATGATAAGCCTCTTCCTCCATGAACATTGAACAACATTGCTTACTTTTCCATTCCTTATAATATAATGTAATATCAAAATATCGTTCTAATCGCTTAGCTGTCCCTTTCAAGTCCTTTCACCTATTGAAAAAGACTTTCCGCCCAACCCGGGTCGGTACAAATGGTAGATCAGACACGAGATTTGAGTTTTAGCATCAAGGCTATATACAGCCATTGGATCAATCATATTTCAACGTGTCAGTATTTCACTCTGTCAGGATCCCTCCGAGGCAACTGACCTAGGCCGATTGTGTGTTATAAGGATCTTGCGGGAAAACACACAAATATTCAACCAAGGGAGACATGACCACATGCCAAGCAACAGCAGGCCATGTCTCTCTCTTTCCCCTATTTTATTCCTCACTCTGCCACAATACATAAATTAAAAGCAACCTAAATTGTACATTTCAGAATGGTAATTATTCTCCTTCATTCAAATATAAAAATGATCGGTGGGAAAGAAGATCAAGCTATGTCCTATACACCCTGCTGACTCCGACTCTTTCCCAGGAAGACTGCTCTAACATCCTCAAAATGATGCCCACACCAAAATAATCTTCAATTCTACTTTCGAGAACAAGAATTTCTCACTTTACACAATTGACGTATATTATAGACGTCCTAAATCATCCAGGCAGACGGTGCTTCTTCATTCTCAAGTAATAATATATATATATATATATATATATATTACATGACACGCCCCCCACCACCACACTTAGCACCTAACAAGCAACTGTAACTCACTTTGCTTATTTCCCAAAACTACTTAATAGATGGATTTTAGATACGCTTTGCTTCTCCATTAATTATCCTTCAACTTTCCTTTAGGCTTGCCTCTTGAGCAGTTTGCCTTACCTAGTCCATAAGAAATTATTAACCATCACAGGCAGAAGGAGGCATCACTCACTCTTTATCAATCCACTCATTTTCAGCAGCAATCCTTCCAGAGCTGCGTCCACCCATCTTTCCAAACGATAGTCCCTTGAAGCTGTTGCTGCCACCTTCATTCAAGTTACGGGATTTCTTTGATTTGCTTAACTTGGAAGAACTGACCTCTCCAGCTTCTACATCTGTATCATCGTGACTTTCGATCTTCACAACCACCAGTCTTCCTATGGTGCTTCGGCAAAATGGACAAACTGGTGGAGTAAGGCAAGCAGTAGCAGGATTGGGCTTGTTGTGGCAACAGAGGGCTAAAGTGCATTGTGCACACATCTGGTGACCACAGTCCTGGACTTCAATTGTGCATATCTGCTCAAAGCAGATGCAGCACAGTGCCGTCTCACTGGCCTGCATTATTATTAATTAGATATTATACAATGAATAGCAGTTCGAGTCAAAACCATAATTACTATTCAATCCTTAAACTATGGACATACACATGCTTTTAATGAATTTGCGTAAATATCTTACAGAAGATGAATATTTAAAAGTATGAAGGCCATCAGTTAAAGATGAGTTCACGTGGATCACTTGCAATCCAAAACAGCATCAATGGACAGATTAAATATAATTGATCAGAAGGATATTTTGATCAAATTCAATATCAGACATAAGAAATATCGGGAAGTGTGTCTAAATGGAGAGGGTGTCAGTGTCAATTTACCTCAGAGATACTGTCATCTACCCCATCTTCAGAATGTGATGGAGATGGAAGAGAGTATGCACTTCCTTTCAATATATTTTTCTCCCTTTCCCTGTTTGCATCCATCAAGGCCCGTTCTAATAATGCTTTGGCATCTGGATTTAGCTCACTGATGAACTTCAAAGGTGAAGGCCAGACAAGAGGTTCTGCAGATGTTGGATTTAACAATGCCGCACATGCTCCATGTTTGTGTTTCAGAGCAACTACATATGGTATCCGCCTGCATAAACACACCGTACAAAATGACAGCAGGTCCAGGGATCTGAGAATTAAAGTTGGGAAGTAGAAGACTTGCGGAATGTTATGAATCTACTCCACCTATAAATGATTACTAGTTCGTTAAATGATCAAAGTTACTCCTAAACTTGTAAAGTGGGTAAACATCAAATAAGACCACCAGAGGGTTCAGGGGGCCCGTCAAAATAAATAATGAGATTACCATATTAGGGTTTCCTTAAAGACTTGCAATTCAATTTTTATTATTACAATGACAAGAAATAAATTCATGATTCAATAAGCTAAATAAAATTAGTTGAAAAGTGTTTGAAGTTTGAACATGCCAATAATTCTCATGCACCATGAGATCTACTTCCCCAAACGAGAAGAATTCTTATTGAGAATCTATACTATACCCTGAAGCATCCCGTTGAAGACGATCTGCACCCCATGCCAACAGTTCACGGATGCAATCCAGAGATCCCCCTCTGGAAGCTAAATGAAGAGGAGTGCTCCCAGGACAGCTGCAAATAGCGATTGATTAATTCACATACCTTTTCAGATTGAAATCCAAATTCTAAAGTATCATATGAACTTTGCAGATCATTACCCATATCCGCCTGTTGAAGCACAGACAAGAGCTCCATTGCCTAATAGAATATGCACACATTGAGGCCGTCTCTGACGGGCTGCCAAGTGCAATGGCGTCGCTCCTCTACCATCTCTAATATTCACAAACCGAACAAATCCCCTGCAAACAATCCAATATAAGGCACAATCAGAAACTAACAACCTGATTGAATGCAGGACATATCGATACTTAAACAGAAAGCACGAACCAAGAAGCAGCCACTGGACTAGATTGTGCTGCAGAAAGAATTGCTTCAAGGCAAGAAGAATGACCATAGTAGGCTGCGTAGTGCAAGCAGGTTCTACCGTAAAGCGAATCAAACATCAATACCTGAGAAATTAACGAATAAGAATACACGCAAACGTTGCTAATCCACACAATCATGCTCGAAGAATCAGGAGAGGGAATTAAACAAGGGAAAATTCACCTACATTAGCTCCAACTTCAAGGAGCTTTTTCACACAGGCGATCTTTCCGTTCATTGCAGCCAACATGAGCGGAGTCTGAAGCGTTTACAAAACAGTCATGGATAAGCGCGGCAAAATTTGAAGAAAAGGAATCTCACATTCATTTCAAAACATGGGGTAAAATGAGAGCAAGAGCCCGGAGTTACCTGCTTTTGACGATTCAAAATATCTGGATTAACAGATCCATCTAACAGCATAGACAGAATCTGCAACTCGCCCAAAAGCCAAAAAACCATCAAATCAACACCAAGAAAGAGTTAAGGATTAACACCTAAAATAGGCCTATAATCGAAAATCCCAGAATGACCCACCACTTAATTACCAAATGTCTCCGAAAATTGAATTGGTTAGCAAATAAAACAAGGAAAACCCACCTCGATCTGGCCATTAGCAGCGGCTATATGAAGAGCAGAATGGCGATCGTAGACAGTGGCGTGGTGCACGAGAGTTGGGTCTCTCCGTAAGAGATTTGTGACAGTCGTGATATCTCCATGCTGTACCGCAGTGAAGAGGCCATGTTCATGGCTCCCTGCGCAACTCAGACCCTGACCCATCCTTTTCTCTTCTCCTTCAGAGAGTTGCCACACCTCTAGCCAGTGCCACCTTCCCCATAGAAGGTGGCCTCGATTGCTCAATGTTATAAATAAAGTTCACATTTAAGTTGTAAGCTGTGAGACAGTGGGAAGGAGAGAGAGAACTTCTAGAGAGAAGGGACAAGCCCCTGGACCTGCACGAAAATGAGAGAGAGAGTGCTAGCTGACCGTGTCAGTGATGAGCAGCTACTAAGGCCAACGTCGGGCAGCGGTCAGATTCCTCATTAAGCTCAGATCCACTACCCCCAAACCTACTTGCTGAGTTATTGGATTAATTAATCAATCTACCTTGGCTCAGCTATGAACGGTTGAGATTGTCTTTCTTTTGTCTGAAAGAAGGTACGTCGTCCAGCAAAACAAGGAAAAAATTGCGAATGGTCATCATCTCTTTGATTTATACAATTTTGTTGCTCCCCGCATTAATAAAACTGGATTGTGAGATGTTGTGTTTGGTATGAAGTTTAAGACAATAAATTTTAGGAGTATTATTCATGCCTTATAGTATATTTATAATATAATTTTTTTTCATAAATTATATATTATAATGCTTAGATACAAGTGAAAATAACAATGTCGAATACCATAAGTTTTAAAATTTTAGTATGCACGTAGGAGAGTCATACATACAAAATTTATATATATACATTCAAAAAATTAACATATCAAAGATAAAAAAAATATAAAAAAACTGAGTTTTAAATAAGTATTTTGAAAGAAATATGAAAATATCTAAAATAAAAATAAAAAATTGAATTTTCTTATAAAATTTAGTAATTTTAGAATTTTATGAAAAAAAAAATATATTTATAAGTAATACGAGGTTGTCTTCATTTTTTAAGTATTGGTGCAATAAAAATTATATATATATATATAAATAAATAATGCCTTGGCCAAAGGAAAAAAGATAAATAGTTCCAAAATCAATTAGTAAGCCTTGGGGGGGAAAATGAATGAAGATTACACTTTTAAAATTACACTAAAAATTAGTTTTGAAATGATTATATATGTAAGTAAATGCAGTAAATATGTCTTAGTAGGATAACACTTGTGATTTATGTCACAATTATACATGTTTTTTCATATATTATATGAAGTTTGAAATAGGTTATACCATTCAAGATTTATAATAATACTGTTTATTATAAATTTTATATTTTATACTTATTGATTTATATGGAAAATTTTTATTTATCAAATTTATAAAGAAAAAATAAATATTAATAATTTATTTATTCAGTAAATAAAATCATACACTGTTACACGCCACAAATAATATGACATATTAGACGCCCCTAACAAAATAGCATCAACTTTATCTATAAAATTGTAAGAATGAGTTATAATTTACAAACTTGGGTAGGATGAATTTAAAATTTGTTCTTGTTGGCCAAAAAAGAACAAAGGCAGGTGTGTTTGGGTGTCAATAAAACCAGGCGTGATCTTTCTCAACAAAAAAATAACGGGAGTGATGGCACTTGTATAAGATTTTTTGTGGAGCAGATATTTTATTAAATACTAATATGCTTGACGTTTTAGATGAAAAGGTCAGTGTCGCTCTCTGCCGTGTACAAAAACAAATCTACACGCTAAATCATGTGTCAGTCACTTAATTAGTTGAAAAGTCCCCAGTTAAAATAATGAAATGGAATGGAATCGATTATTATGTTTACGTGACTGTGGTTATATTATATCTATCTGTATTGTAATATATTGAGGGCAAGCAAGTCAAAAAGGATCAAATCCACAAGGTAGCACTAGGCGTCCCCCAAGAATTTTAAAATGAATGGGATCTTGTTAATTTAATATTCAAATTCATTCAATATTGCTTAGGATAGGATGTGTTTGGATTATATTATATATAAGTGATTATAAAAATAAGTGATTATGTCAAAAGTGATATGTGTTTAGATATTTTTACCTCAGAAGTGATTCTAAGAAAAGAAATGTGTTTGAATATTAGGATTAAAGTGATTATTGAGTAAATAATGAGAAAGAAAAATAAAATAAATGATTATGAAAAAATAAGTAATTATTATAAGCTGAAATTTTTAACTTATTTCATAAGCATTTATTTAAGACATAAGTACTTATTAAAAAGTTATTTCTGTTTAGCAGCTCCACCACATAATTAGTTATCTGTCTTATAAGTGTTTATGCTATGAAATCTAAACAGGCTATTATAGTATAGATGAACAGCCCCAGCCCTAATATTCCAGTCAAACCTCCAATCTTTCCAAGACTCCTGTTAATCACAAATTCCTATTGCCTTCTATTGAAAATTAGACCATAGAGTTTATTTTAATTAATTAATATCCCTTTTGTAATGCAAAATTGCTTTACTTTTTTTTTTTTTTTAAATTTCCTCCCGAGAGTTGTGTCAATATGCCATTTTTTTATTTTAGTTATAAAATTCCATTTGAGTTTTAGCGCGCCGCGGACACACAAAATTATCTTTGGGTCACTTAAGAAGTTAACATATTATATACCATATAAATTTCAAAATGATCTCTTATAACATGAATTTTATAGATGTTTTCCCATGTTGGCAAAGTTTAATTTTTGGGGCAATAATTAAGTAGGGATGACATTTTTCGTCTGACTTGCTCCAACCTTACCTGCCCTGATTTGTTTGGAGATGATGGCAGTTCTTTCATGAGAAAGATTTGAACGAAGATATTTGGATTTTCAATGAAGTCGTAACAATTACGCCTCCACTCCACATGTTTCTAACCCCTGAATTAATCTATCCAGATCATATGTATGTTTATTGAAATTTTGATTAATTATTTTGGCTAATTATATTTGATTATAACATAATACTCGGATGCATTAATCATTCACTTAGGAGGCGTAGGCCCTGCACCAATTTTCTCCCCTTGATCGTTTGCTTGCTTGCTTGCATTGCTAGTTAGACGAATTAATTGCTCAGACGTAAAAGCCTACGTACACATTTTATTTTATTTATGTTTATCACTTCCCTTCCTTTTGTTTTCTAATTAAATAAAAAAGAAAATATCACTCACATACGTATAATTAATATCTTTCACTGCCTCCCTGGGTGCACTAATTAAGCACACATATGCCGGCGACGCACCATGTCATGCCATGGTATAGATGAGACTTAAATTTGATGGAGAAGCGTGAACAAGTGATGAAATTAAACATATAACAAAATTAATTGTAACGTCCATGATTGATATAATATAATTAATTAAAGGAGCGTTATGAGATCTCAACTTTATTCGTTGAGTGTTTTCCTCTATAAAGAGAAAGCCATCGCTTCAAGAAATTACAATGCCCCCTCTCCCCTCCATTCCCACCTTTGTTGAAAAATGTAGAAAAAAGATAGTTCATGATTTACAAGTAAAAATATTTTCAGGACTCAATTTGAAAATTTCCAAGTCCTTCATGTAAACTAAATTTCTAGCTTAACCAAATTAAGTTTTCAATTAAAATTATTCATTTAAAAATATTTTTTATTACAGGCTATGAGCTATTTTTCCCCCAAATATATACTCTATATGCACAGCAAGTAAACATTGACAAGTTATCCAGTCCTCACGCTCCTTCCTTCCCACTACCAACCACGTTCTTCGCAAAAATCATGTCGTTTTTGTTTTTTCTTTTTAAATCTATGATGCCTTTTACTTATTGGTGGCAGTGCCAGAAACCTACAGTAAGAATCAAGAGAAGGCATGTCGTTGATTGCTTATTTGGCGTCGTTTCACGCCTATTTTATATTACTATATATATATATATATATATCCTGAATGAATATTGAAGCATCAGGTGGTGGAGTGTTTTAATACGTAGACACATCTATTTATGAATTGCCAAGTGTCTATCATAAGATAAGATGCTCACGTTCCCTACCATAATTCGTCAGGACTTTCTTATGAAAGCATTAGTTATATTATGGAATTAATAAGAATAATGCTGATAATACTTTATCTCATTTCCTATATATATATATATATATATAGTTTATCTTTCAACTTAATGATTCTTTGTAGTAACACACACACACACACATATATATATATTGATATATAGTTGCCAATGGCCTTATGCTAATGGCATGAAGTCCATCCACCTTGCTAAAAAGGTTGTGAGTTTGATCTCGCCTTCGAGTATTAGCAATTTGAAGCTTTTTTTTTTATTTTATTTAAAAGAAATATACTACAAATATTAGTTATTTTGTTACCGCAGTCAACACTTAACAGTTATGCCTCTTAATGCGGAGCTTCAAGTCTGGTATTGAGTTTCGCAGAGAGGAGGGGAGCCTGATATTGAGAAAAAATAAGCGCCTATTAATTGAATATTTAAGTAAATAGTGACAATGATTAAATACCACTTGCACGAGATGATTTTTCTTTTCCTGAGTGTTCCATACAGTTCTTTTTTTTTTTTCTTTACAAAAAAATCCCCCTTGATGGGATGATATAAAAATAAAATTAAAAAACTCATCTCACGCTCACGCCCACCAGTCACGTATCACAATCACAATATCCTTTTTGGTATTTGATATAATTCTTTAACTTTAGGTATGCTTGGTGCAGCTACCTATCTTTCACCTTACAATTTTGCATAATTGTGGTGGGAAGGACTGCCAAATCCTTTATCCCCTCCATCTCTGTCATTTTTTTCCTTTCTGTATAAATAAATTCGGTTGTTGAATTCAAAAGGCAAATAAAATTATAGGAATAACCAAGATGCAATCTCTTGTATTTCAAGTAAATGGAGAAATAAACAACGCAAAAAGCTAGTTCGAATATAAGTAGAAAATGCCATAGTTCACATGGGATCCATGAGGAAATCAAAAGGCAAGCAAGCCTGCCCTCTTCCTAAGCAACCACGAAGTTGCAAGTTTTCCTTTTATTTGTTCTGCTCATGCACTTGGTGCCCAGAGTGGATGAAGGCCCCAAAAATGAATTCTGAATACATTGAATCAGTCATTTGGGTCCATACGAACCCATTTTCATCGTTAAGGCTTCCAAGATTCTTACGTTTTTAAGGCCTACGCTGTGAAGCCTAGTACAGCCCATGGGCCAAGTTTTACCACTTCATTCTCACAAAGTGTTCGTTCTGCGGGCGAAAGAAGACAAAAACGGGAAAACACACACACACAAATCCTTGTGTACTCGCTGATAATGTGGATACTTATCCACATGACGATGATCTTCTATCAAAATTCTAAAGACATTAACCTCTTCCTGTCCTTATCCACTTAACCTTTTTCTTCTCGACAAATCACTATATATATATATACTAGTTACCTGAAAAACCGAAAAAAAAAAAAAAGAAATCGCTATAAATACTGAACACGAGCAGTTTTACAAATTTTCCCCGTTAAATTATAATCCCAATTGATAGATATTTTTATTGTTTGGGAGATATTTTCACTCTTTTGTTCATTTTCTTCTATTTTCTGTTTACACGGCTGTTACATGTGCAGAGAATAATACATGACAAAATAAAGATAAGGTAAGGAATTGGAATTCAAGTACCAAAAGGAATTTGAGGAAATTTATTTTTAAAAAAAGGGGAGAGGGGGGGGAACCTCCTGTTTGTTTAAAAAAATTGATTCTTTTCTTATTTTCTTTACTTTTTTCACAATATAGTTAGATTAGATTAGATGAAGGGTGTGTTTGGGGGAGCTTCAAACAGGTTCTAAAGTCTTTTTTTTTTTTTTGGACCAAAGGCTCTAAAGTCTAAATTGTGAGCTTGTGTTAAGTTACACTGTTTATTTGTGATTAATAAATAGTTTGTTTTTTATAAAAAAAATAAGTATATATCAACTTATTGATGGAAGAGAAGCAGCAAAGTGAACGGCGACTGCTGTTTTCTGGGAAGGTGATGCAAGTCATGCAGCTTAAGGAGAAGGTATTACGGTGAACACAAATGACAGGCTAGAAGGTACTATATGAGCTGTCAGCTGTCCTCACAGCGGAGTCACATGCTCCAGCGCCGCCTGACTGAGGCGCTCCAATGGTGGGATCCCACGTGTAACTCTTTGATTCTGATCCCAAATGGGATGGCTGTGATTCGTGTTGGAAATTTAATTATATATATTATATTTATTTAGATATTATATATATATATATATTTTACGTTATTATTTTAATATATATATATATATATAAATATGTCACCGGATGTGTCTCGCATCATTATTTGAATTAAAGAGTTGCGTTCAGAGGGTCACGACTGGTCGGTGAAACCTTTCTAAACCTTGATGGGAGGCTATATAAGGTCTTGATCATGACACAGAATAGACACGTAAAAAAGAATAGAAGCGTTGTTTGTTCGATCAAGAATTCCCTGACGGGGTGACGGTGTTCAACAGTCCATCGCTGTGCCAGAAATTCCCGTTCAGAAGAATTCAAGAAAATCTCTGAGAATATACAGTATTTATATGCTATGGCAAGAGGTATGTAAGACTTCCGCTGTGAAACTCATGAATTTAGATTTATGATTTTGTTTAACATGTGGCATCAGAGCCGTGTTTTTCCTCTGCTTGATGTTTTAGAGTAAGATATTAGAAAGCATATTCAAAGTTTTGAAAGCATATTCAATGTCATGGTTTTCGCTGGTGGTGTTTAAGAGATTCAGATTTGGTTTTTTAGATTATTAGTTCGTGAAATCTTTCTTCATTGCCAGAATGGGTTCAGCGAAATTTAATGTGCTTTCATAAGAAGTTTCATTTTTTCACTGTTCTTTCGGTCATCTATGCTCTTGGTTCTTCAAAAAAAAAATTTTTCTTTTTTTTTCTTCTTTTCAAACTTCGTTCTCAGAGAGAGAGATATCAAGAACATGGGATATATGATTTTCCCAAAATGATATTCGGATTGTTTTTCCTATATTTTCATTGTGTTCACTGTGAAAGCCGGCAACCAAGATCTTCAGTGTTTTTAACCGAATGGAACCCGTGAAGTTACAGTTTTCATGATTCTGGGAATTTTTCTTTTCTGGTCTTATTGTTCATTGGAATATTCTTCAATGATTTCCACATAAAAATCGAGAAGAAAGATGATGGAACCGCCGGAAATGGATGCTGAAATCGCCCGGAAAATGACGTCGGGAGTTTCAGTGCGGCGGGTCTGGAATCGGGTCACCGGGTCGGGTGACGTGACCCGACGGGTGAAGGGGATGATGAAACGCGCTTCTGGAGAGAAGCGCGTTTGGCTTAAGCTGCGTTTGGCTTCTGCGTTTTCGAAAAAGCACGTTTGAAACAGTGTTTTTTTTTTTTTAAAAAAAACAAAAATAAAATAAAATAAAAAAATTATGGCAGAATTTTATTTTCTGTTTTCTCTCACTAATTTTTTTTTAATTAGAATTCATGCTTTTATAAATTTATTAGAGCTAAATAAATATTATTCTATGGATTTTTATGATGATTTTTATTAGCTCTACATATATGTATTTATTTATTTAATTCTACAAATTTCTTGTATGGATTATTTAAATTGTCTATGAATTTATGTGTTATTGCTCTTTAGGAAATTATAATTATTTTGAAATTTGGAATTAATTCTGAATTAATATTTATTTGAGCAATTTTATGTGAAGTATGAATTAGTGGGAGAATTTCAATTATCTAGTTACATATTGTTAATTAGATTAACTATTAAATTTTTATTATGTTATTGTTGCATATTTATGTATTTAAATGCACAAATAGATATTCGTGATTTGCATGCCTATATATTTGGGGAATAGCCACAGCATCCTCATTTTATAAATTACATGCATATTAATAAATCACATATGGAATTATGAAATATCGTTGTAATTAAATGTAAGATTATAATTTATCTTTGCCCACAGGTAGATAATTATAATCAAACATTTAGTTAGGATAAAATACAATGGCCTTATATTTTCTAAGTAGCCCACAAGTATTAGAAAAACAATAATTGCGTTTTAGTTTCATCAATTTTAGGTAAATGCATTGTATGCTAGTATTCTTTGCCCACAGGTTGATGCTAGTGATACATATTTGTAATCGTATGGTTCAAATAAGTTGACCATGTACCTGGCACAGTAATTGTGTTTGCTTCAAAAGCTAATGTGAGTATATTCATAAATTTTGCAGCTCCTGTTACCACTAGGGTTATTACTGATATGAATAACAAAATGATCCTGGATGGTACTAATTACTTTGATTGGAAAGATAGTATTCTGTTAGATCTTGGATGTATGGACCTGGATCTTGCTTTGAGGGTTGATGAACCTCAAAAACCAACTGATGACTCTACTGATCGAGATGCAAGACAGCAATATGATCAGTGGGAGCGGTCTAACAGATTGTCTCTTCAACTCATTCAATCAAGAATCCTAAGAGGGATTAGGGGTTCTATTCCTGAATGCAAAACTGCCAAAGAATACCTGGAAGCTTTAGAAAAGCAATTCAAGGTGTCAGATAAGCAAATGGGTGGAGCCATTATGTCTGAATTATGTACCTTAAGGCTTACAGGCATTGGTGGTGTAAGGCAGCATATCATGAAAATGAGGGATCTCTCATCTCAACTCAAACCCTTGAAAATGGAACCTACTGAGTCATTTTTGGTGCAATTGATATTGAACTCTCTTCCTCCTTCATATGATGCTTTCAAGGTCTCATATAACACACATAAGGAAAAATGGACAGTGGATGAACTATTGGCCATGTGTGTTCAAGAAGAGACTAGATTACTAATGAATGAGAAATCTGCACATAAAGAAGCTTATTTTGTTGAAAGTTCCAAGGCAGAAGCTGGCAAGGGTAAGAACAAAGATAAAGGTAAGAGTCATAAGAAGAAAAACAAGATTCCTCCTGTCAATACAGCAAATAAGAAGGACGGCAGATGCTTCTTTTGCAAAAAGAAAGGACACATTAAAGTTGATTGTCTCAAGTTTAAGGCTTGGCTTGAAAAGAAAGGTACGCTTTCAACTTGTGCTGTATTTGAATCTCATTATACTTCTGTTAGTGATGACACTTGGTGGATTGATACTGGTTCCATGATCCACATATCGAATACCATGCAGGGCTTTCTAAACAGTCGACCTCCAAAACCCCATGAGGAAAAAGTTCTTTCAGGCAATGGGAAAGGAGACGCTGTGAAGGCTGTTGGAACATTTAGGATAATTTTATCTAATAATTATGTTTTAGATCTTTTTGAGACTTTTTATGTACCCTCTTACAAGAGGAATTTAATTTCTATGTCTAGGTTAATTCCTTTTGGTTATGGATTAAACCTGTCAAAAGATCATATGTTTATTAGTAAAGATTCAATTCCTATTTCAGATATTGTTATGGATAATGGTTTATTTAGAATTATTTCTGATTTATCTCATGCTTTATCTGTTACACATGGTATTAAACGAAGTGTCATCAATGAAAATTCAATTAGCCTGTGGCATAGGAGATTGGGTCATATCTCTGTTGATAGAATCAAGAGGCTAACTAAAGATGGAGTTATTCCATCATTAGAGCATTCGGATCTTGATTCTTGTGTGGATTGCATTAGAGGAAAGCAAACTAACAAGTCACATAAAGGGGCTAAAAGAAGTTCAGAATTACTTGAGATCATACACACAGATATATGTTGTCCTAATTTAACTGCATATGGTCAAAAATATTTTATTACTTTTATCGATGATTACTCGCGATTTATGTATGTTTATATGCTTCATAATAAAAGTGAGGCACTAGATGCCTTTAAGGAATATAAGGCTGAAGTAGAAAAACAGATTGGGAAACCAATCAAAATTGTGAGATCAGACAGAGGTGGTGAATATTATGGTAGATACACTAGTGAAGGACAAGCACCTGGTCCTTTTGCAGATTTTCTTCGAGAGCATGGTATAGTGGCTCAATACACCATGCCTGGCTCTCCTGATATGAATGGAGTCGCTGAAAGAAGAAATATGACTTTACTAGATATGGTTAGGAGCATGTTGAGTAGCTCCAAACTGCCAGTTTCCTTGTGGAAGGAAGCACTCTTGACAGCCGTATACATACTCAATAGGGTTCCAACAAAAGCGGTACCAAAAACACCGTTTGAAATCTGGAAAGGATGGAAACCTAGTTTAAGTCATTTTAGGGTATGGGGATGTCCTGCAGAAGTGAGAGTGTATAATCCACAAGAGAAGAAATTGGATCCTAAGACTATAAGAGCCTATTTTGTTGGATATGCTGAAAAGTCTAAGGGTTATAAGTTTTATTGTCCTCCACCTTCAAAGAGATTTATAGAATCTAGGAATGCAAGATTTCTTGAGAATGATTTGATTAGTGGGAGTGATAATTTACAAGATAATCACATAGAAGATACCACTAACAATCATCGTGAGGAAACATCAATGAATGAAAACATCCCTCAAATGAGAGTTGTTGTAGAACATGATGTTATTCCAATTACTCAAGTTGACAATACAGGACTTGAGGAACATATTCAGAATGATCAACTTGTCACACAACCACAGAATGTGATAAGAAATGTTCCACATGAATAGCCTGAACCAATTCAGGAAGTTGAATTAAGAAGGTCAACAAGAGAAAGAAAATCAGCATTACCTAGTGATTATATAGTGTATCTTACTGAATTTGACTGTGACATAGTTATAGAGGATGACCCATTAAATTTTACTCAGGCTATGGAAACTGCTAACTCTAAGTTATGGTATGATGCTATGATGGATGAAATGAAATCTATGGCAAACAACCAAGTTTGGGAACTTATAGAATTACCAAGTGGGGCCAAGGCCATTGGCTGTAAATGGGTTTTCAAAACCAAAAGAGACTCACAAGGTAACATTGATAGGTACAAGGCAAGGTTGGTTGCAAAAGGTTTTACTCAAGTGGAGGGAGTGGACTACAGAGAAACTTATTCTCCTGTATCTACAAAGGATTCTCTCCGCATTATCATGGCATTAGTTGCACATTTTGATTTAGAGTTGCATCAGATGGATGTTAAGACTGCATTCCTTAATGGAGAACTTGAGGAAGAGGTCTACATGAAGCAACCTGAGGGGTTTATTGCAAAAGGAAATGAAAATTTGGTGTGCAAGTTAAAGAAATCAATTTATGGTCTTAAACAAGCTTCCCGACAATGGTATTTGAAGTTCCATGAAGTTATTACATCTTTTGGCTTCATTTAGAACGTCATGGATGAATGTATATACCACAAGAATAGTGGGAGTAAGATCATATTTTTGATACTCTATGTGGATGACATACTACTTGCAACCAATGATTTAGGACTCTTACGAGAGGTAAAACAGTTTTTATCCAGAAATTTTGACATGAAGGATATGGGTGAAGCATCTTATGTCATTGGCATTAAGATTCATAGAGATAGACATGAAGGTTTTTTAAGTTTATCTCAAGAAACCTATATCAAGACAATTCTGGAAAGATTTCGGATGGAAAGCTGTAATTCCAACATTATTCCCATTGAAAAGGGAGATGTGTTTAGTTTGGATCAGTGTCCCCAGAATGATTTACAAAGAAAAGAGATGGAAAGGATCCCATATGCCTCAGCAGTAGGAAGCTTAATGTATGCACGGGTTTGCACAAGACCTGATATAGCTTTTGCTGTGGGTATGTTAGGGAGATACCAAAGTAATCCTGGAATGAAACATTGGTTAGCTGCAAAGAAAGTTTTTAGATACCTTCAGGGTACAAAACATTACAAGCTCACATATAGAAGAACAGACAATCTTAAAGTGATTGGATACTCAGATTCTGATCTAGGAGGATGTGAAGATACAAGGATATCTACTACTGGTTATGTCTTCCTCTTAGCAGAAGGAGCAATATCATGGAGAAGTGTTAAACAAACACTTGTAACTGCTAGTACTCGTGATGCTGAGTATGTAGCGGTTTTTGAAGCAAGTACACAAGGAATCTGGATAAGAAATTTCATCGCAGGGCTTAAGATTGTAGACTCAATCTCTAGGCCAATCAGAATGTTTTGTGATAACAAAGCTGCGGTGGCCATTGCCAACAATAGAAAGAGCGGAGCTCGAAGTAGGTTTGTTGAATTAAAGTTCTTATCTTTAAAAGATAGAGTTAGAAATGGCCAAGTTTCGGTTGAATACATCAATACAAAGAAAATGCTAGCTGATCCTTTGACTAAAGGTATGAAACCGAAAGACTTTGTTGTACATGTACCTGATATGGGGCTTAAGCCATTATATGACTAAAGAAGGTATATGATGTGATGATTTTTCGTTTATTGTTATCATCTCTATTTTGTTATTTGTATACATATATGTTGATGAGATTGATAAATATTAAGATAGGAATTGAATAGACATTAAAGTTTATTCATAAAGTATTACCCCATTAAGTAAGGGTGCTACTTGTGATTATGGAAGACAATACTTGATCAATAAGGACTTGTCGCCATAGTTCATGTAGTGTTGCTTAAATGAACTTACTCACCAAATAATATTAAGTTGCGGGACAAGTGGGAGAATGTTGGAAATTTAATTATACATATTATATTTATTTAGATATTATATATATATATATATATTTTACGTTATTATTTTAATATATATATATATATATATAAATATGTCACCGGATGTGTCCCGCATCATTATTTGAATTAAAGAGTTGCGTTCAGAGGGTCACGACTGGTCGGTGAAACCTTTCTAAACCTTGATGGGAGGCTATATAAGGTCTTGACCATGACACAGAATAGACACGTAAAAAAGAATAGAAGCGTTGTTTGTTCGATCAAGAATTCCCTGACGGGGTGACGGTGTTCAACAGTCCATCGCTGTGCCAGAAATTCCCGTTCAGAAGAATTCAAGAAAATCTCTGAGAATATACAGTATTCATATGCTATAGCAAGAGGTATGTAAGACTTCCGCTGTGAAACTCATGAATTTAGATTTATGATTTTGTTTAACAATTCGTTCCCAATGGACAGAGCGCCTCGTGCCATGGTGGTTGTGACTCACGACAACTCCTCTCCCATCATTGCCTCCACCCTCCAACATGTGCCGCAGATTTGCCGGGGAAAAAGATATTTTAGGATGCCATATAAAAATAACCCCTTTTATGAATTTGATTTAAAAATTTAATATTTTTATAAATTGAATTTTTAATTTAAATTAACTAAATTTTTAGTTGATACTGTTTATTTATTAATATTTTACTGAAAAAATCTTTAAATATTTTTTTCTCTATTGGGTGGGTCCGTCCTTTCATTTTTCCCGTTACCCTTGAAACGTCCCCTACCATACGCTCTCCATTTTCATCTACTTCCCATAAGACTCTCTCCTCCTTCCTTTTAAATTATAAATCATTTTTAAATCCTCATTAAATTATAACCCTATCTTATCTCTTAATTTTTTTCCCACTATAAGTCTTGAGTTTGCTTATTCCCAAAGGCGGAAAATTTGTCATGGATAATCAAAATTATGCTTTTCTTCTTCTCAAATTCTCTCAACGAATTTTGTATTTATTTTTTAGTCATTTTTTTGAAAAGTAATTAGGCCAGGTTGGCCAACAAATTTAGAAAGCACCCGATAATATACCTCAAAAGTCACTAGTGATAAGAAAAATCAATTGGTTAAATTGATAAAATTATTGAATAATAATATCATAAATAATTTTACATATCTTTTTATTTTATGCACCGAAAAAGAATTTCTTCATCCAAGTACATACTATTTTTTCTTTTTTCAAATCAACAACGCAAGAAGAAACTTGAAACGAAGCAAAAGTCAGTTTACAAACATATTGGTAGACATAACCAAATTAAACAGTTGAGACGGAGTCTCCTTAATCAGCAAGTTAATTAATGCATCTCAATATTTTTCTATGGGAAAATTGAAGTTCAAAGATCTCAAGATTATCTTGTTGATTATGTGGTGCTCGGATTGTGTGGATGGTCGTTGCCTTCACATCGGGGATTTGGTTTAGATTAATATAAGCAAGGAAATTAGATATTGGTGGTGGTTGCATTAGAAATCAATGATGTTCGTTTGGGAGGGATGGAGGTGCTTCTTGATGGTTTGAGTGTTGTTTGGCCTGAAAGATTTTGAGATGAAGGTTTTCCTCATATGCCTATTGTGCGACTAGAACTATCTTTGTTGATGCAGTCTCATAGGTGTTGGGGGATGGGACCAAAATGATGGCTCTATGAGCCCCTATCCTCGTGGAAGACATTTGTGTTGGTGCTGAAATTTGGTAGATTGTGTTTCTCATGTTTTTAGGTCGGTTTTGGTTGTTACTGGAGATTTCATCACCGGTACAATTTGGGCTCTGTTGTACTAGTAATGCTTTGGTTGTTGGGTGGTGTTTGTGTCGGGTTTTGTTGGGTTTTTATTCGAGTAGGGTTTTATTTGTTAGATCTTGTTTGTACTTATTTGTTTTAAATAAAATTTCTATCTATTAAAAAAATTTAAAATACCTAGTATCATTAGTGACATAAAATATGAATTTTAAACCTATGAAAAATGATCTATCAATATACAAAAAATAAATATAACTATAAAAACATTAATGAAAAACTCCACAATGTATCCAAATAAATTCCTCATAATAACATCCTTTGCAATCTTATCACAGTTCTCATATTAGAATCCACAACTACTAGGAAAAACACTCTTTCCACATTCCTTGCAAGAATTATAAAACCAGCCACAATGATTATCATTACACAATTTAACATAAGAAATTAGGAATAGTGGAGCTTTTTGAAGTTTGTTAGATCTACCTCATTAAAAGAAGTTTTTTTAGATTTAAGTAATAATTGATATTGATATTTTGTGCTTCATTTGTTTGAAAATAATAATCACTTCAAATTTTGTTTTTACTTTAAAATAATTATTACTTTAAAATAAAAAAAAAGCATTTTTGTACTACTATATCGTTCATTAAATAATAATTTATGGAGCCTAAGTACTTGCTTAGAATATATATATATATACATATATAATGATATTTTAATCAAATATTACTCTTTTAGTCCTATTTAATTTGTTAATTTAAAAAATTTAAATATTCTAATTTTTGTTATTTAATATTACCAATTAAGTATTAATTATTATTTTTTATTTTACTCTTAATTAAAAAAAATAGTAAATGGAGTACAGGTATTTAATTCAAGAATATTTTAATAAAATATTATTAATTCTACTACAATATAAATTATTTAAGTATTTTATTAATTTGTGTGAAAAATTTTAAAATAATAAATAAAATAATGGGGAAGGAAATATTAGATTTCACCACAATTTATGTTATTTAATAATAGTTTTTAAATTATGTGCATAATTCTAAATAACAGTTATTTTAAAATAAAGGTGATAAGATATCTACTTCGAATGTGTGTGCATACATATATAAAGAAGAATTTATGCACTGGGAATTATTTTTTCATATATGTGGTAAAAAAAAACTATTTTTTCATATATGCCGGCGACTTCTAATGTCCGTAGTCTCTACTAGGGGTGATCATGGGCCGGGTCGGGTCGGGTTTGACCCCTGCCCGATGCCCGGCCCGAAATGGCTCGGGTCAGTACCGGGTTGGCCCGATACTATATATCTTTTTTTTTTAATTAAAAAAAACTTATTTAATAATAAAAAATATATTTATTTATACTTAAAAATAAATTTTCTTAAAAAATAATCTTAGAAAAAAATAAAATTGTTCAAAATTTATGAATATTTAACTATTATACATTATTTTTACATAAATATTAAGTTAAAAAATTAATTCAAAATTTAAAAAAAATTGAAACATTAAACTCTTAAAAAATTTTCATAATATTTACATAGTAAATGTATTATATTAGATACATAAAGAAAAAAAAATTTACAAAAATTAATTAAGATATATAAAAAATTAGAAAAAAAAAAAATATATATATATATAGGTCGGGCCGAGCTAGGGTTAGAGTGCTTGATCCTAACCCTAGCCCGGCCCGAAATTTGGCTCGGCCCGATTGGTCCAAAATGGTCGGGCCGGATCGGACCAACCGGGCTCAGGCTTTTTTTTTGTTCAGTCCTAGTCTCTACTTCCTCCAACACTTGAAGCTGAGCCGAGCTGACCCGTGAGAATCAGCTCAGTTGCACAGACCATTCTTGCTATCGCTTAGCCGCCGCCAGGCACATCGTGCTGGGCAGGCGGGGCCACAATATCAGATACGCAAGCATTTAAGCCAGGCTGGTCTCCATCTGACGGTGAGGAAAACGGGTAAACTCGATTACTCACGGTGAGGATTCCCAAAAAACGTGAACAGGTCAAGCCATTCAATTTGACTTTTCAGTTTTAAGGACACAAGGGACACGGAGAGAATGGCCCCACGCAACTTCGCCGTTCGGCAATTTGCAGCTTCAACCAACCATAGATTGACACGTGGAAGAATGTGCTCGTCCACAATCACGTCCCTGTGGTTTTTGCCAATGAGCTTCCCTTGACGTCCGGTTTTGGTCACAGTATTTTAATTGAAACTATTTCTCTCAACATTTGGTTTTTAATTTTTTAATATTATTATTTAATTAAGATGGATGAATTAATATCAACAACATTGAGGAAATATTTGGACACAAAATTGAGGAAATACTATGTATTTTATAAATTTTCATCTATATATTCAGTATGCAACAGAGCCCATTTTGTCACAGAATATGCAAATTTGAAAACTGAATAGAGTTTCAGCCCAAAAAGAAAAACAACTACTGAGGGTGCTATATATGTCGGTTGCAGCAGAAATTTGGATCTCTTAACAAAATAATATTATTTTTTTTTCAGAGACAGTGGTTTGTTTGACTGAAAACAACATATTGACGTAAGAACTTAACTATATATATATATTCTACATCTACTCAATACAAACAGTTATTAAAGACACACAATAATTAAATAGTAAAAAAATACTGCACAAAGAGCAATAAGAGAAAAGGGAAATGTTAATGTGTAAAAACTAATACATTAAGGAAAAGTGAGAGGAAAATGAAAAAAGGGGGTAAAATTATGAAAAAGGAGAAATGAAGTAAAATGTAGTTAGCACAGTGCGCAGATCCGAGAAAAAACAAGTTTTGTTTTTCAAAACGTGTTTCAAAAATTAATGTTTTACAAGTTAAACTGTGAATACATACAAAACATTTTTAAAGTTTTTTTTTGGGGGGGGGGGGGGGGGACCCTTTGTCCCGGCAGGATACCCCAGTGTCGCTGATCTAGCGAGTTGAATTAAATAGATCAAATAATAAAAAATTTAATTTATGGGCTTATGAGTGCAAAATTTCAAGAAAATATAACATTCAAATTTGACGCTATATACGATTTTTTTTTTAAAGCAAAGGTAAGAAGAGGGAAGGATCCCCCGCTCTGTCTCTTTAATTGGCACTGTATACTTGCCTGTGCCAGTTGTTGTATGAAACACAACATTTACGTACATTTGGTATGAAGATCCAAGCTGCCAGAGTATATCATATTTGGTATTGCTCGCTGTTAGCTATTAGCTATGTATGTACGTACGTGCATAATTAAGCTTTTTCCGTACGTGGTGTATATATATATATATATCCATCCAATTATATATATAGATATACACACACACAAGCACTTACACGTACTGATTAATTAATTAGCGAGGTGCATGTGTCCCACGTACACGCACAAGGCACTTATTCTTACCACAAAAAATCACCCCTTGCATGCATATGGTTACATTAATGCTCTAATTATATTGCTTTGACCTTTCTTTAATTTTCTCCCTCTCCCAACGCCATATATATATATATATATGTCATTCATTACTTGTGCCTTATCCATGCATGCTTGCCTCCCTTAACCCATCAAAATCAAGAGCACCCTCCTTTTTAACTATTCCTACGTATTGTCATCTCTTCTAATTAATTGCGTGTTCATTAGCCCAACTCCAACGCCAACTCCATCCATCTCTATCTCTTATCTCTACTTTTTCTTTTCTTTTTTCTTTTTTTTTTTGACAAGTAACTCCGCGCGCGCGTTAAGTTTACAACCATATGTTCACAAGTGAATATCATTGCTTTCACTACTCATGCATTCCAAGTTTCTTTCTTTCTGTCCCTCTGTGTGTGTGTGTGTTTTTTTTTTTTCTATTTATTTTAATTATAATTTACAGCTATGTGAATAATACGATGTCATCATAACATAATATTTTGATCACATTTAGTTTAAAAATAACATTAATCAGTGTGAAAATATCTACATGAATTAATTCTTAATCATATATAACTTCTCCCCGTTTTAAAAGAATCAAAATCTAAAATTAATATTTTATGTAAGCTCAATACTTTTTTCCACATTACTAAATTAATTATACATGTGTTGTTTCTCTGGCGAAATAGAGACCATCGAAAGCCTTAAAATTCCACAAAGAAACAACAATTATTAGCTAATTATATATATATATATATTTTTTTTTGAAGAATTGTTGACTTATTTATTATTTTCGACAATAACTTCTAAGTTTTTTAAGTTACTAATTCAGGGGCATCAGCAAGTAGGGCCTAGCAATCGATGATTTTGATGGAAGCACAGGGATTCAGTGGTTACAAAAGATAAAGAATTGACAGTAGCACAGTGGAGTACTTGGTCGGTCGCTCAGCGACGCATATATTCGGCGTTCTTCTTTTACTATTTACCGGACTTCGTTTAACCGAAATAACGACTCTTCCCTTCCTTCCGCCGCCGCATTAGCCGAAGCCCACATACCCAAGCCGGATTGCCTTTAGTTTATTTATTCGTTACAAGTCAGCACTCAGCTCAGCCCAGCTATCTGATACTAACTCTGGTATACTTTCTAACCCAACCCTTGGTTAGCTCACTCAGCGTCAGCCGCGCCGCAGAAAGAAAAGGAAGGTCCTTGCGCGTGTTTCTCACATTCGACCTTTTGCAATCTCTCTCTCTCCGACTCCAAACGCTCTTTCTGAAAATCCTCTCTCATTGACGACGGTCTGACCAGCCATCCCGATTTCCTCATATTTTAGCAGCAGCGAGTTCAGAGATTTAGAGCAACGTTATCTGTTTATTGCCGGTTGTTGCCTTTGGTTTCGTGAAGCTGAAACGTTGCGTACAGTGAGATCTGATACTGGAAGGCGGAAGCTGCCATGGAGGAAGACAAAGCAGCTACAGTGCGGAGCTCGATTGAGTCGATAAATGAGATAGCTGCGATCTCGGACTACAGGAGCACGGTCAAGAAGCAGTACTGCAATTTGGCGAGAAGGTTGAAGCTGTTGACTCCAATGTTCGAAGAGATTAGGGACAGCAAAGAGGCCTTCCCTGAAGAGACTTTCAAAGCTATGATTTCCTTCAAGGAAGCTTTAGAATCAGCCAAGCAACTTCTCAGACGCGGGAACGAAGGCAGCAAGATTTACATGGTGTGTGAGTATTACTCGATTCGTCTTGATGGTCTTTGGGATTTTTTATTCCCTAGTTTTGGTTTATTGTTCTTCCTGCCGATTTCATTGTAAATGGTTTGATTTTGGATAGATTGATCTTTTGGTTGCGCTATTTGTTGGAGCTCTTGGGAAAGCAAGTGCGAGCTCAATTGCAATATCAATTTTTACGCTACAACGAATCGCGCTTTTTCTTCTCTTCTGTTTTCTCTGCCTTTCTAGAGGCTTTTCAGTAAATTTCGAAACGCAAATTGATTTGCTAATAGAAGCGACGTTCTTGGGCGGTTGTTCCTGTGTTGCGATACATAATGCTAACACAGAAGCCGAAAATTGATTCGCTTGCTATTGCATCTCTTCACCAGACAGAATCTGGTTGAAAACTGCTGAATAAGATGTGCTTTGCTTCTACGGAGTAGTGCTTTTTTTACCATAATATTGTTCAGTTATGGATAGTTCACACTTGCTGGTTAGGAGTATAAAAACCTTTGGATGCAAATGAATTTTGGGAAAGAATAGGCTCAAATTTTCAATTTTCGGATCCATGACTGTCCATAAGAAATCTTCTGCGCTTCAATTTTGTTTTCCTAAATTTTATAAGCTTAAGAAACATTATTATAATATACAGGTTATACCTAAGACCTCAAATTTCAGTTATGAATTAGCTGCAATCCAACGTGGAATGCTATGTCATGTTTTGCATCCGATTAATATTCTTTTATTTATTTTATATGTCAATAGAATTTCTTCGATTCCTTCTTTTAAGGAAGCCTCTTCCTATTGCAGTTGTTTAAGACATTCGTGTATGTCCTTCGACCCATTTTGTCTGCACTAGTTTTCTGTTCTAAATTGCATTTATATAAGCGGGTTGACTATAATTATTGCAGTTAAATAGTTCATGGAGTCTTCCTGTTTAATTGGAAGGAAGGTTAAAACTTAAAAGGAAGAATGGTATTTATCTTTCATGGTGTCCTAAGTATTTTAAAGATTCCAGACCTAGATTCTCTCCATTAATGATTCTAGCGGGATGGGAAAGTTCCAGATGAGGGGATGACAATAATTCATTTTTCGAGTTTCGGTTGGTGTAATGAAATATTATATCTGGCTATTAGTTTTCATAAGCTTTGACTTTACCTGAGTGTTAATCCAGGCTGGCACGGTTTCTCAATCTTTACTTTGGAGTTGGGAGCATATTCTATGTTCCCAGTTTTGCACTTTAAAACCAAATCATGTTCCATTCCTCAGATATATTCTGGGGAAAACTTAGAAGAAAAAAAAATATATACACGAGTTCTTAAGAATTTTAATCGTCATAGCACTTCTACTTGCAATAATCAAACTATTTTAGGTCCCAGAATAATCGATCTGGTTAATGGAATTTACTGTATCTGTACGATTTGAAATCCAAATAATGTCATTTATTCGATATGTTTCATCTTCATATATACATTGGAATCTTGGGTTACTTAAAGATTTTAGGAGGAACATAATTTCGCGTCCCAGATTCTTTTCTAAATTCCCGACTTCTAAGTATTGGTAATATGTATGATATGTTTGAAGTCAAAACTTTGGAAACATACTTTCTATCGCATGACTTTCAATGTCTTAGATGTTGCATTGCTTGCTAAAACAAAATGACTCTGGATTACTTCTTCTTAATGTTAGCCTTTACCATTCTGATTACAGGTCTTAGAGAGGGACAAAATTATGAAAAAATACCATGAGGTGACAGCTCAATTAGAGCAAGCCTTGAGTGGGATTTCTTATGATAAACTTGACATATCAGATGAAGTTAAAGAGCAGGTAAATTTTCTCCATTTTATGCGTTTGATGTCATCTTTTTGTAAATATATTTCTTTTATAACTCTGTGTTTCATTTGATGTCATCTTTTTGTAAATATATTTTTTTGAAAACGCAATGTTTCGTTTGATGTCATCTTTTTGTAAATATATTTCTTTTAAAACTCTAGGTTTCGTTCTCTGAAAAAAAAAGAAAAACTCTATGCTTCCAGGTTGAGCTTGTTCTAGCCCAATTCAGAAGAGCCAAGGGAAGGGTTGATGCACCTGATGATGAGCTGTATGAAGATCTCTTGTCACTTTATGATAAGAGTGGTGAGGCAGCAACGGATCCAGCTATTCTAAGGAGATTAGCTGAAAAATTACAGTTGATGGGAATATCTGATCTTACTCAAGAGTCACTAGCTTTGCATGAGATGGTGGCAGAAAGCGGCGGGGACCCAGGGGCAAGCATTGAGAAGATGTCAATGTTATTGAAGAAAATAAAGGATTACGTGCAAACAGAGAATCTAGTTGTGGATGATAATGAAGGTGGAAGAGGCCATTCTTCTAGCAGCAGCAGTCAAGGGGCAAGTGAAAAGGGTCATCAGGCCCCTTTTATCCCCAATGATTTTCGATGTCCAATTTCCTTGGAATTGATGAAGGATCCTGTTATTGTTTCAACGGGACAGGTTTGTGCATTCTAAGATGCCCTCAAACAGAAAAGTTCAGATAGCGTTTGAAAACGCTATGTTTCATTTGATGTCATCTTTTTGTAAATATATTTCTTTTAAAACTCTAGGTTTCGTTCTCTGAAAAAAAAAAAAAAAACTCTATGCTTCCAGGTTGAGCTTGTTCTAGCCCAATTCAGAAGAGCCAAGGGAAGGGTTGATGCACCTGATGATGAGCTGTATGAAGATCTCTTGTCACTTTATGATAAGAGTAGTGAGGCAGCAACGGATCCAGCTATTCTAAGGAGATTAGTTGAAAAATTACAGTTGATGGGAATATCTGATCTTACTCAAGAGTCACTAGCTTTGCATGAGATGGTGGCAGAAAGTGGTGGGGACCCAGGGGCAAGCATTGAGAAGATGTCAATGTTATTGAAGAAAATAAAGGATTACGTGCAAACAGAGAATCTAGTTGTGGATGATAATGAAGGTGGAAGAGGCCATTCTTCTAGCAGCAGCAGTCAAGGGGCGAGTGAAAAGGGTCATCGGGCCCCTTTTATCCCCGATGATTTTCGATGTCCAATTTCCTTGGAATTGATGAAGGATCCTGTTATTGTTTCAACGGGACAGGTTTGTGCATTCTAAGATGCTCTCAGACAGAAAAGTTGAGATAGTGTTTACTTAGCTACCCTCCTTCTCATCTCTCCAAATTGGAAGTTCTGAACCTTCACTGTGAGTCCGCTTGAATGTAAAATTGCAGCAAAATGCATCATGCTATTAAGCAACAATGTTAAGAATCTGATTCTCAATATAATTCACCTCTCGTACTGCTTTGCTTATTAAGAGCAATAGACCTTAAGCATGATGGGTTTTGCTGTGTGAATTTGCTTTCTATATTGATGAGTCTCAATGGAACTTTCAAAGAATTAGAAATAAATATTCAAAGGCTTTCACTGATGTGATTTTTTTTTAACTGATAGATATAGTATACAACTGCCATTGAATGCTTGCAGTTCACACTATTTGATTCTCATTCCCGCTGCAGAATCAGTATGCTTATATTTGTCAAGTTGCCACTGAAACATATCATGTGCTCTTGACTGCAGACTTATGAGCGTTCTTGTATTGAGAAATGGCTGGAAGCAGGGCATGGCACCTGTCCAAAAACACAGCAGACACTTACTAGTACTGTTCTCACACCCAATTATGTCTTACGAAGCCTCATAGCACAATGGTGTGAAGCCAATGGCATAGAACCTCCAAAACGGCCAAGTAGTTCCAGGCCTAGTAAGTCAGCATCTGCCTGCTCACCAGCTGAGCGTAGTAAGATTGAAAATCTTCTCCGCAAGCTTACATCTGGTAATCCTGAAGACCATAGAATAGCAGCAGGGGAGATCCGTCTTCTTGCAAAACGCAATGCAGATAACCGTGTGGCCATTGCTGAAGCTGGTGCAATACCACTCCTTGTTGGCCTCCTTTCTACACCTGACTCGCGAACTCAAGAGCATGCTGTAACAGCGCTTTTAAATCTTTCCATTTGTGAGAATAACAAAGGAAGTATCATATCTTCTGGGGCAGTTCCTGGCATAGTTCATGTGCTCAAGAAGGGCAGCATGGAAGCTCGGGAAAATGCAGCAGCCACACTTTTCAGCCTCTCAGTCGTAGATGAAAATAAGGTTATTATTGGATCCTCTGGAGCCATCCCACCACTAGTGATGCTGCTGAGAGAGGGTACCCAAAGGGGTAAAAAAGATGCTGCAACAGCACTCTTCAATTTGTGCATATACCAGGGTAACAAGGGAAAAGCAGTGAGGGCGGGTGTTGTTCCTACACTAATGCGACTGCTGACAGAACCCGGCGGGGGGATGGTTGATGAAGCATTGGCCATATTGGCAATATTGGCTAGTCATCCAGATGGGAAGGCTGCAATTGGTGATGCAGAGGCAGTACCAATTTTGGTAGGGGTTATTGGGAATGGATCCCCAAGGAACAAAGAGAACGCTGCTGCCGTTTTAGTACACCTTTGTTCTGGAGATCAGCAATATTTAGCACAAGCTCAAGATCTCGGGGTGATGGGTCCATTGGTGGATCTGGCTCAAAATGGTACAGACAGGGGCAAAAGAAAGGCTGCACAATTGCTAGAGCGAATGGGCAGATTCCTTGAGCAGCAGCAGCAGGAAGTTCAATCACAGACTGAAGTACAAGCTCAGAATCAGGATATTCAGCTCCCTTCTATTACTAACCCTGTTGATAGTTGAGGTTTTTGGTCACTTTGTTTCTTTTCTTCTATTTTAAGTTGTTGAATGAGGCCTTCCTTGGAGGGAAGGGTGGAAGATCACCTGTTCACTCCATTAAGTTATTCTTTTGTTTGCGTGGGATACAGGGATAGAATGCAAAGACATCGAAAGGGGGAGGAGAAATTAAAGAGAAATGGTGGGATGCGTGTTACATGAAAATGTATAATTGTAACGTGTATTACTGCAGTCATCCTCAGATTTTAATGAAGAGATGTTTCATGTACTTAAACAGAAGCACAGAACGTCAAATTTTGCGATGTAGATTATTAGCTGCAATGAGGAAAAGGACAAACTTCACTGTTTATTATGTGGGCACTTTTTACCTAACTTGGCTACATATCAAGAGTACTTCACAGTAATACGTATCGTAATTTAATGGAAGAGTCTAATAGAAAATACTAAACAAAATAATTTATATTAAATTCTTTCGTAAAAGAAGTAGCCAGCCAACTGGATTGAACTTTAGTTGAGGAGGTCATGGACGTTGTTGAGTTTACACAGTAGAATTCCTAACTGGAAATCCTGTTTGGACTTGGTGGTTTCATCTTGAATTTGCTGTCACCAACTTCTGAAGAATAAAAATAAGGGGAGTTGAGCCACCTTCTTTGAAGGCTTTCATTGTGGGTGTCTTGCCTCCCTACTTTATCTGTTGAATTTTCTTTGGGCCTTCACTTTTTCAGTTTGATTGGACCACAGTTAAACTGCTTCCTCTGTACCACTGTGGCCTTTTCAACTTGCAATTGCCAGACATATCCCCAATATTTAATTGGATCAAAATCGCAGTTTTATAGTGTAATCCCATATGTTACAGGTTAAAAAATGCAGTTGATGATATAAAAGAATTTATGATTTCACATTTGGAAAATCTAATTATATAAACAAATTTAGTTTAAGATACTCAACTGCAAACTTTTTTTTCTTAAAAAAATTCTGTCATGGATGTGAATAGGGCTGTTCAATGAGTCTAGTTGGCCCGGTCATTTCATGCTAAGCCGGATCGGGTCAAAAAGAAAAAAAAATCTTGAAGTAGAAGAGAATTGGGCTAAAAAGAGGACTGGATCGGGCCGGTCCTCTGACAAGTCACAGGCCCGGCCCGGTATATATATTTTTTAATTTTCTCATTTTCCTTTATTTATTAAAAATATTGAATAATTTTGTATAATTATTTTTCTTTCATATGCCTAATGTAATAAATTAATTTTATAATTATAATAGATATATTTTATTTTTCCAATTTTTAATTTTATTTCAAATTTTAAATTTATTTCTTAACTTAATATTATATAAAATAAATAATGTATAATTGTGGAGTATTTATAATTTTGATAAATGTTACTTTTTAACTCAATATTATTTCCTATAAAAATATATTTTGAATGAAACTAGTTATATTTTTATTAAAAAATTAAATTAATTTATTTTTTATGTTGATTTTTATATTGGGCCAAACCAAGCCTGATATTGATTTGGTCTCAGTTCGGTAAAGGATCGGGTTGGGCCGCAGGCCAATTTTCTTGGCTTGAGGGATGTTCCGAGCCGAACACTGGCAAAGATGATGCCCAACCCATCTCGGCCCGTGAACACCCCTAGATGTAAAGAGTCTGCCCAATGTCATTATTTTTTTTTTAGCACAAAGAGTATTTCTCAACTGATAGTCAAAAATTGATCCTTTCTAGATATAGAGATTACTGAAGTAAGTTTTATTTCTCCTAATAAAACATTTTTTATAGATATGACCAGAGATTGAATCTATAATAATATGTTTAAGGGATCTTTCTATCTACCAACGATGTCTAGACCTTATTAGTTCAACAACTCTATTTTTCAACCTCATATGAGTTTGAATTCTTTAAAATTTTTAAATGTCAAATCTTAAAGGAAAACGAATAATATGGGAATTTATATTTAATAATATAAATACAAATTGGCAATCAAGTGGTAGACTCACGAGCTATTATGCAAAATTGATATTTTGAATTTCAAGCAGTCTTTCTTTCTTTCTTTCTTTCTTTCTTTTTTTAATTTTGACCTGAGGGTCTTTCTTTCAGTTTCATAGTTGCTAATTGCTATCATTTGTTGAACTTTGTCGATTGCAGTACTATTTATGAAATTACTTTGCCATTCAACATATTAAAAAGCGATCATTACTGGAAGAAATTTCCATTCCATATCTTGATGCCAAATATACGGAATTTAATATCCTAAAGTTTATCATCATTTAACTAGTAATCAAAATATACACTGGATGGTTTAAGAGTGTGAATCCTACAAGAATTCCAATAATGCAAGCATCAATTTAATTATGAGGTTTTCTACACACAAAATAAAATATTTGATGCAAAACGTCACATTAAATACTTCTCGATTAAATTATTTCTTGCCCATTTTATTTAACTATGTGGGTTAATTATAGCCTAATGGACCTATAACAACAACTAGGGTTGTGCAAAAAATCCATGGCCAGGTTGACCTAGTCCAACCCGGTCTTATTGGGCCAACCGGGCCGGGCTTCGGGCTAAGTTTGTTTTGTCCGACCTGACCCGAACTATATATAGATATATGTTTTTTTAAAAAAATATATTATTTTGTATATATTAATTGATTTTATAAGATTTTTTCTATATATTTTATATAATACATTTATTATTTGATTACTATAAAAAACTTTGTAAGGTTTAGATATTTTAATTTTATTTAAAATTTTAAATTGATTTCTTAATTTAATATTATATGAAAATAATGTATAGTTGTAAACATTTATAATTTTTAAGAAAATTAATTTATATCTTAATATTATATTTTTTTAAAAATCTACTTTTACATTAATAATTAAAAATTTTTCATTAATACATAAAGTTAGTTTTCATTTTATTTTTAATATCTTAAAAAATTATGTGATATCGGCTGGCTCGACCCGGCCCGGTACCTAGCCCGAGTGTGCATGGGCTGGGCATCGGGTGGGGGTGAGACCCAGCCCAACCCGGCCGATGCATACCCCTAACAACAATGGGAGCCGTTTTGGTGTTTTGGTGTTTTGGTGTGTTTTGGTGTGACGTGGTTCCAACCATATATTCATTTTTTGTTTTATTCTTTATTATCATATTAAGTGCAACAATGTAATGTAATGAGTTATCACCACTATTTTTCTTTCAGAAAAATTGCAATTTTATGATAGGACTGAAATATTTATGTTTTCATGATTTGAAAAATTTTAACTTTGGATTTAAAAAATATCAATTGAGATGTGAAAATGTCCAATAAAAATTAAGAAAATTTTATGTAAATTTAAAATTTTCATAACCAAAATTTCAGACGTGAAATTTTATTCATAATGAAACATCTTGGATCTTTATTAGGCATTTTTAGGTTTCAGTTGGAATTTTTCAAGTTCAAGTTAAAAATTTTCATGTCATAAAAATATAAATATTTTTCCTAACTGTTATGAAATTGTAATTTCTCCATTTTTATATATTTTTCATCATATTTTTTACTAAATTTATTTTTTTTCACATTAACTATTTAACTTTATTTAGCTTTGCACAATCGTGCTTCTAAACCAATCATGTTAAAAAAATTTAATCTTGTTAATTTATTTAGCAAATTTTTGTAATCAAATTCTAATATATATTTTTATTGAACTATAATATTTGTTATCAAAATGTTTACTTGACAAAATTTTGTATTTGAGTTATTTTTTTATAAAAATTAGGTTAGTTAATTTTTTATAATATAATATTTTTGAACTCAGACCTAAAAAATTTTGATTAAGATGTGAAAATGTCCAATAAAGATCCAAAAATCTCATTAGGAATGAAATTTCACATTTGAAATTTTGGGTTTAAAAGTTTTGAATTTACATGAAATTTTTTGAGTTTTTATTGGACATTTTCACATTTCAGTTGAAATTTTTTAGGTCTAAATTAGAATTTTTTAGGTTATGAAAACATAAATATTTCATCCCTATCATGAAATTGCAATTTTTCCCAAAAAAAATGGTGGTGATTCATTACATTACTGCACTTAATATGATGATACAAACAAAAAAAAAATTGAATGCATGGATTATTAAATCCACGCACCGAAACGGCTCCCTAACAACAACCCTTAGCCTCCACCATTGATAATGGAAAGGCACCACGCATATGTACTAAATATGAAGAAAAAGTAGGACAAAGTTAGAAGGAGAAGAAAACCAAAGCAGAAAAAGAATAAGAAGCATGTGTGTGTGTGTGAGGGGCTATGACATTTGATTGTGAAACAAATTATTGAAAGGGAATAAGTAAAATGTTAGGTAATTATTTGGCTCTGTAATTGTTTCTGCTAATAGATCTCTCTCTTGATATTATTATGTATTTTCATCTTTTCCAATATCTTCATATATGCGATCTTGATAGCACATAACCCTTGTTATGGTTATATAGATGCTAACTTAGGAACCGGAATCATCAGCTTATTTTGTAATTGTCCTTTACTATTTTGTAAGAACCATGGAAGGTTCCACATTGCCAAAGACCCAAACAGAAAATTATTGTTTACATTTTACAAGACATATATAAAGCGAATATATATTAGGGCCCTTTTATTTCCTATATGATTCAAAAAATGAGGATGTCTCATAAAAGCATTGTTCTCATATCTACATAGTAGGAGCAATTCAACCTCTCTCTGTTTCGTTTTTTCCCATCTCTTTTTTTCTCGTCTTTTGATTTTGAAACATTAATGAAAATCAAATTTTAATTATCTAAATTTTCTTTTATATTTTTTAGATTTAAATTTAATATGTTATCCAGATGAGTGTCTTAATTGGACAAAGTTTGAAAAAAAGAACTGCTCTACAGTATTTATGATTTATAAGTAGTAATAACAATTAATATGCCGTAAGTTCTAGTATTTGATATATAATGGTAATTGTAAAGAAAATCAGGGGAGAGAGAGAAGAGGCGAGCAAACCAAAAGAGATAGTATAGATAGAAAGGGCAGACAGTGATAGAGATAGAGCGGCTTTGGCAAAAGGGCACCGTATGAAGCATGCATGAGTTTCCGAACCCTACTGTGGATATCGAACCACATATAACATAACATATATACCTGCAAATTTAGCCCACACTCTTCTGCTCCTTTCCCTTTAACCCTGTGTATCGCAGTCGCAGCAGCCTTTCTTCCTTGACACCTTCATGCACCGACATTTTTGGAATCATTTATTTATTTTATTGCTTTCGTCCCCATACACAGGCACTCTCAGAGATATATAGCTTTTGTCTGTCTTCGTTTTATCGCTTTATTCGTTCTTCAAAGCAACATTGGTCCTCACAAAAGTTATATGCTCTCTCTCTCTCTCTCATATTGATGCCTGCCTTAGCTTTTTCAATTTCTTTCATTAATTTTCGGTGACATTATAATAAAGGTTGTCATTATTATTAGTAGTAGTATAGAACATCTGTTTGATCCTTCTTAATTGGAATACCGTTATCACTATCACAACACAACAGTACTCGTTGGAAAGGTTAGTCTCACACTTATTTTTTGACCCTAACCATTTTTCTATTTTACGTACTACTTTTGAAATTTGAAATGTACATATAATTAACTAAGGTAGTGACCCAAAAGGAATTTCATAATTAATATGTGGTGTTAGAATCTTTCATCATTCTGGGAAAACAAGTTCTAGAATACTCGCCTACTTCAGTTTGGTGGAATATAGAATTGCATGGTTTTGAGTGGGATTTTGGTGTCTTCTTCTTACACTGATAGCTTCCGCTTTCAACCTCAAATAAATCCAACAACCATGTACGTCCAACTCATATATTATTTCATGAATCTATCCCTGATTTATTACAACATCATAACGACTCTTGACTCTTGACAGATCAAAAGTACGAGGCCACCAGCTTCCTAGGAACTCAAAATTTGCCGCTCATGTTTCCGAGAATTTCACTTTCATGCATGAAAGAGAGCTCCTCACTCAGTTTGCACAACTTACTATTTATATTATTTCAACAGCTGCTGCCAAAGCCTGACTGAACTACCCATGCCATAAAATCAAGTCTAAATACTTTAATTGATAGTGTAAAATAAGAGATAGGATGTAAAAGCGACAACGTACGTCTGAAGTAGGTGTAGAAAGTCTTTTACCTTGTAATTACCAAACCTATAGATGCTAACTTTTCTAGTGCCTATAATTGATTACAAAAATGTGAAAAGAATATGGTTATGTTTTTCAAATGTCATATTTAATAAAAATTCCAAGTGGAGATTTAGACTTAATTGAAGCACTCTGTTTAATCCCAGAAAACCATATATACACACTATCATGACAATGAGAAGAGATCTATCTATACGCAAACCAAACTAACGGCTTTGCATTAAGAGTGTTTTTCCTAGGAAGATGTAATGAGCTCGTCAAGAGGCAGCAAAATATAAGAAAAAGCATTCAATTTGAAATTGTAACTTAACTATCCCGAGAACACAGCCTCAGGAAAAGCTAACGTGGAGTGGCACAATGTTCAACACAGTTTTACTTTTTCTTCTTTGTGCTTTATCGTGCTAATGTGTGGGTGAAAACTGGTGCCTTTAGTGCGACCTCGCTTGGAGAAGCAGGCCATATATACAGAAAGCACAAGGTCTGATTATAGAAACCACATAGGAGATACAGCATTACATGAACTCAGTTATACAAACAAACCCATATAGTACAAAAGAGACTCCGATGCAAGACCTAAACAAATATCAATACAAGTGGCAACATAAAAATTAAACAACAACAAGAAGATCCAAATTCTACTATGCCTGCGTTAATATTCCTGAAGTACTAATTTGAACTAGGATCGAGTGCTTCAATTGTGATGGTTTTTGCTTTTGACCATAATGTAATGGTCAATAAGTAAACTTACACGAGGTGGCCAGTCGAAGAAGAGGCAAGACCCGATAAATCAGTCCATGAATAGTACTGATTATTAATGTCATTATTACCTATAGGTGGTCTTGACAAATTTAGGGCTCCATTCTCTTCCAATTTAACTGCAGGTGGCAGCTGAGTCGTAACCCTAGAACTTGTTTCTCCGATCACTCCGTTTTGTACTACTGCCATGCTCTCGTTTTGAAACTGGTAAGAAGAATCAGCTGAAGTATTTGACTCGAACCCATTCAGGAAGTTAGGGAATTGCTGTGAGCGCCACTGGTTATCCACTCCTCCGATTTGATAGCCCATGGGATCAGTCTGGGCTAAAATCTCACGCAAGCTCAGGCCCATGTTTCCCATGCCGTAGCGGCTCAGGTTTTGTAGAGAAGCCATGAAAGGTAAGTTGGATGGTTGCTGCAACTGACCAATCAGCTCGGTGGTGGTGGTGCCGGAGGGGATTGCACTTGTAGGGGCGCTGGGAAGAAGGGTCTGCTTGTTTTCTGCGGTGGTGGGTGCTGCCGGGGATTTCGAGCGGCTCCTTTTGCTCTTCTTGTTTCTTCGGCATCCGCCTCCCACCGGAACGGTCCTGAGAGCCCCGCCTCTTGTCCAGTATCGCCGACATGTCTTGCAGAAGTGTCGAGGTTGAGACAGGCTGTAATTATTGAAGTAGCAAAATTTAGTGTTGGTGGATTCGCAACGGGGACACTTTAGGGCTGGCTCCGGAGGGGGTATCTTCGCTAGCCGGGCCCGGTCAGCCATTGAACCAGACCGGACTGAACCTGCACCGCCACCTCCAGCATGTGGAAGCAGCTGAGGGCTTTCAGTTCCATTTGATTGGTTATGATTTTGTAGCTGCAAAACAGAGAAAACCCAGAAAAATAAGAAAAGAAAAGATTCACGATGAAGGAGTATAACATGAAAACACAAAATCTGGTATATTCAAGCAGATATTACAAGGAATAGGAATAATAATCTTTGGCAAATAAATTAGCTTTTTAGGGTTCGGAAGATGTGGCTGAAATTAGAGGAAATTGGAAAACCTTACCGGCTGCCAGTTGGGAGGATCTAAATAGACTGGAATAGAAGAGAAAACCATGGTGTGGTGTGATGATCTTTTTATGTTTTTTTTCTTTTTCTAAAGTTTGATGGGTCTTTAGGGAGATGGTGGAGAATCACACCAAGGGAATACCAGAGCAAAGAAAGAAAGAAAGAGAAAAGGAGAATTAAAGAAGGGGAGGAGAGGGAGGGAGGGAAGGAGAAATTAAAGCGAAGGGGAGAGAGAGTGTGCTTTGCTTTTGTTTACTTTAATTTGCTCTTATATTATATATTCTCTTTTATTCTCTAACTCTTTTTGTTCTATTATATTTTTTTAGGGTTTCAAGTGGAGGAAGTTTCTTAACCTATAAGCCTTCTTTATTGATGGGTGTGGTGAGTAACAGTAAATATGTTGATAAAAGAAGATAGTGGCTCCCATGCATGGAGGGAAAAGATTATGACCGTATACAGAAAAGTTAATTATCACTGTCTATTCTATTTCTATACTGGTAATGGTGGGATCAACTCACGTAATCAAAGAATTTAAGCTTACCGGCCCGTGGACCTGACACATTCACGACATGCTTCGTATACCTACCATTATTCAATATAAACGTGCTAAATGGGGAAAAAAATCTATTGAGCTCAAAACGCTGTCGTGTATATGCGTTTAAGATGGAATTATATATAGCAAGGAAGTGTCTATACACGTGGGCTAAAAAAAAAAAATAAAGCTGGTAAATGCAGATAGGCACGACTAATGGAATTTAGCTCATACAAATGCTACACAGTAGTGTTCTTCCACTCATTAAACAATACTTATAAGGACGTATTTTATGTGTTCATGATACATGGACGTATAAACTCACTGCAAATGATGATCGATGATGCTCCCTGTTAACTATGATCATAAATATATTAATAGTGATATTCTTACTCAAATAAAAAAAAAAGAGTAATTGATGATTCAGTCATTAAAAATTTGTTTTTGATTTGGCCGCGCTGAAATTTCTCAATTTAATCTCTCAAGCAATTTTCTATTAATTGAATTATCGTCTGAAAATTAAAGGAGCCACAAATTCTTTTCAAAATAATCATTTTAACTGAATATACATATTTGGAGCATTAAATTAAAAAACTATATTTGACTAATTGTTATACTCTCTCCGGTCTTATTTATAAGAGAAATTTTCTTCCTTTTGATGGTTCTAAATATAATGAAAAAAAAAGTTAATGGCGCATTAAATTTCTTTTAAAAAAATTACTCTTCATTAATTATGTGAAAGAAATATTAAATACATTAATGATTCAAATTGGTATTAAATTACATGGGGTAATTTTGAAAGAAATTTAAAATATGAGATAAGTTAATTAACTTCAATTAACTAAAACTACTTTTCTTAATACCCATGAAATAGTTTTTTTCCCTTATAAATGAGATCAAAGGGAGTATTGATTAATGAAACAATCATATTTGTCTCTATAGTCTTGCATGTCTTTGATTTTTTTTATTCTATTTTCTTCTACCCTTAATATAAGACTTTTTTAATTAAATTACATGCATTAGGGATGAGAGTTAAAGTTACTTTAACAACCTTGATTTTTCCAAAAATCAAAACTTTTTTTTTAAATTACTCTTATTTAATATTTTTTTCTTTCACTTTGAGATGAATTAAATAAGGGCATTTTTTTAAAATGTATAATAAATACTACCTTATATTTTAAAAAGGGTTATATATTTAGGATCAAAATAAAAAATCCTATAATTAGAACTAGAAGGAATACTTTTAAAGTTTTTTAAATTAGAAAAAGTCTAAGAGACATGACGAGTGAACATGAACAAGGTATTTAATTGATCTGGTGCTCGGAGAGGTAATTAAATTTCTCTCCTTTCTTTCACTATTTTTTTTTAACTTAATTGCTAATTACATAGTACTCTCTCCATTCCAGTTTATAAGATATTTTTAATTACTACATAAGACACTTTTAACTGCCGCATATGGACCAAAGGTAATGATTAATAATTAAAAAATTTTCTCCACTAATTCCTAAATTACCCCCATTTAATGTAGTTCACCCATAAATTAAACTTTTTATCATTAATTAAATTTCATAATTTTTTAGGTGTATTTTGGGTAAAAGAAAATTAAATATATTAAGTAATTAGTAAAATGTCTTATGTTGTTAAACATTAATTTCTCCAAAAAAATGTCTTCTATAAGAAAATGGAGGGAGTATCTATTATGTGCGCGCCTTGGAACACGTATAAGTGGCCATATTTTGTTTATACCCACCATATTTATATTTACCGTTACTTGTTTCCTCCAATATTTAATTACGGAATAAATCTGTAATCAGTTAAGTAATTTTGAGTTATACACACACACACACACACACACATTCATGCATTTTTTCCCCAAGTTCTTGGTAAGGCAAGGAATAGCAGATATTGTTAAAATGCAATATATAGTGCAAAGGACGCTACAAGTGGAATAATTAATGAAAAGATGGAACCAGTAATTCAGAAAGAAAACACGAATAAAAGAGGAAAAGTTTACAGCATGATTAACGTTGTATATATTCATATAATTATAGGGGTTGTCTTCGATATATAGAATAATGGCTTTACTTTTTGTACACATACCTAACACGGGTAAATTCAAGGCTTAAAGTTGTAGGCAGATCCTTTTTTTTGTGCACAACACGCACCAACAATTATGACATCAAATGCATGTAATGGAATGTTGAGTTTATCCCAATGTTGTATCATCAATATCTTTTTTTTTTCTTTAAGAGGCTCTAGACACTATCTTCTAGTTGGCCTTTAGCTTTAAAATTGCTTCAATTATTATAATACTTCTAATTCTAATGGAGAACGTTCAATTCATAAGGTTGTGTCTTTTGTCTATTTTTGCTTTGCTTTTTGCTGTTAAGCCCCCTTTTTTTCCGGTGCAGAGCCCCCTAATGTGGTAGAGAGAGGAAAAATAACGTTCTTTTTCGTGAGTGGCCAGAGTCACACTCAGATTCAGACCCTCATTGGGTGCATAAGTTAGGGACAAAGGAAAGTGAAGCGAAAACTTATCATCGATCCATGTCGTTTCTTCGGCCATAAGAAATCTTGATCAGTTTTTAATAATTCTTCTTGCTCTTTTGGCACAACATAGCAGTGTTATGGTGCAGTTGTACGTTAAAAATGATAACTTTAATTAATATGGAAAGGTTTTGGTCAATTGACTAGAATAAAGTTGCTCGCTTATCTCTATGTCCTGTGTTTTAATATTTTATACATGTCAAAGTAATTTGGGTGTTAGAAATCATCACCTACAGCGTTTGATAGATGATCTTTCATTACTTGACCATAAATATAGATGATCTTATTCCTGTAGGAAGTCAAATAAAAAATTGGTCAAAGAAGTCCGGTATTTTAATTATGGAAAATACTTAGATATTTAAACTAATTATATACTTATGCTACTTTAATCCAATCAAATCAGATATGTGCATTATTGTTCCAATGTATTATTTATTCTATAACTAACTTTTGTTATTTGTATTATTAATTTATTTGTAAATTTGAAATCCACGTGTTTTGACCTGATTTGATATAAATACATTAAGTATATATAAATTTAAGTACCTAAATTGTTAATTTATTTTTAAATTTAAAATTTAAATATTTTGACTTGATTTGATATAAGTACATTAAGTATATATGTAAGTTTAAGTACCTAAATTTTCTCATTTAATTATGGCTATGCGTCAAAACGATTGTAATTAATTAATTTTGATTTACTATATCTTCTTGAATTTTAATTTTTTTATTTATTAAAAAGTCTATTAGCATATACTGTCAACTTGATAAAAAAAAAAGCATAGACTGTCACAACCAACCCTACTTACTATTTTTTTTTTGTCTTTCTTGTACCGGATAAATTTGTTGAACAATTATCTTTCTCATAGGTTTTGCCGCGTCCAACAACAACAAAAAAAAGCATTAATTCGCTTATTTGAATTTAACCAAAGAAATTTGAAAGAACCCGATAAATCAAGGTGTTAATTCGCTTAATTATGCATGAGGGGCGGGAAAATGGAGTCTTCTGATTCTGATTCTCTTTATTAAAAAGAAACATACGAATTGACTGTACGCGAGGCTAATATATATTTCTCCATTCCGTTCAGTGGGCTATGTACGATAATTCTTTGCTCTATCAATAGCTAAGGAAGAAGTAGAAATGGAAACGTTCATACATAGATGATCCAACAATTCACTTCATCTGAAGTGAATTTTTCTGGCTCAGAACGTCAAGCACGAATGCACGCTCGCACGTACCAATCTCTGTACTCCTCTGATCCTTTCTTTTTCATAATGATCTATTGTTTAATTACAACTATTTTCATCTTCCATTACTTTGAATTTCCTATATGCTTCATCCCTCTCGGGAGGAGAAAAAGAAATAGAAAGAGAATAAAATATACTTCATACCCCGTTTAATTCAATTACTTTAGAGGCATATAAAGGTAATAAGCTTTACATTATCTAACTAATTGTGTTTGAATATTGACACTTGAAGATTACATGTGTAATCTTAATTACTTAAATTCATATAATCAATAATACTTCTTAAAAGTTGAGTATTGGATATTACACGCATGTAATAGATAAAAAGACCAAATTACTCTTAATGAATTCACAAAATTACAACCATATCATAAATCCATTTCACTTTTCATTCACACCACCCCTACCAACATCTCTTCCTCCACCACAGGTGAGATCACAGTTCCCTCCCTCTCTACCTTTCATCTTCGTAGTTCCCTCCTTCTAGATCCCGATCTACTTCAAAGGCCACCTCCACCTCCACCTTCGTCTTTGAAGTTCTGTCAGCATCTCCACCTCTACCGACATCGCATCTTCTAACCTCACCATTGTCCTTCATATCGTGTCTTCGTCTTAAACCTACCATTTCAAGATCGCGTCTTCGACCTTCCCGACCACCAAGTCTCATCTTCGTGAACCAAATCTTTGGAATCCATGATCCATCAATGGATTTGCGACTTTATTCTCCACTTCTTCCAGATCACTCCTTTGCATCTTCATAAAAAAAAATTTTTCGATCTATTTTTTCTATTCATGAACTAGTAGATTTTTTTTTATTAGTTTGTCTGTTGTTGAGAGATGTGGATGCATGAAGGAGGGGTGGCCAGAAGGTAGGGCAACCAGCCAACAAGGAAGAAAGGAGGAAGGTGGTAGAGTTTTCTTTTTTAATCTAAGGGCATTTAAGTCATTTTCTATATCTATTTATATTTAATTAAATATAAAAAATAAATTCATTTCCCACATTTCTATTATCATACCAAACAAATTCATATATACCATCATTACATTACATTCCTTTACCTACCATTTCATGATATTCCCTAACCATTCTATAATTGAACCAAATTGGGTGTTAGTTTCTCTAGCTTTCCATACAAAGTACTATCAATGTGAAAGATAGAAGCAAAAAATAAAAGTAAAATTCTGTCTATTATTTTAAAAGAATGAAAGGCGTATATGCTTGTGGAGTTTAGGAGACGTAGAAGAGAGGAAGGGGAATGGTGGAATGGTGGGGCCAAAGGTTGCTCTGTGTGATGTACCATAGTTGTATAATGTAATTAATTATAGACTTATAATGCACAGCGCAATCTTTCTGTATTTGGCCAAAAAAATCTCAATTGTCATTTTTTTTCTTTCTTTTTTATTTTAAAAATGTAGTGTAGTGGTGCGCAATCCTTTCCTCCAGCGCGGCACCATTTTTCGGGTTTTTCATTACTGAACTGGCCTCTTTTTTTTTTACCCTATTGTTTCTTTTGAATTCCCATATCGTTAATTTCCGGCAAGTATATAGGGAATTTGTTCTTTCATTTTTGGACTGTCAAATCTTAGAAAAAGCATGCTCTTCTTAAATTAATGTTACTTGATTAGCATTAGGATCGATGATGGCTAGATCAATAATAGGGAGATTAAGAGGACAGTAGCTAGAAACAGAAAGGGGAAATGAGAAAGTTAAATACGAGAAAAGAAATTTAATGATGCCTACCAATATCTGGATCAGAATATGATTTAGAAATTAAATGAAAGTTGTTGTCAATTTTTGGCAAGAAAAGAAACTGCAGAGGACAAGTTCTTAGTATCCGTGTTTCTTTAGAATTGTAGTATCAAAGGGATCAATAATCGGGCACACAACATCCTTCTTATTAGTTTCCGTAATTTTCAATTTTTGATTGTTGTCTGAGAATCCAGCGCGCCAATGACTTCTTATATGTAAATATATATAATATATTTGAGGCAAGTTTGGCTATTTGAAGTCTGGAATACCCTTTCCCTCACGGAAGAAAAAGAATTTTGATAGAATGAAGTTCAATTAATTGGTCTTCAATTCTGAGGGAAATATTATCTCTCTAGAGAATTAGAATGACTATGATATGAGATTTCAAATAGTATATCCGAGTTTGGTGTTTTAAATAAGTTTAATATATTCTGACAACTGATAAATTTTCTGAAAACTATAATTAGTTGATATATATATGTAGTTAGGCTGGCGTGTAAGAATTTAATTGTTGATAAAAAAAAAGAATTTAATTAAATAGCTGTGTACCAAGAGAATTATAATTCATGAAAACACAATTAATAACCGCGTATCGAAATATATATAATTCATACTCAACGATCGATATATAATCATATAAATTCGTAATTTCGTTAGTTTGTAACTCGTATTAAAAGCGAGTGGAAGGTAAACGCAAAATATCTAGATCTTGTGACAGTTTTTCCTTAAAAAAGAAAAAGAATAGATTAATTACACCCCCTAATTAATGTCATAAACTTGCAATCCAACTTTAAGTGATAGCAATTTGTCGTTCCATTATTAAAAACATTGATAACGATACGTTGACCATCCATATATGTGAGATATGCAATTGAAGATTCGACTCCATCAAATGCAGTTATGCCACAATTTGAAAAGTAAAGCCAAAACTGAGAGATCGGTAATATTCTTCAAATCTCCATAATTTGCTTTATGTGTGTGTGTGTGTGTATCATTAGGAATGACGCGCCGATAAAAAAAAGGAGGAGATAAGGTCGAGCTGCAGTTTGGTTGTGGATGGAAAGCGAACTAGGGAGTGTGGTATCTGTACATCGGAATTTCACGCCGTAAATATCGTAATTAATTGTTGACGTACGCCAATTGATTTTTTAGTTGTTCTAGCTAGGTTCGTACCAAGCACTATTTCAAACCTAATTTGATCCATATCATTCTTAATAAATTGAATTCTTTATAATATACACACATACGTATAGTAAATATATAAGAAGCCAAATGGCTCATGAATAGTATATATCAATTTGGCTTTCCTTTGTCTTTAATTTGCTATATATGTCTCTTTTATTTTTAGCAATTTCTTCACTTACGCTTGACACATGAATGAATATATATATATATATATATTAACAGTACTACTTCATTGTCATTATTTTTGTGTCTGAAATTTTCCACTTTTTCAATTTTTACTTTCAAGTAAATCACATTCCCTCAAGTTATTATCTGTATATTGTGTGCAAAATGACAGAGAGTTGATGGCGTGTAATTCATATATATGTGGGCCATGAGAATGGAGGGTGGAAGATTGAGCATGCATATGGACATAGTATATTGCATGTGTAAGTAAGGAGAAAAGAAGAGTGGGGAATTTTAGATAGATAGATAGATAGATAATGATTATCTCATAACGCGGACGGATGATTCCAACTTTTTGTAACTGTTAAAAGGTACTACAAAAGAAAGATAGGAAGAGAGAGAGGGGGGGGGTATCGATGGTGGTGGTGTAGGAATCTGATTCCCCTATCACTGTTTTTAATTTGGACAGCTACCATATATCACTCTCTCTCTCTCTCTCTCTCAAAAGCCCTCATCCATCATTTCATATTTTGTTAAATTATTACACATTGCAAAAGGCATCCCAAGATTGCACAGCCTTAACTCTGCATTTCACTTGTCGAGAGAGAGAGAGAGAGAGAGAGGAAGCCATGCACGTGCATGAGAAATACAGATCGATGTCCAGAAAGAAAAAAAAAAAAGATGAGCGGAGGTGGGACCCATTCGGTATAGCTTTTGAAAAGCATGAGATCGATTCCCATCCCCACACACACAAACCCAGCCCCACGGCATGGCACGGCAACGGGGTGTGTGTATATATATATATATATTATCTAAGAACCACCGCAATTTTAATTTTATGTGTCTGTCTCATGGTCATGGGCCGCAATTGCCTACTTTATCATCATCTTAATTACCCTCACCCTCAATCATTTTCATATTTATATGCAAATATTTTATAAATAATTGACTCCAAAATACTACTATTTCACATCATTTCTATATATCAACTGTTACTTTTTTGCACACAAAATAACAAATTTTACACGTGAACATACATGATCTACATATGTTGATTATTGTCAAGTGCATGCAAGGAAAATTAGTGTCATAGACACTGCACATGCATGCATATGACGTCGGGGTTAATGATATATATATATATATATATAGAACCAGATTCTACACCACACACATCACAACTTACCTTCTTTCCCATCTCTTTCTTTCCAGCTAACAAGCCAACCCACATAGCATATTCCGTTCAAAAGTTTCACTTACGTAATTTCTCTTCCTCCATACACATCACTATCAACTTCAACTTGCGTGGTAAATAGCAGAAATGCCATACATTGTTGGTCCATATATATATATATAGCTGTGGCCACCATTTTCGGCACCACACTTTCTCACAAATTTCTTATTAGCATCCTTTGCTTCTCCCTTTAGTGGCCTTCTCATTCATATTATAGTATTAAAAAATACAAGTCTTCGAGCATCTAAAACTTATCCTCAATACTAAACAAATGAAAATATCAACTTTATATTCTTAGATAGCATAGGGATGATGATTACTTTTTATATCTTTAAGCTCAAAATTTTTATATGCTAAAAATTAAGATACCCTTTTGTGTGTGTGTGATTATATTTCCTGTTTTAGCGAGGAAATGTGAATGTGATTATGTTTCCTGTTTTAGTGGTGAAAACGACAATATAATTAAGGAACTACAAACAACTTGAATATTCGAATTTCCCCGACATGTAAATTTAGGAAGACTAGATCCATAATCTCTGTACTTCTCGTTATTTGTATTTCGGTCTGAAATCATGAAAGACTACGTTTGCAGAAGCTCAGAAAGTCGTTGGACCAAGTCCATATGGGCATGGCCCATCGTTATTTGCGGTCCCATCCTCCAGGGGCAACCGATAAGCCTTTCTCCCTTTCCTGAGACCTTAAAATTGCTCTCATGGGCTTTTAGGGCCCGCCCAAATTACAGGCTTAGGCAAGACTCGACGTAAATGAAAATAAAGTAGATACAGTCATTACAGAAGAGAGAGATGATTAATGAATCGGAAAAGTTTTGCTTTTAAGACATTTTTTGCTTTGAGGTTCAAATGTAATATAATAAAAATGACGGGAGTGCACACCAAAAAAAAAAAAAAATGATGGGAGTAACTCAACTATTTTGTTAAGTTATTTTTACCACAGTTCATTAGATTAGTTACTTTGTAATAGAAATAGCTTACTTTAGTTAGAGTTCAGTCGTACAGTATTCTGATATAAATACTCTGTACTTCATCATAGTTCAATAGGAAAATTACTTCTTCCTTTCTCTATCAATTCTGGTGTCAAAAAATGATTTAAATTACAAAAATACAATAAATATATAATTTGAGAGAGTATAAGTAATAATTTTGAAAAGCATACCCAAAAAAATATTAATTTTAATTATTGAAAGATATTTGAATTGTTAAACAATATTTAATGTGTGTTTTCCAAGCGTGGGTACTTAACTGAAATTTTTGCAACAGAATTCGGTGAAGGAGCACAGCTCATGAATCCGACATAACTAGCAAAATTAATTGCTTTCTTGTCCACCGGATTTAAAAAGGAAGCAGACAAATGAAAAACAAAAGCTTTCTTAATCTTAATTGTCGTAACACTACCCGCTTTTTCGTCCATTGTTTCTAAACTAGGGCGCGCCTAATGTCACTCAGTCTGATGTGTATTAAGATAAGATCAAAACAAATGAAAAATTTAAATCTCGCTGGTTCTGGTTATACTTGTTAGTATAAATCAAAACATTAATTGAACAAAAATCTCGCGATCAGTTGAATTCCCTGCTTAATTATCTTCATGTAGTCGTTTTAGTTTAGCTAAGCTCAATTATATATATATATATATATCAATATCCTAATATATGTATCACCTCATCTCAAATCAAGCAAGATAAAAGGGACCCAGACAGAGAGAGTGAGCTGGCCGGACTCATTCAATTTCAATAGCATATTCTCCCTTTCCTTCAATTATTCAAATCAATCCCAAGCATTGTTCCATCGTATATTTGACAACACGAAACCATTGATTAAGCGAAACTTCGAATATAACACCCCCCCTCCCTCTCTAAAAAAAAACAGAGAGAAAGCATCGTTCCTGTTTTGAAGTAGCTTGACTTAACTAATTAACATCAAAATATAGGTGGAAGTGCTTTGAGCCATAAAGAAATAATAAATATCATTTAATTAATCTATGTGTGTGCCCTCAAGTGGACGATCATTTTCTGGCAATTCAACGAGCCATCGTCTAAATGTCTTATTTTATAAAAACAAGAACAATAAATGCCTAACAATTCTTAAATTTTCATGTTTTTTTTTCTTTAATTTGAAACCAAATGACCAATTTGAATTCTGGACAAGTTATAAGCAAGTGGGACCAACAAATTGACTCCCAATTAGGACCATTTCTGAGCCTGCCTGATTTCACATGCAGGAAAGAGCCATGCTCAGTTCCCAATTTTCCAGATACTACGCTACAATTCTTATTCCAGAACTCATCATTCAAATTTTGAACATTTTTTTTTTTTTAAAAAAAAAATCATTAGATAGATAGTATGGATTTGGTATTTTTCCTTTAAAGTTTAAAATTGAAAAGCGAGAGCCTATACTTTGTGGGTTGGGGGAACTTTCGGCCGAATCGCGTGATAACAAGGACATTTCTTCTTGTTTAGGTAATACTTGTTGTTCATAGTCTCCATTGTCAATTCAGTGAGACGCACCGTTTTCAACACTGTCGTTTTCACGTCAAATGGCGCCTCCCATTAAAATGATCTTTTACGTCCTAATTCACTAGCTAATCCAGGCTGCTTCTCCTTCTCCCTTCCCTACACAATCTATCTAATTTGAACGTCTGATTTTAAAAGCCCACTTTACTGCAATAAACTACTTGGAAATGTATCGATAAAGACAAAAGCTCCATCGACGTGGTGAAGAGGGTAAGAGTTTCTTTTTAAAAAAAAGGTGTAATTCTTTTCACAGAGTCTTTGTACAATTTTCAACACCCTCTCCAAGCGATTCCAAACTCATTATCTGTACACCACTTTGCTCTCAACGGCTCCATCACATATTCAACATCACACACCTCCACCATGTGGAAACGAAGATGCTTTCATGTTTACATTTAACCTTTTAAATTTTGCTACAATCATGAGATCTTTTTCTGTTATACTGTTGCTTCAGTATTCTCAGATTTCATTTTAAAATTAAATCTCTTGATCAACGTCAAACTGTTTTTAAAATACACAACAAGTTAGGATTGCACGTTCCCTCTAAGATAAACAAACAAAAAACACAGAGGCAGGTACCAGCCTACGTATTCTAGGATAATGAAGGCATATGAAATGGTTTTGGATATTTATTAAATCATTGAGTTCATTAAAGAAGGAACTGTTGTAGCAAACAGCTATCATTCACATGAATGATTAAGGGGTTAAGGCCACAGCAAACATGGAGAATGGACAACAACGTGTTGCCCCCACTAAGTCCTTTTACTCAGTTAGCGATAATTTGCCATCATGATCATTCCAGGGAACACAAAACACTACAGACCACAAAAACCATCATACTGCTATGCTATGTAAATTGTAAAACATACTATGAAATTAGTACAGAGGTCATTTTGATAAATTAAAAAAATGAACAGAGGCATGACATTTTACTGACGAAAAATCTAACGGACTATCGATTCCTTCTCCAGAGGTCTGAATGTTGTAGGAGAAGATGCCAACGGAAGCACCTGGTGTTGTTGAACCTCCCTCTGACTCTGATCCCTCTCTCTGTTCTTGATGAGTCTAAGAAATGACCCATCTCTGTCATCTATCACTGTTGTCGGGTTTGTTTGAGAATCTTTAACCCCAGATTCTGAAACAGACACCTGATTGCTCTGTGCCCTTTTGTGAGCTTCTTCAATCATTCTTCTGTACAATTTCTCCTCTGCATCTCTCAGGAACTTAAACTTCGGAGGAGGCGAAGATCTAAATCCGTTAATCTCTGATTCAAAGAGAGGGTTGAATCCTTGGTGCTTGTAAGAATCAAGAGGGTTCGAAGGGGATTTCAATGGTGATGAAGGCAGAGGTGTGAGAAACGGAGTATCAATTGTCACCATAAGATCACTCAAGCTCCTTGTTCTTGAGCCTTTTCTGGATTTCCCATCCTCGGACTCCAAATCCTCCTTGGTCTCTTCTTTGATTGTGAAGAGAAATCTGGGTGGACCAGCCAGATTGTGCAACCTCATAAGCTCTGACTCTACACCATCTTCTCCAAAGTTCTTCAATACTACATCCTTGTGAGTAGTAGCGGTGCCCAACTCAACGTCAGTTTCTAGAATCTTCGTTCCTGGGTCTCTGGTGGTAGTGTGCAATGAAGAAAGGGTCTTCCAGCACACCCCATCAAGTATTCCCTTGGTATAATTGCTCTCATCATTCCCAATCTCTGCGTGGGTTCTTCTCTTTTTCCACCATAACAAATAGTAAAGCTGAGCAATCAGAGCCAAAAGAAGGCAGCTAAACACCACACTCAAACCAATACCTATCCCACTGAACGACATGGTCTTTGTTTGCCAGAGAATTCACATCTTCAGAAAAAAGACAACCTATTTTAGCCGAGAACTATGTTCTCCCAGATTTGGAGCCCAAAATTACTCCAAGAGAAGTCACCGAATTGGTAAGAGAACATCAAAATTTGCGGGTTTCAAGGGAAGTGGGCTAAGACAGTAAAGTCAGGAGAGGAAGGGGCATCCACCTTCCATTAATGGTAATCTTTTCATTTATGAAAGTCACGTCGCAAAGACAGCAATATATTGCCAGAAACACACGCCTAGGAGTGGGGTATTAGAGGGAAGGGAAATTCCTCTGGGAAGAGAGGAAAGAGGAAAGGTCTTACCTTGTACGCCAGAGATAGATACGAACAACGCGGAAACCCAGAGGCAGAGGGATTGTGGGGGAGCCAATGAAAACCAAAAGCTTAGCTTATAAATGATGCCATCCACGGAAGCGAAATAGAGTTTGATTTTGATAAAACCTGTGAAGGGTTGGGAGCTCATAAAAGAGAGGCCTTGGGGGCGTAGCGTGGAATGAAGTGTGATAAGGGTTAGAGTTTTGGCTTTGGGGACACAGCTTGTGGTGGCCAAGTCTTTGAACAACAATGTGGGTAAGAAGTCTATGATTATGATACGGTTCCAGAGCATCTTACTCCCATCACATTCGCTTTACAGTCAGATTTTCACTCAGCAAACCTTATAGTAATTTAAAATACAGTCGCCTAATTTAGTTTATAAAGAATTACTATGTTTTTACTTTATTTTTGAAGGGTTCAATTAAAAAATATTATTTTATAGATAATTAAATTGACAAAATCATTTTATAAAATACTGAATTATTTTACAACGGTAAAGGGTAGGAATACTTGATTATGATGATTGCATCATCCACGCGGAGGCGATCATGTGCAAAAACACAACGCTGAGACAGCCATGAAGATATTTGGCTGTGCTTTATAATAATTATTAATATATGAAGCTTCTGTTCAAAAATGATATCCTCTTCTCTTTTTCTTCTTCTTCTTCTTTCAGGTACAAAAAAATCTTCTTACTTTTCTGTGCACTCGAGTCGTTTCAAACCCCCCCCTCCCCCCCTCCCCCCCTCTCTCTCTCTTTTTTCTCTTTCCTTTTCCATTGGAAAACCGCAATTGCTAATTATTGTTATAGTTAATCGCGAGAAGCTAGTGAAATAAGAGATCATGCTTACCAACCCCAGAAACTAGAATCATCCCCAATTGACCATGTGAACTTTGAAAATTGTTTATTACATTATTTTTTATATTCCTGGTACTAAGTTGTCCACTGATACGAGTCGATAATTATTATATATATTTTAGAAAAATAGTACATATTTTTAAAAACAAGTGTATAATTCTTAGAATTCAATTTAACACGCACACATGTATAGAACTTGTGATCTACCTACCGTCAAGTAAATTTGCTGAACTAATTAATCTATTATTTTGGATTGGGTTTGAGAGTGCTTATTATGGATAAAGCCTAAAGTGGGAGGTTGGCAGTGGGACCAGTAAGGTTTGGAATTAGGTATCGAAAAGGCTGTCATTCACGAAATACGAATGGGCTCCGAAGAATAAGTCCAATGAGGTGTCATGTGGCCCATCTGTTACCTGAATTGGGTCCACTTCATGGGATATAACGGTTATGACTTATGAGTATCACATACTCTCCCCCTTAAGAAAAACAGTGACATATCCTAGGACACGTCAGATGTCAAACCGGAGCATATGATTTGTCAAAAAAAAAAAAAACACAAAAATACTGAAATGAGGTGAGCTCCACTTTTATGTATCGCACAAAATTTAAGATAAATTATGTTATTAATGACTAATAAATAGTTTATTTTTTTATAAACTTTAATATATATATATTTATTAAATGAATATATTAACTATTGATTATGACGAATTGGTGCTCATTGATAAATTTCAATGGCTAAACTAACTCGAGATATATTTTTAAATTAACTGGCAATGCATATGTAATGCTCTAAAGATAAATTTTGTAAAATATATTTGATGTAAAATATTATTAATAATATTGTTGATATACATAAGAAATAAGTTAGTCTATTATTTTATAAATGTGAAAAATATTTTAAAATATCATAATACATATATATATATATATAGATAAACATTAGCTTTTTAGTACGTCAAAATCCTGTATGCATAGGGGTACATAGATTTGAATTCTTTCACTGTTAAACATTAATGTTCCATCATTTATAGCAATTAATTAATTACGAAACTCTTACATTTATCTATCATTTTGTACTTAATTGGACGTCACTAGCTCTCTTTGTTTTTCTAGTCAAGGTTAAGATCTTGTAATACTTCTACATATGCAATGAGATTAATTATCATAGAAATTATATTTTTTTCATACTCCTCAAGTACAGCAGTTAGCAAGTGAAAGAAATTTTTTCCAAAATTATCTTCCCAATAATGTGTTTACCCATTTAACTCATAATTCATAATGTATTCAGCTATTTAACTTGTAATATGTAGGGTTGATCACCATTGCAATGAATCTATTATATATTAATCCATTTATATATGATAAAGAATTTGTAATGTTTAATATTAAAATAAAATCCTTAAATTATTTAATTTGATTAGTAACAGTGATTTAAACAAAAGTAAAATAAAATGATTTTCAACATAAACTTACTCCAATTGAAAATTCATTTTTTTAATTGAGTAAAATATATCCACTTCAAAATAATATAATCAATTAAATAATTTTTTACATTGTAATTCAAATAGAAACTTATTTTTATTTGTTTGGATATTATGCAAACAAATTCCATAATTAACATGCATATTTAAATTTTTTTGTTATCAATTTTGAACCAATTAAATAAATTTTGAGAGTGAATTAATTAAATAGTTTTTAATATGTTTTATAGGAATATTTTTTAATATTTTACACCCCATGATTGTAATTTACTTAAGATGATAATAATCTTTCATTAACTTTTTAGTTTGAAATTAGTTCATTATGCTTTTAAAAGTTTCACCATATTACTTCCTTTATTTCATTTTATATATCATTTTAGAAAATTTTAAATATTTTACTTTATTTGTTGTTCTACATTACCAAGCTTCTGTTTTAAAGGTGTGCAAAAAGGAGTATATATTTTTTTTAATGGATACGCATCATGCATGAACCAAGCGAGCAAGGCAGTAGCATTATGAAGAATTATGACATAAAACATATACCAAGTCAATTATTACATCTAGCTAAAAAGAAAAAAAAAAAGCAAATTGTATAATAGTATTACATCTATTTCTTTTTTATGTGTTATTTAAGATTTTAACATATAGATTAAGAAATACAAGTAATGTACTAGATTTTCTTTTAAATTTTTTAGTAGTCTTTCAATAAATGAATAGATAAAAAAATAATTAATATTATCTTTAATTTTTAAAAAAATAAATAATGGTATAATTAAAAAATTAGTAATTAATGTTGTGTTTTTAAAAAGTAACAAATAAAAAGAAATAAAGGGAGTATATCACAATTAATAGTGAAAAACTCTCATTATACCATGAAATAAAACTCACTTCAATTCAAAACAGCTGCATGTGAATTACGTTTTCGCCATTAACACTCAATCGATCACTCCCTCTGCAGAAACTCTTGATGGCCCGAAGAAGGAAGAAAATCAAAGAATGGTTGGTTTCCTGGTGGGCCATCTTCTTCATCAATGAGATAACGATCAGGAGAAACAGAAGCTGGAGTAGCAGGTGAACTATCATCAGCAGAAACTGAACTTTTGTCTTCCAGAAAGCCAGTTGGCTGCAGAGGGAAAAGCGGAAGCGTTTCTTTGTTTCTCAAGTGCTCATCATCTGAGATTATTCTGTCCTGCATTTGTTGGTATACTTCACAGTTTCTGGCCATTATTTTTATGCCTGATCCTGGCATAAGCACTTTGGGATGTTGAGCAATAAACCCCATTTCGCTATGTGGCAGATAATATGGAGCACAAAGCACTGAAATTAAAAAATGAAAACAACGAAAAAGATCGTAACAGTTGGAAAGAGGCACATTGCAACCATACAGATATACTTTTCTGGGACAATATTTCAATTAGCACTGTGAGATACAATTTGTATGCTTTAGTTTTTACGATACGGTCGGTATGCATGTCTGGATTTAAAAAAAATATATCTACATTTAACTTTACTTAAATCTAATCGAGTCTCAAAATGTGGTTATCATGACTTGGCCAAACAAATTAAAAAAGAAACAGGTGCTAGTCCATTAATATTTTACGTTTACCATTCAAGTAAGAAACACACACACACATATTACCGAGTGCATTTGCATGAAGAAATTTAAAGAAAAAAGAGAAGAATGTGTGTGTGAGAGAGAACAGTAAAGTAAATGCTGAAGGATATATGAATGAAGAGCAGAGCAGTAATAAAATTATATATATAGTGAGTGCGAACCATTAGGGCAGAGTGGAGAGGGGAAGAGAGGGGAATGATGAGGAGAGGTACGAAGAAAGCGATTGAAGTAAGCAAAGGTTTCTTGCTTCCGCCTCTGCCTCTGCCTGGCTTTGTGATTCTGAAACCAATAGAAGACATTCTTGCCTTCGATGTGACCAAAGGCTCTTAGCCTAGCAGTTATTTGCTGTATCTGCTCAGCACTGGGCGTCCTTATCCCCTGCTTATACAGATTCTCCAATATACTTATTTGCTCTTTTGTAGGGTTCCATCGCGATCCCCCTCCTCCATTGCTTCCGCTCGATCCATTATTCTCGCTGCTCTCCATCTCTCTCTTTACCCTTCCACACTGGCCACTCCTCCACTTACTCTATGAAGTAATAAATACTTCCTCCAATCTTATATATAGAATTTTTTATTCTCATTCTAAATATAAAACCCTTTACAATATATGAGATAATATTTATTATATATTTTTTTAAAAAAATCCCTATTTAATGTATCCAAAAAGAAAGAGAAAGATATTAAATAAGAGTAGTTTTGAAAAAATATTAGAATTTTTGGAGAAATCGATCGAGGTAGTTAATTAGTTTTAATTCTAATTATTAATCAGCATGATTTAGTTAAAAGTTTCTTATATTAAGAATTATAGGGTGTATTAAATAATATTCCTATATATAGATCTTTTATCCTTATTTGAATATAAGATTTTTTGTAATATAAGAAGTAGTATTTATTATATATTTTTAAAAAAGTTCTTATTTAATATATTCAAAGAGAAAAAGAAAGATTAAATAAGGGTAATTTTAAAAAAATATTAAAATTTAAAAAAAAATTAAGATAATTAATTTTAATTTTCAATTTACATGATTTAATTAAAAAAATTTTATATTAAAAAAAAAAATAGTACATACGTATATATGGCTCTTGGGGTTTTTGCCTTTAGAGTTTGAGTCCTACTAATTGTAGTATTTTATAGAGTGATATGATGAAAAGCAAAGGAGAGACGGCGGCAAATGGAATGGCTAGAGGGAGGGAGGGTTAACATGCGTATTGTTTTTGGTGCACAACATCTCTGAAAACATGGCGGTTAGCGGCTGAGAAATGGACAGAGAGAGAGTATTGAGTAGTATAGGCATAGGTTTCGTCGTCTTCGTTTGAAGATATTTAGGAGAAGACAGTAATTGATGAAATAGCTAGTAACTCCTCCATCATAGAATTAACGATGATGATTAAGGCAGATAGAGTTTGGCTGTGTGACTCTCTCTCTCACACTCTCTCTGGTTTCTAAGCTCATAATGTGCTGTATCTCGGGAATAACAGAGAGAGAGAGAGAGAGAGAGAGAGAGGGAGGAACGTAGGTTACGCCACTGAAGGGAAGAAAGGGCAAGATAGTAAAACTGCTAAAAAAGAGTAGGAGAAAAAGACAGACGGTTGGGTTGTAAGGTGTAGGTGAGGACTAGGCTTTTGGGAATTGAAGTGATAGCAGATAGGCTCAGAGAGGAGAAGAGAGGGGATTGATTTGTGAAGCGTAATAGCTAGGCTGGCTCATCCCACGGAGAAAATGTGAAATCTCTCTCAACGTACTACTATGTATGATTCCCCCTTTAACTTTATACTGAAGAGACTTACATGGTAATTGGCCCCAGGAAAGAAACGAAAAGAGAGACGACGGATACTGTATAGAAGTCACGCTCTGTTTTTGTGGGTTCAAATTACTATATACCACCGAGAGTTTTTGAAATTATGGCTCAGATGTGGTTTTTTGGTATCGTTGAGCATCATTTCCATGTCTGTATAGTCTCCAAAACATGTCTTAATTAAGTGGCCATGGACAACTAATAGCTTGGGCATGTGAATTGATTATATGATGCTAATATTCAACCGTGCGCAATAGTATACTCCTATGCCTTGACAAAAAGTAAATACTCCTATATCTATCATTTTTTTAGCAAAAATATACTCCCTTAAATCCTATTTATAAGAAAAATTTTAGTACTATAATTTGTCCTTTATAAGACATTTTAGAAGTATTAATGAATTATTTTTTAAATTTACCCTTTATATAAATACTTTTTTTTTATTTTTCAAATGTAAAGTTAAATTTGTAAAGTTAACTTTTAAAAGATTAACATTGTCAAGTAATTTTAACTAGTTCCTATCATTCATGTGAAGTTAGATAAAATCATCTTTTAAATTGAACTAAAGCGTGTATATAGTATATACTATATATTTGACATTTATTTACTTTCTTCTGCTTTAAGTATAGACCTTTTGTTTTGGTTTCAAATATAGAACTCTATAATATTTATTATTCATTATTAAAAAATACTCCCATTTAATTAAGGGTAGAAGAGAGAGAAAAAATATTAAATAAGAGTAATTTTAAAAATATATTATAATATTTAAAAAAAATTAAAAAATTAACTAATTTTAATTTTAATCACGGACTCCATTAAAAGGGTCCTGTATATATCTAGTACTTGGGGGTGTATGTAATTTGAAGCTTACACATCTCGATTAAATGAACTTAATTGAATCAAGAACAGAGAGCTAGATTGGTCGAATTCTTGAGAGCAAATTCTTATAGAATTGGAAAAAGTTATAGCACAGAAGAGTAAATTTTGGGAAAAAGTATGTGTACATGAAATTTAAATTTTCTTGTTTTCTTCAATTATTTTCTCTCTTTTTTTTCAAATTCCATAAGAAATTTACAATAAAAAAATTTAAAGAATTTAGACTTACAGTTTAGAGCAAAAGAAACCAACCACGATTAGTTGTCTAAATTTTAAATAATATTAACCCAAGAAATCGTTCATAAATAAGATGAAAGGTAAGCAAGACAATACACCTAAATTCAAATTACATAGAAACAAAATATACGTGCGTTACCTACGTAGAAAATACAAATCTAAAAAAATACTTGCGTTATAAGATTTGATATATTTTTACATGTTTGGCTGAAAGTTCTTTTTTATGGTAAGTAAAATAAAAAACTAAATACCTATCCTTAAAAGAAGGAAAACAAAACGGACAACAAGGTTGCAGCAGAAACCTCACAGCGAGAGTCAATGAAACAGATATACATATATATACAAACAGCATATCCATCCAAAGCACAAAAAAAGTAGGAGAAACCTATAAATAACCAGATATAGCTTCAACCTTTATGCTTTAAATTAAAATCATGAGTACGAAATATAGACGAGTCAAGACTAAAGAAGAAGCAGCACAAGATGGCTTACCACGCATGTGAAGAGAAAGATGCGTGGCCAGATAAGAGTAGACCAAAAGCGCAAATCAAACACCGAGTTGGAATGGGCGTTATATACTAATTACGCGCCATAAATGACCAATATATGCCAGACACAATGAAAGAAATAGATAGCATATGCAGGATACACACACACACACACACACACAATGTGTGCTCTAGTCTACTGCACTACTACTGCTGGTCTGAGTATGAATTAGTAGTATAAAAATGGCTTGTACGTTTAATGCAGTGCTACGCCGTCGTGTTGTAGAGATAGTATTGCACAAAAGGAGTATTGAGGTGCCGCCACTTCTTATTCTCAGCGCCAACCTCGTGAAGCCAAGAAGTGAAAAAGATGCACCAATCCATTCGCCCACTTCTGCTACTTTTGGAGCACAGAATTCGACGCAGATTGGAGAAACCATGCATGGCATTGCCCTGCTTTCATCTCACTTCTCACTGGGATTCAATTTCAAGCCACACACTGACACATACACAAATAATAAACTACTACGAGTACAACTATATTGTTTCTAATACGACAAAAGATCCCACATGCATGCTTCTCTGTCCTTCTCATGTGCCCTCCAACTTGGACTCAACTTTTTCTCTGTGCTTGTTCCAAAACCACATTACGTTACTTGGACTCCTCTGCCATGAATCTTCCTTATAATTACTACTCATTACTCTTCTACTATAGTACAATTAGATGATTTTTTTAAAAAAAAACTAATTTGGCTCATAAATAATCTCACAATTTGATATACTATTTAACTTGTAGTGGACTGCATTTCTTTTGTCTTGTAACATAAGTGTGTGTGTATTAATTTTTGAAGCACGTACAATGTTGCACGGATAGGAGGCTAGTTAGCCATAAAAAGTCAACAATTGAATTCAAATAATATATAAATATATATAACTCAAATATTGTTTCAAGTATTTGGAATGCATAGGGACTGATTATGCGTGAAGAGTATAGCTTCCATTTTGACTCCTTTGTTCCTTTTGGTCCTCTGCCAATTCGAACTATGTGACTTTATAGTTGATTGTCTGGTACAGTACTAACAAGCAAGCCGCAAGGCATCTTAAACATACTGATACATAACCTTTCGGGTATGCAAACACATATACTCTCTGTATCGTAGAATTATAAAACGTTAAATTCTCTTAAATGTTTATCAGAAAAAAAAAATCTCTTAAATGTTGCCCCCAAGTTTTTTTTTTTCGCCTGATTCTCCAAGTTTAATTAAACTCAAGTGATCAAAATAAGGAGCATACAGTCAACTTTTTAACTTTACCGGAGTTAATTATACGAATGTAAAAAATATAGAGAAGGGCTATTTGTTATATATTAAAAGTTTGTCCCGGTGGCTAAAATAAATTCACAAGGTATTATGACTATGAGTGACTTGGATACCATTCACATTATGTGGGTTTTATATTGGATGTTGGTAAACAAAAGTGTGAAAACTAAAAAAGGAATCAGCAGTTCTCCATCAAGTATGTGAAATGTAACATCCTACCTTCTGACACCTCCGAACTTAACCAAAAACTTCAAAATCTGACCCTACACAATCCTGACATCTCAAAACAACTCTTCCAAATTCATAAACACAGCGGAAACAACTTAAAAAATCCAAAAACTGGGCTGGGGCCGTGGCCGCTACAGTACCGCCACGGCTCCGGCCTCCCCTGCTTCTCCATCACCTCTGTCTCCTTTGGCGTCGCGGCCTGCCTTCCCTCGCCGCGGCGCCCCCTGCTGGTATACCATATCAGCAATTTCAACACTCCGGGGCGAACTTCTAACACGCATAACTTTATGCTTCGACCTTCGATTGACTCGAATCCAACTCCAACAAGTCAATCTAGTCCCCATCTATCCAAGGACACCACTTTTACCTCAATCCAACTCCGTATGGAGATTCTGGACCCTTGACACTGTTTTTACCACTTGTTGACCAAAACTCACCACTAGCCACCTCCAATTGCCACCAAAGGCAACTGGTCGCTCAAAGACCATTCATACAGGTCCAAAACCCCCAAACCAACCTGTCCAAAGAGGTTTTACCTCAAAGGAACCACTCCTCTGAGATTTGACCCCTTGGAACCCAACCTGACCAAATGGACTACAGGCCCTTACGCAAACCAACAAGGCCCAACAACACTCTGGACTTACCAAAACTGTCACACATACTTCTCAACAACATTCAACCATACATACCACATACATAAACATCCATACATAGCCAGTCTCAATCATAACATTATCCATTACAAACCATGTTATCCTACTTGGCACAAGATACTAATACAACATACACACACTACATAGACTATTCCCACGTACACAGCTACACCCTCGTCTTCTCCGAACTAGTGCCAGAACTGTCACCTGAAAGGTTAGTTTATGGGAGAGGGGGTGAGACAATGTCTCAGTAACCGGGAACAACAACCACACACACATAAATATATATATACATATATCTCACACCAATCATGTATGCAATATGAAATGAATGACATGCATGTCGCCCTCACAGGGACTCCATCCTTATTCTCCCTAACACATATATCATCCAACCTTATCCTCCCTAACATATATATAATCCAACCTTATCCTCCCTAACATATATATAATCCAACCTTATCCTCCCTAACATATATATAATCATCATACACCATACCACCATCACGTCATCACCACCACATCCACCATACATCACAGTCTCACAATGTCATGTGGTGATACTCATGTATCATTATATCATCATCATAATGTCATGTGTGCAACCTATCATATCATCATCACACATATCATCATCATAGTCATAACCATCATCTATCAGTATACATACCATGATATATATACAAATAGTACACACAAACACATCGATACCATGGTATGAAAGAGACATGCATATATACACAAATACACGTACTATCATATAACATAATCAATACAATATAAACAAACACCCGGTTACCTCAATTGTCATTACCACACACACACGAGTTCCACAAGCTTCCTTGAACTGTCCCATACGCGTGAACTCCTCTCGCTTGGCCAACAACCTTTATCATGTCACAATTCTTCCATTTGCACAATATACCAACAAATCAAACCTCACAATTCCACCACATTAACCTAACCCAAGGTTCCAACACCCTTTTTATGCATCAATAAGCTCTTAGGGATTACTCAAACACCACACAACCTCAGACACCTTGAATTCCTAAGAGTCATTACCAAAGACAACCTAGGGTTAAGCTCTAAACACACATAATCCCTTCAAAACTCACATTCGAGTAACAAGAACCTCAAAACACACTTCCTTAACCCCAAAACATCCATTTCAATCGGTGGATTTCACCCAAACAGGAAATCCAACCATACAACCGAAAATCCCAAATTTCAACCGAAGAAAATGGAGAGAGAGGAGTAGGGAACACTTACCAACTTGAATCCAAGCTCCCGATGGACGAGAATCACTCTGGGACACCGAAAATGCCGAACCCTAGCACTGCTCCTCGTCTCTCTGCGTCGCTCCCTTCGTTTCCTTTCTTTCTTTCGCGTCCGACTAATCCGGATTTAAACAATTTTTCCGACTCTCACCGCGGCTCCAGCATGCCTCGCTGCGGCTCCACTAAATAATCCAGAACAATGCCACTGGAAAGTTTCTCGCCGCGGCGGCCCTGCTCTTCGCCGCGGCGTGGAGCTCTTCCAGACTCCACTTGAGCCTTCCTCCGTCCTAATTCCTCCGGTCCTAAACACAATGCCAAGAAAAATATCATGAGGGGCATTACACTCTCCCCTCCTTATAAAAATTTCATCCTCGAAATTTCATCTCTTACCTCAAGCAAAAATCTTTGGATACTTCCTCCGCATAGAATCTTCAGTCTCCCACGTGACATCATTGGACATCAAACCGCTCCAAAGGACCTTTAACAATTTTATGGTCTTATTCCTTAACTGCTTCTCTTTCACATCTAGAATTTGCAACGGTGCGACCTCAAAAGTCATATCCTCTCGTACTTGAATTGCTTCATCATCAATTATATGAGACGGATCTGGATGATACTTCTTGAGTTGAGACACGTGGAAAACATCATGCAATCCAGCAAGACTAGGTGGTAGCGCCACTCGATACGCTATTGGCCCAATTCGTTCAAGAATTTGATATGGACCCATATACCTCGGAGTGAGCTTCTTGGCTCGAATCGATCTTCCAACACCAGTAGTAGGAGTGACCTTCAAAAACACATGATCCCCAACATCAAACTCCAATGGTCTTCTTCTTCTATCCGCATAACTCTTTTGCCGACTCTGAGCTGTAAGAAGCTTCTGACGAATACTCTCTATCTTTCGAGAGGTTTGATCCACAATATCTGGGTCCAAAAGGCTCCTTTCACCAAGTTCAGCCCAACACAACGGTGACCTGCACTTCCTGCCATACAACGCTTCATACGGAGCCATTTGCAAATTCGAGTGGAAACTATTGTTGTAGGAAAATTCAACTAACGGCAAAAACTTATCCCAATTGCCTTTAATCTCCAGAACACATGCCCCCAGCATATCCTCCAGAGTCTGAATAGTCCTTTCAGTCTGCCCATCAGATTGAGGGTGATAAGCAGTACTGAAACTCAACTTCGTACCCATGGCCTTCTGGAGAGATTTCCAAAACCTGGATGTAAACCTTGGATCTCTGTCCGACACAATATTCATCGGGACTCCGTGTAGCCTTACTATCTCATTCACATACAACTGGGCCAACTTCTCCATTGAAATAGCTTTCCGAATTGGAAGAAAATGGGCCGACTTCGTCAACCTGTCCACAATGACCCATATCGCATTGTGTCCTGAAGAGGTCCTCGGTAATCCCATCACAAAATCCATGGAAACGCTATCCCATTTCCACTCCGGGATCTCCAAAGATTGCAACATACCAGCAGGCAATTGGTGCTCAATTTTTACCTTCTGACAAATCAAACATCTTGCTACAAACTCTGCGATGTCCTTTTTCATGCCTGGCCACCAATAACCTCTCTTCAAATCCTGATACATCTTAGTGGTACCTGGGTGGATAGTGTACTTACTTTTATGAGATTCCTCCAAAATAATCTCACGCAACCCCGCAACGTTTGGCACACAAATCCGACCTCGATACCGGATGATACCATCCTCCAGAATATCAAAGTCCTGGGTCTCCGCCATTTCAACCTGTTCTCGGATGCCCAAAAGATAGTCATCCTCCATCTGAGCATAGCAAATGTTCCTCAATAAATCACTTGTTACACTGATGGAACTCATTACTAGTACTCCAGGATGGACGTTGATGGATAACTTCATATCTCTCAGGCTTTCCAGTAACTGTTGCTCCCTCATCATCATCATGGCCATATGGATTGACTTTCTACTCAATGCATCTGCCACAACATTGGCTTTCCCAGGATGATACTTTAGAGCAAACTCATAGTCCACAAGGAACTCAACCCAACGCCTTTGCCTCATGTTCAACTCTTTCTGATCAAACAAATACTTCAAACTCTTGTGATCACTGAATACCTCAAACTGAGCGCCATAGAGATAATGCCTCCACAATTTCAAGGCAAACACTATAGCCGCTAGCTCAAGGTCATGAGTAGGATAGTTCTCCTCATGAGACCTCAACTGTCTTGAAGCATACGCCACAACTCTATCTTGCTGCATCAAGACACACCCTAGACCCTTCTTAGAGGCGTCCGTATAAACTGTGAACGGCTCTGATGAGTTAGGGATAATGAGCACTGGGGTGGACGTCAGACAAACCTTCAGCTCTTGGAATGCTCTCTCACACCTGTCATCCCAAATGAAAGATCGATCCTTACGGGTGAGTCTAGTCAATGGCATAACAAGCTGAGAGAATCCCTTAATGAACCTTCGGTAATATCCAGCCAATCCCAAAAAACTCTGAATTTCCGTCAATGATTGCAGTCTCTCCCAATTTAACACCGCTTCCACTTTACTAGGGTCTACAAGCACACCTTCTGCAGAAATCACATGACCCAGAAATTTCACCTCCCGTAGCCAAAACTCACACTTACTGAGCTTAGCATACAGTTGGTGATCCCGCAATACTTGCAACACAATCCGAAGATGATGCGCATGCTCTTCCTCACTCTTAGAGTAAACCAGAATATCGTCAATGAAAACCACCACAAACTGATCCAAATACGGCCGAAACACCCTGTTCATATAATCCATGAAGATTGCCGGGGCATTTGTCAACCCGAATGGCATCACAAGAAACTCATAATGACCATATCGAGTCCAAAATGCCGTTTTAGGCACATCCTCAGTACGTACTCGCAATTGATGGTATCCCGACCTCAAATCGATTTTAGAGAATACAGAGGCACCTGCCAACTGATCAATCAAGTCTTCAATCCTAGGAAAAGGATATTTATTCTTGATTGTCACTCGGTTCAGCTGCCTGTAATCAATGCACAATCTGAGGCTACCATCCTTCTTCTTGACAAACAACACTGGAGCTCCCCAAGGCGAAACACTAGGTCTGATAAAACCTCTCTTCAACAATTCCTCAATCTGCTTCTTCAACTCTTTCAATTCAGACGGTGCCATTCGATATGGAGCTTTCGAAATAGGACTAGTCCCGGGCACCAAATCAATGGAAAACTCCAATTCTCGTGGTGGGGGTAAACCAGTAATCTCCTCTGGAAACACATCAGGAAATTCATTCACAACTGGATATCTTTTGACACCACCTTGTATATCCACATTCACAGAGAAGAAAACCAGAAACCCTTGACATCCTTTCTTCAGATACCTGCCAGCTTGGGCGAAGGACAAACACATATTCTCATCCCCTTTAACACTAGGGATGTTCATTGGCAAGGACACAGTCTTCCGAGCACAGTCGAGAATGGCATTATTCGCTTCCAACCAATCCATCCTAATTATCACATCAATCTCTTGCAACAGCAAACAAATCAGATCCAGGGTAGTGCTTCGTTGTTCAAAACAAACCATACAGTTCAAACAAGCTTGAGCAGTTCTTAATAAAACTCCTGTGGGTGTGGCTACTAACAATTCAAAAGGCAACTCCATTGCCACAATACCCAATCTCCGAGCACAATCAAATGAAATGAAGGAATGCGATGCACCTGAGTCAAACAAAGCATGAATAGAGTAACCATTGAGTTTAAGTTTACCTCTAATCAAGTTAGGCGCTGCATCCGCTTCTTGTCGAGTGATGGCGAAAACTCGTCCGGGCATCGTGGGCCTCCTTGTCGCATCATCACGCCGTGGCTCCCAACAATTCCGCGACATATGACCCGGTTTTCCACAATTAAAACAAACCAAACACGGACGATCACCATGACTAAACCAGCATTTTGTGCACGGATTTGATGCACTACCAGAACTGTATTGAGATGGAGCGGAGTCCCTTCCTGCATGCTCACTCTGACTGGAACTCCCTTGTTCAAAGCCACCTTGATAAAAGGGTCCTCTGCCAAACCGACCTCTATTGGATTGATCTCGTCCAAACCTGCCCCTTCCTTTACCATGATGACCTCAATTATGACGACCTCTTCCTCCACTAGAACCTGTACTACCACCACGACTACCACTGCCTAAACCACTTCCTTTACTGATTTCTCCTGTAGGTCCTAGGTGAGAAAAGGCCCGAATCATGGAATTCCTTCTGTGCTCCTCAGCCTCCTTCATTCGCCTATACAAAGCACGAATCTTCGCACATAAGTCCTCAAAGGACACAAACTCCACCACAAATAAATGCTCCTTAATTTCTGGATGGGCACCCTCAAACAACTTCTGAGCCATCCACCTATCATCGGGATAATTATTCAGATACGTGGAATATTTTGCCAAGTCCAAGAACTGATCAATGTAGTCATCCGCTGACAGATTCCCTTGTTGAAAAGTTAGGAACTCGGCTTCCTTTTGCATCATTAAGGCTGGAGGGACATAATGTGCAAAGAATCGTTTCTTAAACTGCCCCCAATTCATAGGAGGACTCATCGCTTCAACACTCGGGAGAATACTCCTCCACCATCTCTTGGCTTTCTTCTCAAGCTTGAAGACCGCCAATTGCACCTTTTGCTCCGAGGTGCAATCCATTACATTGAAAATGTTCTCCATCTGTTCAATCCAATTCTCTGCCTGTGACACATCCGTGGTACCTTCGAAAGTCGGAGGATTAAACTTCCGAAAGTCCTTTAGCTGTGAGGAGATACCCCTTCTTCCAACCCTTGGGGCTCTCTCAGATTACACCACTGTTTCATCCTCTCCTGCATTCAGATCCACAAACATTTCGGCTTCTTCATTCACATCCCCCTGTTCTTGCCTATCCATTCTCTCTTGCAACCTATTCAACGTTTCTCCCTGAGTATTCACCTGATTACTGAGGCCAGCCAACATCTCATGCATCTGCCTCATCAGGTCACTGTTACTCTGTCTTCCTCTGCGAGACATTCTTCCTACACACAAGCGACAACACATTCAATGATACGGTTCTGGAATCGCATTGCAGTGGGAATATAGTCTATGTATTCAAACATGTGCCAAGTAGTACTTCAAGCAGAAACAATGGCCCAAAACCATTGCTCTGATACCAAAATGGTCAAACTAAGACGATCACGCTCGTGGAGACCAAAGGTACCTCAGAAGCTCATTTTACTCCTAGCCTCTCGACTAGGGAAACCACAACGGTGGCAAGCCGATATGGCCATGTCAGGGTAAGAGCTAATGCTTCACCACTATCTGTCCTCATACTATGAGAACCCCTGATCATGGTGGTGAATTCGCCCTCTTATTAATAAGCTCTGATACCAAAATGTAACATCCTACCTCCTGACACCTCCGAACTTAACCAAAAACTTCAAAATCTGACCCTACACAACCCTGACATCTCAAAACAACTCTTCCAAATTCATAAACACAGCGGAAACAACTTAAAAAATCCAAAAACTGGGCTGGGGCCGCGGCCGCTATAGTACCGTCGCAGCTCCGGCCTCCCCCGCTTCTCCATCACCTCTGTCTCCTTTGGAGCTGCGGCCTGCCTTCCCTTACCGCGGCGCCCCCTGCTGATATACCATATCAGCAATTTCAATACTCCGGGGTGAACTTCTGACGCACATAACTTTATGCTCCGACCTTCGATTGACACGAATCCAACTCCTACAAGTCAATCTAGTCCCCATCTATCCAAGGACACCACTTTTACCTCAATCCAACTCCGTATGGAGATTTTGGACCCTTGACACTGTTTTTACCACTTGTTGACCAAAACTCACCACTAGCCACCTCCAATTGCCACCAAAGGCAATTGGTCGCTCAGAGACCATTCATACAGGTCCAAAACCCCTAAACCAACCTGTCCAAAGAGGTTTTACCTCAAAGGAACCACTCCTCTGAGATTTGACCCCTTGGAACCCAACCTGACCAAATGGGCTACAGGCCCTTACGCAAACCAACAAGGCCCAACAACACTCTGGACTTACCAAAACTGTCACACATACTTCTCAATAATATTCAACCATACATAGCCAGTCTCAATCATAACATTATCCATTACAAACCATGCTATCCTACTTGGCACAAGATACTAATACAACATACACATACTATATAGACTATTCCCACGTACACAGCTACTCCCGCGTCTTCTCCGAACTAGTGCCAGAACTGTCACCTGAAAGGTTAGTTTATGGGAGAGGGGGTGAGACAATGTCTCAGTAACCGGGAACAACAACCACACACACACAAATATATATATACATATATCTCACACCAATCATGTATGTAATATGAAATGAATGACATGCATGTCGCCCTCACAGAGACTCCATCCTTATTCTCCTTAACACATATATCATCCAACCTTATCCTCCCTAACATATATATAATCCAACCTTATCCTTCCTAACATATATATAATCCAACCTTATCCTCCCTAACATATATATAATCATCATACACCATACCACCATCACGTCATCACCACCACATCCACCATACATCACAGTCTCACAATGTCATGTGGTGATACTCATGTATCATCATATCATCATTATAATGTCATGTGTGCAACCTATCATATCATCATCACACATATCATCATCATAGTCATAACCATCATCTATCAGTATACATACCACGATATATATACAAATAGTACACACAAACACATCGATACCGTGGTATAAAAGAGACATGCATATATACACAAATACACGTACTATCATATAACATAATCAATACAATATAAACAAACACCCGGTTACCTCAATTGTCATTACAACACACACACGAGTTCCACAAGCTTCCTTGAACTATCCAGTACGCGTGAACTCCTCTCACTTGGCCAACAACCTTTATCATGTCACAATTCTTCCATTAGCACAATATACCAACAAATCAAACCTCACAATTCCACCACATTAACCTAACCCAAGGTTCCAACACCCTTTTTATGCATCAATAAGCTCTTAGGGATTACTCAAACACCACACAACCTCAGACACCTTGAATTCCTAAGAGCCATTACCAAAGACAACCTAGGGTTAAGCTCTAAACACACATAATCCCTTCAAAACTCACATTCGAGTAACAAGAACCTCAAAACACACTTCCTTAACCCCAAAACATCCATTTCAATCGGTGGATTTCACCCCAAACAGGAAATCCAACCATACAACCGAAAATCCCAAATTTCAACCGAAGAAAATAGAGAGAGAGGAGTAGGGAACGCTTACCAACTTGAATCCAAGCTCCCGATGGACGAGAATCACTCTGGGACACTGAAAATGCCGAACCCTAGCACTGCTCCTCGTCTCTCTGCGTCGCTCCCTTCGTTTCCTTTCTTTCTTTCGCGTCCGACTAATCCGGATTTAAACAATTTTTTTGACTCTCGCCGCGGCTCCAGCATGCCTCGCTGCGGCTCCATCGAATAATCCAGAATAATGCCACTGGAAAACTTCTAGCCACGGCGGCCCTGCTCTTCGCCGCGGCGTGGAGCTCTTCCAGACTCCACTTGAGCCTTCCTCCGGTCCTGAACACAATGCCAAGAAAAATATCATGAGGGGCATTACATGAAAGATAATTCAATTGCGAATCAGAATCAAAATTACCATGCAACTGTTGTGCTGACATTGAATCGGCGGTTCCTTTTTTTTTTTTAAATGAAAATACTTGGTCAATTACTTTCAAGTGTGATAGGGTATTACAAGAGTCCATATATCCAATGGGCCACATTAGTTTTAAGCCCATGTGTGTACCAATGACCATTCACAAGCACGTGTGGCATACCAAATGCAAGCTGGAAGAAGAAGAAGAAGAAGAAGAAGAAGAAGACTTGTATGTGTGCTTCTAGCATCCACTTGAATGAATATACAGTCTCATCATAAAGAAGATGAAGAACAAATATTGTTTCGTATTGATTTTTGAATTTCTTTTTTTAAAAACAAATATAGTCTCTGTCAACTTAAATGAATTTACAGTCTCGTCATAAAGCAATGTTGCCCCAAAGATCACTACTTCTTTATAATGATGAAGCCAGAAAAAATGTCAAGCAGTTGATGGTTGCAATTCGTAATGTTGTGTATTTTTGTATCAGTCCAAAAGACATTTGTTTTTGGTTCTTCTATGTTAACCTAGTAGGCATGATAGAATGAGGGATTTTCACCAGCCAGAAAGGAAAAGGAATGGGGAATTTTCCACTATTTGATCTTAAAAGTAACTCCACAAACCTTAACCACACACACACACACACATATCATGCTTCACTATCTTATGGTTCTTGAGAATAATTCTTTGCATCTAACCATATGTATATGCAAGACTGGCTCCCCAACATGCTTACTCATCAACTCAAAAGTGGCTTTCTGTTCAAGTCCAGATTCAGTTAATAATTTGTTTTGTGAGGCTAGTGTGTGACATGTTTTAGGAAGATGGAGGGGGTCATCATGCATGTTCCTCAACAAATACATTGATTTTATACTTTAAGCTATCATCAAGACATGAACAAGACCCATTTTGGCCTTATGGTACAAGTCTTAAGCCATTTGTTCTTAACATTCCTCCCTCTCTTTTGTTCGGTTTTTGCAAACCTTCTTTTAAATACACACATCTATATATAATATTTTTTTTATATTTTATCATTCGATATATTGAGATATCCTGGGTTTATTGTCCGCCCCACACTAATCCAAACCCTGCTATGTAGAACTTTACGGCGATTCACGGGACATATTTATATATAATATACAACCATCTTTCTTATTCTTTGTGAAATTACGTTTTTTTTTGCTTTAAACCTAATTCTTCCTGCATAAGCAACCCAAAACCTTCATACCTCTCCTAGATTGTTATCTCACGGGGCCAATTCAAGCTTAGCTAAATGATCCCTACTAATACATAAATGAAAGAAACTAATACAAAAACTATATGTTAAAAATTTGATATGTTTTAAAAACTGACCATTTATTTACATAAAATATTCTTGTTTATAAAACATATTAAAAAAATTGATCAAATCTTTTAAAAAAAGATAAAAACCTAACCTAGCGCAAAAACAATAAGGGAGATGAAATAATATATTGCTGTAACATAAGACGAAAAGAAGGCCAACAGATAAGAACCTGCTGGGTATTTTTTGAATATTTGAGAGTTGAGAGGAAAATGAAAATGAGAATTTGGTGGAAAATATATTTTATTAAATCTCAGATCAAATATTTATATATCTCATAAAAAACTAATTTACAGAAAAATCTACTACAAATCAAATATTAAATAAAAATAAATTAAATTTTTAAATCTCAATAAATAAAATATTCAAATCTAATAACTACTTTAACCATTTTATTTTCTAAAAATTTAAAAATAACAATAAAATAAAAATAAATCTTAACAGTTTCATGAGTCACTTTTCAACACTCCTCTTCTAAACATTTGCGGCTTTAAATCTGGCCTTTGGATAATGACCCTACATTTGATTCACTGGCAACATTTTTTTTGAATTAGATTGTCATTTCGTAGCATTGAGATCATTGCCATCATGTTGAGATGCTTGAGTAAACAAGGACGTGTTTGAGAAACTATCTTCTTTCCCAATATAAGCCACATCACCTCCATCTTTAAGAGATACAACATTTTCTTCACAAGATGGAGATATTTTAGAATGCAACTCATGTCGTAAGTCTTTTTAAAGCCTTTCAATTCAAATAATAAAAATGATTCATAAAGCTTAAACATCCATCAATAGAACATTTAACTTGCATATCAGATTTGAAAACAGTGGAGGTCATGGCATCATCTCTTTGTTGTAAAGGCTCTTGCTTTTCTTCCATTAACTTCAAAGCCAAGCTTTTGCCTTTCATCTGTACTTTGAATAGTTCTTCTCCTCCTTTATCTTTAATGATGCAATTTTTCTCTCCAAAAAGCACCTTGCAACCTTTTTCTACTAACTGACCAACACTTGAAAGGTTCTGATCAATTTCAGGAACATATAGCACATCATAAATTAATTTCAAACCTGTGTGACCTTTGATTGCCACTGTTCCTTTTCCTTTTACATCAATGCATGCTCCAATATTACCAATTTTTCCTTTAGAGATAGCAGTTTTATCAAGCTCTTTAAAGAGTTCTTGATCACAAGTCATGTGGTTTGTACAACCACTATCTATAAGCCAGCTTTCTGAAGAAGACTCATTGGTTGAAAAACATGAAGCCACAAACAACTCCTCCTCCTCCGGTTGATCTACAGAAGCCTTGGCTTGTTGTGGTTGAGATTTGCATATTTTTTCCATGTGCCCTATCTGACCACAAGTGTGACATTTTGCATCTGGCCTCCACCAACATTTGTTAGGTGATTGGTTTTTTTTCCAGTTGGAACAAGGTGGGAAAACTTGAGTGCTGTTGCTTTTGTCGTTTCTTGATTTATTATTCTTGCCACTGTTTTGTGATTTGGTCGAAAAAGCACCCTCTAAAGAAACTTCTTGCCCTATAAGCCTCCTTTGTTCTTGTGCCTGCAATGCACTCAACAATTATGCCAAGGTAATGCTTGATAAATCTTTTGAATTTTCTAAAGATGAGATTTTAGCTTCAAATCTTTCAGGTATTGTTACTAGAATCTTTTGAACTATTTTAGAATCAGAAAAATCAGTACCAAGAAGTCTTACTTTGTTGGCAAAATGGCAAGAAGTTTATCAGAATATTCCTTGATCGTTTATGATTCTTTTATCTTCTTTATCTTGAACTCTCACATCAAATTCAACACTTGCATCCCTTTGACTCTTTCATCACCTTCATATTCTCACTTCAAGAAATCCCAAATTTGCTTGCTAGTTTTCGAAGTCATAATTTTAGTGAAGATTGTAGTTGAAACTGATGCAAACAAACTTGCTCTTGCTTTTGATTTTTTCTGCTTCATCTCTTTGTGATTTTTTATTTGTGCAAGAGTTGGATTTGTGGTAGCAGTGGAACTTCATAGTCTTCTTCAACGGCTTCCCATAAATCATGTGTCTCAAGATAGGCTTCTATTCTAATAGCCAAACGTGATAGTTTGTTCCATCAAACACTGGAGAAGCAATTGTTGTTGTGAGTGAATTTTCAGAATTCATTTTGTGGATTGTAGGCTTGTGTTTCTATAGTTATGGGTTTAGGGTTCTTTAACTCTATCTCATAGGCCCCTCAAGAAAAAATGGTTTTGATACTAATTTGTTAGATATTTTTTGAATACTTGAGAGTTGAGAAGAAAATAAAAATAAAAATTTGGTGAGGATATATTTTATTGAATTTTAAATGAAATATTTATACATCTTATAAGAAATTAATTTGCAGAAAACACTGTTACAAATCAAATATTTAATAAAATTAAATTCAAATTTTAAATCTTAACAAATAAAAATTTCAAATCAAAATAAATCTTATCAGGTCAGAACCATTATCATTCAATTTTGTAATTGAAAATTTGAAACTCAAAAGACAGCAAGGGGAAACAATATATTACTTCAACATAAGACAACGATATATTGATAAAAACCTGAACTGACATATCAAAACTGAAACTTATTTTTGGATTTAGCAACGTTCATACATAAAACCATCACCATTTAAAGGCCAAAAATAAAAAAATAAAAAATAAAAACAGCATCAAGCGAGATTCTGAAAATCCTCCAAGAGAATTCTGGTGCATGCAGTCCTCTAGAGCTTCTTGGAGAATTTCGAAATTACTAGAAACGTTAAGAGCATTCCTTGCGAGCCAAGTCAGCACATCTCAATAATGCTTCTCGATGATTATGATGTAGGGAGTAATTCCTATTTTGCAACACAGCAAATTGCGGACTTGTTGAATTTTTGCAATAAGAGGGTGATTATGACTGCATCCCTTCAAATAATATTCAGAGCTTCCGTGGATCAAGTCAGTGAAAAGCTCAACTCTTTCATAACCATCATATCTCATGCACAGATCAAGACCAAGTCTAATTGCTTGAAATGCTCCACTGTGCGTTTCCACGACCTCTATTCTGCATGATTTTGTCCCTTAAGCTCAGCAGTATCAAGTCATTCATAATGCCTCTGATGCAATTTTGGTAGAGTTGAACACTTAATGGCGGACATCGCCTTATCACATCGAGCACTCCAGATTTGCCAACAAGCATATTGTCACGACCTGTACTCAATTTAGAAGAAATACAAATGCATAATAAGCAAGTCTCAGTCAGAGCTGAATCTTATTTCATCACCAAAACAGATCTAATGTTTCCACCATGAAAATGGTACACATTCAGAAAGAAGGATAAGAAAATGCAGAAGCAGAACAGAAAGATAACAGAAAGGAGAGAGAACAAGCAGAGAGAGATTCCACAAATTTCTTCCCACTCTCCTCATGAGCTGTACGCCTCTAAATTTCTCCCATATCCTTCACTTTCCACGTGCTCTTTCTTTCACGTTTGCTGCGCCTTAATCCGATTTCCCCATTATTAGCCAAGTCATCATCTCCCTTGCCAACGTGGCTAGTACCTTCACCCATCTTTGACTTTTGACCACGTCACATATCCATAGAATGAGTTTAATGGATCTAGAAATGGACAGCCAAGATTATATAAGAATGAAGGGTCAGGATTTGCTTGCTGAATATTAATTGATGATCGGTGCAAATTTTTTTTTTTGACCAAAATGGGTGCAAGTTGAACTGTCCGGAAAATGAACACCGAGATTTGCGCCATAACAGTATAAAGCAAACTGCACATCATCCACATTCGTTGGTTTGGTAAAAGGTACGTTAGAGCATGATAGAAGTTCATATTTAATAAGTAAACTCGATTTTTCTCCCCCATGCATTGCACAAAATGTAAGGGGGAGTTTTTAATGTAAAATATTCTAATTCTAATTTTCTAACAACGTAAGACTTGAAGATATTATGACGGAGGAAAATAAATTTCATAATGAAAAATAATACAGATTACATCGAGACATGCTCCGCATGAAAATTAATATATAACTAATAGGAGAAATTAGCTATATAACAATTTCAACTAAAGGCCACCAAATTGTATTATAACATATCAAATGGAATGAAAATAATTAATTTAATGACCATATTCTGGTCCAATATATAAGATTTTTTATCCTGATTCTAAATATAAAACCCTTTACAATATATGAGGTAGTATTTATTATATATTTCCAGAAAAATATCTGTATTTAATGTATTAAAAAAGAAAGAAAGAGAGATTAAATAAGGGTAGTTTTGAAAAAATGTTAAAATTTTTAAAAAAATTGAGATAATTAATTAGTTTTAATTATAATTCTTAATTCACGTAATTCAGTTAAAAATATATTATATTAAGAATAAAATGAAATATAAAAATGGCATATGGGAATAAACAATCAACTATATTTGACTGAGACAACGCTCCAACAGTGTTGGAAATGGCATGCTCAGTGTGATGTACTGGGATTGATATATATAGACAATGCTCCAACAAGATTGCAAGATGTGCCATTTTTGGAGTTTGACCTTTATTTTCTATGCCAATGATTGCAAGATGTACTGGGAAAGCAATGGGGACTATCTTGCTGTTAAGGTAGATTGATATACTAACTACTAAGACAAAAAAAAAAGCAATATTAAATTTAGAATACTAGAGAAAAATATAAATTTAAACCAATTAAATTTAAAGCACTTGAAATAAGACCATGAACATTAACCTAAAGTAAAATAGTCAATCAAATAACTAGAATGTTGGTACTTTTGGTACTTTCACACAAGAGGTAAATTGTAATCAGGTTAAAAGTAGAAAAAACATGTAAATTGCAACATTATCCAAATAAGTGAATATCAAGATTAAGGGTGTGTTGGGTTTTCCTGCAATAAAAAAAAAAGAAAAGAAAAGAAATGCACAAAGTTAATTTTAACAGCTTCCAAAACTTTAGATAATCATTGGTTGAACCCAAATCATTCAAACTGACTCAACCAAATTTATCACCACAACCTGATATTTCTGGGAAAAATCCCATATAAGGACCTCCAAAGCAAACAATAGGAACCCCATTAATTAAAATTCCTTAAAAAAAATTAGGTCCTTATAGAAAAAAAAAGTTAGTTGGACTAAAATAATTCTCATCCCGCCCTCCTCTCCTTCCTCTCTCCTTTCCTCCTTTCCTCGCTAGAGCCAACGATGCCGTTGAAGCTTCAGTTGCTGGAGCTCTTGTGACCAGAAATGTCATTGACATCGGTACAGTCACTGATATGAAATTTGATAAAATTGAGAATGTTGAAATTAGTTATAGTAAGTTGAAAATTATGAATCTCTCATTTGAAAATTTTATTAATCCCACTTGAAAATTTTTTTCAAGATTGTCTTTTGAAATAAAATTAAGAGTGTTAAAATCAGTTATAGTGAATTGAAAATCATAAATTTCTCACTTGAAAATTTCATTGATTCAACTTAAAAATTTCTTAGAAGGCAAATTTGAAAAAAAATTCCAAGTTGAATCAATGAAATTTCCAAGTTATAAACTCATAATTTCCAACTTACTATAATTAATTTTAATACTCTCAATTTTATTTCAAAAGGTAATATTGAAAAAAAATTTCCAAGTTGACTTAACGAAATTTTCAAATGAAAAACTCATAATTTCCAACTTACTATAACTAATTTCAAACTCACTATAACTAATTTCAACATTCTCAATTTTATTTTAGAAGGCAATCTTGAAAAAAAATTTTCCAAGTTGATTTGACGAAATTTTTAAATGAAAAACTCATAATTTCTGACTCATTATAACTAATTTTAATACTCTCAATTTTATTTTAGAAGGCAATCTTGAAAAAATTTTCCAAGTTGGATCAAGAAAATTTCCAAGTGAAAAACTCATAATTTCCAATTCACTATAACTAATTTCAACACTCTTAATTTTATTTTAGAAGGCAATCTTAAAAAAAATTTTCAAGTAAGATCAATGAAATTTCTAAGTGAAAGATTCATAATTTCCAACTCCGTATGCTTGATATCAACACTCTCAATTTTATCAAACTTCATGCTGGTGGTTGTACTGACATCAGCGACATTTCTGGTTATCAGAGCTTCGGCAACGTTGCCTGCAACCAGAGCTTTAGCAATGTTGCCAACTCCGATGAGGGAGGAGCAAAGGAGAGAGGGAGAGAAGGAGGAAGGAAAAAGAGGTATTTTAATCCAGCTAACTTTTTTTCCTAACTAAGAATTTAGCTCCTTTTACTGGATTTTAATTATTGGGGTTGGGAATATTTTACTTGGGAGGTTGTCATGTGAGATTTTCCCATAATTTTGTTCTTAGTGGCTTCCGGCACAAATCTCAAGGTATAACTTTTCCATGCCTGCTATCCACCAAAAACAAAATGCCTCTTACAAATCAATGTAAAACTATATTTCTTTGGTTTTATTTTCCATATGTAATCTGGTGACATAATATACCGAGACATCATACATTCAACAAATGAAAAGTTTAAAACTTAGACATTAAAATCACACTAAACCATGAACCAAGGCTGGTTTACTCAATTTCATAGGTTGTTTTGGTTTGTTTCATTTATGAGAACCAATGAAGGTTGGATCAGTTCAAGGTTGGGCCTCAAACCAAACCAACCTTGCCCATATTAGAACGAAATTTTGAATCAACATAAATGCTTTGCTGTAATTTTTTTTTTAAAAAAATGGGATCAAAAGCGTGAAAATTCTCTCCCGCAAAAGATCCTATAGAAAAACAGAGGACAGATCGCCTACTGCAGGGACACCTAAGGAGCTATGCAAAATCTAGGAAACAACTTTCTTACAAGGCCCCAAATTCTCATAATCTGATATGCTTAGAAGTACAGCTGCTCCTCTACGATGTTTTAACACATAGAGTTCACATTTTGTGACGCATTTCCAATCCAGAAACATATATGGTGTAGCCCAAAAAAAGAAACATATATGGACAGAAAGACAATGTTAAACTGTCCCGATGATTGTCCCCCGACATAAAATGCCACTTCCATTCAGTACAAACAGAATAAGTTTCCATAATCTCTGTTTTGTAGTCAATTTTTAGTTCATGGATTTTTATACTCAATCTTTAGTAGTAGTAGAAGAAGAATTAAACGAAATCAAACTACAACTAAAGGAGATATGACTTAAATTTGCAGAAAGGATTAAAACATGAAGTCTCACTTTGACTATCACAAGTATTAAAGCAGTAGCATATTAATTTAACTTTCGAAATCTAAACAACAAACTTGAGTTATGCACCATTGAAATCTAATCCAGTAGCATATTAATTTACAATTTACTTGTACTCCAAATTTTTACATGCAAGCCACTATAATTTGTTGAGTTTTTTGTTCTAGAATTCTTTTCAAAAAAAGAATGCCAGGCTTGCATAACATAGGAATTAAAAAAGGAACAGACAAGTAGTAACGCTTTAATCTAGATTAAAAAATTGATGTCCATTTGATTAAAAAGAGCAAAAAGTAGATTAGTTAATTTTGGTCATGAAGATGATTCGTCTAATGTAAGTAGGAACAATTCTCTATATCACGTTTGTTAAAGTCATCAAAACATTAGGCACCCTTTTTCCTCTTAAATTTTGGTCTCCATAATAGAAATTGTATGCAAAAAGGGAAGATTATTACCTTGTAATTTACCTGCAGCTTTTACCCTTTTTTCTTAAGCCGCAGCCTATAAAACAAATAGCAATCTATACACTGTCCAAGTAATAAAACCAAAATTTTACCAGAATCAGTGCCTCCTGTGAATCAATCAAGAGAGAAAGTAAAACAATTTCAACAGAGAAACTAAAAAAAGGAAGTACAACCTAGAAAAGTTTGAAACAACTAAACATTCATCTCCTTACAGGAATGCGGTGACTTATCCAATAAGATGTACATAATCACACTAGTTTAATTAATAATCAAGTATTCTGTTGGATGAAATGTGGATAGTGTTTAGAATTCAAATTTTATTTTTACACACATATATAAAATCAAGTGCATTTGTAATTCTCCAAGAGAAAGAAGTAAGATGATGATGATGATTGATGATGAAGCAATTAGGCTCGCTCTCTCCTTATACCTTGTCTGACTTTTCTTTCATTCGACTCAATTTTGTAGGCTTTTTGATTCAAATAGAACAAATAAAAAAAATAAATATCAATATACATCATTCGTAAAAGTATTTATCGAAATACTATAAATTTAAGATCTACTAACAAATCGTAATGTGTCAGACCGATTTATAAATCGGTCTGACACATCACGTTTTATTTTTTTATTTTCTTTTATCATCAGTGAAGTCGGATTGGTACAGTTCGACTTCACTGACACTGCATCACTCCACTTCACTGGCCTGACATAGCTAATTTTATTTTATTTTTTTCAAAGTAAGGCTGCTAGCACTGGCAACCTTACATGCCGCGTCATGACTGACGTGTAATTTTTTTTTTAAACAAAAACTCTTAAATTTTTTTTTAAGCAACTTGCTTGCGTTAGTCATGACTGACGCAAGTTTTTTTTTTTTAAATTTAAACAACTTACATTTTTTTAAGCCTTACTGACGCAAATTTTTTCTGGGCAGCCTTATTGACGCAACATTTTTATTTTTTTTTTAAAATGTAAAGCTGCCCTGCTAAGTTATCTTAGCTGGGCAGCTCACGTTGCCGCGTCACGTCAGTCAAACTGACTGACGCGGCAACGTTAAATTTTTATTTATTAAAGCCTTATTCAATGTTCCATTTTTTCTTCTTTTAATAAAAGCTGCATGAGGCAGCGTTGATTGACATAACGCTGCCTCATGCAGCGTTGATTGACACAACGCTCAGCGTTGTGTCATTGTAGATAGGCACGCGTGCCTGTTTGAACAATGAAAAAAATTTAAAATCTAACTGTAACAAAAATATACAGTATCATTTTATAGTTTATATAACACTTTCAGTATTCTTTCATTTGCTACATTTCATTTTAGCGTCCACTTTCAAATGCAACTGTCTCTTATGTTCTCTCTTATACTGTTAGTTCTTTGAAGGAAAAATTGCCACATCGTTCTGCTCGTGATTTTCTTTTGAAGTGGAATTGCTACACAATTAAAGCCGTGAGCTTCTTTCAAGTGGATAGATCTCTCAGAATCTTCCTCTTTATCATCACTTATTTTTTCTCCAACTTTTATAAGGTAAGTATATTTAATGGTGATGCAAGTTTTATGATATTTAAATTTATATTTATCATTTACGGAGATATACTTATTTTCCATATCTAGGTTGTTTAGATTTTGAGTCATTATATTAGTTTTTCTTTATGATATTGCATGTCAAGAAAATTCCTCCCAACAACCCAGCATTAAATATTTTTTTGGTCCCTAAGTTTTGCTCTCTTATATGTGGTGTGATGATATCTGGATATATGGTATGTGAAACATATATAAATGTGTGTGAAATATCTTTGTTGAAGTATATTTCTTTTAGGGAAGTTGAGCCAAATATTAAATATAAATAGATTATATGCGAAAATATAAGAAAAAATTATCAAAAAATACTGTACGTAGACAATATTCTTTTTTTTTTAACTTTGATTATTATTTACCATAATTCTACTAGAGTTAAGATTTATATTTTCATAATATATTAAAAAAAAGGAACTACAAATCTTGATACCCCATATTCATTCTCTCTCCCATAAAGGTACCCAATATCTATATACAAAGACACACACACCCCTACTCCTCCCCTCCACGTTCCCGTGCCTATATAATATATATTATTATAAATATATAATTTATATGGTTAAAAATTAATAAATATAAATATATTTATTTTGAAAACAATGAAAATGATAAGTACCATTTAAAAAAGAAGTGGCAAATTAATATAACCAAAATCAAATTTTAATTATTTAAATGAACATCAAATTTTATATTAAAAATAAATTACATGAGAAGAATGATGATTAAAATAAATAGTGAATGTGTTATTATGTAGAATATAAAAAATAATAAAACGTATATTAAGTAGCATTTTATTATATACAAGTTTATAATAAAAAATAATTATAAGACATAGTAACTACTATCAACCTAACTATATTTATTAATAAAATTTAAGTTTCATTACACTATGGCAGAATTAAAGTATATTTTTTTAATGTGATATGTATAAAAGATAATAATCTGAACATTTAAAAAAAATAAAGTGATGTGAATATTTTTTGGTGAAAAATTTTTTTTGTGAGAACAATGTTTACAACAATATTTAATTTAAATTTAAATTTTTTTATGAAAATTTTGAACAACAATTTGTACCAATTTATCAAATTAATTCACCATTAATTGTATTTTTTTAATTTGAGAATATAATAAATAACTTGTAGGTAATAAGAAAAAGTAATTACAAATCTTGACACTCTCTTAACTCCATATTCATTCTCTCTCCCATAAAGGTGCCTAATATCTATACAAAGACACACACACCCCTACTCCCCCCCCTCCACGTTCCCGTGCCTATATAATATATATTATTATAAATATATAATTTATATTGTTAAAAATTGATAAATATAAATGTATTTATTTTGTAAAAAATGAAAATGATAAGTACCATTTAAAAAAGAAGTGGCAAATTAATGGAACCAAAATCAAATTTTAACTATTTAAATGAACATCAAATTTTATATTAAAAATAAATTACATGAGAAGAATGATAATAAAAATAAATAGTGAAGAGGTGATTATGTAGAATATAAAAAATAATAAAACGTATATTAAGTAGCATTTTATTATATACAAGTTTATAATAAAAAATAATTATGAGACATAATAAATGCTATTAACCTAACTATATTTATTAATAAAATTTAAGTTTCATTACACTATGGCAGAATTGAAGTATATTTTTTTAATGTGATATGTATAAAAGATAATAATTTGAACATTTTAAAAAGAATAAAGTGATGTGTATATTTTTTGATGAAAAAAAAATTTGTGGGAACAATGTTTACAACAATATTTAATTTAAATTTAAATTTTTTTATGAAAATTTTGAACAACAATATGTACCAATTTATCAAATTAATTCACCATTAATTATATTTGTTTAATTTGAGAATATAATAAATAAATTGTAGGTAATAAAAATAAAAGTTTATATTGGTGGTAATATTATTTTTGGGTGAATTAATAAGTTTCATGTTTATTAGTAAATGATAAACAATTTTATATTTTAGGAACAATAATGAACAATAGAAAAGAGTGGGTTTATGTATATGCGAATGGACGGATTTTCAATGGTCCAGAGGGGGTAACATTTGAGTTCGACAGTATAAAAATGATAAGTGTTGATCCGAATATTAGCTTGATGCAATTAAAGCAAGTCGTTGGGCAGAAACTTCAACTTCCTCCGAATGAAATTGTGTTAGATTTGGTATATAGATGTCCAGTATACATAAATCCACCACGGCACCAATCATGTATTCTAGCAGAAGATTCTGACGTGCAAAGGATGTGGAAAATAAATTCACAATATTCTACTCAATTAACAGGAGCAGAGTTGTATGCTCATACTTCGAACGTGGAAGTAAACAACCATCTTGAATCACAACCAGTAGGGGACTATGTGAGACATACATTCCCATCAAGTAGTAATCAAGTGGATTTAGTAGAACATAGATCAAGACTTAGCATTAACTTAGAAAATTTTCATCCATTTGATCCTTACCCAGATGTTGGCAATAATATATCATCATGTTCGCTTGACCCAACTGAGGATATTATGGATGACTTTGAGAATGAAGATGAGTATAATTATTTAATAAATGCCGGTGGTGAGAACAATGATGATGACAGCGAAAAAGAGGCTAATGATGAGAATTATGAGGGAGGTAATAATGTCCCAGACCCAACGTTGCATGTAAATGAACACGAAGAGCCTGTAGCTAATTTCTTTTCACTTGTAAATTGTGAGTTAGCTGTGGATCATGAGTTTGGAAGAACGGGAGCTATTTTACATTTGAACAATAGTCAAGAGTTCTCAATTGGCCAAATTTTTAATAATATCCGTGCTCTAAAACTTGCAGCCAAACTTTACTCTGTTCGAGTTCATCATACATTTAACGTGTATCATTCAAGTAACAAATATGAAGAATATTGGTGCATAAACTATGGAGCTGGTTGTAATTGGAGACTAAGGGCATGTAGGAAACAAAATGGAATGGACTGGAAGGTCACAAGATATGTGGGGTCCCATACATGTTTAGCCACATCATTAACTCAAGATCATCCTAAGTTGGACGCTGATGTTATCTCATCTTCCATAGTGGCGATGGTGACTGATCAACCGGACGTAAAAGTGTCTCAAATAATTGAGCGAATGCAATCAATGTTCGGTTACACCGTGTCATACAGAAAAGCATGGAGGGCAAAGCAACTAGCACTTGCTATTGCTTTTGGTAATTAGGAGAGCTCATACTCATTACTACCTAGGTGGTTAGCTGCTGTCCAACATTTCATGCCTGGGTCATATATTAAAATTTCAAGCAAACCATGTTCACAAACCAATTCTGAAGAGCAGTCATTTGACATGTTTAAGCGTGTATTTTGGGCTTTCAAACCATGTATTGATGCATTCGATCACCTAAAACCCATAATCCAAGTTGATGGGACTTTCCTGTATGGCAAATATAAAGGCACACTTCTTATGACCATAACACAGGATGGTAACCGCAATGTTGTTCCACTTGCATTCGCTGATGTTGAAGGGGAGACAAAAGGTGCTTGGACATGGTTCTTATATCATGTGCGCCAATGTGTCGTTAAGAGAAGAACTGGGATATGTCTAATTTATGATAGACATCCTTCAATCATGTCTGCAGTTGCAAATGAACAAGTAGGATGGCTTGCACATGGATATCATGTTTTTTGCCTACGACATGTTGCCGCCAACCTTCGCAAAGCACATGGAACAAACTGGCTAAAGGATAAGTTCATAAATATTGGTGAGTGTCGATTGCTTTGTTCACATAAATTAACATGTGATTCTGAAATTAGTAACTATAAATTTCTAATTATTTGCAGGCTATGCATATGAGCGCCATTATGTTAACCGACAATTGGAAGAGATAGCATTAACTCATCCACCTGCAGCCGCATGGATTGCTAACATCCCAATAGAGAAATGGTCTCGTGCATATGATAGTGGGTACCGACGTTACGGTCACATGACAACTAATCTTGCTAAATGCATGAATTGTGTCTTTAAAGGTGTTCGGAGTTTGCCAATTACTGGTATTGTGAAAGCTACTATGTATAGGGTCAACAACTATTTTGTCAAACGCTCCCAACAAGTGCATGCACAAATAGCTACTGGCCAAGTGTTTTCTGAGACATTGAATAGAAAGTTAGAAATAGCAACACAGGCTGCATCTGCATGTATTGTCCGCATATATGATAGGAGAGAAACTTCATTTGAGGTTGATGAGCCATATAATGTTCAACTCCGTCAATTTAGTCGTTATTGCAAGGTCAACTTAAATGAAAAAACATGTGATTGTGGAGAATTTCAGGTACAAAAGTATCCATGCATGCATGTCATTGCAGCATGTGCTCGTGTACAAGTAGATCATTTGCAATTTGTGGATCTAGTGTTCAAGTTAGAAACCTTGAGCCTTGCTTATAGTAATGAGTTCCACCCAATAGGTGATGAGGTGCATTGGCCAGAAACTGATATTCCACCTTTGATCCCGGACCCTACAATGATTCGAGAAAAGGGTCGTCCTCGTTCAACTCGCATACGTAATGAAATGGATTAGACCATGACTGGTCAACCTAATAGGTGTGGGTTATGTAGGCAACTAGGTCATAATCGTTCCACTTGTCCACAACGTCAGGCTTCTAGACATTAATTAGTATACTTACCCATGTATTTAAGAATTTTCAAATATATGTATATGGCATTATTATATTGTCAAAGGCATGGAAAATTATTATTTGTAATTGTCTCCATGGGCTTTTTAATGTAATTACATTGAATTGTACTTTCATTTTTAACTCCAAACATTGTAGAGACGGTTCTCCGATGGCACAGCCACATGACATGATTAACCCTGGACCAGAGGATAATTCACTGTTATATTTACAACCATGGCATATTTCAGAGGCTGTGTGGTCTAAAAATGTAAGTAATTTTTTTCACATGTAAGTATCAATTATTCATAATCATTAGAAATTATATTTTCACCTTTTCAGGCAAATCGGATCCTTCAAACTCGTCGAGTCATGCATAAGGATCGTCTAATTGAGCCACCAATCCAAATTGTGCCTTATCTTATACAGACCGGATTCTACGGCGTTGCTAGAATAGGCCAATTTGAGTATAATCCGACTTTGGTTTCAGCACTTGTTGAGAGGTAGCGTCCTGAGACCCATACTTTTCATACATCCCGCGGAGAATGCACAATAACTTTACAGGATGTGGCAATTCAGTTAGGTCTTCCTTGTGATGGACTACCTGTGTGTGGTAATACAGATTTAGATGGGGCTAATGTTTGTCATATGGGGCTTGACATTATACCACCTGCAGAGTATATGTATGGACAGAGAATACCGATTACTTGGCTAGCAGAACACTTTCCCAACCTCAATGATGATGCGGATGAATTACAAATAGAAAGATTCACTCGTGCATACATACTACGGTTGATTGGTGGATTTCTAATGCCAGATAGATCCAGTCATAAGGTTTATTTGATGTATCTCCCATTGCTTTTGGATCTCTCAAGTGCTGGCCAATATTCTTGGGGATCTGCAGTATTAGCGCACTTATTCAGAGAATTATGCAATGCCACAGAAGAAACAGAGAAGGGGATAGGTGGATGTATGACATTACTCCACCTTTGGGCATGGGATCGTTTCCCTATGTTGGCACCAGAACGACCTGTACTACCAAATCCACGTATAGATATTTATCCTCTCATACCACCTTTAGGATTTAGGTATACTTACTTTATATGTCAACTATTTGATTTTAGCTTATTATTTTAATCATACAAATTTTCACAAGTTTTTTCATGTCATTACAGATGGAAGAATGTAGGACAACAACCTCGTCCGACTGAGTGGGTGTTATATGCTCATAGAAAATTACTTGATGCAATGGGGGAGGAAGACATAGTTTGGCAACCTTATGAATCTCTAATAGCGCAGCAATTAATTCCAGGATATTGCTTGGCGTCACCACAAATCTGGCGAGCTTCAGTCCCCCTGATATGCTTCCATATAATTGAATGGCATCATCCTTATCGTGTGCTTAGGCAATTTGGTTATCAACAACCAATACCTCTCGCTCCAGTTTATTTAGGGAATTGCCACACAATCCAGCTAAGAGGAAGGACATCAGAAAATTGGATTCAAAAGCACATGGAGTATATTCAATTATGGTTTGGGTGGCATAATGCTATTGTTGAATCACCCATGGCACATGAGGCATTAGATCAGGCATCTGAGTACATGCGATGGTATTGGAGGCATACTCGATGGTGGATCTACCCAGCTAGTGCTGCAACCGGTTTTGCGGTAAGTATCTAACTAAAATCATTGTCTTCATTTTGTTCTATATAAATAATATCATTATATAATAATGTCTTATTATTGATTTCAGGTCGATATAGCTGATGAATTAATTCAACTAAGTATTCAAGACCCTTTGCCAATGCCAACTACAGAATACCAACAAAGGGTTATACGGGACCAACAAAATATTAGAATGACATTAAAAGAACAACACCACAACATGGTACCTCAACCTGCCCTACCTGTAGTTGAGCTACCACGTCCAGTGATTGTCCAGGGAAGGCCAAGTAAGCGACGTGGTGGTTATTTGTCAACTCAACTACCAGTTGCGGCTGAAGAAGAAGAGGAACAAAATCCCCAAACCGCTTCTTCTTTAGATATTTTTACCCAATACCATTACGTGCCACTATCATCCGTATCCCAATTAAGCTCACACAATTTAGACCAACTCGGGCAATTCATGTCATTATTGGAGAATTCACCACTTTTTGAGCCTGAATATAACAATTACTCATTTGAAATAGGTGGACCATCAAATGAAGCTGCACAGCAGTCGATTCCTCATATTGAGTCTCATGTATTTGATCTAAATACCCCACCAGCTACAACTGCTAACGAATCACCTGAATCTCAACATGAAGAACCCATAAGACAGGGACGGCCACAACGTGTTCGAAGGAGATCAAGATGTGGTACGAGAAGTCATTATACATAAGGTAAATAATTTTTTCTTATAAAAGAAATATTTTTATCTTTGATTAATGTAAAAATTTAGCTTTATCAATTAAACTTCAATAGTTTGTTTAAAAATTAATTTTTTTATCATTTGTATGTTTTTAATTATTATAATACTCACTTGTTAATATAATAATATTATTTAACAATTATTATTATTTGTAATAATTATTTCATAATTATAATAATTATTTATTAATACTTATTTATTATTATAATTATTAATATAATAAAAAAAGTTACATTTAAAAAAGAAATTTTCGTCAATCATATTGACGCAAGTAAGGCTTTACTTAAAAAAAAAAAAGAGACTGCATAACTTACATTTAAAACAAATAAAAGAAAAATTTACACATTAATTGCAATTGATGACTGATGCTCAGTCATCAATTGCTTTAGTCAACAATTGCAATTGTAATTGATGTCGGTCATCAATTGCGCAATTGATAACTCTGGGCAGTCTCAATTAAAAAACAAAAAATTTACTGCATGTAAAGTCAGACTGTGTCAATCCGACTTCACTGATAAAATAAAAAAATAAAATGTAATGTGTTAGACCGATTTATAAATCAGTCTGACACATTATAATTTATTGATAGATCTTAAATGTATAGCATTTCGGTAAATATTTTTAAAAATAATATATATTAATATTTATTTTTTTTATTTGATGTATTTCAATCAAAAAGCCCAATTTTGTAACAAAGCTGTACAAGGCTACGTGTCTCTCTTATTAGCCAAAATGAATGATTACAAGTGACGTTTCAAAATTGTGTTATTCTCTTTTATCCTATACTTGGTGGGCGTAACGTAAATAATTTATGTTGAGAAGCATGCGGTAGTGTCATAACGCTGTTGTACATTGACTCCACTTGACGTTGCACACCCTTCATGAGGACCAATTGTACCTGAAGCCCCGTCAATATGTCACGTTGGACGTTACGTTTCTAATTCCCAATGATTGTTTAATTTCAAGTTTTATACACACGGATTATTTCCTTCGAACCATGTTTGGATAATATCTGCATCTTAACAAATGCCATAACACCATTAAATGATTCAAATATGATGGTTGATCTCTAATTAGTCATGACGACAAACAGAAGACATGGTCTTCTCTTAAAAAACCGCCGAAACACTACAACTAGTTGTGAAACACAAACTTGTATTCATAGTTACGAACATCCTACATTCTAGCACTGCAAAAGTGCAGAAACACGATTAAAATTAACAACACGCACAGAGCACATCAGAAAGAAATGTGCCAACCACGACGTAATGATATGTTTAGTCAACCACGACATATTGATATGTCTAGTCAACTTCCTCGATCTTGGGCCCAGCACCAGTTCCGCCAGCAGAAGGACCATCCTCATCATCCATGGCTCCACCAGCATCACCCCCCGCGCCTTGATACATTTTGGCGATGATAGGGTTGCAAATGCTCTCCAACTCCTTCATCTTGTCCTCAAATTCGTCTGCCTCGGCAAGCTGGTTCCCATCAAGCCATCTGATGGCCTCCTCAATTGCATCTTCGATCTTCTTCTTATCAGCAGCAGGCAGCTTGGAAGCGATCTTGTCATCCTTTATGGTGTTCCTCATGTTATATGCGTAATTCTCCAGTGCATTCTTGGCTTCCACTTTCTTCTTATGCTCCTCGTCCTCAGCTTTGTACTTCTCGGCCTCCTGTACCATCTTCTCAATCTCCTCCTTCGAAAGCCTGCCCTTGTCGTTGGTAATTGTAATCTTGTTCTTCTGCCCTGTAGTCTTGTCCTCCGCAGATACATTCAATATGCCATTTGCATCGATATCGAAGCAAACATTGATTTGTGGGACTCCCCTTGGAGCAGGAGGAATGCCAGATAACTCAAACTTCCCCAGCAGGTTGTTGTCACGGGTCCTAGTACGTTCACCCTCATAGACCTGAATCAATACACCAGGCTGATTATCAGAGTAAGTAGAAAACACTTGCTCCTTCTTGGTGGGAATTGTGGTATTCCTGGGAATCAACACAGTCATAACACCTCCAGCAGTTTCTAAACCAAGGGATAAAGGAGTGACGTCGAGCAGTAGAAGGTCCTGTACTTTCTCATTGCCCTCTCCGCTGAGAATTGCAGCTTGAACAGCAGCACCATAGGCAACAGCTTCATCAGGGTTAATGCTCTTGCAAAGCTCCTTCCCATTGAATAAGTCCTGCAACAATTGTTGAACCTTGGGAATTCTAGTTGATCCACCGACAAGAACGACATCGTGGACGCTACTCTTATCCATCTTAGCATCCCGCAAACATTTCTCCACTGGCTCCATGCATTTTCTGAAGAGATCCATATTGAGCTCTTCGAACCGGGCACGAGTGATAGTTGTGTAGAAGTCAATGCCTTCGTATAATGAGTCAATCTCGATGGTTGTTTGAGCAGTAGATGAGAGTGTCCTTTTCGCCCTCTCACATGCTGTTCTCAACCTCCTCAAAGCCCTGGGGTTCCCGCTAATATCTTTCTTGTGCTTCCTCTTGAACTCCTGAACGAAATGGTTCACCATTCTGTTATCAAAATCCTCACCACCCAGGTGGGTATCACCAGCAGTAGCTTTCACCTCAAAAATACCTTCTTCAATGGTAAGAAGGGAAACATCAAATGTTCCACCACCAAGATCGAAAATTAGAACGTTCTTCTCGCCGCTGCTGCTAGCTTTTTTGTCAAGGCCATAAGCGATGGCAGCAGCAGTAGGCTCATTAATAATACGCATCACATTAAGCCCAGAAATAACACCAGCATCCTTCGTAGCTTGACGCTGGGAATCATTGAAATATGCGGGCACAGTAACAACAGCATTTTTCACGGTAGAACCAAGATAGGCCTCAGCAATCTCCTTCATCTTAATAAGAACCATAGAAGAAATCTCTTCAGCAGAAAATTGCTTCTCCTCGCCCTTGTATGAGACAACAATCATAGGTTTGTCACCTGGACCAGCAATCACCTTGAACGGCCATAGTTTCAGGTCATTTTGCACTGAAGAATCACTAAAACGCCGACCAATCAAACGCTTGGCATCTGCGAGATAAAATCAAATAATAATAATGATAATCAGAAAAAAGAAGTTTCATCTCAAAAGGACAAAAAATTATGAAAGCAAGCCTCGTTCGCCATTCTCCATAACTACATAGCGCGTGATTGGATTTAAAAAAGAAAAAAAAAATCCATAACCACATCGTCACTTTAGACTGCATAATTGAGAAAAAGTAAAATTTTATTTTTCTGTCTTTATTCAGAGAAGAATGCTTCTGTATCCCGGTAGTTATTAATAATAAGAAATACGAGAACTATAAATTACAGATGCATATCTATAAATAAATAGATGAACGAACGAATGAACAAATGTTATCTGGAGAAGTAATGAACAGCGCAGCACAACATATAGCATACAACAATCATAATAAATCCATAGCTCCAAATTAGCCAAGCTCCTCTGTTTCGGAGTAAGAATATCCACTATGAGAAAACTGACGCCAGTAAATGAACCTCTGTCATAATTCAGACATAATTACTAGTTAATACTTGCAAACTTTATATGTCTTCTTTTCTTTTTTTTTTTAAATAAAAAAATCAGTTCATCACAAAACTAAAAATTCCTCTACGGAGACCAATTTTGGCGCAACCTTGACAAGGACAAACGTTTTCACCACAGCAAACACTGGGAAAGGAAATAATTCCAACATCCACCGTCCAAATAAAGAGGAGAAACATGATCAGAGTTGCATACCGAAAACAGTGTTGGTGGGATTCATCGCGACCTGGTTCTTTGCTGCATCACCGATCAACCGTTCGGTGTCAGTGAAAGCCAGATAAGATGGCGTCGTCCTGTTACCCTGATCATTGGCTATGATCTCTACACGATCATGCTGCCAGACACCAACACAAGAATATGTCGTCCCCAGGTCGATTCCGATAGCCGGACCCTCCCCTTTCCCAGCCATAGTCTCTCAGAAACTCACAGATCAACAAAAACTAGCTTGCCTTGCAGAGACAAACAAGAATTTCGAATTTTGAAGAGAAAACTGTAAGCAAAGCACCTTCTCAAGTTGAATTGAGTTGCTGGGTGAGAAGGCGTACGTTATAAAGGAAAAAAAAGTTGGAATTCTGGAAGATTCAGTCGGTGAGATGTGAGCCGTCGGATCTAGAGTTCGAACGACTTAAAATGTTTTTCTGAGAAGAAATGGAAAGACGGGGTTTAAAGTATGTTTTGTTTTCAATAAATTCGGTTAGTTGTCTTGTTGTTGGAACTCTGTAGGTGATTCGAGCAATTTCTGATTCCGTGTAAGTGGTGGCAATGGCACGCGGGGCTTGAGAAATTGTGACCGTTGATAGCTGGTGGCTTCTTCGTTGGATGTGCTTTTCTCCCGCGCATTGGTTATCACTTATCAGGAGGATGCGGTTAATTGGAAATGCACTTATTTAACTTAACCGAAAAAGCAACCAATTGGATTTCGTACCCCCAGCAAAAGTCATAAAGACGCAGCGCTTTTTCGTTTTTTACTTTTCTGGCTGCCTTGTGAACTGTAAAATAGCAATAATCAGTTACTTTATCAATAACAATATTTTATATTTATAAATATTAAAAATAATAAAAAACAAATATGCCTTATTAATCAAAATCTAAAGTATCAAATTTATAGTGGTTTAATTTAAAAAAAAATAATAAATACTATATAACTTATTTTTTTATGTTATCCTAAATTTGATTTCTAGTCATGTGTATGAAAAATATTTTATTATAAGAGATAAAAATAATTTAGTTATTTTTACATTCCAAAAAGATTAATTCTCGACTAAAGGGATCTTTGGTGCTATTAAAAGAAAAAAAGAAACATGGAGGTGGCCATTGAAAACACAAGCACGCACACTGATCATACAATTATAGTGGTAAACTTGGAGAGAAAGGCTCCGAGTTTTTACTATAAAAAGAAAAACAAGCAACGGGGGAAGGAAACAAGCCAACATCACAACACACATAACAATACTCTCATCAAGTGCATCACTACTCTCACTGCGAAACACTACTCAATTCAGGCTCCTATAGCTTCCAAACCATATTACTTCCTACAAACACCTTATCATCGCTCCGGTGAACTCCATTCCGCAACAAGGGTAGAGATCTCGACATTATCTCCATCTTAGTTTATGTTTGATTATTTGGTCAAATCCTCAAGGTTGGAATATAACTATGGCTCTCACAACACCGTGTCCTAGCTCCTCGAGCTGTTTTCCAATCTTCGTTTTTTACATGATTTATTATCATTGTATTCTCTGTACGCATCTATTTCATCGATTCAATTATATATCTTTTACATTTAGAAAAAAATGTGGCAAAAAGTTGAGTTATTACATGTTTGATTTAAGAAGTCAGCTACTTTCTTTTTTTTTTAATTATCATTCATGTACTAACCTCTAGCACGCCCATTCATTGTTTATTTGTTTTGCCTTTTAATAAAAACCGATTTCGGCCAAAACATTCTCATGCATTTAACAATTAAATTAAAATTATTGAAAATCAAGCTCAAATAGATATAATTAAGTTAATTAAAATTAAATTTAATCAATTTAACTTTTAATTTTATTTGATTAACTGTATTAATGATATTATTACGGGTCCGTTGGTTTTTTATCAATTTCTAACCGAATAAACTTTTATGGATTACCTGAAGTAACTAATATTCAATATACATTTTTAAAAAGTTTACGTATTCTTTCTTTTAAATTTAGTAATTTATTAATTATATAGATAAAGAATATGCAAATTAATTAATAAGGGATCACTTGATACAAGAAAATAAGGAAAGGAAGTAAGACTTTACAGGAAGTATATTAATTGCTATTGCTTAGTTAAAAAAAAAAGGATACAAATATTGGAATAAAATTCAACTTGTGGGTCACACATGTAAATATTAAAAATTTACATAGTTATTACTTAATCAAACCTAAATAAAAGTGGTCTAATTTAGAATTAGAATAAGGTTTGGGAGTATAATTATCATGAAATTGATATATAGAAATCAAAGTAATATTTATAATTTATTTATAGGTCAAATTATAAATATCATATAAAATTTCTTATAAATAGAGATCTTGGTTGGAATGAATTCTCTAACCCTTTTCTTGGAGAACATTCTCTTATTCCCTATGGTGACAATCTATAAGATCTTATTAACCCATCATCGTGAGGAGTTATGTGATATTTATTGGCTATGGATTCAAAATGAGTTTGGCAATTCTATGACCTATTTCAAATAAAGAACGCTTTCACATTAAGTCTTTCTATATTATTTAAAATTAATATGGGATTATTCAAATTCATGGATTTGATTTAAGGATTCAAACATGAATTGATTAGTTCTGAAACATTCAAATTGTCCAATAAATTCTTGAAAAGTTGAATCAACTTGGAAATTTCTACTTTAAGACCTAGAGAAATTATATTTTCCAAGTAGTTTATAAGATTTTTTCCCAAAATTTTCTTTAATTTATTATTAAAATCCTTTGTTTGATGAAGAATATTTATATATTTAACATTTAAATATAATATACTCCCTCCGATTCGTATTATAAGGTGTTTTGTATGATAATTTTTTTGTTCAAAATATAGGGTGTAGAATTTTTTTTTTCTTATTTTACCCATCTTTAATTTGTTCTTATTCTTCATTTATAACCTTATAATGATAATAGAATGAGGTATTTAATAAGGGTAAAATAAAAAATATTGTTACTTTTTGTATTAATTTCAAATGAAAAAATAATTTTCTTAATATATGTATAATTAATACAAAATACTATATAATATGAAATACTGTATAATATGGACTGGAGGGAGTATTTATTTGAAAATAACTTGAAATTCAAAAAAAAATGAAACAAGTTATGTATCAACTCAAAATACACTTCCTTGAAATTATATGAACCCACCCCTACAAATGTCCTACGACCATGTTGGTACCTGTGATTATGATTTTTCGATATGGATCGTTTGGTGTACAAAACAAAATGCATGTAATAAAATAGAAAATGAAATTAAAAATAATTTTAAAAGTTAAAAATATTTTTATTTATAAATAATAACAAATAATAATTATAATGTTAATTAGCGATGATAAGAATAAATAAAATGATACTATATATCTCAAACTGTCTAACGTAGCCAAAAAATTATTATTATATATATATATATCTTATTTTTTATTATAAAAATGAATTTTTTCCTTTATTTTTATTAAACACTCTTTAATTGTTTGGTAAATAAAATATAATAGCATTAAAAAATAAAATTAAAAATAATTTTATGATTTGAAAATATTTACCATATTATTGAATAAAAAATAATAATGATAATTGAGATGTAAATCATGTAATACATACATATATATATATATATATATATAAAACATGATTTATATATTATATATCTATATCTATCTATAATCTATATCTATAATATCCTTAGTGATATCATCATCACATTGTTTTTACTATTCTTAGTATGTAAAATTCGAGTCCGGTCAATTCAAATCATCATCGGGTCGGCTTTTCAATGTTATGCTGAAGTATTGAGTGGATGGCTTCTCTTGAAAGTTTGGATTCGAAAACTTTCATAAGAAGTCAAACTTGTCGACTTCTTTCAGAAGTCAAGTCGATGGCTTCTTAGAAAAGCCTCTTTTGTCTACAATTTTCTTTTATTTTCTCTCCTTCATCCCTTCCCCTCTACAGCTCTACCCTTTGCCGTGTCTACCATGCCCCTGCCAGCCCTCCGCTCCTTTTTCTCTTCCCGCTGTATGCGCTCTCCATCCCACCCAACACCACCACCAAGTTTGGAGTTCACCACCACCACCAATTTTGGGTGAAAGCCATCGCAAGGTTCAATCGACACCTAATGTGATTATCGCACATTCCACATCCTGTGCACCCATGAACGAGCATCCACACACCATTAATTGCACGACAAGAAGAGAATGGAAGATTCCTCATGTGCCAGTTGTTGGGAGAGCAAGTAGAAGTGTACGGAGTAGCGATTTTGATAGAAGGTATATGATTTCCTTCTTTCTCTTGTTCATTTCTTATTCATTTCTATAATCTCCAATTTCTAAGAACCCTTTTTAGATTTCTTTCTTATATTTCACATTTCACAAATTGAAATGTCCCTCTGAGATTGAAGCATTGAAGCATCAACTGTCAATTGTAACATATCCATCACAAATTCTATTCCCCTCTTTTTCATAAATTAATGTTCAGTTTAATAGCTAATCTTTTTCTATTTTTCTCTTCTACATATCTTCCCATTGTATTTTAGGATCTTTATTATTTCAGCTTCAACCTTTAAGGTTTTTGATTTATCTCATTATCCTTTTATGGGATCAATTTTAAACCTGCTCACCGTTACCTTTTTTGGTATCATATTGAATCAATTGACTTAAAAGGAGAAACCACACTTTGCAGTTTTGTTTATAAATTCATACATTTAGGTTAACTTTAGAGTGTCTAAACCATATAATTCAGGTCTAAATTGTTCTACTGCATTATTGATGAGTTCTGTATGTATGTACAAATTTATGTTTTAGTTTGAGAACTGATGTTTCGGTCATACATAGTTATTAATACACAATCCTATTTATGTATTTATAATTGAAAAGATGCAATAAACTTGACATAATTTTTTTCAGTGTGCTCTTTATAATGTTAAACACTGCTTTCGTTAATGTTCTACCGGCTTATCTTAAAAAATTACATGAATGATGCTATTGACATTTTGCTACATGTTTGCATATTCTCAGTAACTTGTAATTATGCAGGGGAGAAAAATGTTAGAATTCTAAACTATGGCATGCATGTGCTTGTCCTCTGGTGTCTCTGCACCTGTTGGAAGTTGTTTGGTTTACTTGCCCCAAGGTCATAGTGAGTAGGTCAGTATCAGGGTTGATATTGTAACTTAATCCCAATCATCATTTTTAAAGGAGGATCATTTGGAAGAAGAAATTCTTAAAATGAACCTGCTGAAGAAATTATTTGGAACAAATGGTTCCATTTTTTTTTTGCCAAAAACTTAAAAAAAAAACTTAGCATCATCTTTGGAAGGATGGTGCTTCTGTGTGCTTTTGATATTGATCAAACTAGTAAGATGTGGCAATAGACATATGGTCTCATTATTGGTAATGCAGAGAATAATTGTTTGAATCATTCATAACTTATATATCTCTAATTACTGTTTAAATATTTGTAATAGTTGACAATTATCAACCTCAACTGATAATTTGATTTCAAACTTAATATAAACACATTGTCAATGATATATGTATTACCTAACTTTCTTAATTTTTTACTTGAAAATGTTTTGATAACAATTGTGTTCTTCACCGTTGTTGCATCCCCTCCTAGAGATGGGTGTTGTGAGGGAATGATATTTGATGATTCAACACTCTTAGCCAAAGCTACTGATGATAAAAATGTATCTTTTCATGTCCCTTTGAGAAGCTTACTATTCTACTTTGGGCTGCCTTACACTTGAACTGTTATTTCCTTATGTTTTATGTTTAATGATAAAAGAGTGCTTTCTATTCTTCCCCTCCTTCTGAATCTTTTTTATAATGTAAATTAGTATGCATGTTTATGTTTTTATTACTTACTAGTGTTCATTAGACATTTTTATGTAAACATATACATTGGTATTAAATAGTCCCAAATCTGATGTGCTATGAACTGTCATAGCTGAATCCAACGTATGAAAAGCTCTCAAATCAATGTTTTTAAGTGTAATGATGCTTTGACTATTGTTCATCACTCTTTCTACATATATTCAATACTAAAACATTGACCAGATAAAAGTTTAAGTCATTAAATGTATATATATATATATACATATTCTAACATTTTATCGTGTGTTTGTCACTTTTTCATTATAATCTTTTTAATGTGTTATGGCTACACATAGTAATCATTCCATATTGATACATCAATCTCATTGTTTAGTGCTTAATGATAAGGCTAAGCATGAAAGAAATTTGGTTTTCCATGATTCACAATATATTGAAATAAACAAAGGAACTTTATAACATTTTTTTTAGTTTTCTATTGTTTTTCTTATAGTTGCAATTGAAGAAGTAGTAGATGACGGTAACTTAAAAGTGAAGATGGTCCTTTTAAGAAGTCGAAGAAAAGGGATCAAATGCCTAACTCTAAGATAGCAAAACATGAGTGTAGGTCATATTATTGATTAATTGGGGCTAATTGTTATATTTGCATTAGTTGAATATGTTTTCATGCTTTGTGATCAAATTTTCATACACAATTTTCCAAAGACTACCAAATGACCAGTTTTGTCATGCAAATTGTTATATCATTCCCACTGTAAGCACTTCCCAATAACAATTTTGCATTTTCTAATAAGCTCATCAATGTTTTTAACCTATCTTCATTCAGGGAAGAGGCTACCCTAATATTCCTACATGAAGGTAAGAAACATTTTTTCCTTATATTCAAGCTATCATGATGACATTCTGCATGCCATATTGACTTTTTTCCCCTTTTTAGTATTGGTATTTGTGTATGTGTGGAAATTGTTGCATGATTTAGCTTGGCCTTTGTTTGATCTTTTGTGTTTCGTATTAAAATAGGTTTCTGCGACAACTGGTCAAGCATTTGCATATACCTGCTTGGCCACTTACATATTTGGTTCAATGCTCTGTATTTGGTTCAATGCTTGGCCACTTACGAAATGAATGTATACGAAGGAAAGTTGGGGTAGCACCTATTGAGGAGAAAATGGTGGAACATCGTTTAAGGTGGTTTGGGCATGTACAAAGAAGAGGGCAAGAGGAGCTAGTGAAGAGAGTTGATCAAATGGCCTGGAACCCGATCAAAAGGTGTAGAGGAAGACCAAAAAGGACATTAAGGGAAGTTATAAGGAATGACCTTTTGAGAAATGATCTATCTGAGGAGATGGCGTTTGATAGAGCTCATTGGCGTCATTTGATCCATGTAGCCGACCCCACCTAGTGGGATAAGGCTATTGTTATTGTTGTTGTTGTTGTTGCTGCTGCTCTGTATTTGTTAGATTACCAATTTTAGAAAATATAATATAATATTGTAGCGCTCAAAATTCAGGATTCAAAGAATTGCTGAGTTGATTAAATCTTTGTTCAACCTAACTTTTTTATTCTTCTTTTTTTTTGTTAGCAAATGGCATATGACACGTAAAATATCTTTGTGTCCTTGACTTATGCTGGCTCATAACTTTTCCTTTAGATTTTGAGGTATTTTTTGTTCCAAATCATTGTCTTCTTCTTCTCACTACTGAAGGTAGACATATTACTTGTGAATAACCTATGCATTACTTACACTTCAAAGGTTTAGATTGACATTGTTTGCATATCCAAATTAATCAATATTGTTTGTCCAAAATTCTTGGTAGACATGAAGAGGATTGAAGCCATGCTACAGATGGAAGTTCCAAAATGGAGGTAATATTTCATTTGCAATATCTGATATATTTGTCTACTTCTTCTTTAACTGGACTAAGATAGGTTGGAGTCTGTCTTTTTCCATGTGAAGATTGGAGCTATGGTTAATGTGCATAAAGGGGTAAAATTTGAGATTAGAGCATTTGCTATGCATACACTTTCTTTCTTGTGATAGACTTATTTACTGTATAAAATCCAAGGTGAACTAAAGGTCAAATATATATATGTTAGAAGAAGATCAGTGTCTTTGGATCTACATACAATCAATAGGATTTGGTCAAATATTATATTTTTGCTGTACCTTTTCTATTTGTAATATTGAATATTTTTTTGGCTTGGCACTTCAAGTTGCTTTTTTACTCTGATGCTTGATTTGTCATCATTTAGTGTTTCTGACTATTTCATTATAACTTTGCTTTAGTTGCTTGAGACTATACACCAATCAACTAAAGTTGGATTACTTCCAAATGGAATCATTTCTCTCTTTTACTTGTGCAATGCCATTCTATTTTTCTTACTGCCTTCTTTTCTATCAGTTTCTACTATTTATTAGTGTCTGGCTTCATCTTATTTAATTTTTTAGACCAATAATTTTCTAAGTATTAGAACTGCATGTTGTTTGAAATGCAACTTTTGTTGATTATATTCTTTTCTCAATTAGGTTATAACAAAGGATCTTGATGTCTAAAGATGTAATCTTCTCATCCACCAAACAGAAGGGAAATGCACAACCAACCTGATTGTAACATATCATGAAGCTAAGGCAATGAAGGGGTTGCTTTGAAGAGTATGTTGGTTGCTTTGATGGGAAATTAGTGTAAGAGTCTGTTGGGTTTTTGGGAGGACAAGGCAATGAAAGGGGTAGGGCCTGTTTAGCAGCTATTTCCAAAACAGTTTTTTTGTTTTTGAAAATAAAAAAATAAAAAATCTTGATTAGTAAACCTATTTTTTATTAAATATTCTAGAAAACAGAAAAGTAAAATAACAAAAAATTTAGAATATCTTTAAGGTGTTTTGTAGTTTTTATTCTAAAAAACACAAGAAATGGTGAAAAATGCGTACTTTATTAATGATAAATTTATAAATTTTGAATAACTCATCTAACACTCACTAGTTATGATTTTGAGTATAATTATTTAAATAGATTTTTTTTTTATTTTCTTTTTACCAAAACTTGTTCTCGAAAACATTTTACAAAACTGTTTTGAGAATAATAAAATAGAAAACACTATCAAATAGACTTGTAATTGCTTTGAAGGATGGAGTTTTATGGATTCTAATATGAGGAATTATCATCTTGCAGAGCCTGTGTGTTTGGATTATCACCTTGCTTTGATGGGAAATTAGTGAAAGAGTTTGTTGGGTTTTTGGGAGGATGAGGCAAAGAAGGGAATTGCTTTAAAGGATTGTGTAGCAAATGATCTCGTACATAGACCAACCATGGATGACTTTATGAAAGTCCTTGCAAAAATATTTTCTCCACAATCACCAAAGAAATAACAATCATTGTAAATTTAGCTGTTATGAATTAATTGCCCGTAAGATATTGTGTTTATGAGAAGTTTCCTTTTCTTTTAACATGATAACATGGAAGTTCGATGTTCTCTTCGATGTGTTTTGAGTTAATCCAAGTTAGAGTGGAAGTAATTTTTAAGGTAGTCAAGAGTTTAATCATTATTTTGTTTAACAAGTAATTCCAGTCATCTCAAAGTTGAAGAGCAGGAGGAATTAATAGGTTTGAAGAAATTTTCCTTCCTACTATTCCATGAGAATTATGTGACTCGCCAGAGGAAGAGGAGCTACCAAGCAAGTATTACCTAATTCATTCACATTAAACTAAACAATTAGTTTGGCCAAAAGAAAAAAAAACTAAACAATTAGAGTTGTTTTAGTTGTCTCATCCACCTTTAGTAATATTGATGTATACACAATAGTTTTAAATCACATATAAACCATATTGAAAGAAAAAAATAAATCATATATAAACCAACTAAGGTGTAAATTGAGGACAATTGGAACTCTCCCCATCATTTCATTTACAATTTTCGGATGGTCTTAATGATGTAAATTATCAAATATAATAAATTAATTATTATTCAAGAATTAGAACAAAAAATTACACGGCAGTCCACAAAATAATTTCTAATAAACTTCCTCAAAGGCAATGTTTCTAAACCAATAAAAATTGCGCCAATAAAACTAATTATGCTTTTTCCATGTATGAATCAAATTACTCAAATATATTAATTAATTCTTTTTATAGTTCCAATCTAAGTTAACTAATCAAATATCTATCCAAATTTTATCCATATTCAAAATTATACGCACAGTGATCCAACTTAAAATTAATAATTCCCATAAAAATTAACAATTCATCATTGACACTTGTTCATCCTACTTAATCAAAGACTTTACTAAGATTTTTTCAACTAATTAATCAATATCAACATATGGGCAAAGACTATTGGACATGCCCGTTCGTTAGCATGGGTCACTGTTTAGTACTTCCTCTGATTCTATATATAGAATTTTTTACTCTCATTCTAAATATATGACCATTTACAATATATAAGGTAGTATTTATTATACATTTTTAGAAAAATATCCCTATTTAATATATCTAAAGAGAAAGAGAGAAATATTAAATAAGGATAGTTTTAGAAAAATATTAAAATTTTTAGAGAAATTGAGATAGTTAGTTTTAATTTTAATTCTTAATTCACATAATTTGGTTAAAAGAATCTTATATTAAGAAGTAGAGAAAATATCTTTAAACAAAGAATCATAGCGACACCGTTTTTACTGTTTTTAACACTAACTTTTTAGAAAAAAAAAATTTCATTCTTCATTCATACGTGGGACCCATTAGGAAAAGAATGGTGAACAGGGAGAAATTGCTAATCTATACCATCACTAAATTTATATATTATGTCCCAAATATATTTTTAAATATAAAATTACGATTATTAAGTTTAACTTAAAATTTGAATTAATTGATAATAAGATAATTAAATTTACATATTATCCAAGGATAAGTATATTTTTGTGGAAAATAAATTAATTGCTTATGTTTAATTGTAAAAAAAAAATATGTAAGTTTCTAGTAAGTTAGGTTTAATTTAAGAATTAGAAAATTAGAGAAGTGCTATTTCATGAGTTATTTATAGTAATATTTTAAATATATCCTTATGATTTTAATATATTTTCTTAAAAAAATTATATTCATATCATTAATCTTAAAACATAATATGCTTATTTAAAAAATAAATTAAACTTTTCAAAAAATTTAAAAATGAAACAAACAAATTGAAAGCAAAGTTTTTAAGAAGTCAACTTTCCGATAACTATAGTTTGCACCATTTTCTTTCCCAAATCTTCAACTTCTTCTTTTCCACTATTTTTTCAAAGATTGTTATTTGACTGGTCCTTTTTTTCCTTTTTTTTTAATGTCCTCCTATTCATTATTCTTTTACTTTCACAATTATGTTATAAATATTCTATTGCTTATTTTATATTTTAGATTTTTCTTAAATTTTTCCCAAAAAGAAATTTATTATAAAAATAAAATATAAAATATATCAATAAATTACATTCCCCCTTTTCTTTTTAAACAAATGAAAATACATTTATTGTGTAAAAATAAAAAATCTACGGCTAAGACTAAACAATGAAAAGAATATAAAATATATCCATCATATGGGGAAAAATATTGTAAACCCCTCCTTTTAAGATAAATTTTCGCTGCTTCTATCTTTAATTTTTAATATAGAAAAGACTAACAGTTTGAGGTGGGATGCAAGAGTTGAAATTATTAACATTTAACAACTCTATTTCATATTTAACGCATAATAAATAGTTATATTATTTTGAGTTAACCCCCTTAATAATCTATAGAAAAACAAATGCATTATTCGCATTTGAACTCACTCAATTTTTGTGATGCGTACTTTTAGCAGTTTTAAACGATGATGTTGATTGCCTTTGAATAAGGGTAAAGCAATCATCTTTTTCTTTATTCCCTCTCTTAAAAAAACTGACCAAATGAATCACGACCTCCTCGTTCCTTTGTACGGACTATATAACAGTGCTAGGGGTGTGTGTTTGGTTTTTCAATTTGATTCGATCTAAGAACCGAATAAATTGAAAACTGAAATGAAATGATGATAGAAAAAAAAATCAAACCGAATCATAATACTTAGTAAAACCAAATCAAAATAATTCAATTCAATTCGGTTTTTATAATTTGGTTTAGAATTTTGGTTGAAGCCAAATGGCCTCTAAAAGCCTTCAAAACATTAAAAAAATTTAAAATTATATATATTCTAATGCCTCATCTAAATAACTTTGAAAATTATGCCTATATAAAAAATATAAAAAAATTAGAATAATACTAACTTCAATAACAACAACATTCATAATAATTTTTTTAACATTGAATTGAAAAATAACATTGAAAAAATTATAAGGTTATTCCAAATAATATTAAGAAATTCAAATCAAAATCTATTCGGAAGAATATTAAGAAAATTAGAAAAAATAAAATAAAAAAACTACATCTTGCATAAAAAATTTATAAATCTAAAAACTTCCATTCACTGTGCACAAATAAGAGTAAGTGTTTATATGCTTTATAGTAGATAGTGTTAGGTTGACTGGTCACCCAAGAGAGGGGTGAATTGGGTTATGTAAGATTTTTGCTCTTTTTGGATCACAACCCAATTTCACTAATAGTGCAGCAAAATAGAGATAAACAGAAAAAGTTGTGTGCAGCAACTAAATAGAGAAGATGAAGAATAATACACAACAATTTATATTGGTTCAGTCCAACTACTTGGCCTACATTCAGTCGCCAAGTCACCACTTGAGATTTTCCATTATATCCCACAGATTTGATCCAGACATCTATGAAGCCTCAGTACATTCCCACAAGTTTCAGTAGGCACTTGTGAAGCCACTCTCCTCACATCCTTACAAGATGTGTAAATCCCTTAGTATTTTCCCACACTAAGATTTTACCTAGAATATGTAGAAAGAAATGTTTACAGAATGAAAACTCTCTTGAAGAGTAGATAATATATTGAAAGTTCATTCTATTGAGGGGGATTTTTCAAACAATGCTAAGATAGAAAGATTTTACAAATTGTTGCAGCATTTTCATATAAACTCTCTTAAGATTATTACCTATAAATTCAAATGATGTTCTATTTATAGTTTTGTGGAGTAACTAGACGTTAGATACAAGATCTAGCCGTTAGAGACGTTATCCAACCGTTACTCTACAAAACTAGCCGTTTACCAACCACATTTAATGTTTTTGACATTATGAAATTCAAATTTTGGATGTCAACAGATGAATTTCAAAGAGACCATAAGTTAAAGTCTTTAGCGTTGAACTTCGAAGTTCACCTGTTCAAATCTGAAATTCGAATTTTCATCTTGACAAATGTTTCTATGTTGGAACATACGAATTTTCAAGTTTAAAGTACCTCTGGTAAGTGTGAACAGTTATTCCATATTGCTACAGTACCTTCGAAGTTTGAATTTTGATGCCCAAAATTCGTCTGTCAGTTAGCAACTCAATATGACACAAGTTCTTCATTTCGAAATTCGAATTTTGGATGTGGAAATTTATCTGTTGGCTGTTCCAGAAGTATTTTCACATTCTGGAGATTTCAAAATTTGAATTTTCAAAGCCAAAATTTGTCTGTTATACTTAAAGTTCAAATTTTAGATATGAAAATTCGTCTGTTGGCTTTTTTGGAAGTATTTTCACATTCTGGTGTTTTGAAATTCAAATTTTGAAAGCCAAAATTCTTCTGTTAGACCTGAAGTTTGAATTTTAGAAGCCAAAATTTGTCTGTCAGTGGCAAGCTCAACTTTTCACAAAGGTTTTTTTCGAAATTCGAATTTCAGAGGCCCAAAATTCGTCTATTGCAGCGAAACCTCTGTAACTTCAAATTTTACACTGTAGATAATTTTGTAGAAGCCATAACTCTCTCATTTTAACTCTGAATTAAGCAAATAACCTATGGTTGGAAATCTCTCAATGTATACTTTCAAATGAAATAAGTTTCACTTAAAAAATAAACATATTTTGTGAGATATGATCAATAAAATGATAAGAGGTCAAAACTGAAAATTCATAGCTTACTATTCAACTTTAAATGACCATAGCTTTTTTATATAACCTTTATTTTGAGTGAAATAACATTTTTTGAAAAGCTTATTAAGTCTAATTTCATATGAAATAAGTTTTACATTAAAACCATATGTATTTTGAGAGATATATTAAAAACACTAATCAAAGGTCAAACTCTAGATTCTTGAAAATCAGATTTCACTATGTTTAAAAGTAAAGATATGTTACTTTGATACCCAAAAATTCTTGAGTTAATCAATTGTGATTGTAAATCATTGAGTTTTATTCTAAAGTTTGAATTTTGAAATCAAAATTTGTCTGCCGGAGGGAATTTTTTTAAACCTTTTTAGTGCTTAAATATTAAACGAACTTTGTCATGACTTCAGACCAATTTTGCATATTTCACTAACTATGTTTGACTCGAAATTCAAATTTCAACACTTGAAATTCTTCTGTCAGAGGTGATATCTTTAGAACTTCAAATTTCAATTAGCAAAGTTCGTATTTTCACAAAGTATATAAAGTTTAACTTCTCAAAATTCGTCTGTTATCAGAGTTTTTCAAATCTAACTTACTTTAACATCAAATTTACTTAATCTAACTCATTTAAAACATATGATAACAAGATTAAGTAATTTTCAAAGATTAATCCCACCTCAGGACCTAAGTAAAAATAAAATATATCTAGTGCTTAGGTCTTTAAATGTTTGAGTTCCACTTCCACTTGGTCATTTCCTTCTTGGCATGCTCCTTTCTGATCTTCCATTCTTGAAGTATTCTTTCTCTTCTTCTCTCTTGAGTGAGGCATGATATTGATTTCCATTTCTGTATTCCAATGCTCACTCTTCTTATTTGGATCATCCTACATTTAATATATTATACTTACAAATCAAGTTGTTAGTTCAGTTTATATATTCAACTTATATTATTCATTATAAAAGTACAATGGATATATTTGGATATAGCATGATATATATACATTATAACCATAATTAAATACATGCTAATGTATATTTTACTTCTTTAAACAACATTATATATGTCAGATACATATGATATATTTGTTCCTTATTATTCTATATTTGTCATCATCAAAACTTATATTATACTAAAGCTTACAGATAAAATATTAGAACTAAAATCTTAAAGAATGATTTATTATGTAGTAGATAATAGAAATATTTTTTAAAATATTTTGCTGAATATTTAGCAAGATAATCACAAGCAAGAATTTAAACTAATCTTGTGTGTTCATGTGAGTATGAGAGAATGATTGAGTGAAAATATGAAACCTAGAGAAGAAAGTGTTTATTTGGAGAGAATAAAGTTTAGGGTTTTTTTCAGGCAACGGGAGGAAACAAAAGAAGCAACAATCATTGATAAATGATAATATGATACGCTAATTTAGGTCTTAAGTTTTTTTAATGGTAAATTAGTAATAGGCTTTAAATATTGGACCAATTAAGAGTTAAAATAGTGGGTTATATAATATTATCTATTATATTAAAAAGTCTTGACACTAAAAAATAAAAATAGGTAATGTTAACAAAAATAAAAAAAAATTATTAAAAAATTTTTGGTTCGATTTAGTTTATTTAGGCTTATTAGAGTCAAGAGCAAACCGAACCAATATAATTGAAATCATAATAAAATTAATCAAACCAAATATAATAACCGAATAAATCGAACCAAATATACCGAATTTATTTTGGTTCAGTTCAGTATTCAGTTTTGGTTCAGTTTTGTACACCCCTTCTCTTGTGACACGGGATATTCAAACATTTCAAAAGAAATATACACAAATGCGTTATTAACTGAGGATGGTTTGGGATGCTCATGGGATTAAGTAGATGTTTTCTGTTTTCAGAAAAATTTCTCTTGATTGTAGAGGGTTATTAGCTGAGAATTTGGCTAATGTGCGATTAGTTGTTTTCTACCTCCCTTTCTACATGGTTTAATGTCCTAGCCTTTTCTGGTAAAAAAAAATGTCATAGCCTTTTACTCAAAATTAAAAAAAAAATTATTCATCACCAATGAATGACTAGATAGATCTAAATTACAGTTTTGTTGCTTGTTTCTTTGAATTATGTAAATTTATTCATTACGAGACTGTTTAATTTTAGCATCTAATTAATTTATACTTAAACACATCATTATAAATTGAAACTACACTCTATTGTTACTTGCATTTTTTTTAACTGCCAAGAAAGAACTGTGCAAATCAGGCCCAAAAGGGCAAGGAGTGGACAAAACGAAACACGCCTATCTACCATTATTGGAAAATGAATTCTTTTTTATCATATTTCTATAATTATTGTTTAATATCAATCATTATATATATGATATTTTTCATATTAAAAAATTATTTTTTATCCCATATTTTTTATTTGATTTAATTATGCATATCAATATCAAAGGAGGCCCATTCTCCTTGTGGATACGTGAAATACGTATCTTTATGAGATGTGAATGGCAAGCAAAAATTCACTCTATCAGTATAAAGTTAATAGGCGTGCAGATTTCCTTGATAACTTCGCTTCGCTATTTCTCAGTATCTCCATCTTCATGTTTTGGAGCAGCCAACACTCAACCTGATCAGAATCTTCTGCCACGCCGATTGGCGAGTCTCTTATGCTAGACCCTGTCCTGTCTAAGGGCTTGCAGTATTTGTTGTTTCTTTCCTTTTAGTACAAAAAAATAAAATACAATCACCTTGCATTATGATGAGTTTTATTTGTCGCATTGAATTGAAATTTTAGATATTTTTTATTGTCCTAACCAAGTGTTGACTTTTATGCGAATCATTAAATTAGATTAATACTAAGTATTATTATAAAAACCAATAAATTTGTTTCTTAATAATTAATTAAACTAAATGTACTAAATTAAAGGCACTGAATATATATTACCAGAAAAACATTTCAATTTCCGTACAATGACGAAAAACCCCTAATCATATGACGCGTCACCGAGCGATTGGCTGAGAAAGGTTGCCCTCAGCAATTCATTTGGCTCGCAAGATATGGGGATAAATGGAGAATATCCATTTCCGTCACCTTCCACTGCTAAAGCTACCTCATCTCACTTCCTCCCACCTCCCTCTATCAATGAGAAGCTGAACTGTATTCGTCTCATCCTCCCCAAGCTTCTCTCTTCCATGGCGAAGACATTAATTTCCTCCCCTTCGTTCATGGGCACGGCCCTTCCTTCAGTCTCTCGCCTTGGTCTCCACACCTTACCTCTCCCTCACCGCAGGCTGGTCAGCACCAGAGTTAAATTCAGCTTCCACGAAATTCCCCCAATTCACACTCTCAATGATTCCTTTGACGTCAGTCAAATTGTTACCAGGGCTGAAGCAATTCTTTATACGCTTGCTGACGCCGCGGTTGCCACCGATTCAGGTGCTGGTGCAGCGGCATCGACCTCCACAGATGTTTCCGTACAGAAGAACGGAGGGTGGTTCGGTTTTATATCCGAATCCATGGAAGTTGTTCTCAAGGTAATCATTTTACATTATACAGAATCTCAAGCGAATATGCAGCAACGTATGTTTCTGACAGATTTGTGTATTTAGTGTAAGTAAAAGACGTATAATTTTTTGTGCTAACTATGCAATTTTCAGAGTAACTAGGCGGCTAATTGGGCTCGTTATGTGATTGAACCAAATGTTGAGCGGTAAAAAAGTCGTGTAATTTGTTATCTAGATGATGCAGTTTGCTTATAATTGAAAACAGTGAATAACTAAATTATGCTGGGAGGTCATCGATTTCGAAGAAATGATGCGTTTGATTTGAGATGGGTTATTGGATATATATGGTAAACAATTCCTCTTACGAAGTTTAAAAGGCAATTGGCATTTAAATCGTGAAAACTTGCTAAGTATCGAGATGCTATTATTGTAAAGAAAATGAAGATTTGACCCGGAGTGTGTACACAAAACTTAGTCAATGTCAATCATTGCTTGCATGTTATATGAAAACCAATAACTGGAAATGTGTGTTTCTTTTTTTCAGATAACTGTGTCTTAAATGTGAAGTCATAAATATTGTTTTTGTTTTCAGGCGTTAAAAGATGTCCTAAGTGCTGTGCATGTGCCTTACGCATATGGATTTGCCATAATATTGCTCACCGTTATTGTTAAAATTGCTACGTTTCCCTTGACAAAGCAACAGGTTAGTACAAATTCAGCAGCTTTAAAGGGCCGATTTCAAGGATCAAAATTTTGCATTTTTCATGGAAGCTTTCAATTATTCACCTCACATTGTTAGATATTGATTTTTGCTTCTTGTGAAAGTAATAGGAATTTTTTTTCCTACAAAGCGTGAGATACTTCTTATCCAAACCATTATGAATAAAGCACATATGCAGTAGAGGTGTAGTATTGAAATCATATGACCAAATTATATTCCTTGCTCAACAACATTAAATTGAAGTGCTGATTTTGGTAAATATGTAGGTTGAATCAACACTTGCTATGCAAAATCTTCAACCAAAAATCAAGGCCATTCAAGAAAGATACGCTGGCAATCAGGTGAGGGATGTTGATGGCTGCGTGGCCTGAATAAGTCCTTCATTTCATTTTAAGTAAATATGGTTTTCGTAATAGCATGAAACTTTACATGGTTCTCTCTAAACTAGTCAATTGGTTGTCTTCTTTTAAGGAAAGAATACAACTTGAGACATCAAGACTATACAGGCAAGCTGGTGTCAATCCATTGGCAGGTATGTTTCATCTCATCATTGCATTTCTCTTCCTATTCTTCCTGCTTCTGTGCGTCCTCCTCCTCTTCTTCTCTCACTTGTTTCAATAAAAAATGCTGTGACATATGAAGTTGGTCACTCATACACAATCGGAAATTGGTAACGGGCATTTGTAAAGGCCATAGAAGATAATCTGAAGTGGTAGTTACATCAATATTTTTTTCTCTTCTTCATCCATATTGCCCCCAGACTTTCTTTAACATCACTACTGTCATTTTAAGTTAGAATTGGTGTATTTTCCACATTTGCATGTTCTTTATATGTATTTGTGCTGTTTTATTTGTTTGTTTGCTTGTACAGGTTGTTTACCGACTTTGGCTACTATTCCTGTCTGGATAGGCCTCTACCAAGCTTTGTCCAATGTGGCCAATGAAGTAATTGATGCTATAAAACCTTCTATCAATTAATTAGAAAATTTGGTAGATAAATCATGCACAGAGATTTTATCTAATTGTTTCTGATTCTTGAAAACCTTTAACTTGAAGGGACTTCTCACAGAAGGTTTCTTTTGGATCCCCTCTTTGGGTGGTCCTACTACCATTGCTGCAAGACAAAGTGGATCTGGAATTTCTTGGCTTTTCCCGTTTGTGGTAAGAGGAATATCTTTCCCCTTCATAGGTGAAACACTGATATAATTTTGGTACTTCTTTTGTATAGGTGATGTTATGATTTTTCTTTGATGAGGTGGCCATGCTTTCTCACATGACACCTTTCATTCTCTATGGCCACTGTCATCATTTTTTTTTTGGCATGTGATTCATGAAGCCATATAGCTTTAAATTGGATATGAAATCCTGCATATTTCATGATGGAATTTTTTACTGGTAGTTTATGAAGAGTTTTACATATATGGTCTGTTAAATATAATGAAGTCCATTCTGCAGAATATTTGCTATTTTGCCCTGCCAATTTATCTATGTGCTGACGCACTCCTTCAAGTTCAGCAAACATTTAGTATGGTTATATTTTCGGGCCTTAGGAAGTTTTATTCTTCCTTGCCTTTCCCTTCTTGGATATGAAAACAATTCTGATTCAACATTACAATATAGCCAGTTTTCCCCCCATCCCAATTATAATATAGCCAGTTATTGTGCTTGTTGTAATGATTAAGACCTTAACTAGTTGCTTTACAGTATGTACAAGTTAATCAAATTCTGTGGAAAAGGGGTCTTAAACTGTGGTACAATATGTGGTGAAGTTATGAAGACTTTTGAAGTAAACATCATATTATTGATGATTTTAGTATCTCCTCTCTTTTTCAACGAGTTGATTCTTTTTCTGCATTTTCTTTCTTTTCACTAGGTGGAAGATGTTATTACGTTTCTTTCTAGGGGGGAGTGCGTAGATTTAGCATCTTTTAAGTTCTTTTCCTTCAAACATCATGTAGCAGCCTGTATAAAAATTTAACTGGCTTGCAAAGGTTGGGAGATTAAATTTTGTTATCATGTAGCATTACTTGTTCTATATTAATAATAACTTTTATGATATTGATCATTGGTCGATAGTTCATTTGTTCACTTCTTGCAGTCATTTATTGAGTGGGAATAAATGCCCTAGTTTTTGTCTAGTGCTTTAGCTTATTTTGTAGTGTCATAACAAACAAACTGTCATGTAGGATGGCCATCCACCGTTGGGTTGGCATGACACTGCAGCATATCTCGTTTTACCTATCCTTCTTGTTGTTTCTCAATATGTTTCTACGGAAATCATGAAACCCCCCCAGGTAAACTACGACTTTTCCTTCTTTTTTTTTTTTATAGGACAGAAACAATACGACTTTTCCTTCTGTTTGAATCTTTTTGCAATGAGAGTCCTGAGTCCTCAATGACTTATGTTAACAGACTGATGATCCAGCTCAAAAAAATACACTTCTTGTCTTCAAGTTTCTTCCACTCATGATTGGTTACTTCTCGCTGTCTGTCCCATCAGGACTATCAATTTACTGGTTAGTGTTTCAGAACTATGTTTTTGATGGGTGCCAATATTTTTTGTTCAATTTATTGCCTTAAATACCTGCATTTTTTTTAGCTTTTTCTGTATAGTAGTTGTCTAACTACTGTATATCTTGTGCCATTATCTCCATTTCTGCCTGTTTTCAGAGGCCTGTTTTTTAATATTCCTATTCAATTCAGGAAAAAAAAATGCATGATAACCTCAGTATTTGTTTTTTAGCAAAGGGTAACTTGTTTCTCGAGCAATTAATGTCATGTTATGGGCTGCCTTGATTAAATTACAGTTTAACACTTTCCTCCTTTTCCTCATCCAAAGGAAAGCAATAAACAACACCTTAATTATCTTCTTTTATTGTACTAGGTTTACAAACAACATTTTAAGCACAGCACAACAAGTATGGTTGCGTAAATTAGGAGGTGCAAAGCCTGTTGTGAATGAAAATGCAAGTGGAATTATTACTGCAGGACGTGCTAAACGATCTGTTTCTCAACCAGAAAGAACTGGTGAGAGGTCAGTGCTGTATAGTACATAATGCAGACTTTCTTTTTCAGGTCCTTTTGAAGTTTTCTTATACAGAATTCGTGATCTATAGGTTTAAACAGTTGAAGGAAAAGGAGAAAAAGAAGTTAAACAAGGCACTGCAAGAGGAGGAGGCTCGACCTCTGGCTTCTGTTTCTGATTCTGATGTTGGTTCGGATGAAGAGAATAATGACAAGGTAAACATTCATCTTGTATAGCGTTCATAAGAAATGTTATGTGATAAGGCTGTACTCCAAGGAGCAATTTGTTATGAATTCATTTTTTTTTAAGCATGAAGAAAATGAGAAACATTCACATTTGCATGGGTGGACAATGCAAGAAAACCCTTCATAGACTCACTATTATTTGGACAACTTCTGATTCATGTTAAGGCTGTGATCTTGCCCCCTAAGACTGAAATCTGGGATTTAAATTTGTATTCTTGTTACGAAGAACTCTCCAACTCTAAGTCAACTTTTCATAGGGTGACGAAGTTGCCGAACAAGCATATGCTTCAACAGTAAACAACGAGGTTCCAAATTCAAGGGGAAGAAGAAGCAAGCGCTCAAAGCGGAAGCGGGCTGTATAGAGAATACAGTCGTTTGTAGTTTACAGGGAGACATGTATATTGCAATAGATTGTATCTTAGCCTCCTGCGCCATTTTTGGATTGGCTCATTCAAATTGAATATGTAATTTAATCCTGCAAATATCTGTTTTTAACGCATAGTAGCTGAAGAAATTGGTCTTGTGGGTAAATTTAAATTTCCTGTCTTTCAGTTGTGAATTCTCTGCTTGAAGACACGGAGGCATGAAAAATTTGAAAACTTAACAGTACATAAAGAAACGTGGACAGCTTCTGTTGCAAAAGAAGTGATGACTGCGCTTAATGGGAGTTGGAGAAGAAGCCCAAAACAATAAGAATGAGGTCCAAGTTTGTTCAACAACTAAAATCTTTGAAAATCCTAGCTGATTATTGTTTATGGGTTTTTGTAGATTTTAGTATGTCCTTCTGTATCATATTTGCATGATTCTCGTAATCCTTTACGCGGTGTCTTGTATTATATATATTGTGACCTTGTAACCCTATTGATATACAACAATAATATGCAACTCTCTCAATATTAAAAGCTTCATTATCTCGAACTTGGCATCAGAACCGCAGGCTGATGCCATAGAAGCTCCGCAGAACAACGCTACTGCAAACACTGTCGCAAATCTCGCCAAATCACTTGCGTCTTCTTGCTCTGTCAAGTTGGATAGGAGTAACTATCTGCTACGGCGAAACACAGTGTTGCCTCTTGTTAGAGGACACTGATTGGATGGCTTTTTGGTTGGAACAAAGAAATGCCCAGATGAGTTTACTCTTGATGAGGATGGGTCGTGGTCACTCCAAAATTCAACAGTTGGACAGCAAATGATCTATTGTTATTGGGGTGGCTATATAGCACTATGACACCCAAAACTGTTGCCCAAATTCTCAACTGCAACACCTCTCATGAACTTTTGGAGGCTGCTCAAAATCTTGTTGGTGCTCAAACGAAGGCTCGAGTTGCACTCCTTCATAATGAACTACTGTGAACAAGGAAAGGGACCATGAAGATGGATGACTACTTGTCCAAAATTAAATCCATCTCTGATCAATTACAGCTTGTTCAAAAATCGATTCTTGTCTCTCAAGTTCTTGCAGGTCTTGACAATGACTACAACTCAATCATATGCTCACTTACGGAGAAGGATGATATCTCCTCTGTTGAATTACAAGTAGCCCTATTGACTTATGAAAGTCATCTTGAATAACTGCAACATTTCAGCAACTTGAGTATTGGCCAGCCAACTGCCAATTTTGCTCGGAGCAACATGAGAACTGATTCAACTTGCCAAACCACCAACTTCTTTAGAGGAGGTTTTGGACGAAGAGGACGAGGTGGTTTAGGCCATGGACGAGAAGGCAGATCAAATGGTTGACCCACTTGCCAACTTTGTGGCAAGATTGGTCATATGGTAGTACATTGTTATCACAAGTTTGATCAAACGTATATGAATGGACTCAATGAGCAGAAGAATTCTAATTCTCCATCGTATTATTCAGCACTTGCTGCACCAAAAACCATTAATGACTCCAGCTGGTATATTGATAGTGGATGTGACTAACGGTTTAGAAAATCCTTTATAATACTCAGGTAACAAAAAATTGATTGTTGCTGATGGTGAAGTTATTCCTATTACTCATATTGGTCATTGTAAACTTCAAGGAAATCATGGAAAAAGACTCTATCTCAATGATGTTTTGAAACTTCCTCGCATTTCAAAGAATTTGCTTAGTCCCTATAAACTTTCCTTGGACAATGATGATTTTGTTGAATTGTACTCACATGTATGTTTTGTGAAGGACAAGAGAACAAAGGAAATACTGCTCTAGGCAATCCCTGAAGATGGAATGTATTGTGTTGAGACGAATCGTGGGCTAGTTTCTTTGCAGTAAAATCGGAAAATGATAAGCTTGAAGTTTGGCATCATCATCTTGGTCATCCTACTATTAAAGTCTTGTCTAGAGTTTTAAGTCTCTATAATTTTAGAATCAATAATTTAGAGAAACCTCCTTTTTGTGAATCATATCAGTTTGGAAAAATGCATAGTCTTCCTCTTGATAAGTCAAATTCTCGTGCTAGTATTCCTCTAGAACTTGTTCATGCTGCTATTTGGGGCCCTGCTCCTATTGAATCAATAAATGGTTTTAGATACTATGTTCATTTTGTTGATAATTTTAGCGGATACACTTGGATTATCCTCTCAAAAACGAAAGTGATGTTAAAGGAGCCTTTATTCAATTTAAAAATTCGATTGAAATTTTGCTTGATAAGAAAATCAAAGTATTGCAGAGTGATTGGGGTGAAGAATACAAAAACTTGCAAGATTTATCCATACAGTTTGATATTCATTTTCACCACTCTTGTCCATACACCTCTAAACAGAATGGTCGCGCTGAAAGAAAACACATGCATATTGTTGAGCTTAGTCTTACCATGCTTGCCCAGGCTAGTTTGCCGACACGATTTTGGTGGGAATCCTTTCAAATTGCTGTTCATCTTATTAACATTCTGCCTACCTTTGTTCTTGCAGGACAATCTCCCTTTAAGATTTTCTTTAATAAGTAACTAGATTACAAAAATCTTAAAGTTTTTGGATGTGCTTGTTATACATGTTTGAGGCCATATAATCAACACAAGCTTTAGTTTCATACTCCTTGGTATGTTTTTATTGGATATAGTGGAAAACACAAAGGCTTTAAGTGTCTTAATTTAGGTGGAAGAATTTTTGTGTCTCGACATGTTATCTTTAACAAGGAAGACTTCCCATTTGTCAAAGGCTTTCTTCGCCATTCTCAACCAAGCCAAATCATTACTGATACACAGTCTATAAGTTCTTTTCCACTTTGCCTAGGTGTGCCCAATAGAAACTCTAATTTGTCATGATCAATTTCAGAAGAGTCCACGCTAGATTCAGCTTGTTCACGTCCTACTAAACCTTTACACAGAACTGACATGTCTTCTGGTTCATTAGTGCATGAAGATTCCAGTGAGCCCCACTCTAGGATCCACTAAGAGCTTCACTCTCATGGTGATATTATTGATTTGCAACAGAATATTGAAGCTATACATAGTGATGAGAACACAGATGATGTTCATTCTCCTCCGAGGCAAATATCACCAAGACCAACTCATGGAATGATCACCAAAACTGAAGTGGGCACGTTTAAGCCCAAAATTCCTTTTATGAGTTCAGTAGCATTTGTTTCTCCTATGGTTGAACCATCAAATGCATCAGAGGCTATAAGTCTACGCTAACGGACGAAGGCCATGACAGAGGAAAATAATGCATGGATTAAAAATCACACGTGGATGTTAGTTACTCAGCAATCGAATCAGAAGATTGTAGACTACCGTTGGGTTTTTAAAACCAAGTATCATGCAAATGGCACTGTCTCAAAGTATAAAGCTCAACTAGTGGCAAAAGGTTTCCAATAGGATGCGGGTGTAAACTTTGGAGCCACTTTTAGTCCAATTGCCAAAATCACCACTATTCGCTTGATTCTTAATATTGTTGTGTCCTTGCAATGGCCCATAAAGCAATTGGACATTAACAACACCTTCTTGAATGGTTACCTTTCAGAAAAGGTCTTTATGACATAGCTAGAAAGCTTTCTAGATCCTATTCAACCCACTCATGTCTGCCTACTCGAGAAGGCTCTGTATGGACTTAAACAAGCTTCAAGAGCTTGGTTTGGGAGGTTGAAAGATGCTCTAGTTAAGTGGGGATTTCAGAACACAAAAAGTGATCATTCACTTTTCATTTTATTACATCCAAATTTTCTTATTATTGTTCTCATCTACGTGGATGATATTTTGGTGACAGGCAATGATGTAAGAAAATTGAACCAGTTCACTACCAAACTGAACATAATGTTTTCTCTAAAGGATCTTGGTGACATTTACTACTTCCTAGGCTTTGAAATTTATCGAGACAAATCTGGCATCTGGATGACTCAAACCAAATATGTAGAAGATCTACTGAAAAAGTTTGGAATGTCTTATGCAGCTCCTTGTGCTACCCCTATGATAGTTGGGAAAACACTCTCACCTGATGATGGCGAAGTACTCTCAAATCCAAGCAAGTTCAGACAAGCTATAGGAAGTCTTCAATACCTAACCAACACAAGGCCTGATAACTCATGTGTTGTTAATCATCCTAGTTAGTTTCTTAGTAGACCCACTACAGTATATTGGCAAGGTGTCAAACATCTTCTGCGTTATCTCAAAGGGACTGTTTATCTTGGCTTGCATATTCAACCTTCCAGCCACATCAACACGACTGCCTATATGCTAGTGCAAATTGGGCTACCTGCCCTCAAGGTCGAAGGTCAGTCTCTGGTAATTGTATATTCTTGGGAACCGCCTCGATTTCTTGGTCTTTGAAGAGACAAGTTGTAGTTGCACGGTCTAGTACTGAATTAGAATATAGGGCCCTTGCTAATATTGTTGTGAAAATAGCTTGGATTAAGTCCTTACTCATGGAACTCAAAGTGCCTACAACTCGTAAACCAGTCACTTGGTGTGATAATATTAGTGCCACGACCTTAGCTGAAAATCCAGTTTTTCATGCTGGAACAAAACATATAGAAATTGATGCTCATTTTGTTCGTGACCTAGTGATAGCTAAACAACTTCAAATTGGTTATGTTCCTTCATCTGATCAAGTAGGAGACTTTCTTACAAAATCTCTTGGAGTGTCTCACCATTCCTATCTTCATGAGAAACTCAAGGTTCTAGAGTTACCCTCTCGCTTGAGGGGGGCAGTTAGAGAAGAAGCCCAAGACAATAAGAATGAGGCCCAAGTTTGCTCAACAACTAGAATCTTCAAAAATCCTAGCTGGTTATTGTTTATGGATTTTAGTAGATTTTAGTATATCCTTCTGTATCATATTTGCATGATTCTCGTAGTCCTCGCAGTCCTTTACGTGGTGTCTTGCATTATATATATTGTGACCTTGTAACCCTGTTGATATACAATAATAATATACGACTCTCTCTCAATATTAAAAGCTTCATTATCTCGATCTATGGGGGACCATGTTGCGTGAGCAAATTATATATGCGACTTGGTTAAGGGGAAGGATGTCCCAAATAAGGTGTTGAGATTTAAGAATACGAATCAATGCAACAAACTTGGCTAGCTGATCGAAAGTAAAACTAGGAATAGGAATGATGTATAGACTCTGCTGAAGGGGAGGAAACTTAATGATGACTAGCAGCTTATAAAGTACAAATATTCAATTAAATCCCATTTTGTACAAACACAATGCTCCTAACAAGCGGGATCTCCTAATACTCCTAGGAAACGGTGACTGATATCTCCGTTGATGCCGAACGGCTGTTTCCAACCTATCATCACTTTGTTTTAGATGGTGGTCGGTGATTCCCTATGGGGTTCGGCCCTGATGGGCTTTTACGAGTCCTCTTATCTTCAACCTGTTATTTTCATCAATGCATCAGATTTATGCTAACCAACAATATATAATAAATATAAAGTGATCCATCTCAACTATCATATTTCAAGGTACGTGTATAATTATGAAATATATATTATAAACTTTGGGACAATTACATAAATTTGAAAATAATCGAATAGTTGAGAAATCAACCTCTCCGCAGATATACTCTTCGTCATCAAAATATTGAGATTCTTGCTTAAAATTCTTAATAAGGAGAAAATCTTAAAACCTCAATCTAACAATAACGTGTCAACCTCTTGACTGAGAAAACTTTTCGCATAATTATCCTACTTTAATTAAAATCATAGAATAAATATGGAAAATCCCTGTCTTGGTACTAACCCATGCAGGAGTGGCATGCCCAGAATGTGGCGTTGAGCTGGTTTGTAGGGTCCTGAGCTTGAAATGAACTGTCGGGCAGGAAGAGAGAAATGAGAGAGGCAGAGTTAGTAGTAATAACCATGGTGGCAAGGGAAGTCAATACTCTCTGCAAAAGCAAAAGCAAAAGCAAAAAAAAAAAGAAAAACAGTTATAGACACGAGAAAGAGCCATACCTGATGGAATAGCCTGCACATTAGCAGTGAAATGATTGAGCGGAGAAGCTGCAAGTAGGAGACACAATAAGAGAAGACGGACGAAGATTTGTCTTCTCATTCTTGGCATTGCTTGCAGTGGAGAATAGCGGAGTTGTGGTCTTAACAAGAATGAGAAACGAAGCAGTTTTTATGTGCAACATCTTTTGGTATATAATGATAACCAAACTTGAATTTTGAGGGGAGAATGTTTGCTAAAAGATGCCCGGGAATCCTATGCCAATATTTGCATTCTGAGTTGATAATTGATAAGATCGAGAATGTGGATTTATCCTCATTGTGGATTGACTTCTTACCTGTTATCATTTCTCAGTTATCATTGCTTCCATGATAAAAAATTTCACAAGTACCTTGCTATTATTTTTCTCTTGAGTGCTTAGCCTTGCTGTCCTCTCACTTTTTCCGGTCCCTCCCATTTCCTTATTCTTCTAATTACTCTTCCAAATTGAGTTTTTAAACCCATGTTATGTTAATTAATCCAGTCATTAACGCCATGCGTACTTGAGGAAAAAAGTGTTTACCATATTTTATTCATTTTTGAATCAGAAACATGTGTATTATAGCATGGGTCAGAATATTTCATTAGAAATGTGTCTAAAAATATATAGACATTTGGAATTGGAGTGCAAAGTGTGCCATCCTTGTTGATCGCACTTAGGCTTAAAGTAAATTGTCTTGTTGTAGAAGGCACAGCACACTTGTTTTACTTTTTGTACGTTTTCAAAATTTAAAAGGAGCTGATGAGAGTGCTCTTGCCACAGTATGATAGACAAGATGGACTTTTGGGAGAGACATGATGAAGATCTTTAGTTATAAAGTCAAGTGTTGTTATGATTGCGTAAGTTAGAATTGAATCGAGACAATCACCGAAACTATAAAGTATGAACGGACGTCACCAAAATGTTTCGCGGCAGAGAAGAGAATGAAAAAATTGCGATGCCCATCAAATTCGGACCATCATGATCAGCTGAATCGCCTGGTTTGCTTAATAATTTATTAGTCTTTATTCTCCATAAACCAATCATGGCTTTCGAAGTTCAGGAGAAAGAGGGGTGGGAGGAAAATTATGACTTGTTTTGACCTCCTTTTTGTTTTCTTCTTTTAGGCAAGGATGGCTTTTCTTTTCTCTCTTTTTGGTTTTTGGGTGAAAGGGACTGTAGGCTTTGTTAATGGTAGAGGCTCCTTTGAGATTAATGGGCTAGATGAGGGTCCAATTAACAAGCCCGTGAAGGTAGGCCCATGTTAATGCCATTCGATCCTATTTGCATTTTAGAGGGGCTTTAGCTTACTAACTTCACCGTCAGTTGACCAACAGAAATACTTTTTTATATGGCTGAACGGGCATTTCCACAAGGACTCTACAACAATTCCAATTTGCAAGGATTGTGTTCCGTTCTGGCCTGGACAACATGTATTTAAAAAATAAAGACCAAAATAGCAAGGAACTAGTTGTTATTTATTTTTCCAGTTTTTCTATTTTTTCTTTTACCAATTCCGGTTTTATTGTTCAGTCTTTCAATTTTCATAACTTTTAATCAGTTAGGAAAATAAGTTAAAAGTATTTCTTTGTCATTAACTCACTCATAGTTCTAAACGATCATTTCCCTTTTTTTTATGCAATTATCTTGTTTCGAGCACTATTGGGTAATATTTATTTATTTATTGACCATCATTGGATAATTTTTATGACTAGTTAGATATAGCCTAATAAATCAGTGATATGACATGTCAGTAGCCTCTGCCATTATAGATGAAGGATTTATAATTATTTTGACCAGAACTAAGATTCATAATTTGTATTTTCAGTCGGCGAACTTCGATATCCTGATGATAAAAAAAAAAACTTCGATTTCCTAATATTGTTCTTATAATCTTATTCTGATTAGTAAAATCACAGCTTTTGTTCATGAAATATTTCAAATAATATTTTACCGCAAATTTTGTATACTCCTTCTATTTTTATTTATAAAACATATTTTAGAAATTTTTATTTATTTAAAATATAAGTCATTATTAACTAAGGTTGGTAATGTTGGTCCTAATTAAAGAACTATGGATTATTTAAGTCTAAAAATACTTTTAAAAAAGTTTTTTAAATAAGGCCTAATCATAAATTAATTCAAATTAGTTATTACAAAAAATATATATCATTTTATAATAATAAAAAGTATTAAATTGTTATTTTTTAATTTTATTAAAAAAATATTTATAATGGAGATAGAAATATTAAGAGATATATAATTATAATAAGATAATAATTTAATTTAATAAAAATAATATTAAAAAGTCATGATAATTTAAGAAAATTAAAAAAATTTAAACTAAACTACTAATTTTTTTTTATCGCATACAAATAATTAAAAAAGTTAAGAATGACTTATATTATGTAATTTCGTCGATCATTTATCTTCTTCGTTTTCCGTTTTCAACAAAACACGGACTGGTTTGCTGTTTTTTTTTTGTCCTTTAGGTTTTAATTTTTGGGAACCGGACTCGCGAGCTTTTGACCGAAAAAGGAACTGATACATCGTTTGGCGGGTAGGAGAGAAAAAGAAAAGTGATAGGTCGACAATTACCTCGTTAACCGAGCTTCTCATCCAATTGCCCCACGTTTTCCCCCACCACCTTCAATTGTCCGGAATCCACAGGGTTTGCTCACCAGTGAAATTAATATAATTAAATCAGTTGAAATTTACATCCAAATATGCCTAATTATCATTACTGCAATTTACTACAATGAAATTTATTTTCAGGCCAAAAACATAATGAAACATTTTAAAATTTTAAATTGAAATATTTTAATTTTTACCTTAACAGCTTTAAAATTACTACAGATTAAATAAAAAATTGAAAACGATGTGGAATCCTGGGAGATCCTGGATGGATGTCACTGGCTTACATATCCCCCCAAAGAACTAATTATTCAAAAGACCCCACTGTTTGCAGGCTCGCAATTTTCTGACGTCCTTTTTCAGAAACTTTACAAAAACACATAATTGCTCTGATACTCATTCCACCCCTCACTCTTTCCCTGTATCAATTACTAATTCATTGTGACTGACAACGTAGCCCTTAAAATTCCATTTTAAAAAATTAATTTAATCTTTTATCACTCAGTTTTAACAAATTACATTAATTAATTATCTTTTATTTTATAAAAAACTAAAAATTATAGACAAAGTAAATCAAATCTTTTTACGAAATTAAGTTCTATCGTAAACGAAAATAGGAATTAATCTGTCTATTAGCCACATTCCATGCTTCAGAGTCATCATCATCATCAATATTATATTTTAAAAGTAAATTTTAAATTTGAACACGCTCATTTTTTTTTGGGGGTGCTTCCGTCAGTTTCTAAATTTTACGTAGTTCTTTTATTTACTGACGGTAACATTTTTGGATTTATGTTTTTAGCCTCCAGTGCAGCAGTTCCAGTTACGAATTTCTATTTTTTATATTGAAATTGATGGAGCAAGGGCAATTCCGTCATATGAAAAGTCCGCAGCTTAGCAGCAGTAGCCTACACTAAAATATAAAACAGCTCTTCTCCGTAAAAAACGCCCCAATCCCACCACCTCCACTCTGGAAAACCACACACACGCCAATGGCTTCTTCTTCCTCAACGTTCTCACTCTCACTAGTCACACCTTCCTTCTTCATCCTCATCACTCTCGCCGACGCCGCCATCTTAACGCTTGTCAACAACTGCAACTTCACCGTCTGGCCCGCTATCCAGCCCAACGCCGGCCACCTCGTACTCGCTCGCGGCGGCTTCGTCCTCCACACCCTCACCCACATCTCCATACCTGTCCCGGATCGACACTGGTCTGGTCGGGTCTGGGCGCGGACCGGCTGCGGCTATTCCAACAACCAGTTCCACTGCACCACCGGCGACTGCGGCGGTCGCCTTGAGTGCAACGGCGCCGGTGGCGCAACTCCTGCGACTCTGGCTCAGTTCAGCATCCACCACGGTGCTAACGACTTCTCCTCTTATGGCGTCAGCCTCGTGGATGGTTTCAATGTTCCGATGACGGTGACCCCACACGAGGGAAAAGGCGTGTGTCCCGTGGTGGGTTGTCGTGCGGATCTGCTTTCCACGTGTCCTCCGGCGTTGCAGCACCGTGTGCCGATGGGTCACGGTCCGGTTATGGCGTGTAAGAGTGGGTGCGAGGCTTTTGGGACGGACGTGTTGTGCTGTAGGAACCATTATAATAGCCCACAAATGTGTAAGCCTTCCGTTTATTCTGAGTTCTTCAAGCACGCGTGTCCTGCCACTTTCACTTACGCACATGACAACCCTTCGCTTATCCACGAGTGTTCTTCGCCACGCGAGCTCAAGGTTATATTTTGCCATTAGAGGTTAGGGATGTGTGAAAATGTATTTAAGAACTTGTGGATCACTCTAGTGACCTGGTTATCTGGGGTTTCATTTGAATGACAATGGAAGGGGTGAAACTCTGAAGTAATGTAAGTGGGTCTTCTGTTTTCGACTTTGTAAGCGTTTGGGTTGTTCGAATGAATGTCATCTCTCTGTTTTATTTTTCAATTGGTAGTATTACAAATGAATGTAATCTTTGTCGCCAGCAGCAGCGTTCAAGTTTCTTGTGATCTTGTTACTTTGTTTTGCTCGCGTTTGTTTTTGTGCCTATTCCAGCACAGATCCGAGCGGTTGCATATGGCCTAAGAACTTCGAGCATCCATTTTTATTTTTAATAAAATTGTTGCGGTAATTGTTAAGGTATTGTTAAATTAAGGGAAGTATCAGGAAGACAAATACAATGAGAAGAAAGAAATAAGAATTCACCTCTTTGGCCATTCTTTTCAAAATGGGAGAATAGAAATATAAAAATTTTGATCATGAGTAAATTTCAGGGATTGAAGGTAGATTGGACCAAAAATTAAATGGGAGGGAATGGATGAGGGGAAAAAAGGCGGGAATATCTGACGGAATATCTGCAGCTGCAGGATAGACTACATAGGGGTAGGGTGGCAGAGCCGGTAAGTGTAAAACTGTAGGGCGTGCCATGTTTTGACAGGGAAAGAATATGAACACAAACTGAACTTCTGGTAAAATTAGCCCAAACTCTAGCAAAAATTTCAAACAAAAAATTGATTCCGACATTTGAAATTTAAAAATGTGAATATAACTGAAAAAATCAGTTAATGGTAATTTTTTTTTATAATGTATGAATTATAATAGTAAATTTCAAAAAGTTAAACTTTTCCAGTTTTAATTTTTTTTCTAATTTTTCTTACTAGCAAGCTTTCATTTGGAAATTTGATTATACAGTGCTTGAAAATTTGAAAATGTAATAATATTGTTGGTAGATAATTTGTGGGACCAATTAAATATTTTTATTTATAGAAAAATTAAAACTTGGAAAAAAATTTAAATAAATTCCATAGATATTTCCAAAATGATTTATGAAATTTGCAACAATTCATATTAGGTTCCAAGATATAAGATATTTCCTAAATGATTACTGAAATTTGGAAAATTCATAATTAGTTTCCAGGGTATTGTATTAGAAAAAGAAAATAAGGAAAAGATGCTTTTACTCCTCTATAAATCAAGGACAACATTTCCCTTAAACAAATACTAACATATATTACCATCAGACAGAGAGATTTTTAGAATTGATTATTATCACATGTTCAACAAGAATGCATAAGTGTTTTTGCCTTATTTTATTTTTTTCAAATCAGTAGCTTGAAACTTATCAAAAATTTTGCGAATTATAAGCACCTTTTGGGAAGTATCTTATTTTTGTGGAATTTATCTGAAATATTTCTTAAAAATTTTTATTCAGAGGTCGAATTATAATTCTTTTGCAGTTTAATTTTGTACATTAACAATTTTTAAAAGAAACTGAAAAATTAAAATTTTCAACACTTTTTAATCTTTAATTAAGGTAAACCTTTCAAATCCAAACAAATACCCATTCAGCTTCGTTGGCTCCTGTCTGGAAAATTCTTATCGTTAATTATACGCTTTTCTGTGCAGGTCACGTGCTTGCTTTCCTCTTTTTCTTTACTTTTTAGTCTTTTATTGGTAAGGAAAAATTATATATAAAAATTATTTAAATGTATATAATTCAAAAAAATTTTTTAAATCCAATTAGAATAAGTGAATTTTAGATATAAAAAATGTGAAAATTTTTTATAACAATAGCTAGTATCATACTAATAAGTAATGTATAAAAAAATTATCTACCTTAATTTAATTAAAAATGTATTTTAAGCACGTAAATTTTTTTTTACTAATAGTAGTAACATGCAATGATAAATTCAGTATGGGAGCATTAGTGCATGGTGGGGACTTAGCTTCCTAAATACTCTTTGGGTCTCATTTTATTTGTTTTTTAAAATTTTTGGCACAAAAATTAAGAAAGATAATAAATAATCTAATGAATGATAAAAATTTACTAAATTATCATTAATTATTATTTATTTATTATTACTCCCTCTTATTCTTAATATAAGATCATTTTAACCGAATCATGTGGATCAAGAATTATAATTAAAACTAATTGACTATCTCGATTTCTCCAAAAATTTCAATATTTTTCCAAAATTACCATTATTTAATTTTTTCTCTTTCTTTTTGGATACATTAAATAGGGACTTTTTTGGAAATGTATAATAAATACTACCTCGTATATTGTAAAGGATCTTATATTTAGGATTAAGATAAAAGATCCTATATATAAGATCGGAGGAGTAATATTATTGGTTTCCTAAAATAATATACTATTAAATATTTAAGAGTATAGTTGAAAAAATAATAATTAATTTTTTATTGGTTTTCAAAAATAATAGTTAAAATGAAATATTTAAAATTTTTTAAAAGGACACATAAAATAAGATAGAGGGAGTATGAGTTTAGTCTCCGTAACAATGAAAATTTGTGTGGTTGTGGGTTGGGATGAGTATAACCCAGTAAGCCCGATTAAATTGGTTTGGCCCCGAACCTAGAGTTCGTCCCCAAAAATCCTATACCATCTCATTCATGTATTGTTTTTTCCAATCTTTTAAGTTGTTAAATTTCTTGTAAACATTTTGCCTCTCACATATATCATTTTTACTACCGACACTACTCCTACTTTGCCTATCTTTGCCGCCTTCCCTTTAGATCTAACTTTGCAATTGCTGTTGTTCTCCTCCTCTGCCTTCTTTTTGCCACCTTCCCTTTCCTCTACCCTCTTTTACCTATAGTTCTCGCATTTCATTCACTCACAAAGATGCTTTTTCGCTTAGATGATATGTTGTTGGCTTGTTACCTTTGTTAGATTTGAGTGAGGAAGGAAGAGATGTAGCTTTAATTGGAAAAGAGGAAGTGCAAGCGAAAGAGACATTATTTGTGCTATTATTCATGGATTTATTGCCCTTGCAATCTTGTAGTCTTGGCAGATTTAGCTTCACAATCAAGCTATTTTGTGCTAGCTCTTATCATAGATTTGGATTGAAAATTGATTATCTATGCTTTTCCTCGTCTTTCTTAGCTTTTTTTTCTTTTTTTTTTTTTGCCTTTTTCTTTTTACTAGATGTTTCTCCTTCTTCATTTCCATTTTTTTTCTCTGACCATGGAGTAGGCTCAATAACCCAACCCAAGCTAGCCCTGATATACCAAGGCTATTATTGGGCATAGCCTTAGGCTAGTGCAAACCCTAGCCCATGTACATCCATTTATGGGGGTTTACAAATTGTACATTTCATGACTTTGTTACTGAATAAGTTAGGTGTTTTTTCCATTTAATACTGGTCCCCAAAAATGTATACGATATTAAGTACTTTTGATTTCCCAATTTTTAATAACAAAATTACATACAGAACCGCATACTTCTAATCTACCGAAGGATACATTTTGGTAGAAACAGTGATTATAAACTAGAACCTATCTGATCTGAAAGTAATAAAATCTAAGAAGATAAGTATGGGCTCAATAAATTGCAAAAGTCTTGTTCAAGTATTTGCAAATGTATTTGAAGTTATGTTGCACTCACTAATGCTTAAGAAGCCAAGGTTGTGTTAACCTTCAACTCTTTGTTTAAAACAATAGTATATATAATTTTATTTTTATTTGAATTTTTAATCACAAAATAGTTATATGTTCCAATTTGATTTGATATAACTATCAAAGCCTGTTTGGATTCAATATTTGCAAGCCATAATTGCTTATTTGATCCCAAAAGTACTTATTTACTCAGATAGTCAAACACATTATTAACTTTTGATAATCAATTATACTAAAAAATTGATTGCCAGAGAAGCAGGTTTTTGTTGCTTTTGAGAATCACTTATTACCACTTATTATCGTTAGGGGACTGTTAGACATTTATTGTGAGCTTTTAACTACCATTTTACTAAAACACTCATCTCCTCAACGCCTAAAACCATTAAATCTCCCTTCTTTTTTCTCATCACCGCCGTCAACTCTCCCTTTCTTGTTGCTCACATCTATCAAACTCCTGTCTATGTCTCCTGAATTCATTGACTTCATCGAAATCCGTCGACTGTGTGAATGATGAATATCTTGCTTGTTAGGATAAGTTAGATGATATAATTTGAATATTTCAATATATTCGAATGTATATTATGATATCGAAAATATAGGGATAGGATACTATAGTTATTATTAGATATAGATATCTGAAGGCCTAGGACTCCTGTATATATTTGTTACCCTAATTTAATGAAAACTTACTTTCTTTGGCTACACCTAAGTTTACATGGTATCAAAGCACACCTGGGAATTGAGGCCACATGAAATAAACTAATCATGACGGACAAGGAGAAAGCTATGAATGATGGTGTTGCAGCACAAAACAATGGCAAAGACATCATGTCGCCATATTATTTGCATGCCTCAGATAGTCTGAGGTAAGTCTTCGTTAATTAGCTTCTCAATGATAGCAACTATGCTGAATGGATAAACGATATGGGCAACGACCTATATGCAAAGAAAAAATAGGATTTGTTGATAATTCCATTCCTATACCATCAATAGATTCACCGAACTTAGGGCATTGGATGAGGTGCAATGCCATGGTGAAAGGCTGGCTCAAGAGTTTGATTGAAAAGGAGATTTGAAGTAATGTGAGACACGCCAAGACCGCTCATGAAATTTGGACCGAGCTGGAATGCAGACTCGCAAAGGGCAATGCCCAAGAGCCTATGAACTTTGGCGAGCAACAACAATACTAAAACAAGAAAAGATGAATGTTCCAACATTTTACATGAAGATGAAGGGATTTTGGGACAAGATGCAGATCATTATGCCATGGCCTAAGTGCACCTGTAATGAGTGCAAATGTGACTTACAACGACAACTAACAGAGATGCGAGAAAGAGATCAATTGTATGACTTTCTCATGGGTTTGGATGAGAACTTTGCCACAGTTAAGACTCAGATACTTAGTACCAAGCCCATGATTAGCCTTGGAAACACCTATCATCGATTGTAGAGGATGAGCAACAATGCTTAATTTCAGCCATGAACAAAACTGTTGTAGAAGTTGTGACATTTCAGGTACAAGGAACACAATATAAGGGTAGATCGTGCAGCGATAAGAAATTTGGGCCACAAGCTGCACAAGTTAATGGTAGAGATAGTCATATACCAGGATTAACATTTGAACAAAATGAGAAGTTGATGCAAGAACTCGGACAGGATACAGAAACCATGAAACCCAACCCACAATTGTAGCCAATTGGAAATGTGGCAAGTAACTTGTATTTTACAAGGGTTAAAAGATTATAGGTAATTGATTCAAGGGCTAATGAGCATATTGTATGTGAAAAGGATACAATGCAAGAGTTAAAGTAAACTAACCAACAACCTGTGAAAATACCTAATGGTAAAGGTATAGTTATAAAAGGTGTTGGATAGGTAGATCTTGGTGGAGGATTGTTGCTTAATAATGTGCTATTTATTCCTAACTTTAAGTGCAATTTACTCTCAGTCAATAAAATGGGCAAAGAATATAACTACATTATGATTGTTGTGGCTGATTTATGTGTGATATAGGACTTAGCTACGAGGACTCTGAATGAAAAAGGTGAAGAAGATGGAGGGCTATATCTCTTCAAGAAAGTACAAGATGGAAGAGTGGCAATGATGGTGGATAGAAAAAGAGAAGTAGATGTGTGGCATGGAAGATTGGGGCATGCATCAGAGGTCAAGATGAAGCAAGTTGAATTAGGTTTTAGGTTGATTAAAAATAAAAGTCTCACGCATTGAAGCTAAGCAAAGTAGATTGCCTTTTCCTCATAGTTCATTAAAAACAACATCTTGTTTTGAGTTAATTTATTGTGATATCAGGGGTTTCTATAAAGCACCATCCATGTTTGGTGCACATTATTTTTTGACCATAGTAAATGACTTTAATAGAAGTGTATGGATTTTTTTTTTGTGAAGTCTAAAGTTGAGTACTATATGCCTTTGTTCATTAATATGGTTAAGACAAAAAATGGCATCAAGATTAAGAAAATCAAATCAAATAATGCAAAAGAATTTTTTGGCAGCAAAATTGCAAAACTTATATGTTGAAAAGGGAATAATTGCACAGAATTCATGTGTATATACGCGCTAACAAACCGGGTGGTAGAAAGAAACACTACAAAAAAATGGAGTTTCAGTGACAACTAAAAGAGTCACCACTGAAAATACACTTTCAGCGGCGACCAAAAAAAGTCACCGCTGAAAGTCAGACTTTTAGCGGCGATTAAGCAAGTCGTCACTGAAAGTTTGTCTTTCAGCGGCGATTGAAAAAAGTCGCCGCTGAAAGTCAGTCTTTCAGCGGCAATTGAACAAGTTGCCGCCGAAAGTCTTACTTTCGGAAGACTTTCGGCGGCGACTTACTGATGTCGCCACTGAAAGTAAGTGGTGACTTTTTAATGTTGCCGCCAAAGTTAATTTTGTGAATTTTTGCTATTTTCATTTTAAAAATTAATAAATAACATATTAAAATAATAATTGTGTTTTATTTATACATTTTTATTATAAGTAATTAGATATTTAATATATATTTTATATTATCTAGTATCTTTATTTAAAGATAAAGTATTTTACTATTTTTTCATGTAAAATATTCTGGACATTTTGAAAGTACTTTATCTCTACCGGAGATTAAAGATTTAAAATATTGAATATTGAATTCTATCTATATTTATTTTTACTTTTTCTTATCCTAATTAATGAAATATGTTATTCTTATTAGGATAATTTTTTTTAATTCACAAAGGGATTGATAACTCCAAAAAAAAAATTAGGAAGATAAACTAATCCCTAATTATTTAATGTGATCAACCCTATATTTGGAGGAATTCTTATTAGGTTAATTTAATTTCTTATATTTTTAACATATAAATTAATATTAATATTATTTATTACCAATAATAATTTTGATGAAGTAATAATATACTAAGGCAATTATCAATAGTTAGTCCAAGAGAATAATCTGTCATACTATGATTAAAACTCTCAGCCCAAACTCCTATAGGTGTTGGTAGTATGGATATTTTCTCATAATATAAAAGTCTAATAAAGTAATATCACGTAGAGAAAGAAGGATTATGTGTTGTTAATATATTTTCCTAAAAACTAAGTAACAATATTTAGAAAATAAATATTGGCTAATTCTGTTTTTCTCATCCTCTCACTCTTTTTAATTATTTTTTATTATCTAAATTATAATATATTGAATTTATTGCATTTTTTTAAATCATATGACAATCAAAATTATAATATTTATTTTAATGATTTTTTAACAATTTTCTATTACATTATATTATATATATATTAAGCATATATATATATATAATATAACTTATCAAATAATATAATATATGATATATTATATGATATGACATAACATAAAATAAAAAAATATAATATAAATATTCATATAAATATAAATATATATGTATATAAATAAAATATTTAATAATATTAATAATTGAAAATAAAATATATGTGTATTTTTTAATTATAATATTGATTTATAAATATATATGTGTGTATTAGTGTGTAGATAAATAATATATATTTAATATCTCACATAAAGACTACAGGTGCATTTCAGCTCAACTGGCAAGAGAGTAAACACAAAGGCATTGCAAGCAAGAGGTCATGGGTTCGAACCAAGGCGAACGCATATTTGAAATAAATATATGACGTGGCGGTGGTCCAGCGGCCGTGGTGACGTGGCGGTGGTCCAGTGGTGACGTGGTGGGGCCAGTGGCTGACAGGGTGATGACATGGCCAAACGACTTTCAGCAGCGACTAAATGCTGTCGCCAAATGATAAATTTTCAGCGGCGACTAAATGTTGTCGCGAAATGAGAAATATTTGGTGGCGACAATTTATATTTTCAGTGACAACTTTTTTCGCCACTAAATGTCAACTTTTGGCGGCGACATTTTTATCGTTGTCAAACTTTCGATAACGAGATTTGTGGCGGCGACATGGTGGCAACAAAAATGTCGCCGCTAAAAACTTTTGGCGGCGACATTCCTTTTTTCAGCGGTGACTTTTGTCGCCGCTGAAAGTCAAATTTTTTATAGTGAAAACATAGGTAACTATTTGCAATGGCCAAGACAATGAGGTTTCATGCAAACTTACCTCTAGAATTTTGGGGAGAGTGTGTTTTGACTACAGCATGCATCATAAATAGGTTACCTTTAGGTGCCATTGGAAATAAAACCCCTTATGAAGTTATGATGGGTGTTAAACCAACGTATGGTCATTTAAGAACATTTGGGTGTTTAGCATACATAAAAATCATAAGGAAAGAAGGGAAGTTTGATGAAAGAGGGAGACGATGTGTGTTTGTGGGATATCCTTTTGGTCAAAAGGGATATAAAGTTTATGATCTAGAAGAAAAGAAAATGTATGTTTCTAGGGATATTGTGTTTGTAGAACATGACTACCCTTTTCAGGTTATGCAAAAGGAGCATGATGTGGGTGAATCAATAGCTCCAGTAATTAAGGATGATACATCATTATGTCAAAGCATTGTTGAGCCTCAAGGAATTGAGATTTGATATCAAAATAATAATGAGAAAAAAAAAGAAAATTAATCAATCTTAATATAAAAAATTAATGAAAAAATAATAATAAGAGGAATTTTGATTTGGAGCATTAATGAAATGATCTCTTTTTGGTATTATAAATAGAAGATGAGAAGAGCAGGATTGTCAACAAGAATAAATAGAAAAAAAAAATCACGAAGGTAAAATTGAGAGGGAGAGTAAGGACAAGGGAATGAACTGAGAAAGTGAGAAAAAGAGAAAAGAAAGTGGAGAGAAGCAAGAAAAGACACACGTAAGTGAGTATTGAGAGAAACAAGGGGGTGAGTTCGTTGGTCTGGCTTGGTGACTTGCTTTTTTTGTTTTGGTACTCTTACTAAGTATTTTTTTTTATACACATGCATGCATGGCTTTTGGGTTTTATATTTTCTCACATATAAAAAACAACAACGTGGGAAACATTGGGAAAATGAGAAAGAGAGTGACTAGTAGATCCTTTCCCCTAGGTTATTTAGAATTCTTTATTCATCCTTTCTTTTCCTTTATATTTTTTTTCTTGTGAGTTGTTTGAAATAATTTCCTATGTATATGAGTATCTCTAGTAGAGATAAAGACATACTCTTGTATGCTACCAAGAGAACTATTTTTCATCTTGTTTTACGCATCTATATTCTCAAATAAATGGTTTCATATTTGAAATCAACTTTAAATGATGATAACATTTGTGTTTTTTTTTATGACTCTATTTTTTTCATTAGTTCATTCATTGAATTTATATTACAATCTCAAAGCAAATTTTTGTGCACTAATCAAGGATCCAAGTTGCTTATAGTCGCTGTATTCATATTTGAGGAACAAGCAACAAGATGAAGAAATATAATTCTTATTAACAACTGATTTGGTTCTAAAAAAAATCAATGAATAATAATGAGTATTGGTGAATGTATGTGACACCTTGATTGAAGAATTTTTTCATTTTGACAATATAGTTCAATATTTCCTCCTTTTTATATACACATATATATTTTCAATGGCTTTAGAATGATATTCCTGTAGATGGACATAGAGCATGGTTGGCGTGAATATACAATATCAAACCATTAAGATTGTGTGATTCGTTGCATTATTTTTTTTCAATTACAGTAACAAAGCTCTTTCATCTCTAACTTATAGTTTATTTTTTATGATATTACACCATTACATAATCATCATTTATAAGATTGATGCTTGTTATTAGAATATTACTATATGAGATTTATAGAACTTCCGTAGATACTGATTTACCGTGTGTAATGTAGGTCCCCCAATATACCAATTTAATTGTATGTCTATATTTTTTTTTTGGATCTCATTGTTGTTATTTTACAAATTCACATAAAAGATTTCTTAAATTTGTAATTAAATATTCATTATAAATGAAAGATTTTTCTTTTTATAATAAATTTCTAGTTCTAATACATTTTTTTAAATCGTATTGCGTGAGGTTTTTGGATTCTTCATAGATATTTAGATTAATAAATTTACTACGTATTATGTTGTATCTCCATTAATATATTAATCAAATTATGCATTTTCTTTTTAGAAAATATTTTTGAAATCAAAATGAAAAAAATTTTCTCAAATTTGATAAAGTTTTATATCTATCTTAATTAAAAATATTTTTTAAATATAATTTCATAATATATTTTCATATTATCCTATATGAGACTTTTAAAGTTTCTATAAATATATAAGTTAGTTAACGCGTAGAATTTTGGGAATGTCCATGAATTTATTAATAAATAATAATAAATAGTTAAATAGTCTTTTCATATATATAGAATATTTATAATTTGATATTCAAAAATAAAAAAGAAGCCATTAAAAAATTATTTTATTAAACATATATAATTTTTCTTGAAAAAACACACTTACATGAATTTTCACCTAGAACTATATGGACTTTAATCCTAATAACTAGGTACATAGGTCGCAAACTTTTATTTTATGTCAAGTCTACTATTGTAAATAAATTTATTTTTTATTATTTAATTTTTTCTTCTTTTTTTATATGTTCTTGATAAAGGTAATTAAAATAAATTTAAGATCACATTAATTTTGTATAATCAATTTAAGATAACTATTTTTATGAACATGTATTATGAGGTGTTTAACACGTTCCCTATAATATAATTTACTTTCAAACCCTTTTTATTTTGTAGATCATTTTTTTTTCAAAAGTTTTTCAAAATTTCTCTTTAAAAAATTTTGGTGATGACTTTTCTTATGTTTTATTTTCTGTTTTGGAAAATTGAAAAATGGAGTGGGACAACGGTAGCAAGACACGAAGAAGAGGGCCTGAGAAGAAGTCAACATACACGTGGACCACCAAAGCATCTTGACTCCTTTGAAGTAGATTTGCCACCTTCCATTGCACAACCTCAAAGTACCACTCCATCATGTAACGACGTAGTTTATACTATGTCTTATTATATCAATTACCACAAATTTTCACCATCACATGCAGCGTTGTTGGCGGCCATCTTGTCATATGATGAGCCAAAATCATTTTCATAGGCAGCAAAGCATGAGCATTGGCGAGATGCCATGAAAAAGGAAATTGAAGCACTTGAGAAGAATGAGACATGGACTCTAGAGCAATTACCTTCGGGAAAGAAGGCTATTGACTCGAAGTGGGTGTACAAAGTGAAGTTTAAGCCCAATGTAGAGGTAGAACAATACAAGGAAAGGTTAGTAGCATGAGGTTTTGCACAAGTTGAAGGTGAAGGTTTTCATGAAACTTTTGCACCTGTGGCAAAGTTGGTTACATTCGTTGTTTGCTTGCTCTTGCTGCAAAGAAAAATGGGCAAGTACACCAATTAGATGTAGATAATGCCTTTCTACAAGGAGGTCTAGAAGAGGATGTTTACATGCCAAATTCCTAAAGGCTTTGCTAAAGCCAGTGATACAAGGGTATGCAAATTAAAGAAATCGTTGTATGGTTTGAATCAGGCATCAAGCAATTGAAATCAAAAGTTCATAAAGGCACTTCTCAGCGTTGGATTCATACAATTGAGAGCGGACTATTCCATGTTCGTATGTAAAGAAAAGGGTGTCTTTCTTGTAGCCTTGATTTACGTTAATGATGTTATTTTGGCTGGAAATTGCAGCGTGAAAATTACGTATGTAAAGAAGTTTTTAGATGATGAATTCAGTATCAAGGACTTGGAAGCACTAAAGTATTTTTTAGGTATTGAGGTGGCAAGGTCTTCACAAGGTATTATTCTCAGTTAACGAAAATATACACTTGATATTTTAAAAGAAGCCGGGATGCAAGCATGTAAACCAAGTGGTTTTCCAATGGAGCAAAATCTCAGGTTGAGAGCAGATGATGAGAGTCCTTTGATTGATGCTAAAATGTATCGAAGGATGGTTGGAAGGTTGCTATATTTGACTGTGACATGGCTAGATATTGTGCATGCAGTCAATGTATTGAGTCAATTTGTATCCACTCCAAGGAAATCTCTCATGGATGCTGCTGATAGGGTCTCACATTACTTGAAAGGAAGTCCTAGGCAAGGAGTTCTAATGACCAGCACAAGTGAAGTCAAAGTCGAAGCTTATTGTGATGCTGATTAGGTTGGCTGCCATGACACTCGTAGGTCATGCGCTAGGTATTTTATCCTGCTGGGAGGATCCCCTATATCATGGCGTATAAAGAAACAATGTGTGGTAGCAAAATCATCTATAAAAGCAGAGTATAAAGCTATGGCATCTATTGTTAGTAAAGTTATATGGCTTCAATGGTTATTTGCTGAACTTAGGGAAGCTCAACAAGAGGCCGCTATGTTGTACTGTGATAACCAAGCAGTCCTTCACATAGCTGCTAATCAGGTCTTTCATGAAAGGACAAAGCATGTGGAGATGGATTGCTATTTTGTGAATAAATGAGTCACTCAGATGAAATCAAGCCTGTAAAAATTTGGACTAAGATGTAGCTGTCAGACAAAGCCTCTAGGAAGAGATTGTTATAAAACTTTGCAAGACAAGTTGGGCATTGTTGATTTACATGCACTAACTTGAGGGGAAGTGATGAATATCTTGTTTGATAGGATAAGTTAGATGATATAATTTGAATATTTGAATATATTTGAATGTATGTTGTGATGTCGAAAATATAGGGATAGGATATTATAGTTTTAATCAGATATAGATATCTGAAGGTCTAGGATTCCTGTATATATTCGTTACCGTAATTCAATGAAAACTTACTTCCTTCTGCTACACCTCAGTTTACAGTGAAGATTGATGTGTTGCTGGACTTCGATCTGTGCGTGTGAGAGTCTTGTAGAGTACGATGGAGAGAGAGTAAGATGAAGAGAGGAGTTAGAACCAGAGGGAGGCCAAAAATGGGAGACGATGTGGAGGAATGGAGGTACCCAAAGAAGAGAGGAAGAGATCGAGAGACCGAGAGAGAGAGATTGAATGGGAATAATGGTTGTAGCTCCTTCTTTTTAGCAAGAGATGTGGTGGCTTTGTGTTTAAGTGTCGGCTTCCAAAATCTTAAAGATAAGGGAAGAGTTTCTTTTATTTTCTATTTTTTAAAAGGAAAAATGGCTATACAAACCAACTATTTTTCGTATTATTTATATTAAAAACCAACTATTTTTCTGGCCAAAAAATATAAATAAACTATTTTTCATATTATTTATAAATTAAAATTTTAATTAAAAATTATTAAAATTTTAATTAGTTATGTAGTATTATTAGATATTAATGAATTGTTAAAATAAAAATAGTATAATTTAAGGATTAAGGACAATTTAAACATTTCAAGTGATTATTCATTCAAATGTGCTTTTGATTAAATTATCCAAACATATTTCATTTTTTTAAAATTATTTATGAGGTAAAAATATTTAAATATAAATTATTTTTTATAAAATTAATTTGATAAAATTTAATCCAAACACACGCTCATTTTATGTTTATTGTATATGGTTAAAGTGAAAAAAATAATATAAAAATCAAAATTTAATATTTAGGTCCCATTTGATATACATAATGAAATTAAATGAAAATATGAAATAAAAAAATGATTTTATAGATGAGAAAATTTTTTATGCTTTTTTTGGCAAGTGCCAAGGATATTTTCTAACTCACAATACTTTCAAGGTGTAAAAATAATTTTTTTATAAATAAAAAAAGAGAATTTTTGTTTTGTGCTAGAAAAAGATGAGTATTATTATTAAATAATAATAAATATTGCATATAAAAAAATTCATTTTTCATTAGGCAAACAGGTCTAGCCCTATAAATATTTTCCTTCATTTTTGTTGTTGGGGTATTGACTAAACCATCTACTATAGTTAGGAGCTCCGAAAACTCAACATTGTGAGTTTTTTTTTTCCTTCTTTCTTTTTATTATATTTTTTAACCTACGGTATTGTGAGTTAAATAAGCTTATCATTTTTAGGTGAATAAAATAAATAAACTTATTTTACTATCATGTGTTTGAGTTGTTCCTTTTATTTTCCTCATAAATAAAATTTCTAATTGAAAGAAAGTTCACAAATCATAATTATGTTACGAGCTGCTAGAAATATAAAATTCCTCAAACTTTAAGGTAAATAATAGTATTATAGCAAAGTTTTATTGATAAAAAGTAGATTAATAATTAATAAAAATTAAATTAGTTACTTTATTTGGCATTAAACGCTGAAAACGTAATAAATATAAAGGAGATTAAGGGTTCATTTAGTTCTCCATTTTATAAAATTAAATTAAAATAAATAAAATTTGTAAAAATGGAGTTTAGATAAAATAAATTTATTGGAAGTTGTTGTGTTTGGATATTCTTTTTGTAAAAATAAGTTTGATAAAAAATCTGTTTGAATGATAGGAATTAAAAGTATTAAATGTATAATATAGAATAAATTTATTTCTCCTTTTTCAAAACCCATATTTTGTTAAAGAAAAAGTAGCTTTTCTCCTCAATTTTCAAAACTACAGTTTAACTCACTTTTTATTTTTCAAAAAATTAATTTTTGTTTTACCTGCGTTTGCCCAAATACACTTTTTAGAAATTTATAATTAAAAATCATGATTTTTTTTTTTTAAAGATGAACCAAAGACCCCTAAAGCAAGAGAGGAACAACATGCTTTGCCCGCCACAAGATACTGACAACTGCGAAAAGCAAGGGTATTAATTCTCGCCATTTCATCTATAACGCAGTTCACCTAGATTGATTAGATTAATATTTTATCCCCGGAATTTATAACAAAAAATTTCTAAATTTTTTTCCCAAATGGATTCATATATTATGAGATAGAAAAAAACCACATTGTTAAAAAATAAGCTTAATTTACATTATTATCTCCTTTTCAAAATTTAAACATGTTTTTATTAAAAAAATATCTATAATAAGATTATGACATAATTAGTAGATAACTAAATTTCTTAAATATAAATTTAATTTTTAATCATATAATATGAGTTTAATTTTTAACCGTATATATGAAAAAATGTTTGTTAACAAAAACAAAATCCATTTCGACCTTTGTGCTAAAAAAATATCTTAAGGTCATAATTATTAATATAATTAGATATGCAAAATAAAAAATAAAATAAATAATAAGGTTCTATAAATTAGAATGATGTGTTTCTAGAAGTATAAAAATTTGAGGGATTTTTGCCCCTTCTTTATAGCCTTATATTGAGTATTGATCAACTATATATGATTCTGAATTTCTTTGAAATGGGGGGTGTCGCTACCAACCGCTCACGTCAAACGTTAATATTCAAAGTCAGCCTATGTTCTAAATCATACATTTCCGGATGAAATAATTGCTGTTTTGAATATTATCCCATCTTTCTTGTTTATAATTCAATATTCTTTTGATCATTTCTCAAAGTACTATCTGATTTCCAAATTTTAATCAAATAGTCTATTTGTACGGGAATCTCTCCTACATTGCTTGCCTCTCATTTTTTTTTGGGCTTTCCGATCATATTTGACATACAAATTTGTGAAGTTCGTGGGCTCGAAAAAGTATTTTATCGTTTTAATAAGCCCTGTTTTTGCAATATTAGTAATATATCGTATAGCTTACTTATGGCCACGTTAATAATCCTAGTTTGTTTTGGTATGCCTTCTCTTTTCAATGGCATTAAATTTTTATTGGAGTCACGAAAGACATTTGATTTTTCATGTCAACATCTAACACTCTTAAAATTATTCAATGGGCATACCAGTAAAAGCAAAAATTATTTATTATATATTTCAATCTACTTCAGAGATACAGATTAACCAATAACCAATAATAAATATAGGATGTGTTTAATGATAAGAAATGTACTTAACCAAGAGATAATCAGAGTTGGCAAAGACTAAAAATAATCTAAGATAAAGAAAGATTTTTTAATTGGCTATGAAAAAATGTCTATGAAAAAAAATTGAAATTTTAGCCTGTTAAATATAATAAGATAAATCAAGATTTTTAAATTGGATGCTTTAAGAAAAATTTCGATAAAAATATGGTAGGTAAATAAAAATTAATCGTGGTGAGAAACGAGAGAATGTAACAATAATGGAAAAAGATAAGATTGGCACTCAATTTTTTTTCCTTTTATTTTGTACCCCGCATCATATGCAATGCATTAAATCAAGCGGTGGTTAAACAGTATACTGAACCCAAGAACGTGCGAGAATCTTTTTCCGGTGACAACAATCAGCAATTGTCTTACGTGGCAACTATTGTTTCGAAGTTATAGCATCCTTTACGACAAGGCGGTCGCACAGAATCGAAGCTCTCAGTTGCACCTCGCGACGCATAGGCTACAGGTGCGGAGGAGCCCGCCTTGAGGAAGCATCTCTCTATCTATATAAATAATCGAAGTGTCGGCTTTCGGCTCTCTGTATTTCTTCACAATCTTTGAGCTCCTTCTCCAATTTATCTCTTGTCGGAGCTGTTTCTATATACCTGCCTTTATTGATGGCATCCCAAGCCAGCCTTCTCCTCCAAAAGCAGCTCAAAGGTTAGCTATGACAGAATTTCTGTCTTTGCTTTTGTGTTCGTATTATTGATATGGTGATAGCCGCAAAGGTTTTCGCGTGGATTTCCCGCGATGTTTTAATTGGCCTTCTGTTGGTTTCAGATCTTTGCAAAAACCCCGTCGACGGGTTCTCCGCCGGTTTAGTAGATGAAAACAACATATTTGAATGGAGTGTCACGATAATTGGACCTCCCGATACTCTTTAGTAAGTCCATATAATATTTTTCTTTTATCTCCAAATAAAAAATCAATATGATTTCCTATTTCTAATTGGATTTTTTACATATCCAGGCATAATTTTTTGCTTGTATATCTTCGTTAAGTTAAGCGGCTGGGTTATGGTATTCGGAAGATAATACATTCGATTACTTACGGGGGCTCTTCAAAATTAAGTCGGAGTGCTTTAGTTTTGGTGATTCTTATTGGCTTTTAAATTTACAAGATTCCTTCTTGTCTACCCTAATCTTGATGGGTTCATCAAGATAGTAATAGCATGAATCCCTTGCTTCTGTTCTTCTATTTAATTGACGAGATTGCAGGGAAGAGCGGGAAAGAGAGGGGGGGTGTTTACGGTGGGAGTATTGGAGTTTCAAAGTCTTAGATTTAATTGATCAGCACATGATGATTAGAGGGAAGGGATAGCTATCATGAATGAGAATGAGAGATGTGATGACAGTAATTTCCTAGGTTGCAAAGGGATTACACTCTACCGAACTGCTGACTATCTTTTGAACTATTAGGATTGGTCCTTACTTAGTTTCATTTGCATCCATCAGATTGTCCTAATATGTTGTCTTTGCTTATCTTCTTGAATGTTAGAAAATGCTTCTAATTCATCACTTCACTTTCATCTAGTTGGTTGAGTTCTACTGATTGATATTTGTGCTCTTTCTATTTTCCATTTGGCATTTGAATTTTACTGACTATTGCTCTGCTGTCCTGTAGTGAAGGGGGATTCTTCAACGCCATAATGAGTTTTCCATCGAATTACCCGAACAGCCCACCATCAGTGAAATTCACTTCAGAGATATGGCATCCAAATGGTTGGTTTTTGGTTTTTCCCCCCTTTTTTGACTTTGTGCTCCTCATCTAATTAAAACAACACAACTTTAACTTATATTTCTGTTCAATTTGTAGTATATCCTGATGGACGGGTTTGCATCTCAATTCTCCATCCCCCTGGTGAGGATCCAAATGGTTATGAGCTTGCAAGTGAGCGCTGGACACCTGTTCATACAGTATGTGAAAATATAGAACCATATTCCTTTTTTTTTTTTTCTTTAGATGAGAGAATTTGCATCTCATTACCAAGCTGGTGGCCTAGCATCGTTTTTGCTGGCTAAATCAAGCTGGTGCTAGGTGGTTGATGTTTGGGACTAGTATACATATGTTTTTACAAATGCAGTGTGCTCTTGTGGAATAATTAAGCATCAACAATATAATGTCTGAATATGTGCCACATGCTCACTATATATTGCAGTTATTTTACTGTATTGATTGTCTGGTTTGTTATGTCCATCACATGCAATATTTAAGTGAGGTTTGCTTATCATAGTTCTCATGTAGTATAGGCATTGCAAAAAATGCCAAGTCAGAGAGTTGTGGAGTCCTTCTTAATATTCATATTTCCTTCACTTGATATGCTAAGGCACTCAAGACTTTAATGCTTCAAATTACTTACCCCAAAGGAAATCTGATCATTGAAGATACTGCAAGGAAGTACTAGATTACCAGTCCCATAGTTACTGTCTGATGTTGGATTTCAGTGTGATTCTTTAGCCAACTGCCTTGCATGTTATTCATGATATACAAGAAGTTTGCATCTGAAAGTCAGTGGCGTCCCCCCACCCCCCTCCCTCAAAAAAAAAAAAAGGGCAATTTCTTTTGAAAAATATTATGTAGACACACACACTTGGCAGAATCTCTGAAATTGATTTTGGGCTGGTCCCCCAAATTTTTTGATCCAATCATAAAACTCAGTCCCATCATCAATAACTCCAGCTTAAACATGATATGGACACCACAGCCCAGAAGCTTAGTATCTTGAGAAATGAAATTCATCTCTTTGCTTGTGAGTCTTGAGTTTTTTTTTTTTTTTAATTTATATGTTTGTTTGTGGATTGTGGGCAATTTGGTCTTGGCCCCCGTCCAGTCTAGGGCTTGTTCTGCCCTTGGTGAAAGTTCTCATGTACTATCAGCGTTACATTTGATGGGAGCTCATGTCAGCTTGGAGCTGTTTCATTGTATGCATTCATAAAAAAAAAATAATAAATATACTACATTTGAACTCAAATATAAATCACTTTTAACTGTCTTATGGATATTAAGGAAAGTTGTTAAACTCCTTAAATTTTTCCCACATTTAATTTATTTTCTGGAGTTGCTCCTAATTAAATACAATACCTTTCCAAATCATAAATTTAATCTTGTGTAATCTCTCTCTCTCTTATTTTTTAATTAATGATGAGTATTTATGGAAAAATTTATTTAATGATCCATAAAAACTCTTCTCTAAGTGTCTTATATTTGAGACTGGTGGAAGTATATAGTATTTGTAGAATACACATTAAAAGTCCCATTTGCAAACGCTCTTCTAGGAGGAAACTTGCACTTATCATTGGAGCTTGTCTCTTAATATATTCAGAGTGAAAGGCACAATAATTATATCACTTATATCTATTTTGTGATGGTTCAGAGAGCTTAAGATAGAAATAGCTAAAATGCTAGTGAAGACTACAAACGTTTAATGCCTTGAAACTAATCTAGACTGTTAAAAATTTCAATGTTGGTTGCCATTTCTAACTTTGCTGGATATCTGTGGAAATGGTATGTCACTTCATTTCCACCCCTAATGTTGATTCTATGTTACTTGTTGCTTGTATTCACAACCTTATTTGTTCCCCCTAACACTGGTTTATTACTAACGTCATATATATTGTCTTGCAGGTAGAGAGTATAGTATTGAGTATCATTTCTATGCTTTCTAGTCCAAATGATGAATCTCCGGCAAATGTGGAAGCTGCTGTAAGTTTTTTACCATTTTTTGTTTTATTTGTTTTTACATAGTTGTATTTGTGCAATTTTTCCTACCACGGTCCCACCTCCATCATGGTACTTATGTTTTGCAAACTAGATATATTTTGTCTTCTTTTGCACTCTGTATCCTAGAAGCAAAAGAACAAACTAAAATTTGTCCTGAGGAACTGTAAAAGTCTTTGTAACTTAACAATAAAGTGGGTTGTCTATTTTAGGTATTGTTGCAATCTTATGTACTAAACAATTCTGGTCCCTGGATAGTCTTGGTTGTGTATATTCAATTTATTTCATTAGATATTTCCTTAAGCTCAGGAACCTGATTCATAAATAATTGATGATTAGTCGTCTGAGATATGTGAGCACCATAGTCATGCCAAATGATGGGAAAAACTTTGCACAAGTGGAGGGGCTTGTATAATAGACTCTTCAATTAAATCTGCATGTACACCTGCAGATCAAGAAGATAACGAAGAGATGGTTTCATTTTTAAGTACGCCCAGATTGTGCAAGTAACAGATAACAATACCCTGGCAAAATATATGGGGAATATATTCATCGCTTGGTTTGTCCTTTCTAAATGAAGATCAATGTTTTTGTGGATCTGATTTGTGACACAGCATGTGTGTATGTATCCTGTCTGAGTTAGGCAGATAATATCAAACTGATGGGTATCCAAGTGGGATGGAAAATCCTCCCTCAAAAGCTAGTTATTGAGGTGAGATAACCAACCCACTTATATATCCCATTAAGCATCCCATATTACTCAATGTAGGACTTGGACATCTAAGTCCCGTCAATTGGCTCCCCTTAAGAGTCGATGTCCCGGCAACTCCACACTACGACACTTCACTCAGTGATACTTCACTTGACTCCCTTGTTGGTTAGGACCCTCTACCAGTCAGAACCCTCCGTCGGTAGCCCTCTCTGGAACCATCGATGCCTAAACTCTAATACCATTGATTAGTACCCGAGTGGGATGGAGAACCCTCCCCCAAAAGCTAGCTATTGAGGTAGGAAAACTAACCCATTTATATACCCCATTGAGCATCCCATACTACTCAATGTGAGATTTGAGCATCTTATACTACCCAAGTCCTCATCACAAACCTAGTAGAAAGAATTCATTGATCCAATAATTCCACTTCAAACATTGTGTACATTGGCTTTGTTGATACTTTGCCTAATAGAATGTGTTGTATATGCCAATTTTTTGGTTGCTTGAGAATTTTGAATATGATATTGTAATTTCTTGTTACTTCAATCTTGAATTTCCCAATCTTCTTTTGTGGTTGCTCTGAGATCTATACTGCGATCAATTGTTGCAGAAGGAGTGGAGAGACAGGAGAGACGATTTCAAGAAGAAGGTTAGCCGATGTGTGAGGAAGTCACAAGAAATGTTGTGATTCATTACTAGCGCCTGGTCCTGCTTATTGTGAACTGGAGGACATATAACTTTATCAATGTGTAATGGACTGGTTCACCTGTTACTACGGTTGATCCATGTAGAATGCCATTGGAAGTTGTCAACATGCATCTTTCTTCAGTTCCGTTTTGTTTATTCTCTACACGGCCACTTGTCATGACTTGGAAACAACAAATGTATTGAAAGTGTTTTGGCTGGTGTTTGGGGTGACTTTATTGGAAAATTACTTTGTTCATCTCCATAACCTTATTCTTAAATTGAGTTTAGGTGCTGCCAAGTTTTGTCTTTTGCTGGACATTGTTATTTTGTGATTTGCTAGTATTTTCCTCCGTGTTCCATCTTGAAGTGTGGTATGGTGATCAAAACTCCTGTATATTTCCCTCTTATGTTCTTATTTTCTTCGAAGTGGTATGGTGTGGACGGCCTTAGCACGCAGTGACATAGGATTTCGTAACTGCGGGGAGTTTCTTCACAGTCAAGGCTGGGGAGAATATCCTTTCTGTGTTTTTCGTGCTGCTTTAACAACCTGGCAAGTCTTGCTATTTGCAAAGCCCCTCTCTAACAATGGCAGAGCCATTTACTTAACGGTTCAATCAAGGGACGTCACAGGTATATTTATTGGCGGTGTTGTTTCTTGACTAAGTTGAAATGAGAATGCATCCTAGCTCATCCACAATTAAATTTAGGGAAAAAAAGGTAAATTTCCTATTTTTTATTCAAAGTTGTTTATCTATAGGATTATTTATATTGTGACTTCATACAGATCTTATTTAAATTAATAAAAATGTTGTTTGTTGCCATTTTTATCCTTCATTATTAATTATTGGAGTCAGATTTGAATATTGTTATAATTAAATAGGGATAGTTTTTTCAATGTGAGTTTTTTCATTTATAAGTTTTGAACACTGGATCCAATTCATGGGGAATCAACTTTCTTTCATTTGTCCTAATTACTGTTATAGTATATTGATTTAATGACTTAACAATCAAAACATCATATGTATGGTTCAACCAAAACAAAGGTTTTTTTTTATTTCTTTAAATTGTTTGATATTTAGTTGTCACTTTAAATTTTTACTAATTCAGAACAAACTGTGCCGGGTTTTAAACGGGGGAAGCTTTCCCGTTTGAAGGGTTTTTTGACTGCCCAAAACAGCTAGATAAAAAGTTCAAGCATGTAACCAATTTTTTTTTCAGTAATGGAATAGCTAACAGTTCAGTAAGACGTGTATTGTGTGTGGACAATACGTATAGTCTTATCGAGTCACTTTGTCCTGTTTTTTTGTTTTTGGGGGCCAGAACTTTGTCCTGTCTTTAATTTCACATTATATGTAAATTGTTAACATTTTTATTAAAAATCATTGGTTGACAACATGCAACAAATAAAAACTAAAGCTGCTTGAGAAAACTTGTGGAGATGGTACCCCCTAAAACTACTAGTTGACAAGAAACCGAAAAGATCAAGAACATGTGAACTCTCGGACAAAGCAATTTGACTGGACAGATGCAAAACAGGATTGTGTAATTAAGCTACAAAGCAAGCAATTGCAATAAAATAGAGTCATAGCCAATCGTGGAGACATGTTTAGACCCCGATGTTATGTGAAGAGAGCTAAAAAGAGTAAACCTATATAGAAATCTCAACAGAAACTTATTTATTTCTCAGTCATTGATTTGTTTTATTTACATAGAATTTGACGAATAAATGATATTATTCACTAGCCACAAGCCAAAAAAAATGTGACTTGTTATAAAATTTATATTGATATCGAATGTTGATAAGGTAATCGCTATAAATGTGGAAATAAGCCACTGTTATTGGTCAACATTCACTTCATCTAGGCATCTAGCTATTGAAAATCAGTTTGTGCGGATGCGATGCGATAGAGGGTAAACGTCAGGTGCAAGGAACAAATAAACCATAGTATATCGAAACGATCAATGACAAACACATGATTAAACAATTCAGAACTAAGTTCCCACATATTATTCTTCCTCCGCTCTCCTATAGGCTCTAGCAGTTCCAAATATAGAACCATTTATAAACCACATTTTTTTTCTTGCTGAAAGTTATATGAGCATTATAGAATTGAAAATTATTTCAGTAAACACATGACAATATTAGGTTAATTTCATGTTTATAATTATCTCACATATATTCTATTGCACTATATCACTCTCAACTCTTAACTAACCCTGCCTTGCCCCTTCGCCACCTTTTGTCTTTCCCTACTCTCAATTCAATAGCTAATTAAAGTGGCAGACATCACTCGTTCCTATGTCCAATCGATGAAAATACAGTAAAATAAGTATTACAGCTGAGAGGATCAATATCTCGTTAAATTATTGATAATTTTTTTTATTCACTTGTTATACTATTGGCTGCACAAAAAGATTACCTAAAGTTTTCTTGAAGACAATCTAAAACAGAAAGTAGAAGAGAGCATTCTTCCGTAAAGATGTTTACGCACTACGTCGTAGCCAACTATTTTTCTAGCTACTGACAAAAACCTTCACCACTTTCTCTCATAGGATTCCACCATGTATGGTGATAGAAGAACTGTCTCATGATTAATTTAACATGATATCCTTTCCCAAAATAAATAAATAAGTTTTGGTTAAAAAAGATATCGATGGTGCGTGTGGGAGGTTGGTGGGTGTAATTTTCTCCCCCCAATAAAGACTAGAAGCTCATGTTGCTAGGCACCTTCCCTTCGTCAGCATAAAAAGTTATTATTTTAATTTGAATGATAATTTTCTCGAATTTTTTGCCCTAAAAATTGGAGAGAACTTAATATATATATATATATATATATGACTGATTTTCTTTCTCCTCATTTACTCTTTCATTTTTTTTAATTTTATTTTTAATTTTACGAAGATTTTACGTCAACCAGCAGAAAGTTGGATTAAACTTAATTACCGTGAATAAAATGGTCATAGAACACGCCACTTACTTTAAGGCTTAATTAATTATGATATAAAATTGTTTTGAGATATAGTAAATAATACTCTGGTTCTTAATATAAGACTCTTTTAACCGAATCACAAGGATTAAGAATTGGAATTAAAACTAATTAACTATCTCAATTTCTTCAAAAATCTTAATATTTTTTCAAAACTACCCTTATTTAATTTCTCTCTTTTTCTCTATGAATATATTAGATAGGGGTATTTTTCTAAAAATGTATAATAAATATTATCTAACGGGTTTTATATTTAAAATTAAGATAAAAGATTTTTTATATAAAACGGGATAGATGGAGTAATATATAAGAAGCAGCGCCTCTGCTCTAACGAACTGGTACCACTATTTTTGTAGTGACTGATAAGTGCAATGAGGATGTAAGGGTTGTCCCACCTGACCCTTCCTCCTTTTCAAGGGAAACATTTGATTTCAGTACGATTCTGAACGGAAATTAGTCTCAGTAGTGGAAATCTAGGAAAACCCCACTTTAACCCACATTCTCATTCTCTATTGAGATGATTTATTGCTTTATTTGTCAGCAATAGTTGGTATTTAAGTTTTGGACACTGTTAATTTCAGCCAAGTTTCACCAATCCACACTCACAATTAATGTTTCTCTCATCAATTTAGTACTAACTATATGCCCAAAAAAAAAGCAAACTGATATCGTGGTGTGTCCAAATTAATTAGGTCAGACTCAAGAGTATGCATGGCTGTCATTATAAAACAAACAATATCTTAATCACTTGGAATAAGAAGATGAAACGATAGGATAAAGCGTGGATATGCTTCCTTCTTTTTCTATATAGTAGCAGTATTAAAAAAAAACAACTTGAGGACGACCTAATTGAATTTTGGATTCAAACAGAAGAAAATAGTCATCTCATGCAGTAGTTGATTAACAGGAGTCAAGACAGCGGCGTTATACTATATATTTATATTGTATGTATATATATACCCACACACAATATTCATCCTATCTAGCTATCTGTGATATGTTATGTATCATATCCTTCCAAATAAAGGTTATATATACAGAGCACGCATGGAGAAAAACAGGACCCTTTTATTAGTGCCTGTTTGGATTTCACGAAGAAGCGCTTATGTGAAAAAAAAAATGCTTATATTCAACTTTACCAAACAGACACCTTGTTTGCAGAATAGCTTAAGAAGTCCAGAAGCTCGATTGTAATAAGCTGGACCTGGTCGCTTATGATAATCACTTTTGGGAGATTATGACCGTTAGAAGCATTTAATGCTTCTTTTACCCAACATTTTGTCCAAACCGCCTTGCGCAGCTCGCGGACCAAAACTCCTTCGCCTGTCTTTTTAACCAAGGTTGTCTGCTCCACACCACGCGAAACCGGTCCGTCGTCGGCGTAACCCAAACTCGGAAGAAGCTCGGCTTCTCTTCTCCATCGGGCCTCACGGAGTCACAGCCCCTGAAGCCTCGTGCAAAATCTTGCACAGTGACAATCTTCGCTTCTCTGGTGGTTCTCATGGCGAAGATCCCCCTTCGGCTGTGCTTGGCTTAACCACCGTCGGCTGCCTTGTGTAAACTCGGAACAAGGTCGGCTTCTCTTCTCCATCGGTTCTCACGGAGTCACAGCCCCATCGGCGTGGTGTAAAATCTCTCACGGTCACTTTCTTCGCTTCTCCGGTGGTTCTCACGGCAGAGATCCCCCTTCGGCCTCCTGCAAAGGCTCCCACAGTCATCTTCTTCTCTTCTCCTTTGGTTATAATGGCAGAGAAGCCCCATCGGCCTCCTGCAAGATCCTCCACGGCCGTCCTCTACCTACATACCCCTGCGTCTCAGATCCGGTCATCCTCTCGGCCAAACTCGTCCTATAAATCACGCTGCGTCATCCTCTCTTGCTCATTATCACCATGAACTGTGCCTTGTCGTATGTATCTCACTACTGCGTCGCAGATCCAGTCATGGTCTCGGCCAAACTTGTGCTCTAAATCTCTCTGGTTCGTCCTCTCTTTGTCATCGTGGCCGTGAACTATGCCTTCTCGTCCTTTCTCACCACCGTGTGTCATCATCTTCAGTGTTGCAGAATCCTCCAAGGAACTTCCTGGCTTCATCATTGTTGGTGCCTTTGATCTCTGAAGGTAATGTTCCTCTGGATATGCGAACAATAATGAACGATTCAATTATTATCATTTCAGTTTAAGATGCACAATAGAAAGGTCTTTTGGAGTTTGGAAGAACAGATTTCAAATTTTACATCGCATGCCTAGTTACAAATTTCAAACACAAGTTCAGATAGTATGTGCAACAATGGCTATACACAACTTCATTAGAAAGAATTCCCAAATAGATTCTGAATTCTTACGATTTGAAACTGAAAATGTGGTTCAGCAAGACGGTAATGATGGTGATGAGTATGAACCCACATCTGGAAGTTCAACTATGACATCCTCAAGAGAAACGGATTATATTCGTAATTTACTTAGAGATCAAATTGTCCACTGTTTACAAGACAATTAGTTATATATAATTATTTTTTAATATTAAACTTTAGTATTTTTTATTTTTACTTTAACATGAATACTGACAATTCTAATTATGTAATATTTTCATATTATTCATAAATTAGAATTTTACATATTTACATATTAAAATTTTATCCCATTACATAATATTATTATGTATAAATAATTCATTTATAAAAAAGTAGTATTATTTAAGGACAAGGGGCATTTAAGACATTTCAAGTCAGGATCTATCCAAAAGTGATTTTCAGAATCTTTATCCAAACACAATTAATTATGGAAAATCACTTTTTAAGTTTAACTATCCAAACACAAATCATTTTTTACATAATCACTTATACATATAATCACTTGTGGAAAAACTAATCCAAACACACCCTTATTCAATAACGATTCAAGTATTGGTATTTATTGTGAATTAATTTCGATGAAATTCAGAGCTCGAATTTTTTAAAATGCCAAAATATTCAAAACAAGTTTGATTCATATGTAGTCACCATTACTGGTTGCCGCGAATAGATTAACCGCACTGTCTGCCGCGGTCCCACTTATCACTTGTCTTCTCTGCTCTCTCGATCCTCCTCTTTATAAAACCCAACCTCGCTTCCTGTATTTAGCACTCTTAACCTAAAACTAAAATCATCCACTATACCACAAAATTAAGCTTTCTCTAAACATGTCTACCGTTGGTGGATCCAAAGCCATATGGCGACGATGCCTGGCCTCGGCATTCCGAACCGCCCTAGCCTGCACCATCGTCGGTTGCATCACCCTTTACGGTCCTTCTTCAATCCAACGCCTAATAGGCTTCCCTGCATTCTCCTACGTCACAGTTATTCTCATCGTAAACGACGCCACTTTGGGTGACACCTTGTATGGCTGCTGGCTCGCGCTTTACGCCACCATCCAGAGCGTTGGTCCCGCTATATTGAGCTTGCGGGTTATAGGACCGAGCCGCCTCACCACGGGCACCACCTCCTTGGCGGTGGCGCTGGCTGCATTTGTGGTGGTGGCACTGCCTGCGGAGTGGACTCATTTGACAGCGAAACGCATAGCACTTGGTGAGATAGTGATTGTTTACGTCGTAGCTTATGCTCATGGCGACCACACTGAGCCTGTCATGCACCCTCTCCGCGTGGCAGCTAGTTGTGCCATTGGAGCGTTGGCTTGTGTTGTCGCATTGCTGATACCTTTCCCACGACTTGCATGGGGCGAGGTAATTAAATGATATCTAGTTTAGTAAATTTTCTTCATGTGTTTATGCTCCACAGAATAAATGCTCCGTATGTATCGTGCTTATGGTGCTTTGTCCACTAGTTGTGTGAACTACAAGGGTCAGTATTGTGAAGTGCAAAAGAAGAAAAATTGGTTCATTTTCATGCCGAACATAATTACACACACTGGGATTGAAATTCTATACTGGTGTTTGGTGAAGGTGAAACAGAACAAGAAGCTGCTGGCTCAGAATACCTTAGAGAGACTGAGGCTTCTTGTGAAGGCAATATGTGGAGAGGACAAGGCTACTGCTGTTGCGTCAATCTCTCGTGCCAAGTCTTTAGCAACAAGCCGAACACAGCTCCTTCATAATATCACACGTTATCAAGTAAGTACATTTATCTCTTCCCCATGAAGAAAATTTAGTTATGAATTTAAGATGTTTATTGATAATAAAATTTTTAATTTGTATTTCTAATTGTTTTTTCTCTTTGACAGGAGGGCATGAAGTGGGAGAGGCCTCCATTTCTGAAACCCCATGACTTGAGCCCGCAAGAGAGGCTTGAAGAGGTAGATACGACATTGAGAGGGATGGAAATGGCTTTAAGAACCCTTAATTCATTCCCGGTTGGAATTCTTGATAACGAACTTCAACAAAACCTTAGTAGTCTCCAAGCGCATGTTACCTTGACCATAAAAAATGCTAGGCACAACTTAAATGGTGGCTCCCTGACCGTTCCTGAACCCAGCACAACCCACTTTCTCCAATCCCTTCAAACCTTCCCAATAGCCCAACAAGATTTGCCCATCTTTTTCTTCTTATTTTGCGCCACACTCCTTCACCGAAAATCACTGGCCAAATCTCCAAATTCCACTGAAGAACACAAAAATGAAAATCCCCCGGAGGATAAAAAACAGTGGGCTAATTGGGCCATTACATTAACATTCCCTGAGCTTATTCCAGCATTTATATGTTCTCTCTCCTTGGGCCTTGCAGTGTTTTTGGGCTTAATATATAGCAAAGAGAATGGGATCTGGTCCGGACTCCCAGTGGCCATAAGCTTCGTATCAACCAGAGAACCAACACTAGCACTTGCAAATGTTAAAGCCCAAGGGACTGTGTTAGGAACTGTGTACGGAGTATTGGGTTGCTTCGTTTTCGAGAGATTCTTGCCAATAAGATTCCTCTCTCTTCTTCCTTGGTTCATTTTCACGTGTTTCCTTCAACAAAGCCGAATGTACGGAAAAGCTGGTGGGTTTTCCGCAGTCGTTGGGGCTGTACTTCTATTGGGTAGGAAAAATTTTGGGCCACCAAGTGAATTTGCTTCGGCTAGAATCATAGAAACCTTCATTGGGCTATCTTGTTCCATTCTGGTGGATCTAATCTTAGTACCCAAACGAGCCTCTTCGTGCGCGAAAATTGAGCTCGCACGGAGTCTAGCCTCGCTTTATGAGTCTATTGGATCGCTGAGTCTTGGGGGGGAAACCAGGCCGGAAGATAGCGTAAAGAGGTTGAGAAAGCAAGTTAACGAATTGAAGAAGTTCGTTGCAGAAGCTGATGTGGAGCCTAGCTTGTGGTTTTTGCCCTTTCACAGTGCTTGCTATCATAAGCTTTTGAAGTCGCTATCGGAATTGACGGATCTCTTGCATTTCGAAGCTCACGCATTGAAGTTCCTCCAGCAGGAATTCGAGGGAAATGAAACTTCCTGGAAAGAGACCATGCTAGAACGCGACATTGGAAACATGAGGGAAATAATTTGTTCCTCCGTAAAAAGTTTTGAGGAAATCTGTAAGATGAAGTCGCTCAGATTTCTTGAGAAGGAGCTTGAGAGGAATAACATAAACTTTGATCTGGAATCGGGAATGTCGCCCAAATCTAAAGTCCGATTGGCTTCTGGTTTGAGCGAAGATGACATGGTAAAGGCCATAGGATCATATCTGCAACACTCGAGGAATGTTGTTGATATTATATATGGTGGTGAAGAAGGTGAATGGGAGCTAAAGAGTGAAGTTGTTCTGAGCTTGAGCGCTTTGGGGTTCTGCTTAAGTGCATATTTGCGCAAGACAGTGGAGATTGAAGAGGCAATCAAAGAATTGGTCCAATGGGAGAACCCTTCAAGGGAGATTAATTTGTACGACATATCTTGCAAGATTCATGCTTTAAGCAAATAACAAGTTCTGTTACATAATTCCAATATTAACATGCACTTTTAATTGTCGGAAAAAGTTTGTAGTAATTTTGGATTGCACAAATATATTTCTAGATTCAAGTGAAACTATCGGGAGTCTCATAACAAAATTTTTAGTAACTGTGGTTTATTAAAATTTTTATATTTTAAATAAGTATATAAGTTTTATTACTAAGATCATCATATTTATTTTTATGCATTCAACTAACTTATAATTTTAAATATACTATGTCACGAATTACGAGAGTATATAACATATAGAGACATTTATATCAATTTTTTAAAGAAAAATAGATCCACCATACTTCTTTTGTTTTCCTCTTCTATAGTTCTGTATACAGATGCCTTAGTAATTTCTCCAATTCTTATAATAATTCAATATCAATTATTTGTTAATCACAAAATCCATTTGTTAATCACAATATATAGGAACATCATTAAACGTGCTAAAAAGCAGATATTTCAACATACACACAAAAAAAAAAAACAAAGATATCACTAAGATTGGTGTGTTTGGGCTGGCTTTTAGGGAATTACCATCCTGAAACCACATTTTGGCAACAAAGTGGCTGCGCTGAGTTATACGCAAACCCACACACAACAAATCTATTATAAAACCTGATAAATTAATTATTTTATTATTGCACACAAAAACTATTATATATTATAAAATAGAGGTGGAAAACACGACATATTGCAATTTTAGGTTTTCACATCATCATGTTTATTATGAAGACAATTTGAGTCCATATATTCTAAATAATATTTATTTTTTATATATACTTTCATTTTTAAAAATTTGATATAATAATAAATATGAAAATAAAAATTAAAAATTTATTTATAAAAAAATCACGATTAAATTTGAAAATCATATATTTATGATTTGATTGTCTAGGTTCATAGTGAAATATATAAGATAAATATAAAAATAAAAATCATATATATATTTGTGAAAAAATTATGATTTAATAATTTAGGTTTACGATTACATCTGTATAAATCCATATTATGTAAATCTCTTTGTACCATTATGAGATCGATTTTAATTCTAAAGGCGTGTGTGTTTGAAAATAAAATTTCATCACATTGTTATTTACAATTTTTGTTGTTGCAATTTTCATATTTTTTTATATATTTTATCTTTTTTATATAATGCAATTGTGAAAATGGTTACTTCATAACAAAATTTTAAGGATGATTTAAATATGGAAGTAATTACTTTCTACGCCATAGTTTTCCTATTTTGAATATAGTTTCTATTATCACTTTCTATTCTTTATCTTTATATTATTCTTTCTTGTAATTCAAAAGGAACTTTCTAATTAAGAATTTTAAAAAATCCTTACACCTGTGTATGTTGGGATATACTATCATATCATAATGTAGGACAAACTATTCTAAAAAGTTATTTAATAATTTTGGAAAGTGAGTTTGGCATATATAGTGTTATCAGAAATAGACTATATAATTAATATAGATCTACAAACTTATATTTTATCACTACTTTTATGTGTTATTTACTTGCACCTACTACTATTCTTATGTAACTGAATAAAAGAAAAATTAATAAATTGGTGGACCATCAAAATCATTAGTCTTTACATTATTACATTTAATAATATCAAATATATAGATTCATATAATGTATTCAATTTTTATGTTTTTTATATACTTTTACATTTATATATTTTGGTTTCATAAGTAACATGTAATTAATATAGATATGTAGACTTATGTTCTATCAATACTTTTATGTATTCCTTGGAGATACTGCTTTTCTTATACAACTAGAAGTAAGAAAAATTAATATATAAGTAAACTACTAAAATCATTAGTTTTCATATTATTACATTTAATAATATAAAATATTTACATTCATAAAATATATATGATATTCATATTTATTATATATTTTCACATTTACATATTTTCATTTTATAAGCAATATCTGAGTTTTTCGTGTCTCCTATGGGTGTGAATTCTAGTTTAATAGACAATACAACTCAATAGGGGTGATCATGGGTCGGGCCGGGCCGGGTTTGACCCCGGCCCGATGCTCGGCCCGAAATATTTCGGGCCAGTTTCGGGCCAAGTACCGGGCTGACCCGATACTATATATCTTTTTTTTTTAATTAAAAAATAAAAAAAACTTATTTAATAATAAAAAATACATTTATTTATACTTAAAAATAGATTTTCTTAAAAAATAATCTTGGAAAAAAATAAAATTGTTCAAAATTTATAAATATTTAATCATTATACATTATTTTTACATAAATATTAAGTTAAAAAATTAATTCAAAATTTCAAAAAAAATTTGAAACATTAAAATTTTAAAAAGTTTTCATAATATTTACATAGTAAATGTATTATATTAGATACATAAAGAAAAAAAAATTCTACAAAAATTAATTAAGAAATATAAAAAATTAGAAAAAAAATTTAAAAATATATATATATATATATAGATCGGGCCGGGCTAGGGTTAGGGCGGCCCGACATTTGGCCCGGCCCGATTGGCCCGAAGTGGTCGGGCCGGACCGGGCCAACCGGGCCTCGGTCAGGAATGTTCAGCCCTACAACTCAATACGCGGTCCTAAAAAATTTGGAATATAAAATCTTGTACAAACAGAATTTTAAAGATTCTTGCAAGATGAATGTTAACGGGTTAACAAAAACAAACAATTCAAGATTTATAGGATAAAATAAAAAGTAAAATATAAATATAGCATTTTAATTCAAAAAATTAATTAAAAAATTTAAATGTGAATATTCTGATTAATTAAAAAATATTTAAATTAATTCAATGTGTTATCCAACTGACGTGGCAACTTCTATCGTAATCTTGTACGGACAACGCCGGTCGCCTGCGGCAGCATGGCAATAGTGCACTGTTTTGTTTGGTCGAGAGATCAGAGACCATAAACTCGAAATAAGTAACCTTCCTCCGACAGAGACGACTTTCCAAAGCTCGATTATCCTTCTTCAGTCCTTAAGCTTGCCATCATCTACCTCTCAATCTGCCCTTCTTCAGATCTCAATTTTCAATATTGTTTATCTATAAATTCTCTTCACCAAAACATTGTACCCATCTTCTGCATTCCACAGGTACTCAACTATTCCCGAAGCAATAAATGATTTATCACAAATATGGTAGAATGTTGGTTTAAAACTTATTCTGCTTGTTGCTCAAGTTGTTCTTCACTATCCCCGACCCTGCGTCTAGTTGTTTGGAAATCACTGGATTTGACATCAAATTTTGATGGCCCACTAACTGTTTATGTGTAGAAATACCCAGACGGATAAATCACCATTATCATTTCTTAAACTTAGGTTTGATTCCTATTTTTGGGTGTCTGTCATAGCCGCTTTCATCACTGGTCTTCTCCTTTCCGTGAGTTTGAAGTCTATGATTATGAAATTGAAAAATGTTATTTATTCATTCTTCGGGTAGCTTTTTAAATTTTCTAATTTAGCGTTTATTGGGAGACATTTTAATTTTCTGGACCTCTGATTAAGGGTTGTTTGGATCAGAGTTGTGGTTAGGGATTTTGATAGGTCTTTGCTGAAGTTCGAGATCACGTCTAATGCTGGCTCTCTCTGTCTCTCCTGCTCTGCTTGTCGCTGAAGTAGTTCTTCCCTTTCCCTGAGCCATTGACTCTGCATCTACTTGTTTGAAGTCACTTGATTTACATTTACTTATAAAATTTTCGTGACCCATTTAATATTTATGTGTGGAAGTACTCAGATCAAAACGAGTGCAAGAAATTGACTGTTTGAAAATTCGTGCAGGAACTGAATTTTTGAGGTTTGGACTTAGGACAATGGCAGCGAACTCCTCAAATGAAGAACAACAAAAAGCAGCAAAGTCACCTCCCCAGCCATCCCCCTTGCGCTTTTCAAAGTTCTTTCAGGTGAAATATCGCATGTCATTTTTTGTTATGTGGGTTTCATATCAAGTCGATCTGGTTGTTGGCATGTTTCTCTTCTACTAGCTCTAACTTTTATTATAGATATAATGTTATATGTGCTAATGACCATATTCCTGACATTATTTACATTGATTCTGTCTATTATGAACAAGATGAAGCATTCTCTTCTAAATATATTAGATTGCATTGTTTAATCTTTAAGCCTGTGATTTTTGTACTAATAATAGAGAAAAAAGAAAAAAAAGGGTGGGCGAGTGTTTTGGGGGATCAGGAATAGGTCTGTTTGGACTTTCCTGGGAGGATAAGAGTTTTTTTTTCCCGGCCAAACTGGGAGGATGAGAGTTACTCATCCTGATATATGGGCAAAATTAAAGAATCTTCGATTTTTATCACTATATTTCCCTTTACCTATTGTCTTGCAAAACTATGGTTAGATGTTTTCATTTTGTGTACACAATATCATATTCCATCTGGTAATATCTGTGATTACCAGAAAGGTACTTTGCTGGGTAATTTGCTTTATATCACTGGCTCTTTTAATTTGTTATGATTTCTTGTTTAACCAATATTTCTTTTGCTACTTACAACAGTCCAATATGAGAATTCTGGTCACTGGAGGAGCTGGATTTATTGGCTCTCACCTTGTCGACAGATTGATGGAAAATGATAAAAATGAGGTTAGCACTTCCAATATCTTTCTGTACACAGTCATCAAGTGTGTTAGTGATATGATAAATTTTCTAGCAATGGCACACCTTAGTTTGTGAGGTGAAATAAAATTTTAATTTCATACTTTTGGCTTATCAGGTAATTGTTGTTGATAACTTCTTCACTGGATCCAAGGACAACCTTAGAAAATGGATTGGTCATCCAAGATTTGAGCTAATCCGCCATGGTACTAGACCAATCTCCACTGCTTGTTATTATCTTAGTTGCTATTGAAGTTCAAATTCTTTTTTGGCAAAAAAAAAAAAAGATTCTGTCCTTTGACTCTGTAATCTGTGTTTGGCCTCTTGGATCTAGCCTGTGAAGGACCATGCAATGGAAGTTTTTTGGTTATTAAACCAGATATTAAATGACTATATTTGAGGTCTTTGGCCTATTCTGGCTCGTGACTCTTCTGGGCTTGCTGTTCCCAGAATCTGTCCTATGTAATGAGGGTCTAGCCTCTTTTTCCTTTGGGAAAAGAAAAAGACTTATATTTGAAGCTTTATAATTCAAATGCTATTGTAGTTTGGCTTGCTCTATTATACCGTACTCACACAACAAGAATGATGAAGCTGTCATATGTGCTGAGTTTTCTGTACTTCCCATTGTTTTAAAACATTTTTATGAATTACGGTTGTTGACTTGTGGTTCTTTTTTTGGCCTCCTATGTAGATGTGACAGAGCAGTTATTGGTTGAGGTCGACCAGATCTACCATCTTGCTTGCCCTGCTTCTCCAATTTTCTACAAATACAATCCTGTGAAGGTGGGTCTTTAGTGTCTTTTAGTATTGTTCTTTCATTTACCATGAGCTTATCATATATACAATTTCAAGTCAAGTGTATTACCTGTGCATTTTCTCCTTCTTGCTTGAATGTATATTATTATAGTTGATTTGAAAGTTCTATCTGTCCAGTGGACCTTGAGACTTACAGCTAATAAAACTTTACAGACAATAAAGACAAATGTTATTGGAACATTGAATATGCTTGGCCTTGCAAAGCGAGTGGGAGCACGGTTGGGAGATTTTATTCCTTTTTCTTCATTTGATAGTCTGAATTGATACAGCCAGTTGGTTTCAAGAAGTTTGTTATTTATTGGGCAGTATTTTGCTTACATCTACTTCGGAAGTCTATGGGGATCCTCTTGTGCACCCACAACCGGAAACCTATTGGGGCAATGTTAACCCTATTGGTAAGTGCTTATAATCAATCCAAACTTCTATCTTTTGCATATCAAATGAGCAGCTAAAATTTTTATAATTGCCAACTATAATTTAGCAGAGTTCTGTGTAACGTGTAGAACTGAAACACTCGTGTCTTTTTAATCTGTCCCCTTCAAAGTGGTTTATTATTTTAACTACCACTTAAGTGGACAAACATGGTATTTATTAATGAATATAAGAATCTAAAATCATTTGGGTACATGTTCTATTTGTGTCACGTCTACCAAAACAAGGAAGGAAACCTTTTTTCCAATTAAGTTTCAGCCTCATGGTGTGAGGTGCACCTGAGTCACGTGCTTTGCATGATGATGTATCAAAATATTGTTGGTGAAAGTAAAAGAAAATGTTTTGTCAAACCTGTGGGGTATTGTCGAAATAAAAAGCATTTCCACAACAGGAGTTCGGAGTTGCTATGATGAGGGGAAGCGGGTGGCAGAAACTTTGATGTTTGATTATCATAGGCAGCATGGAATAGGTAAAGTCTTGCCTTTTAAGTTCCTTTTCCATATTTGAGGGTCAATTCCAATTTAATTTTTTCTTTGTTTCCATCTTCTCAATATGTTTACTTCCAACATATCACAGAAATACGCATTGCTAGAATCTTTAACACATATGGACCACGCATGAATATTGATGATGGGCGTGTAGTCAGCAATTTTATTGCTCAAGCACTTCGGTAAGTCCTTAATATTTATGATGTTTTAGTGTGGTTAGATCCACTGTCAATGTTTTTGTATGGCTCGTTCGTATTTTAAGAAAACATTAGTGTGCTTCTACTACCTACTCAATAATGGTTGATAATCTAAGGCTGTATGAAAGTTTGCTTGATTTGTTTGATTGACATGCTGTTTGCTTGCTTCCACTTCTCACATAATCTTTTTACATCTTAAAGTGGTGAACAGTTGACTGTCCAACTTCCAGGAACTCAGACCCGCAGTTTCTGCTATGTCTCTGATATGGTATATATGAAATATGATATATGTTTTTTTTCATTGTGTTTTGTTGTCTTGGGTTACTAGTGATGATCTGACTATAGTATCATGTTTGAAATCTGCAAGGTTGATGGTCTCATCCGTTTCATGGAAGGGGAAAACACTGGCCCAATCAACCTTGGAAACCCAGGTTACACTTATAACACAACACCTTTATTATCTGTTGCCCACCTTTTTAGCTAATCTGAGTTTGTTGTTCACTTTTTCAGGTGAATTTACAATGATTGAGCTTGCTGAGACGGTGAAAGAGGTCAGTTATAAACCATTTTAATAATTTCCTATGCTGCCCTCCTCCCTTGTGGTGGTCTGCTTATGCTCTTTACGATTTGAGCATAAAGTTCTGAAACTCCGAGAACAAAACACATACGTGGAGCTGTAGTATAATAATGGGGTTGTTGAGGACATATTTATACTCATAGACACGTTTCCCGTGTATTGCAATAAGTTTAATGTGAAATGCATTGTTAATTTGCTATAGATTTTATATTTTTATATTGATATTAATGTTTTGTGGGTGGTTTTGCAGCTAATTAATCCGGCAGTGGAAATAAAGTTGGTAGAGAACACTCCTGATGACCCTCGACAGAGAAAACCAGACATAACGAAAGCAAAAGAATTGTTGGGCTGGGAACCAAAGGTCAAGTTGCGAGATGGCCTTCCTCTAATGGAAGAAGATTTTCGTCTCAGGCTTGGGGTAGAAAAGAAGAATTGAACTCATCATTTTGCCCCTTCATGTCCTCATGAATGTTGGATGATTACTGAGACGAGTCTGTTACTTTTCAAAATTTTTACAGTTATAAGAAAGATACTGGGTTAATTTGGATGTTGCTTCAGTTTTATTGCATACTTAAATATGAACATGTTCTCCTTGTTCTGTCCCTTTTTCCCCTTCACTTTCTTCCTTTGCTGGCCATGGAATTGCCGAATTGCATACAAATAGGAATAAATTGCCGGTTACACTATAATTGCTCGTTTATGAAGTTTCCTACTGGAAATGTGAGACTGTTTACAGTATTTTCTATTTTATTGTTCTCAAAATAGTTTTATAAAATTATTTTTTAGAATAAGTTCTAGAAAAAAAAAATAAAAAAATTTATTTAAATAATTATTCTCAAAATTATAACTAATAAAATTTATATAAATTATTCAAAATTTATAATTTTATTGTTAATGGGATGGATATTTTTTATTTTTTTTTTATATTTTTCAGAATAAAAATTACAAAGTACTTTAAAAATGTTCTGAGTTTTTTATTTTTTTATTTTTCTATTTTTCAAAACATTTTATAAAAAAAACAGACTTGCTGAACAAGTTTTTTTATTCTTCTATTTTCGAAAACAAGTTTTTTTGTTCTTCTATTTCTGAAAACAAAAAAATTGTTTTGGAAATAGTTGCCAAACATGTCAACAAATTTGAACTTCGAGCTAAAATGGCGTGTACAAGCTTTACACTTATTATTTATATAGTATAATATCATTTTTTTTTACCAAAAATTAAAAAAAATAGTAGCAAAAAAGAAGATAAGAAAACCAGCAAATGCTTATATGCACACTTTTTTCATATACAAATATTTATCTAACTAGGTGGAGCATTTTGCAGATATGAAGAATAAGTCAAATTATTCATGATTTATAATTTTTTTGGGACTAATATTTTATTAAAAAATCATCTAACTTGATTGATATTCAAATGGTGGAATGCTCTACCTATAATCACTCACCATTTATAAATTATTAATGGCTCCTCACAAATTTTATAATTGTATAGTTGATTTTTTTTATTAGACATAATTCTTATTTATTATTTGAAGTTTAAAATGAATAATAGTATTCATAATCTATAATTTATAAATGATATGATTTGTTGTAATTTTTAAAATATATATTGATAATGATATTAATTCAAGTTAACAAGCTCAATTTAGTCCACATTTGATTAGATTTTTTATAATTAATTATGAGAATAAATGATTTTGTAGAATTGATTATGGGTATAATTGATTTTGTTAAAAGTAATTTATGTTTAAATTTTTTACTTTATAAATAATTTTGAGAAAATGAATTATATTTTATTTTTATCTCAAAACCATAATAACCATTGTATCTTTATATAAGTAATTCTCGTAAGTTAAAAAATTCTACTTATCAGATAATTAATTTTTTGGAGTATAATTGATTATTAAAAAATAAAGTGTGTTTAACTATGTAGGATAGTAAGTACTTTTGGATCCCGCGAGTAATTATGGATGATAAAAAAGGGTATTCAAACAAGCTATCAGAAGATCAACATGATTTTCCAACGGCCAAAAACAAAAAAAGACAGCCTGGCCCTCGCATTACTGCCAGCGTGTCGCTCCGATGGATGGTATAGATAGGTCTTCTCCACATGACCACATTTACCTGCAAGTTCAGCAAATGTGGCCCATCACACGTGGCAGGTCAAAACACGAAAGCTTTCACTGACAACTACAGTAGTCAGTAGTGGCAGCATATTCGCTTTCGTTCACATTTTGGGGAAAAAAAGTGATGGCATTCCTATACATGGTATGCTATATTGATTTTTTTCAAAAATATATATTGAATATTTTGAACTTTAATTTAATTTGATACTCTGCCCTCTTCTTTTTTTTTTCCAGCTCTCCTCTTCTTAATATAACTTTAATTAATAATAAATTAAAAATATAAATTAAAATTAATTAATTATTTTTTTTAAAAGTCACATTTCAAAACTATTTGTATTAAATTTTTTTTTATCATCATAAATTAAATAGGAATATATTTTAATAATATATAATAAATATTATCTTATATTTTAAAATTAATACTATATTTAGAAGTAAGGTAAAAGGTATATTGAGTAGTTAATAATTAGTAATATTTTTTTGATAAAAACTTTATCTTTTGACCAGAAACAACTTCCTTAATTATAACACTTAGTAATAATTATGCTGCCTTTAAAAAAATATTTAATAATAATTATTGTTAAATTAATATTTATCGCTGGCTGCCTACCCTCAAATCATTTGCTGATTATAAAATCTGCAGCTGATTCAATTTCCAAATATTTTTACTCAACAAACGCTTTCGTTGAGGCCCTATTCAAAGTTCTCTGAGCAAGGTAATAAGTAATTCTGTCCAGATAGAAACTTTAAGTTTGGTTACTTCATTAAGACGAGAACACTTTGGTATGATTTCGATTACTGTTGTTGTTGCGTAGGAGCTTTCATGATTACCTTCGACTTTCCGTGAGTTTCAAGGCTTTGAAATTGAATTGGTTTGTTGTGATTTTTTCCCCTTTAATTAGCGTTTGGTGAATTCTTCAAATGTGCCTTCCATTGTCTATATAAATGGGTCTCTCAATAGAGTGTTCAAATCAGAAGGGAAACTTAGGGTTTCCGTTTAGTCCTCCCTGAAGCTCGCGATCAGGTCCTCTCGATTTCTTATTCTGCTTGCTCTTGAACCTGTCCTTTTGTCTGTGTGTCTTCCCACCCAAAAAGCGCACCAATTGGCCTTCTCGTTAATAATCTGATTGTAGCCAAATGGTTTTATTAGTGATAAATTTGTTAAACCCATCTAATGTTTATGTACAAGAATGAAATAAATATACCGGTTGGAAACTCTTGCAGGAAATTTCAGGGATTCGATCAATCAATGGCAACCAATTCTTCTAATGGGAATCACCAAACATCAACGAAGGCACCACCCTTGCCATCTCCCTTGCGTTTTTCCAAATTCTTTCAGGTTGAATTGTTGCATCTGTCAAAATAACTAGTTATTTTTCCTGCCACATTGTCATTCTTATTATTGCTAATTTGTTGTTTGGATCATGCTTTGCAAATTTATGTTTGTTTAGCTGTTAATGTCGTGTTTTTGCCTTTAGGTTGATGCAAGTTTTTATTATTGATCAGTTTCATTTGATAATGGCTTAATAGTAGGGAAAGTTTTTCTCTTCCAGGTGGCCATATCACCTGCATTATTTCGTAATATTATAATCTATATAAAACATTACATATTTGTCTTTAGTTTTACTCTTTTAGACTTTGATATTTTAGCGACGTTTTTAATATGATCATAATCATGTAATGAATAACTGACTGTTGTATATAAGTTCGTTATGAAATAGGACAGCAAATTTGGATCTTTAATTTGTTTTTCTTGGAATACAAACAATAGAAACTTCAGACAATGGAAAATCCTCAATTAGGAGAATACAAATCTCATTTTCCTATGCTTATTCATACGTAGTATTGAAAAGTATTTTTATGTAACTTACACTTATATCACTTTTTTGTTGTGATGTCTTTTTTAACAAATAGTTTTCTCTCTTGCCAACAGTCCAACATGAGGATTTTGGTTACTGGGGGAGCTGGATTTATTGGCTCTCACCTAGTGGACAGATTGATGGAAAATGAAAAAAATGAGGTTAGGGTGTGATCTCTCTACTTGTATTGTCACAGTCTTTGTATTTATTAGTGATTTCACTGATTCTATAGAGTACATATCTTCTTATCATCATATAAGTGATAAAAATAGGTATGGCATCTAGAGTTAATTATGGTTTCTATGCCTTAATCAGGTAATAGTTGTTGATAACTACTTCACTGGATCCAAAGAAAACCTCAGAAAATGGATTGGTCATCCTAGATTTGAGCTCAAGCGTCATGGTATTGCCCTGTGTTTTTATCTCTATTCAAGTCATGTCCTCAAATTTGTCAAATGATGATACAGTGGAGATGATTCTTTTCCTTTTTCTCTCATTTGGCAGTATATGTTTGAACTTAGAACTCTTAAATCTAGGTGAAACTGATTTCTTGTAAATAAAATGCTGTGAAGTTTCATGAAACTAACAGAAGCTTCACAGTTATTACACCACAAATTAAAAGCAATTAATATTTTAACTGTTTCTTGATCAACCACTATTTTGATCAGCTTAAGATATTGTACTCAGAGAACATGAACAGCAATGCTACTTTGTGTGCTTGTTATACTGTCATTCATGTTGCCATTAAATCCATCTGTGGATCACTGATACTGATCTGCATTTACATTTTTTATCCCTTTGTAGATGTCACAGAGCCTTTGTTGGTTGAAGTTGATCAGATTTACCATCTTGCGTGTCCCGCATCTCCTATCTTCTACAAATACAATCCAGTGAAGGTATACTTAGTCTTTTCCTTTCTAACATTTACCCTGAACATACCAAGTAATATATTCATGTAATCTATTTGAGAATTTGCTTTTAAGGTTTATTGCTTGCTCGCTGGATATTTGTAAAAGTTATGCCCTGTTCTCTTTCTGTTCCCTTTGAAGTAGCTTGATAGAAAAGAACTATTCCATCAAGGTTTCAGCACATACAACCCAGAAAATAACACAGAACCAGAAAGCAACTCACAGTATCTATGAGAAATTAGAAAGCAACACAATAGAAGTCCAGACGTGGATGTTCAAGTCTGCCAGCACTTTCCTTCCCTCCCCTCTACTAAGGCCAGGGGCCCCTTTATTCATGTTGTAACTGTCTGGGAACTAATCAACCCCTTCATGACAACTGTCCCACTTTCTCCCTCCCCCCATTCAGTTATAACTATCCTGTTAATTCCCATCTTACCCCTCCTGTGATACACTTTCCAAAAAGAAGGTTTAAGATGGCTTGATCTTGATTTCCATGCATGTCATTTCCTGTCAGTATATTTTGGTCTAGCTTATGTCATGCCTTACTGGTTGACAGTTTGCTGTCTGGTAATACTAGAGAGACTATCTAAAGTGTGGGGAAATTATTATTTTACAGACAATAAAGACAAATGTGATTGGTACGCTGAACATGCTAGGGCTTGCAAAACGAGTTGGTGCAAGGTTGGGACAAATTTTATTTTTTTTCCCAAAAAAATTAATATTTTCAACTGCTACCATTGGCTGTTCTCAGCCATTTGTTATTTTATTAATAGGATCTTGCTTACATCAACATCAGAAGTATATGGGGACCCCCTTGTGCATCCACAACCAGAAAGCTATTGGGGCAATGTTAATCCGATAGGTACATGTTTATCTCTGACTCATCTTGTGTCATCACCTTCTTAAATGGAAGCGTTGCTTTTGCTATTTGTTATGATTATACAAACTAATTCCGTAGACATGTTAGTGGTTTATAACCCACAAAGATCTGTTCTCTATTTAATTTGTGTACTGCAAAGTTGCTACTTGCTTATCGATCAAACTTGTCTTTCATGATGAAGAGGAGTGTTTGTTATGGACCTTAGAAGCTAAAAAGCATTGAATCTATATTTCTTTCATCATGCAAGCATTAGCTTCATGATGCAAGATGAACTTTCTGAGCCAAAGCTCTGTCATTAAAATTATGTCAAGCATGATTGGTTAAAGCAAACAAATTCTAATATGCAATTTCAAGTATATATAGTCTAAGCTCTCAAAATATAAGTACACAACAGGCGTTCGGAGCTGCTATGATGAGGGAAAGCGTGTGGCTGAAACTTTGATGTTTGATTATCATAGGCAGCATGGAATAGGTAAATTCATGAACTCTTTTTCTTGTATTCCCCAATCATTAGAGGGGTATAATAGCTGTTTTAAATGTTTCTCTGTTGAGTCCTTTGTGTGTTTATGCCTTCCCATAGAAATACGCATTGCAAGGATCTTTAACACATATGGCCCACGAATGAATATTGATGATGGGCGCGTTGTCAGCAACTTCATTGCGCAAGCACTTCGGTAAATACTTTACCTTTGTTATATGGTTTGTTATATGCTGTTATTTCTGCATGGATCGTTTATATCTAAAGAAAGTGCTTTTGCACTTCTATTATATATATATATATATATATATCCTATCAGTTGTGATGGTTTTTTATTTTTATTTTTGTAATGGACCTAATGGTGATGGTAATATTTGCCCCCATCGAGTATTTTTACCAGTATGTTTGATGAGTGATCAATGAGAATGCTCTTCACTTGCTTAAACAATTATTGATTCAATTACCTCCATATTTAAAAGTTGGTTGACTGGCTATGACTTCCCCTCCATTTCTAACTTGTTGGATCACTTTGGCTTCTCACTTAATTGTCTGCCTACTGTAGTGGTGAACCATTGACTGTCCAATCTCCTGGAACACAAACTCGCAGTTTCTGTTATGTCTCTGACATGGTAAATATGTTTATTTGCCATTTTTGTTTCATTGAATTACTAGCTGTAATCAGATCATATTTATTTGTTTGAAATCTCTCAGGTTGATGGCCTTATCCGTCTGATGGAAGGGGAAAACACGGGGCCAATCAACCTTGGAAACCCAGGTTACATTTCTATTGCAAGACCTTTATGATCTTTTGCCCACGTGGGCCACTACATGTTTGATGAGTATGTTTGCTTTGTCAGGTGAATTTACAATGATCGAACTCGCAGAGACAGTGAAGGAGGTCAGTCAAAGGCTTTTAATTATTTTCAAATATCATTCCCCTAAAAGTTGACAATGCTTTGTGGTGGCTTTTGCAGCTTATCAATCCAAATGTGGAGATAAAGATGGTAGAGAACACTCCCGATGACCCTCGACAGAGAAAACCAGACATAACAAAAGCAAAGGAATTACTTGGTTGGGAACCAATGGTCAAGTTGCGGGATGGCCTTCCTCTTATGGAAGAAGATTTCCGTGTCAGGCTTGGGGTCGAAGAGAACTAAACTTCTATTTACACCTCGTGTCTTGTCGAAGATGAGAATAAGTTCGGATTGAGTCTTTATTTTTATCATTATTTTATTTACATACGAATTATGGTACTTAGGAAGTTGAGTCTTCGAAATGCTGCTTCCAAAATAATCACATTAGTTAAGGGTCTATTTTTTTTTTTTGAAAAAAAAATCTTTGTTGCTCCAAATTTTGTGTTTGAAATGGTGATTTTGGTTTTTGAGTATAAATTTAATTTTCTCATCGAGCCAGTGACTTCTAGTCTTCCGAGTTTCCTATTGAAAATGGTGATCTTTTACTGGTTCTTATTCAAGATTATGATCTTTCATAATATGATCCGTCCAAATTCGAACCCAACACAACATGGTAGGAAAGCAACAAGGAAACCACCATTACCAGTTACCAAGTTGCTCAAAATTCTGATATATTATATCAATATGAGCAACGTTTGTTAATTGCATCTGATCAATATGTCCACATTCAATATATATAATAAAATTTATGACAAGTAATATACTGAATAATTTTTCTATTATTAAATATGTGGTTTATTTTTCAGATCAGAAAATGTGTCTACATTTGCATAAATTTTAGGTAAATTTGTCATCCATATTATCAAGATTCATCAATCAAATCAATCAGCATTCAATTTAAAATTTACACTAAATTGTATCACTCATAAATACAGTTTGCTTTTCAAATTCTATATTGAGCAATGCAAATGAAAAAAATATTTAATCTAAACTAAAATTAATAAAGAGACAACGCTGAGTGCGTAAGTGCAGCAAAATAGGCACTCAAAGTTTCACCAAAAGGCACTCATGTTAACATGCAGCAGTCAACTGAGATGTTACCTAGATATTAATAAATGAAATTTCATTAACAGCACAAATACGGTGCTTTGCACCTAAATATTATGCCAGCGCTCAAATGAAACTAAGAAATGAAGCTGAGAGGAATGAGATACTAGATACAGTTGTCATTGAATTCCCACATTCTTGTATCAGTGGGTCCAAAACCAGGTTAAAAAATGATGAAAGTAAGAAAGTTGATAACAACAAATTGTTAATTGTATTTGGATTCTTTGCTACAATTCCAGTTCGGATTCCTTTCTTTCTACTGGCGTCTCTTTACTTTTTTCTTTTTTTTTTCTTGCAATTTTAAATCTTTTAGATTAATGTTTACCGGTTCATATTAATTTACCAGTCTTATTTTAGTTATATTTTTATAAAATATTAATTTAAACCATGTACATTTAATTTGATGGTCCAAACCTACGGTGTTCTCTCCACTTTAGCGAAGCAAACCCTTTTGTGTTACCATCTCCAATGACAACGTGACTGTAATTTGTTTAAACTTCTTGTTATCAAGTATTAAGAACTATAACTGGATTTTAGAACAACCAATGGTCTAATGGGCCAGTAGTACCAATATTTCCTAAGTGATCGGAAGTCGTGCGACGAGATGCCATCTTGGTGTATGTGGGTGTGTGAGCCTGTTTTATAGTTGTCCCAAGGTAAGAAAAAAAAAAAAGGATTTCAGATCATTTATTTGTAATATATGCTACTAATAATCTATAAATATTGTACGAAATCAAATTGTCTTTGCTTGTGAATGGCGCTTTTTTTGACTGATTGTGTTTTTTGAATTTAAATGATTCAAAATTCAATTATGTAACTTTTGTCTATTTCAAATATTTTTCAGGTACTTGTTTTAGCTAACAATGAATAATTCTTATAATTTTTTTTTAAAAAAAAAATCATACATGTTTTTTTGACCTCTATACATTTTTAGATATTTCTTACATCCCATATTATAAGGTAAAATGAAGAATTTTTCTTATTCCACAATATAAGATAACATATAATGATCTATTATTTTTACCATTTATTTATTATATTGTTAGTATTATAACTTATATAAAATTATAAAAAAATTTAAAATTTAAAAATATAATAAATATTTTTTAAAATAAATAAAATTTTATTATTTTATAATATAAGAGGGAGGGAGTAAATAGATACAGCAAAATGACGAGCTGGTAACAAGAAGAACAAAAGCAACCGCAATATCCGCCATGGCCCAGATATTAAAAGAATGGCAAGGGCCCTTAATTATTGCCCACTCGCGCCAGAAAACTAGAAAACCATCTGAAAGAGAAATCACCCATATTCTTCCAAGTCTTTCTTTTCTTTCTTTTTTTGTTTTTTTTACCAACACCAAGTCAAATTCGAAAAAGTTTTTCCGGATTGCTGACGTGGACCTCAACAACATCCGGTTCAAGTTTGTTGACATTATTTATTCTCTTACTATCACTTGTTTTACGGGTTTCCTATAGTCAAGTTGTCACAATAATCATCAATATCAATAATAGTACATCAAATCAAAGCGGAGCTAAAGGGATGAGTAAACGTTGGAAATTCTGATGGCGACCCTTCCCAGTAGATTATGGAAGGATATAATAATAATACTATAATGATAGGATAACAAGTTATTACAACCATATGCTTCTTCAGGTTCAGGGGCCCTCGCCAGGCATTCGGTTTGAACCAGATTTTGAGCGGTGATAAGGATTGGACCCCTCCCATTGATGATTTTTTTCCCAATTTCAGTAGTCTGTAATTTATTTTCTTATTTTAATATTTGTTGGACAGAAATTAAAATCTATATTTATTCTATAATTTGTTTTTTCCCCTTCACATATCGAAATCAGAATAAATAAGTAACAGAATAGAAAATAAAGATTAAAATTAAAAAATAAAAGGTTCCAATTGCTACTCAACTGTCAGCACGCAACACGACACGCCAGAGTTATGACTTAATAAATCAAGAGTTGTGATCAATAATACAGTACAGACCCACCAACCATGACACAGTCCCTTTCGCATTAACTATGTTTACCCCATAACTCAAATTCGTTCTCAGGATAACACGAGAAGAGAAGATAACTGTTCTGCCAATTTTCATCTTCTGGGAAGAAACGTGAGCTGTCATCTTGGTTTCAAGAGGTGGTCCGATTGCCTTTCAGAAGAAGAAATCCGATTCATACGCGTCTCTGACCCACTCTCCCTTCCCTTCCTTCTCACCTGATCGTTCCTTCCAAACTCATCCAAAAGACCAAATCCAAATGAACACGTGGGACAAATGGTAATCCACTATGTCACGACGCGACACCTAACAAAAAGATTAAGGCAGGGAAAAAAAAAATTACATTTCTCCATCACAGCACTGTGCTCCTCCGTGGGCAGCACCTCTTGCCGCCACGCTCTCTTCACCGCCAGAGTTAAGTATACACGAAACCAATAAAATAAAGAAGAAAAAAAGAAGAAGAACACCGTGAGCCTTACGCCTTTACCGATATTTGTTTTCACAATTGCTTATGTCAACGTGTTTGCTGAGGAAAAACAAATACAAGAAGCGGAGGGAGTTGTTGATAATTATGTCGGTGTAGTCGGTTGATACCAAACAGTAGATTGCAATTCAGAACTTTGTTTTTTTTTTTTCCTGGTTATCGCTATTTCGATTGAATTTGATTTCTCGCGCTGCTTTCGCCAACATCTTTATGCTGAGGCCATTTCCATATCGGAAAGAGGACTAGGGTTTTGTGGTTGGTGCGATTCAGATTCCTCCTGATTTCTAGTTGCTTCTTCTCGGATATGAGTGCCGGAGCTCACTCTGCCCCTCGAAGCTCTGGTTATCTCGATGCTCTCTCCCAAGCGATTCACAAGAAGCTCCAGCGGGTTTGTTATCTACTTATCTTGCACTTTCTTTGAATTTCTCTTAGTCTGTATTTCGATGTTAAGAAAATGTAATCGATCTAAGAGCAGTTGTCCGTTATGGCCTGGCTAGTAGTATTTGCTAATTGCGTATTGGCTTTTGCTCCTACCATTTGGTTCATATATAATTAGTACTTTATTTTCGAATTTCTTCGCTTTCTATTTTTTCCCCTCTGGATTTGTTGAAACTAAAAGTTTATTTTTAAAATTTCCGTGAATACGGTTACATATCTTTCAATTAATATTTGATTCGAATGTTCGTCAATTTTTACCTTTTTATTTTCTTATATAGAATTAGTGAGAATTCATGTCTGCGTGAGCATGCTTTTACGAAGGCCAAATATAGAAGGGACGATATTTTTGACTGAACAGAATCATGTGTGATAAACTGTTGCAGGCGATGGCTAATTCGTCGCAGAGGCGCAATTTGCTGCAGGAGCTTTTTGCGGACATAGCTTTAGAAGTTGATGACCGAGCTAAAGGTGAGTTCTAAACGGTGGATGACAACACGATTAGCACTGTGATTTTTCTACTGAACAACTAGCTTATATTCTAGGCTCACTCCACATTGATGCATATTCAGATGCTTTCTTCAAGTTGGCATGCCTGTCTTACGGATTGTGGTTCAAGTTGGCATCGGACTCATTTTTTTCAATGATCTGCACTCTTTACATACTTAGAAATGTCCATATTTTAGTAGATTATTGCTTTGCTTGGAATAGTGATTACATCGGCAGTTGTATTTTTCTTTTGGATAACACATTAACTATACTATGTATGTTAAAGGAAATCTAAATGGAAAGTGTAGAGCAGATTTTATATTTTCCTTACTGGTCTAATGAGGTGCCCGCTGAGTGTATAGATCTCAATAATGAGGAATTATTTTTTATTCACAAGAGTGGGGTATACCTATGGTTGTATTCACTACTAGAACGGTTGATTATTGGAATCAGAGTTATATTTGTTCTAGGAGTAAAAAACATTATGTTTTTTGTGCGTGTCTATTCTCAATTTCCAGAAGGTTACCAGCTGCAACTATTTTTTTTTTCTTGGGACATGAATAGATATAATTTTTGGCAAGGATGAAGTTGTAGTTTCTCCTTCAAATGATGTCGATGGCCTGTTATGTTTCTATGATGTGCTCGCTGATTATTTTGTGCGGATGCCTGAAAGCGGAAAGCCTATCCTTGACTTGCTTGTTCAACTGTGGAGCCAGTCATTTGCCTCCCATATTTTTGCCCTTTTGTTCCACAAATGGGTATGTATGAAGATGCATCAACTGTATCATATTGATGTTTACTTGATAGTTTTGTTTTTTTTCTTTGTCGGTTGTATGATCTTTCATCACTCCTTTGTTTGGGTATTGAAATAAAAGTATGATCTGATCCCAGTGTTTGCCTTCAATAGAAATGAATGAGCTCCTGAAGTTTCAATTGTATTTCTTATTTATTTTTTTATGGAGTTTATTTTTCTTATTTCAATCAAATAAAGGTGAGTTTAGAATGGAATGAATGTTGGCTTTTCTAACATGATCGTTGTACATTAAAATACTATGTAAGGCAGTACAGACTAATTTTGCCATTCAGATAATTTAAGGAATGGTATTTTCCATAAATTTAAACTTGTTTTATTTGAGTGTTGCCTCTTGTGTGAACATCAGCATATTCCCAGTTCCATCATGATCACCATGCATAATTACAGCAAACAAGCCAATTGAGACCAACTTCTTATAACCTTACAGTCAGAGATCTTATCCACACATTTAATGCTGTTTCATTTGGATTGAACTTTGACATATCCACATTGTATATCTAATTTTGTCATAGCTTGGAGTTTAAGGTTCGATGACGACTGTATCTAGGTTCTTTTTATTTTTTCAGGCATAAACTGTTTCTACTTTTGTTCTCAATTTGATCCCTTAGATTTTCATCTACCCCCCCCCCCCAAAAAAAAAAGCAGGGCTATAAAAAAAAAGGCATAAGTTGATATTCGTTGGCATTAATTATGCACCTATAGTAAGTGATGTGAATTTGTGCTTCCATGTTTGAAGCATCTAGTGTTATTTGACAGTAAAGTGCTTTTTGATCTGTGATCTCCAACAAAGCAAAATGATTAAGTTGAAGATCTGTGCTTTTGGTACAACGAAGGGAAACGGGATATAGTTCAAATAAGATTAATGATTTATTTTAAATACCACTAGTAGCTTGTACTTGGCACCTAACTCTTTTCCTCTGGCTTCCTGTTGTATTACACAATGACTACTACCTGAGTACTTCTAATCTTTATGCAGTTATTTGAAGTTCAACTTGATAATCCAGAAGTGCTTCTTCGCTATTCATCTGCTTTGGTTCAAGGTGCCACAAATGTTTTCTGGTATGAATTCAAGTTAGTATTAATGAAGTTACTAAGTTGTCTATAACTTGCAATTATAGATCTCACTATAGTCCAATTTGGTTTCAAATTAGCTAGCATTTATAAGCTCCAATCTGTAAATCTTAATGTATCATCTTTGGACAATAATATAACGCTATAAATTAAGCTTGATATTTAAATTCTTAAATAATTTTCAACTTCTGATAGGAAAGAGTCAAAAGTATTTTCAACTTTCAGTATCAATTTTGAGATTTTGTGAATTTGTTATATGCTTCAACCTTCATGTCAATTTCTGTATCCTTTTTTCATTGTCAATTAAAAAAGAATCTAATCCAAGCCAAAAAAAAAAAAATGATGGCAAATGTTCAAAATTCACAATACAATTTCTATGAGCTATAACCTCTTGGAGAGGACCTAGCAGCTTGCTGATAAATTCAATCCTGAAACAGCATTGTGATAAAATATTTGATCATGCACAGGATTGACATTCAAACAAACACAAGGCGTTTCCAGTCCCTCTTTCACGTAAGAGTCACACTGATGATTTTGCCCTATGTGTGATTTCGAACAATGTTGTTATTCATGCTAATGTTTACTGATTTATTTGCATATTTTCCCTTGAGTTCAGTACCTTCGGGAGGATGTTGCGTTGGACAACTCGCGATTGAATAAAATTCCTGTGCAGGTCAGATCACCCTTTTAAAGAAAAAGAAAATTCCTTTTGTGTTATTCCTGCTTGCAATCACATCCTGAACTTCACTGCTCTTCTCGAAATTCTCAGGCTCAACGAGATATGTATCTTTTGCTTTCAAGATTTATTCTATTTTATAATTCAGGTAAACATCGTCAGGATTGGTGGGTTGGCCTATCAGTGGCATTGCACTACTATTCTCATAGAATATATTGTTCTGCTTGCAGCTGACAAAATGGAAAGCTTCTTGAAAAAATGTCCAGATTTCCCAAACGCAATATTGGTTGGTGGTCCGGCAGATATATTTGTTAACGAACTGACTGATCAGGTACATTTGATTACTCATAATTGGCTTTACTATTGAGAAATGAATATCTAATCCTGTCTGAAGGTGTTGAAATTCCTTTTGTTGGTCAGCTTCAAAAGTTAAAAGTGGAACCGGTGCTGCTACATTACCTTAAAGAAATTAAAGTGCTTCAGGGTACTATATTTATCCTTCAGATGCTATAGGCTGGCACTCTTGACTTGACCTTACCTAGTTTTTGCTGTATTCTACGGGTCATATTATCACAGGGATGGAACTGAGAATGACTACTAGTACGAGATTGAAAACTTGCTTGTATAGTTTCACTTCTCCGGGTGGTCCAATGTATCCCACTAGAACTGTTCGTCACGCCGCCTGGGAAGCACTGGATTTGCTTTTCCCTGTGAGTATATTTATATATAAATATATATGTATTTTTTTTCTTTTTTCTTTTTAATTTCTGCTCAAGTTAAATTTATAAACTTGGTGAGTCCCATTTCTGTTATCAATGATGGCCTGTCAATTTTTTAGCCATCGTTTCTTGAATAACACCCAAGTAGATCAGTCAATTGGTTTGGCGTTTCTAATATAATTTTTGTTTTGATAATATTATAACACGATACAGGTTGGGCGATATCCTAGGCATCTTATAAGTCTTTTCTTCAGATTGCTATATCCATGGTATTGGCCCTCCTCATGTTGGAACTTCGTGATTTCTTGCGTGAAGGCTGTATTTCTGTATTTATTGAGGTTTATCTTTTCTTCTTGGGAGAAGGTAGCCAAGCCAAAACCTTCATAGATTGCCCCATTTCTAAATCTTGTAATCAGGTAGCGCACAACGGCATAGAGGAAAACGAAAAAAAGGTATCATTCTTCCATGAGTAAATTACAGCTGTACCCTCTCAATATGTTTTTTGCATGAGGTGCATAGCTAAAAATTTGTTAATGCTATGGACATTCCCATCGCAAGGTCTCATCGGTCTCGGTGTTATTTTGTTCTCTTAAACTGAAGGTTCCGTTGAATTTAAAATTCAAATTTCAAATCAGGCACTGAACAAATTGACTCAAAAGGAATTAATGCATATCATAGTGGCATGGAGAAAGCTGGAGCGAACCCATGTTGGTACCCAATGTTGTCAGAACCAAACACTGGCTTAACGTGATTTACCGGGTTTTACTAACAGATTAAAATAATATGTTTAAAATAAGTTTAAATAAATTTTATAATTTTTTTAAAATTTCAAATTAAATAATATTGTGTTATCAATATATTATTTACTGTAAATAAATTATTAATAAGTTTTATAATTTAATATTTTGATATAAAATAAATTAATATTTATCTATAATCACATTTTAAGTTTAAAATAATAAATTAATAATTATTATATTATTTATTAAGTAAATAAATAATTTTTAATAATTATATATCATGATAATGTTTATATAATATTATAATATGTAAAAAAAAAATATTTTATACTAAGAATGGTGTCATTTTATCTAAAAGAACTAAAAAATATTTTAAAAAAATTAAAAAGAACAATAATATGAGATTGATTTGTGGCCAATTCCACTTGTTTCTGACTAATTTTCATTGATTCTAGACCCTCTTGGTCCTTTACCTTAACCAAATTAAACTAGACACCAGTCATCGGTTTGATCTGTTGAATCAACTAGTCCGATCTGATTTTGACAATAGTGGTTAATACAATTTATTTTGCTTTTTTATTGGCTCAATATTAAATGGAAGATTGGTATGATTAAGTTCCATTATACTCCCTCTATTCCCGATTGTAAAAAATAAATAACTACTTTATCAATATTAAAAAAAAATTTGATAGTTAAACTATAATTTTTTTTTTTAAAGAATTATCTACAGTAAAAATCTAAAGAAACTATTTAATTATTGATAATTATTAATGTGACCTTAATTACTTGTGAATATAAAAGAAAAATGATAATCACTTTATAAATTTTGTTCATATATATTAGGACAAAGTCCCAAAATCCTATTTAATTAGGGACAGAGGAAGTATTAAACATGGTCATAATTTATGATTTCCATGTCATTCTCAATTTCTTCAATGTAGAGTATTGCCATCAATAAAAATTTTGAGCTCCTGCTAAATCAGTGCTCGAATATCAATAAATTGTCAATGGACCATATCAATTTACATATATATACTATCTGTTAAGAACTTATATTATTTCACACTATTTTTCAATTCCAAACATTTGAGGTGACGGTAGGACACTTTTAACGTCTAAAAGTATGAGCAACATTCCGTTACTTTTACCGTAAACTAGGTTTTGAGCTGGCCAAGTCCCGCTAAAATAAGAGGCAAAATCTCGACAACTTGGCAGATTAGAACCCTCTTCTCCCTTGTGGGAGTTCCAACTTTTTTCGCACGGTTTCCAAACATGTATAAACCCACATATGAAGTAATATTACATCAAATTTTATCCCTTATTGATATATTGTTTAATCTATTAATTTTTTTTTTCAAATGACATCGGATTTGAGGGATCACTATAAGCTACAATCACGCAATGAACTTGCTTTAAAAAATTAAATAAAAATTAAGAAAAAGCGACATTGCTTGATCCTGGACTACTCTGACGCAGCGCAGAGATTCTTTGACGAAGGTTTGCTGCAACAGCCAAGAGCTTCACAGACCTAGTAGTAGATCAACTTCCCTACCAGTCAATGGATTACCATAGGTAACTCGGCAATCCAATCATGCTGAATTATTGACAGAATACATGATAGACAATGGAGGGATAATGGATTCTTCCACAATCAACATACCATTCGTGAGCTCCATCAATGCCAAAGTTCAGCAGACCTCTCATACCGTTGGCACAACTATGCAATAGCTCTACTGAAGTAATCAGCCAATAAGTATGTCCTTCCACGACACAGCAGCAGGGAGGCAAATACAACATGACCGTAGAGAATTAGGTTTCAACAGAGCCACCAAATTCCAACTGCCCACAAAATGTGAAAAGCCCTTCTCTCCATACCTTTCTCAATTTTACTTCCAAACAGTATAAATATATATAGCACGTAATGAAAACCACGAGACAGTTGTAAAACCACGGGTTTCACAAAACAAACAATTCAGAATTCTCAACAGGCAAAAGGGCATGAATGCTGCAGAAATCGTCTGCATAGCATCAAAGCCTACTCCTGTAACATCCTGACAGGGCAGGATCTCAAACTCTTCATTCGCTGACATGTTCTATCTTGACCAGTGCACTCAACCGGATATGTAAAAGTTGAACAGACGATAGATTCCATCTCACTAGATAAATACGCCAAAATTACCAGAATAGTCAAGGAAAATGTCCTCTAACACAAGTAACTTCTCAAGAAAACAAATCCAATCAGTTAATAATACCTACCAATCAGGCAGTTATAACAGGCCAAAGTTATGATAATTATATCACATGATTCTCCTTTTTTGCTTGTTTTTTTGTTTTGTTTGTTTTTTTTTTTGGGGGGGGGGGGGGAGAGGAGAATACTGGAAGAAGGAGCAGAGAATCTACCTCATTTGAAGATTCCACTGTCTAAAATTCACAAAGCAGCTGTAGGTGAATTCTGCATCCTCACATCTTGCAGCCAATGCTTTGTTTGCATGAACAGAGGAGATCATAGTTTCCACTTCCATGACCCACTTGTATAAAGCAAATGATTAAAACCAATGAAAGCAAGCAAGGGTGCAGATAATTTGCTGACCTCTGATTGTTAACCCAGATTTCATACCCAAGGTAAAGAATATTTGACAACAGAAGCCCAGACTCCATACATCAAGTCTAACAGTTTCCACTCAAGAAGCATTTCTTTCCCTTCCCCTAAAAAGTAGGACTGTGATAAAGATACATAAATAGGTGCTGTTCCATCACCATGCACCTTACAACCACAGATGTAATAGCAAAAAAGTAGAACACATGAAATGGCCTTCAATTTAATTGCATCGCCTCTGAATGATACTTCTCCAAATCAGCATCAAGATCTTCTGCAGATACCTTCTCTCCACGACCTCTTCCTCGTCCTCGACCCCTCTGAAGCCCACGCCCTCTACCTCCACCGCGTGGCCTTCCAAATGCCCCACCTCTCCCTTGTCCACTGCTTGAAAGACAGATTGAGCACACATAAGCTTTCAAACAAGAAAGAAAACAATAACCCAAAAAAGAAAAAAAAGATTATCCCCTTGCTTCAGCCATATCCTTAAGGTATAAGCAAAAAGAACTCAATTTCAATTCCCAATCCAAATTCCGGAGCTAAAAGTCGCACAACATTTACAAGTGTAAAGTCACAAAATAAATGAGGTTGCAAGGTAAGCAATGCATCACATGAATTATTATATACCTTCTTTGCAATCCAATTATCTACCAGGTATTGCTACAGACATTGAATGCCCAACATATTGAAGTCACCTAGCCAATAAACTCAATATAGGATGCAAGCATGCAGTAACCACAATAATGTTAGAATACCAGCCTAGGGCATTTTAGAATTCACAAAGATAAAAGGCTTTCATGCTCTGTAACTGTGTATTTTAAGGTTGGGATACCATTTTCAAACTTAAATCAAAGTAACAACATCCAATTTTGGAATTTAGGATTAGTGTAGCAACCAGTAGTAAGTAGCACTCTTCCACTAATCCCAAATCATTTTGTCATCTCAATCAAGCCAATCCAACAATTTCCTTATCTCCATAAGCTTTCAGCCATTCTGAAGTTAATAAATCACAATCCTTCACTGAACCAGATTCATTTTCATAAAAAATGTTTGCAAAAAAGTATAGCAATAAAGAGGAAATTGTTTGCATGAGAAAACTTTTTTTGAGGAAAGGGAGCCCTGCAGAGGCTAATTATACATTGCTAATGGCAAAAACTTCTTGAATGTCTTTTACAAGCAGCTCATGACATCTCATAGGGGAAGAAAACATCTTTAAGGATCAGTAACTGAATCAGAAACTTCCACATCTCCTTATCTTTTACTCATTCTGAAGTAATGCAATTAAAATATAGTTGATATTGTAAGTTTAGCAGAATCTCCCTAGGAAGCATGGTTCCTTTTTTTAAGGGGAGCCCCAGCTCCCTAGGAAGCCTAATAATGTCTACCAAACATGGAAGACAAGAATCTCCCTCTCTCTCAATTAATGCATACCAAACAAGGCCTTAATTAGTTGTCCAAGACACAGTATTACTGACCTAGTACATAGAAGGACGACTCCTAAGTGATCCACAAAAGAATCTGAGAACTATAACGAAGAAAAAAAGGACAATATTGTGGATCAATTCATCATGCTATGGGTGAAATCATATCTGCTGATAGCAAAATAAAGAAATAAATATATATATATGGACTCTAATTAGGCTTTAGGCATGACAAACATCAAACCATAATTATTTCCATCTTAAAACATAATGCCTTTTTCTTCAGTGAAATCATAAAACATAATTCAATCAGGTTTGCAGCAAGCTTGTAAAAAATTCTAAACAAACTTATAAACTTACCAAAAGAAAAAAAAAACTGCCTCAAACATTCAAAAACAAATAACTGCACACACACACACACACACACACACACACACACACACACACACACACACACACAATCTTGCTATGATAATAGGCAGGAAATATTCACACCTTCAAGAATCAGATAATTCAAGAAAATCAATCAAGTCATGAAATGAGAAATTCATTAGTGAAGGACATACATTCTAGGAACACCATTTGAATTTCCAAGAACTCCATTTGCAGCAGGAGCTGCAGCAGGTGTAGCAATGTTTGTCCCCACAATCTCTATCTTCATTGGTTTCCCATCAAGTTGAACATTGTTGTATCTCTTCACTGCAGCTACAGCATCAGCCCGTCGTGAAAAGACTACTTCTGCTGTACCCTAGAATAAGGGTTATAAAATACATCAGTACCAAAATGAATCGATCAGAAGGACCAGATATGGCAACTTGACAAAGTACCTTTGATCTGCCACTCCTATCATAATGAACTGCATACCGTTTTAGGTCACCAACTTCAGAAAACAACTCCTGCACAAATGTAATACAAACTTTAAACAAGATGATATGCAAAAATGTTTTACACATCTCTAACTTAAAGAAAAAAGAAAAAAAGAAATTCAGAACACCAATGAAGCTTTTGAAAATATAAAATGAGACCAAAAACAACCAACTAAACATTTATACGGATGAAAATTTGCTAATTGAAAGATTAGTTTCTGCTAAGTAAAAAAACAATTAAAAAATTAAAAATATAATCTAAGTTCATTTATCTTTGTTTCATGCTGATGAGATTTGATCCCAGCCTAACGAATTAGGTCACATCGCATATGCATTCATAGATGTATAAAAAGTGAAATAACGTCAACTGAAATTAAAGTGCATATAGACAACCTATGTAAACAAGCCGACTCCATTTAGTGGAATAACATTAGTGGGATAAGGCTAACATTTGTTTATATACAACCTATGTAAACTGCATTCGAAGGTAAAGTCAAATGAGACAAGGTCAAATAGAACACCACTGTATAACTATAGTAAGAAGTGTTCTATAATAAACACACCTATCACTCATCTATATCCACAGGACGTTCATCAGCTCCATAGATCACATGAACAAATAAAAACTATACATAACGATCTCTGATGATAGTCAGGCCCATAAAAGGAAAATAAACTGCTAAACAAAAACCACATAAAGTCTCTTCACTCACACTGATCTAAAATTCGATGGAATATCATGCGAAATCAAAAACGAAAAGCAGTAAGATCCAAAACTTATGGAGCGAATTAGTAGGGAAACATAACATCATTACTTCTAAGACCTAGATGGATATTCGAACAACCGTTAACATTAGATAAAACAGTACCTTAATATCCTCGTTCGAAACACCATAATCCAAATTAGATATGTAGAGCTTGGTCCCCGTTTCTATAGAAGACGCTCGAGCACCTTGAGCAGCGGGCAGTGCCACAGGCTGATCGGCAAACATATCATGCTGCCATGTCGCCTCCGGTGCCTAAACGGAAAAAAATGGTGTTAGAACGACATCATCGAACCAAATGAAATATCAAATCGAAAGCACATGGAATTCAATAAAGTTCGCCGAATATTATCCGAATCCTTGACGTACCTTTGCAGTTGTATAAGGTGCTGCACGATTGGCGGCACGATTGGGTAAGCGGCGAGCAGGACCGGGACCGGATCCTCGACCACGACCTCTAGGGTTACCAGATCCAGACTTCTTGTTTTTCTTGATGATATCATCAAGGGTCATATCCAGCGCTGCAGACATGACTGTTAACTTTCGCCTTCAACACACAAAAGAAAAAAAACTCAAGAAAGAGGCAGAGACAGAGACGGTTGGTGATTGAAGAGAAAAAAACGACGAGAGGAGGAAGTTAGGGTTCCCCGAAGAGTCTTCTTGCGAAAGGAAGGTAATAAAGAATGCAAGACGGTCTTAATAGCCGCTAGAAAAAGAGCCGACCCTAATCATGGTTTAAGACGTAGTAATAAATAATATTACATCAGAAAACCCAACTTCTGGCGTCGTGGTGTAGCTGGTTATCGCGTCAGTCTAACCCTCTGAAGGTCTCCGATTCGAGTCCGGGCGACGCCAGATTTTGACTTCGTTGAAGTACAGCTGAAATAACTTCATTTTGGAAAACTTTTAATTTTTTTATTTAAACCAAATAATATCAATTAATCCACAACTTTAACTTTTCTACCTTATTTTTTTCATACCAAATGAGTCCAAATAATATAATATATAATAGTAATATATATACCTATAATATGTTATATATAATATATATAATTTAAAGAGAAAATTAATCTTTCAATCCTTAAACTTTACACCCATTCGTAAATCAATCCCTAAGCTATATTTTTTTTCAAAACACTCCTCAAAGTATTACACTGTTTCAGCATTAATCCCTTAATTATGCAATTGTTAGCCACTCGATCCTCAAAATTGTCACATGGGAAGATGGCGTGAACATTTTGCTGAGATGTCAAATTGAGCCGCTGATGTGGAGGACACATAAAAGAGATGACTGATGATGAAACAAAGAATAAAGTCATGCAGGAAACTAGAGCAAGAACCAAGCTAGATCTTTTTTTGTTGCTTCATGAGAAAGGATGCAACAAGAGAAACCAGAGCAAAAAAAAAAAAAGCTAACTTCCAATGGCAAACAATAGTACATGCTTGAACTTCTTCAAGGAAAAAATCATTATGCAAATTCGGCTTTTCTTTCTCAATGCAAAATACAATTTGGCTTTGGTTCCTTTCTGTCCAAGTCCATGGCTCAACACTAAACTAATCATAATGCAACTTTGAAAATAAAAACTCTCCTAACAAAGGATTTTTTGGTCTTAGCCGGGACCTGGATATGTAAAAAATTGTGTAATACATATTATAATATATGTGTGTGTGTGTGTGTGGGTCTTTGTTTTTTTGGCTAGGGGCTTGAATCCATGTAAACGAGCAATTATATTGATAGTAGTTAAAACAAGATATGCCAACTAATTTGCATTTATTTTTGTGAGTCTCGCTTGGTATATTTGTATTTAGAAATCAACAAGAGACATGCAAATGATGCCCCTCTTTATATGGTAAGAAAACATTCAAATTTTTATAAGTCCACATGAGATTAAACCTAACTCACACACAAAGAAGAGAGATTATAAGGATCTTACTCCTAGTTCTTTTGTTTGTTTTCTCCAGTACAATTATTTTTCTTGCACTCCAACAATGCTTCTCTATTATTATATTATGTTTCGTGCTTCTAATCTCACTCATCATTTGTCTCTTGTTGATTTCTTTCTTCATATTTCTTTCATCATCTTTCTTCATTTTTGCATATCTAGCTATTATCTATAGTTTAAAGCCTTGGACATCCTATTTCTGTTTGCCTCTGTTTTTAGGGACAAAAATAGAGGTCAGGCAATCAATTATATATTTTAATTTATTCATTATAAATATATCTCATATAAAGATGAAACTTATTAATAAATCTATAGATTATCATTCAATAACCCAAATTAATATTAGAAGACAAGGGAAACTGGTCATAGAATATGTATAGATAAGATAGGACCATTAAGTAAGATTATTGAGTGAAATTTCCTTGTGTTGGAATCTATAAATTAGAGCACCTAGTGTGCTTTTGTTTTCATGTGTTCAAGGCAGGGCATATGTGGAAATGGCAATAGAGATCTAGTTGAGGACATTCTTTTGTGTTAGCCAGTGTTTGTATTAAAGATATCTATTTATAGTTTGAGAGAAGAACTTTGTGTCCATGGTGACCCCTAAATTTTTGTAATGAAGTTGGAGAAGAAACCTCTAAGATGGGTAGCCCAAAGATCTCTCTCTCAGAGTCAGAGAATGTTAGCTTCCCTCACTTCCTCCACTCCATCATGGCCTCTCCTTACCTCTAAGATCCAAGTTCCAACTTTGAGTCCATGTCCTCGTCTCCCATGGGCTGTGGCTGTGCTTCCAATCTTCGAGCTGCCTTCATCCATCACCTCTGTCTCTAGTGGTTGTAGTTGTGGCATCTACGAGCTTCCGCCCCACCTCCACCTCGTTGCCTCCATCTCAACCTCTCCCCATAGTTGCAACTGTGAGCTACGAGTTGCGAGCTTCAAGCCTCTAATTCGTTGCGTCCCTCTCCTTGTCTCCGATAGCTGCGAGAGGTATGTGTTTTCTTCTCAACGCATTCCAGCCTTCCTCTTGTTTGCTTGATTAAGTATTCTAGCTGAGAGTACTTTTCATTCAGCTGACACCCAATGAAGAAACTTAATTGTTCAAAGAAGGTGGCAACTTTTATTGAAAAATATCTAACTTTAGTTTAGCAGTGGACTTCTTTTTCCTTGTGGATTCACTAAGAAGACGAAAAATATCAACCATAACTATTAATTTGATACTTTGTCGTACGCGTAGTACATATATTAGATTGAACATGTGAAAATGTTAGCCCAGAAAAAGAAAAAAACATCCATTTGAAAGTAAATCACCCTTAACTCGCTTCAATTTGCTGAAGTGAGAATGGCAACAATTTTTTTTACTAGTTATGATTAAAATTTCTCATCAGGAGAAAAATTGTATTCTGATTGTTTTAACAGAATAATAATATTATTATTAATAATTGAGTCTCATTTTAATATTATTTTAATAATATTTTAATGTTTGACTAAAAAAATTTATAGCTTTATAATTCAATTAAATGAATTTTATATTAAAAACAAGAAAAGTTAAAAAAAACTCTACATGTCTTATATAACATTCAATATATTTTTTTATTAGATGTTATTTGTTTTTTCCCGATTACGAAGTTATTTACTTTTATCTTTCATGTCACTTTTTTATTTGATTATTATTGTTTTTATTTTTTATCTCTATGTTTTATTATTTGAATTTTAAACTTTGTATTTAACTTTTGAAATTTAAATCAATATAGCATCTTTTAATTAACTTTTCTTTTGGGTGGAAGTCTAATCTCCTAATCTTCTGTTGGCCAAAAAGATTTTTTTTTAATTCTCTACTTATTCAATTTTTAATATAATACTTTTTTAATTAATTTATGTAAATTAAAATAAAATTTAAAATTAATTAATTATCTCAATTTCTCTAAAAATTATAATATTTATGTAATATTATCCTTATTAAAAATATATTAAATAAAAATATTTTTAAAAAATATATAATAAATATTATTTTGTATACTATAAAATGTGTCATATTTAAGATAAAAATAAAAGTTTCATAAGAGAGTATAATTTATTCTAGTGTCTCAGAAGTAAGGGTGTTCATAGTTGTAGTTTGGTTTGATTTTAGATAAAAACTAAATCAAACCAAACCAATCAGTTTGTCTACTCTTAGAATCTTGTCAGTTTAAATTTTAATTGGTTTGGTTTGGTTCAACAATCATTTAGTTCAGGTTTGGTTCATTCTTTTCGATTTTTTTTTAAATAGCATAATTCTTCAAAAATTAAATTAAATAAGTTACATATAGATACTTTTTGAATATAAATTATATCTAAATAATTTATTAACTAATATATTTTATAAATATTAAAAAAGTGAAATAAAATAAGTATGGTTATGAGTAATTAGGTAAATTTATATGTTATAATTTAATATAATATAGTTATTAGGTGTAGTTTGGTTTGGTTTAGATCTTACTATACTAAAATAGAACCAAATCAAATCAAGTCAATTCTAAAAAAAAATTAAAATAAATCTCATTTTAATTTAGGTTGAATCAATTTTTATCCATTTAATTTAGTTTGATTTGATCTAATAGATTATGTTTGGTTTTCAACAAGGGATTAAATTTGCTCCCCATTCGTTCATTTAAAATGACGCGGATAGCTGAGTACATCATTCAAAGCCGTCGATAAGTTTCAATCCGACGTTCACTCTTGCGCTCACGAGGACACCCTTTGTAATCACCCTTGTAGCGTCCGGAGCTCTATAAATCCGTGGCACCGAATCCGGCACTACAGTCCGACTTGGCCGCAAGCTTTCATTTCTTCCGCCTTAAAGCCAGAACAAAATATCTCGTCCTAAACCAGCGAACGAAGTAGGTTTTAATGGATACAGGTGCGAAGGTGAAGAAGGGCGCCGGAGGAAGAAAAGGTGGTGGGCCGAAGAAGAAGCCCGTTTCTAGGTCTGTTAAAGCCGGTCTTCAATTTCCTGTTGGAAGAATCGGTCGGTATTTGAAGAAAGGAAGGTACTCTCAGCGCGTTGGAACCGGTGCTCCGGTCTACTTGGCCGCCGTTCTCGAGTACTTAGCTGCTGAGGTAATTCTTCTTTTCCATTTTTTTTATCGATTATTGCGATTCTAGCTTCGAGTGCCAATAGATCTCTGATTAGTGCGACTGGAAATGTGAGATGTCGCTGCAGCATTGGGGTTCTGTAATTTCAAAGCTTCTCTGTTTTCAATTCCTGAAAATCTGTAACTATTTTATGGATTGAATCTGGTGGTTCTAATTCATTTGCAAAGGTTGGAAGGCAATTTGATTCCGTCGATAATAGTCCTACCGTGGCCAGATTGGGTTGAAAGCTGACATTTTCATCGTAACTAATTATTTATTTATTTATTTATTGGGGTGCTGGATTAATTTTAAAGCTCTTCTGGTTTCAATTGCCGGAAATCAGTAACTCTATTGTGGATTGAATGTGGTGGTTCTGGCGAATTTAGAAGTGGGGAATGCAATATGATACAGTTGGTGATAGTTCTATCTCGGAAGGATAGGATTGAGAGGGGGCAATTTCGTTGTGAGTGATTCATTATTTATTTGTTGGGGGTGCAGGTTTTGGAGTTGGCTGGAAATGCAGCGCGAGATAACAAGAAGAACAGAATAATCCCAAGGCATGTCCTTCTTGCGGTGAGGAACGATGAGGAGCTTGGGAAACTGCTTGCAGGTGTGACCATTGCCCATGGTGGTGTCCTGCCCAACATCAACCCAGTGCTCTTGCCCAAGAAGTCTGAAAAATCCACTACCGAGTCGAAGCCTCCATCCAAAGCCACCAAGTCCCCCAAGAAAGCCTGATTTTTTTTTTTTGGCTTCCTTCGTCTTTTTGTTGTTTACTGTATATCAGCGTGTAGGCTTGTTCTTGCTAAAAGTTTCAAAGCATTTTAGACGTTGTAACCTTGTGATGACATCTTCACATTGAATCAATGTGAACGAAATCAACTTGATTTTAGTTCATTCTTTGTTGGTCCTTCGTCGCAACTTTTTGTGAATGCTTTCATGGCTTTATACTGAGCATTCAAAACTCTCATGACTCTAGTTTGCCTGTTGGTGAATGTGTTATATAATTACTGATTTAGTTACCTATTTAAATTCATAGTAGATATTCACATATTGCTTTGCCTGGTTTAATGCTTCTTTTACTCGCCAAAAGTATCGCATACCCTTCAGCCTCAAAAACAAAGATGTCTTAGAAGTTGCTCCCTCGTAAAATTCTTTGTTATTTATTGAAACTGAGTTTATTTATATTATTGGTTTAATTTTTTTTTCAGAGTTACAAAATCAGGGTACTTCATAGAATTTGATAGGAAAGCAAATTCAGAAAGGATCCTGAACTTCAATTGTTGAACTTTAGGCTTTGGGGTTGTTTCCCATTTATCTCATTGAGGATAAACTGATTTTGATGATTACTAGAGTATATTTAGGAAGCTAAAGTGTGGATAAGTGTATCCATCATTTTCGGCTAAACAGATTATGTGGACCAAATGGAATTTTCCTTTGGTCCTTGAAAAAAAAAAACAAGACCAAAAGGAATTGCTCAAAGCATCTCATGAGCCTGATTTCTCCTCTGATTCCTCTTACGAGATCCTTGAAAGACATTGGTCTATTATCTTCAAATATGTGAAGCGTGATGCTAATAAACCAGCGGATCAACTTGCTCGTGATGCTGTGAGCAGAAGAAGCGACCTTTTTATCTTAGATTCAGCTCCGGATCATATCAGTGATCTGTAGAGGATGATAGTTTGGGGTCTTGATCCCGCACTGTAAATTTTTTCCTTACTTGGTTGCCATAAAAAAAAAGGAGCTTGCTTTGGATCTGGTGCGATAATTATTAGAGAAACCATACAAGCACCTTGCATGTTTAAATTGACGAAAATAAAAAATGGAGAGAAATAAAATTTTATTTTAGATAAACTTTTAATAAATTTATTTTTTTTAATCATGGACTAGGTTGGAGTTGCAGAGAAGTGGGAAAACAAATAGTAATTATTTAAAAATTTTCAAAGTTAATCTTGTCGTTTTCTCTTAAACTATATATATCTAATAAATTTAGGAAGTTCACAATGTGTTGTGTGCGGCTAGTTGTGAGACTCCGTGCAATGCATTTACTATAATTCAAAGAAATAAAAATTCGTTGTAGTTGATGATTGAAGGTTGGGGTGGAAGAGTACTAGTGGAAGAAGATATAAATTACTGATTGGTTTAAAAGATGCATCCGTTTGCTGAGAGATTGTGCACGGGAGGCTTGTATTCAGCAGTTACAAACATCCGAGTGTTTGATGATCAATGTGGATGGGAGCTTGGAAACAAATGGCAAAGCTGGCATCTTCTAGTTTCACGGCAGAAGACTTGGCGTTGAGGAATGGTCTTCTTCAGCTTGCTATTCAGGGGAACCTTAACAACGCAGCGTTGTGGTGTGCCCAAGTTCAAGTGTCTTTGCTGACATGCTTCAACTGAGAAGGAGCTTTGCTAATGGCAGTTTGGTTTGGACCCCAAAACCTGGTAACTTACCAAGATTGCTCACGGTCACAACCCGTCTTCCTTTCTACATGTTGCTGCCGCGGCAAGAACTGGAAGATGTTTATTCTGTTTTCTGCTTTAGTTTGTTTGTTTTAGCTTGTCTGGTTTGTTGTTTGACCTAGGTGTAGTTTTGATTTCAAGTTTAATGATATGATGCGTATTTCAGTGGGGAACAAAATAAGGAATCTCCTAGCACGTCGTTTTACAAATTTCAATCACTCTAATTGAACGGAGTGACGGTATTCGTGTTGTATTGTTTCTTTGGACTTTGATCCTTTGTTGATTGAAGCAGTTTTTAATTCATTTTATTAATAATTAATCTTATTCTATTTTCGCTATCATACTTGATAATTTGTAACCAACATACTCTGAGGAAGTTCTACTATGCAGTACATGGTGCTGCTGTAATTCTGTTTAGAGCTGCAGATTTAAAATTTTAAATCTTCATCACATTTTTATAATAAATATATTAGTAATATATATAGCATCAATATATATATTTATTGAAATTTATATAAACTACATTAATAACTCAATTTGGATTCTGCACAACATAGAAGCCAATCTCCAACTTAGATATAATTTGTTTTCTGTTATTTGTCAGTTTTTTATTTTAACATTTTAAATTTTGACAAAATATGTATAATAAAAACAATTTTTAACTTTCATAAAATAACTTCAAGATATATCCTATATAATTTTTAATATTTCTGATTTTTTTTTTCAGATTCTTTTTTTTTCCTTTTTTTATTAGATGTTATTTGTTTTTAATAAGAAACAAAGGCCAAAAAGGGGTTAGGTTAGGCCATGCGGCTAACTCCAGACGCCCGTCAAAGGTTTGCTTCCGAAAATATAATAATACGTATCCTCTCATTGGCCAAGAAGGGGAAGGAAAAAAAAAAAAAAAGATGCATTCCCTCAAGTCTTAACCATGAGACACCATTTTATTGAATGTATGCGTGCGTGGTAAAAAAAAAATTGTATGTGAGCATATATATATATATCTATAATATTGTCAAATATTCTGCTGAGTGCAAATACTTTTTTTTTTTGGTTTTTGAGGAAAGGGAAAACAAAATTAGTACATACTCAAAAACATAGAATCGAAATATGAGGCCACACTTATCAATCCGTTGTCCTACAATAAATTGACATTCCAACAATATGGATAGTCCGTTGTGATCTGGAAAAGTAAAGAACCCGAATTTTTACGTATTGCAAAATAAAACGCCATAACGTTTTGATTTTTAAGCAACTCAAAATATTTAAATACATTTTTTATTATAAACGGTTTTTTCTGGGTCATTATTATAGCTTAAACGAAAATTTCCTCAATAAATTTTTGGATGGACCACCTAATTTAGAGTATATTAAACGCAAAAGTTACCTTACAGGCTAACAAAAAAAAAAAAGACAGAGCATAAACAATAGTGATAACCCTTGAAAATATCTGAACACCCCAGAATCAAACTAATCCATATACTTTGGCCAAGAACAACCATATACCATTGAGGTGCAATAACAACACCCAATTCTTTACTCTTAATTCTACCATTCACAAGACGCTTCAATTACACTACTAAAGTCAAACCTAAATTTACGACAAATCAATATCTAAAAGACTTGGATTAAACAGCAAACAAACAACACAGTAACCCACAAGATTCAAGAACTTGTGAATTTGGTCACCGCCTTGGTGCCTTCAGAAACAGCGTGCTTGGCAAGCTCTCCGGGCAACACCAGCCTCACCGCCGTCTGGATTTCCCTGGAGGTAATTGTAGGCTTCTTGTTATAACGAGCAAGGCGAGACGCCTCCTGAGCGAGTTTCTCGAAGATGTCATTGATGAAGCTGTTCATGATCCCCATTGCCTTGCTGGAGATCCCAATGTCCGGATGGACCTGCTTGAGGACCTTAAAGATGTAGATCTTGTAGGTCTCGATGCTCTTCTTGCTCCTCTTCTTCTTCTTGTCGCCGGCAGAGGCACCACCCTCCTTCGGGAGCTTCTTTCCGGCCTTGGGCTTCTTCTCAGCCGGCGGAGCCTTCTCAGCCACCGTCGACTTCTTCTCTTCGGCGGGCTTTTTCTCCGCAGGCTTCTTCTCGGCCTTGGGTGCCATGGGGAACTGAGAATTGGAGAATCCGAAGGCTTAGGTTTTCAGATTGAGCAGGAAAGAGAGATTGAAGGCGTTGGAGTGCTGAGGCGGAAAAAGGAGGTGGAGGGATAGATATATAAAGATTGTCGCGTTCTGATTGGTTGATAGGGTTTCACGCGGATCGGGGAGTCTGGTCTTCTTAAATCCGTCAAATGTTTTCCAGTAAGAATGAGTGAATGGACGGCCACGATGATTTGATGGCGGATATTGAAAGTGCGGATCGATGATAAAGCTAGTGCCTTGTCCGTGGATGCGCATTTGATGGGTGAGGTGGAATACTGGAATGACGTTTGAGTTGCGTTTGGGTGAAAAACAATTACGATGCTTGATGGAGCGCGCTCAGATGCACAATTACACGTCAGTTCGCGCGGTTAGCTACTTTTATTTAGCTACACTCATATTTATAGTTTTTTATCATAAGAAAGAAACTTACACACCCATCCTACCCACCTCGAAACCACCACCTCCTAGTTAAGGGAGGGATTAGGTGCTATTGTGGTATAAGGCCACAAGTGATGTAAATATTTTATGAGGTTGTGTATTGTGGTCACCTGTATCTATTTTTATTATTAATATATCCTTTCGATTTGAAATATATATTTGTTTAATTTTACTTTAATCTTTAACTTTTATTATTATTATAACTTAATTCCTTTACTACTTAAACATAATTATGATAGGTTTTTTCGCTAACATTTCTAATTTCACAAACGAAAAATTTTGAAGTAATTTGCAGTTAGAACTAGGCGTGGATATTTAGTTTAGATTCTTAAAAAAAACGTGGCAATAACTTTTAAAAAAATTGCATTTTAGAAAATTAATCTCTTATATTCTATTTATAAAAAAAAATTCTTTTGACAATTCTAAATATAAGAAGAAAAAAAATTAATAATGTATTCAATTTTTTTTCAAAAGTTGCTCTTTCTTAATTATATGAGAGAAATTAAATATATTAATAATTTAAATTAATATTAAAATAAGTATAAATAATTTAAAAAAATTAAAATATAAATTAATTAATTAATTTTAACTAATTATAATTATTTTTTTATTTTATAAAATAATTTTTTCTTATAAATGGAATGAAAAACTCTACTAACCTTTACTAATGCAGCCAACAATTAATTCCAAGTGTGGCTGTCCAAGGGATGCGCTTTTTTCCAAAAAAAGAAAAACAAAGAAATGCACGTTTTGATTTGATGGGAAAGCCATTTACTAAAATTGGGAGGTCGGTGTTTGAATTACATTATATATAAGTGATTATGGGAATAAGTAATTATTTATAATAAATTATGATAATAAGTAATTATGTTAATTTATAAGTAATTTTTAGAAAAGAAATATATTTAGATATTGGGGTTTAAATAATTATTAGGTAGATATGAGAAGAAAACATGAAATAAATGATTATGAGAAAATGAGTGACTATTTGGGTATTGGAAAAAAGTAATTATGGGATCCTTAAGTTTGGATATTGGAAAAAAGTGATTATGAGATATTATGTGATGGAGTTGTCAAACAGAAATAGTTTTTCAATAAGTACTTATACCTTAAATAAGTGCTTATAGAAGAAACTGATTTGCTCTGCTTATAATAATCACTTATTTTATTTTTCCTTCTCATTTTCCATTCAATAATCACTTAAATCCTAATATCCAAACATTTTTTTTTCTCCAAAATCACTTACGTGATGAAAATATCCAAACAAAAATTACTTTTGACAAATTACTTATTCTCATAATAACTTATGAATAAACACTTATTTTTATAATCATTTATACATAACCCAATCTAAATTTACCTTAAGTGATTATTATAAGCCAGAAAAAATAGTTAATGGAAATAATCACTTAAATGACCATAAGTGATTATTTTGATTAGAATTGTATTTAAAAATTGGTAGTATGATCACTTTTTTTAACTCCATAAGTGATTATTTTAGAAATCTAAACACACACTTAGTGATGTACATTTTAGGCTTTAAGAAGTACCTCTAGATCTTCTAACGATTTTCCAAACGAACTCTTACTTTATTCCATTAATTATTTTTACAAAGATACTAAATCCTCGGGGCCTGAATTTTAATTACATTGTTAAATAGGCTTTCCTGGGTAAGATGCAATCAAATCAAATCTTTAAACCCAAACAAAATAATATTATAGGTTATTAAAAAATATGTTTTTTTCACTTAAAATGCTTTTTCAGAAAAAAAGTACAAACCCCTTATTTGGAGGGTTAATTTTTCCCGTCTACTGCTCTATTTAGTACAAGTTATGTGCAATATGGCTTAACTTCGACTTCCATTTTTCTAATCTTCTCGTCCTCATGTATGAAGAAATTTGAGTCAATATCACGGACTTTCTTTGAAAAAATAGTAGATCAATATATTATTTGTTATAAATGTATTTAAAAAAAAAACTCATAATAGCAACGGACTCAAATTTCATTTTCTTAGACATCATTGACCGGCTCATGTAATTTTATAGAACTTATAGTTATAATTATAACTAATATGTTTTCTCATAAATTATACAAAATTTAAAAATGAGTTTTACTGTTTTAACTTGTGATATATTTTATTATATATATTACTGTTGATGTTGATTATAAGAGTACGAATGTTCTTCTTTTTTCGTGGTGTGATGTGATATTTGCTTTTTATTTTTTATGATTTAAGTTGCATAATTGATTTATTTATAAATCATAATACGTGTAACTTGTTATTTAATTTTTTTATGAAAACTCATTATTTAAATTTTATCCAAAGTACGAGTACGCGTCCATATAATATAACTATAACAAATGCCAAAGGCATGCGTAGGCTTTGATTGGAACGGAAACGCGTGTGTAGTTTGAAGGTATTTTAGAATTTGACGTGAGACATTTTGTGCTCACACCCAATACTGTGATGGACCATGCGTCCAGCCAGAGTTTTGAAGGCTTGGCATAATATAATGATCACAATGGAAATCCCACCGCTAGTAAGTCACAAACGTTTCGCTAGGTTGTTTCTCAGTATCTGATCGTTCAAATAAGAACCTATATTCTTTATAGTTTTTTTACTGCAAAATTATTATACGAGTTTTAAAAAATGAAATTCATATTTTTAACAACAAAAATAAATTTCATATATATGTTTATTCTTTTTAGTTTTTACATTTTTTGTGAAATTTAAATTTAAATTTAATGATATCTTGATAAGTGTAATATGGGAGATCTAATTAACCTAAAAAAATGAGTATCCTTCACTTATCAACTTTAATTTAACTGCACGAGCATCTGCTCAAACATCGAAGGTTTGCAAGAGCATCACTCCGACTGTTAAAGAACTATGCAACGTCTTATTCCGAAGGAAACAATATATATGAGTGATCCATCGTTTTTGTGCTCTGTATATCTCGACGAAATTTAAATTTCAATGCTCCTAGATAGAGTACACATTGTGCTCACTGAGATGCACCCACTTTTTTTTTTCTTCTTTGACAAACACTGAGATACCCCCGTTGGAGTTTCAAAAAAGAAAAGAAAAAGTTCCTTGCTTTACTCCCGTGGGAATTAAGGAAATGAACTTTTGTTAATTACAGTTCATAAGATGAAAATTTTGAAAATATATTATGTGTGAATTGAATTTTGATAAATTCTTGACTATATCATGGACTTACACAACAGCTTATATAAGAATTGCTCCATAGTTCGATGAAGTCCCCAAAAAACAAGTGTTTTAGTTCCTACACAGCTAGAATCACATAATATGGCAAGAAATCATTGCACGATGTGGGCTCGTATAACTAAAACCAACACTAACCCCGAACTAGGAAAAAAACAAAAACAGTAGTAAGAAATCCGCATCCGCGAAAAAAGAAAAGAAAAGAAAAAACTGCACTTACAGTTTCCAAATTCACATTGATCAAATATATTTCCAGAACTTGATGACTCTGCTTTAACCCTTTTATAACCATAAAGCATATTTGAAGAAGGGTGTACGGTAACCAAAAATAAAAAAATGGCTCTTGTCATTACAGAACGGTATTACCGAAGAAGAAGCAGAGTATATCGTTTCTGGGACTGCATACATAATATAGGAAAACCTAATCTTTCTCTCGCAACAATACAACAGTAGAGAAATAGATAAGGTACGTAGGATCATGTATTGTCATATATGCTGTTCCTAGAAGAAGAGCATGCCAAAGGATGTTAAGTTGCCCAACTGATCAAACAAGCCCACTGGCTTAGAATTGTCATTTGTTGTTGAGAATCAAAGGCTCTTTATCTTCTTCTTCTTCGGTTTCACCATCGTTGATCTCGCAACTGCAGGCTCTGGCTGCCATCACAGTCTTCATATGGAACTGAAATTGAACACTTGGCTAACAAATCTTGAAGACTCAGAGAATAAGGAAAGGAGAGTTTTCTGAGTTATAAAGAAGAAGAAGAAGAAGGAAGATGATGACATTCTTTCTTTTTCCCTCTTGGGGATGGGGGTTGGGAGAGGGGATCTTCTGAGCATATGCCTGGAGCATTAAGCTTGTTGGCCCATTCTTTTATTCTCAAATGCTTTTGGCATCTTTTCCATGAATTATTGTATAATAATAATACTATTATATTGTTGAACGTGGATATACCTAAACATCAAAGTTGTCTCCTTATATTTTATTTAAGGAAAGATAAAAGGAGGAGTATTTGGAGTTTTGGCTCCTTAGACTTCAATTTCAGAGGCAGGAAGAGAACAAAATGAGCAATATCTCGTCAGAAGATTCATTCTGCTCAGTAAATCGGTAGGGTCACCCATATTATTTCTGAATTAAATTAATTTTTCATAATCGCATATTTATATATTCTAAGAAAAAATGACAAAAATAATTGTATATGAACTTTTCATCTTTTATTAATATTTTTTATTTTTAATTGTATTTTACAAATTCATGTTTATAATTATGAAAATTTAAATTAATAGTTGGATATTGGCACATGGCAAACACCAGCAGTTGGAGAGGGCTAATAATTAGATCAAAGCTTTGATAAGCCTGCACATATTGCACAATGGTTGGTGAAGTCAATGATGAAGAATCAGTGCATTAGGCACGTGGAAACAACAAATGAAGTAATAGGACTATTCTATCCCCAACGGAATAATTTTTAAATGAAAATAATGTTAGGCAACTTTTTAAAGTAAATTGTAAGAATTCTTCTAAATATATGTCTCTTTAGTATATTATATACAAGTTCAATTATTGTTTGTATATATAGAAAAAAATTTTGTTGAAAGAACTTCAATCATTTCTATACCTTAAAACGAATTAACATTTTGGGGGGGGGGGTGTATTAGTCTAAATAGGAGGTTAAGATTTTTTTTTCATACTATTTCATAGTCTTTTTAATTTCAATGGCTTATTAGAAAGTGAGAGTTGATTCAGTACCATGGAAGTTACAAAGTTGAAGGAGTTTTAACCCTTAGTTTGTCATATTTGTACTAGCATTTAAACCCACAGAACACGATATATAATTCAACTATCAAGGCGTCATCATGGAGCCACATCAGCCAGTTTGTTTTATCCTATGTAATTATTAAATAATTCTTACATAAATCTTACCAGATTAATAATAAATGAAAATATTAACATTTAAAACAAACAGCACACATTGATGACACCCCGTTAACTCCAGCCTTACCTTTAGCGTCCATCAACTTTGATCTTAACATGACACCCCTTATAATCTTAGCTTCATCATCTAAACCGATCGATGGTATTGTCAGAAGCCACCAGCTGTAAATTTTTGCAACCCTGAATTCTCGAGGCTATCGGATATATAGAGGACAATTTTCAAATATCCAACCACATCTAAACTTCCAAACATATATACATATATATTAATATAGCTATTTCAGCCTTCTCAAAAGCATCCCAAAAATCCACAAATGAACTTTAGTAATGCCGTGTTTTTCTATATTGAGGTGGGACTGCTCTGGTTCCTTCTCAATTTCAGTGATTTCATCAGTTTCACACTTTCCCCTCAGAGGACGAAAAATAAAAACGAGACAAAAGAAAATTCGAAATAAGCTGCCACTTTGGCGTCAATTAGTTTTCATTAGAGTGAGGGGACTAAAATAAAACCCATTGGTAAAAAGTTTATAGGCTGATCAGGTTCACGGCTCCAACCTCCATTATAGTCGTTTTATAGTTCATCACATGGAATAGAAGATATCGACTCTATCCTTATGGTTGAACAGCTAATCATGTAAGCAACAAGCTTTAGAAATAATAAAGCAGCCCTGATTAATTTGTAAACCACTAATTCACTACCAACACGCATTATTGGGAAAAAATAACAATCTATTGACCAGTACTCAGTTTGTTTTATAATTTAAAAACCAAAAGCAGAATATGAAATATCATGTTTTATCTTTATTTGGAACATTCCCACGTTAATTAAAGTTGAAAATTATCTAATACAGCTCATTAAGTCTCGCAAATAAAATAAAGGTACAGAAAAAGGGAAGGGCATGAAAATAGGAGCATGTTGGTAACCACTGTACAGTGACCATGAGCTAGTGCTGGTTTTGAGCTTAATGGTTCAGTGGAAAAATACGCGGCTTTCAATTTTAAATAATTGCCTTCCTTTTCAGATCATCAACCAGATAAAGTTGGAATAGAAATTATAGATATTTTATTTTGGTAATATATATTAACTGATTTTCAGAAATCATGTTAGGTCTCAACTGATCCAAACTAAGCAGATAATTAAAACATGTGGTTGTAAAGCTCTCATAGCAATGCAATAATTTTATCTATACATAAAACTTAAACTAAAAAAAAAAAGAGAATAGGTGTGAAATCGTTGGTATCAACTGTCAAGCTAAATTACAGATATTTAATATTAATGTTTGTATAATCTGCTAGACGCAGACATTTTTGTTTTTTACTAATAACACAGACATTTTCATTGATTTCTATTAGGGGTGAACAAATTGGCCTAAACCTGATTGGCCCGGTCCGGCCCGACCACTTTCGGGCCGGGCCAGGGTTAGGGTGTCTGACTCTAACCCTGGCTCGGCCCGAACTATATATATATATATATAATTTTTTTAATTTTTTTCAATTATTTTATATATCTTAATTAATTTTGTAGGATTTTTATTCTTCATGTATCTAATATAATATATTTACTATGTAAATATTATAAAAACATTTTAAGATTTTAATGTTTCAAATATTTTTTAAATTTTGAATTTATTTTTTACCTTAATATTTATGTAAAAATAATGTATAATGGTTAAATATTCATAAATTTTAAAAAAAATTATTTTTTTTCTAAGATTATGTTTTAAGAAAATCTATTTTTAAGTATAAATAAGTATACTTTTTATTATTAAATAATTATTTTTTATTTTTTATTTTTTTAAAATATATATATAATAATATTGGGTCAGCCCGGAACTGACCTGATATTGGCCCGAAGAACATCGGGCCGGGCATCGGGCATGAGTCAAACCCGATCCGGCCCGATCCATGTTCACCCCTAATTTCTATCTATATATTCTCCCAGTTCTATTTTATTTATTATTTTAAATAATTTTAAATATTCTAATTTATTTGTTATTTTATTTTATCAATAAAGTATTAATTATTGTCTATTCTTTTACTTTTCATTAAAAATAATGGGTGAACTATAAATTATTTTTTAAAATTTAAATCAAGGATATTTTAATAAAATATTACTAAATTTTACCTATTTAATAATTTTATTAGTCAATATAAAAAATATTAAAATAGCATACTCTTTCTATTCCATATTATAAATTATTTTTAGCTGATTTACACATAAAAAAATAGTTAAAAATAATTAAAATTCTTAAATTTTATAAACTTTATCACAACTTTTCAATATTATTCTGGTTAATTTATACCTTATCTTAATTATATATATTTTATTTTTTTATCATAATTATTTAATAAGGGATAAATATAAAAATAGATATTTAATGCTTACAAAATATTTTATATTTTTTATATTTTAATTTTTTAAAATATAATTTATAATAAAAAAATAGAGAGAGTGAAAAATAGAACGGTATGAGTAATATTGAAAATAGAACTGTATGAGTAACAGTGAAGACACTCATGAGTAACAGGACATAACTGCAATAGCCAGTTCCATCGAAGGGCTAACACCGTACGTCCATATATATATATATATATGTATATATTTTACTCTACAAACACCGCCCACCCACGCACGTACATTGTATATGGGCTCTTATATTATATATATTTTTATTTTTTATATAATATTTTTTTAATTGAATTCCGTAATATAAGAAATAAAGTTAAAATTAATTAATTATTTTAATTTTTAAAAAAATTATAATATTTTTTTAAAATTATTTTTATTAAATATTTATCTATCTCTTTTACTCATAAATTTAATAGAAGTATTTCTGTATTTGTTTATAATATATAATAAATATCTTGTATTCTAAAAATAATTTTATATTTAGAATAAAAATAAAAAAGGATAATTAAAAAAGAAAGCCCCTCATGTTCTAGATGAATAATCAGTACTATTCATCTCAGTCTAGGTGTAATACTCTGGACTTTATTGCCATATAGGACTCTTCGCTGTCTTTTTCGTCTTGTACTCTTTTCCAGCCTAAAATCTGCGTAAAAGTATATTTAATCAAATTAATGTGTTCCAGGGAGGAGAAAGTTTCCTTATGAAAGAAAGACGAACTGGTGTTTAACTTGACGCTGTCTCTAGTTTCGCTCTCGATCGGTGAACTGGTCAAAAAGTTGTCTCGGTCTTTATGCGTATGCCTCCAAAGCTAAAATCGAACTTGTCTTTCATGTTGTTCCAACCCTCCTGGAGAAGTAACATTCCCATAGTGACCGAGGCTTCTTCAGCCATATCGCCCAAGGTTTTATACAATTAATGACTCCCTATTATTTTTATGAGAGCAAACATGTTGGATTTTACAGAGGAAAGAGGAATATATATATATACACGTAAGTGTGTGAACAGAAAAAAATTGCCAATCCAGTGTTTTAACTGTAGTATGTCATTTTCCGTCATACCATGTTTAATTGATGCAAAATCTTGAGCTACACTTCTTACTGATTACATCTATATATCCATATTATTATACCGCAGTTAATAATTTATCACCATATTATGTTTTGTCAATATCAATGCATAATATAAAAAAAAATAACAAATCGTACTATTACCAAACTATAAATAACACAACTCATTCTTTATATTTGATGTAATAGATTATAATGTATCTAGTTAGTCTAAAAATTAAAGGATAAGTCTAAATAATTTTTATTTAAAAAAAAAAAAGAGGATGAGGGACCTAGTTACTATGTATTGAAAAAGATTAGCCTTAAATTATCGAATGAGAATACTTTTGGTGTACAGAAAAAAAAAATAGTCTAAAAGTCGAAAACAACCGAGAGGTTGCAAACATGCAGTTAACATCTTTAAAAATTGATAAAATTAGTTGCTAACAAATACTACCTTCTATCATTTTTATAAGAAATTTTTAACTAAATTATATAGTTTAAAGTAAGTAGTTAAAGTTATTTAAAAGTATTGATTTTGTCAAAAATTATCATAATATTCCTAAAATATTCTTAATAAAAGTCATTAATCTCTATCCACATTAAGAGAAAGAAAGTTAAAAATGTAAAAAACATTTATGAAAATCACTCATTAATATTTCACTAAATTTTGAAAAAATCCTTATATTAAGGATCATGAAAATCTTCTAAGAGAATTTTTATATTAAAGACTGAAGGGAGTATATTTAATATTTAGATCTATTTTTTTTAATTTTGAATACAGAGCTAGTTTTTTAAATGTATATAACATTTTCTAGTGCTATCAAGCTTTAGAGTTGGCTTGGTTCTGTGGGTGGTGTGCTTCATTTGGGTTTCTTGTTGCGTTTTGCTTGTTTTTTAGTTCTCTGCTCTATTTCTCTTGTGGTTTCTTGTTGGGTAATTGCTTTGTGGTTCCTGTTTTCTCTCTACCAGCTCTTTCTGCTAGTGGCAAGGATGGGTTTTTTTCAGATCAGGTACAGTTTAGTTTTCTAGTCGGGTTGGGTTTGCCTACTTTGGCCTTCTTTTCCTCTACTGTGTTGGTTTAATTTAATCTGACTTGTTTGTGTTGTGGCAAAAAAAAAAAACATTTTCTCATGATCTATAGAGGTTTATAACATTTTATGAACTATTCTTTTGGCTTTCAATTCGCAATACTTCATAGTAGTCCATAGCCAGTATTGAGTATTGACAATTCGATTTGAGGAAATCACTTAGCCTTAACCAATAGATGTGGAGGTGTCAGATACTAAGCCAGCTGGCTATGGTTGGGATGCCAACTCATATAAAGAATACTAGTCCTCTAACGCCAACTGTCCCCAAGTTTTATATTTCTGACCTATCAGCCACTATTTAAAAGACGAGTGTAATCAATTGTTAGCAATAAATAATTGTTGCATTTCACTATTTGAGAGCTAAATTGGGAGTTGCATAGAGCAATAGCAATAACCTATTTGCAAATGCTGAGTAATTGGTCGAATCCTGCCTATTGGCTCTCTGGTTTGTTTCATGTTCTTTAAATCTCTTGGCGTGCGCATGTGAGGTTTATGTGCATAGTAGGAAAAAGTGAAATAGGCAAAGAAAGTGCGCATTTTAGCAAGCCTACCATCGTCGAAGGAGGAACTTCGAAGTTGAAGGTTACAACCAGGTTGTTGCTTAATGTTGTGTTCCAGACAAATTCAATCTCTGCTCCTTTCTCTCCAAATCTCCAAGGTCCTTCATTCGTGAACTTGGAAGATCCCTCTCTCTCTCTCTCTCTCTTGCTCCCATCTCCCATTGCATTTCCAATCTGGTAATCCTCTTGTGCTTTCTCTCTCTTGCATTATGTTCTGCTTAATGGCGGAGAATTATGAAAATGATTTATATGTGTTTCTCGTTTTTGGATTCTAATGCAGAAACCAGAGAGAAATACCATCTTCATTAGTTTTGCAAGAAATTAGTTGAGTACTACAAAGTTAATGGCTGAGCCACCGGCAAAGGCTTGTGCGGATTACGTTACCTCATTAAGTTTCTTCTGATCGGCGACAATGGTACGTGAATCTTCCTTCTCTCACCTATTTTGTCTGAAAATATTGTGAGAGTGGCTGATTCATTTTATCTGAAAACATTAGATTTGGAATTTAGCCTGATGTGATCTAAACCAAGCCTTTTGTTCAAAACAAGAATTAAAGTAGTCACTCAACCAGATTTTGTACATATTGTGGGAAGAATGGGCATACAATTGAGAATTATTACAAGAAACATGGGTTTCCACCCAATTTTAAGTTCAAGAATAGAGCAGCCGCTATTGTATATGGTGGTGCTAACTTGGCTATTGTTCAAAATAACGCTCTTCTTCCTTCTTATTCTTTGTCAGGATCATCATCAAAAGTATTTGTAGTCGAAGTAAATTCTATTTCAATACCTATCAATCAGTCATCAACTGCTCATCAATCAATCACTAATAAACCTAATCATTATCTCTCTCTCTAACTTTTGAACAATATCAAATGTTACTTTCTTTTGTTCAGAAAGAATCTTCTTCATCTAAACATGTTGTGAATTAGGTTTCTTTTCATGTTTTGTCCCAAGGTAAAATAAATTCTCTTAAAACCGGCATGTGGGTCATTGACATAGGTGTTACTGATCATATATGTAATTCTTTGTCTTGGTTCTATGATTACAAACCTATTCCTCCTATTCAGATTACTCTTCATGATGGTTCTCAAGTTACTGCACATTATTTAAGAACCTTTTAGATTTCTGAAACTCTACATCTTTATGATGTCTTATACATACCAGAGTTTTCTTTCAATCTAATTTCTATTGCTAAGCTTACCTCTACTTTAAAGTGTTGTCTAATCTTTCTAAAAATTATCTATCTCATATAGAACCTCAATCCTTGGATGCTAATTGGTGCAGCTGAGGTCTATGAAGATCTATACATCTAACAAACTGCAACTAAGTCATCAAGTTTTGTAGCCAATACTATCAAGCAGTCAAGGCTCTCACTCTATACAAGAAGCTTATGTTTGGCACCTTAGATTGGGTTATCTTTCTTCTAATTCTTTATATCTTATTTCCTTTTATTCCCTGTAAAACACTTGTTTCAACTTGTGAGATTTACCATTTTGCTAAATAGTGTAAGCTACCTTTTCTTGCAAGCACAACTTTCAGCAATAAAATCTTTGATCTTATACATGTAATATGGGGTCCATTTGGTCTTATTTTTGTTCATGGCTTTAAGTATTTCATTACTATTGTTGATAATTTCTCACGATTTACTTGGGCCATTTTTATGAAGTATAAGTCAGAGACAAAACAATATTCACAGAATTTTATTGGATTTATTGAAAACTAGTTTAACACCATGATTTTAGCCGTTAGAACTAATAATGGTACTGAATTTTCAAGCATGAACAATTATTTTGCAAACAAAGGCATCATTAATCAAATTTCATGTGTTGAAACCCCATAGCAAAATGGCAAAGTAGAACGAAAACATCAATATATTTTTAATGTTGCACGAGCTCTTTAGCTTCAGTCATGTTTACCCATTTCCTATTGGTCTTATGCCATTATTCATGTTGTTAATCTTATTAATAGACTTCTTTCTGCCCTTTTACAAAATAAAACTCCATAGGAACTTCTATATCAATATTCACCCTCATATGATGACCTTAAAGTCTTTGGTTCTCTTTGTTTTGCTTCTACTTCTTCCCTTCACAGATATAAGTTTGATCCAAGAGCAAGAAAGTGTGTTTTTTAGGTTTCAAACCTAGCGCTAAGGGATTTGTCTTGTTAGATCTGCAGTTTAAAAATATTTTTGTCTCTATACATGCATGTCATTTCTATGAAACATTTTTTCTTCTCTTGATCCCTTTGATTCTATATTGATTGTACTCCTAGTTTAGTTCATCTTGATTGTTCTGCTTCTCTTCATTCTCCTAACAATGTTTTTGAAACATCTTCTTCTATTCCTAAAAACATGAGCCCTGAACTTGTCTTGAGAAAATCTACTCGATTGCATAAAATGCCACAATATTTGCATGATTATCATGTTGCTTTTCAAACTGCAGCTGCATTATTTTCCATTGAAAGAGGTACTTTATATCCTCTGTCTTCTCTTCTGTCCTATAACAATCTATCTTCTTCTCATCATCATTTTTCTTTAACAATTTCTGTTACCTCTGAACCTAAGACATTTAAGCATGTTGAATGGCAAAAGGCAATGGATGCCAAAATTTAGGCACTAGAATAGAATAATACTTGGACACTATTCTTTCCCTTGGAAAACAGTCTATTGATTGTAAATGGGTGTATAAAATCAAACACAAGGCTGATGGGTTTGTACAAAGGTATAAAGGTCAGATTAGTTATCAAGGCCTACACACAAACAAAAGGGATAGACTACTTTGACACTTTTCACCCATTGCAAAAATGACTACCATTAGATTACTGTTTTCTCTTGTTGCTGCCCAAAATTGGCATATTCACCAACTTGATGTGAATAATGCCTTTTTACATGGGGAGCTTCATGAGGAACTCTATATGGAACTTCCACAAGGATTTCATCCTTCTAATCCTTCTCTTGTCTGCAAATTTCTTGGAAGGGGGAATAGAGAATGATTTCAACATACGACCAACCTGGTGACTACGACCCCTATTTATAAACTTAAGTTTGTGATATTTATAATTTGACCCCTCAACAAATTAAAATATCATCTCAGTTTCTACACATTATTTCCATAACAATTACACCCCTAAACTTTAAAACTTCAATTCAAATAGATCATCTTATTTATACTTATTTAAATAATGGCTGCACATTTTAATATTTACATGTGTGACCCCATATATTAAATTTTATTCCAACATCCTTCACGACCAAATCTTGAATTTACTCTGAATTAATTATTTGGTAAGCGGATTACCCTGGGAAAAATTCTCTTTAATCAATTAAGCAGCGCATGAAATCCTTGTTTCATTGTTTGTGCGTTATTTTGTCGAAAACTATATATATATATATATATATATTTTTGCCAGAGAAAACTATATAATTAGAAAACAAATACAATTGATGCAAAACTTGCCAAAAGTTTCAGTAATAACAAAATAGATAAAAAAAATTAATTGAACCATCACACTACGTAAGAGAGACTTCGTGAATTTATCAAAAAAAAAAATCCAAAATTATCGAGAACAAAACGTTCAGCTACAAGAATGTATTTCTCATAGAATCAATTAAATCAAATCAAACTATTCACTAAGTCTGGCCTTAAGCCGAGCTTCAAATCATTCTCCAACGGCGTCAAGTTCAAGTCCAACGACGACAAGTCAATCCCTTCTCCCCAAATGGACTCGTCTAACACCGGCACGGCAATGATATGATGACTCGCCAGACCATCGTTAATGGCTTTAGCCCTATGCTTCCTCATGTGTCCTCCTAGCGCCTGACCGATCACAAACTCAACCCCACAAACATGGCACTCGTGCAACCTGGGCTTGTGAGAAAGCCCTCGGCCCATCATCATCGGCTTCGGCTTCTTGTGGCTCGCTCTGTGCCCTCCGAGCCCTTGGAATGAAGAAAACTCCTTATTACAAGTCTTGCACTTGAACAACTTTCTGGTGCGCAAGTTAGTTTCGCCAGGTTTGGATAATAACATCAAAGAATTGGCTGTATCGAATAAGCTATGTGCTTCACCGTTTTCTCTGCCTCTCTTCATGATTGAGCTTAGAATTTTAACAATTGTTTCGTAGAATTTGTGGGTGTGAACTGAGTGGCACTGATCTTATATATAGGCTATGAGTGACGTGAGTGTGAAATGACAGAAATGGCCCTGCTTTTACTTGGCTGTTAAGGCGGGATAGATTTAGATCGGAAGGGTATTGGCATTATCATTAGGTGTATGTATGTAATTAACTAAATGTACGCATGAAGTTGAAGAGGAAGAACCTTCGTTTGCGTGACCGTGTATTCATTGGGTGGAAAACTTGGGAGAAGTGGTCTAAGGAAGCTATACGAAATTATCAACCATCTCACTATCTAATTGGATTTAGATTTAGTAAGAATCCAATTTAATGAGAGATAATAAGAATTCATTTCAACTCAGTTAATTTTAACCATACATTCATTGACTTTGTTAAAGGTCCAAAAGGTTTCAAAAAGTATATATAGCTTAAAAAATATAGCCCTTTTTGTTTTTAAGTTTGGCAATGGATTTTAACCATTTAGGCTATATGTCAAGTTTAATATGAAATTAAAAATTAAAATACACGAAATCTTACGGTCTTTTACTAAATTTGTGTTTAACTTAATCCAAATCTATGTGAAACACGAATTTACAAATATCTATTTATGTAATAATTTTTTCATTTAGTGTTGATTAAAAAAAAAACCTCTACATAAAAAAATGCTATGTAAATTTAGGATTATGGTTTTTTTTTTTTCCTTGTATTGAATAGGACTACATTTCATTTTGGGTGAAAATCAAGGATATTCTCTAAATAACAGCTGAAGACTAATCAACGTATAAATCACTAAAGTACATTTTATGTGTCCTCATAAAGTCTTTTTCATATATACCATATGGAGTGCAGCTTTCCAAATAAATGGATGATAACTGCACTTGCAGGTGAAGCGCGTCCCATTCACTATCTGCCATTACATGATTTTCAATATTTGACTGTCCGATGTACAATCATAAGTGGGCAAAAAAATGTACAACCATAATCTGTTATTCAATTATATTGAATATAAAAAATTTAAATTACACTATTTTTTAAAATGCTCAAATTATTTTATCTCTTAAAAATATGCATTGCAACAAGAAATTATAAGTACACCTATTTTGATCCAAATTATTTTTATATAATATTAAATATAATGGTAATTAAATACATATGTATATCATGATTATAGAAATATTCAAATTTCTAAACTTAAAATAACTATAACTTACAATTTTCTATTAATGATATTTCTTAATGTGAAATATTTTTTGGAATTTTTTGAGTATTTTAAAGTGAAATATAATATAATTTATTATTATTATTTAGGAGAAGAGAAATAATTTATCTGAAATATTAAATTATATAAATTCTACTATTACAACAACAGTTACAGCTCCAACACCGGGGGTGGCGCGCGTGGGCGGTTGGAAAATTCAGGTGAGTCGGCAGTAAAAAGAATAGACTATCAACATTTGAAGCAGGGTGGTTGTTACGCGGTCAACATACCCATGCTTGTTTTGTTTGTGAACCTTGCTTCATCCGCATTCACGCCTCCTACTTCCACATTCACATCTCCGAATTTCTAATCTAATAATTCAAACAGAGGGAAGGGGGAATTAAATGAAAATAAATTGTAATGGAGCTGGAAAAACAAGAACTAAAAAAATAAACAAATAAAAGAATCATCACGAAAAAACCTAGAACAAGATGAAAAGCTTCCAGGAAGAACTCCCTCCATATAAAGCTAAATAAGCCAATTGATAGTGATGTTGCCAAGCCATGTGAACAATGGGAAGTGAGCCAGAGCAAGAGAAAGTGACGTTTGGCGGATTCATAGCTCCTAACCTCGGCAAGAAGGACTCTTCTCATTGTTTTCACTTTTTACCAAGAAAACTCCCATGCTTAAACAGGTGAAGGGCATCAAAAAGTAGTAAGAGTAACCTGATACAATTCTCCCAAAAACAGCCAAACACATGCCGGCAAAAAGTACACCCAGCATATGCCATCAACTAGTAGAAATTTCTACCTTCCATCGATATAATATAAAATTTAATTAGGACAAAGGCTAAAAAGATTTACAATTACATCAAATTAGATTTGCGGTGCTTGAAACAAATGCTGAACATTGTAGTCTTTGATTCTTGTGTTTCTCAATCACCAAGGAAGCAAGAATCGGAGTCTGGAGCTACTTCGTAAGATTTAACGCTCCATATCTTAGAATACGAGAATTTTTTTCTCCTGGGTATTCTAATGGAGACATACACCTGTGGGACTTTTTGAAGGTTTTAGGTCAAGGCTACATTATACAAATGCAAAATTGAAGGAAATCCTAAAATGTTGGTAAAAAAAAAAGAAAAGGAAATCCTTAAAAACTTTACGAAAGGGAGGAAACACTAGATCTCAATCCGAGGGAGAAACCCATAGAATATTGATGGTCTAGACGGAGATGGAGGAACCAAATTCACAAATGGTTACGGTCCGAGCAAATAAATAATTATAACTTACTTAATCACAGCTGTTAAATCTCAACTAAACATCCTTCAAAATCCTTACTTTTAAATAAAATAATCTTTTCATGATTTTTCCTACCACCTGCTTCAGCACACAGTTTGGTAAACTTGCAATACTCACTTAGGATGCACTATTACCTTTTCTATTTACATCCTGGGAGAATTTGAAAAACCAAGTGCTTGTTATAAACGAGATCTTTTCTTAGATTCTAAGATACGTTGTTGAGCTACGAACCGCCAGCGTGGAGAAAACTCATGGAGAAGACGTTGCAGTCAAATATAGGCACAACTCATGTCTTAGTGATACTCCCTTTATGTCAACAGCTCCACAAATTTGCCGATGGTAACCAGAGTCATGGTTGTGAGACAACGGTAGTTTATCCTGCAAGTCATCTTCCATGTCAATAACGATGTTGTGAAGCAAGCAGCAAACCAGAATAATTCGTGGCAACCTATGTTTGTCAGGTCTCCACATCACACCTTCAATGATTCTCCACATATTCTTTAGTCTTGCGAGTGCCCTCTGTGCCACCATCCACGTGGCAAAATGCCGCCGGTTAAACTCTGCTTTTGGCTCTGGGAGTTCTTTCCCTTCGTAGGGGACAATGAGGTAAGGCAGTAGAGGCTAGCCTAAATCCCCAATTATGTATTCCCCTATTTCTGATCCTTCATGGAGCTTCAATTTCTTCCCATTCAACCTCTCTCCTTTAACACACAGTTTGTAGAAATCTGAGCTCTCAAAGACCAACCAATCCTTCATTTTACCTGGCCAGCCAGTGACTATGTCACTGAACCTCATGTCAGCATCCACTATTGCCTGTAATAGCATGCTATGCTTATTTTCGTGATCAAGCCACACATTACTGCAAGGTTCTGACTGAGGTAGACACATTGTGATGTGAGTAGCATCAACTATGCCGCAGCAGTTGGGAGGCCTTGTACTTTCTCAAATTTCGATTTTATTGCTATCATTTCTACTTCAGGAGAAGGCCATTGCAGGTGCAGAAGTGCCCTTTCTTCCATACACTCCACAAATCGCCAAGTAACCTGTGAGACTGTTGAGTGGTTCAGCCCTAATGAATCCCGAATCACGACTAAAGACTCACCAGATCCCAGTCTTCTCAATGCCACAGCTACTTTATCATATAAAGACATTTGCTTGCCATTTGTAAACACTAAATGTGCAGATTGAGCCATCATATCATCCTTCACAAGCGAACATATGTACCCAAAGGTCCTTCTGGAGATCCTAAAAACAGCTTCAAAGTCATCTAAACCCTTTGATGGCCACAGCTGAAGACCTGCTAAGCAACACATTCACAATTGAGATGATCTTTCAAATATTTTGGATCATGCATATTTAACTTTCAAATGTCATCTGAGTCATCATGAACAGGATTGAAACAACAAAGCGCAACAAACTTTCTACACTCTCCAAAATGAAATAGATTCGTGGATATGGACACAAATTCTTATTTTGAGGAAGATTGGTTCATGTTACAAAACATTAGAATTTCCCAGCACAAAATGCCAGAACTTAAATCACATGAGGAAAACTGAACAAGATTCATGGCAGCAGATTCATACATGAATATGCAGAAAATATAGGTAAGAATGAACAATAACAGCAACTAAAGTATTATTATTGATTGTTAAGCAATAATGAGCCTAAGCACCTCCTAAGCATTAGAATGATACTAGAATTAAGAACAGAGAATGGTTAGGGGATGAAGAAAACTTGCTTGGTCTCGTAAGAATCATTATTTTCTTGTCATGTCAGTAGCAGCAATATGTTTATAAAGCACAGAACTTCTAGATCCAAGCCAGTAACCAAATATAAAAGATTTTAATTTTGCATCTTGAAACAACCTAAACTTCCTCAATGGCATGATGGTTGTAACTTCCCCAAGCAGCAGAGACTGAAATGAATATCAATTTATTCTAATAAATTTAGTTTTTTAATGCGTGGCCTGATATACAAGAAAACATTCCTGTTGTCAAACCCCGTATGCTGATCACGCAGATCACCAATATCAACCAATTTGAAGTACACACAAGATGAACAGATATCATTTATCTAAGAGTATTGTACGAGAATTCATTAAAAAAAAAAAGAGTATTGTCCAAGAAACATGCAAGAACTATTTATGTGAGATTTATCATCAACTACAAAGAATGTCCAAGAATTGTTAATCTCCTCCTACATCATGTTACTTACTCTGCATCTAAGGACCCTGTAAGCTAGAAATATGTTTGATATTATTCATTGACATTCTTATTATGTAAACAGCAAGACAACACATGCACATTGCACCAGAAAAAATTTCATAGACTGGTGCAAACAAAATGAACCGGTAACTGAAATTTCAGGCTCATTATCACTAAATGAGATGTTCGTGTTCGATCTTCTGTACCTTAAGACTAACCAATCAAATAGGCTCTAAAACTGGAAACAGAGAGAAGAAAACCCATTGTTATGTTGCTCAAAAACTGATGCTGTATATGATTTGTATATGTGTGTCCTATGAGGAACAGGAAGTGGAATGTTTCAATAAGTCGCCTTCACTCTTAGTTTTCTACAATCAATTGCTCTTTCCTCACGGACAAAGAATGAAACCTTCCAGAAATAGTAATATTCAGGAACAGTATCAAGAGTATACTCCACAAACTATATTGATGAAACTGAAGGTCGGATCATATCCAAAATACTCCATAACTTACACCAGGATATTTTCTCCTACTGCTCTATCAAGTTGGAAAAAAAGAAAAATGGAAGAATTGCACGTCATCTAATCCTACAAACCAAGGCTAAGAAACATCCCCTATAGATGAACTCAAGGCAAAGGAATAATTAATCGGCTTACATACTCAAGTAGCTCAGAATTTTAAGCACAATATTACACCTCACATTAATTAGAAAGCACAGAGATACTACAAACTTGACAGTGCCAAGAAGAAAGTACTCTTCTTATTGGATTATCATCAAACACCTATAATGTACTATATGACACTTAGGCTTCACCATAAAGCTATTAAATAATGTGATCAACACGATCAGAATAATAGGCAACTCCAAAGTCAAATTAGGGATCCTTAGCCTATGTATGATAATCAATTAGCGTACCTCAGCATTGAACTCCATTAACAAAATGTAATATTTGTGGCAGAAAAAAACTCCGTTGACAAACTAAGCGAGACTGAGATTCTGTAAAACAGAAATGCAAACCAACTCATCCACTATATCAGGATTCATCCATAAAAGCAATATAATATAATACGAAGAGAAAATATCAAACTGCCAGAAGTAAGAAGAAAAAATCTAACATTAATCCTCTTAGAGAACTCATCCCACCAATTTACAGGCTCTTCTTTGTCCGGCGACCGAGAAGTAGAACCATTTTCGTTATGTTTCTTCTCTGCTTTGTGTCTCTTCATCAATCCTCTCACAGGACCCATTAACCACAGCGAGTTAATCAAATCAATACTCGGAAAACCCACCACCTGCTTCAAAAATCAAGATTCGAGGGGAGGGGTGGGGACTCTAAAATTACACAGCAAAGAAGAACATTAATTACTATTCCTATAGAGTAAGACTAACTACAAACCTATGGGAGTGATGGGCAGTGACGTGGCAACAAGTTGTAAGAATAATGATGATCAGTGGGGATGGGTCAATGGGTCTGGGTATAGGGCGTTGTTTGAAGCATGCAGAAACAGGAATGGTGAGAAGGGAGGAAGGAAAATCTAAGCAACACATACGTGTGGTGTGGGATGGTTTGGGTTGAAAGCAACGGGGAAAGAGCAGCGAGGAACATTAATATGGAGAGAGCATCACTATCTTCAGTCTACCAAAAATTTCAGAGAGATAGGTTTGCCTAATTTAATTGTAGTTTTTTTCTCTCAGAAAAATTAACATAAAATTATCAAAAACCTTGGTCTGATATATACATTCATTTGAACGAGTAAAATATACCAATGTTAAGTGTCAAGACACATAAAAGAAAAAATTATTATATTATTTTGAAAAATATCATCAATTACTAATTATATAATTTTAACTGAGTTAGGGTTATAATTAGAATATTTTTTAAATATTATATGAAGTCTTTGAAAATCATAACTTGGCTTCGTTGGTTGGCCTATCAATACTGTTTTTGTTTTTTAAAAGACAAAAGGTTAGGTTCCTATCTGAGTATTAAGATGTCTATACTATGACAGGAAAAAGAGAAAAGGAAAACCAAATGAAAGAAGATGAAACGAAAACAAGAGAGTAAACACTCTCACCTGACTTCTCTTTTTATTTATAAAAGGAACTTTTAAGAAAAGGAAATTATTTTATGATATTTATACATATATATATATATATTATCAATAGCTTTTTTTCCTCCTCTATCTCATTTTATTTATTATTTTATACAATTTTAAATGTCCTAATATATTTATCAGTTTAAATTATTTTTTTTACTATTTTACTTTTTATTAAAAGTAATAATATATGAAATATAAGTCATTTTTCAGCATTTAATTCAATAATATTTTAGTAAAATGCTATTAAATTTTACTACAATTTAGGTTATTTAATAATTCTATTAATATGTATAAAATGTTTAAAATAAAATATAAAATAGGATGAAGAGAGTAAAAATAAACTTCACAATAGAGGCTGGCACATTAGATTCATTAGATTTTTTTCCTTGGAAAATGCAACTATATGGTTAAATAAATAAATGATATGATATTTTAGAGTTTTTCCAATGGAGGGATTTGAAAGAAATAATAAAGGAGAAGAGGTTATTTTTTTTGGATTTAACAAAGGGAATGAAGCATATTTCCTCCTCTCCTTAATTAGGAGAGAGAAAGTCTCCTTGATCAGGAGAGAAAAAGGGTAGAGGAAGGAAAAAAATATTTCATTTCCTTTATTCAGTTTGAAAAAAAATATAATAGCAAATTTTATACCCTTTATCCTTCCCTCTAAATCCCCCGAACTAGACAAGACATTAAAACTGGCCTAAAAAATTTATCTTAAACTTATTTCGGTTATTTTTACACCGTTTTTGCGTCGTTGGATGATACTGCTTAAAAAAAAGTGAACTGTCCTGTACGTGGCGTATGCTTTTTGGACTTTTGTGCTTTCAAGAAATTTTGGTGTGTAATACGCGATGGCAATAGCCTTGTGCGAGGTGCGAGTCGAGTCTTTTATACTCATATTTGATATTTGTCATATTCTTTTACGTTTTATTTCATGTTTGTTTAATAATTTTGAGTTTAATTTTATGCCTCATATGCAAGCATGTTCCATTTCCCTGTAACTACCCTACCTTGCTGTTAAATATATTTAAGAATAATCTTTTTTATAATAAAAAATGTTTAACGTCGGTTTATTTATTCATTTGTTATAGAGATTGAAACAAGAAATTCAAATACAATTTTAGTCTAAAAACAAATTTTATTATTCATAAATTTAAATACTATCATTGCTAATTTTGTAATCTATTTTACATTAATTAAATATACAAAACTTTGGGAAAAGAACAAAAATCAAGGTTATCCTACCCTGACTTCAGCCCAATTTCGAATTATGAAAATCAATTTTTTTCCAATCTCATTTTACATGAATCTCAGTCAAGCGTTAATGTATTCGAGTCAAACAAAATAGAGCAGACTGGGTGCCCATGGATCAAATTTAAATTGCCGTCTCTATGTGCAGTACATGAACTCAAAGTCATAAAAAAAATTAATAAATTTAAATTGTCATCATCTCTATGTTTAAACGACTCTAACTGGTTTCACTTGGATTAATGCCTGTTGGTAATTGAAGTTACTCGTAATTAATATGCATTTCTTTGGGCTTACCTATGTGGTGTGTGACAAAAGGAGAAGCGTGACGAAGGTACTGCTGCTCCCATGAACTTGTGAGAGGGGTCTAAAAGGGCCCATATACGATATATCATGGAGAGTTACAAGGGCAATCTAGATGTGAGCTTCCATAAATATAATAATGTATGAAATTTGAAGAATCAACTGTGCATGACTTATTACGTTATTTATTATAAATTCTATATTTTATATAAAGTGATATTTCATTTATGACTGGACACGTTGTCATGGCTCTGAATCATACCAATATATATACAAATTATTTTATATGGAGGAGAGGGATGAAGGCCAAGCAAGGATTTTCTTTAAATTTTAAAATTTAATTTTCAGTATCTACTAAATTAAGATAGGAATAAAATTTATTGAAATTTAAAAATCATAGACACATAATTATAAAAAATTTACAAAAGATCGATTGAGATTGCCTGAATGCTAAAAGAAGTATAATGCTCGAAACATGACCTTTTCTTTTTTTTTTAAAAAAAAAAAAGAGAGAGTAAAGCAATTTAAAATTGAAGCAACCCCTAAAGATGGTTGAAAGACAGATAAACTCTAGTTACGACTCACGATGTCCGCTAATATCAATGACGAGGAACATAAGTCAAGTCAAACCTGAACTAATTGAATATAACTGTTTGATTATGTACGAGTTTTGGAGTCCCAAGTGTGGCGTCTATAATAAATTATATTTCAATTTAGTTGTCCACGGACGCAACGGCCCAACTTAGAAGCTATCTTTATCCAGGATGGTTGATGACAAATTTTGAAGCTTTAGCTGTTTGAAGCGAACCATTTCTTTATATTCTAGTGAAGTCTTTCTAACTATGCACTCACACTGTATGATTTTTTGCCTGAATCTCCGGAATATCTGCATGCGATTGGACTTGGAACATGAAATGTGAAAATCACATTTTCTAATCCGTAAAACATATTGGACTTGGTTGAACAAGAAATAGATATATATATATATATATATATGATAAGTGCAAGTAAGTTCCATTTCATTTATATAAATATATATCCACTTAAATAGAGATATTGATTGAAGGGATCCAAATTCAGTTGCAAAATCCGACGACTCTCAAAAGTCACATGCAGCGAAGCCAAAGCGGATAATAATACCTAAATGCAAGTCTCATTTTTCATGTACAAAAGTCATAGGCTTGCAGCAATCACCGACACTGAAAAAGGGAAAAATCCAACCCACCAGCTGGCACAAGCAGCCAAAATGAAATACGACTAGGCAAGGAACAAAGCTATGGCTAGCTTAGCATTTTTCATTCATCATACCAGTATAATATATAATATTGGCCAGCCCTGCAATATTTATGTGCACCTCTATGCTCCTCTAATTATCTCAGACTGATTCACAAGCTTCATCGTTCCCACTACATTTCAAATTCATGGTTGTGCTTGTGCCTGCCCACTGCTACTATTTTCTTTCTTTGCTGTTACCGCCTTCGACTTCCTTGGCAGGCACTTTGCCCTAACTGCATCTCCACCCTCCATTATCTGTAATTGGGATCCGCTGCGCCACACATCATGTACCCCACGTTTTAGACCAGGGCAATTTCAACACTTGAATTTATTTACAAATATACCTTATCAATATCCATCCAGGTAAAAGATATTTACTGCTACCATACTTAATATAAAACCATTTTAATCGAATCACATGGATTAAAAATGAGAATTAAAATTAATTAACTATCTCAATTTTTTTTTAAATTTTAATATTTTTTTAAAATTACCCTTATTTAATCTTTCTTTCTTTCTCTTTAAATATATTAAATAAAAATATTTTTAAAAAATATATAATAAATATTACCTTATATATTATAAAAAATTTATATTAAAAATTAGAATAAAATACTTATATATAAAATATGGGGGCATAAAACACCAGCATCTTAGTGTTCCGAATTCAGATTTTTAAGAGTTTTTGTACTACTAAATAATTGTTGGTGGCAGAGAGCCAGAGATTGTCAGCTTAGAATTTATGAAATTAAGTTTTGGATGTATTAAATTGGGACCGCACATGCTCCTCCGGACAGATTAATTAGGGGGGAAAACAACAGATTTGTGTCAATAAATGCACACCGTTAAGTGAAATGAAAAGTCTAATTTATTACTACAACGAAATTGGGTTGAGAGTTGAGATCGTAGACAGGGACGAGCACCAGAGTCAGATATAGTAAATATTACCACTACTAGTCTCCTACTACTCTTGTGACGCTACAAAACGAATGGTGGCTAGCTGGCTTCTTGTGAAAATTGTACGAACCTACTCCATATATATCACCCTAAAATGCAGAGTGGGGCATCAAGGTTAACAGAGAATCAAATAGGCTTCCAAGTGAGGATAAACCTCAACGAACTTTCCAGACAGTCACTACGGTTATTTCCTGATGGCTGATACTTTTTCTCATTTGGCAAACTATGTTCAATTATGATCCCTTTTGTCTTTGCATTCTCCGTAGATCAATGGGAACTCCCCACATGAACAACCACAATTGAACAACATCCGTAGACACAGGCACGTTGCCTTGCAACAATGATGCCCCAAAAGCCAAAAATCCCACTTATAAATGCTCTTTTTTTTTTTTTTGACCGAGATAAAATATCTGTTGCTCTTAATTAGTAGTAATACCAACATTCTTTGATGTCTAATTAAAAATTACACTCTGGATATGATAACCACATTTTAAAATATACAGTGCAAATTACAGATTAAGTTCATTATTTACTCATTTCACATAACAAATGATGATATTATATATATAATTATTAATAAATTAATGATGTCTTCAATCTCAATAAGGTTTGCCATACAAGTATTAAGTTATGTTGGGTACCATAGCCACATTTCTTTTGTAGAACCTATGCAGCTGAAACCGGACGAATGTCAAAGTCTACAGTCTCCAATGTCACTCATTAGTCATTACTAGGCAAGCCAGAGTAGAAAAAATTTTGGACAACTTTTGTGGCTAAAGCAAAAAAGTTCTCAAATTAGCTAACTCTAGTCCTGGCAACGAAGACAATTAGAAGGAGATGGAACATACCTATCAGCATTGTAAGAAGATGACCTCTTTAACGTAGGAAAAGCCATTTTCTTGGTTTCGATCAAGCTTCCGCTAAAATACTCCTTATCTTCTAGTCTCACCCCGCTAAAATTTGGAATTTCAATACATGTCCCTGCCTCCTTCGTCGTTTGATTCTCTGCTTCGCGGGGCAACCTTGACTTGTTCCCGTTCAACGACAACCCTCGATCCTTGATGGTAGTGGGCTCATAATCCTTGAAAGAGATTGAACCGCAGGATAACAATTGTATAAGAACCGACGATGCTTTCATCCTTCCACTTGGATAGTTATAAGCTGTCAGATTTGCACCATCTTTATCGATTCTCGAAGAAGACAATGTTAGCCGTCCATTTGCATTCATTAACGTTTCTAGTGTTTCGGGGCTCGAATCGGACGGTGGAGGCGAAATCTCTTCCCTGCTCAGCTCCGTACTTTGATTTTGACCAATCAACTGCGCCTCCCGGATTCTCTCTCCCTCCATTTCTTCGATTTCTTTCTCTTCTCTGATCGCCCTCCTTCGCCGACGCTTATCGTCCGTCTGAGTCGAAGCGTCGGCGGCGACTTTCCCAGAAGAGTCACCGGACGACTCAGACTTGTACACCATGTACTCGTGGAGGTCTATGGAGCTCCAGGACTGGTTGCGCCTCCTCGTGATCACCGGGAAATCAGAGTCATCCTCTGACTTGCGAATTTCCACAGGCGGCCTGAGAGACCGAGACGACGCCGTTTCTAAAGGCCTTTGAATGGGGGAAGAGTGCTCGAGTATCTCCGATCCTTTGAGAATATACTCCCGCCCCTGCGTCGGGTAGATGAAATCGTTCTCTGACAAGTCATGCCAAACGAAACCGTTTTTGTAACTCCTGCATCGACGATAAAAAGTAAATTAAGAAACTGAACTCTGAGTGCCCCAGTGTGGGAGCTTTTGCAATAACCTAAATAGCAGAGGCGGTACCGTTTAGCTGACCAGGAGTACAGGCTGGCCATACCTTTCCCTCGAAGGAGGTTCAAGCGACTTATTACATCTGAAAAAGAATGAGAGATGAATGATCAGTGTTCCCTGTTTGGTTACAAATTTTCGTTCTTGTTTCATGGTGAGGAAACGGGGAAAAATGAGATGAGAATTGGGAATACCTCTGAGGTAGAGTCCTTGAGGAGAGGAGAGAGGGACCTCCATGAAATGGGGGTGCTCAAGCTGGCCTTTCCTGTAAAGGTAATAAACGACGGAGACCTTCCTCTCCGATTTGGACTTAGGTTCAGTCCAGACTTTGGTTCTTTCGGGGCTGGTATCTCTGTGCTTCCATTTCTTCGGGATTTGGAGCTCTGATATTCTTCCTTTGGAAGTGACCTCCATTTCTCTCTGCATGACGGTGACAAGGAGCAACAGAGAGTAAACAAATTGATGGAGCAGAGATAGGAGAAGGAAAACGAAAGAGAAGGACACTAATGTAGAGAGAGAGGCGGGAAAAGAGAGAGCAAGGGAAGTGAAATGTGGGAGATTTTGAAGGGTGAATAAGGAGGGGGAAGGGTGTGAAATGGGAGAAGAGATTCAAAATGGGGATGCGGCAGACAACAGCTACAAAACAAAACATGGCTGTTTGGGATTCACTTCAGGCAGTCTTGTGACAGTAGTAGAATTTCCAAGTTATTCAGACGCAGAAAGCAGTAGGACGCCTCAGGGCCTCTGTCCCTAGTTTTACTTTTTGCATCCAAGTAGTAGCGCCTCCTGATTTTGCTACCTCAAAATAATCAAACACAGCTATTTACGCAAACCGGGTTTTTGTAACTGTTCAAAAAATTTCCCCCCTTTTCATTTTGTTTCCGTTTTCTAGCTCTCTTATAGACCCGTTTAATTCTTCATGTTGTAAAAATAAGTTATGATAAATAAAATTTATAAAAATAAAATTTAAATAAAGTAAATTTGTTAGAAGTAGTTATATTTGAATATTTTTTTTGTAAAAATAATTTTGATAAAAAATTTATTTAGATGATGGGATTAAAAGTACTTTTAGATCTATTATATAGAGTAAATTTATTTCTCCTTTTTTAAAACCCACGTTTTATTAAAGAAAAAGTAATTTTTTCCTCCTTTTCCAAAACCACAGTTTAACCCACTTTTCATTTTTTAAAAAGTCAGTTTGTATTTCATCTATATTTGGTCAAACACATCATTAAGAAAACCATGGTTATGTTTACAGAATAATGAATCAAACATATAATTATTGTCACGCTTATTACATTGACAATTAAGTTTATCAAGCTATTTTAACCAACAGTCTCTTCCTTTTAAAAATATAATTGCAGATTTTAATTTTGTTTCAAAATAAATACCCTCTATCTCATTCTAAATATATGATCATTTACCTTAATCCTAAATAAAGAATATTTAATTATATATGAAGTAATATTTATTATATATTTTTAAAAAATATTCTTATTTAATATATTTCAAAGTAGTAAATTGTAATTTTAAAAAATTAAGATAATTAATTAATTTTAACTCTTTTTCTTAATTCACATTATTTAATTAAAAAGATTATATTAAGGATCGAATGAAGTATTACTTTATACTATTAATCATTTTTATGTTATTTTACCTTTCATAGATAGAAATAACTATAAATGGAACTTGAATTTTACAACATTTTAATATAAGAGTATTTTAGTTAATATGATTAGATTTTACTATTATAATTTAGACTATTTAATATTTTTCTTAATATGAGTATGTATAATCTCTGGAATAATTATTTATAGAATATATAAATTATGAAGTAGTAAAAATGTATTATTTTTATTTTTATTAATTTTACATTTGCATTAGCTAATTGAGCTTTTGTGTACAATATTGTACAAAAATCAATAAATAGGATTTATGATTAATACTGCGTGTTGCGTATATAGTGTATGTATATATCCGCAAACACAGGGTATCATGCACACACTTCGAAGAGCCTTCAACAATACTACCCTGTGTGTAATCAAACGTAAAAGTCAATGGATCTTGAGATTGATTCACAGTTCTCATTTTCATTTCTTTGAATAGGCTGCCCCGAGTTAACATAATTTAACATTTTATTTCAGTGAAGATTAGGAACAACAAATTAACATGTGAGTACTGGGAAAAGTCTTTGTTTGCTAAAATAAAACCTGTTTAAGTAATCACTACATTTTAAGAGAATAATTTTTTACTCTCTTAGTAAACAAAAATTGACTGTAACTTTTGGTGCATAAAAGAAATGTGAGTGCAGTTTTTTTTTATTTTTTTATATGTATAAGGATGTAAATGTTGTCCACATTTCTTTTAAATTGTCTTGATTTTTGTTTAAGCAATTTAATTTCCATATTTTTGTTTAATTTATTATGTTTAAATTGTTAATTAAAAATTGTATATAAAAAATAACTTATATAATAACTTAAAAATAAGAAAAAATAAAAAAAATTTATGCAGTTGAGATTAAATTTAAATAATTTAAAAAATATACACACCCCACCTCTTTAAAAATGTGCAAGAGATTCAAGCTTTTTTTTTTAATTTATTTAACACATCCAAGCTATTCAACATGCTAGCCCTCATGGTTAGATCAATTATTTGGGAGGAAATCTCCATCATAGCTTAGGGTTGATGATATTTTTAATATTTTATTTAATTTATATTATAAGATATTTTATATAACAAATTTTTATTTATATTATGGATATTAAATATAATTCTTTTAATTTTATCTCTCTTATGCATTTTTTTCCACTCCTCATGAAAAGTTTATTTCTTTGGAAAAGTTGTGCACACTTCCCTAATTCATACAATGAAAATAAAATATTTAATAAAAATAAAATAAAAAACTTAATATTTTTTTCATGAATTTTAGATGAAATTTTTTTTTTTTTAATATGGCTATATTTTATACAAAATACTTTATATAAATAGTAGAGGTTATTAAAAAAAAGAGTAAATAACCATGAACCAATCAATTTTGTTGACGAGAAACAAAATCTTAGCATTTGTTGGAGCGCCGGGGGAGTACATTCATTCAACCACTTTCTGAGAAAATTCAAATCATGCTAAATTGGGGTTGACTGCTCAGACTTTTACCACCATCTCCACCTAACTTTGACTCTTGTTGTTGGATTCATTGCGTTTTGACACTTTCTCTTCGATCCCCCACGTTTCAAACTCTCAAGACCAAAACACCCCCAGCGAACAACGTGGACCCCACGCCACGTGGCGCTTCTCTTCTACATCCCCATACCTTGTCCATGACGCCATTGCATAGTCCAACAATCGCAATCAGAAATATCGACGGTGCAGATTACAAGATTCAGATACTTAAAATATATTTCTACTAGCTATATTAATAAAATATAAATTTGAGGGAGTATACATACTGTTATTATCATACGGTGATTGTTTTGTGAGAGATAAGGTAGAGTGTTTAGAAGGGAGGGTGAAGTGGCCCACTAAGGCACGAGGATCATGGAAGAGAGCAAAAGTGAGATGTGGCGTTGATTTCCGACGAGGAACGGAGTCGGAGTATTGAGAAAAATAAATAGTAGTAGGATTGTAGGAATATGGAGAAATGGTCGGTTGGTCCAAGTTAACGGCGCAAAGGGCATGGGAAGCGCACGTGGAGGGCACATGCATTGGTCACCCGGCAAGCAAGCCACAGTGCACTGGGCCCAACAAACATTGATTTGGGGCCTTGCCAACCTCCCGAGTCCCTACCCCTTGCCAACCATCCCTCGTGCACCCTTTTTTCGCATGTTCCCACCGGCTGACCCAAGTGCCTCAGATTCCCATATTTATTCTATTATTTTCAATTTCAATGACAAACAAAGCACGTGTTTGTGCGTTTTTTTTTTGTTTTACGGGTTGCTTTGGATCTGCATCGTTGAAAAGAACTGTAAAAGTACGACTGCGACAAAATGTTTAGTTTTGACCTTTCCAATGGTAAACAGGGTGGAATTGATTATTTTTCCTTTTTTTTTTCACTAGTCCACCTTCTTACTTTTCAATTCTATAATATTTAGCATTTAGGACATATATTGTATGATTTTATATTTACTTGAATGTTTCATTTTGCAACAACTAAGATGATTAGATGAGAGTTTATGTTTATATGCAAGATTATAATTGTAATATCCAAAATACATGTAAGCAAGTAAGGTCTAACCCAGATTAATTGATGCCTAATGTGATTAATTTGAGTTTAATCCAATTGGATCACCAGTCCGATTCAATTTTTCATATCTTAGTTGTAAATTTCATTATATATATTGATTAGTCAAAGAAATTTTTAAAATCCGTTGTCAATCTTCCCCTGGCGGTGGACCCTTCGCTCCCTACTCCCATGCATTTGTTTCTTCTTTTTTTAAAAAAGTAAAAAAAAGAAGAAAATTAACGCAGAGTAGGAAAACGAAAAACCTATAGTGAAGAAGGAATCTAAAGCCAAGTCAGACACGGCCTATTTTCAGATGTTGGAAGTGGAATAGCGTTGAAATTTCGCATAAAGATGCTTCCCTACGTTTACCGCTGGTATCCTTGTTGTGTTTTTATGAGACATTTAAACTAGGTAGGGGCTAACATCCATGACCCCGTTCGCGCAGTTTGGTAGCTGGACCTTTCTTCTGGTGAAAGGTGGCTGGACTTATGGTTGTACGATTACTCAGAACCGATAAGAGACAAAAAGCCCAGAAAAACCAAACGTATGGTGTGCATATTGAGAGTGTAGGATTTCACTTCACGAAAAGGCCCACTATGGCGGCCTTGTTGCATTCGGCTCATTGTGTAGTGTTTTACTATTCGATGAGAACTCCCTCATCTTTGCTTATATGACGCCTAACAATTAACATTAAATAATGCCGCCACTATGATTGACTAAAAAATAATCACAAAACACAAAAAGGAAAGATAATTTGGAAAATTCAGCGTCGGACTTTATGAACCATGAGACCACTAGCATGATGTTTTATTATTTTATCGGGAGAATGTTTCTGCATGCAGAACAACCCCCACAAAAAGAGAAGACAAGCAAAAGGATTATATTGGTGGCATGGCAGAAGAATGAAGGAAGACTTTTGGTGGGAGGGGTATCTATCCTCCACCATGTGAGTGGAGGCCACTTGGTCAACTTAGAAAACATCTTTCGCATCAATAACATTAAAAAGAAAAAAAAACCTTGTAAGCAATAGTTGATGCCTTTTGCGTTTGTAAGCACCAAAGTGCATAATCACCACTCTCCACCTCCTCTCTAATTCGTTCGAACCAAGTCTTTTGTATTGATGGGTTGGGGCACTTCCACAATCAAGCTTGAATGTGGAAGATAGTGGTTGGATTGATAAGAAAATTAGCGTTCCCGCAATTCCCCATATGAATTTGTCTTCGAAAAAGAATATAACTATATATATATGATTGAGGTTGAGGGCCATGATCATACAATACATGGTTGTTGCCCTTCTAATTCCAAAAGGAAGGTTTTACACTGCAGAATCCCTCCCCCGTAAAAAGGTGATACCACTAATACAACTTATGATCCAGCTTTTAATCTTTACGTGCCCTGTGACTGTGAGACAGAAACTCATCAAGTTTTGTCATCACTAAACAAGATTTTTCATCGACACAATAATATAATATATACTATTTCAACCCCAATTTATGGTGGGGGTCTCTAGCTAGATATTTGATGCGCATTCTTCACGAACACCTACGGGGAATATATGGGACTTTCTCGTCGTATCTCTTTCTACTTATTCGTGCGGTTCCAGAAGCGCATATCCGTCGATGATATCTACCCATAACAAGGCATGCACAGAGGGTAAATGATGACTTGTGGGAATATAGGTAGGGTCTTAAATAACTCATTTTCCACCATGACAAGTAATCATGCTTCTTAATTTATCTTTATCTTTTTTAAAACAAAATTACGATTGTTTTGGTGATTAGTTTTGGGACCACTTCAAATGAGCATGATAAGTGTTGTGCTATCCACCACGAGAAGCAATATATAAATGATCGATCACGCTTTCCATCTTATCATCTCAAATTGCAGTTTCACATACGTGTCTTTATATGCAATTTGAATTTTTATGATCACGTACAAAATAATTGCATAAAATGCATTCAAGGACAAATAAAGAAAAAAGACGGTAAAAATATATATAAAAAAAAATCCTATTCCGGTGAAGCAAGAAAGTGGCATCCTTAATCATTCCAACCAACAGGCTGAAAGTCTTAATGTCAAATGAAAAATTTTATCCAAAAGTCAACTAAGTTTGAAGAAAATAGAAAAGATGAACAAATTCTATTTAACTCACTCGGAGATGTGGGCGGAGAAGGCTAAATGTGCTAACAACAATAACTATGGAGCGAAAAGAAAGAATACATAAACAAGGAAATTAATATTTAGAGTTGTATGGCCCTCCCTTGTACTAATTAAAGATAATAACAGTTCTATTGATGCCAAAACAAAATTCTACAAAATAATAATAATAATAACATCATGTGAATGTGTATGTGCAACATGACGAGATTGCTGACGCTTATTAACACTGAACGGTGGGGTTTTTTCCATAATCATTTGGCGATAGTTTTCTTTTCCCACATTAATTAATTCTTGAGTAAAATTAATTGCACTCATTAAACCAACCATGACTGCATGAAATGAAGGGAGATAGAAAAAAATTAAAACAAAAAAAAAACAAAGTTCGCATGCATGGCTCTACCGTTTTTCTTAGTCTATACATATGTATGTTTATATATGTTTCAGTTTATCATCAGCGAACCTCTCAATATTAAAAAAAAAGAAAAAGTGACAGCGAAAAAGAATTTTAACTTCAACTTCCTTTACATTAAAGCTCCAAAGAGTTTAATTAATTAATCAGCAATTGAAGTGTAAAGTAAAATACTATTCCCTCCGTTCCAAAACATAAGAGATATTTTTTATAAATATTTTATTTAAAAATATGAGAGACAAATGATTTTTATTTGATAAATTAATAAATTTTTTTTCTAAATCTATCTTTAATTAAAATAGATTTATTATCACAAGATATAAGTAAAAGTAGAGTTAAATGTGAACACTAAATTAAAGACATTTGTAGAAAAAATATTTTCCTTTGTTACATATTTAAAATGTTTGACTTTTTTTCCCCAATAATTTAGATATTTGTCTATAATATTTTTGAATGAAGGTAGTAAAATATTTGCAAGTTTTATATTATGATCACTAAATTATGTTTTCCATGCACCAATTTGAGGCATTTTGGTTCATAGAAAAGAGTAGTTAGGGAGGCCTATTAAGAAAAAAAATAACTAGTAAGGATCTGAAAATTTAAAAATGCCAATTAAGGATCAGGATCTTTTACCGATTTAAACAATAGATAGGGCTTGACTCAAATTGATTTAGATTAATTAGTTTGTAGCAGTACCAAATACGGAATGATTTATTAAGTTGAAAAAAACAAAAACCATTAGCTTTTCAATTAGTGAAAGTGAGAAATTGTTACAGAATGAAAGGGCCAGCATCAAATAATTTAATTGATGGTGTCATTATAAATATTTCATATTGTTACGATCGAGTAAAATTTGGAAAGGAGTTCGATCATCTTAAAAAATGAGTTCTTTAGATAAGAGAATTGTTACAGATTTAAAAGGCCCCCTCCTCAGTTCTTAACACAGAACTTGTAACTAATTAAGGCGATAGTAGATAGTGATATCACAATATTCTTATCGAAAACCATAATAACAAGAGATGGAAGCGTCCTCTCTCTCTCTCTCTCTCTCTCTATATATATATATATATATATGATCGTACTATTAGGAGAAGTGCAAAGGAGGGGGTGGGGTCTGTGCAAGAGAATACGTAACAGTGGCTAATTAAATTTGTATATGTACAATCTTATTTTAGAAAAAAATGCATATGCATGGGACCACCTTCCGGCTTCCACTATGTTTAATATATAATCCTTGATGGAGAAATAACGAGATAAGATACAAATTAAGTGACCTGCGCACAAAATGTTGCCATCCACGTCAATACCCTCATCTCTCTCTCTCTCTCTCTCTCTCTCTCTCTGCTTTCCTTTTGAATTCTTGATTTTCCCCATGCCACTAGATAACCACCCCCATCAAACCTAATTAAGTTCCCTCAATATTCTCAAGAATCGCTATCACAAATGTAGTGCTGTGCATATATGATGCCATACTCCACTCTTCAAATATCTGCTTACTTATGGTTCAAGATTACCACCTCAATTTCACATCTGGACCTGTAAAAATATTCACACACCGAATCAGACCTTTCCTGTTTTGGTTTTTTTATTTATTATTATATTATTTGTTTTAGTGATTTGAATCCACTGGATGCCTCTAGTAGTAGTATAGTATATAATTACTCCACTCGATGCGACCTATATATAATTACTCCACTCGATGCCTCTAGAGAACTACGCGTACTATACATAGGCAACGACGCACTTTGATCACCAATCCCCTCTTAAATCTGAGATTGTCGACTTCCTTTCAAACCTTACATTCTGAGGAGTGAAATCTAACTATCTAGTTACTATTGAATTCTTCTTTTAGCCCCAAAAAAATGAACTTTTTGTGAGTTCTAACGTATGAGGGAACAAACGTGACAGACAAGATAATTGCATTAATTTGGGACGTATATTAAGGTAAAATGCTAGAGGAAGACATGAACACTTCATGCCAAAAAGAAAAAACGTTTCCAAAGGCCATGGGTTAGAAGGGTGATAGAAACGTGGAGAAAATGCCTAATCGAAACCAGCTTTGCTTTTGCTTCAGAAAATTTAAGATCTGTTTGATAGTGTTTCCTATTTTCTGTTCTCAAAAACAGTTTTGTAAAACTGTTTTCAAGAAACTATTTTAAAAACAAGAAAATAAAAAAATTTATTTGAATAATTGTTCTCAAAATTATAACTAGTGAGTAATAGATGAGTTATTCAAAATTTATAACTTTACTATTAATAAGGTAGATATTTTTCATCTTTCCTTGTATTTTTCAGAACAAAAACTACAAAATATCTAAAAGATGTTCTGAGTTTTCTGTACAAAACTGTTTTCTATTTTCTAAAACAGTTTTTAGAAAACAAGTTTATCAAACAAGTTTTCTGAGTTTTCTATTTCTGAAAACAAGAATGCTGTCGTTACACCAAAGGCTCTTAGCTTCTCAACTTCGCTCTAAGGAGTCTTGGAACGATGAACAGTGCTTATAGCCCCCCTTGGTATTCGCTTCTGTTGGGGTTGCGAATTCCCGTTTCTTTTTTTTTTTTAATGGAGGAAAATCCTAAATTAGGCCGACATGATTCCAGCTTTACTGCTTTAGTGCTGCCGAGGCACCACTCTAAATTCTGGTAGCTTTATGTAGTACGAATGTCCATTAACTTTCAATTGACAATGGTTTCTGGAATTAGTATCTGTCTCCATTTTCATTTCATCTATAGAGGGAAGAAGATATAATCTTAAATAAATCTTCATGATTTCTTTCTATTCTCCACTTTTTAAAGTTTCGTGCCCTTCCACTTTATCTTCTACTTAACTTATATCCCGGTCATCACCAAAGTCCGGGAAAGCCAAAAAAACAATAATCATGTATTCAAAATTTCAGATTATTGCAAATGGAGAAGATCCATTTATATTTGGACTCGTCACTTCTCTCCATTTGTTTTTTCATCCATATTGGAGTATTCTAGTTGATGGGTAGTAAATAAGCAAAATTTTCTCGGATAGTCTACTCTTCACGAAGGATCTGTTTCTTTTTTAATCAAAGTGTTGGAGTTTAGTCATGAATGAGAAAGTCTATCTCCTGAAAAGGTCGTAGATCTTATTGATTAGCTTGAAAACCTGTCCCATCAACTAGACAGTGCATCCAATCTTAGCCTTGGTGGATCAAGTGGTCGGGTCACTAAACAAATATAATCAAGCAGTCCTTGGAAAATAATTAACGATGAAATATAAATGGACAGATTGCATTGTATCTTATTGCTCCGATTGTTTCCCATGATAATGACTGAATGAGCAGACGAGCACCACAGCCACATGAACCGTGGATATGCAAACTTGCTTATTTAAATATTAAGGAGGCTCGTCACATAGCAGATATAAATATTCGCTAGTGTTTGTATATGTCTGCGCAAGGCGCATCCATCTATCAAGTGGCAAATTAAACTGCAAAATTAAGGTTCCGAGAGTGAAGAGAAGATCAAATATGATTCAACAAGAAATCCGAAAGGGTCCATGGACCGAACAGGAGGACATCAAATTGGTGTCCTTTGTTGGCTTGTTTGGAGACCGAAGATGGGATTTTATAGCCAAAGTTTCAGGTTTGAAGGTGGCGGGAGATCACAATAATAGGACTGGTTATTAGGGCTTGCTGGATCATGGAAAGAAAAAAGCAGCCTTTAACCACCTCATTTTGTTGTAGGTTTGAATAGAACAGGTAAGAGTTGCAGGTTGCGTTGGGTTAATTACCTTCATCCTGGTCTCAAAAGGGGGAAGATGACGCCCCAAGAAGAGCGTCTCGTCCTGGAGCTTCACTCTAAATGGGGAAATAGGTTTGAGAATATATGAACAAAGATATTATATAAACTTGAGATTTTCTTCCCATGTCTTCCATTATATTCTGTTTTTCTTTGAAAGTGATTTTGTGACTCGAATTAATTCACGTCGCATTTGATGATAACCTATGGCAGATGGTCAAGAATTGCTCGCAAATTACCAGGGCGCACCGACAATGAGATTAAGAATTACTGGAGAACTCATATGAGGAAGAAGGCGCAGGAGAAAAAGCGAGCAGGGACTTCATCATCATCATCACCATCACCAGCATCCTCCATGGAGACTGGAGAAGAAGGCTTTTATGATACAGGAGGTCCTAATATGATATCTCCCTCAGAAACACAGATAGGGGAAGATCAAGCACATGAAGAAGGGTACTCTATGGACGATATATGGAAAGATATTGCTGTACTGTCAGAAGAGAACAGTCTGGAGCCAGTCTTCGATGTGCACAGTGAAGAGGGTGGCTGCAACTTCTCTTGTCCTTCCATGCCTTCTCCTTCATGGGACTACTCTTCAGACTCTCTATGGGTTCTGGATGAAGAGGAAAGTAAGATTTTCCACCCTATGGGTGACCCAATTTTTCCCTGTTACCAACAAGGGACGCCATTCGTAATCGGCTAATTAGTATATTTTTGTTTTTTAAGTCAATGATGATTTGTCAATATGTGTATCAATCATCTGTCCCTAGCATGTCTAACCAGCATCGTATTATAGTATAGTCTCCTTAAGCTTTTGGTATGATTCTCCTAAGTGTGACACAGCTGTAATCATCATATGCATAACTGTAGTCTCTATTAACGTTCCAATGCCTTCACTTTTCAATGTAAAATATCAAGCATCTGTTTGTGTGCTTATGTGTAATTTTATCTTTTCTTGTTCCCAAAAGCCTATTGAAGTCTGATCAAGCTTACAGTTGTAAACTTACAGGAAGCAATTTATCTCCACTTTTCCTTCGTCTGGCATTTTAAAATCTTAAGCAAAATGGAGATCAGATCAGTAAATGTCAACTCAAAGTTGATCACTGTTCCCATATGTGGTCTCAAAAATTGACCAAAAAAATTTGCCCATACACGACTAGATATGGGAGGGACTGTATATGTATGTGGTGGTTTCTAACTTAGTAGTTAACCGGTATAAGCCTCAACAAATTTCTCTATCAATCAACAACTTCATGTCGGAAATGAGATTGGTCATTGTATAAATCCGTTTGTTATAGATAATCCCTTTCCAAAATTGGAAAAATTCTAAATATGATAATCAAATTCAAGCCACAGGTAGCAGAATCAACTCTTCAACACGGAGGAATTCTAGATCTGGATCCGCCACCCCGTAATCTGCAACCATGAGAATTTTTTCAAATATATATATATTTAATTATTTTATTATATATATATATATATAAAGCATATAACGATAGTTTGATTAAGATATGTATACTTGGATGTTTCGACAAAAGAAGTTAATCTAATACATCTTGTGTGTGTGTGTGTATAACCTTTCAAAACAAAAAGAAAGATCGTTTAACTTCTTCTTTTTTTTTTCCAAGGGAAAGATCGTTTAACTTCAACAGAATATAATTTAGCTATGAAATATAGGAGACCATTAGATGTGTCTCAAATTAAAAAAACAATATCTTAAAAACTATAAACATTTGGGTTAAAAATATTAATTCATCCCTTAAACAACCTGAAATAAAAATTTTGGGCTAGGCTGCTTATTTTATGGGTCTTTTCCATAAAAAGAAAACCCAGCCCAATCAAGACCAAAAACCCCAATTACCCCCAACCCCCCAGTATAACGAACAGGAGGCGCGATTTTATGAGTAGTTTTTTTTCTCCTGCGATTTTATGAGTCGCTGCCACATCCACAAACCACAATGTCTCATGTGTCCACTCTTTATCTGCTCGCTTACAACTCTCTTCAGGCTGCCGGATGGTATGTATCTCTATTTTTCATGATTATTTCTTTTGCATTCTTCTCTGCTTTACTTATCGTTTTCCTTGTTTTGCTGCAGGACCCTTTCCCTCTTTGCAATTCTGACCAATCTTTTTACCACTCGCTCTGTCAACGGAACCTATGCTTCTGCCGGCACGTTAATAAGTTTGTACCTTCTTTCACTTTGCCTTTCGGCTCTTTCTCAAGCTTGAAGTAAACAGAACAGTTTGAAATTGAAAAGAATTTGATTATTGAAGTGACATTTTCTTACCCCATCACTGAAATCATTGAAAGCAACAGTTAGTTCTTGAGTTATTTTACCAATAAATTGATTGGATTAGTTATTGACAATTATTAGTTCAGGGTCCATGATGAAATATTTTCCCTCTTGTGGTCTTACCTCATATCTCCCTCCGTTTAGTTGCATGCATACTGAGTTAGTTAGGTGTAAATAAAGATGGGAGCGAAAATCGGTTGGGGATGAAAATGGCTTAATTTTCCTTTGTCCGTGCTAGGTAGAGAATGTGAACAATTTTATAATGTTAAATATTATATTTGTCTCTGTTGTTTGAGTTCTGTGAAAATTTGGTGGAATGTGTATAGGATGGGATGCCATGGCAGCCACTTCGTTTTCACCTTATTTTCATCTCTAATATGTGGACACACACACCTACACACACAAATGGTGATTACTTTGTGTTTAGTTTTTCCTCTTCATTCTCTTACAAATCGAGCATTTAATGAGTTGCAAAACTCAATTTCAACCTTATTATCCTCCTCCATTTTGATCCCAAGGAACAAGGGTGGGAGATTAGTTTTGAATTTCCTTAATGGAATTTCTCAACATCTAAGCTGATGTATGGTTTTCTCACTAAAAACATGTAATTGATCTGCTTCACTGTCCTGTTGAAGGTTTGCTGCAATGCAGTGCATTATTGGAAGTCATACACGGAGCCATTGGTAGGTTTACTGTTGATGACTAGGTTCTAATTAAAAGAATATTAATTATAACTTAAAAGGAGTAATAAGACATAATGCTTTGATATGATAGGTATTGTGCCAAGCGGAGTATTACTCACTCTAATGCAATGGGGAGGAAGGGTCCACTTTCTGCTGGCGGTTGTTGATAAAGTTGATGAGGTTTATATATTGTATTGAATTCTTGTGTTGTGGCATAGTTTAAACAATATTAGCCTTCATGCTGGTTTAGTGTACGTAACCATGTTGTATGCTACTTTTAGGTCCAGGAGTCGCCATCAGTTTTTATTACTTTCCTTGCATGGAGCATGAGTGAGGTAAATTACTTTCTAATTCAACACACATCTCATTTAACATGTCTTCCGTTCTCAAAGTTTAAAAGCCTTGCTGTGTTAAACAGTAATGAGTTACTAAAACATTCAAAACAATTCAGAGATATCACTGTGACTGTGTGACACAACATATCAAGGAAATGGAAACGTTAATTGCAATACTTTTATTTGTGATAGGGGAAGGAATACTTCCCTATGACTCACCATATTAAAGCACAGTCAAAAGTAGCATTTTAAAAATTTGGTTGTTGCAATTATGAAAGGGTAACCCATAACAAATTTTTACCTTTAGGGATTTTTTTCCCTTCTCTCATAACACGTCAAAACTTTCTTTGACCCTTTAATTTTTGTTTTCCTATTAAGAATAATGACAGGACTTTAAACTCGGAATGCAGGTTATCAGGTATTCACATTATGCTTTCAATTGCATCAGAAGTTGTCCCTCTTGGATCACCTATCTCAGGTCCTTTTCTTCCTTCTTACTCCTTGTTTTCTATAATTTTGTGCATGACTTCAGAACCGTACTGGGTTAAAATTTTCTTTCATGTTCGATAAGAATATGCTTTCAAAGTATAAACTTGGTGCTTTAATTTTGGGTCAGGTACACTGCGTTTATTGTGCTATATCCTTTAGGGATTGGTCCTGGTGAAAGTGAGTCCCTATCTAAATATCCTTTTTTTATTTTTTGTTTCCATATGAACTAGATGTAAGCCCCATGCATTTTACACAAGGTTTGAGAAATGAGTCTAATTATTCATAACTTATTAATAGTGCGGCATATTGTAGATTTTATATTTTTTATAATCATATGTCATCACTCATCAAGTTTTGTAGAAACTAGTGCAACTGATGAGTCCCTACTATGCAGTGTGGCTCATGTATCAAGCACTTCCTATTATTAAGAAGAGGAACCTCTATGCAGATACCTTTTCAGGTCTCCCATTCAGTTATTTTGATTTCCTCAAGGTAAATTTCACATTTAGTTTATAAATCTGTTCAACAAATTCAGTTAACTGCTGAAAGGCTGAAGATTATCTGATTTCAACCCTTCATACCATTTTTCTGGCAGCTATAATAGTCTCTAGGAGTGAGCATTTTGCTCCTATACATAGACTCAGTTTACATAAAGGTGATAACTCATAATTTGGTGGTCATTATTTATGGATTTACCTAGCTGCAATAGATTGGATATGTATCATATTTTCTGGAACAAAACTAAAAAGACAGAAACTAAAATTAAGAATAAGAAAAAAAGATGCTTAGAAATTGTTATACTATTGATTGTCCAGCGCAGATGAACTGGACCCAGCATAGCATATGGAACCTGGTTCTTACTGTATATCATATGGCCTTGTTTACTACCGGACATGGAAGGTAGAATTAATTGATGTGCACGTGAACTAGAAGGATTCCACGTGACCATGACATCCAATAAAAATGTCTTGGCTGCTTTCTTTTTTTAATCTGTATTTAATCTTCACAGGTTATCTGCTTTAGTGAATTTAATTAATTGCTTATTCTTTTATGTTAAATTAAATTAATAAATTATATGAATCAGGTTGTACTTCTATTTTATCCATTCCTCTGGTTGAAGCTTTATCTGCATTTGTTCAAGCAACGGAAAGCAAAACTCCGTAAAAACCATGAGAAGAAAAGAGCGTGAAGAGCAGAACTCTTGGTTTATAATTTATTGACGATCCGAGCTTCTGGATTTACCTCCTAGCACTTTGATGCAGTGGTTTATTTGAAAGTTGAGGTGGTGTCTTTCGGTATGTGGCACCTGCAAAGTGGTCATTCTGAAATATACTTGCATCTAGTTGGTATTTTGCATTTGACAGTATTTTATTGCAAACTAATGGAATTGTCACTTATTATTCCGAAATTTGGATTACCGTCGCAGCAACTATTGTTACATTAGTGCCTGTCACAAATTACATGTAACTTTTTATGGTTTAAAAATATTATTGAAATTGGGTAGTTCACTAATTGATTCTAGAATCGCTTGCAATTCCTAAGTTTTTATATCCGTTAGTCTCTACATTGCTTCCTTTGTAATCTGATATGAGCTTGGCTCTCTGATAAGTGCAACAATTTTCTCTTCTTGCAAAGAATATTGACGCGGGAGTTCATGAGGTACATATTATTAGGCGGAGATGAAGCTTGGTTTTTTCTTTTATTTTTTTCATGAGATGCTAAAGTTTGAAGATAAGCACAAATGAACATGATCATGATAAAATGATCTCATAGAACAGGACAAAGGACAAAGGACAAAGGACAAAGTTCATGGGAATCAACAATAGAAAACTAACAAAATGCAAACGAGGGAGCACCTTAAACAATAGAAGCCAAAGCAAGAAACCAACCCCACTTTCAACTCAAATTTGGCGGGGAGTAAAGGTTTAGGTTCCTAATAATCTGTGGTCGGGAGCTGTTCATGAGTGGTCTGGTTCATGAAAAATATCTCATAAACAATGGCAGCAATAGCAGCACCCACAAAGGGACCGAGCCAATAGACCCAATGGTTAGCCCAGGTCCAGCTAACGACAGCAGGTCCGAAAGAGACAGCAGGGTTCATGGATGCACCATCGAAGGCACCACCGGCCAAGATGTTAGCACCCACTATGAAACCAATAGCAATTGGAGCAATTATCCCAATGTCACCCTTCTTTGGATCCAGCGCAGTTGCGTACACTGTGTAGACTAGACCGAAGGTCATCACAATCTCAAACACTAATGCATTCCATGCACCCACTCCAGCAGATAGCGAGAAAGCAGATGTTTCCTGCAATACACACACAGATGAGATTCTCCAGTTTCATTAATTAATTATATCTTATTTTTGGCCAATATAATTAATTAAGGAAAACACTAGAGTAGAGAGAGGAATGAGTGAGTGATGGTTACCAGTCCAGCAGTGGCAAATTTAAGGAGCAAGCAAGCGACAACAGAACCAAGCAACTGGGCGATCCAGTACAAAATGCTTCTGAGGAGAGAGATGTGGCCCCCAACGAAGGCACCAAAAGTAACAGCAGGATTCACATGACCTCCCGAAATGTTGGCGCCAACTGAAACCGCCACAAACAATGCCAAGGCATGAGCCAAGGATGCCGCCACTAGTCCTGCCGGTGTCGTCGCTCCATTGTCCGTCAGCTTGTCTGAAAAACCAAACATCATATTACGACTTAATAACCACATGGCAAAACGTGAAACAAACAGAGTTTTGGTTTGAATTTGAAGGGGCTTACTGAAAGCCATGCCAGAGCCTTCCCCGGCGAACACAAAGATGAGCATTGAAATGAACTCAGCCAGAGCAGCCTTAAGAGCATCGGCTTGCCCCAGCTCCGATGCATTTCCTATAGCAATCCTAGTAATCGCCATTCTTTTGATAGCAAAGAATGCTTTTGTATTCTGGTTTCGCTCTCTCTACCTAGCTCTCACCTGCCTGCTATAGTATAATAATAATAATCCCTGCTGCTCGAGTGCTGGTTTTATATAGGGATCTAACAGTACTACTACTAGTTAACGGAGTTAATGACAACCACGAGGGAGGAGATTATTATTTCAAAAAAAGCGGCTTGGCTCCTCTTTTCCCGTACTACCTTAGGGACAATAGGAGAGCCTCCGGTTCGCTCCCCTGATGCCACGTGGATGGTGTGATGTGACAGGATGATGGGGGAGGAGCCACAATCACCGACCAATCTATGGTGCTCGAATGGTGGGTAGGTCCTCCATCATCCGGGACCAAACCGACATTTGGTTCCTTATTTCGGTGTGATGTAGACGGCTCTAATTCTCGTCCACAATTTGGGTTGTTTTGTTTCTTTTTGACAAAATTACATATTTTTGTTATTATGTTTTATAAAACCAAACGCATTTTATATGGAGTAGGAGCTAAATATATTAGTTGTAGCTTATAAATAATATGCATCATCATTAATTTTATATTGCATATAAACTATTTTTCTTATCATCCTCCTGCACACTCAGAATTACTTAGAGGATGGAACACTAGGAAAAACTTGTCGATGTTATAATGCCGTGAATCTGATAGCTTGGTTTAATGAATTATACCATGTGCATATTAGTGATTATGAAAGGTCATGAGCATGACAGAACCAAGACGAGGGTAAGGTTTCTCAAGTCAACCCCCAGACCCAGATTGTAAAAGCTCTGGCCTATTGATTTCCATTATTAGGGGCATAACACTGTTGAATGGCGGTGTGTCATGTGATCATATTAAGCTACATAAGATTGAAGAAAAAACATTATATCAACATTTTTTTTATATTTTTGTGATCGAAATTTTAATTAAAGCATAATTATTCTGCGATTTTTCAAAGTTAAAATAATATTTTTAAATTTCCAACGGAGTATTTGAGACTTCTAAGATTGCACCAATATATTTAATTAGGTGTAGTGTATAGAATTATTGTATAACATTAAAAGAGAGATAATTACACATTCACTGATAGTAGTATTTATAAATTCTGATTTCATGATAAATATTTGATCATAATCAATCTGTGCAGTACTTTTAAAAAAAAGAAAGTATTAGTGTGTTTAACAGATGAGGCTAAACACGTCTGACAAATATGTTTCAATTATATTATTATGGTCATACTTACGAGGCCTAACAGCCTAAGCATTTTTTGTCTTGTGAAAAGCTACAATGAGTTGTAGTAATGAATTAGCAGGAAAAGGTAGGGCTGAAAGCAGGTTGGGTTTAGTGAGTTTGACTGTAATGACACCTAAACGTCTGTTCCTAATCATGTGATAAAACCACTGTTCTCATGCAATTTGCATTAATCAATTCCTTGCTTCGTCAGTTTAGCGTAAGCCTCTCATTAATATAATCACAATTTTTGTTCCTTTATATGTCCCCATAACATAGTGGATTAAGAGCCACAAGTTTTTTCAAATTAGTCTGGGAGGGACAAACAAGTGCCTCGTTCTCCCACATTAATTTGCTTTATAATATTTAAGCTTATCTCTGCGCTTTTGTTTATTATGGGCGGCTTAGTTCGAGGATGATTATTATAAACCAGATCGTTTGTTTCAAGCCTCGTAATGAGAATATTCCACCCAATGGATCTTTCACGTAGTAGCTACGTTGCTTAACTACATTATTCGGTACTTACTAATTAATTAAACCAAATTTCTTAAAATATGAGGCAAATCATTGGGGCTAGGAGTCACAAGTTTTGGGTAAGGATCGATGATCGATCACAACTCGATCTTATCTATTTGATCACGTTAAATCAAATCAGATAATACATTTATATATTGCAGAACTAGTTTTGTCTCTGTTAATTGCTTTTTATTTGGTGAATAATTGAATTGGTTAATTTGATTTTATTAATTCAAAATATTTCTATATGAATTTATGTAAAGCTTTAACACCTTTTCACAAATATAAAACTTACATAAAAAGTTTTATTTCTCAACGATCGTTGTCTAATTTTTACCTTAAGAAAAGAAAAATTGACTCAATCCAACCTATAGCGGCTGAGTAGCTCTAATCATGGTTTGCCAGTAAGAAAAGAAAAAAATTATATCAAAAATCATTCAAATAATTAATTCTTAATTAGGTTATGACAGTTGACAAGTATATAGTTCTTAAATTATTCCTATGCACTTCTTCCTCTCTTCTATATGTTCTCTTCTTTTAATCTATATTCTTCAAATTAAATATTAATATTTTAAAATTTAAAAAAATGTATTAGTCTGTATAGTGTGAGGAAGTTGAGAAAAATCAAATGGATAATTTTTACATTTTCAAATCAAGTATAACAAATAAAAAAATTCTTAAAATTGAACGTTAGATATGTGCGCGCGCGGACTTAAATGTTGGTCTTACCGTTCAAGACTACAGACTCGTTTAATGTACAGCGGGTGCTATTAGGCTTCTTGTCCACTTTAATATGCTTCCACCTTCATTTATTTTAGTTCGGTCCAGCCCGTGCACTGGCTGAAACTTTCAGCTTTAATTGGACCTCAATAAGTTTTTGTGGGCTTTCGAGCCCACAAAATGCTAATCTCTGGTTTCAACTGACGGAAAATTAAACCCAAAAAAAAATGTGAAAGGAAAGACTACAGACTCGTTTAATGTTATACATCAGTTCACTAAAAAAAAAAAAACAATTTCATTATATCCTCTGTTTTTTTAAGTTATATTGGCTAATGATTTAAATAGATGCAATTTTTTTTATATATCTTATGTGTTCTCTAATCCAATGTTTTAAAAGTGGATCCGTGGAATAAAAAATGCCAATGAATGACAGTTTTTATGCTTCAATTGGTGGTTAAATTGATGATGTAATAATTAAATAAAAAGAATATTATATATAACAATAAATGTAGAAGAAATAAAATATCAAATTATTAAATAACTTGAAAATAAATTAAATTTTATAATGGGTTAACAAACTCATATAGTAATAACATATGTTAAGTCATTGAAACTAATATACCAATAAGTCAACATAAGTGAGGTGGAATAAATAAAATTTAGTTTTTGATGTTTGTGATCTACAATGAGATAGTGATGCTAAGGGCTCGTTTGGTATGGGAAAGTGAGGAAGGAAAGTTATTTTTCTTGGGAAGTGAACTAGTTGATGTTGCTTAATTAAAAAAAATTTAAAAGTTCCCAGAAAGTTAAGTTTAACTTGAAAAGTAGAACTTTCCGAATAAAGCTTAAAGAAGTTATACTTCCTGAGTATTTTATGATATTTTTCTTAAACGGATCCTTAATTTCTTAATTAATTTTTTTGAATAGGCAAGGTATTTTTGCCTTTAAAATTAAGATATCATATATTTATTTAAAAAATTATTTAATCTTTTCAAGAAATAGAAAATAAAACAAACAGATTATATATGAATTTCTCATGAAGTTAACTTTTTAGAAAGCACACTTGCTGATAAGCTACTTTCCATGAATTATACCAAGCAAACTTGAAATAAGTGAATAAAAAATTGAAAATGTCAAATTGTAGGGAAAATAGGATTTTCTCTCTCTAATAATTTTTATCATTAATAATTTTAGAAAAAAATTTAAATTTAGGTTAAATTGGTCCTTTAAAAATTGTTTTGGTTTCCAATTCAATTTTGGTTTCTAACTTAAAAGCTAATTCAAAATCATCCGTCCAACTTTTAAAATATTTCAAAACTTTAAAATGAGCCACTAGTATCTTAGAGTGACGATTTAACAAATATGATTATCCAGTTTGATCCAATTCAAAAAAGTTGCTCTAATCAAAATTAAAATACAATAAATTTGTAATTATATAATATTTGTTCACATTTCACAAGCTAATAAATGTAGTTAACTCGCTCTCACTTTTCCGTATTAGAATAATCACAAAAAGTTAACTTTTTAGAAAGTTAAATTATTTTACTGTTGTTCACCTATAAAGTATTGTTTTTAAATTTGTGTGAAATACTTTTCATTAATTGTTTAAAATGAAGTAAAGTCGTCCCCAACCCCAACTATTGGAAATGATTGTGAATGGAGCGTTTAGGTGCATTTTAACCAATAACGAGGCTATATTATTATTACTATTTGACCAACCGCCTAAAATCATTGCAATTGACGCGGTTATGAATTCGCAAAATGACTTGACTCTCTTTTTAACCATCATCCAGCATAATATATGTTTTTTTTTTCTTTTTAACCAGCATAATATATGTTTTTTTTTTCTTTTTAACCAGCATAATATTTGTTTTAATATCAACTAGAAGCAGCTCCTACATTTTTTTTTTAAACCATTATCTAAGATAATACTCCTATATGTTTTAATATCAACTAGAAGCAACTCCTATATGTTGCATGAAGTGTGTAAGTGGGAACACATTGCTTATGGCTATACAATTTCTTCAAATCTAAAATACAAGTTACTTTGGATATGTTTATTACATTAACTATTTTCTTCCATTTATGCCCTTGGTGGTTATGATGAACATTCGTAGGGTAATTCATATAATGCTGGAATTTAATGTAATTAATAAGGTTAATGGTAAAAAGTGTTGAAATTTTTTTTATAAACTAAACAATTTAACCAGTTTTTAACTCATTTTCCTAATATATGTGAAATAGTTAAAAATGATCTATATTTATGGAGTATGTAATTTTTTTTTTATCTAAAATGTTCCTGAAAATGGAAAAATTTTATTTAATATTATGAAATTTAATTCATGGGTCAATTATATTAAATGAAAGTAATTTAAAAAAAATAAAAAAATGTAATTGTTAATTATTCTTTTTTATCTATGTATGATAATTAAATAAATCTTATAAATTAGGACATATGGATTACAGATGATTTTCGTGTGCCGTCGCCCACCTACCCGTTGGCTAAGTAGCGTGTCTCGCCTGTAGTACGGACGAGCCTTCTCTTTTGGCTGGGTTCCTTTCCTACAACTTCTCCATCATTCCTCAAGCCAATCATACCTGTTTTCAAACTTTAGACTATCACTTTTACGCTTTTTATTATTCCTAAATTACAAGCTATGATATTTTTCTTCCTTTCTTCTACTTCTCTGTCTTCTTTACGATATTCTCAGTCAAACCAAACTCCAACTTAGCCTTTTTGCATAATTGGTCAAATGAATATTGAAAATGAGAGCACGCTTTTTGGCGAGACCATTACCTGTATCAAGATCCCTGTGGTTAGCATCCAATGACAGTCTCTACTTCTTTATTACTCTCACTATACATAGCTTCCAACCCATGGCATCCATCACAACCTCTTTGTAAAACAATCCATTACATTCTTAAAACCATCTTCTGTCCAACTTCAACACAAGACCCACTGATGGACATGACGCATTTGTCTGATTTGAATCAAAATTACTAAAATTCCACTATTGCCTATAAAAAATTTGGAATAATGTGTCTTTAAACATGCTTTGACATAGAGCAGGCTGAAGAGAGTTATCTAATTTCATCACATATATGCGTAATTAACTAGATGGTTCAGTATATTTCACAGAATTTAAAAAAATAAGCTGTATCATTTATAATTCATAATTAATAGTATTATCTGGAGAAAAAAAAAGAAAAACTTTGCGTGTGTCTGTGAATTACTCAATGCATGCGTCGTTCTAACTAAGTTTTGTCTTTCTTAGCAACTCATTCATTGATCGTATATATAGAACATCACAATATAAGCCTTAAGCAGTATGTTTCCTTATTCATTGGATGAGGGTCTATGATTATGGCGTTTATCAGAGACAGCACATGCCTAGCCTGGGCACAGGCTAAAGTAGCAAAACGACCACGCATCGATGGTGAAGTCTTGAGCGGATGGCGATGCCGGTCGCCTGGGGCACGGGCAACCTACCATGAGGTGAAGCACTTTAGCATGTGGCTTTAAACAAGGCGGAGACGCCACGTGTCCTGGAAGGAAACGTGCGAGGTTCGTGTGTGTGAGACTTGGTTGACTGGGCTGGGTTGGGTCATCCACACGTGTCTTATCCCACAGGGCCCCCACATGACTTGCACCTACTCCCCCATGTGCCCCTCCACTCCCCCACATTCCCATTGGCTCCCGCCTTCACACTCACGATAATGACATCACAGTATATTACTACCGCTATTTACTACTCTAATTCATTTTAATTTAATTATTTAATGCGCACTAAAATTTTGTAATGAAACTACATTTAGTGGCCAAAAATATAGTACAGGAGTACATGAAATTTCTTACTCCTACTTTTTAACTCGATAAAGCCAGGTAAGAAAAAAGTTTTTGTCTAGATAAAGGTTTAATTAGAAACTTGGTTTATGTTGATACAGTGGAAACTAGTTTTAAGAAATAGAATAATAGAAAAAAACTTCAATGCTAATGTATTTGGTAGAAAGTATTCAACTTTTTAAGTAACGTGGGTTTCCATTAAATTAAGGAAGCCTAATTTCTTCATCTTAAGCCTTGAAACCGACATTTTGAGAGGGAAAAAAATTTGTGTTTCTGAATTTATTATCACTTACGAAATGTTACAGTTATTTTCCCCTTTCGATGAAATAAAAAACCCCAATATATAACATAAATAATTAAATTAAAGTATATATAACATAAAAATGAAAGATTTTCTTTTCTGTTTTTTATTTTATTTGTTTTGTTTGAATGCCATTTTTTATATTATATATTTATTTAGTGCTTAAGAAAAACTTGAAAATTAAAGAATATAAAAGAAAGAAAAGAAATTCATTTTTCTTTAGCCTGAAGAATAAAAATTACTGAAGCCAAAAAAATTAAATAAGTTAAAGAAAATGCATAAATAAATGAATTACCGAAGCCAAAGGTCGCAAATAAGTAAATGCATAAATGCCTAATAGGCTATTTTACCAGTAAACAATAATTGGGGGGAAGGTGTTGAAGTTTTTCACATAAAATATAAAAAGGACAATTTTTTATTTATATAAATAAAATAAAATAATAGTCTCAAATACTAAAATATAAAGATCATATTGGTTGGTAGGGAAGGGAGACATGAAAGATTGAAAGGGTTTTCATTTTGATAAAAAATTGCCAATGATTTTGAAGGCTCAATTTGGGTATTTTAATTAGGGATATTTATGTTATTTATTATTTCGGTTCATTTTTTTTCATTGTTAAATGTATCATACTAAACTTTTAAAATAATAAAAATCTTTAATTTCTTTCATCATACTAAACATATTTTTGATTTAAAAATAGTCTTTTATGAAAAATTTTCTCCCTTTCCTTATTTTCTTTCATTTCCCTCATAAATAATTTCATCATACCAAATATAATCTTAGAATATGGTTTCAGTTACATATGAGTCTCTGTAAATCATAATAGATCATACTATAAACTTTATACTTAGATTTAAATTTAAAATAAAAACATCATTGGATGCCAGAAAGATAAACAAGCAAAAAATGTGTGGAAAAATCTGCTGCTCTTCAAAGAAGCCAAAGTAGTCAAGAATCAAGATAGGATGAAACCAAACTACTCTGGCATTGTGGGGACACGTGGCACTGTCAGTTCATGCGATTGGGGGTGCTGTTTTTGTGGGCCAATATGAAGTTCTTGTTTGTCGGTTTGATCAACACCCCCCCTCTCTTCATGTTACAAGAAAATAGAAGGAATTTTAGACACACTAGAAAAATTTATTATATTTTTAAATTTTTTTTAAAAAAGTTAAAATTTTAAATTTTGTTTTAAACAAAAAATAAAAATAACAAATCACTATATATTATTTTATATTATAGAATAAAAAAACTTTTCATGTTATCTTATAATATAGGAGAGAAGGAGTATGCATTTATCTTGTCAATTTCACCCAAATGATCGAATTTGAGCCATCTTCATTAACTTGAACAAAAATTAATGAATTTTTTTAATTTTGTTGGATTCAACAATAACTTAACAAAAATTTAAAAAAAAAGTAAAATCAATAAAATTGATAAAAATAAGTCGGGCGTTTGAACAATTTTAAATTTCCAATTTTTGAATGTTTATAATTTCATAATCATTTCATTATTTTAAATATATAATTGCTTATTTTCCTATGTCTTTGCGAGGCACACACAGTAACAGTGGGATAATAATACATTTAATTTTCTTTTACCTTAAATGTCTTTAAAAAATAATAATATTTAATTAATATTAAAAAATTTAATTTATAGGTCCCTCTTATAAAAAAAAACTTCTGGGAGGGATTTTTTGTTCCTTCTTATGAGAACCTAACCTCCCTTGTTGTCATCATTAAATAGTAATTTCCTATTATATCCTTCCTCATTAATTCACATCATATTTATTGGATAGTGGGATTTTCCACGTGTCTGTTCAGTTTAGTTGATGAGAGAGAATAGAGAATCCTTTCAATTTTCTCGAGCACATCGTTCCTTCTGACAACTTGAATGGACTGAACACAAGACCATACACAGAGAGAACTCTTTCACTATTCTAGATACCACCATGGCATCAAATCACAATTCAAAACTAGACAAAGGGGGAGAACTCGAACATAACATTGGTGCTTATTCAGAAGGAGGTGAAGAGAAAGAAGCTTTTTAACCTAAACAAGTTGCCAGAGGAATCTGCTGCGATGGAGATTGATCATGGTTTAGAAGAACCACGTGTCGATGCAATTGAGATTGTGGAGGATTCATTGGAGAAGGACGGCTATTTTGACGATGAGGGTGAAGAAACCATGCCTTCCGGCAACGTTAATTCACAGCATCGATTTTTGTTTAGAGGAAATAAAGTGGTGCGACAGAATCACAATGTTCCTACGACATCCACAGGGAGCAAAGGTAAGAAGCTTTTTCACCTTAACAAGTTCCCCAGTGAAAGACATGATTTCAGTTTTCAAAATGAGGAGATGAACAAAACAATTCTCACTAAGTTGAGGATTTATTTGGATGGTTTCCAACTAAGTTACGAACATCGCATATGTCAGGAGAATATGATTTTTTTCAGTTCTGTTGGTGAAGAACCAAGATGCTAATGGATATAGACCTCAATGTTGCTCTCACTAATTTAGACGAGCAGGGTAGTGTAGATGAAGCACGAATAGAATAATTCTATAACAGGGAAGAGTCGAATAGAAGAGCAGACACGTTTCTCTTAGATTTAAATGAGCTTCCATGCATCAATGTTGCAAATGACGATAAGTGCAACCCACTTTTTATTATGAATGGATGAGAATTTACAGAGAAGTGTCCATTGGCATCTTGGAGCATTAATATTATGATTAATTTAGGATTCAATTGAATATGGGTATTTTCTGAAAAATTTTTCATATTATAATATATTAATTGCAGTTAACTACTTTTTTTTTCTGATGAATTAGTTATTTGTTCCTTATAAAAAGGGCTGGTAAGGGACAATTGAGTGAGTTTCTATTTTTCAAAATATAAAAAATATAGGGATTTGTCTGATGTATTTAATAATTTTTTTTAAAAATATCCCTAATTAAAATAACATTTTTTCAATATAATATATTTGTATTAATTATATGATGTAAAAGTTATTAACATTAAATCTGAGTATTTTTTTAAACTATTTTATATTTTAGATAAATTTATTACTTTCCTTGATATGTGTGATTTTATCTTTTATCTTTTATATTAAAGAATAGAGAGAGTATATTAAATTAGGATAATTTAGGAAAGAGTAAAAATTTGTTTAATTATTAATTACTTCATCTAATCCTTAATATAAGATCCTTTTAATCGAATTACACGGATTAAGGATATGAGTTAAAACTAATTAATTATCTCAATTTCTTCAAAAATCATAATATTTTTTAAAACTACCCTTAGTTAATCTCTTTCTCTTTTTTTAAAAAATATATTAAATAGAAATATTTTTTAGAAATGTATAATAAATACTATCTCATATCTTGTAAAGAATTCTATATTTAGGATTAAAATGAAAGTCCCTATAATTAGGATAAAAAAAGTATTATTTTTGGTCCATATGTAGAATAATTAAAAATATTTTATAAATTGAAATGAAGAAAATATGTTAAAAAGGAAAAAAACAGCTTTAAGATGATTGGGTTGGCAGGTAAAACCGTTACCCGTTAGGGACCTAATGGGGTCTGACCCCGAGCCCAAGTGGTCTCCACTTTTATGGAACATTCTTGTAACTCAATTAATCACAATTACGAGAATGCCCCTACAGGCGAGTGTACGCCATTTCTGTAGCCCTTAGGTTCTGTACACTTTTTCACAAACATTCAAGTACAAATCCCTTGTTCCCCGCTAGCCTAATTAATGAAATTAATGACATTAATGAAAATGCAAATAACCTCTATTTATATTATACTCAATCACATAAATTAAAAATTAAAATTAATTAATTATCTTAATTTTTTTTAAAATTTTAATATTTTTTTAAAATTATTTTTATTTAATCTCTCTCTTTCTTTTTGAATATATTAAATAGGGATATTTTTCTGAAAATATATAATAAATACTACCTTATATATTATAAAAGATCTTATATTTAGGATCAGGATAAAAGATCTTATACATAGGACGAGAGAGTACTACCTTACTTTCCCTCTATTTTAATACTCTCTCTGATCCTTAATATAAGACCATTTTAACCAAATCACGCGAATTAAGAAGGAGAGTTAAAACTAATTAACTACCTCGATTTCTCGAAAAATCTCAATATTTTTCTAAAATTACCCTTATTTATTCTCTTTCTTTTTCTCTTTGGATACATTAAATAGGGGTATTTTTTGAAAATGTATAATAAATATCATCTTGTATATTGTAAAGGATCTTATATTTATGATCAAAATAAAAAGTCCTATATATAGGACCGGAGGGAGTATAAAAAGATAATTAGAGAAATTTTTATATTTTAAAATATAAGATATGAGAGGTTTTATCTAGTGTATTTAATAATTTTTTTAAAATATCACTAATTAATGTAATATTTTTTTTATTTGTATTAATTGCATAATATAAAAATTATTAATATTAAATAAGGTCATTTTTAAAAATTATTTTATATTTCAAATAAATTTATTTCTTTCTTTAATATGTGTGCTTTTATCTTTTGTTTCTTAGATTAAGGAACATAGGGAGTATATATTTAAAAAATTAGTTGAAAGTCTTAATACTTTTAAAACTTATCTTAACTTTTCAAAATTATTCTCATTAAATTATAACTCATTTTAAATGTATTTTTATTAATTTTTTTCCACTATAACTCTTTTGAGTATTTTCAAGAAGAATAAAAATAGAAAATAAATATTAAATTATGCATATATTTTATAAAATGAATTATATTTTTAAACTTTAATTTTCTAAAAATATGTCTTTTAATAGAAAATAGGGAGTAATATTTAAAAGGGATGTTCATGTGCCCCTCTGTTGAAACTTGAAATCTTCTCAGTTCGAAGAAAAAAAGAAACTTAAAATCTTCTTAAGGGAAAAAAATGAAGAAGAAAAGAAAATCGATGGCTTAGATAATGTTTAATTAATTTTCTAGCATAATAAAAGATGTCAAGTTTTCTGTAAAAAAAAAAAAAGTCAAGTTCAATCACTGGGAGCTTAACTAATATTGCCGTTCAGTTCTAAACTTCACCCTAATCCTCTAGCATATTCTATTATTTTTCAGTAATCATAAGGTATTGAAGAGTTTTTATTGGGTTGGCATTTTTCTTGGAAATAACCGATATCAAGATTTCTAAATATTTGAGGGAATTATAGTTATGAATCAGTACACTAAATTAATTAGAAAGAAAAATTTTAACTGATAAATAGTATTAAAATCTGAAATATTGAGTCGTAAAATTTAGAAAATAAATATTAACATGTTTTATTTTGTAATAAATTTATTATTTTGATCTCTGACTGTAATTTCTCATAAATAGTTAGTATTATTGAAGTCTTGACCTTGATCCTCTAGCTAAATAGTAGTTTTATTGTCATATATGCACTCTAAAAAAATAAATTTATAAGAAATGACTGTAAATTTAGTGTTTCTTCTAATAATTATTTAAAAATAAAATACTGGAAAATTTTCAATATACAGGTATGCAGCAATTTTTTGTGTGTGGTTGAATTTTTACTTGTATTTGGACTTATTCATTATATTAATTTATATACTTTTTTATCTTTATTATTATTAGATGTGGAAAATTTTTTTTCAATGTGTACATATAAATTTATGTAAATATGCTTTTATAAAGGGAAAGGGTCAACCTTTTGGAGGTGCACAAGTGACAGAGCAAAAGATTAAAGATTTGCTTACGTAAAACCAAACCCACTAATGCATGTTCTGTTTTCGTTAGATTCATTGCATTAAGAAGAAGATGTGACTTTTAATTTAAGCAGCTTTGTCGTATATATAGACGCAAGCTGGATATAAAAGTTTAGCTATTTTGTACGTTTCCTCTTTGAAACTCACCTAGGAAATAACAATATTACCCTTTGGAATATAATAATTATTGATCAGGGTACTCCAATGGAAGCACTACCAATTCTTTAATTTCTCTGCCTAGTTGTGTATACGCTACATTCGCACTATTCTACGAATCAATTAGATGAAGGAGTTTTGTGGTTCAATCTAATGTTAACATCACAACAAAAATAATATGTAATCATTGCGACTGAAGTGGTTTTGGTTCTTCTTTTGTTATTTTGAAACAAATCAACTATATTATCATCACTGGTTTTCTTCAGCAAAAATAAGAAAAAACAATCACCGGTTTTCTTCATAAAATATTCTGAAACGGCGAAAACGTGTGTGCGCAGAAACCGCTTGGCGGGGATAAATAATTGAAGGATTTTTGGCTTATTCATGTACGCACCTCATAAAGAAAAAAACTCTTATTATAAATCAATTAAATTATGCATACAAATATGTTATATATATAACTATTAGTATTCAAAACTCTACTAATAATAGTTGGATTGAGTGATATGAGACTTAATATCTCTTAAATAAGGTTTCCGATTTGAAACTATAACAACCAAGGCTTTGTGACTTTTATTTTTGTAGCTGTCACAAAAAATAGAGAAACAATTAGAGAGCTAGAACCAGAACTTTGATAGATAGCAAGCGGTGGAAAGTAAATCTGATTAAGGGTCAAATTCATTTAAAAACGAATCAAACTTGCTATAGAAAATTTAACCGTAGAAATGGAATCATACCGCTAAATTTTTCCCTCCAAACTTAACTCGGCTCAAGAAAACAAAAACTAATAAAAAAGTCTAACTTCGCTCGGTGGAACCAATTTCTTTAATAATAATAAGAAGAAAAAGAAGAAGCAGCAGCAGCAAAATATATTGGAGCACACACAAAGACATGAATATCTGATCCTTAACCCTTCAAGCTCCAATGTAATGAGAATTAGCTTAATCACTTTGCTTTGGTTTTATTTATAAATAGACAGATACAAAATCATATGAAAACCATCATGGGGAAGAACACATAAATTACAGTTACACAGTACTATGATAGTAGAACTCCTCTTATTTTGCAAAATATGCTTTTCTATACAGGCACACACACATATATATTATAAAGAAAAAGAGCGTAAATCTTTGAAATAAAAAAAACTACGTAATTTAGACATATTATATTTTTTTATTATTATTATTTTTAAAAGGAGATATGACTATTGATTAGAGTTGTGTAATTTGTAATTAAGCTATCCTTGAATAGTATTAACTGCTTGCAAGATTTGACCTTGTAAAATGCGGCGATAACATGGGCCGTTACTTGATTTTCATCTTCTCCTTGATGTTTTCAATGTGGAAAATCAACCATTCAACCTGGTGGGATGATTTGATCACGAGGATGAAAAAGTCACATAGTAATATTATATATATAATTTTGGTATTTAAAGAGAAATTTGGCAAGTCAACTATTGTAAACTGTTGAGTTCAGTTTTCTTGGGCAGTTCACACAACGCAATCTAGGATAGCCTGCCCTATCATTGGAAGATAATATAATAGATTCCATCCATCCTCCATTTTTATTAAGAAAAACAATCCTATATGTGTATATAAAACTTTTCTACAAGAAAATCGAAGAATATATTCCCATACTTTAGTTTGGCAGCCTGTGAGCAAAACATGACACCCACACATGGATTTGTTATCAACAAGCATGTCCTCAAATGCACAAAAAAAAAAACAAAGAAGAAGCTTCAGATTAAATTATTATCCTCGATCTATTTCAAATGATGAACAACTTTTTTGCCAATTATATAATTACTGACTTTTATCAAATATATTCTATTTTTTTAATACACATTCTATTTTCTTATTTAACAATATATGAAGTTATTTTTCCTATTATTTCTTTTGATTTTAAATATAAGTTATTTTAATTATCTTACATATATTAAAAAATAATTAAATTTATTAACTTTCTCTCAAATTTTATTTATTTTTCATATTTTTCACTAATTAAATGCTCTACATTTTTAATTATTACAAATTAAATTATTTTTTATTAGTCATACTTAATTAAAAATATTTAAAAAATTAATTTAATAATTATATATAACTTATATTTTGAATAATAAAAATTCATTTTTAACATTTGTGATAGAGATAGTACAATTATTATTTTTCACCGCTACCATCGACCCGTGAGTATTGCTGTCATGGCCTAGTATAGCTATTTTTTTTTTATACTGAGTATAGCTATTTAATATTTTAGCTTGCTATTATTACTATTGCATGTCACTGTTACTAAAGCCGCAAGTAGCTATCACTGACATATTTTAAGAAGTGTATTACTGTTTATGTTTCAAAGGAGGTTTTGGCTAAATGGTAAAAGAAAATTATTTTTTTAAAAACGACTGAACTAAAATATTTTATTCAAAATAATTTTGAAGAAAAGATGTCGTAGGTTGAGAAAAATTATCTTTTGTAATTAAATAAACGAAAAAAAATTACTATTACAACTACGATTTGATAAAAAAAAAAAAAAGATATTGGAGGAGAATGTCTTTGATACAACATTTATCAGGTTAGTGATAGTGAAATAATTAAGTTTAAAATTTTCCATCTTAACCAAATTATGAAATAACACAAGGTACTTCTCCGGTCCTTTTTATTTTTGTTGGTCATGTTTAAAAGTATTGTGTGATCCTAAATATAAGTTATTTTTTTATAAATTTTTAAAATATTAATTATTTTATTTTTAAAATATTTTATTTAATTATGAGAGAGTGAATTATTTGAATTTATGATATTTATTAAGAATAAAGATAGAAATTATATCATTTTTAAGATATTTTTAATAATGTAATAAACTTTTCTTGTTTAGTGTGAAGTAGTTGAAAGTGATTTATATTAAATATTAGAGGGAATATAAATAATTATTTTTATTTTTTGTTTATTTATAGTGTTTGTGAGTGAGAATTTTAATTTTAAATGAAGCTACTCAATTTAACTAATTAAATGGTTTGCCGGATCACGCAGAAGGAACAATAATTCACGCCAGAAGAAATTCGTCTAAAAGTTAGGATATTTATTTAAAGTTTTCTGAAGCCGAAGCGCGTAAGCAGATCACTATCAGCCTTTATTTATTTTATTTTATTTTTTTGGCTGGAAATTAAACAAAACAAAAAGGACAGAGAGGAAAATATGGCGTTTAAAAAGCCGAAACATAAAGGTTGATTTTATGAGAGGCATTATAGAAAAGGAAAATCTAAGCAATTAAGTCATTGACCAAAAAGAGCGACAGAAAGCGAATTCATTTGGAGCAACAGACACTGGTCCTGAAAGAGTGGGAGAGTTTCAAATCAACCCCACATGACATACCATAACATGAAATGGGATGGAATTCCCTTTTTTTCCCGCTAGCTATGTTTTGTCATTTCCTCACCCTTCTCACCCATACATTTTATTTTAGTCATTTACATACATGCATACCTCCTTTCTTTCTATCTTTCTTCTCTCGCTTTTTTTTTTTTGGTGTTTGTCTCAAGCCCACCTCCCTCCCTTTTGTCCTATTCGCCTCTCTCTCTTTTTTTTGTTCATTTCTTTCTTTATTTCTCTATAAATAAGATGTTTTCCCCCCTTCTTTTACTCCCCCAAATCCTACTCCTCTCTTTTTTCCATTATTCCCTTCTTCCTCCTCCTCCTCCTCCTCTTCTTCTTCTTCTTCTTCTTCTCCCTCACGACATCAATGGAAGAGCTTGGATCGTTGTGGGCCTATGAATCGGAGGTGGGTCTTTGCTTACTTTCACGCCATTTCCCTACGTCTTGTTCAATTTTGCATTAATTTACAGCTTTACCCTTCAACACAGTTCTCAGTTCTCTGTTTTTCAATGTCCCTCATGCCATTTGTTTCATTCAATTTAGTTAATTCTTGGGATTGTTATGTTCGTTCATTCACTTGTTTTTTCTTTTAAACATCAGTTTCTTTCTTTTGTTGCAAGATGAAAAATTCTGTCCTTTAAATCCCGCTTGGCCAGTTCTCTCTCGCCACCATGAATTCTGGTCGCAGAACTGACTGTGGTATATTATTCCTGCTTTTTCGCCCCAAATTCGGATAGTGCTCTGTTTCTCCGGTATAAAAGTTTTAAGTTTTTCTGCCTCTAAATACTGGCAATTGCCCTCCCTCTTACACACACAACAAGTAACTTCATACGTATGAGTCTCTGTCCGTTGTACTGAGGACGAGATTTTTACACCTTTCTCTTGCTTTCAGAATTTGGGTTGCGCTGAAACTTTTTGAATGAATGTGACGGAACAGGCAGAAAAGCCAGATATTTCTCCCTATTAATTTCAATGGCCTTTTAGAAATTTTTGCTTGAAAAGATAGGTTTCATATGGTTGACTCTCATGTCTTATTTTTTGTTTTGTTCTTAAATTTCTTCTATAATAATTTACTGTTGACCCCTTATTCCCGTATTTTGTTTTCCATATCATTAAATAGTTTCCCATTTTAAAATATCTTTCTTAATTTGCTAGCCTAGAAGATTCCTGAGGTTTTAGAAATTGGGGTGCCCGCTGCACATTCTCTCCTATCTCTCTTGCTAAGGCTTTTATTAATTATTATTATTATTATTATTATTAAAGTTTACAAATAAAAAAAATACTCTACAGAGTTCTGTAGCTTTTTTTTTTTTTTTAAGTTTTTTATCCTTCTAATGCTATAAAGTAAAAACTGAATCAATGTAGTTTTACTATAATCACATAAGTATACATTAGCATATAAATGTGTAATTATGGAAGTATAATTTTTTCATTTATAATCTTTAATTTCAAAAAATTAAATAAAAAAAAAAGAATTTCTGCCTGTGGCAGCAGGCACCCCATGGTTCCAGAGGATCTGAACTCCCATCTCATGCCAATAAGAATAAGAATCTATGTAATCCAAAAGCAAAGTCAGACATTGATACTTGTGTCGGCGCACTAAACGTTGTCGTTTTCCTTGTTAAGTTTACCGCCGCGTTTTTTCAATTAATTCTGCTCAAAATTCACTCCGTAACGTGCACTCACAGTTGGTGATGTTGAAACAGTACACTGCAAGATCTTTCATGAAGTTCACAAATCAGTCCATGGGAAAACTTTACGATAGTGACATTTTCTGTTTCTGATTTTGCAGAGCGTCGACGAATTGAAGCAGAGGCTTTTGCAAGCGACGCTCGAACTAGAATCAGCAAACAAACTCAAGATGGAACTGTTCGATCTCCTCAAGGTTGTGTACCATGAAAGAGACGAACTTCGAGAAGCTCTTATGAAAGTTCTTCATAGGCTCGCAACCTTGTCATCGCCTAGTATTGCCGAGGATAATGTTATTCCTCAGGTGCTTCCCGAAAGTCTGATTATGGTACCAAATACAAAAGCAAACTCAAGCATCACCGAATCCAACAGTCTCTCTCATGGTTCTTCCGCTGTGGATTCCTTTCTGGACGCAGTTTCTTCTCCTGATTTCTCAAACATAAACGTTGTTGATTCCCGAAACGTGGGTTTTCTCAACTCTGAAAAGACACAGCGTGATCCTGCGAGCATGGTCATTGAGAATATGATCAAAGGAAAAGCTCTGCCCCAAAAGGGAACGCTGCTTCAGTCTGTGATGGAAGCTGGACCGTTGCTTCAGACTATTCTCGTTGCTGGCCCACTTCCTAGTTGGAGGAATCCACCTCCTATTCTACCCATAAAGGTTCCACGTTTCAACATTAAGGACTTTGAATCCCCTGCTCCATGCTCAAATTCTTCTGGGCTTTCGATTAATCCTGTCTCCTGGCAATCGACTTCGACTACTAGTTTCAATTATCAAGTTCCTGAAAGCAAGCGACAGAGGCTTTAATTAGTGATTTTGATGAAATTTTAATTAGTCCCCTTAAAACCCCTTTTGTAAATGGAGTTCGGTGATTGGTGTAAATGGCATACCCAGGTTTTGATTGATCGACTCTGAGTGACATGACCTTGTCGGTTTTATTTTCTCTGATGTTTATTTTTAGAGAGAGAAAAAAAATCTAGTTCTAATTTGCTAATTCATGCACCTTTTTATTTATTTATCTGAAAATAATATGCTAAATTTAATTTCGCAGAGATACAAACATAACATACTTCTACAAAGAATATCTAGACTAGGCTAATCGTTAAGTAAACATAAGTTTGTCGAGCATAAAAGTCACAATATATGCATACAAATGTCTTTTTTTTTTAAATAGTGACTTTGATATTATCTAATACAAGGGTTGTTAGCTGATGAGAATCCTAAATTTTATCTCCAATTATGTGTCGCTATATGGATCAATGTACTTAGGTTTGAACGTTGTGTTGCGTAATCCTCCTAGTAAGCAGCAATTTACTAGATTGAAAACCTTTGCAAACTCCCCATTTCCTTGATCTGATTATGAGGGGATCATGTCTTCGAATTCCGGCGAACCTGACGATGGTTCTCTGTATTGGGGATCACACAAGGTAGCCGCAATTGTCATTTTCTCTTCCATCTTCATCATAGTAAGTTTATACAGCATATTTCAGTGCGTCTTCTATAGAACTCCTCGCTCTAGTTCCCCTAGAAACCACGCTTCTAGGGGAAATTTGAACGAGTCCAATCATCATCATCATGCTATACGGATTCAAGGCCGTGGTTTAGACTTGTGTGTCATATCTTCTCTTCCCATGTCTCAGTTTAAGAAGAATGAGGGAGAAGAAGAGAAGCCAAGCAACAGAGAGTGTGCAATTTGCTTGGGTGAGTTTGAAGAAGAAGAATGGGTTAAGAGACTTCCTATTTGCACCCACACTTTCCATGTCTCCTGCATAGACACGTGGTTTCTGTCTCACTCAAATTGCCCTCTCTGTAGATCTAATGTCAATCATAATGATCTCAATCCTAACGTAGAGTGCTCCATTTCTTCCTACACATCTCTAGAGACGTTGAGCAGCCAAGAAAGGCCTTCACATTCCCAACCCATCCGCTCTGAAACACCGCATTATTTGGCCCTCACACAACAACAAACCTCATATTCCACTTGATTTCCTTTTGTTTTCATAGAATGGTTTTCCAGCTTCCTATTTATTTCAACACATGCATCACTGAGCGACCATGGGAAACTATCATAGAAACATAAAAGTACTATTGCACGAAGTTATGTTTATCATTTTCTTTTGAAGTTGTTTCCAAGAAGAAATATATAACGAAAACTCCCCAATCAAATCGTTTAAACTAAATAAAAAAAAATCATGGAACTTGTAATTATCTCATTCGTTATGGATTCCCGCCCCTACGGACCATTACATGGTAAAACATTAGAAAGCGTGAGTGATTTGAGTCCCTCTGACTGACCCCGAAGAAACAAATTACATCAATATGCTTACTACACATTCATCCTCTTTGAAACCCTACAAATTCGCAAGATGAAACCTGACCTTGCTTAGGCTTCTATGTCAATATTGATTAATATCTAAAGCATTACGCTACCTTCAGGGTGACAAAGCATTCATAAATTCATTTATTTGTTCGATCATTCAGGACAGAGAGGATATAATATTTCTACACCAAGGCATAGAGCACACAAGTAACTAGTTTAATTTTAGACGTGAATTACAGAGTATCATATACAGCACATTATACAATGTAGTGCCCCAAAAGAACAGTAATTCTTCATTCTTTTAATAAAGACCACAAACATTTTAATCTAATAACGAGCGATCCCTGCTCATCCACTTCCATACAACGAAAGATAATAGGCTCATTACAGCCATCAGCTTACAAGTAAATTTCAAGTCAAAATTGTAACCCAAAGTCTAACGACAATTGATATAAAAATAACAAAATATTAAACCACAAAACTATAGAACTTTTTGAAATTCTCCAGTTAACGATCTCCATGAGACTGCCCCACGCCTAATACAAGAAAATACCAAAGGCGATGCAGGATTCGCATTTAGATAATCCCAATTTTGTTCGCTACATCCAAGGCATCATAATCAGGTGTCAGTCTGACATATGCCTTCTTGGTGCCATCGGGCCTGCAAAAAAATAAGGCAAATTTAGAAAGAAAATGCAGTAGAATTGTTCCATGAATGGATAGCTCAAACCAGTTCCCAGACAAACAATTCAATACTCCCCCTAATAATTTTTTTTACCACAGTTTGAAAAAAAAAAACCAGAGATTATAATTGCAGGTGAAGTTTTCAACACTAAGCCAAGCACTCCAAATTCCTTCCTGATAGTCCCTTCGTCCCATTTAGAAGACCCTTTAAAAAAATGCCACAAATAAAGGAAGGTGATTAAAGTTAGTTACAAAGTTTTAATTTTGTAAAAAAAAAAAAAGTTATGATCATTCCAAAAATTCCCTTCATTCATTTTGTTGACCTTTCTACTAAAATGAGATTGAGGCTAGTTGTAGACTGAATTTATGAAAGGTATTTTTAGGAAAAACTCATAAATACTTCACTATATCCTACAAAGGGTCTTATATTAAGAGACAAGAAAATTTTTTGGAAAAGCTCTTATAAAAGGGGACCGAGGGAGTAAATGTTAGCACTTAACCAAAGACCTATCAATGCCAACACTTACCTTTGAACCTGAACACCAACAAAACAGAAGGCAATATAAATTATAAATAGCAACGCTCCTGAGTAAACTGATAATTATCAAAGCCTCAGTGGGTAAAAGCTCACCTGATCAAGGTATTTACTTTCTTGGCCTGAATGTCATACATTTTCTTCACCGCATCCTTTATCTTTTTCTTGTCAGCACGTAGGTCAACAATGAAAACCAAAGTGTTCATGTCTTCTATCTTCTTCATTGCGGACTCAGTAGTTAGAGGGTACTTCAAAATTTGATAATGGTCAAGCTTATTCCTTGGTGGAGCGCTAATGCGAGGGTATTTGGGGTTCCTAGCCTTTTTCAAAGTCTTTGGCCGATGGAATGTGACAGAGGTTCTGATTCTCTTGGCCTTCTTTTTGAAGGTAGGGCCTGACTTTACCGCTTTAGCAGTTTTCAAGGCCTGTGCCTTTGGATCAGTTTTCTTCGAACTATCTACTGATAAAATGGCTCAACTTAGTCACACAGAAGAAAATCCAGCGCCAGTTACTTTTTAAAGAAAGAAAACTCTAGAGCAGTCATGTGACAGGTAATGATCAATTCCAATAATACTTCACGCATCAACCACACGAAGAATAAGAATAACATTAACTGCACTCTATTGTATGACAATTACTTCTCTGCATCCCTACTGACAGCATTTCAAGAAACTTCCAGTTGTTTTCTTCGTCACTCAAAGAAGAAGGACTAAAGAGTTTGAAGCCAATCATGTGGACAATACTAAAAGCGTGTATGCTTAGATGGGGAAAAAGCACAAAGTTAGGAGACACCCAGAACATGCAAAAATGAAGAATATTAAAGCTGGGCTCGAGATTGACAGTTTTTTTTTTTGGCCAAAGATTGACAGAGTTAAACAATAATAGCGGACGTGCTGACTGCAAAGGTCATATGATCATTAATAAAAAAATCACTTGTACGAACCTTGCTTGGTTTTTGGCTTTAACAACTAAATATAAAGCAAAAAAAAAAAAAGAATTATAAGTCCATCAAAGACAATAGCGTGGAGGGAAGCTAAGCTAGAAAATCACGCTAAAGCAATGCTATCGAAAATATCATTTTTCAAACATAGGACTTGCAAAAGCAACATGGTAGTTCCACTGATCTAGATGGTAAAGATTCAATATCAAGACTGATAAACTAATTAACCCCATTTTTCATCCAAAATCAGCAGCAAACTTTAAAAACTCGATCCCCACACATATACCGTGAAGAGAATTGACGCGAATCTAAAATATATACATCGACGGAGTCATAAAGGATTTGTTTCCTCCTGCACTAGCGTAGAAAATGCAGGGACGACTAAGGACATGTATGCTCCTTTTGGCGTTTATTGAGTAAATTCAATTACCATATCAGTATACTCACACGAATTTGAGCATCAATGAGCGAAATTGATTGTCGATACGAAAAGGAAAAAAATACTCATTAGTTACGAGGGTAGTACCTTTAGACGGAGCCATAGATTGCTGGAAAATATACTCTACGTAAATCCTCCAACCCTAAAAGAAAAAAGATATAGGAATTAACAGTCTGAAACTCGAAAACGGAAAATCATTTATAATGAAAGCATTCAAATCGGCCTATCACACCTGCGCGAGAGGAGTAGCTGTCTAGGGTTTTCGATGAGGAAGGCAGAGCGAGGGTTAAATGAACGCTACAACTAAATTGTCGATAGCCTGGCCATTTTTTTTTTATCAAATCCATAGCTTGACCCACTAAAGTATCAGTATGGACGCGAATGACGAATGGGCCTAACATAGTCAAAGTCTTTTTTTTTTTTAAAGTACTCATGAGTCTATTTTGAATTAATAAAATAAAGTGTATTTTGTAGTTAACAAGTGTCATTTTTTGGCTCGCACTTAACACGTGTCATTAATTGATTTATCAAAAGAGGCTGTCGTCCCTTAAACAATTAATCAGGAGTTTATTATGAGATATTAAGACTATTATGATTGATTATACATTTGGGAAAACTAATAAATGTACTAATTAGTTAGTTCATGAAATCGACAACAATTATGTTATTAATTATAGATAATTATCTTAGTTTCTTACAAGTGAGCGATGAAGTTTAATTTTTGCATACCCTTAGCAAATCATGTTTTGTTTCTCATGTCTATTTTTTTCTCACATGCACCTCTTTGATAAATGCCGACTTTATTAATATATGCTCAAGTTCAACCCAGGATGGATTAACACAGGATTCTTTCACTAAAGTTTATCACATTCATAACGCACTTTAATTAAATGCAATGTGGTACTTTGAAAATAAAAGCTTCCATTTCCTTGATGAATTTGTTATCTGATTTTTCAAACTAATCTGCATAGTAATCTACACGGGATAGCTCAAGTCAAGTGAAAAACTTTGATGTTTCTACGAATTAAATGGTAATTATATTTTTGGTGCCAAATAGTTGGCAATCAGAATAGTGATTTTCATCTTTCCATCATACAATTATGTTATATAGCCAACCATTTTTCATTATGAAGAAAAGATCTTTAAACTGCAAAGTATACAGAAGTTATGAAAAAGATCTTTAAACTTTATACACATCACTATTTACATACATTTTACAGCTGAAAAAAAGAAACAACGAACCTGTGCTTCACTGATCAAACTAAACTTCTTGTAATACACAACCCTAATAATCTGGTCTGTTGTTTTGGTTGATAGAAGTATGACTCAAAAAAACCTTGTAAAAGCTCTTTACTGATCAAGAGAGTTCAGTTCATTTATTTTAAAATCATTTAAAGTGGTCTTTAGAAAGTGTTCAAATTTTAAGCGATCAATTTGCCTCCAAACTGTCCAAAGTATTTTTTCTCCTTCTGAACGTGCAAATTGATTGATCGTATCAACGAATCTTCATGATAATTAATATTTAACACCATAGATACCGAAAGATACGCTTTATATTTTTTCTTATATTTATCGGTTAATGTATATAACCATAGATATACTTATTTCATATATATAATTTGATGATATCTAAAGTTTGAATTAAATATAAATGTTATTGATATACGATGCAAAATGATAGTATATTTTTTAAAAATAATTATTCTTTTTAAGAATAAATAATTTCAGCGTAAAATAAAATAGTTGAGTGGGTAAATGAAAGTTAGATTTTTATATTACGTATTTATTTTTTTATTTGTTTCAATTGCTCTTGTTTTGGTTTCTGTTTGTTAAATAAATATGATTAATGATAATGCCGACAAGTTTCAAGCTCACCGCATATAAATATAACATCTCACTTATGTAGCATTTGGATAGAGGTAATAGTTACTGTTAGGAATAGAATCTCTGTTCCATTCCATTTTGGTTCTGTTTGTTTAACCTTTTTAAAAAGTGATTTTAAATTATTTAAAAATTTTATAAAAAGTAGAAGTTATTTTATATTTGGTTAAAATCATAAAAATTATTTTTTATTTGAAAACTATTTTTTAGCCTGTTTAGATATAACAACATAAAAGCACTTTTTCTATTATGAAATTACAATGAAGGACATGAAAAAAGTACTTCCTAAAAGAATATGTTTGGATAAAAAAAGTGCTTTTGTACATATTAAAAATTTTAAAATAAATAATTCACAATTATTATAATTAAATATTTTTAGGAAGATGATCTAATTAATTAAATAATTAAACTCATTTAAAGTATATAATTTTACTTTAAATAATTTTATTTCATATTTCATAAAATGCTTCAAGAACATCCAAATCACCTGAGTTCATTTTGCCATCAAACTCATGTAAAAATAAATGTCAATATCATCTCAATGGTAGTATCAAGACCCATAGGTCAAATAAATGTCAAAATTTTCTCATAAGAAATAAATAAAACTAGTGATGCACTTGTCTTGGCAATTAGTTTTTAATAGTATTTTTTATTTTTTCCATGTATTTGACATTTGCTTGTGTTGGATCTTGCCATTCATTATGATCAGGTACATCATTATGATTCCTATCATTGAAATTTTGCTCTGTATTTTGAAACTCATTAATATTCTCAAAATTTCCTAAAATATTCAAATCATCTGAGTCCATCTTCTATTATAATTGTGAAGAGCAAAATATGCCCATAAAATGGAAATTTGAGTTTTAAGCTTGAAATTGGTCGTATTCTACAATATTCTCTATTTTGCTTTGCAAACACGAAACGTTCTTTCAGTAACATTTTTCAAACTGGAATAATGAAAATTAAAAATTTCTTCTTTTAATCCGAAATCTGGAGCCAATTTAAAATGTGGAAGATGATACCTCGTATTCCTATATGGTCCTGGATACCTTTGAATGACGAATATCCCGAGTCAACAAGTTAATATTTACCTATGCATGAATAGAAAATATATTAGACAATATTATAAAAATACTTATAATATAAAATGTAAATAATTTAAGTTATATAATACTAACTCTTAGGAGGATAAGGGAATTGCATATTTGGTTTACGAATGATGTCCATAAAAATTCTTGCATCATGAATGGATCCTTCTCAACCACACAATGCAAATATAAAACACATATTAAAATTACATACAACCATCACATTTATGCTTGTATATCCTTTCCTATTGAAAAAAGGTATCTGCTTATTTGCCGGGACATGTATACCAATATGAGTGCCATCTATTGCCACTATGCAATCTTTAAAGTAAGGCCAATATCGATCATCATCTTTAATATGCTAAGAAGTAACAATGTGCATAGGGTTAACTGGCCTAATAATACGATTTCCTAACTTGTATATAGTTGTTAGACCTCTATGAAAATGGTTGTGAATGGTTTCACCGACATGTTGAAATCGTTCTTGAATGTGTCTATATGTGGCTCATTGGCCTATCATATACAGGAACAAAGCAACACTTTCATCTACCCCAATGTGTTTGGTAGGTGTCAGTTCATAGTTCTTGGTTAACTTCTATACCAATTGTTGAAACACATGTTTTTCATTCGAAATTGCTTGAAAAACCTGTTTTCATTTCCTTCTATCAACTCTAATAGCCACTTATGACCTGAGAGAATTAAAGTAGTTTTTTTTTTCTTTCACAACATATTTCAAGACATGATTTGTAACTAGAAAGGTAGCCAAACTCCTTGCAATCTAGAGTCCATATATATATATATAATTATTTTGGACTTCAATTTCCATTTTAGAACCATCATCACTTTCGTCTGAACTATCAGTCATCCTTTGTAACAAATATAAATTTAATCAATACACAAAGTTAAACAAATATATTAAATATTTCATATAAATATTAAAAAAAAATTGCATATCCAATACTTCATTGGCTAAGATTCTCACGGCTAAAAAATATTGATGTGTTCCTTTCACTAAGTGAGGAACCTCATCTAACAATGACAAACACTTCTCATAGCTGAAAGGGTCATCAAGTTTTGATCCTATGACATTAGTATTTGACACTCGATTCATCCCATTAATAACACGATCAAGAGAATGTTGAAGTTTCTCAGCTATTCCAATTTTTTTGTCTCCTTTCCCCATTCTCTTCCTCTTTTTTGAATTCATGTTTGAAGCACTTGGAATTATATTTTGTTAAACTTGGTCACCAACTTCATAGCTATCCCCCTCATCCTCATTAGCTGGACTTCATTCATTATGTTCAATATCATTAGCATAAATGCTAGCTGCTTTCGACAGTTGTAGATCCCGATATGGCATTACAATAGCAAATCCAGTTGCTACTGTGCCCTTGAAACATTTCTCTTGCAAATCTAAGAATTTTAGTCCCTCATTCTTCCATTTCAAAATCTCTGGATCCTCCTATAATTAAATGAAAAATAATAGATAAATAAATAAATAAATAAGCCATCATAAAAATCATATAAGTAAAAAAAAAATACAATGAATCAATACAATCATACTTTACTCTTTTTAGCTCACTACTGTATGGAAGCTTCTATGGTTCTTTTATTATTATTCCATCCAAGTCCAGTGTCTTTTTCAACCACCTCTACAAATGATATAAACTCTCTTTTCAAAGAGTCCTATCTATTTTTCAATTGTATGCGATCATAAGCAAACCCTGATCTCTCATGAAATTTTTCTTGGATATTCTTCCACCCATCCGTAGAAAAATGTGCATTTGGTTTATTCTCAACTTTTATCTCTTCAACACATACTTTCAAAAATATTTCAATGTTTTTATCATCTCATTTTGCCTCATCTCTTCCATCTCCCTCAACACCTCTCTTATCTTTTTTGGATGCCATTCTAATATTATTCTGAATGAAATAAGTAATATATTAGTAAATAAAATAGGAAAGATAAACATATAAAATTATTATCTAACATCGCAAGCTTCATGATTACTGTATAGGGTTTGTGTTTGGTTCTATTGATGTATAAGTACAATATGCTTTCTAATATAATTTCTTTTATTTTACATCCCTTCATTTACGAGGCATCCTATAACACGATAAATATGAAGAGTCCAAGTACTATGAGATGTGTGAAATTCAAATCACATCTGATTGTATTTTCCCCCACATGTCAATTAAGGACAAACTCCTATTTAAAGTAGTGTCTGCATTTCTCCACAATGAAATGGGCTTCTATATACAAGTCGTGTAGTTGCCCCTTGCCCTCTCGTTTTGTAGGCATCTTATAACATGATAAATCTAAATTTGCTTGAGTTCTCTTACCATTGTGGTACGTAATTCCTCTCGATCAGTGATAGTTTAAATATTCTAGGAATTATGAGTTCAAGAGAAAGAGCCTCCAAGATGAGTGATGTCCTAAGTGTTTATGCAAAGCTGTTGCTAATGACAAGGAAAATCTTGTTCCCTTGCAATTTTATTTATAATGTTGGTGAATATTATTTTCTACTTTTGCACTAATCATTTTTTCATGATTCGTCACAGCTGAGTTGGTTGGTTTTCTAGTCCCAAATATATCCAATTTATTTGATTATTTGTATCCCATGTTGGAAATTTGGATGGATAGTCACTGTCAGAGTTTTTTTTGGCAATAAGTAACGTAAGAAATAAGATTAAAAACAAAGAACACCAAAAGGGATAATCTGGAAAATAGAAACGAACAAAAACAAAGAGTCAAAAACAAGTTGATAGAGAGAGAGATTGAATTGTTTCAGCGTCATCGATACTTACATACCTAGAAGCAATGATGGCGGCAAGCTTTGTAGACACAAAGCAACAAAGAGAGACAATTGATATAGGCTAGTAGCAAGCTTCAGAAAGACAACTGTAAGCTTTCAAGGGTTTCAAATTTGCCAAGAATTGGGTACATGTAAAGTGACAATAGAGAGACGCAGATAAATGATAAACTCGTAATCGATGGATGGACTTCTGAAGGTTATTTTTGTACCTAAAAAATACCCTCTGCCTTTTCATATCTTTTCTCTGTCATTTATTTGCAACCGCTTTTTTTAAAAGGCTACTCATGATAATTTTTTCAAAATAACCAGAAATATAATTTTTTTTCAGATTCTGATTATTTTTAAAATCTTAAATAAACAATCTAAAAAGTTTTAAAAATACTTTCTGTGAAAAAAATGTTTTTCTTATAAAAAAAGCTGAAACAAATGGACTCTTATTACCATGTTTAGTGTGCCTTTTTAAAAATGCCATTTCATTTCCATTGAAATAAACACTTAATACATATATCACACATATTTATCTCATTCCTATTTCTTTTCCCATTTACACAAAATGATTCCACCAAGCAAAAGTAGTATTACATACCGATTGCTCCTAGAACATTTTTCTTTTTGGTCCTCGTAGCCGTGGGGATCCATGTTTTTAACTTAAATACATTATTCTTGAGAAACAAGGTGTAAGTCAAAGGAAACTTACCGACAAAAATAACTCCATCAATTGGAAATTTTGGGTGTTCCAATAGCAAAATGCTTACAATCTTCACTAACGAATATTAAATGTTTCACACATTTCTTTCTCTTAAGATGAAAATCGTGGGTTTTTCTTTGTGTTTTGACTATATATTACCCGAACCTTCTTTGTCGGGGAAATCTTGGTTATTTACAATTGGATTGAAAAATCCAGCTAATGGTGATTGTATGTCAGAACCATATACATGACCCATTTTGGTTCGTTTTGTTTCCAGGTACCTTTTGTTTTCTTCTGTGATTGGTGTCAACACAGGGACACGCCCGATCACTGCCAAACCATAACCCCTCAGTCCAATGAACTTTGTTGGGTTATTTGTCATTAATCTCATGGTTCGAACTCCTATATCCCTCAGAATCTGCACTTACTTAACATCGTGATTCCAATGTTAGTATCAGAGTACACATATATATTAATAATGTACATCAAAATTATTGAATTCCTGAGGTAAGAAGAAGAAAACAGACCTGGGCGCCAATGCCATACTCACGAGCATCAACAGCTAAGCCAAGTTCTAAGTTGGCCTCAACAGTGTCATGACCTTGATCCTGTAAGTTGTAGGCCTTAAGTTTGTGACCAAGACCAATGCCTCTTCCTTCATGACCTCGAAGATACACAAGTACACCTCTCCCAGCTTCCTCAATTAACTGCATAGCCAACTCTAACTGGCTCCCACAGTCACATCGAGCTGATCCAAATATATCCCCTGTTAAGCACTCTGAATGCACTCTTACCAACACATCTTGCCCATCACCTATTTCTCCCTGTGTATTTATGCATCAAAACTTTCTGTATATCTCTCTAACATTACGTGAAATTTACACAAACGGAGGAATCAGAGTGCATAAATATATATATGTCGATACCTTCACAATAGCCACATGTTCAGTTCCATCCAACTTAGATTGATAGCAATATGCTTGAAATAGACCCCATTTAGTAGGGAGGCGTGAGACACTGGTTCTTTCAACCAGTTTTTCTCGCTTTCTCCGATACCTTGACGATGAATATGATGATTATTTTGTGAATACTACATTCAGCTATGGAAGCAGCAAAATGTAATAGAACAATCACAAGACTTACCTTATCAAATCAGTTATTGAAACAATCGGAATGTTGTTTTGTGATGCGAAGTCTTTTAAAATAGGTAAGGAAGCCACAGAACCATCGGTTTCATCAACAAGAGCTGAAAGAAGAGAGACCGGCCTCAAGCCAGCCAAGTTAACCAAATCTACAGAAGCCTCAGTGTGACCTGCTCTTCTGAGAACACCACCATTTCTGTATTTGAGGGGAAACACATGACCTGGCCTTCTGAATTCTTCTGGCCTTGAGTCTGGAGATGACAAAGCAACAACTGTCTTTGCTCTATCTGCAGCTGATACGCCTGTAGAAGTGCCAAATTTTGCATCCTAAAACCCCAAAAAAAAAATCATTTTTAGTTTAAAAATTAATTGAAAATTAATATTTTTTTTATTAGAGTAAAGTGTTCTCTTTTCTAAGGAGAAGTGCTTTAAGAGAGAAGAATATATAAATAATAACTATTGAAGCATTTTGACAAAAATAATATATAAATGCTGCACATCTCTTAAGTCGAGGGATGTCAATATATAACAGTTCTTTTTGGATTTTAAGGGAGGAGAATATAAGGTTTCAAGATTAAAAAAAAAAAATTGAACATTTCTTAATTCTTGAAAGACGGGTATGATTAACTATAGTGTACAGGTCTAGAAATGTTTTGTTATTTTTAAAATTTATGTACCAATTTTATAATTAAATATTAGTTCAAAGACGTAAAATATAGTTTTTTCTCTAAAAAAATTACAATATCAGATGCCGGTGGTTCTCTTTGTTGTTATGTCGCGGCATGCTTACAAGTAGCGTTCAAGACTATGAAAAATACCACAGTGATAGTGAAAGTTGGGGCAGAAGAATCCTCAATTTCAGTATCTGGAGACATGAGAGGAAGCTTTAGTCTTTGAAGATCCTCATCTTTCATGCCCACAGAAACAATGCCTGATGCGTGCTTAATCATGAAGGCCACATGATTTGGACTAGTCATAGACGCCGCCATTACAAGATTTCCTTCTATTTCGCCATTTTCATCATCTACCACAATCACAAACTAGGACAAATTTCCAGCACATTGTTAGATTAACCCATCATTCTTACAGCATGCGTTGCAATTTGCAAAACCACCGTCTTTCGTTGTTATCTATTCGTTATAAATTGAGTTTAATAAGTATAGATGTATATATAGAAGAATCTTTTGAGTAACATAACAAAAATCTAAAGAGTTTTACATCCTTCGTAGAAGTGAGATATCACACCAAATAATATCATCCTTGACACTATTCTTTTTGCATATGCACTTATCATCTTGAATAGCACTGTACCAAACACAAAACATGGCTAACATCCAACACGAGATCTTACTAAATCCTCTCCTAGATATGTTTTAGAGTAACACAGCCTCAAATTGACAATATAGGGTGTTTCTACCAGACATTTGACGGGCAGTGAGCAAATTATAATATGATGAAACCAACCTTTCCTTGGCGTAGTGCAATAAGCGCCTGCTCAATCGACGAGTACCCTTTGGAGGGGCAGTCTGGATCACCTTCTGCATCACTGACAAAGAAGTCAGCAGTTTCTGGTGTGATTTCTGCGTCTAATGTTCCAAATGGTGCTGAAGCTGACTCATCCATGGCACCAAAGACGGACCCATTCTCATTCTTCTTCATATTGCTTTCATCAAACACGTTTCCTACTCCAACTTCACAAACCCCAATTCCACACAACCTTTTCTTCCATAGGCCAATTCTCGTACTCTGAATTGTAATAAAAGAGCGATGCAAGCTGCAACACAATATCCATACTTGAGTTCAACATTCATATCAATGGTCCCACGTCAGAAAAGGAAGAAGAAACACAACTACCTTGAGCTGGTAATGACATGGGAGATTAAGGAGCGAGAGAACGAAGCAGAGTCCATGATCTTAGGCTTGAAGTTCACCCTCAGAAATTGAAAAATTGCAGTACTAATTCGTATAGTTTTTATTGTTTCATCAACCCTACAACTTCATTTAGTTTTTCAAGTCACTCGGACCCAGAAACGAAAATGGAAAAATGAAAGAAGAACCACCTCTAGTTGGTCTCGGAAACGCCTTTTTCCGCAGAAGGAAGCGTTATCCAATATTTCAAACTACTAAGACAAATGCACGATTGCCCCTAGGCTTAGGCTCTGGGCCACACGCTAACAATAAGTGGGGGAATTGGATGGGATTATCTTGGAAGGTGCGACTCACACGGACACTTTGGCCCAAGAGAAGAAAACTCACAGGTACACGATTCTGCTGAATACCACTATACCAGAAGCAGCAAGATAAACTGAAAGTTAATTGCCCACCATACGTGATTTCATTTGTCCTTTTGGTAAGATTCCAATTCCAATTCCAATTCGATTGTTGGATATGGATGCTGTCTAACTTTTTTTTTTTTCATTTTAAATTTGATTTTGTGGAAATACGTGAGTCACAAACATCGGAAAATGAACATTGTAAATTGTGCGCTTATTAATATACTCTCTCCTAAAATATAAGGGGTTTCCAACTATTTCACGCATATTAAAGAAAGTTAGTTACACTCTTAAATTTTTCAAAAAAAAATCAACATTCTATTTTTATCCTCATTAATTACTAATAATTAAAGTTGCTTCCACTATTTTTCATTACAAATTATGAGACTGATCATTAATGAATAGGAGTAAAAAAGGTAAACTGTAACTAATTATTACATAATACTTTATATTATGAATCAAAGAAAGATTCTAGAAGATTCCTTATATTTTGGACCGGAAGTATAATATAAAATTATAAATAAAATAAATAATAAATCATTTTCTTGAGCTCTGTTAATATGCACGACCTAATTAAGAAAGAGCAGATTCATTGGCTTTTGGGTACAAAAGGATCCGAGTGAAGCACAAATGGGTATGGTACGTTTCAGATTGGACCTGCCGGTGGGCCCATAAGTCAAACGATGAACAGTCTCAGTCTCAATCCGAGGGTTGTTGAAGGTTGAACCATTCTGTGAATCGGAGGCTGATGTGGCAGCCCAATGTGTGAGGAAAGCGTGCCGGAGAAAGCGAGACGCCTGAGGCTGGGAGGCCAATCCCTTTCTGTTCTGTTTTTCGCACTGTGAGTCCAACGTGAACACTCTCGATGGAAAAATCAGAACATGCTTCTCCCCTTGTTTGATCTCTCCAGCCTTAGTTCCCGCGCTATCCCCTTTGCTTTCGCGCCTCTTTTCTTCTGACTGTGTTCTTCTTCCAAGTTCTCGTATGTAGTATGGCGGGATTAGGTGATTGGAGGGAGAACAGGTTGTGTAAAGGTTTATTTGCGGTGTCAGGGATTATGGTCACACTTGTCACCTATGGTATCTTGCAGGTTTGTTCTATCGACGCCCTTTCATCTTATTTCTTCTCGCTTTTTTTATTTTTCTCATTTTGCGGGTTTAAGTTCACGAATCTGAATCCTTTCATAGAAATGCAGATTTTACTTTTTTCTTGGGATTTGAACCGTAGTTTGTCCTTTATACCAATTAGATTTGCAGACTTGAACGACTCTTGCCTTGAATCTAAGGGTGTTTTTTCTTCAGTGCATTTCATTATCCGTGTCTAATAATTTAATGAATCCTTTTGTTTCTTTATTTCTTTCTGGTGAGCGTGGCCAACCCAAGCATGGACTTTAGTGGTACATGTAATTAATGAAGCAATCGAATGCTATTCGTATACATGTCTTATGAGGTCATTATTTGTAGATTCTTGTTTTGTTTTAATCGTTTTTGGGGTGAATGTAGAATGTTTAGTTTGTTGAAAAAATAGCTTGATTAACCATCATTAAGGAGTCGGAAATGATGTTGTTAGAGTATACTTAAATCTTAATACCTCTTGATGCTTGTATGGCTGTATACTATATAAGCCCATCATACGCGGTTCACGCGAAATAGATTCAGCTTTTCTTCAAACATTTTTTTCCTCTTTAACCTTTACCTTTACTTTTCTTCTTCATTGGATTATAACAACAACTCCCTGGTTTTCCGTAATTTAACCTATAAAAAAGTAGTGTAGTTATTTATATGTATATTTGGTTCTTGCAGGAAAAGATCATGAGAGTTCCTTATGGGGGAGATAATGAGTACTTCAAATATTCACTATTTCTTGTTTTCTGCAACCGTCTCACAACAACTGCTGTTTCTGCTGGTTCCTTACTGGTAAGCTGGTGTTATGTGGGATAGTACTCTCATGTGCATGCTAGTTAGCTGCAGAAATACAGTTGGTTGTGTCACACACTTTGCTGTGTTTTAAATTATAACCTGCCTTTATAGAGTTTAAATTATCTGCGGCAGTATAATTTTTAAATTTTATTATAGGCAAGCAAAAAAGCATTGACTCCAGCAGCTCCTATTTACAAGTATTGTGTTGTGTCAGTAACGAACATTCTGACCACAACTTGTCAGTATGAGGTAAGCTGCATTCCTTCTGTGTATCAATAAATTTGAAATTCATATAAGCTTGCTATAATTATCAGTTATAAGTTGATGACCATATTGCCTGATCCAGGCCCTTAAATATGTCAGTTTCCCTGTTCAGACTCTTGCAAAGTGTGCTAAAATGATCCCAGTTATGGTAAGTCGAATTTTAGCGTAGGAATATTTCAGCTTCATTTATCATGATTATTGTACCCATTAATATTGGATTTCTTCTATGGTGAGAATTGTGACTCAAAGCTGATTGATGTAATCAGGATATCACCAATCCAGTCTCTGTATTTTTGTCGTATAATCCTTGATTGGTATCACTGTTCCCTTTATACTGTGATTTTGAATATGGTATACAAAAGAGACAGATTGTTGAGGAATGTAGACGTGTTGCAAGGATGTGGTACCATCTTGTTCTTGATTTCATAAACTCCATTCCTTCCCATCCTTATTTTGGATCAGAGCTTAAGTAAAATTTTTATACTTGTGTGTTATTCCTATCCTATTTTGACTTCACATTTTCCATGGTTCATCAATATCCTACACTCTATTTTACACAAAAATTACTTTTAACTCTGCTTTTATACTTGAAACAGATCTGGGGCACTATCATAATGCAGAAAAGATATGTGGGACATGACTATTTCTTGGCGTTTTTGGTGACCCTGGGCTGCTCAATATTCATCTTATATCCTGTAATTATCTTGTCTTTGATCCTTAAGATTTCTTTTTTTGTCTTCTTCATTCTTTCTGCATTTGGTTGTTTTTCTATCTAAGAATCAACTATGAATGCCTATATGGCTATATGCTACCAAATTAACTGTCAGCATTGATGGATGCTATACGGGGGGATGGGAATATTTTTTCTTCTGGAAGTAAGATAAAATTTTATTGAGGACACTATAGAAAGTTACATGAATGGATTTTCTCTTTTCTTTTTTTATGTACATATATTAAACAGTAGATCAATGTGAATGAAACTAAACTCACTAAATAAGGTTCTCACATTGAGTATGGAATGCTTAAATCCCACATTGAGTATTGTGGCATACTTTATGGGTTACTTAAGTAAGTTGGTTCTCCCACTTTAATAACTAATTTTTTTGGGGCAGGTTCTCGATTCCACTTGGGTGCCCATCAAAGGAAGAGGGAGAGGGTGAGAAAAAATGATGAGAGCAAGAGAAAAAAGAGGGGGGGGGGTTGACGTTTTGCTAAAATTTGTTTCCTACTTTTTCTTGATTGATTGTGTGGTTGATGATAAACATGAACATCAATTACCAGGAGCATTATTATAATTATAATTAACTAAAATGTTGATGTGTTTTTAATGTAGGCAGGATCTGATATTAGCCCATACAGTAGAGGAAGGGAAAATACTGCTTGGGGCGCTCTCCTAATGATTGGTTATCTTGGGTATGACCACAAGACTAATCCTTCTTATTATGATTAGTGATTTACTATTTAGTTGTAAAAAATTTTGAACACGACTGCTGCCTTTGCTCATAATGATATGTACTATTTCATCTTCTAAACTATCTCAATGTTGGGGGAAAAGTGTAGCTTACTTACCCAACAGTTGGGATTTTTAGCTCGTCCTCTCTTTAACAGCATTCAATGTAATCATTTTAAAGTTTGTTGGTGGGACCGGTACTGGTGATTTGAACACTGAAGTAGCATGCTATGTTTAAGCCTCATTTTGTCACTTCATGGAATTTTTACATTCTTTCATATTGATACCTGTATAACTAATTTTATGCTTTTACCAATCAATTTTGAGGATGTGCTGTCAAAAGTGATTCACATGAGCCTCTCATTGCATAGATGTTGATTTGTTTGTCTTTAATAGGTTTGATGGGTTTACAAGCACATTCCAAGATAAGCTGTTTAAAGGTTATGACATGGAGATACATAACCAGATATTCTATGTTACGCTCTGTTCTTGTGTTATTAGCCTGACAGGTTGGTTATGTATAGTCAGCAAGTCTCGTTTTAAACATTTTTTGTCATACACATATCGTCTCCTGCATTTTTAATGAAAAATTGTTTTGAATTTTCCTTGAGGATGAAAATTCATCATAGATTGATTATTTAAAAATTCTGAATGATATTTGGATATTATGTTACTTGCACCTGAAGTGTTGAAGATAAATTTATTCTCTGCAACCTGCAATAACCTAGAAATTTCACCAATGAACCTCCAGCATTTACAATGGTAGGTAAAAGCATAACCTAGAATTTTTTTTAAAGCATTTAAATGCTTTAGGTGTTAAAAGCACAATAGAATCTTTTGGTTTTTATTCTTAAATATTGCATTGCTGGAAAGTCATTTTTTATATTTTTTATGTAGGTCTTATCTTACAGGGACATTTAGTCCCAGCAGTTGAGTTTGTTTATCGCTACAATGATTGTTTCTTTGACGTAGCTTTGCTTTCTACTGTAAGCTGACTTCCTCCTTCTGCTGTAAATATTATAATGCAGTGATGATAATGTTGTCTACTATTTTTTTTTAATTTTGATTATTTGAACAAATAATCCCTAACATGAAAGAAAAAAAACAACATTCCTTTTCCTTGTCCTTCATTCACTGAAGAATTTATTTTATGATGTTGAGTTTCACAGGTTGCCACACTTAGTCAATTTTTTATTTCCTACACAATTCGCACTTTTGGTGCTCTAACGTTTGCAACTATAATGACCACAAGACAGGTAGACATGGCTATAAAGAAATCATTTTACATTATCGTACAATTATTCATCTAATTAATATCATTTCTATTCGAATTGCTATAGTTGGTAAGCATTATGCTGTCATGCTTGTGGTTTGCCCATCCTCTTAGCTTGGAACAGTGGATTGGAGCCGTAAGACCTGCGTTTGCTTTTTCTAAGCATTCTATTCTAAGAATCTTGTTGTTGTTGTTGTCTATTCTAAGAATCTTGTGAAAACGTAGTAATACTTGCACATATTCAGGTCATTGTGTTTGGCTCCCTTTACGCAAAAGGCTTCTTGAGGAAAGCACCGCAAAAGACCTCATCTTCAGAACTTGGACAAAATGTGGATTCTAACGTAAGGTCAACTCCATGATGGAGGTCCAATGTCTTATCTGACCTGTTGCCTGGTACTCTGTCTTTATTGGTGAGGCAGCTCCAGTTTTATGTTCAGAGCTGCACATTCAAAGTCCCAGGTCATGGATAACACTGGTGGTTTTTGTCATAAAACCCGTTATCAACTGCAGCAGGTTGTCTGGTAGCACCATCATATAATAGAGAACTCGGAGGATGTTAACCCCAAAATTTTTCCGTTGGGAAGATCAATTATAGATTTACTGACACCAAAAGAATGCCTTACAATTTGAGATATGAGCGTTTGCTGTAGCATGTTTTTGGGACTGGGTTTCTAGAATGAGTATAGAGGGAAAGGTGGAAGAATTGTTGTGTATGGGGTTTGTTATTCATTTCGTAGTTAATATTTGTAATATTGTAGCTTGCCATGCAATTTATTCTCAAATGGTAGGGTGATTATGTTTGGCCTAATAAAAATTAGGCCGAGGATGACTAAATTTTGTGAGAGCAGCAAAAGGCCCATTATATTTAGTTGAACCCAATTAAATTTTATTGATTATGCCTTAAAATATATAGGCCTAATAAAGTTTGTATTTTTAATAGTGATAAATGGCAAAGCAACGTGGCTATACTCACCAAACAAAAAGCAACGTGGCTATTACTAAGCAGAAAATTGGGAGACACTAATAGTAGGAGAGTGGGAAAGCAAAGCACATTGGCTACAAGATAAGAGCGCACGTGGGAGTAAAACTGGGGTTGGTTACCAGAGAATGTGGTCATGTTTGAGGCTGGGGAATTACCACTGGAAAACCTGTAAATAATGAGACAAGCAGCTTGGAGGGGGATCATTCGACGCACGTCAACATCTCATAACAATCAAATTCTCAAATTCATATACCTCGTTCAGTTTCCTTTATCTTTTCCTTTTAGTTTTCAGTTTGTTGCCCATTCTACGTATTATTCTTTCCATATCAGTATGCTGAGTTATCAAATTCTAGCTATGTTCACCGCAATGCCTTTAAGCGATTATTAAACACCTTCAGTTCTTTTATTGCAAGTCTTACATTCTCAATTGCATTCTTCATTTTTCGGTATTTCTATATGAGGAAATTATGGAAAAAGATCTTGGGAATTTGTAATTGTTTAATTAGAAGTCAAGTTTTCTAAAATTGGGATGTTAACATTTCTGATATGCCTAATGTATCAAATCTATTCGCAATAGATAGTGTGCAAAATTATTAACATTTTTGTGTTTGCTCCACAATAGGAAAAGCTTAGTTTATAGGATATATACTGTGGTTCCCACTATCCTTGCCTCTCTAAGAGATCCAAGTAATACTTCCGCTGATCTCATTTCCCAGTATTAAGGAAAGGAGTTAACATTAGTTAAGAATAATTAATGTCTTACATTTTTTATTTTTTCTAAAATTATCCCTACTTAATTAATTTCTCTCAATTTTTTTTAAAAATACACCTCGTGACTTTTAATAGTGTTAATAAATGAGGGTAATTTTGATAAAAAAAATTAATGTAATATTAACTCTCTTTTTATCTATATAAATAAGACTACCAAAAGAGAAAAATTTTCTTCAACAAATAAACAGCTCGTAACTTTCAATAATATTAATAAATGAGAATAATTTTTATAAAAATAAATTAATGAAATATTAACTCTTTGTTTTTCATATAAATAAGACTATTAAAAAGGAAAAAAATTTCTCAATATAAATAGAATCCAAATAACAAAATGAATAAATCCAGTTGATCAAGAACAAGATGAGCATGCTTGGCATCTTTTGTTGTCTTTGGCGCCTGCGAAGATGGATTCAGATTCTGGCTTATGTGGTTCATGTTATAAATTTTCGACTTCGTTATTGGTTATTAATCTTCCATTAACATGTTATATTCCATCATATTTGGTGGCTCCTTTCCCGGTACCTATCGTATCATATCGGTTTTCTTTCCCTGCTGAAAAATGATTAAAAATACACACATAGATAAGCATCCACCCTACTCAAGTTCAGTTTTCTTTCTGGAAGAAATAAACCATGACCAAAAAATAAAGAAAATACATTTTTTGATTTTCACCATAAAATACATATTAAGCGACGCATACTTCAGAAGTTCCAGATGTGACTACAGTATCTGGGTGCTGTTGACATATAAATCAATACTTTCAATTTAGAAAGAGAGAGAAGAAACTGGAGAACTGCTTGTTAGGAGGTTTCTGGGGACGGTGAATTCAGTTATTCTTAAATGAATATTCTAAAATAGCATAAAATTACATCTCATCAGCCCTCCACTCCACCCCCAAACCTTGAAGCAGTAAAAGGTTAATTGCCACATTGCTAAATTGTTCCAAAAAACAATTTTCTACAATTAGACAATCCTAACCAATTTTGCTGCTGGATACGGCTTCATGATATCACTAACTATAATTGCCAGATAGCCCTTCCCTTTTCCTTCACTGGTCTCTCACTCTCTTCGCTCCCTTTACTAGTTAAAGTACCATCTTTCCATTAGACACAAGACAGTCCTTCCTTCACTGGCCTCATTAAAGGAGCCAACAATGTGCAAATTTTCTCAGCCGTGTCCCCATTAGCAAGCTCGCATGAAGTGAAGACTAAGAACAGTTTGTAGCCGGTCTCCAGTTCATCCAAGCTCTTCCCAAGCTACTTACCCTGCACTTCAAACACCTTCCCTTTCCTAACCTCTTCTGCTCGCACATATACAAGGACAACAGACTTAGAAGATATTCTAGTAATGACCATCATCAACTTCAGCCATTGAAGACTCAGGGTTATCACCAGAAGCTATTCTAGCAAGACTTAGAAGATCTTTTCTTGCATTAGATGCATCGCTTGGACTGTCAGGTGAGTCACCGGACCCAACTGGTCCTCTTTGCTTGTCTTGGACTGAATAGTCAGCATCAGCTGCTGCTTTAACATCCCTAGCTGTGCGGGCTAGCCTTGCTTTTCGATTGTTCAACCTGATACGATTAACATACAAACATTAGTTTTCATGATAAATCAGAGCAGATATACCCATACATCTATTTAATATATTGCAGGCCTCAACAATGTGTCATCAGCTTATCACCCAAATGGGCACCAAATGTTATAGAATCCAATCAATTATTACACTTCAATCTTTGTGCTCACACAGCAGGCTTCAACAATCAGATTCTAGTTTCTTGACACCAAAGATTGGTAAGCAAAATGGAAAAAGAAAGTCAGTACTAGATAAAAATTTTTAATCAGTCAAACAAGATATGGATATATTTTAGTAATACACCTTCAACAAAAGTCATTACTAGATATTTTGCTATGTCATCCTATATGGACATAGCTTACCTTATACATCTGAATTTCAACATACATCAACTTTGATTGCAAATTTCTTTCTGTTCCCTTTGTTATGGGGGAGGGGGAGGGGGAGGGGGAGGGGGATCCCATCCCCAGGGAAAAAACGTGAAAAATCTTTAAATATTTACTTCCTACTGAACCAATTCCATCTATCAATCATAATGAACAATCAACTTACCAAATATTTGACAAGTGAATATGTAAAAAGAGGCATCCTTACCAATTTTTAAGCTGCGAAGATGTAACCTCAGAACCCTGGAGAACATGAAGCAAGAAGTCAGAGATGAAGTTAGATTAATAAAATAATAAACAAATGCGCTCGGCTGCATTTGACATACATAAAGACTTAATTTATCTGCCCATAATTGTAGTGAAGCTGCATTACGCTGCATTTCAGGCTCATCCAACAGTGCCCTCTCAATCAGTTTCACCTGTCTGTCATTCATTATATTTCTCTTTCGCTTCCTCTTCTGTACAGTATCAACCTTTTCATCGTCTGGATTGTCTCCAACCCCAACTTTTTTAACATTATCACTTGATTTTGAGAGCTCAATGTGGTCCACGTGATCAGTAATATTCTTTCCTTTTGCAGAACTAGTATCTGAACCGCTCGTCTCAACATTCTGAGTATCCTTGTCCATATCTCCTGCAACCCCAGATGCAGTCTTACCAGATATACCTTTATCTTCTACCTGATCTTGCCTATTGATGTCATCACCTTTACTTAGGTCTTCAGCTCTGGTATTAACTTGGTCTGCACCTGGAAATGCAGAATTTTCTGACATTCCTTCCTTTAAGTTACTACTTTTCTCATTAAGATCAGTAGTTTCTTTTCCTAGTAAAGCTGATGAGCATCCTCCTGTACTCTGAGCCTCCTAAATGGAAGTGAACTTTACTTGTCAAGGAGAATGTAGAGGAGAAGCTACAAAATAAATAACTCAATCGACAATTTACTTTGTTATTTCTCATTTATGAGTAGCCATATAATGTGATAACTGAATGATTTTAGAGTTATTATTTATTAAAAAAAGACTTTACGCACAAACCAGATAGTGTTCATCGATGTTGAGTTTAGAAAATTTATCCCAAGATAACGGCTTCTCAACTTTGTTATCCTGAGTTTTCCAGTAGAATGATTTTGAAACATTTAAAATCGATTAAGAAAGGCCATGAGTAGAGGGGAACAAAACTATTGTAATGACAAATAAAAAGAAAAGTCATCAGGAACAAGCAATATCAGCTGCTAAGAATACAGGACAGTGGTTTACTTGAACACGATTTTCTCCAGATCCAACAGAAGTGAGTAGTGATTGTAATTGGCCAAAAAACACCCTGCAAACAATTTGGATATACAAATATTCGTTTAAACAAGAACTATAAAGCTGTCTTCATGAACTATATGATCTGATCACATTTGTATATATTTTCAAGCAATGCTCTTATCATATCAGATGCCCTCCTGAATAAACTTCTTTCAAATTTAAAGGGAGGAAGCAATATAATAAGCTCTCCTCAACCAGCTTGGATCAAAGCCTTTTCTAGTTTGATTCAAGTGGCGTATGGTGCCACCAAAATCTAATTCAATGCTCAAGCATTAATCATGGGATCTATTGACGACATATTATCTACATTTGAAAGTTAAATAAACTATTCGAAATTAATCATGCTAAAGTTGACAATAGGAGAATTGAAAGAAACCTTAGAAGTTGAACATCCTCCTCATTTAAAAAGTTTGGAATCAATGATTCTGCATGACTCAACAATGAACCTACACAAACAAGTCAGTTGTAAGAAAGTAACTATATTAACCATAATTCCAAGAATTAATAGAAAACAATCGTTACGGAGATTCTTGCAAGCAGTAGCAGCTTTAGGATAATCAGAAGCAAAAGAAAATCCAGGCAGCAAGCTAGATAGATCCTGTTGCAAGCACTCTTGGACCTTGAGAACAAAAAGGTTCCTCTCCTGTTCTGAGGATTTAAATTAAATTTAAAGAAAAAACAGATAAATGGTATGAGGAGATATATAAATCTGTAAATCAATCAAATTTGTCCAAAAAGTTCGCAGAACATGGGCAAAGAATCAACCTTCACATATGTTGGGAACAAAACAATGAAGATTTGCAATGACTTTGACAAGTAGTGAAGTCCTATGATGCGCATAAGAAGCCTGAGGCATGCTGTTATGAATTAGGTTGAATTCTAAAGTTGTTGCATTCAATAGATCCAGTGAAGAAGTATTATCCAAAATCCATCCAACTGCAGCAAATATATCATATTCAAGAGTTGCATCCTCCTCCTTCTCGGGGAGATTAGATGAACACCAACAAGATAAAAAATCCCCATGGGAGAGTGAAAATATTGCAGTCAGAACTTTGGTCTGCAGCCACATGCAAAGGACACAATCAAAGTCTTGAAAGAAGAATGCATAACATCATGTATGCATGCATGCATGCATTTTATCAACAGCATAAAAGTATGACAATTTTATACTCTGAAAATGATTGCTTACAAAACAATTTGTCATGTAAGATCGAAAGTTTGAATCATCAGAGAAGATGTCAGCTAGGCGCATTGCATTGAGCTGTAAGAATCCCAGTGGGTAACTTCTGTCATTAGCAAGATGTCCAGGATCTCTTCCAAAAGCAGTCTTCAGTAAGTCAAAAACCTAAATAACGAGGATTACATTAAAAGCACAATACTGATAGCAAAGACATAGGCATGCTCAATGCAGAAGAAAGACAACGTGGAAGGCCAATGAGTTGGCTCAGAAAGACATATTTTCAAGTTTGACCAGTTAAAGGCATAAACACTTTCTGCGGGCCACCACACATAAAATTAGTTGAGATTTAATGAAGAACTTATACTTCTGCTCAATAATCAACACTGAATATATAGAGTTCAGAAATCTAGCCTCAGTTGATAAGTACGATAACCACAAATGATAATGAAAATATGCAAGCTACTGAAAAGTTAATAAGCTCAAAGTTATATTATTTTTCAGGCAATATATTTTATTTAGCCGAAAAAAACTGAAGAAGTGAGGCCCTCCATTGTCAACACTTTGTATTACAAGTCATCAAACGAGAACTAACCTCTGAAGCAACAGATTTAGCTAAATTTAAACTTTGTGATGAGCTGGCAACTTCATCAAGATAAGAAATGCTTTCTGCTTCACACAAACTCAGAAGCTACAGAATGGGAGTGGTGACAGTATTAATATCAACATGTACACTTTTATATTAGATTAAATAAAAAACCAATGACTTGTAGCAGATTTTGCCATCTGACTCACAATAGAAAGTATTTTAGCTTTTAGCCTAGATATAGCTGCCACAATCTTAGTTGGGAAAGATGGTTCCATGCTTAACTTCATGATGGATTGAGCCAGAAAAAGAATGCTTCCTTTTCCACATAGTTCCTGCAATGAATTAAACAAAAAAAAAAAAAGCACTTCATACATATACAAACATATGTAAGGCATAGTGTGTCTCATCAATTACCCAAAGCAATGCAATGATATTATCGTGACTACATAACAAGTGGTCAGCTTGAATGAAGCCCTTGGCAACTTAAACACCCATCTCTCCCCTTTACTATTTATTATCCATCCTTACTGGCACACCGGTTTAGTTTCCAGTTAAGAGATTGGTCAGCTTGGTACCAAAAAAAAATTTGAAGAATAAATGTAAAGCATTTAAGGAAAAGGGGGAATCTGGATAAGTACAAGAAATGGATGGAATAGAGATAGATTCTCAAACTTAGAAGTGTTTGGGTACCTGTTGAAAGTACAGTATACTCCCCCCCCCCCAAACATCATCATGGCTATAAAAGAAGGGCTTGTTAATGGCTTTCCCTCCCCCAGATGAAATAAGGACACCATTGCTGCATAGCATTAGAAATTTTTTTTCCTTTTTGAGAAACATTTAACCAGAATCCTCAATATTTGACCATTCTGGGATAGGGAGTTAGATTCCATAGGATCCTTCATGTCTGCATCATTTTAGTAAGTCCAGAGAAACGGATGCGTAAGGTTTAACTTTTTCCTTTTAGCCAATGATGTAGAATCTATTCAATAAGATTCTATTGATATCCCCATCAAAGCACATTTAGAGGGCAATGGAATCTGTAGCCGTGTTTCCTTTTGCAAGCCATTCTAAGTCTCTCCAAAGAGGTACCAAGTGGTAAAATATCAAACAAAAAACAACTTGTATGGCTGGCCATTGAGATTCGCTTTTGCCAGAGGAAGGTAGAGCAGGTCAGATGGTGAAGATTTGACAGCCTTAAAAGTAACGAAACAGGGATGCTGCTCCATTTTATGTGGAGCGATCCATTTAAGTTGACAGAAACATTGAACTCACACTAACAAGGGATGAATTCCTTCCTTCATACATTTTTATTCAGGATTAAGGTTGCTTGATTTTAGGACGAGTTTCGTGTAATTTCTTCTTGGAGTTGGATATTAATACTGATGGTACCTAAGTGGAATGGGAAACCCTCCCCTAAAAGATAGCTTTTGAGGTGGGAGAACCAATCCCTTTAAATTCCCCATTGAGCATCCTATACTACTTAATGTGAGACTTGGACACCCTATACTACTTAAGTCCCCATCAACTGGCCCCCTTTAAGAGCCGACGTCCCAACAGCTGTACACTATAACACTTCGCTCGACTCTCCCGTCAGTTAGAACCCTCCATCAGTTAGAACTCTTCATAGGTAGCCCTTTTCAAATCGTCAACACTTGAGCTCTAATACCATTGATGGATACCCAAGTGGGATGGGAAACCCTCTTCAAAAGGTTAGCTATCGAGGTGAGAGAACCAACCCACTTAAATACCTTATTAAGCATCCCATATTACCCAAATCCCCATCAATACTTTATTTTGTGATTGAGAAAGACACAAAGATTGAAACTGGTCTATCTTATTGATGCCCCATAAGCAACAGAGAGTTTTATGAGATATACACAAGATCCAGCTAGAGAGTCCTAAGGATGCTTCATTGTCGACAAAGTCAAATGTTCCTCCCCATAGCTAAATTTAGAAACATTCCCTAACTAAAGTGAGGACACAGAGGCAACAGTTGATTCATTTGCATCAACGTATAAAGCCAAGTCTAGTTTTTAAAACCTTATTCTTGAGTAGGCGCTCTTTGAACAATTTTTGTTGGCATAAGGACTGTAGAAACTGCAGCGAGGCCTCACACTGCTGGCAGAGATAATAAACTACTCGTTCAGCAGTCAGATTTGATCCCATTGAACGATCTTTATGGTAAGCTGAAAGTGTAATCTCAAGACACCTAACTACCATGCGAACTGATCCAAAGGCTGCATCCATAAATAAGTCAACCTGCCACAAAAAAACTTCATAATAAGCCATGGCATAGTTGCATTGTTACACCAATGATTCATTTTTAAAGTGTTGGAGGAACCTAGAAGTTTGACAGATATGACAAGGTGAAAAAAAAAAGGGCCTTCAAAATATGACATTATAAAATATTTCTTTATCAGCCATGACAAATGGCCAAAAAAACCTTTTTTTTTTAAATCCAGAAACTAGTACAGCACAAGTTAATTTGTACCTTAGGGTGCACAACCAATACATGGACAAGATCTTGCCATTGTGTTGATATAAACCCTGTTAATAAGTATAAATTGCATGCTACAAGAGCTGAATACACAAGGTATTTATGACTAAAGGCATGCTCTTCCTGCAACATGAGCACTAATCTCAATACAGTTAAACAGTACAGAATATTAAACTGCAAAGACAGGAACTAAAGAAAACCTGTCTGTAACCACCAAGAACAACTAACATGTAGAAAACCAAGTCCATCAGCCGTTCCATTACTTTCACATCATCCAGCATAATCTGCAGTCATATTCCAAGGACATAAATCAGAAAAATCAAGCTCTACTATCACATAGTTATTTGTTACTATAAACTTTCATATTTGTAAAATGAATATCAATGGGAGAATTCCCAAGCCGGCACTCTTTGGTGCCTTTTTTTTTTTTTAAATTCAGGAATATTAACCAAAAGGGTGGTGGCTAATGGTCCTAAATTAAAAATATTCTTGCCATGTTATCTGGCGAGGTGATTCTCTCAATAATTTAACACAACTGATCATTTTACTGTCACTAAGAAACATGAATAGAATACTACAACTTCTAAAAATCTCTATCATGTTATATACGTGGCCCTAAATTAAAAATATCCTTCCCAGGTAACATATGTGCCCCTCAATCAAAATATGATATATTTCAGTGCTAACTGTAAAGGTCCTGAATGGAATCAGCTAAGATGACTCCCTCAAGAGGGGGATTGGTTCTACTTTACCTCCCTCACAAATCACTTTCTAGAATACACAGAAAGAATCACAAAAGTAACAATTGAATGTACATCCTTCTTTGTCTCTAATGATAGGTTATTTCAACCAACGAAAGAATCAAATGCTAGCTACCAAACCGTTATTTAATACACCATATGACCTTAAATGTTTTGATTTTGTGAATTTCCAATAAAATCATGTCTTCAACAGCTTGATAACAGGTCTTTACCACAAAAAAACAAAAAACTGCAAACAAGAGAGAGAATAAGAAGCAGAATAAATTATCAACCTGCTCGAGTTTAGAGTTCCGAGGGGCTAAATCACACAAGGAATGCAGGAGACGAATACCACATAACAAGTATTTGAACATTTTTTCATCTCTATCAGATGAGATTAGCACTGCAGTAAGGTGTAGTGGAAGAAACCCGGCAAGTTTTTCCATATCAACCTGTAAATGTGCACAATTAGGTACAGCAATTTAATAGGATACCAGATAAAGTAGCATGCCGAGCTTATGGCAACCTTTATCAACGATCCTTTTTCAGTAAGGTAGGTAATAGTAAAATTTTCAGAGTCCCTCAATAATCTATGGAGTTCCTGAGAACTGAGTCCATGTAACTCTTTCACAGCCGATATTATGTCAGTCACCTGTCAAGGTTAAGATAAATTATTCATATTCTTGACACTGACAAGGGGGATGTGTGATGAGGAGTGGCGAGAGAGAGAGATTCATGGATCCAAATTATATTTGAAGTGGCAAGTACTCACCTGTGCAGTTGATGGTTCTTCCTTAGCATGCTTCATTCTTGAGGACTATTTTGAAGGCAGGAGAAGCATACACAAGCAAGATGCATCAGAAAATGTGAAATTGCACAATTAATCAATATGTATGACTTGTTAGCATAAAGTAATGGCTAAATTGAACTTCAGAATGAGAAACAACTAGTCAAGTCAAAACCACTATAGAAGGCCATAGACAGATTAGCAGAACACTGCACAGCTAGCATTTCAAAACCAAAATACGTATGCTACAAAATACAAGCATTTGAACTCCTTTTGATTGCCCTATCACGTCACATACTACTTGCTATCATGACTTCAGAAAATGAACTTCTTAAATCAGAAAATAATGTCTTCAAACTTATTATATCCAATTTTCTCAACAGTTTCTCCTTTTCTGATGCTGTAACGCTTCCAAAATGTCTTGAGCTGAGCATGGAATCTTAATTAAATTTCTATCTCACTAGGAGATTTGAATCTACCTTTGAATGTGGTGTTCACTAGGAAAGCTTTCTTCCTTGTAACTAGGTGAGCACCCTATTATTATTATTATTGTTGTTGTTGTTGTTGTTATTATTCAATGTGGGACTTTCTATTCTCTAATACTCCCCCACTTACTCTTTTTTAATGTGGCTCTAATACCATATTAGATTTTTAATGTGTGCTCTATGCTTGGGCCTGTCCATCATACCAAAATAGCTAAAAGCTAATTGGTTAGGATTGCCACAAACTTATATACCCTTCATCTTCTTTATTATTATTCAATGTGGGACTTTTTATACTTAGTATGCATTGCATAAAGTTTGAGGAAAGGGTTGCATTATTCACAACTTATTATAGATTTCATACTTCATATTGATATTGATTTCAGTTTCTTCCAACAACAGTGGCCCAAAAGTCGAGGAACATATAATGTTTTATCACATATTATGAACTTCCAATTTTAAACAAAGTAAAAAAGGAAACAAATTAAAAACAGTTTAATCCTATAAAAGATATTTCCTTCAGCTTCCGAGACGTTGTGCTCCAACGCATACATTCATAAGGGGAATTTTTTTCGTTCATACAAAAACATGATTATAAGAATAATTTCCACTTTATTCTTCTATCTTTTAATGACTCCCTGAATCCTTTCAATTTCATTCCATTCTATTACTTAAACGAACTGTTAAAGAACTAATAACTCCAATAAACATTTCCCTTTGAAGATTTCAAGCACTTATTGCCTATTAACTCGACAACTACTCAAGCTAACGCTGCTAGTCAAATAAATTTCGACGAAAACCAAGGCGAGATCCTTTCTCTTTCTTGCAATTATGCTACCAGCTACTAACAAAGAAAGAATGGGGGAGCTAAATCCCGTACTGGCGAACTCAGTATAACTTACTTAAATATGCCGGAAGTAAAGAGGAGATTGATTAATAAGGCCCAAGCAATATACAGTAACGATGGAGGAAAAGTGAGAGAACCTGGAGAAGTATGGAGGCGCAAGTGTCGCAGCCGATGAGGGGCGTTGAGCAGCGGCGACTGAAGTCCGGATTATAAGTTGGAGATGAAAGGAAGTGTAGTAGCCGACGCCAATGGCAGGATACGGAAGCAGATGCCGGAGATGAACTGGAAATAAGCAAACTACTTTAGCTTCCTTTTTTTTATTTCGTTTCGGCGAGCTTCTTTTTTTTTAATTGATCATACGGTGACATGGGCCCACAAGTCAAGGAGTAGATTCTTAATTAAATTGGGTCAGGCCAAAATATTTAAGGGAAATTTAATTTTTCAGTTAATTTTGAAGTTAGTCTCTATAATTTAATTTTTTTAATTGATCCTAATGTTTCTTTTTTAAAATTGATACCTAATGTTTACACCATCCATTCCGTTTGTTGCACCGGAAAATGTGACAAGCAATGCATAAAAAAGGAAGAAGAGAGATGAAATAGATTCTCAGGTGAAAAACAACTTGTCAAAAGTTTTATTAAAATTTTAAGAAAAATTTTAGAAAATTAATTAGAATAATGAAGATAATCTGGGTAAATAGAGTTGGGTTAAAAAGTTGACTATGTGGAGAAAGTGTTAAGTATCCCACTACACCCATTCTTAAGAACAATTATTTTAAGTTGATTACACAAATTAATATAGTTTTAAAAATATTTTAATTATCCTTTTATTATTTAAATGCTAAAAATAAGTGTAGAAAAAAAAAAGAAATTAAGGAAATTAATATTTAGAAAAAAAAATAAAGAAAAAAAATTAAGAAAATAAGAAGATAAAATTAAAAAATATTTATTTATTTAAAAGAATAAACTTAATCTAGAATTAGAGTCCAGATGAAAATATATATCGGCTAGTTGGTATTTTTTTATTATAACTTTGTAATAAAATTTTTTTTTATCATTTTGCAAATAAAAGGATTTTCTTAAATTTGGGTTGGTATGTTTTAATTTATAAAAGATAATTTAATTTCACTTATTTACTTTTATTTTGTTTAATTTTGAAAATATTTTTTATTTTATTTTCTTTAATTTATGAAAATACTTTTATCTTTTGACTTTTGGAAATATATTTCTTTTTTGTATTTTTGCGAAATTCTTCTTTTTTAATTTTTATTAATTTTTTTTTATTTTATAAAATTGATCTATCTGCTACAAACTCATCATCATATCCGATAAATTGATTCATTAAATACTAATGGAAGCTCTAAAACCTCCATGGTGTAAAGTCTTATTTTGTATTTTAAGGCAATAATTTAGAAATATTATTATTTTCCTAAAAGAAAATTACCTTACAAATAATTATTATATATTCTAAAAAAATCACGCATAGTTACCAATACGTCCACGTGAACTTACCATTTCATGCAATAATACCATTAACCTAGATGTCTGTGGAAGTTTAAGAACCTCTGAGATGTGATTATTTAGCCAATTATTTTCCATAATATAAATATTAAAAAAATCTTATTATTTTTATTTAAAACCTTTTGAAATACCTTTTTTAAAGAGTAAAAAAGAAATTATAAATAATTGTTATTTATTTTGAGTCACACGTGATTAATATACTGTTGGGAATTTCAGTACACAGGCAGGGGAAAAATTATCGAAAAATTCCCTCCCATGGATCTGTCAATGTTATTTAGATTGAGATGTAGAAAAAGAATTTACCCCAGTGCATCTCTTGCAATTCCTTTTCGTTTTGTCAGACCCCAAGAACTAACGCAATTGGTCAGCTCCCTCTACCGATATCCACATGAACGGTGAGTCCAACTCGAATGGTGTGTTAGCACTTCTATTTGTGAACGTCCATATGTCCATATGCCTTTGCTATTCATCCATACATATGTTGTTCATCATTTGTCAGTATAGTCTCACTCTCTAAGTGTACGGCCGCTCTCTCTTTAGAGTGATTCGAAATTATGTTGATTTTATATTCTAGTCTATATCAATAATATAATATATATATATATATCAAATATCTATATAATTCAATCACTCTACATTGAACTTTAACTTCATTGAATCTAGATACATTTTAGATTTAATTAATTTAGACATTTTAACTCGAGTTAACTCGTTCTTGTGTATGACCATGTAGGTCCATATGATGTTGGCAGTTGGCTAATAACACTATTGGACCCACAAATTACAAGTGACCTCTAGCAAGACATTATAACTACTCAAATCATATGAGATTGATGATCCGATGTAATCTATCATATAACCCAATCACATCTCTTTTGTCTCATGATATATAGGTCAAATATGAGGTATGGAAACGTTATCTTCATTTTACTCGACCATCACTTTCTCGATCTCCAAGCGACAAAACAAACAGAAACTCTTCCATTCGAGCACAACCATACATTTCTCAGTCTCACTCATCCCAGATATATCTCTCCATTAATTAGAGGGACAAATTCCATTTTGACAATTCATTTTTCTCCACACGAGTTTCACTATACTCGATCATAGTCTTTATGATCTCCCAATTAAAGGTGACTTTTGACTATACCAAAGAATAGTGTTCCCCATGGAGGAAGTCATAGTGATCTCAGGTATAAGGGTTTAGTGAAACAGTTATATATGGGGTATGCTTATGAATTGATCCATATAATTATCTCATAACGGGTCGATCCACGCCTATTCTCTGACAGGAGCTTATGATTTTGATTTGTATTTTCATACATAATTATCACATAATGATCAATCAAAATCATACTAGTCTTAATTCATTATTGTTCCCACAAAGATGATTGACTAGGGACATTTAGAATAAAATAATTTATCCAAAGATATTATTATAAAGAAAAACATGCAAATAATATAATAAAAAAATACTTTTTTTATCATAATGAAGTATAATATTCATAATATAATGATTGACATAGAACATAATTTCCAACATATACCTACGTAGACTCATCATCTCATGTGGCAATATAGTTAATTCAGGTAGACTCATTATCTCATGTGGCAATATAATTAATTCAGGTATCTACGTAAGTTCAAAAACTTTATATAGTATATATAGTTGGCTTAAACTCTTTTTTCTTATTATATTTTTTATAGAAAAATGAAATTTTCAATAGATAGTCTATTAAAACCTATTGTTATAAGCAAACTAATAACCAAACTTATGTAGCTCAATAGACTACATGGTATAATTGCCTTAAGAGTTTGCAAAAGCTCAAAAAAACCTTTCGGACAAACTCTGAAAAAGGTAATCATCTTTTACTCATAAATTGTTTAATTTAAAAGTAATAAAATGTGACAAATCTAAATAATAAAATGGAAATGTTGAAAAAGATAAAAGAACAAGCATTTAATTTCTTAGCAACAAATTAAAATTCTCAATGGAAAAGGGGATCCCCTATGGATTAATCCTCCCTTCTTGAAACCAAAATCACCACACACGTTCTCTCTAGTGAAACAACCTCATGAATAAAAATACAATTTCACCTTTAAGAAAAATCACTGACATATTAACTTTTGAATAGCTAAAAAGTATATAAAAGGAACTATGTTAAATATCTAACACAGCCACGAGATCTTAATACCAAATAGACTAAGCAAGCATTTTTCTAAACAAGGTGTATATTTGATGCTAAAAAAAAGTCTTCTAATGATTAAATCCAAACATCCTATGATTCAGAGGGCGTGTCTTTCTTTTTCTTTTTTCTTTTTTGAAAAAAACTTGACCAATACAGAAACAGGGCATCGACAAAATGAACTTAAAGCTTGTGAAACCGTGAAACAAAAATTGGGAAGAAAAATTTACCAAACCATAGCTTCTATTACTCAATTTTCAACTCCTCTGACGTTCCCGATGATCATAGCGACAGAGGGAGAAATCAGTAACTTGAACTCAACTTTCAATCTTCATTTCCCTTGTTCTAGCAACTCTCCTTTGACCCTTCACTTACACTTTACTCTACCTCTCTTTCGATTAGGGATTTTTCTAACCTCCCATTTTCTCTCTCCTTCCTCTTTTCGGTGTAATTCTCTTCTATTTCTTACTTTTTTTTTATCTCTCTTCGTCTCTCTCTTTTTGTCTCTAGGTTTTTTTTCGGCATGCCCTCCTTGCAATTGCCCTCTTCCTCCCTTTATAGGATTTCAATCCGAGGGCATGACTACTGTGATTACTTCATCCCTAGTCTCTATTCACACGTTCCATTTTGTTTCTTTGTCCGATTTCACGTTCATCTGCCACTCCCTCACCTCCAGTAAAGGAGGAGCTTTCTTTGTTGTTTCTAGTGCTCTCAATCTCTCTCACTCTCATGTTTGCTCTCTATCTCACTCAATCTCGTCATCGTGCTTTGTCTTACCTTTCCGCTTCATCTCGTCCTCGTGCCCCTCTCACTTGGAGCTTGGGGATTATTTGGGCTGAAACGTTGTCCAAAATAACTTTTTTTTTCTCTGTTATCGTTTTTGCTTGGGGTTGGAACATCGGATCACTAGTTTCAGCCCAATCTCTATTTTTATTTTTATTGTTTTTGGTTTTAGATTTTATCAGTATCTATTTTATTAAAAGGAAATTCCTTTTTGCTTTCTCTCTCTCTTTTTTTTTTTAATTGGATTCAAAGAGAGGTTTTTGAATTTTAAAAGATTTGCATTTATTTTGAATGGTAATTACTAATTTTTTATATAAAAGGGAATTTCTTTATTGTTTTTGTTTTTTCTATTATTTTATTTTAATTTTTATTTTAAAGTTCAATTTATTTAATTCCCGAACAAAACACCATTAGTCCCTTTTTTTTTTAAATTTAAGGAGGCACTAACACTGTTAATTATATATGTTGAGTGGGCTAACAATTTGCCCTCGTGGAAATGGATAAGAATTGTTGCAGCAATCCTATGTACAAGCTCTTGACTGGAATAAAACACACATCAGTTAAATTCATCTGATCAAGTCAAAGGGTGTGGAGGGATCCATTTAATCTAGCTAAAATGTTGCCCAATATCTTCCCTTACCACCATAGGCACGTAATATTATATCATAGTTTATTATATACACATGTACGTGTTCTCTATCTCATAATATTTTACTAGTTTAATATATAATTCATTGTCTCTTTTCGAGTTATTTGGAATCATTGGTAGGGATGCTTAACATGTGGACACAAATGCTTAACTGTAACTAGTTAATTCAATATATATTGAGATAATATGGTTGGAAAATAGATGAGACTATAAGAAGAAAGAACCCTTTAGCAATCGTTAATTAGTTTATGAAAGTTCTTTCCCCATACATTCAACTAATAACTCATGGCATACATTTTTCTTAATTATTGGCTCTTTACTTTCTAGTTTCATGTAGTTACAAAAACTGGAAGCGACTTTTTTCCAAAACAAAATCCCACTTTCCCTCTAGCACTTTTCGCCACTCTTCAACTCAAGACTAATAGTATTCTCAAGTTAAAAATTGCTTTCTTTGTTTTCAAAGTTGTAGACTTACAAGGAATGAATTCTTTTACAGGTAACGAACATGATTCCAAAATCAAGTTTCACTTGTTACCATTTTACTAACAAGTTCAACTCTCACACAACATACGAATGACTTCTTTCATTTATGTTCCCCTAAAATGTGGGGAAAAAGGATCCAGTTTCTTTGCACCGGAAAAAATAGCAGCATGTTGTGCTACTGTGTCATTCAATTCATCCAATGCTTGAATATTTGCCGTCATCAAATGAAGCAATTTCCCTCTTTTTTAATCCATTCCTACTTTCTGTGCGAAAAAACAAAATCTCTCCCTATTTGCAAAGCGGTCTGGTAACTAGGGCTTTCTCCTCACCGTCAGTGTCGTTCTTCTTGCACATAGGGAAGGAAGCTTAAAACAATCAATTAAAGGGATTTCTCTACTCTTCTATTTGATTTCAAATCATGTAAGGGATTCATGCTATAACGCTATGATTAGGATTTCCATGCTCTTACATCTGCGCGATTGATGTCTGTACTTCTCTCACTATTTCATATTTTGTGCTTCAATAATTTCATCCAATCACTTCCATTTGGGCTATGGATTTTGATTTTGTGGTACAATGTTTGAGTTGTCATCATCTGTCTTTTTCAAATATGCAGTGTAATATCGATTTTGCTGTTTAATCTAGTTTTTTGAATATGCACTTTGACAAATTCTACTCCTTTGTTGGAAAATATATTTTGTTTTTTCAAATATGCATAATGTAGCTTATAAAGAAGATTGTGATTGCATTGATATTTAAATTTGGAATTTGATGTGTCATCATGGCTTTCGGATATGCACAAGGAATGGAATTTGTTGTATAAGGAAAAATTCGTCCCTGGCTTATCTGATTATTCTAGATATTAGGTCTTTGTTATTTAAGTTATCTAGTTTGATGTTCTGTTTTTTTGTATTACTATTTTAAAACTCTTGTTTTTTTAATACTATATATATTTCATTAAAAAAGGAACGGAATTTGCATTGATTATGTAAAATTGATCTTTCATGTGAATAACAGGCTACATGGAGTTGTGATTTCTTCAACAAGTATGATGGATCAATTCCGAAGGGCACACTGAAATTTATCAAAGAGTAAGAGAAGAAGGCTAAAGATGATGTATATTGTGAATGTGGCACTAGTGGGAATATTTTGTGTTGTGAATATAGTTTATAATATAGGATATTGAAACCGATTTGTAGTGTGGCAGAAGATATTGTATCTTATATTGTTTAGGTAGGATGTTGTATCTTGTGCTGTAGGATGTTGACACTGGTTTTTGTAGGTTGCTAATGTTGTTTATATTATAATATCATTGTGACACTTGTTTAGATAGGAGTTTGGCAGTTTTTAGGTAACATTTTGGCAGTTTATTGTATTGCAAATCTATTCAATTGTAGCACCAATTTGGTTCGAAGCAAACTTAATGGATCAATATTATTTTGTATTTTGCATAATGCCAGTTTCCTAAATTTATTTGTTTGGTTGTATTTTGCATGGTGCCAATTGGAAAATAATTCTAACTGATCTAAAACATTTACCACAGCCAATCAAAGATAAATAAATTGCCAAGGCCTAGCTATTTCAAAGTGGCTCCAGAAATCAATATCAATATTCAAATGCTCAAAGGTTCCACAATTATCATTTGATATGAAACAAAATAGTACAATTACATAGTTCCATTGGCTTCTTCTACTTCAATAAAAAAAATAGCATGTATCTAGATAGATGTATCTAGATAGCTTTGGCTTGTTTTTCCCCTTTTGGCAATTTCCTCTAAGTAACATATGCTTCATAGGACATTTGGTCATCAAGATTTGCCTCTGTAGTGTAAGTAACCTAATCACATAGGAAGAAAAAATTAAAAACAAGCATATAAGTCATAATTAGAATACAAGCATATCACATTTAAGCAAACTGAACAGTATACATGAAATCTTTAACCAATTATTTCAACAACTTAGTTTAATTTTGGATGCATATCACACTTCAATCAATTAAGCAAACTAAACTGGGGAACCAAAAATTTGGTCCACCAAAGACATCAAAGAGAAAGCCAAAATTCAACTACTTAGTTTAATTTCAACCACTCCTATGTGCATGTAAGGCATCAAAAGTGTAAATTAAGCAAAGCAAAGAGAAGAAAAAAAATCAAAATGGCAAATCAGAGAAAGCACAGGAGAGTAAGAAAATTAGATAAGGCATCAATATGAAGTATCTTAAATAATTTCTTTATAATTGTATTATAAATAAGCTCAATGTATGACTAAATATTTGATATCAATAAAGGAACTTGCCTTTTCATTATATTTCTCTTATCATATTTTGCTAAGATTAAAAGCTTCAAGAAAAGGTATTGGAGAATCTAGAGGTGCCTACAAATCAAAGCACAATTCATATAACTAATTATAACATAACTATATATCAGTGTAAATTTTTAACAATACTAAAGGATGGCATTAATGGAACTTACAATACTAGAGGTGCCTAAAAGTCAAAATACAGTTCATAAAGGAACTTACCAACAACATATAAGTAAAACTTGTTAGAAGCTCATGAGTTGGTACACAAGGAATTGATGGTGCAGAGCATGACATCCTTTCTTGCATTATATATAGTAACATTTGTGCACAATGTATGTTGACTTGATTGTGCTTTCTTTTTCTTTGGTATACTTTTATTTGATTTTGCTTTCTTTTTCTTTGGTATATTCTCATCCCAACTCTTTGGTCGATTCTTCATTTTTTTACCTTCATTTTTCTTGAATTCTATGCCTTGTGGAATGCATTCAGTTTTCTCTTGTGTCTTATCATGGTTTGGCCCCTTCTTTAATTTTAATTTAGCCATTTGCTTTCTAAGCTCTTGAATACCTTTTTGTCAAACTCAAACACCTTTCAAGAAGTTGCTGCCTCAGTCACGAAGCTCAACAGTAAAGGGCATAGTTGCCTAACTTGTGATGTGATCTCCAAATTAGGATCTCCCTCTCCTTCATCTCTATGGGTATCATATAGGACATCACATCGAGCCTTTCTTGTCCACCTATATAAGATATAATGATCAAGAATTGTTTTAACATCAAAAGCATCATATACCTTGAGAGCATGACAACATAATATTCCCCGACTATCAAACTTTCTACAAGTGAATGCTATTGATTTCCACTTGCGATGCACATCCACTTCTTGTTTTTTATTTTTGTTTTTTATGCAACAAGATGAGACTTTTTTGAATTCTTTTTGGAAAAGATCAAATATAGTAGGCATGTAGATTTTAGCAAGTTGTTGTGACATAAGAGACCTGTCAATAACCAATCTAGGTAATTTTTCTATTGACTGAAAGTACAATTTCAGTTTATTATATCTTTTCTCCTTCACAGCTTGCTCAAAATATTGACAAAATTGTCTGATATTTAAATTTGGATTAGTGTAACTTTTAATGTCAGCATTCATGCTTTCACTCAATTGGGTGCTCCGCATTCCAAGTGTGAACACCTTCTTCATATATATGATAAGCAGCTCATTTCTCCTTTACATTGTACATTGAATGTAACCATGAGTTGTCATGTGCAATGTATCTCATAAGCATATTGCTCCATGCATACTCAAATTCTTCTTCCTTTGAGTACTCAAACATGCATATACTGAAATCATTAAAAAGCTGTGAGTTATCCATCATCAAATTAGCAAGATGTTTGAGTCCATTTTTCATCAAAGGCTAAGTACATAAGCCATGCTTTGTCTCTAGAAGTACCTCTTGTCAAGCCCTTGCCATTGCATGATCTTGGTCAGTAAAGATTGTAATGGGCTTTCTCATCTTATGTGCTTAAAGGAAAGTCTCAAATAGCCATGTAAATGATTCTTTTGTTTCATCAAAAAACAATGTTGCTCTAAAAATGACCACACTCTTATGTTGATTATATCTGTAAAAAATAGCCAAGGTCTAAGGTGACAATTTGTGTCATATGTAGTGTCAAGTGATATTACATAACCAAAAAAATGCATAATCAGTCAACATATTTGCATCAGCCCAAAAGACATTAGTTACTTGTTCCTCTGAATGCATTTGATAGTCATGGTAGAATGAAGGATTTTTCACCCACTGTTCTTTGAAACATTTTGAAAGACACTTGACTTCTCCATATTACATACTTTTTTATCTCTTGGATTTTAGGTAATTCTTGACATCCTCACGAGTGAATCTAATATTACTTCTTCCCCCCTGCTTGCGTGCTCATCAATTGAAAAATAGCTTTTTGTTGAAGTTGAGATTGTTCTACCAAATCAATTTCATGAGCTTGAATTTCAATCACTTTATGTTGATATACTAGCATATGAATAGTCTCCAGAATGTGCAATGAGTGATTATGCTCTCCATTAAAGTCATTGATTTTTTATTTCCCATTTACCTGTCTCACACTCATTCTTGCTTTACAATTGGTCTTCGACTCTGCCCAAGGATTGATTGTGTTGAAATCTCTTTTATCGAGTCTTCTTAAACCTTCTATACAACATATGTACCTGTATAAGGTGATAAAACCATCTTTTTCGCTCTTACTAAAATTATATTTTCTAACTCCAAATCCAACTCTACCTCCATAATCAATCCAAAATTGCCATACTCATTCAAGACTATCAAATTCTAATCCAAGTCTTAAGGTCAAATCTTCTCCCCCTTTCATTGAACTGTGCCTAAATATATGTGTATAGCAAAAATTGTTTCATTAATTTCTTTCTAAATTATATTGATATTAATTGACAAAAAACTAATAAAAATATTTTCACCCAATTTCATTTACTTTTCTGGTCATCAAATTCATATTTAAAGAGGTTCACAAAAAAATTTATATTTAAAGAGATTATCCAATACAAACAATAATCCCATTTTGCCTAATTAAAATCTACAAAGTGCTTAAAAAATATTATCATTAACACACCAAAAGTTAGAATAACCAACCTCAAAACTTAAAACACAGTAAAGATGTCTAGGTCTGATGGGATGAATGGCAACTTTGCATCAAAGAGCTTTGATTCTACTAATAAAACATGATGAGAGACTCTAGAGGCAGATAATATCAAATGTGTACCTTTTCTTTAAATAGCTAGGAAAATATAGTAATGAAAGAAACATTAGTTACATTGTCTTTGTCTTGGAGTAACAACTCCATCCATATCATCGTTCATCATTCAACAGGGATTTAGAAAGCAAGTGTTTCCCTAGCATAATGAAGCTTGCAGTTGGTAAAACTTTCATTTATCAAATGGGGAGGGAGTGATTGTGGTTAATCAAATGAAAGGGAAAAGTGAAGAGAAAACAGGGAGAAAGTAAGCAATGAGAGTAGAGAATGACAATGAAGATATTGAAAATGCTCACCAAAATCTAACTCTTCAAGCAAAATAATCCATTGGAAATATTAAGAGAGAAGTTTTTGAGAAGTTTCAGCAATGGAGATTGATTTGCAGATGAAGCAACGATAAAATTCATTCCCGCCTATAAAACAAAGCACTATGTAATAGAAAGGGATTAAAGAGGGAAATTGCTCCACTTCATGATATGGCTAATTGTGGATTCTTGGATAAATTGCAAGGCTGTGATTATAATGGCAGCACAAGGTGCTACTGTTTTACCTGGTGTAGAGAAAACAAATCCAAGGAAAAAAATCAACCCTAAAGAATTGACAATGGTGTTAGCCACTTATTCTTTATTAAATTAAATTATAAAAGAAAATGTGGTTTACACAATAACTAAACCAAATACATGAATGGATAACAAGGTCAGCACCAAAGGGCAACCATACTCTATTTTAGTTGAGATATACATAGTAGATTGTTGAGACGTGCTTGCATGGATAACAAGATCAATGCCAAAAGGCAACCATACTCTGATTCATTGTCTATAATGGAAGTTGTTTCAAAAATGAAAATAAAGGTTACATAATAGGGATGAAGGAATGATGATGGAGAATGCCATTTTGGTAAAAAACAAAATGAAGAAGAATGAAAACCACTGGGAATTGTAGGGCTTAAGTTCGACAAAGAAGACAAACAAAGATGGTGAACACTACCTACTGCTCGATGGCCTTCAGATTCATGGCTATTGTCCTCTTTGAACTTGATTGCCATAATGTCTAATGTGTATGCTCATATGTCCTTGTCACCAATACACACGTCCAAAGTTGTCAGAATGTCAGCCATCTCGGCATAGTAAACGGTGTTAATGCCATATAATAGTCCCTTTATTTATGAAATCACGGGATTCATGCCTTAGGCGGTATTTCCTCTTGTCCATATTATAGGGTATGAGACTCATTTTCACGCCTATTAAGAAAGTTGAAAAACATCTTAAACATATCAAAAGTTTCAAATTTACCCCTATTTATTGAGGAAATATTAAAATAATTAAATCAAGTAATTCCCTATGAGCTTTACAAATATAAGAGAGAGAAGTAACCAGTTCACACAATTAAATATAGTAAGGGTAAAATTGCTCATTTAAGTTCCTACACCTTAAATTGTGGACCAAAGAAAAATAGATCTCACACCTTATATTATGGACTAGAGGGAGTATATAAAGTTAATAAAGCAATTATTGGGTCTTATTTCTCATTCTAACTATCTATATATAAATCTAGATCTATTTAGCTAGTGAATAGTATTATGATGGTTAAGATATATTAAAAATTTTGTAAGTCCAACTAGCAAAAGAAGTTAAACATTTTAGAAAATCACATTATTTATAAATTATAAATAGTATATATTTTCTTATAAATATTTTATTTTGAAATCTATGCAAAACACGATACCTATAGTTGGATTTGGATATTTGGATTGTATTATTTTGTTGTTTTGTAACTATATTTAAATGTTTTTAAAAATTTTGAAATTAATGGTCCCACTATAAAATTTTGTTACAAATGCTTCTTGAGATTTAGTGTAGTAACAAAGATATAGATTTTTTAAATAAAATTTTAGTTTTATTTATATGATATTTAAATGATATTGTTATCAAAATATATATTAAATCAATATATAATTTGCTGTTAAAAAAGTGTTAAAATATTTTAAAAGCAAAAAAAGTATAAAAATATTTTCAAATTTATTCAAAATGTGATTTGTGAAATAAATCCATTCATTAAAATTATTTGACTTAAATTTAATTTTTTGGATGAAATCGTTTAAATTAGCCGTTAAGATCACATGCATAATGTTAAGTAGATATTGAATTTTTGAGGAATGAAAATGGCTTGTGAATAGTAATATTTTATCATGAATTTCATATTTTATGTTGATAAAAAGGCTCTGTATATCTATATTGAATTATAATATTTTTAAAATGACTTGAATTTAAAAAATAAATTATGCATCTTAAAAAGTCAATAATCACGCCAATAATAAATGAACAATATGGTAATAATCACTCAATTTATTATAATATATATATCGATGATTAATTATTTGGTTTCCAATTGCTTCGTTCAAGGCTCCAGATAATGAGGGACTAATTTGTTGCTGAAGTAGCATAATTAATTAATGAGATCGTTGTTACTGTATTGTTTTCTACAAATTCTACTTTCTAAGTTGTGAATAATGTTCTTGGCCAAAAAAATAAGTTGTGAACAATGTTGTTTATCAACTTCTTGATTTATCTTTCATCTAAATCATTGATCATTGATTTGATATATGAGTAAAGTATCAATTAAAAACACCAAAGCTTCAGGTCTAGGCATTGTTGTTAGCACTATTTTCCCCTGTTCCTAACATTGTTCAGCACCATCTCCATTTTTTTATCTTCTGTGTTGTGCTGTTATCGGTTGTCAATGCATGCATGTGGTCTATAGTTTCTTTCCACATTTTCCCAAGGCATGTGGCAGGTGCATCATCATTTTTTTTGGGTTTTGTGCAATCATTGACCTTTGTTTTATGCATCTTGCCATTCATCCCAGGTTGTAATTGTTATTGGATCGGTGTCACATTGTGTGTAGCATGAGGGGTCCTCATGGCAGCTAATGGAAAATGCCCTTCCCATTGTTACAAGCTGGTTTTGTCTTCTCTGGTATGTTAGCCTCTAATGTTGAGTGTGCACTATTTGTATGGGCCTTGCATGGGATGATGATCATTCCTCGGATGGTTGTGACATGGGGAGGAGGATCAGTGGCAGATCTTTTTCCATGCGTCTAGTTGGCCAAGTTGCTTGGTCATCCCCCGCAAGTTCTTATGGGGGTTTAGGTTCACCAGTTTTAGGGTATATATTATTGTATGCCTTTTGCTCCTCGTGTGTGTGTGTGCTTTTTTCTTTTTTAGAGATTCTCAGCCTTTGTACATTTCTTCTTTTCACTGCAGTTCAGCTGATGCGCCCGGTTTGCTTTGAGTAGATCCCTCTCTCCCATGTATGCTTTCCCCTCCTACTTGAAGCTTCAATCACTTCATTCAGACTGTCGAAGGCTTTTTTGCAACAAACACCCTCTACGCCCTTTGAGCCTATCCTCACGTCAGATTCGCTCATGGATGCATGGATAATTATTTTGCTGTTGAATTAATGTTGTGATTAGGGTTATGGTTTATGTTATATAGATATTTATGTGGATTCTACTATCAATGAGGATTGTGTTGTAGGAACGAGGATTAGTCGTTAGTTTGTTGCTGTGGGGAGCATGGGGCAGTTCATCGGGACTTGTTCTGGGAATTCTTCTAGTGGTGGAGTATTGGTAGGCTTACAATAGTGATTTTTATGTTCTGGGAGTTCTTCCGTGGGTGGAGGTATGCAAGTGTGTGAGGTCAGTAAATTTTAATCTATGAACATTCCTCCCTTTCTCTTGATTTGTCCCTTAATCTGTTTCTGAGAATCTAAATTTGTAAATATTTTACTTTCGGTTTAAAATGGCAGTTTTGTCTTTGGCACTTAGAGATAGTTTTATCCTTTTAATAAAGGAAATGGTTTTGGGGTTCAAAAGAAATTAAATAGAAGCCAAAGTGATGTGATCCCAGGAGAAATTTGTCTCGAGAATCTAGAAAATATAGAGAACAACAATGTGAAAGTTTGACTCAAACGGATTAATTAAATTAAAACCCAATGAGAACCTGTTTCAGAGAATTCTAGCGATAAGAAATGCCATAAGAGTAGATCACTCTCTTAATAAATCGGGTATATTTTAAGAAGAATATGAAGAACTAATGATGAACTCACAAATAGAAAATATTCTGAATTGATTGATTTATCTAAATTGTGTGTATAAAATAGGCTTGTAAATAGGCAAATAGATATTCTAAAGTAACTAGAAATACTTAAAACTCAAATAATCCTAATAAATCTAATAAATCATAAAAAGATAACTAATTATCTAAAGGCATAAAAATAAAAATACTAAAGAAAATAATAAAAAAAATAATATTCTAATCCTAATACAACTAGATATTTCTTAAAGATAAAATCTATCAAATAGAAATAAACTAAACTAATTTAAATATAAGATTTGACCCCATGAAATACAAGTTGGAAACTACAAAATATCCTATTATAATTTAAATCAAATAAACAAGATAATCCTAAAATACTCTAAGTGAGACACCTTATCATGTGATTTTTAATGAGGTCATATGCCCATTTAAGTAATTTCTTCTGTGTTGGGCTTTTAGACTTGAGTTTTTCTCTCCATTTGCACTTAAAAAATGTTACTTTCTTCCTTAAACTCTTTGAGTATATCACTTTATTTGCATAGCCTAATTCAGCATGCATATGGATTCGACTGTGTGACTCCTCTAAGTGTATATTGGCACCTTAGACCTTCAGTATAATGAAATATGCTTCAAAACTTCTAATACGCTAAATGGTTCTCTTAACAATGGGCTTTCCAAAGCAAAGTCCAACATATGAGCTGGATCATATAATATATTAATTGAGTTCTTCATGTTCATGTCACAAGGTTAACAGCAGCTTTTTGATTCAAAAATGGGAGAAGAGCAAAATGGAGCGGCAGACTAAAGAAAAAAAAAAGGAGCAGTGAGCCGGCATTCTAGGAAAGGAAAAAACCAACAGAGCCTCAGCGTTTCTAAACACGGTGAAGTAATGTTCTTTTTCTCTATTCCCCCTCTACATTTTCTTTCATTTTCAACTATGGGTCATTAGATTTTTCTTGTAACTAGCTAAATATTATGGACCTAATGCTTAATTTAAGTTCATAGATTATTAATGCCATGTTTTGTTTTGATTTTTCTCTACAATTGTTTCTTACATTCATATTAAATAAATACAAATATAATAATTTTTCACATTCTGTACAAGTGATGATCGGTGATCTGGAATGTGAATGCAGCTCTCACTTCCTTTTTTTTTCTTTTTCTAATACACTGTGTTCTTTGTGCTTTTTGCAGGGACCTTTTTTCTTGAGGGGGTGTCGCACCTGGAAAAATGTGACGGAAGAAAAAAAAAGAGAACAAATCTGGTTTTTGAGTGAAAACCGACTTGTGAGGAGTCGCCACCAAAATTTTAAGGAAAAATCTTGGAAAACCGAATTAAAGAGGAAAAGGGTGGTTCGCGTAATTAGAGTTAGATTCGGGAGTCGATTGTGTGTGGGAAAGGTGTTAGGCACTCCACAACACCCGTTCTTAAGAACGATTACCTTACGTTGATTGTATAACTTAATACGGCTTTAAAACATATTTTGGTTTTCCTTTTATTATTCACATGCGAGAATAGGGGTAGAGAAGAATTTAAGAGGGTTTACAAAGTTTGGACAATAGAATAAGAAAAATAATTTAGCTTAGAAATAAAGGGGGTTTAGAGGAAAAATGAGGAAAAAGAAATTTAAGAAAATAAATTGAAAAATAAAATAAAGAAAATAAATTACATTAGAATTGAGGATATTTAAGCAAAGTGAGGAAAAAGAATTAAGAAAATAAATTGAGAAACATTCATTAAATTAAAGAAAAAACACCAAATAAATTACAAAATATTTATTTATTTACCAAAGCGGACTTGACCCAGGATCAAAGCCTGGGACCTACGTACCCTGCGATGGGGATCAAAATCCACGTAGTTCAGGACTAGAAATGCGTGTCAGTGGATTAATATTTTTTAATCATAAATTTTTTGTGATAAGAGAAAATTATTCGAAAATAATTTAACTCTTCGCAAACAAAACAATTTTCTGAGATTGAGTTGGTGTGTTTTAATTTACAAAAGATAATTTAATTTCGTTTACTTACTCTTATTTTATTTTGTTTGAAAACATTTTTCCTTTTATTTTTCTTTAATTCTTGAAAGTGCTTTTATTTGATTTTTTGATTTTTGAAAAATCCTTATTTTTTGTATTTTTGAAAATTCTTCTATTAAAGAGAAAAACCAATCTATCTATTGCAAACTCGCAGCTGTGCCCGATAGATCAATCTCTTAATTACCTGCGGAAGTTCTAAACCTCGCGGTATAAAGATTTTATTGTATATTTAAAGCAAAAATTTAGAAAATACTACTATATTTTTTCAAAAGAAAATTTTATTATATATTTTTAGATAAAATTGGGAAAAAACCAGTTAAGATATCATAATTTATTTTTTGAAATATAATTATTTTCTTAGCAAGAGTCATTTAACTAATATATCTACGTGGATTCGCAATCTCACGCGATAACTCAGTGAACTTAAATACCTGCGTGGGTTCTTAAAACTCACGTGGTGTAGTTATATGAGCCAATCGATTATTTATTTATTTTATTATTTTATTGTCTTATTTACTTTTTATGAGAAAAATGTATTTTGAAAGAAAAGGTCATTGAGACTAATTATAAACATATTTTTATAATACACTCACGTAGCTCCTTAGGCTTACACGGTGCGATTATTTTAGAAGCCTGCGAAAGTTCTAGAAACCTCCGTGACTAATTTTTTAAATAAAATACACATTATGTCAAATATTTACAAACAAGTATGATTCTGTGATGGTGTGTTACTATGCAAACTCAAACAGCTTAGACACAAACATAAGATGATTGGATGCAAACTCTCATGTCTTCCCTTTTGTCTCGAAGTTGATAGCTTCCATTTTCCATGCTTGGCTTGATGCTCCCGTGCTTGCCTTGGTGTTCCTCCCTTGCCAATGATGAGGACAACCCACTCTTTTCAAGCTTGATCTCACGCTCCCATGATGCTCACAAGAAAATAAAGAGTGTTATTCCTCTTAAAATTTGGGACAAGGAAACGAAATAATTCCTTTTACAAGAACAAAGATCACATGCTAATAAGAAAATATATGTATAATAGGTCCAATGACCTCTCCCTCCAAAATTTTATTTTCCCTTTGAAAACCAAACCTTCGTTACAGAAATCCAAACACCCTAAAACATCATAATCGACCTAAACTAATGACCAGAACGCCTTCCTTTCCATTCACAAGGACTTTGAACCTGTTATGAGTTCAGAGTAAAATCACAATACAAACAGCACCTAAGGCGAATTCCTAAAAAATGCTATGGGTGAGAGGGGCACAAAGTGCTAATGTTCTTGATGTTATTAAGCATGTTTGATGTAGCAGTAAATGGTTTCCACCTGTATTTGGCCAGACACAACGAAACAGGGAGAAGTTTCAAATTACATGCACGAATCTCATCTAGGCATTACATCAAACACTCGATAGGCACACATCTCAGCATATGACAAATTCTATTCTTCCATTTTTTGCTACCCCACAACTAATAACACTCTAACATAGAATCTCACAGATAAAGCATCCAACCCACTCATAACTACAGAGAATCAAATAAAAATGGAGAATTTAAATTTCAAAGCTTGAGTTACTTGAATGATTAGAAAGCAGTGAAACTTGCCACCAATTCATTTGAAGCATGACACCATATAAACAAAGAAAGCGCAAAGCAAAAGCATAGAAAATAGTCATTAGTTAAGAGGCAGCAGGAATGGAAGAATGTTACCTCGAACTTCATTCGTGTTCCCCTCTGTTTTCAGTTCAGATCCCTGTTCACCTTCGTGCTTCTCCTTTTCGGACCTTGCTCAACCTCCGCGGCTTCCCCACTTGGCTCTGGTTCATACCCCCTCGGCTCTGGTTCTTGAGCCCGCATTCCCTTGGCTTCACGGATCTTCGGCCTCTAGGATTTCTCCCGAACTCCAGCCCCTCCCGTGGATCCCTCTCGCTCTTGATTTTTTTTTTTTACTCTCTCGGCTTCTGGTTTTCGCACGGCTCTCCTCCGCCCCCAAAAATTTGGACTCTCGGGATTTCAGCTCCGCAATTTTCCTTCGGTTCCTCGGCTCCTCAGGTTCTTCGTGTATCATTGTCTTCTCTGTTCTCTCGGTCCCCCCTCCTCTGTTTTTTTTCGGTGCCTCCAGCTTCCTCCCCCGGTTCGCGTTCGTGCTCTGCTCCCTCTGCTTTTGGTTCAGGTAGAAGTTTTTTTCTCCCCCCTTCACGGCCTCAAGCTTCCTCCATTTTTATCGCCTCTATCGTCCCCCAGCCTCACGCGTGTTCCCTCTGTTTTATTCTTTCTCCCACGGCTCCCCTTGCTTCACGCGTGCTTCTGGTCTCTTCAGTCTCGTCTTTTCTCAGTCCGCGGCCTGACTCCCTCAGCTCCTTTTCTGCGGCTGCCTCCTTTTTCTTTCCTCTCTGCGTCCTCTCTTTTCTGTGTCTTCAGTCTACTCCTCCCCTCCCTCAAGCTCCCTCAGTACTTCCTTTCTGGCGCCTAACTCCCTCAGTTTCTTTTCTTCCGGTGTCACGCTCCCTCGGTCTCTCGTGTCCCCTGTTTCTTTTCTGTCCTCCTGCCACCCGCGTGCCTGAGCCCTAAACCCTAAATTAGGGCTCAGGCTACTTGGGGTGAAACGCAGCTCCTTCCCCTTTCTTTCTTTTTTTTTTTTTACTCAATACCTTTTTTTTATTATTTTTATTATGTATAAAGAGATTTTTTTTTAATCTTAAATAGGAATAAGGGAATGGGATTTTCTTTTATTTTTTTTTTAAAAGATAGGATTTTATTTTTATTTTTTTCTAGAAAGAAAATGATTTGATTGATTGATTTTTGTTTATATATATATATATATATATTTTTTCTACACTGGAGGAAGGATAGGATTTTTGAAAATCTTAAAGGAAATTAGATTTGGATGGTGATTTGATTTTTTGTTTATTTTTTTTTTCCTTTTTTATAAAATGCCCGGACAAAATGGGATGTTCACAGGGGGTTTTGTGGGTTTTTTTTATTTACCTTTTTAACTTTAATTGCAAGTCTTTCTCAAGGACTTTTTTTGTCCAACCTTTCTCATTAAACTTGGCCACATTATTTCTCACCTGGTCAACACACTAGGAAGGAAGAGAACGCAGACATTATCTATGGCTCCATCAATGGTTTCTCCTTCCATGTGATCAACTTTGGAAGCAAATCTGTAGGTACCCTTCATAACACATGTACGCTCCTCTTCCTCTTTGCTCTTTACCGAGTAAAGTTTGGTTTGAGGATGATTTTTGGGGGCCTATCAATGCTGGCAGATTTGGGCATTAGGGATGGTAAAGATTGAAGCAAGTGAAGGAGGCTTTTTGTAACATTATTATCAAGGTAATTTCTTCATATTAGAATAACGTATTTCAGTGATATGGGAAAGAAAATAGTCACCAAAAGAATGGGTCTGTTTTGGAATTTGCACTTCTGTAGTTTCATTCTCTTTTGGGGTTGATTTTGCTGCAAGAAAAATAGGAGTTTTATTTGGGAGGAAAGTGACAAGTGATAAAAAAGGGTAAGTTCTTCTAGCTTATTCTTCTATAACTTTTGGGTTTGTTTGGATGTGAAATTGATGCTATGTAAAGGCTATTATTTGAATTAAATGATGAGATTTTAGTGTTGGAATTAAGGTTTATAGAATGAAGTAATATAGATTAACTTTGTTTGAAACTTTAATCGATATGATTATGCACTTGCCTTTTATTTATGATTCGAAATGTATAGAGATTTTGAATTGATAAGGATATTGGACACATGCATCATGAAAAATATGATTTTATGGGAACCTTTTTTTGATTTCTCAGATGTACTATCATATTAAAACCTTGTCAGAACTTGAAATATGTGAGTTGTTATGCTGATTGTAGTATATTTTTGGGTTAAATTTCACGTTGGAAATTAATTTGCAAAGCTCAAAGTTAAGGGATATGTTTGAATTGGCATCATGCACTGTTGGGGGTTATATCCTTGTGGTACGTAAACTATAAGTTTCATTGTGATAGAAAAAAATGATGGATCCATCGCCAAATTAGAAATACATTTTGATTAGTTCAATTCATAGGCCATACTCTTTCATTGTACCTTGTGGAATGGAATATTTCTAGAGAAGGTAGATTATGTATGGAGTGTATATGGAAAATTTGTCAGGCAAACTTTGTGGCTTACCCTTAGTTGAGGACATTCCAATTGCTTTCAATAGGGTATGGAAAGGGATGCAATCCATTCATTGGATAGCTAATAAGCCATCTACACTTTACCGGTATGCATTTGAGTTTTTCGTTATTTTTTTGCAGGGCATGGATTGGAGCCATTACAATTACTAGATTGAATTTTATTTAAAAGACTGCACTTTTCTAATAAATACAACAAAAAAAAGTATTTTTAATTTCTTAAATTATTTTCTCTGAATTTTTAATTGTTAAAAAAGAAATACCAAGACTATCTTATTAAAGTAGTGAAAAGTTCATAGTGTATCGAGTCAGATGTAATAGTGACAAATGAGAGAAAGTCAATTAAGGGCCATGTTTTGATGGTTTTGCCTTCATTTTTATTTGTTCAAAATATTTAGTTAAATTTCTATAAGTCATCCCTTAATTTATAGTAATAAGAAGTGTTAATAAATCTTCTTATTTTTATACAAATTGAAATTCTCATATAATTTTAAGTCCTTTTCTCCTTTCTATATTTTTTTTTCTTAATCTTTTCACCTTAACGTAAGTATAAGTTGACAAAATTAAACTTGTCCCATCATTTTTCTGCTTTCTTCATAAAGCTAGACCATAATGTCATAACACATTATCATCCACAATTGGCATTCCAATCACTAATTGTTCCATCCTAATTCTGCTTTCTTTCACAAGCCTAAAGAAAGATCATTTCTAATTCCAAACAAGTGAGTATACTCAAACTTCTAGCTGTCTATCAGCACTATGCCATCTATTTGTGAACATTAAATTTCAAATTGGAAAAATTTTGAGCTAACAGCCTCTTTCCCTTCCAGTTCAATACAAAATCTTAATACCAAGAAAATTTTACTCTCTTACAAAGAATGAGCATGTAGCAACACAAACTTATTTTTCGGATAGAACAATAACACAAGCTAATGATAACCTAAAGAGAGAAAAGACCTGCCTTCTCCGGTTCATGATAATGACTTTTCTAGAAGACATAATATTCGAGTGAATGTATCAAACCACCTTAAGTGAATCCTCAACACAGTATATTTTTATTAAAAAGTTAATATCAAACATCTAATTTTTTTAACTTGCATCAAATATTTCATGATTTATCACTTGTGATAAATGCTTATATGTTTTCATTTATCGATTTTATAGCAAATAAGTCATGAAACAATATCAAATCTCTTTAATTTAGAATGATCTACTGCACACTTTGAAGGAGTTCTTAGTGAAGGAAATAAAAGAGATAGCATATGGGATGCTTTCTGTAGGCTTCCAGGCAGAGTCAAAGTTCAAAGGGCAAATTCCATAATATATCATCAATTTTAATACAAAATAATTATCTACTTTTGCTGGACTTTATATTAGTCAGCATCAATTGTAAAATGGTCTATATCAGTTGTCACCAAGTCTCATGCACTAGGTTTTGTTCCCTTCTCATTGACTAAGGGCTCATACTTCTATTGTATAATTCATCAAGTATCTACGACATCTTATTACTATAAAAACTAATATGGTTAATAATCTTTTTTAATGATTGAAAAATACAGCTCAAAATGAGGCATTCTTACTAATGTGAGCCTGATCTTAATTTTTATATCTTTCTCTTTACTGCTACCTTCCATTCTTACAAATGAATATTAAATGATGAATGATGAGCTGTAGCAATATCTTAATCTCTATTTGATAGTTGACTGAAGAGAAGATTCAATTAGATATTATTGGGAGAAGGAAATATGAATTGCTTTTACTGGCAAGCTCACATGGATTTTCCTAGATGCCAAACCCAAGAATGGTATTTAACAGATGTTTTGGGAAGTCTAGATCATTGTGAGGTATCTAAATGTTTTTCTATTCATCCAATTCTTGAGTCGATGTCAATTATACAATTATACACCTTGTCAACTGTAGCATTTTTCTTTTTTCATTTTAGGCTTATTCGATCCCATTCTTAGATTCTCTGTGACCACTATATATAAGCTTAAATTACCATTTGGATTTTTTAGTTTGTGTGTCTTGATTATTGGTTATTTTCAATATGTTTTATGGGAGCAGCTGTGAACCACGGAATTAGCGACAATGAGCTTGAGAAGCTTAGAAATGGGATTGAAGCGTATTTCAGGTTGCCGCTGCAAAAGAAGATGAAGTAAAAGATCAGACTAGGTGATGTTGAAGGCTAAGGAACTATTATTAGGTTACAAGATCAGAAACTAATAAAACAATACCATTTACTTTTTGGTGAAGTAGGAGGAACAATTGAGAAAGTTGCAATCCTTCATTCTACTGCACTTTTCTTTCATTATATGCAAGTTGTTTATGTTCTTCCAAAAACTCTTGAATGCTTCTCTTGTGCTTCTTTCATGGTATGCAAGTTGTTCAAGTAGCATAACATTTTTCCAGATGGGTTTATCTTTGGGACCACTTCTACAACTTACCAGGTAAGCATCTTAGTTTTCCATGTTAGCCACTATTGCTCTTGCTCTATGCTTCAGCTCTCTATTAAGTAGCCACGTCCTTCTCTTCTTCCCATTATGTAGCCATGTTATCCTTCTTAAGAAATCGCATAAATATCAGTCACTATGAATACACGGTCTACCAACGTGGCTTAAAAAAATACAAAGGTATATGTTTCTGAAATCATCACAGAAAACAATTTTTAATCAAAGAAGAATCAAACTAATTACAATGGGTTTTGAGCCACTGCATGCAATTAAAAATTTAATTGACTATTGTCACAAACATGAGAGTCTTTGCAGTAAAATTGGATTGATTGTTGTGGTGTATCGTATTGGCTTAGTTTCAGGAGCAATATGACCATCTTTGTCAAAATAAAATGTGGTCTTCTAAACAAGCCTATGATTGTAAGTTTGGTTTAACAAGTCAGTTACTTCTACAAGAGTCTGATTTCTGCTACGCTGCTTAACATTATACTGTTTTAAATTAAGGATGACAAGGAGTAAAGAACATTGTCTGCTTCTTTATACATGAAAGGTAGTCTGGCCTTGCGCTTTGCTTCCCTGTTTGCACAATATGCTGGAGATATCCTCTCAATTTTTTGTCCAAAAAATAAGACTGATCTAGGCCAAGTATATTGAGGTCACATTTTTCTTCCCTTTCGTTGCAACTGTTGTATGGAGTTGTGAGTCTGTGATGCTATCTACAGAGTATTTGGAGATTTGTCAGTGTTGGCCTTTAATACAACTGCAATATTTGCTGCAAACACTTGGTCCCCACGCACTGTTTCATGCACTATAGCTTGCATCGGGAAATGATTTTTAGAATTTGCACCTTGTAGCATTCTTACATTCTGTGCATCAGTGACAACAATATTGCTTTCAACCTGTAAAGATAATAAAGCACAATTATGTTTAATTAATAGAGTATACATTTTTTTGCCAAAAACTTCCATGGCTATAAAAGTCTCTATTGGCGAAGCCAAAGTAATCCCCAGACTCTTGACCAAGGTCTCCTTTAACTCCTTCATCATTACATTTTATCTTTTTTTCCCACATTTTGTATTCAAAGAGGAATGATTCACCATTACCAAAAAATTTAACTCCTTCATTCTTTAAAAAATTGAATAATTTTTTCATCAAATGCTCATAAAGGAAATCAAATATATAATCCTGTTTGTCTGGGACTTTTATTTTGGCAATATGACGTTTAAAAGGATAAGTAGTTTTTGGGCGGCAATATCCTGTGTGTAAATGTAATGATGCATTGATATTGTTTATCACTTCATCTAATAGTGATACTGTTTCCATCGCGTCCCTTACCAAATACTTGCTCCAATAAATATACCCACTAACACAACTAATGCCTCACCAATCCAAAAGACACATCAATTAACAAGTCACAGTGCTTGCTCATTGAACCCACCACTCAAGCGTCTAAAGAACCACCATACCTCATCAATATTCAATCAATTATCTACCCTCATGAATGTGGCTCAAAAACATTCCATAATTGATTTTGAAAAACGTTAAAGAAGTTAAAAAAAAAAAGTTAATTAGTTCATGCACTTACCTATTACAAAAGCAGCACACACTGTAAATAACTTTATCAATGCACTTGCTCTCCCTACACCATGGTCATTTACTCTCCGTGCTACACAAAAGATGTCCCCCACAGGCTTTTAACTCTATTTTGAAAAGGATCATTTGTTGGTTACCTATTTTGGGGCTCATAAGGGGGTGCACCTGTTGTCAGAGTATGATTGAACGTGATGTCAAAATATGATATATTAGTTATGCTCACATAAAAAATTTCGAGTGGTTTATTTATAACTATAAATATCTTATGATGTCTAATAACTAATATATGATGCAGCTAAGATATGGATTTTTTTTTAATGTCTTATATTTCGTACTCCATTTTTTTCTTAGAAAAAAAATTAATTGAATGTAAGAAATATATATATATATATTTACTTTTATTTTGATTCTTAAAATTTTTCCTATTTTTAAATTCATAGCAATTTATATATGAAGTAGGTAAGATATGGATATTTTTTTAATGTCTTATAATTTGTACTCCATTTTTTTCTTAAAAAATTCAATTGAATGCAAGAAATAGATATTACTTTTATTTTTATTCTTAAAATTTTTCCTATTTTTAAGTTTATAGGAATTGATTATTCTCATGCAACCATACTAATTTGGTGTCTAATGATATCATAATTCTCAAATTTTTTATTGGCACAATTCCCTCCATCGCTTTCCCATTTTTTGCCATTTTTATAAAGAAGTTTTATATGAATGGTTAACTATGAAGTTATTTTCATTTTCATTTTACAAGTAAATTCACCTATGTAGAACATTCTACTGTCTAAATTCCTATATGATGAATTATTAGTATTCTACATAATGGCCCAAAAACTTTAAAAGTAAATTTCAAATTTGACAATCTAAGATTGAAATTTCCTTAGGTAAGTAGCAGGTGTAGCCATTGCTTTATTATATGTATTCATATTTGATATTTGCCATGATAACTCATTTTTATTGTACCTATTTTCCAATTATTTCACCTTATGAAGATCTCATTAGTCCTTTTTTCTTGAGTCATTTTGGCAATTCATATGATATGCAATCACCACTCTATCTCTCATAAAGAAATTAAATAGGTTGTTTTATTTCACAAAACTAGAATATAAAAATAATATTTAATATAATTTATTTTCAAAATAGAAATTAGTGCTGACAAAAAATATCTTGTAAGGAAAAAATTACCCTTTGAACTCATCTATGCCGATATATCTTTTTTCTTTTTGTTGTCATATATGCTGACATATTAAACAAATCATACATTATAACTCACAGCGCCCCATGTGTGCACCTATAATTAGTCATAAGTCATTGATGAGTTTTATTTTTTTCAAAAATAAGACAAAGGTATAATTCTTGTCCCATATGTTTCACTTTAAACCTTTAATTTTATAAAATCGCATTGTGCAAAAGCACCTAAAACCCTAATGATGCAAATCATGTATTAATTTTAAGGTTATAATTATTTATCGTAAGAATTTAAAATTATTTTAATTGTAATTATAATATTTTTCCAATAATAATTATTATTATAAGATTAATAATATACAATAATATTAATGATTTATCTTTAAAATATACTAAGTCATCATTTTCTGTTATTGTTTTACCAAAATGGACTTATGCCATTTTCTGTTATTTAGCTGTGTTAATAACTACGAAATTTTTACTTGCATATTTTAAAACTTAAAAAATTATAATAAAACTTAATAAAATTAATAAAGTACAAAAATGAAAATTGTACCAAAATTAAGGAACCAAATATACTTTTACCATTAAAGAAATCAACCATTGTATCTTATATATTTTTTAATGGGAAACAAAATTCACTTACCTATGATTATAATTATGAGAAGTAAAACGTGGGGTTATATATAAATGGGCAAAATAAGCTTTTGATCCCTATAGTTTTAGGTGATTTTGAAATTAGTCCTCAAATTTTAATTTTTTTTAAAGAACTCCTTAAAGTTATGGCCCTATAACACGTTAGTCCCGTCTTTTCCATATATTGTAGCAAGGACTTCCATGTGGCATAAACTCCATTAGACTTGCTGTGATGGCTGATGGAGGAATGTGTGGCAATTGAGAGGATAGCAAATAGGCAACACACTAGGACTTTAATCTTCCAGCTGGATCAATAGAGGAAGTGTCATTCACGGAGGTTAGGTTTATGCGAGAGACCTGTGTAAATCTTGGAGAGAGAGCTACGCGAAGCATTGAGGGAGAGAGATCTATGCGAATCGTTGAGGGATAGAAAGCTGCTTTTGGCATAGCACACCAACAACATTATCCATTAGAAGATTTAATGTGTTTTCTATTAGAACTCCACATCTAGATCCAGTTTAAAGGAGTTCAAACAAAGAATATTGTTGGGGGAAAACAAGTAGCTTTTCTTTCTAGTTCGAAGAAGGAATAATATTCTGGTTTTGTGTTTTATTGGACAGAAGCATAGCATAACAAATAGCTTTTTTAGTGTTTCTTCATCTTTTATGTCAGAAGTACAAAAGGGATTTGTGTTTAGATTATATTAAAACTTTTTATTAGTCTTTATTTAGATGTACTGTTTGACTTGGTTTTGTGCATGTAAATTGGCATGGAGAGATCCGACAATGCTAGTTTTTGGCAATCTACAAATGCATATGCATTTCCCGTGATGCTAGTTTTTGGAGGGAGTGCCATGCTTTGTTTATGTGCAAAATGGATATATATATATAACTTCAATTATATGATCGTACAAGTGGAGCCTCCTTTTTTTCTTTTCTAAAAAAAATATTTGCATACACCCTTACATTAAATGAGGACCAAGTCCTTCATAGGATTCCATACGATCTTTAGAATGCTATTACACGAGGGTGGTGGTTCCCTATAGATAAAGGTATCAAAACCAAGTGAATGTGCCATTCTAGCCAACTAAGCCAAGTGTTCTACACTCGAGTCCCCAATAAATCATCCATGTTGTGTTGCCATTAATTAGCAAACTTGGAGCCCTCTACACATCCATTCTAATACAATTGCTTTTGGAGGGATCCATTTAGTTCTACTAGCAATTTCTCTTTTCATGACACAAAGTTGTTAACTATATAGAATGTATTGCCTCTATAAACAACTAGATGCAAATCAATTTGTCCACAAGATCCGAGTGCAGTTGGATTATATGGAATGCCAAATCTGCATATATATATATATATGTTAAGACAATACAAATGATCAATATATATATATCATGAGAGAAACCTTGATTAATAGAAACCAGTAAATTAAGATAATGATATACATATATAAGAGATGCTCATCGTAATATTGTCTACAAATGGCAGAGTGAAGTACAGTATCTCCATTGACAATACTTAAGCAATTGGTAAGGTGCTATATTTGAATTTAGGAATATTGGATATGCCTCCATCTTTCTCCACGATATTAAAGAAAAAACCTTCTAATGGATGATGTTGCTGGTGTGTGATGCCAAAAACAGCTATCTATCCCTCAACAATTTGCACAAATCTCTCTCCCTTAATGTCACATAGCTCCAAGATTTGCACAGGTCTCTTGCATAAACCCAACCTCTATGAATGGAATTTCCTTCATCGACCCAATTGGAAGATTAAAGTCAATGAGTTGCTTATTTGCTATTCTCTCAGTTGCCACACATTCCTCCATTGGCCACCTCAGCAAGTTTAACAGAGTTTATGCCACATGGAAATCATTGCTGCAATATATGGAAAAAAGGGGGCTAATGTGTTACACGACCATAACTTCAGGGAGTTCATTAAAAAAAATTAAAGTCCAAGGAATAACTTCAAAATCACCTAAAACTATAGGATGAAAACCTTATTTTTCCCTATATAAATAAATAAACAAATGTACGAACACATGCGGCAGTTTGTTACTAGCGCAGCGTTACAAAAATAACCAAAGGTGTGGCGTGATAGGAACAAATCATGGTATGCTTGATTTAAGTACATAATCAAAATTCAAGCCATTTAATTAATCTAGCAGCAAATGAGATAATGTTGTCAATCTTTTTTAAATATATTTGATATTGATATTTAAGCTAAATTTATGTTGAATATATGTAATTGTCTATTATCTAATATCTAAAAAATACTTGTCATATTATTATTATTAGATTATTAGATAACCGGAAACAAGACGAGAGATATGTTATTTTCTATTATTTATCCGTCCTCATCCCGAATTAAAATTAAAATTAAAATTTATATCTAAAAAATACTTGTTATATTTTTCCAAACATTGTTTAAATTTTTTTTTATAATTATAAACTTAAATCATAATTTTAATTTAACAGATTTTGTATTGTGTAGATAAGGATTACCAAAAGCAGAGGATCGTGACTCATAACTGCATAACAATATCTCAACCAATTAAATTTTACCAAAAACGTTTCGTTGGACTCTCGCAAATCGGGTATAAATTCATACTCCGCCCAGGGAAGGAATTTAACGCTGAGATTTGTGATCCTTCTTCTTCTTTTTTCTCGTGTTGTTTTGGTTTGGTTTTGATTCGAGCATTTGCTAGAGGAAAGAATGGCGATCGACCTTACTCCCCAGTTGGCCAAGAAAGTGTACGGAGGTAGTGGTGGCTCTTACCATGCTTGGTCCCCCTCTGAGCTTCCCATGTTACAACATGGCAACATCGGTGCTGCTAAACTCGCTCTCGAAGAGGATGGTTTTGCGCTTCCTCACTACTCAGATTCTTCTATGGTTGCTTACGTTCTTCAAGGTATTCTTTTGTCTGTGATCGTTTTTTTTCCTTGATATCTTTTATGGAAAGCATCTTTTTCATTAGCATGGCATGATTTTATTATTATTATTGGAATCTACTTTGATATTGAATTCTTGACATATGGATCGTGTTTTCTTCATATTCTTTTGATCCTTGCAGAACTTAAATTGTCTTATATATTAGGACTAAGACTCAATAATTGTTTGTTGTGAGTGTTTAGTAGCTATGAAATATCATAAAAGCATTTACAGGGGAAGGGGTACAATAATAATGGGTAGGCAATGCTGATATCAATTATCATGGAAGAATGACCATATCGGACATAGAATTTCTTAGTGTCACTGGTTGTGCATGGTTATTATTTTCTGTTGTTGAACTCGTGATAATTGCAATTACGAATTCTATGCTTTTTTTTTTTTGGGAATCACCTTTACATTGATTGATTAGCTAGTGGTTCGAATTTTAATTATTTTTGGGGTTGATTAGTTATTATTTTTGGTGGATCATTGAGATGCTTGTACTTATTTCACAAGTTTGGGACTTTAAACTTCTGCCATTGTGTGATTGGGTGACTTCTGTTTAATTCCTCAGATTTTTCATATTGATACCTCTGAAAGATTTGGGATAATGCACTTCTCCATGTCCAATTTCATTCCCTATTGTTTTGAAGTTACTTGGGGGGCGTATTTTAGTACCAAAAACAATGGTGATTTGGTTACTGTCTTACTGGCGTCTTGAAAAATTGTGAACTTTGTTTTCTGATTCTAAATTTTGGGTGTCACATCAGAGATCGGTCAATTTAAATGTTGGGATTGTGTGTGCTCCAGTGGTGGTTATTTCGTTGTGGGATATATAATGTTGGATTAGTATCTTTTAGGCTTATAGTTCATACTTTTTTGTGAAATGGTGCTAAGTTTAACTCGGTTTATGGAGTAGGTGGTTGTTGCTCTCAAAGTTGAAATTTAAATCCCTAGGTTAATCATTTTTCTATGCGGTAATAAAGGATGGAGCACTTTGAGAGAAAGATAAGAGTTGACTTAGCTTTTAGTACGGGAAGTGATGAGGTTGCTTGTGTGTAACTGTGAATGAAAAGCCTAGCTCGCATGACACCTGTTAGCTTTGTTGGTATGATGGATGTTAAGTTTGGGAAGTGATGTTAAACTGTTATTGTCGTCATACTATTCTATTATATTATAATATTCAAATTTTCAATTTAGCAACTGGATAGTATTTCTTGAGCATGATATTATTTTCGTTAATTTTTTATACAGGAAATGGAGTTGTTGGAATTGTGCTTCCTGAATCACAAGAGAAGGTTCTTGCAATCAAGAAGGGCGACGCCATAGCCCTTCCTTTTGGTGTTGTTATTTGGTGTTATAATAAGGAGGATACTGAGTTGGTTGTTCTTTTTCTCGGTGACACTTCTAAAGCTCACAAGGCCGGTGAATTCACCAACTTCTTCCTCACCGGTTCTGATGGAATTTTCACCGGATTTTCTACTGAGTTTGTGGGCAGAGCTTGGGACTTGGAAGAGAAGGATGTTAAGACCATAGTTGGAAACCAATCAGGCAGGTGCATTGTGAAGCTTGATGGGAATAATATTAACCTTCCTGAGCCAAAAACTGATCATCGTAATGGCATGGCATTGAACTGTCTTGAGGCACCATTAGACGTTGACATTAAAAATGGTGGCAGAGTAGTTGTTTTGAACACCAAGAATCTTCCATTGGTTGGTGAGGTCGGACTCGGAGCAGATCTTGTTAGGTTGGATGGAAGTGCCATGTGCTCTCCTGGATTTTCCTGTGACTCTGCCTTACAAGTTACTTATATTGTCAGAGGAAGTGGTCGAGTTCAGGTTGTTGGCCCTGATGGTCGCAGGGTATTGGAGACAACAGTGAAAGCTGGTAATCTATTCATTGTACCAAGGTTTCATGTGGTCTCAAAGATTGCTGATCCAGATGGAATGGAATGGTTTTCCATCATCACCACCCCTAAGTACGTCTTCTCACTTTTTTTATACCATAATATTTTCACTTATTCACATTTGTTATTCTTTCAATCAGCTATCTGATGTTTTGCTTTCTATTTCATTAAATTATTTTTATAGGAAAAATTGTATGTCATATATAGTAGTTTCATTGTTTATTTTGTGAGGAATAATTAATTCTATATCATGTTTATGATTCTCTTTTTTTGTCATCACTCCCATCTACTGAAATCAGCATGATTGTTGGGGAAATCATATATTGCATAACAAACTTCTTGGTTGCTTGCTTGTCAGGTGAAAAACGTTAAGATGACCTTTTCTATACATCTCTCTAATAGAACATGTAAATATATTTGATGATATGTTCTATGTAACTTCTAACATTGTTTATGGTTCTAACTATACCTCATTGTATGACAGTCCTATTTTTACCCATTTGGCTGGAAGTTCTTCGGTATGGAAGGCTCTATCTCCTACAGTTTTGCAGGCTGCTTTCAATGTGGATTCAGGACTTGAACAACTTTTCCGTTCAAAGAGGACTGCTGATGCCATTTTCTTTCCTCCACCAAAATAGATAGACTAGAAGTCTGGCTGCTTTTTATGAATTCTACTTTTTGCATTTAGAATAATATTTAGATTTTCAACAAATTTTGAGTTCTATCTTTTATGTTTTAAGGAAAGTTTGGAGTTGCCTCAACTATATTTAGTGTTTTTAATGAAATTATTTTTGGTTTTAATATATTTCTAGCATTATTAACTTCTCTCTTAATATATTTTATCAAAAGTGGATGATATTGCTCTTACTTCTCAGATTTTTTTGGAAAAAATAATTTTCAAATTTACTGTAGATAACTTAATATTTTTGTAATTCACTTATTTGAATTTTTGAAACCTCTAACCTTGTATAGAATTGAAATTGAAAATTTTAATAAAAAGTATGTATAAATAATCATTTAACATCATTAAATTTTTGAAGCACTAATAAAAATCCTCAACAAATTTTCCGAAGATCAATCATCATTATTACTAGGCATTTTAATGAGATAAAATCATTTTTGCAGTAAATTTTTTTTTTTCGGAAGCCTACTTGAACTTAGAAATATATCCAATTCAATTTATATAGCTCAATCAATTAAAAGACTCCTAAACGAGGAAAAAAAACTCAGAACAAAGCAAGCATGAGAACAAACACAGCAATGGCTCAGCGCGCCTAGAGATGTTCAAGAAGAATGAAATTGAGCTGGTGCACCGGGGTGAGTGATAGTCGCGTGCATGTATGTATGCCAAGCTGAACGGTGTTTCTTCCTCAAAGCGTTTTTTGTTTTACCAAAAAAAAATCATTCAGTATTCGGTTTTGATTAATCCGGATTCATTCAGTTTCAAACCTAGGACATTGTGCTCAAGTGACCATTTTGATTGTTTTTTCCTTTAGTTAAGACATGAGAAGAATGGTAACATTAACATGGATTCACCGAAAAAGAAAACATTGAATATGGATTATGGGAAGCAAGCTAATCAAAATCATACCATCATGCCCATGGCTTTGTGATTTCCGTCACCAATTCTGCAGTACCTTAATTATTTGGGCCCTGCGCCTCTTCTGTATAAAAAAATCAATTATATAATTTAGCTTTTGTGTGTATTATATGAAGTTTTAGTGTAAGATGGGTCTAGACTTATAAATAATATGATTTTTATATATAAATTTCTGTATATTAACAGAGTTTACGCATAATAATTAATGATAAGTGCATGTTGCTATAAATTTCATTATATATTATAAACACATCTTCAAATATAAAAAATTAAAAATAAGCTTCATTATAAGTCTATGGGGAGCTTCATAACTTATAAATATGATTTATTATAAATTTTATATTTGACATTAATATTAATATTGATTATTAAATAAAAATTTACACCATTAGGACTAGAATGGACACATTACATCCTAAATCCTAATATCTCGTATATTTTATGTCGATTACATAATGGAAAAGGCCAAACTTGCCCTTTCATCAGTATCTGGGCGGTAGCTATTGCTAGTGAGTAGAGTGGAGAAGATTACAGAAATATGCTAACAATAACTTCCTCGTTTTGGAGTTTGGGAGAAGAAAAAATGGCGCCGTTGAAATCCCTACAGCAAGAGTACCCACTCCTTGATTCTAGCTTTCAAGCTTTTTGTGCTTCCCACGGCATTTTCTCAGGTACCTTTCGTCTACTTTCTTCTTCAATTCCCAATGTATTCATCTACTCCGTGGTGTTTCAATTTGTGACGACTACTAATTGTGAGAATCTATTTCTATTTTGAGATATCTCCATTACCCGTTTCCATTGTGCAACGCTTTGTTAATGCATTCGCAATGTTTCCATCTTCTCAGTGGAAGAGTTCCTCCTGCGTGATATTGATCTATTGATTTCTTTTGCGGATAAGCAGTCCACTTCACAGAGACTGAAGCAGGTTAGGCCTACTCAATCCCCACACCCACCCACACCCACACCCCCCCTAAAAAAAACCGAAGAAAAGAAAATCCCTCTTTTGAGGGGGTCAAATTCTTTTTATTGTTTATTTATCTGCTGGTAAAATGTATTCAAAGGTTTCAGGCTGTTTTACTTTGAGTACGTAGGGAATCAATCAACTTCTATCTATTATAGATGCTTTGCATCAACCATTATTGACCGGGCTGGATCTGTTGGAAGATGCTAAAAGGAACAAATATGTATTATCCACTGGATGTCAAGGGTATTTTCAGTGCAACATTGATATATTACTTGCTCTCGTTTACAATAGAGTCCTAGTAAATGTTGTTATTGGTTTATAAAGGGAGTGATGATGGAGTTGAAATTAGGGCTGTACAGATGACGATTATTTAGTGTTTTAACTTGTGGAAATCAGGATTGATGCATTGCTTGGGGGTGGATTACGTCAAGGACAATTAACTGAACTTGTTGGGCCATCTTCATCCGGGAAAACACAGGTAAGAACTAAGGATTACTTGTTTACTATAAAATCATATGCTTTCACCTCCTTATTTAGCACATGATGCAACTTTAGCAGAACACTTATTTCCTCAATATGAATTGCGATCTTCCATTTCTTCGTATCTGTTCAGATGCAAATTATTTAATTTTTTATTTTAATTGTAGGCTTGCCTACAGTCTGCCTCAACTGTTTCAAAGAAGCATATGAATTCTGTCATATACTTAGATACATGCAATTCCTTTTCTCCCAATCGCATTGCCCATTTTGTTGGTCAGTCCTCTGGTTCAGTCATTAATGATCAGGTTACTATGTATCGACCTTTGTGTACATTGTTTATTCTTGTTTGTTAACTGTCCGTAAAAGCTGGTTTTCTTTTCTTTATTTGTTCTTCTTATCTCTTAGTCTAGGCTGATCACAAACATCTTCAGAAAGCATTGGAAAGAATAATCTGCTATTCAGTGTTTGACATTTTTCAAATGTTTGATGTGCTGCATCAGCTGGAAATTAATTTGAAATCCAAGGTTATCAACTTCTCATTGATGCATTTTAGTTGGTTTTGTATTTCCTTCTATCAAATAAATGACTACTATATCCTTGTACAGATGTTCAAATCAGATTGTCAAGTTCGATTGCTTATTATTGATTCAGTTTCTTCACTGATTACCCCCATCCTTGGGAGCAGCGGTCCTCAGGGTAGGGTGACTATTTGCATATTAAATTTCTTGGCATTCTAGCTAATACTTTTCATGCCTTTTTTGATAATTTCAAATCATGCCACAGTTTATCCTCTTCTTGTCCTTTTATTTGTCTTCTTAACTTTCTTGACATTCTCATGCACTAAGATATACTCTCAGTTACTTGACAAATAATTAAAGAATCATACTTGTATTAGGCAAGTTTCATAATCTGGTACCAGTCTTCGCTGACTATCAGAGTTTTTCTGTGAATAATGCTATCTTGAACGTTTAGATCACATTATTTTTTGCATTGTGCGGTTGCTGTCTATCTTCATTCCTCAAGCATCTCCCTCTTTTATGTAATTTATTTTCTTAATAATCTGTTATAAGTTCAATCTCCTCAGTTGACTGGCAGTTGCTTGCCCCTCTATATGTTGAGGGGGATGTAAGATGTGAGCAGCATGCATCTTTTAATTTACACACTATGTGCCAGCAAAGGTGTTCAAAAGACCAAGTCATCATATTATGCTATAGGGAAGCTGAAGCACAAAACTATATCATGCCTTATATTACTTGGTGTCCCCGTGTCAATTCTAGTGTCTGATTCTAGTTTCTCTAGTTCATCATTTTTCAATATATTTGTGTTTATATTTGGAATCTTTAGTCAGATCTGGATTTGTCGGTTCAATTTTATTAATTTTTGTTTATTTATAATTGGTTGGCAAGATTTAAAGATGGCACACCTTTGGGCAGTATGCAGTTTTTGCTATGATTTGGTTTATTTGGTTGGAAAGGAATGCTAAGATTTTTAATATTGTCTTGGACTTATGGAAAAGGGTAGCATAGCTTGCTTCCCTTTGATGTTCTGTCTATAGTTGTTTCAAGGGAGTCTCTTTGATTGGTATAAATAGGGATACTGGCATATTGTTATTTTCTAGAGTTCAAATAAATTTTTTTTCTTTTTTCCTTCCCCTGCATTGGGTTTTTTCTCTTAGGAAGCTGATTTATCTTCCTGTGTTATAATGCTCTTCCTATCTAATAAAACTTCTTTTTCTATCCATAAAATAAAAATGAGGTTAGATGGCCATGTGGGATGGATGGATTGAAAGTTTTCTTTTGTGATGAGGAGTTTGGTTCTCTGGATAAGCTATCTTTAGATCATGTTCTTTCTTATTCTGTTTTATGCTCATCAGTGGTAATATCACCCTTCCATTCCCCGTCTAATTATCCATGCATCTACTTTCTTTCTTTCTTTTTTGTTTCAGTTAAGAGAGTCCTATTTCCATGATAAAAGGACCAATTACCAATTAACTACTCAGAAATCTAGAGGTTTACATTTTATGGGTGATTTCAGGACATGCTTTGATGATATCTGCTGGATTTTTACTAAAGAAATTAGCACATGAGCATAATCTAGCAGTCTTGGTAAGTTTTGCTTCTTTCCTCTTTTATTCCCACCAGGTGATAAGGAAAATGCTTATATATTTTTCTTGATGTGCTTTTCATATTGTTTTCCAATTAAAAGTTAACATGTTGATTGTTTTTTAATACATTGTAGATTTAGTCATTAATTATATATTAAAAGTATTAGTCTCTTGAATTTAAAAAAATTTAAAATGTCTACATGTTAAATTTTAATTGGAAAATAACATGAAGAGCATATAAGTTTAGTTCAGGTAATAGTCCTTTCAGTAGTTATAGCCTATTAAGTCAAGCCACCAAAATCCTAATTTTTTATTTCTTATTAAATGGGTAAATTCATCCAGTAAAAATATTTGCAGCTGCAGCTGCAGCTGCGTCTGCGTAGTTTTTTTCTTTTTTTGGGCCCACAGCTGAATAGTTGGATTCTTTTCCCTTTATGAGAGTTCATTGTTAGGGAAATGGACCCCCTCTCAAACGAACACATAGGAAGCATGTTGCTGAACCTCATACTTTTCTCTTGTACTTCATTCTTGTATTCCCTTCATTCTTTGTTATATATGTTGATGTTGGTATCAATTTTAGACTTGATCTCTGTTAAGGAAAGCAACTTGTATACAATTGTTTGTTGCATTTTGATGCTTGGAGCAAATGGCTTTATCTTTTCAGGAGTCAATTTTGAGAACCTTCCCAAACTTGAATAATTACTACCCGTCTTATTCCAATAACCAATAGCCTCCTAAGTCATCAAGCAGTGCGTCGTTGTCTGATCATCTCTCATAGTTTGTTGCCTTTTCTTGACGGCCACCAATGCCTCCTGTCAGCCCATGTTTTTATCTTTTTCTGTTAAATAACTGTCAGCCATTGAGTTTCTTTTTTGGCCCCAAATATGTCCAACTCAGTTATTAAATTCCTCAAGCTTGTGGCAAATGTGAAGAAGAACATGATTATAAATACTTTTCTCTGCAATTTTTTATCTAGAAAATATTTCAGAAATTACAACTGATATGTGGAATTAGCTAGGCCAACAGTAGGAAGGAAAGAAGGGGGAGGGGAGGGATAAACGCAATACAACAAATGGGCCTGAATTCTATCTTTGAAATAATTTCAAACTTAAATGCTTTGATTTGTGATGATATGGCTAGGCATCTATAAATCTTTCAAATAATAATTTCAGTGGAACTAATGTTGAAGGTGACTAATCACATGGTGGGCGGTGACTCTGGTACTTCCAAACCAGCCCTAGGAGAGAGTTGGAAGACTGTGCCACATGCACGAATTTTGCTTTCTCGTGATTCGGAGAGTAATATGTGCAAATTTTCAATTCTAAAACATCCATCCATGGTATGCCCCGTTGTCAGAAACATTTACTTGATGTTGTAGTATACTTAGTCAATTTCCTTTTTTGGCTTTATATGGGAGGCTGCAGTCTTCTCTGCATCATTTCACTCATCTATTGCATTATGTTTCAGAGTTGAACGATTGTAGAAATTGATGGGTCTAATTTTTCCGTTCTATTTCAGGCTTCTGGTAGGGCTGCAAGTTGTATTTTTTGTGGCCGTTAATATGACTGACTCAAAATTAGACATAATTCATACAAGAATTTTTAACGTCGTTATTTTACGTCTAAAGGAAATCTTTCCTGCATCTCACACATTGTATATAGAATGTGGTCAATCTGTCAGTTACTTAAAGCAACATTTTTATCCTGTAATATTCATTAAGTTTCGCACACCCTTGTTGTATCACTATTAACATGTGCAGTAAAATTAATGATAATGGGGGCGATGTAATGGTGCGCGCCACTGATGCCATTTCTCTCAGTTTTTTTTTCTTAACACTAATGAAGACCGAAAGCAGGCCTAACGTCTTCATCATGTAGCCGTCTCTGGATTCTTGTCAGTGAAAAGAGTGGCCTTTGGAGGAAGAGGTTGGCCTTGGCCCATCCATGTAAATCGGAAAGGCTGGACGAGCCAAGTCTTGTGGCCCAAAGTGTTTCTGAAGCTTTGTATTGTGGGCCTTAAGATTATGTTTTGCTCCCAACAAAGTATTCGATAGAGAACGAAAGGTGTCGGCTGTCATTTATCCAGACAGAAAATTATTTTTATTCTATATGACTCTTTTTTTGGGCAGTATATGTGACTTGTTTTTTGTGATATATATTTCACTTCCTTTAAAAATATCAAAATTACAAAATTATATAGAATATCTCAATCTTTTAGATAAAAAATCTAAATCTGAACGAGTTGGATTGAGTTTTGTTTAACTAGTTGACTTGGTTTGGATTGTCTTCATATGTTGTTGGGTTAACTGGTTAAGTTGTCTTGATAGGGTTTTTTATTTGTAGAGCAAAAAAAATAAAGATTAACTTTTGAAAAGAAGTTTTTCACACATGGTTTTGTAAAATTATATTTTATTTTTAAAATAAATAAATTTGTTATATAACTTTTAGAAATTTTCAAATAAATATACATAATTGGATGGGGCTGAATAAAATTGACCAGCATAGTTAACTTTTATGTGTAATCCGACATAAACCAATATATTGGCCAAAAACAACATTAACCGATATGTTATAGAGCTGATAACTGAGTCACGTATCCTCTATTTCGGCTCTTGCTACAACTATTCAGGGATCTTGATTATGGCTTGGGGATTTTAATGATATCATTGCCCAAAGTGAGAAATGGGGAGGAGGATCAATCAGTCAGAAAAATTTGAAATTTTCAGAGATTTGTGGATAATTGCAACTTCATTGATCTTGGCTTCGAAGGTAGCAGATACACTTCGGATAATCATCATAGTGGAGGAGCCATATCAAGGAGCGTATTGCAGAGCTTTTGGAAATGTGGAGTTCAGAAACACTTTTCCCAAGGCACAGGTTTTCTATTTGGAGCCCATTGGTTCTGACCATGCTATGCTTTTTGTTGATTTGTTGTTTTCTGATTCAAAAACTCCAAGACAATAAATTTGAAGTGGTTTGCACTACTTATGATGATTATAGAAATCTTATAAAACATAAATGGGGCCAGTTACAGGGGGAAGGGATTGATAGGATTCGGGATATTATCTGTCGTTTAGATGTGTGCAAGAAGGTATTGATTGATTGGAGCAAGAAAGCTTTTCCAAATAATAAAAAACTCATTAATGAATTGATGTTGAAACTTGTGGAATGTAGACAAGGACTCTGTACTGAAGAAAGCTTGAGGTTTGCAGAAAGTATTATTGATGAAATAGAGAATTTATGCGATAGGAAGGAATGGTGTTGGTGGCAACGCTCACGAATAAATTGGCTGTCTGCTGGGGACAAGAATTCGCGTTTTTTTCACCTCACTACCATTCAAAGGCGTCAGAATAATAGCACTGTTAGAATTAAAAATAATGACGGGGTTTGGTTAGATGAGGAAAGTGAGATAGCTTCTTGTATTTCTAGTTTTTTTGAACATTTGTTTACTTGCTCTGGCCCTAGACCGTTACAGCCTGTTTTGCAATTTGTGAAAAAGAGGATTGATGATAATATGAATAAAGATCTAATAAGTCTAGTTACAATAGCTAAGGTTAAAGATGCAGTTCTTCAGCTTGGAGGTTATAAAGCACCTGGTCCGGATGGATTTTCAGGTAAGTTTTATCAATATTCATGGGATGATATTGGTGATAAACTGGTTCTTATGGTGAGGGATTTTTTTTATCTTAAGGAATTGATTGATCACTTAAAAGACACTAATATTGTGCTTATCCTAAAGATTGATCATCCAGAAACTGTTGGACAATTTAGACCAATAGGATTGTGTAACTTTGCTTACAAAGTACTATCTAAGATCCTTGCTAATCGAATGAAGAAAGTTCTTAATGTCTGCATTTCTTGTAACCAAGGTGCTTTTGTGGCTGGTAGATTAATTCAAGACAATACTATCTTCCACTATTTGAAAAATAAAAGGTTTGGGAGGAAATATGAGTTTGTGTTGAAAATTGATATGAATAAAACATATGATCAAATAGACTAGGATTTTTTGGAGAGTGTTATGCTTAGTATGGGTTTTTGGAGTGCTTGGGTTAATTGGATTATGAGTTGTGTTACATTTGTTAAGTTTAATATCTGTCTCTTTGGTAAGAAAATCCATGAGTTTAGACTCCAAAAAGGATTGAGGCAAGGTGATCCTTTATTACCGTATTTGTTTATAATTGTGGCTGAAGTGCTCTCTTTGATGATTAATGATGTTGTGGATAGGGGTGAATTGAAAGGCATAAAACTGTCTAGAAGTTGTCCAACATTAACCCGTAATTTTTTTTTGCTGATGATGCATTATTTTTTATGAAGGCTGATACAGTAATTTGTGCCAAACTGAATGAGATTTTGGGTGCCCAGTGTGTTGCTTCTGGCCAATGTATTAATTGTGATAAACCCTGTATTTTCTTTTTTAAAAACACCCCTAATGATGTGAAAAGTTTTGTGTGTCAAATTTTGAATGTCTCTGATTTTGTAAGCCCTGGTAAATATTTGGGTGGCCCTAGTATGTGGGGTAAATCTAAGAATGAGGCACTGGCATATGTTAGAGAAAGGGTGGGGGAAAAGGTTCAGTCATGGAAATCAAAGTTATTGTCTTTCGCAGGGAGAGAAATTATGATAAAGGCTGTTTTCAATGCTATCCCTGTCTATCCTATGACTATATTTAAATTTCCCAAATAATCTTGTAAGGAACTTGATAGTTTGATTTCTAAGTTTTGGTGGGAAGATAATGGAGAGGGTACTAAGATTCATTGGAAGGCTTGGAAAAATTTGATTAAATCTAAAACGGATGGGGGTATGGGTTTTAGAGATTTTGAGGTATTGAAGAATTCTCTATTAGCCAAGATTGCATGGTGTATCTTACAAAATCCTGAGGACCTTTGGGTCAAAGTCCTCAAAGCTGTGTATTATCCTCATTGTGATTTTTTACAGGCTTGTAAAGGTCATAAGGCTTCATAGGTATGGAGTAGTATTTTGTGTGGAAGACAAGTCATTGAGAAGGATCCTTGTTGGTCCATTGGTAATGGGGCCTCGATGTCTATTTGGGGTGATAAATGGCTTCCTAATATTACGGGACATTGTTTGCCTTCTAATAATATGTCCCTTGCTATAGAGATAAGAAGGTGATGGAACTTATTGATAATGTGAGATGGAATTTACATTTAATTCAGGGTAAAGTAACTGAGGATGTACTTCCTAAGATTAATTGTATTCCTTTGCCCAGAACTATTCGGGAAGAAAGAAGAGTATGGGTTAGGGCAAAGAATGATTGCTATAATGTTGAAAGGGGGTACTATATTGAATTGGATAGAAAAACTAAGCATAACACTAATGGGCCAAGTACTTCTATTGGCCCAAATAGGGATCTTTGGAAAAATTTATGGTGTATAAAAGCTACTCCTAAAATTTTGAATTTTATTTGGATGTGTTGTTCTAATGCTATAGCTACTGAGGACGCCCTTGCCAAGCGTAAATGTAGTTCTTCTGCTAAGTGCCCTATTTGTGAGCGAGAAGAAGAGAGTATAGAGCATTTGTTGTTTCTGTGCCCATGGGTTAGTTATGTACGGTTTGATTCACCATTAGATCTTTGTTTTAACCCGTGGAATGTAACAAGCTTTGTTAGCACTTGCTCTGTACTTTTGGTGGGCAAAGGGGCTCTGAATGTAGAGGGTAAGACTTTGTTTGTTGGATTATGTTGGCAAATTTGGAAAGAAAGAAATGAGGTTGTCTTCAATCATAGAGTCCTGAATCCAATTAGAGTGACTGATGTTGCTTCTTTGAATTGTTTTGAGTATTGGTATACTGATAATCTTTTTAATGTTAAATTACTTGTACAAGATGATGATATTGATAGTATCTCTGATGTCTAACAGCCCCCTTAGAGTGGCTTCTCGAAGATTAATTGTGATCTTGCATTTGATAGATGTACAGGTTTTGCTGGTGTTGGGATCATTTGCCGTGATAGTCATGGAACTTAGGTATGGGGATTTGGAGAACGCTTTATTGCAGGATCGGTATTTTGTGCTGAAGCTTAGGTGTTGAGGAAAGCTGTCATGTTGGCTTTTGACCATGGTTACAGCAATATTATTTTCGAATCTAATTGTGCTTTATTGATTTCTGCCTCAAAGTCTGGTAATAGTGATTCTTTTGATTGGAGTAGCAGGGTCATTGTCGGTGACATTAGGGAGGCATTAACATCTTTGGTTGGTTCTTCTGTGTCATGGGTTAGTGGTCGGGGCAATTGTACTGCTGATTGGTTAGCAGCAGCTGATAGTAAGGAGATGGGTTCATGTGGATGGGTGTTAGCACCACCATCTTCTTTAGTTTCTCTTTTAGCCAAGGATGTTAAGTCTTCCTGTCACTTGGTTGATGATCCTTGTGCTTATTCTTTTGGTCTTTCTGGTTTTGATGGGGGTGGCTTTGGGTAGTTGCTTTGATTTTTTATTCTTGTTCGTTTTGTTGTTGTTTTTCTGGACTAGTGATTGTACTTCTTTGTTTAATAAAATGTTTATTTTGATTGTCAAAAAATAAAAGAGTCACGTATCCTTATAACCGAGCCACTATCTCTAGTAACTAGAGACTTTTTTTCTAAGTGACCAAAAGTATCCAGCAACATTGTATAAAAAGAAAAAAAAAAAAAGTATCCGGCAACATAGGCTAATATCTCGTTGAAATAGAGCAAAAAGTAAATTCCTCCCAATTAGTTTTATTATTTACAAAGATATCATTAAGTGGTGGGTCCCACAAGCAATACATTTTTTTTTTAGTAAATGAACTTATGGGACTAGATAAAATCATAAGTAATACTTGGATATCTTAAAATGGTAAAATACTTTGAGGGTTTAAATTGAATTTTTTTTTCTTGTAAGGACAACTAATAATTTGATATAAACTTTTTTAAATTAAAAATGTATTGATTCAAGCAAACTTTTAGATAAAAATTTAAAATTTAAATTCAAAAGTAAAAAAATAGAAAAAAATAAAAAATAATGACACAATAAATATATACATATAGCCTGATATTAAAGGTTGTACTATTTATGTGGCTTGTCAATAATAATTTATAAATATTATATAAACGTACCAAAAAAAGGATATTTTGTAAAAAAATACATACAGGCAAAAACTTGTTTATGTAGTAGCTTCTCAATCTCAAATTTGCAACATAAGATTTTCGAGTTTTTACGCTCCAAGGGAATATATCAAAAGGAGAAGAACCTCACACAGATTATAACCCATAAAACATTAACCCTTGTTTGAATGGAAGGGAAAAAAGGAAAAAGAGAAAAGTTGGGGAAAAGTAGGGGAGAAAACATGTTTTCTCTTGTCTAGATAGTAGGGGAAATAGGGAGAAAGGAAAAGTGGAGGGAAAAAAAATATATGAATTTCACTTATTTTTCTCTCTAAATTCTCTCCAAAAATAAAGAAATTTTGGAGAGAAAACTTATTTTCTAAAATTACATTTATGAAATATTTTGCATATATTGATGTTGCCTATTACTAAAAGTAATAAGTAATAATCTTTTGTCATCAACGCCTGCAAGCCCCTTGCCCTCAACTGTCTACCGCCACCACCAATGATTGGCCACCGCCACCGTTGCCACTGCCAATTGCTAGTCATTGACCGTTGTCGCCTCTGGTCGTTAGTCACCAGTCGTGCGGTCACTAGCTGTCACTGCTAGTAATCGGCTGCCTTCGACTACTACTAACTGCTACCACCCCTGGTCACTTGTTGTCGTTGCTAGTCACCATTATGCTCTGGTCACCGATCGCCGCCACCAATTATCGATCATCGGTCGCCATCTTATTAAATAAAATAAATTGAATAGAAATATCATTTATATAAATTATTTTCATTTATACAATATAAATTAGTTATATTAGTAATATATTATTATATTCTTTATGAAATGAATAAGTTTTCTCTCTTCTCTACTTTATTCTCTCATTTACACATAAGAAGAGAAAAGATTTTATCTCCACTTTTCTCTCCTTTCATTTCTTCTCCATTCTATTTTTCTCTCTCTCATATTTTCTTTTTATCCAAATAAAATATGAGGGAAAAAAAAGCATCAAAAGTCACATAATCTTGTTATGATGTGGTCATACGTTATGCCTCTTTTGTCAAAAAATGTGGTCATACCTCTTTAAGCGTTCTTAACTAAGATTTCAATAGAAAATAAAAAAGGAAGTCAACTGTTAATTCGCAACCAACCCCCCGATATGCAGGTAAAGCCAGGCATCTCTTCTGGAGATGGCTTTGAACCAAACACCGAGTTTATTGACTTGGGTTGGTGATAACTGTTCAGTCGCCACAGTGGGGCTTGTCCTTTAAAATAAAAAAAAATAAAAGGAGAAAGTAACGGGAAAAAAAGAGCAAGTTATATATACTCATTTCTTACATCACACTTTCCTCATCAATAATCTAAAAAATATTATTTTAAAGGATCTAAAGTCAAATATTCATATCCCTAATAATTTGTATTTTTTTAATTATTTTAAATACTATTATATCTTAAAAGCACCTAACACCTCTTTTTGAGCATCCATGTTATTTATATTTTTAACATGAAAGGAATCATTAATTTTGAACATTTCCAGGAAGTGGTAGGTCTTCGCCCATCGCTTTTATATATATACACTATATATAGAGAGAGGCACACACACATAGTGCCTCCCAGCTGCAAGATAGACGTGTTTCACAGAGCTGCTTTCTTTTAAGAAAAATAATAATAATAGACTTGGTCTCCACTACCCAGTCAACGTTTTTTTTTGGGATATTATTATGCCAAACTCAAATTTTGTTTGAAAAGCTGCTTTCTTTTAAGAAAAATAATAATAATAGACTTGGTCTCCACTACCCAGTCAACGTTTTTTTTTTGGGATGTTATTATGCCAAACTCAAATTTTGTTTGAAAATATTCTTTTCACTTTGTAATATAATATATTTTTAATTGAATCACATAAAATAAGAATAAGAGTTAAATTTAGTTAATTATTGTAATTTTTTTAAAAATTACAATATTTATTTAAAACTACTCTTATTTAATTTTTTTTATGAGATACATTAAATTGAAATTTTTTTTAAAAATATATAATAAATATTATCTCATATATTATAAAGAATTCTATATTTAAAATTAAAATAAAAAATTCAATATTTAGACCTAAAAAGAGTAATTTTAAAGACATGTAATCAGGAATTAACTTAATGCATTTATAGCTCTAATTTGAGAGTGCTCCTTGAAACAACGAACTCTGCAGTGCCATGCATGTCAAGTTTTATGATGTTTGACATCTTAATCACTCTTTGGTAGACTTAGGTGCTGCAATTTTTTTTAAATAATATGAAAATTACTAGAAATAATTTATTTAATAAAATGCCGTCACTGATCTTCTTATAGATAATATAATCATTTGAATCACGTCAGGCTAGACATTTTTTCTTGATCAATTTTACTAGTTAATGCAATTTTACTAATTAACGCCACTTCCTATTTTCAACAAGCATAAGGATCAGGATAACAGATAGAATACTTGATTGTCAGTCATCCACCAAGGCTCCAAAAAAATATTTTACACAACTGCTTTTTTTAATTTTTTTAGTGAAAAAAAAAGACTTTTTCTTCCTAACTAATTAACCAAATGAATCCAAGTAAAAATCCTTATGATTAGGAAAAAAATTAAATAGCAACGATCTTAGTAGATTTTTCGTTTTTGTAATTATAGTCAGTAAATTTTTTTAGATAATAAATGAAGTCCTTTTGTTTTATTTTGCATCTAGCTAGCTACAAATTCAAACTTTAAAAAATCTCAATACTTTGTTTACAACTTTATAATTACCATTCCCGAGAATTTTTTTAGATAATAACTCTAGATGTACTACGTGAAAAAACTCAAAAAGAGTTGTACATTCAAAAAGAGAATTTGAATTATTGCTATGAAATTCAGCAACAGCTGTAAAAGTTGTTGGAACCTCATAAACCGAATCGCGACAATCTTAATTAATCATAGAAACAATCGTGGTAATAAGTTTAATACTGGTCTTTTCACTTTGACGAGTTAAATATTTGTCTATGAAATTATTGCGTGTTTAAATAACTTCTATACTCCATATACTATGAACCAAAAATACTCACTTATAGTATAAAAACATGAATTTAATTTAAAGAGTTAAAATTTTTAAATAAAATCTACAAATAACTAGATGTGAGTCCTCAACTTTGCATAGAATTTAAAACAAAATATTTGTGAGAGCTGCACTATTTCTGGCCCATAAAAGGTGCAGATTTTAGAGTTTTTAATATGTGTGTGTGTGTGTATTGATGATTATATTAATTTTAATATTAAGAACATACATGTAATTATTTAATTATATTTTTTATTAGATTCTCCGGTCATAGCTTATCTTACACGTACGTAGAAATCATCTACAATTTCCCACCTAACTATCTTTGGCTTTGTTCCAAGTGAATTCTTAATGTTTTAATAAGGTTTAGGAGTCTGAATCTTTAATTCACTACAAAAAAAAAGACCTTCAGTGACGACTTTCGGCGGCGACTAAAAGAGTCGCCGCTGAAAATACACTTTCAGCGGCGACCTTTTTCAGTCGCCGCTGAAAGTCAGTTTTTCAGCGGCGATCAAGCGAGTCGCCACTGAAAGTTCGACTTTCAGCGGCGATTGAGCAAGTTGCCGCTGAAAGATTGACTTTCAGCGGCGATCAACTGGGTCGCCACTGAAAGTTTGCCTTTCAGCGGCGACTGAAAAGGGTCGCCGCTGAAAGTCTGTCTTTCAGTGGCGATCAAGCGAAACGCCACTGAAAGTTCGACTTTCAGCGGCGATTGAGCAAGTTGCCGCTGAAAGTCAATCTTTCAGCGGCGATCAACCGAGTCGCCACTGAAAGTTCTCCTTTCAGCGGCGACTGAAAAAGGTCGCCGCTAAAAGTCAGTCTTTCAGCGGCAATTGAACAAGTTGCCGCCGAAAGTTGAACTTTCGGCGGCAACTTACTGATGTCGCCACTGAAAGTAAGACTTTCAGTGGCGACTTTTTAATGTCGCCGCTAAAGTTAATTTTGTGAATTTTTTTTATTTTTATTTTAAAAATTAATAAATGACATATTAAAATAATAATTGTGTTTTATTTATACATTTTTATTATAAGTAATTAGATATTTAATATATATTTTATATTATCTAGTATCTTTATTTAAAGATAAAGTATTTTACTATTTTTTTATGTAAAATATTCTGGACATTTTGAAAGTATTTTATCTCTACCGGAAATTAAAGATTTGAAATGTTGAATATTGAATTCTATCTATATTTATTTTTACTTTTCCTTTTCCTTATCCTAATTAATGAAATATGTTATTCTTATTAGGATAAATTTTTTTAATTCATAAAGGGATTGATAACTCCAAAAAAAAAATTAGGAAGATAAACTAATCCCTGATTATTTAATGTGATCAACCCTATATTTGGAGAAATTCTTATTAGGTTAATTTAATTTCTAATATTTTTAACATATAAATTAATATTAATATTATTTATTACCAATAATAATAAATATATATGTATATAAATAAAATATTTAATGATATTAATAATTGAAAATAAAATATATGTGTATTTTTTAATAATAATATTGATTTATAAATATATATGTGTGTATTAGTGTGTAGATAAACAATATATATTTAATATCTCATATAAAAACTGCAGGTGCATTTCAGCTCAACTGGCAGGAGAGTAAACACAAAGGCATTACAAGCAAGAGGTCATGGGTTCGAACCAAGGCGAACGCACATTTGAAACAAATATATGACGTGGCGGTGGTGACATGGGAGGTGACGTGGCGGCCGTTTGGTGGTGGTGACGTGGCGGCCGTCCGGCGGTGGTGGTGACATGGCGGCCGGTGGTGGCTGTCCGGCGGCGATGGTGATGCGGCGGCCGCCGGCCGCCGGCAGTTGTCAGGCGGCCGTCCGGCGGCGGTTGTGACGTGGCGGCCGGCGGCGGCCGTCCGGAGGCGGTGGTGACGTGGCGGCCGACCGGCGGTGATGGTGACGTGGTGGGGTCCAGTGGTTGACAGAGTGATGACATGGCCAAATAACTTTCAGCGGCGACTAAATGTTGTCGCCAAATGAGAAATATTTGGCGGCGACAATTTATATTTTCAGCGACAACTTTTTTCGCCACTGAATGTCAACTTTTGGCGGCGACATTTTAATTGTCGCCAAACTTTCGGTAACGAGATTTGTGGCGGCGACATGGTGGCGACAAAAATGTCGCCGCTGAAAACTTTTGGCGGCGACATTCCTTCTTTCAGCGGCGACTTTTGTCGCCGCCGAAAGTCAAATTTTTTGTAGTGATTAGCTTACATATCTACAAATATCTTTAATTTTTTAGGAAGTATGAGAGACTCATTATTTGATTTCTCTTTACACTTCCACATCTAGACCTAACCATCTACGATGTGTCTTCACTTTTTGTTCATCAAAGTTTTAATTCCCATCTTCTTACCTACTTTTTTTCTTTTTTGAAAAGAAAAAAAATTCTACCAACTTCCTGGGCGCTTGCCAAAGTCTTTTGTATTGTTTGTTAACCTTGTAGACTTTTACTAACAGGATATTATTGGTTTTAGTAAAAGGGTCAAGGTTATTTAAGTTTGATATCTTTGAGTCATATGAATATAGGAGCTGCCTTTGAGAGAGCTTCCCCTTCTAGGATCCAATGCGGCTAATCTGGATTAATTGAAGTCCAAAACAGCCACCCAATACCAAACAGTTTTTTTTTTTTTTGCCCTTTTTAATTACATCCAGAGCTTATGATTGTGAGTTTTGTAGAAATTAAACTAACTGAACATCTTAATCTTAAGTAACTTTCCGACCTTGTTGAAAGGTGCATTATACACATATTTTTATCAACATGCGGTTTTCACTAACTTTTATATGTATATTTATTTTTTATTCAAATAAATATAATCTTTTTCAAATAATTTTTATTTGCATGTGTTAATAATAATTATATAAGGAAAGGCCTAACTATTTAGGCATCGCTTAATATAGGAAAATAGGAATAGAAAGTTAAATTTTCTGGGAAGTAAATAAAATGATGTTGTTTAGTTTCAAAAAGTTATAAGTTCTAATGAAATTGACCTTAACTCGAAAAGTTTTATTTCCCTTGCTAAGTAAACCTTAAAGAAGTTTTACTTCTCAAATAATTTATAATAATTTTTTTTAAAATACCCTTAGTTTTTTTAATTTTTTTCTTAATATAAAGAATATTTATATCTTTAATATTAAAATATAATATATTTATTTAAAAAAAATTTGAACTTTCCGATAAATAAAACACAAAACAAGTAAGTTATGGATAAACTTTTTAGGAAGCTACTTCCTAGAAAATATATCAAGTGAGCCCTTAAACTCATATAAGCATACTTTTGTCAAATGACATAAAAAAATATAGAATTTAAATTTGAAAAATAAGTTAATAATATTAACAATAAGAATTAGTTACACAATAAATATAATGGATAAAAATTTACTAATCCTAATTTGATTAGAATAAAATGCAACAAATATATAAGCTTAAATACATAAATTTTTTTGTTGGCCAAAAAAACCTAAATCTTTTCCATTATGCGATGTCAAAAATGTCAAACATACGTTATGTCTATCCTCATGTCAACTTGAGCAATTGTTGAACACACCTCCATCACTAAAGGATGCCCCATTGTTTATATATATATATATAATATATATAATATACCCTCCATTTCAAAAATTAAAAAAAGTCAAACATACTTAGCGGTTCACATTTTCACATCCGGATATAATAGTTGATGGTATCTGAAGCGATTATATTTGCCGTGTGATGCATCATATTTACCAAATTCGCAGTGAATGAGACATTGCCGTACATTTAGGGCAAGTTGGCTTCTCTTTGGTTTATTAAATTGTCATTATTCTCTTTTTTCATATACTATGTTTTTAGCTAATTTAATTAATTTTAAATTCAGCGGAAGTTAGCGTTTGGTAATATTGCTAAATTTCGAAGGCATTTATATGTGTAATAAAATATAATTCAACCATCTGGCTTCATATATAGTGTAGTGACCAAAAAACTCTATCTGCAGGCTTCATGAATAATAAATCAATCAATCCTGTCTGTCTCTAATACTAAAACTCCAGCTTTTTAGTAAGAAATTAATGAGATGTTATACAATTGTATTTTCAAGGTTTTATAACATGGATTTAAATTATGATTATATAAATTGTTATACCTTGAAATATTTAAAAATATATTAGTTTAAAATTGATACTTATATATATTTTTTACATTAATTTGGTATAGTTTCTCAATGTCAGATCCATCCAACGGAATATGTTTTTTTTATTTTAAATGAATAAAATATAATTTTGATCATTTAAAATAAATATGTTTTTAGATAATCCGAATAACCTAGACCAGATATGAATAGAATTAGCACTTTTATATTATTTCTGTTATTTTTCTGTCTTGCAAACACTACCAGAGTTCAGTTTAATTTTATTGTGTTAGAATAATGAGTTCCCCGTAAAAAAATAGCTTAAATGAGTTTCCCAGCGCAACCACATACATACAAAAACACATATTTTTCAAAGAAAATTATGTAATGCCTTCTTTGATGTGGATTATGGTACAAAAGACGTGAAAATTAAGTAGGCGAAGAACTTTCTGATAATTTTGGTCTAAGAAAGTAAAAGATTTGAAGATTCTTGGGATGTACAAATTATAACGCCTTCTTTGATTGTCAAATTATTACTTTGGAATTCCATTTAACGATATATTGTGCTTTCCTTTTGATTATAAATAGTCGGAAAAAAATTAATATAAGACAATATATGCACATTTAGTCGATGTGGAACTATAGTCTATAACGACAAAAAACAAAAGGGATGTTGTATGTTTTTCTTCTTTCATTGCATTTTTTCGCTCCTTGCAGACAGCCAATGAGTTGATTAAGTTTATAATAATAATAATAATAATAATAATAATAATAATAATAATAATAATAATAATAATAATAATAATAATATTATTATTATTATTATTATTATTATTATTATTATTATTATTATTATTATTATTATTATTATTCCAAACTGTGCCATTGCTGAACATAACATGTGCGTTAGCGATAATTGAGCGCGATCAAAAAATGTAGGAGGCAGTCAATAATGGAGGCACCCCCAGCTTCCCCGAAACAAAAGAAAATGAACAATATATAAAATATAGTATCTAACACTAATCAATATACTCCACTACATATTTTGAAAAGAATTAAAGTGGTAAGTAATAAAAGAAAAGAATTAAAGTGATAAACAATGTTGTTAACACTTAACAAACAAATTAACGATGGTTGTTGAGCGAAATGAACCCATATCTCTTAAATAAAGTTGAAGGTTTAAATTCTACTAATAAGAAAAAATCCATGTTGAGAGAGACATGACTACTTCCATTTTGAGCTGATAATATTTAAATTTGAATTAATCCCTAGTACTAGATATCATAGAGCTAACTGGTAAAAAAAAAAATGTTGTCCACAGAAAAACTGCGGCTAAGTTGTATCCATAAGCAATCATTTTGGACCTCGATCCCTTCGGTTAACCTCTAACATAATACTCAAACCATAAGTTTACCCAAAAAAACAAAAGTCAAACCACAAACATATACTCCCTTTTCCTATGCAAAATATAAGTTATTTTTTAGAAATTTTTTTTATTCAAAATATAAGTCTCATTTAGTAATTTTAAAGGCATTAAATATTTTTTTCCTATTTTATCATTATCTATTATTAAATATAAAAGAGATAATAAACTTTAAATATAATGTATAAATAAGGATATTATTGAAAAATAATATATTTTTTAATAGATTTAATAAATAAAAATAGATTTCTTGATTCGTGTATAATTAGTTAAATAAAATTTATAGTTTGGATTAGTATTTTCTTTTCATAGTCAGATAATATTTTCTAATTAAAGTACAAAAGGAACGGAGTAATCAAGTTGTAGACAAGCAGGAATATTATTTATATTTGTTACCAACTCCTATACAATTACTATTTGTTTGGTTTATATATAGCAATTAATCAATCACTACACGACATATTCCCTCCCTTGCATGTGAGTGTGTGTATATATATTACTAGCTAGTTGAGCACACAAGGAAAACTCAAGCCATAACCATTTCTCTTTTATCTATAGCAAATCCCAAAGATGTCTCAGCTTCTCGTATTAGGTTTCATCCTTGTGGCCACGGCCTGGCTTCTTTCCAAGAGAGGGAGTAAGTCAAAGCAAAGGCTGAGCCTTCCGCCAAGCCCACGGGCTTTACCCATCGTCGGCCACCTTCACCTTCTCAAGCCTCTGGTTCACCAAGCCTTGCGTGATCTCCAATCCAAATATGGACCTCTCATGCACCTTAGACTCGGCTACGCCAACATGGTTGTGGCTAACACTCCTGAGCTCGCAAAAGAGCTCCTCAAAACCCACGAGCTCGCTTACTCCTCTCGTAAAATGAACATCGCCATCAACCTCGTCACCTACGACAACGCTACCTTTGCCTTCGCTCCCTACGACACCTACTGGAAATTCATCAAGAAGTTGAGCACCACCGAGCTCTTGGGGGCCCGAACCATTAGGCAGTTTCTTCCCGGCCGGACCCACGAGGTCCACGGCTTCATTAAGGGCATGATGGATAAATCTCTGGCCCGAGAGAGCGTCAACCTCACCCAAGAACTCTTGAAGCTCTCCAACAACGTCATCTCTCAGATGATGCTGAGCATCAAGAGCTCCGGCACCGACAGCCAGGCGGAGGAGGCTAGGAATTTGGTTCGGGAGGTGACCCAAATTTTCGGCGAGTTTAACGTCGCTGACTTTATTAAAATCTGCAAGAACTTGGACGTACAGGGCTTTAAAAAGAGAGCCACGGAATTGCACAAGAGATACGATGCTTTCTTGGAAAAGATCATCTCCGATCGTGAGAAGCTTCGAAGGCAACGAAAGGCTACTGCGAAGGCAGAAGACGGTGAAGATGGAGAAGAGAAAGTTAGGGACTTTCTTGACATTTTGCTCGATGTCGCCGAGGACAAGAATTCTGAGGTTTCTTTGACTAGGAACCATATCAAGTCGTTAGTTTTGGTGAGTGTGTGTGTATCACCTTCTGTTCATTTCTTTTTTTATTCAAAATAATGATATAAAAAGGTCCACTAAAATTGAATATTTGGATGTTTATCAAATCATTTAGTGAAAGTTGAACCTAAAGGCCTTTATTTATTACGCTAATGATGATGATGATGATGATTATTATTATTATTATTATTAATTTTTTCCATTTGTTGTGGTTGAAATATAGGATTACTTCACGGCTGCTACGGACACAACGGCGATAACAGTGGAATGGACGATTTCGGAGCTGATAAATAACCAAAGAGTTATGAAGAAAGCACAAGAGGAGGTAGACAGAGTGACTGAACACAAGAGATTAATAAGCGAAGCAGATATTCCAAACCTTCCATATATAAATGCAATAATAAAAGAAACAATGAGGCTTCATCCTCCCATTACTATGATCACAAGGAAGGGAATCGAAGACTGTGTGGTGAGTGGTTACTTGATCCCAAAGGGAACGATCCTCTGTGTCAACATTTGGGCTATGGGAAGAGACCCAAAAATATGGGAAAATCCCTTGGAGTTCAGACCAGAGAGGTTTTTGGAGGGAAAAGAGAGTGGCTTAGATATCAAAGGGCATCACTATGAATTATTGCCTTTTGGTACGGGCAGAAGGGGTTGCCCCGGTCAGCCTCTGGCCATGCAGGAACTGCCTGTCGTGATCGGAGCTCTGGCGCAGTGCTTTACTTGGAAGCCTCTCGATTCGGAAGGAAAGATCATCGCTGATGGAAAGAAGATCGATATGGATGAACGGCCAGGATTGACTGCTCCCAGAGCCAATGACCTTTTCTGTATTCCAGTCGCACGATTGAACCCTATTCCTTTCCTTCAAGAGTAAGTCGATCGCTTTGCAGAACACGGTCTTAGCCGGTCAAATATAAGCTCTCTCTTCTTTATATTATATATTATAAAGTTCTTCCAAAATTTTTAGTTAGTCTAAAATATAAAATATTGTATTAAATTTTAGTAATTATTTACTTTTTTATCCTTATTGATTTATTACTTATTTCATAATTTGAAAAAAAAAAGAGGAATAGAATTTGGTAATTAATAAGAGTAAAAATAAAATATTGGGAATTTTTTAGAAGTTTGAGATGTATAATAAATTTTTTTAAAAAGTGTGAATTAGTTGAAAATCTCTTATAATATAAATAGGAGAGAGTAACTTTTTTTTCCTTCTCTTTTATCAGTATAAGCTCAGTTTTTTTGTTTGTTTAATAAGATAAGTTGCCATGTAAAGTTGAAACTAAATGATGTACTCCCACTGAAATGAAATGCTGTGAAAGATACCTTTTAGAGAAATTAATATTTTACAATATAATACATTTTACAGATTACATAGTGTATTTAATTTCCTTTTATCCAAAATGCCCATGAAAAAAATAGAATATAATTAATGTTAAGGAGTTCAATTCATGAGTCAACTATATTAAATGAAGATAATTTAAAAAAGAAAATTTTATTTTTTCAGTTATTAATTATTATTTTTTATTAATGTGTGATAGTTAAAAGTATTTTATAAACGGAAACAAATTGAGTATTTTAATAATGTCTACAGATAGAATTTGTGTTGTATCTATATACATTAAAGCTAGCCATAGGAATTTCATCTATCACAATTCACATGTGATTTAATATTCCATGTTTGGTGATGCCGCGTACTTGCTTTTGTTAGGTAGTTGCGTGCAACATTTGAAATTAAAAAAGGTGAAAGCCAGCCCAACAATAAGAAGATTCAAAGAAAACTCCTAATACGAGATTATTTGATAACATTAATTGGGTTCAACTGCAGAAATTAAAAAAAGAATTATAACAACCTAGGTATCGAATCATCATATATGGTTCGACTCAAGTTTTCGCTGCTATTGATAAGCTGACACATACCAGCAAGGTTCGAGTCTCTCCTTCCACATACATCCTAACGTCTAATTATTAAAAATAATATTCAAACATTAATCTAATTTTTGTTTTGGCCAGATTGTATTTGTGCTAGTTATTCCTTAATCCTCATGAGAACATTTACATGGCAAGAAATATGATCTAGGGCCTATATATTTGGAACCATGTCACATTCTGCGGGTTCCCCTGTGTACTTCTAAATAGGCCCTTAACGATGAGTAATTCGTTCGAAATGGTGAGTAGTTCGATCAAATAAATAGCAAAACAAGTATTAAAACCAAACTTTCATAAACAGTCATCATTTTATTAAAATGATCACGTTTTATAATATACGAGGTAGTATTTATTATATATTTTTAGAAAAATGCTCATATTTAATGTATCTAAAGAGAAAGAGAGAAAAATTAAATAAGAATAATTTTAAAAAAATATTAAAATTTTTAGAGAAATTGAGATAGTTAATTAATTTTAATTTTAATTTTTAATTTACGTTATTTAGTTACAATTACGGGGCCTTATATTAAAAATAAGAAGAAGCAGGAATCATCAGTGGGATAATGACAAAAGACACAAATGATGGCACTCCATCACAATTAAAGCATATTCAATGAAGCTAAATTGGCGGCCCGGTGGGTCAGATACGTCGGACCTAAGGTTACAAGAAACATTGTATGAGCGTGGAGATTATTTCTTTAACGAAACGTTGAACTTATTTAGGCGGGCCAGCTTAACTTTTTTTTTTTTTTCCTTTAATTTCTTTAAAGTTTTTTTTTTTAAATCTAAATGTGGATCCCTCTAAGGGGGTTTGAGAAATGAACCATACTATTCATAATTAATAAACAATATGACTTGTTATAAGTTTTATAATTTATATTTCCTTCAATTCATAAAAATTATCATTTTATGATTTTTTATACAAATTAAGAATTTAAAATATTGTAAAATTTTATAATATTTTACTAAAAATGACTTTAATTTAAATGTTTTCTTCAATGATCTATTTGATAGTAGTGAAGAATAAAATAGTAAAATAAGTAATTAATACTTCATTATAATTTTAAAATGATAAATATTGTGAAAAATCTTAAAAGCTCTAAAATGACATTTTTAACAAACCGCACGGAATAGTATTAATTCTAGTATATAAGGGAAGATGGGAGGATGGAATTAAAGCCATGAGGCATGGGAGTGATTTGTTTGTGAAGGAGAAGGAAGACCATGGTGATGGATCATGAATTAGTGCTATTAATGAGGAAATTGGCGTGCAGATGCAGATGATGAGGGACCCTCCACATGGGATGGGATGGACTTATCAATATCAATATATACTAATTAGGATATCTTCTACGTACAGATAATGTTGGGGTCTCCACCCCACCCCAGCCAAAGGTGGCTACGTGGTTTTCTTTCTTTCTCTTGTTTAGGTGGTGGAAGCCCCGTTATTGGTCAAAACATGTATAAATTACACGTTACCCAATCGCGCGCCATCACACATGAGTATGCTTAATGAAGACACGTCCATCAAATCCAGTTAAAAACAAGTCTGCCTTTTTTTAGCTCTAATCTAAGCGTACGTGAACGATATACACAATTTAGTGGCAGTGATTTATCTCCAAACTGACTATCGATGCGAGATCGATGTCAGTTTTAGATGAGGTGGTCCATCACGTACATTTAGTCTACAGTATGCTAACCCCTCATCATATATCAAGCTAGTGCGCGGGTGTGTGTGTGTGTGTGTGTATATGTTAGGTATATATTGAATAGTAGGTGTAAAAATATATAAAAAGTAAGGAGTCACCGTTGTCTGCAACATTTTTTATTTTTTTAAATATTTCTTCAAATCTTTTGTTGAGTTTCTTGCAATTTTTATTTTTATTCTTTTAATATTTCTTTACATATTTTATTAAGAAAATGTTATAAAGATATATACATACAATATATATTTAAGAAACCTTTAAGCTATTATATCTTCTATACACTACACCAAAAAAAAATTGTATCTAGTTATTGAATAACGATAATAAAATTTTTATAAATGTTATATAAAAGAATTAGTATCATTTTTCTATTATTCTCTTTTCTTTTTCAGCTTCATCACATGATGTATACTTTACTTACTATATTTTTTAACAAAAAAAACGTTTTAGATAAAAATTAATTTAAAAATTCTTCACAAATTTGTCAAATTTCATACTGGACTTGGTCGTTTTTTTTTTAAGGTCAACGTCGTTGTCGTTGTTTTATATATACATGATTGATGACCTTCAATATTTAAGCATGCTTGTCTGCAAGTGTACAGTGGTTATCTACATGTTTGCCTCTCTGTGTGTGTGTGACGGCATAAAACATAAAGGAATTAAATGATATCTTTTAGAACAATACAACGGGCAAAGATGTTACCTCAACATATATAAACAGAAAACGGATGAAGTTTTTTTTTTTTTTTATATTTGACCATAAAAAACATATATAAGAAAGCAAAAATCATAATATATATTTACATATCATATTAATTATTAAATAACTAATGGTTCCGTGCGTTGATTATGTTAATTAATTCCATACGGCAGACAATTTGTTTTTGGCAAAAAAGTGAAGACAATTCGGTTATTTCTTTTGAGAATCTTATAATGATCAATAATAGATAATTTCGGTGAATTATACATTTTTATTTTATAATTGATGAAATAATATTGATTAATAATGAGTTTTGTTTCTAACGTTGTTTTGTTTGGATGATGAATACTTGTTGTAAATATTTTTATATGCATTTTACTAATTACAATATTGCTTCATATGCCATTTCCAAATTAACAATATTATTCAAATCAAATATAATGTTGGTTGGTGGATGGTGCGAGTAGATGAGAAGTAGATTAGGTATACATGACATTCAATGTTTTAATCAGATTATCCACTGACTATTTTTTAATAATAAAAGTTAATTAAGTCACAACAAAAGATTTAATTACATGTTGCTTATGTATTTAGAAGATCTGATTACTAGTTAGTGCTATATATGAAAGCAACGAATATAATATTTTCATTAATTGTCTCTATGAAATTGTATCAAGTCAAATGGACTTGTTTTTTGCCAAGAGTTAAATGGACATCAATCATTATTATATGCCTTATTAGTTGTGCTCATCCGTGTTTGTTCATACCGGTTTGAACATTATTACAAGAACTTCTGGTCTGTCAATATTAATCAGTTCAAAATTCAATACTTGTAAGAACTAATTAAAATCACGCACTCGCTAATTAATTTGACTAAGTTCTTACAATCCAAAACAAGTTTCGTCAATTTAAATGATTCGTTCGTATTTCACTATCGACATATATATATTTTTTTGGCAAACACTATTGACATATATATTAATATTATAGCAAATTGGTAGTAGTAATTAACTGATGAGAGTTGGGTATAAATTAATTGGAAACTACAAATTGATGATGTCAAACTATGTAGTAGTTTATTAAGAGTTCAAGTCGTCCAAGAAAATTATGTGAATGTCCTTTAATTTGTCAATAAACATTAATTAATATTGATTGAATAATTCGATTGCTCTTAGAATAATAAGTGGCCAAATTAAGAACAAGTCAATAGTCAAGCCAAGTACGCTATTAGGGTTATAGTTTTAACTCGGGGAGCAGAAGGTTTCACGTAGCACCAAAGATGGCCTCACATGAGTAGCTTTCCTAACCGCCTTAGGCCAAATAGGAATCTGTCATAAAAAAAACATGAAAATAGGAATATGAATGAGATGGAAATGAAAAAGAGGATGAGGTTGCTAGCTGCAATAAACAAAATGTCAGTATTAACCAATCCAAGTCGTGCCTAAGAACATTATTCTTAAGAGTTATTCCGCTATAAGTCAGTAACTCTCCAGGATCAAACGGATTTTTCTTACCGGAGCAAGGCTTTAAAACAGTAGAAATAAGACAATGAAAAGCTCAAGAGAGCAAAGAGGAAGAGATGAGAAGCTCCGAATGTTTTCAGTAAGCTCAGTACATTGAACCCTTTGGTAGAGCTTGATATTTATTGGCTCCAAAAGGTACTCGAATGTTGGGCAGCAATCAAAATTGTTAATGGCAATTAAATCGTCGGTTTTGAACGTTGGGAAACAAAGTGATTAAACCGAACCCGTTTCTAAACGTTGGACATAAATAGCAATAGGTTTCTGAACGTTGAAGGAACAATGAAATAATGGTAAATCAAGGCTCCAGCATTCCAGACATGAAATCCCAACGTTTCCAGAAATCGAAGGCTTCAAATTTGAAACTGTTAAAAATTAAGGTTTTCTGGCAAGTTAAAAATATTTTAAATTTTCCAAAAAATATTTAAACAAAAATGCCCAGTTCGCGTTTAACTCGTGTGCGGGGGGAAATCAGAGATTTTAAACTACGTTGACTCATTGTTGTCCCGTTGTTGTGTGTGCGAGCCCATTTCTTCTCTTGGCCCTTTTACTAGCCCACCATCACATCTTAATATTTATACACTAAGGCCCTCTTTTGTTTAAACAATGTGGGACTTTTTTTAACATACACATACACAAAATACACTTATATTCTAACAATTCCCTACATGTGTGTTAAAAAGATCACTGTTATCAGAGCTTTAACATAAGTATAAACGTTTCAAATCTAGTGTCTTCTGACTATGAACCAGACCTAGACTAATAATTCTTGATACATAGAGATGTCAGTGAAACATACGTTTCTATGAACCAACAAATCTTTGTTGTACACTAGAGGCCTTATTAGTCATAATATACCCCCACAGTTTCTACAATTAACGGTGGTTTTGCACTTTAAATGGCCATGCGCATGCCTGGTGATCAATGAATGCTCTAAAGACTTTGCCATGGTCTCATAGAAGCGGCCCCACTTCACATTCATCTAGGTGATTTCATCAAGTCTATCTGCAATGAACACACCATCTATAAGGAATATAAAATCATTAAAAGCTTCGTTTAGCCTCTCTAACAATGCATTCTAGCATTTTCTCAAAACCATAGGAAGGAACAATAATTTTAGTGCTAATAAAATTAACACATGACTTGTTCTTACCCATATAAACCTCATTCATAGGATTTCCAATCACAGAGGTTAAGTTAGCATCACTGTTAATTTTAAATTGGCTTAAGTCTCATTCTCCTCAATGTTTCAATAACTTGTTTTTTCCCTAGGGGTTTTGTTAATAGATCCGGCAAATTCACTTCTAATCTCACATAATCGATTGAGATTACACCATTTTTCAGCGGCTACCTTATAATATTATGTCTTAATCGAATATGTCTACTCTTGCCATTAAAGACTTTGTTTTTAGCCGTAGCTATAGCTGATTGGTTGTCACAATGTAAAGATACCGAAGATGTTAGTTTTTCACCTAATGAAACATCTGCTAAGAAGTTTTTCAACCACTCAGCTTCATTACCAGCCAACTCCATTGCAATAAACTCAGAATCCCTTAAGAATTTTGTTAAGATATTTTTCTTGGCTGATCTCCAGGTTACTACACCACCACCATGAGTGAATATGTAACCGCTAGTGGATTTGATCTCATCTGAATCTGAGATTCAGTTAGCATTACTGTATCCTTCTAATATAATGGGAAATCCACTATAAAATAAACTATAATTCATGGTACCTCTTAAATATCTCATAACTCTGACAAGAGCTAACCAATGGTCATCACCTAGACAGTGGGTATATTTGCTCAATCTACAAATAGCATATGCTATACCAGGTCTAGTAAAATTCATCAAATGCAACAGACTTCCAATAATCTGTGCATACTCATATTGAGCCACTGGATCACCTTTATGTTTTACTAATTTTGTGCTAGAATCATAAGAAGTGCTCAAAGGAATATCATCAAAATATCCAAATTTTCTAAGAATTTTTTCAACATAATGTTCATGAGATAATAAAATGTTATTTTCACTCCTTATGATTTTAACACCTAAAATCACTTTTACTTCACTCATATCTTTCATATCAAAATTTGATGCTAAGAAACTTTTAGTTTCTTCCACTATATCTAGGGTAGTACCAAAGATAAGCATGTCATTCACATACAAACAGATAATTACACAATCACTATTTATTATTTTTGTGTAAACACATCTTTCCACTTCAATAGTAGAAAAACCATTACATAACAATACTTGATCAAGTTTCTCATGCCATTGTTTAGGTGCTTGTTTCAAACCATACAAAGATTTCACAAGTTTGCACACTTTGTTTTCTTGCCCAGGAACAACACACCCTTCAAGTTATTTCATATAAATCTCTTCTTCTAAATCACCATTTAGAAAAGTTGTTTTAACATCCATTTGATGAATATAAAGCTTATGAGTTGAAGCCAAAGCAATCAAAATTCTTATTGAAGAAATCCTTGTAATAGGAGAAAAGGTATCAAAGTAATCAATATTTTATTTTTGTAAAAAACCTTTGGCTACCAGTCTTGCTTTATATTTACCAATAGATCTATCAGAATTATACTTCTTTCGGAAAACCCATTTACACACAATAGGTTTTACTCCTGGAGGCAAATCTACTAAAATCCACGTTTTGTATTGGTTTAGAGAATCAATTTCAGCTTCAATTGCCTCTTTCCAAAACTTAGGGTCAGAAGAAGAAATAGTTTTATCAAAATTTGAGGGTTTTTCTTGAACTAAATAAGTGTAAAAATCATTTCCAAAAGAAGTTTTTTTTCTTTGTCTCTTACTTCTCCTTAAACTTTCAACTAAATTTTCATTTGAGATATTGTCATAAGAAAAAGGTAGATTTTCAACTCTTTGAGAAGTATGCTGAACTTTTAAAGGAAAAATATTTTCAAAAAATTTTGCATCTTTAGTGTCAAAAATAGTGTTGTGATCCAAAACATTACTTTTTAAAACAAAAAATCTATAAGCAGCACTTTGTTTAGCATAACTAATAAACATACAATCAGAAGTTTTAGAATTAAACTTTCTCTTTTTAGGCTCAGGTAACAAAACTTTTGCAAGACACCCCCACACTTTTAAATAATTCAAGTTTGGTATAAAACCTTTCCACAATTCATACAATGTCTTGTTTAATTTTCTATAAGGAATCCTATTTTGTAAAAAACAAGCAGATAATAAAGATTCACCCCACAAGTTATCTGGTGCAAATGAACTTACTAGTAAAGCATTCATAATCTCCTTTAAAGTTTTATTTTTTCTTTCAGCAACACCATTGGATTCAGGTGAATATGGAAGAGTTACTTCATAAATAATTCCCTCTTTTTCACCAAAGTCATTAAATAAAACAAATTCTCCTCCTCTATCCGACCTGACTTTTTTATTTTTTCTATTTAATTGGTTTTTAACCTCTCTATCTTGTATAAAAGAAATTTACCAAATGCTTTATTTTTATTTCTTAACAAATACACTTTAGTATATCTTGAAAAATTATCACTAAACGTTACAAAAAATCTTTTTCCACCTCTTGCCATGGTTTGTTTCAAATTATCCAAATCAGTGTGTATTAAAGAAAATAGTTCAGTTTCTCTTTGGGTAGAAAAATGAGATTTTTTTGTTAATTTAACTTCGGCAAAAATTTCACATTTATTTAAAAAATTATTTTTGGTCACAATAATTAAATCAAGTTTGCACATTTTCTTTAAATATTGTTTACTAACATGTCTAATAGAGATCAAGGAGGTACGTCAAAGATTCTCAAGCGCTACCCACATGATCCATATCAATGAAATTCTAGGTCTTTTTTTGTTGGATAATTTTGCTTATTTATTTATTTATTTTATTAGCTTCCAATTTGTATTTTTTTTGGGCCAAAATCGTTAGTTAGATTTAAATTAGAATAAATAAAATCTATTAGATATCTTTTAAAAGAATTTCTAGATTTGGATTTAAGAAATTATCTAATAATATTAGGATTAGATATCAATTTCATTATTTTTCTTTGAATTTTCTTTTTTATTATTAGGATTTTTTTATAATTAGATATATCTTTTAGATTTTCTAGATCTATTATGATTATTTAGGTATAATTGTTTTGGGATTATAGTTTTCTTGTTTTGCCTATATAAATGCCTCTATGTAATGCATTTTCTTCAGAAAGAATGGTGGAATGATATTATTGTGAGTTTTTCAATAAGGATTTACTGAGTTATTTCTTTTCTCTCCCTTATTTTCTATCTCTCTCTCCTTTTTCTCATATGACCTACCGTGAGGAGTGATCAATTTTGTGAGCATCGTTATAGTTAGGGATCTAGAGACGAGTTCCTCTAGGGTTCTAATTGATCATTTTCTGAATATTTTGAGTTAAGTTCTTCCTCTACTCTATATTTTCTGGGTGCTTGAGACAGATTTTCATTGTGTCCATATCAGTTGGCATCAGAGCTCAGTTCCGAAATTCAGGTTTATCTTTTGTGTTTCATGTTCTTCCATAATTTTCTTGGCTGTTCTTCTCTTATGTCCATCTTCATCTTCTTTATTTTCCACTATCATTTCACCACTTTCTCCATCTCTACATCTTGTTTTCCATGTTTTCTTCGTGTTTGTGAAGTTATTATATAAAAAAAATTGTGCAAAAAAAAAGAAACAACACATTGAAAAGAGAGAAAAAAATGTTGGAAAAAAATTATTTAAAAAAAACATATTAGTACTTTTATCTTTAGATATATGGTGAAACAAAAGTATATATGGAAGTTGAAACAAAAGAAGCGCATCTAAATTAATCCTAAGGTGGTAAAAATTTGAAGACGAATTTTTTTAAGGAAAGGGAGAATGATAGAGATCAAGGAAGTACGTTAAAGATTCTCAAGCGCTACCCACATGATCCCTCTCAAGGAAATTCTAGGTCTTTTTTTGTTGGATAATTTTGTTTATTTATTTATTTATTTATTTTATTAGCTTCCAATTTATATTTTATTGGTGCCAAAATCGTTAATTAGATTCAAACTAGAATAAATTAAATCTATTAGATATCTTTTAAAAGATTTCCTAGATTTGGATTTAAGAGATTATCTAATAGAATTAGGATTAGATATCAATTTTATTATTTTTCTTTGAATTTTTGTTTTTATTATTAGGATTTTTTTTATAATTAGATATATCTTTTAGATTTTATAAATCTATTAGGATTATTCAAGTCTAGTTGTTTTAGGATTAGGGCTTTCTTGTTTTACCTATATAAAGGCCTCTATAAAATGCATTTTCTTCAGAAAGAATGGTGGAATAATATTATTGTGAGTTTTTTAGTAAGGATTTACTGAGTTATTTCTTTTCTCTCCCTTATTTTCTATCTCTCTCCCCTTTTTCTTATCTAACCTACCGTGAGGAGTGATCAATTTTGTGGATATCGTTATAGTTAGGGATCTAGAGACGAATTTCTCTAGGGTTTTAACTGATCATTTTTTGAATGTTTTGAGTCAAGTTCTTTCACTACTCTGTATTTTCTGGGTGCTTGAGACAGGTTCTTATTGTGTCCATATCAATATCTTAAATGTGCATGCCACAAATCAAAAGAATCAATCATAAACACATGAAAATAAGCAGAAGACGATGCATTCTTATCCATTTCAACATTAAGAACAACCGGTCCCTGATTACAATAACCCTTCCCAACAAATATATTATTCTTTATCATTACAATATTATCAGATTCGAATGACACTTTAACCCAGCTTTTCCCAATAAAGCTACAGAGACTAAGTTTGCTCTAACATTAGGCATATGAAGAACATCATTCAAAGATAAGGTCTTTCCAGATGTGAGCTTGAGTTTAACCTTTCCTTTCCCAAGAATTTTAGCAGTTTGAAAATCAACAAGGTAAACATAATCTTCTCTTTCCTTAGCAGGATTGTAGGAGGTGAACATCTCTTTGTTAGCACAAATGTGCCTAGTAGTCATAGAGTCTACCATCCATTTCTTCACATCAGAAATAATGAGAGCTTAAGAAACAACTACAAAAATGATCTCATCATTATCACTGTCATCTCCTTGAACCAAATTTGCACTTGGCTTGGGAGGATTATTACCTTTAGCTCTCTTTCTACACTGAGCAGCATGATGGCCTAGTTTTCCACAGACAAAATAGTTGCCTTTCTTCTTGAACTTGGGGTTAGAGTCTTTGGATTTGTAATCAGGCTTGTTCTTAGAATCATTCTTTGATGTAGAACCACACCTTTTGTTGCGAGGCTTTGTCTCCACCAGGTTTGCTTTGGAAGCCAACTCCTTTCCTTTTGCAGCTCGACTTTCCTCCGATTAGTATCCTTGATGATGATGTGAGTGATAAGGTCTGGCAGAGACAATTGCTTTTGTTTGTGTTTCAGCTGTTGTTTATAGTCATTCCATGATTCTGGCAGCTTCTCAATCAGTATCCTAGCAATGAACTCATCAGGGAGGTTGATTTTTTCAGCACGCAGCTCTTCCAGTAGCTTATGATACTCATTAATTTGCACCTTGATGTCCTTGTCCTCGGTCATCTCCCACTTGTAGAAGTTTCCAATGGTGAACTTTTTTTTGCCAACATCCTCAATAGTATACTTAATAACTAGTAAGTCTCAAATTGTGTTTGCCTCCTTGTAGACACAGTACATATCGAACAAATCATTAGATAAAGTACTAATAATTGTGTGTCTACAGACCTTATTGGCATATTCCCAAGTAGTTTTTTGGTTTTGGTCAACATCAAGAGCAGGTTGAGATTGAGTCAATGCCATTGCAACTCTATACATGTCCAGGATAGAGAAGATTCACTCCTGCCACCTTTTGAAATTCTTCTCGTCAAACACCTCAATTTTGGATATGTCCGGAAACGGCTTGGGCATTGGTATGGCGGGAACAACAATGGGAATGTAGCCTCTAGAACCACTAGAACTTGCAACTGCAACATTAACATGATCAACAGGGTGTGACTCCATAATAACTCTTAAGATTGTTGGCTGCAATAAACAAAATGTCAGTATAAACCAATCATAGTCATACCCAAGGACACTATCTTTAAGAGTTATTTCGCCACAAGTCGGCAACTCCTCAGGATCAAACGGATTCTTCTTGCCGAAGCAAGGTTTCAAAACAGTAGAAATAAGACAATGAAAAGCTCAAGAGAGCAAAGAGGAAGAGAGGAGAAGCTCCGAATGTTGTCCGTGAGCTCAGTGCATCAAAACCTTTGGTAAAGCTTAGTATTTATAGGCTCCAAAAGGTACTCAAACGTTGGGCAGCAATCATAATTGTTAATGGCAATTAAATCGTCAGTTTTGAACGTTGGGAGACAAAGTGATTAAGCCGAATCCGTTTCTAAATATTGGACATAAATAACAATCGGTTTCTGAACGTTGAAGGAACAATGAATTAATGGTAAATCAAGGCTCCAACGTTCCAAACATTAAATCCCAACGTTTCCAGAAACTGAAGGCTTTAAATATGAAATTGTTAAAAATTAAGGTTTTCTAGCAAGTTAAAAATATTTTAAATTTTCCAAAAAATATTTAAACAAAAATGCCTAGTTCCCGTTTAACTCGTGCGCAATGGGGGGAATCGGAGATTTTTAACTATGTTAGCCCATTGTTGTCTTATTATTGTGCGCGCGAGCTCATTCCTTCTCTTGACCCTTTTGCTAACCCACCATCACACCTTAGTATTTATACACTAAGGCCCTCTTTTGTTTAAGTAATGTGGGACTTTTTTTAACATACACATACATTAAATACACTTATATTCTAACAGAGGTTTGATAGAATAAGATAAATAAGTGTGGTATGTTCTAAAAAGTAATTAATATATGTGCTTGGTTGGAAAATATAGCACCCTTAGCTAATATATATAAGCAAATATTAGTAACTGATTTTTTAATCATTGGGAAAATTTTTTTTGCTATACTAAAAGAAAAAAATAGCTTTTAGATTTATCCAATTAAAATAGTATAAAATGTTCAGCATGTATTACACAAAGTCTAACTAAGATTAATTGCATACTGTTTATAGATAATGAATAGTGTATTGGTGTTGTTTTCTATTTATTTTATTATATATATATTGATGTGTTGATATTGATATTCAATTTTATTTTTTTAATTTGTAAAAATATTTTTAATATTTCAATAATTTTTATTCAGTAATAATAAATAATATTATAATTATAAAAATAATTTTTATTACCACGAGTGAATTGTACCTCCATAAAAATATAAACTTTTTGAAAACAAAAGGTTTTTTGGCCAAAAAAACGAAAGGTTTGTTACTTAGGGTGTGTTTGGATTAGATTATGTATAAGTGATTATAAGGATAAGTGATTATTCATAAGTGATTATGAGAATAAGTGATTATGTCAAAAGTAATTTGTGTTTGGATAGTTTTATCTCATAAGTGATTTTGAGAAAGAAATGTGTTTGGATATTAGGGGTTTAAGTGATTATTGGGTGGATAATGAGAAGGAAAAATGAAATAAGTGATTATGAGAGGATAAGTGATTATCATAAGTTGAAAAAATCAGTTTATTCCATAAGCACTTATTTAAGGCATAAGTACTTATTGAAAAACTGTTTCCGTTTGACAACTCCACCATATAAGCACTTATAGAACCCCATAAGCACTTATACCTCTTATCCAAACAGGCTATTAGTTTTGTCTCTCCATCACTCATTTCAAGAATCATGAGCCCTACCATTCACGAGCTAAACCGACTAGTTTAAAAGGTGACATTTATATATATTCAAAAAAATAAAAAATATATTATTTAAATTTTCATTTAAATATTTTCAATTTAAAAACATAATGTCATCAAAGTTTTCTTTTTTTTTTTTTAAGTGACCGGCATCAAAGTTTTCTCATTCTTATCTTTTTCTTTTTCTCTTAGCCATATGTTTAGTAAATAAAATGTTAGAGATAAAAGATAATTTCGGTACTCCTGTTTTAGAAATAAGAAAAAAATACACTAATAAATGATATTGATAATAGTAACAAAAAATATAATGAATATTATATAATTTTTTCTTATATGTTTCCTTATCTTATGAAATGATCATTCGAAAAAGCCGTCTTAATTTTTCTTTCATCTTTTATATCATCTTAGTCTTTTCTCTCTCTGATTAATTTCCTTGGTAAAAGACTCATTCTTCCCTACTATATTTCCTTTTTAACATCTAACTCTTTTTTTTTCTCTCATTACATTTAATTTGTTGGATTTATTTTATGCTTTCTCTTACTAAAATGCAATAACATGGTACTAAAGTCACAAAAAATGAATATTTTTTATATAATTAAATGATGGAAAACATATACAAATTTGTTTCTTCAAAGTAAGTGATGAGTGCATGGCATCATTTTTTGTTTTTGGTTTTGTATTTTACTTTTTGTAAACTAAATAATGCAGGCTTAATACTGCATTATTGGCTTCAACTATGGGGAGGTCTTCAAGTTGGGCTTCAAATTTTTAGATGGAATCAAATGGCCGTATATCTCAGTCAAGAAGCTATGCGGACTCTGATCTCAACTTTAATTGCTCTTTATTGAATTTAGTCCCAAGTTTTTCTTACATTTGACTGATTGACCTAATATTTTTTATCAGAAATTACTACAAAGTAAAGGTTTAAGTTCCAAGGAAAATTGACGAGCATTTCATAGATCCAAATATGTGGAAGTGAAAATTGACCAGCATTTGGAAGAGAAGATTGAATCAGGCCTAGCTGATCTCTCATATATATATCTTTCAACTCTCAAGTGATAGATATCGTAACCTAGGCACTATGAAGAATCAAGTTTGTAGAGTTGAGTGGTAAGTTGGGAACTCTAAATATATATTTTCTAACTTGTGGGAGAGTGTTGGTGAAATTCCAAGCCCATTCTGGCCCCACTAGTACCTAACTTGTTACTTATGATAGACTTATATGCTTTCCTATTATTTAGGATTAGAATCAGATTAAAAGAATATCTTTCTAAATTTAATTTTGGTTATCCGTTGCTTGATCCATAGGTTGTATTCGTCACAGCCTCTTTATTTTTTACTCTCTTTATCATTTTTTATTAGTAGTGTGAAAATGCTTATGGCATTGCACAGTTTTGTTAAACTTCCAAGTACTTAAGGAGTGGCTTGACTCCGATTGTTATGCTTGCAGGTATTCTAGCTAGTCTAGATGGCTATATGAATATTGCCATGGAACAAACAGAAGAGTATGTCAATGGACAATTGAAAAACAAATATGGCAATGCTTTCATTAGAGGGAATAATGGTAATGTTTGAAAGATAGTGTCATTACTTCGTAATCTCTATGGGATTGCGCCTCTAACTAAATTTTCTTTTTATTTTGTGATGCAGTACATCAGTACCTAAAAGAGGACCCTAGTTGATGGGGCTTAGTATGTAACACTGTTAACATTTCTAAGACTTGTGACTCTCCAGCTTACGTCAGTCCGAAGCTTCTGTATTTCTTTTTGTTTCAGTAGTGAAATTTTAGATTTTATGATGCTTGGGAATCTTTGACTATTCACTACGCCAAAATACGTCTTTGTTGGCGGTTATTTAGACTTTTTTGGCGGTTAAAAATAGCCAAGTATGTTAGCGCCAAAAAAAACTGTAACTTTCATTGGCGGTTAGAAACCGCAAAAAAAAATAATATTTATTTGCGGTTATATATAATAACCGCCAATAAAATTTGAATTCCTTTGCGGTTAGATATAGTAACCGCAAAAAAAAAAATAGAATTTAGTTGGCGGTTATATATATAACCGCCAACTAAAATTATAAATAATATTTTTAAATTATTTTTAATATTAATTTTAGTTGGCGGTTATATACATAACCGCCAACTAAATTAAAATATTATTCTTTAATTAATTAATTGTAATTTTAATTATAGTTGGTGGTTTTAAATTAACCGCCAACTAAAGTGTATAAATTTTTTAATTTAAATTTTAATATGAGTTGGCGGTTTTACTAATAACCGCCAACGAAAGTTCTCTTTTTTTTTTTTTCCTGGCAACATTTTGTTATTTTTAATTGCAATCACTCGAACCTGCTTCAGTCAATACGCAGCAGAACTAAATACCCATAACTAAGATATTTATCTAAAGCAAAAGTTATATTATATTCAAAATGTCTCAATAAAAAATTATAGACAATATTTATATCCAATTGACAAGAGCAAAAAAATGATACATAACATAATCCAGTAACTAGATTTTCAAAAGTATCATGTATATTAGGCCAATCTATAGCTTCTACACTAACAACTAATATATACACATGACCAAAAGCTACGTACATATCAAATTATCTGCCATATATGATGACCAAGAGAACAAAAAAAGCAGGCATCCTCTAGCCTTTAGAAGTCATCAGTCTATGCTTCTTCCCTTGTACTGCCTACAACATGATCAATTTTAAATTCATAAGCTCTCCAAAACAGATTAGAACCACCAATTGAATGTAGCTATATGATAGAACCAAAACCAAACAGATACAAAGTAAAACCAAACAACTACAAATAACACTAGAATGTGTTCACTTATACCCACCTCCTAAGTCCAACCACATATTGGCTCCACTCCTCTATGAGTTCTTTTATCTGAGCTTCGGAGTATCCCTCAGAGTATGTATCCGGAAAATACTGAAAATAAAAATATTACATATTACAAAAGCAGTTTATATTATTAAAATTTTATATAAATATCATAAAAATGAATTATGTACATAACTTGGAGGGGATTGAGATTTATTGATGTAAAATGATATCTTTCATGTATTTCAACACATAGTATCCACAATCATTATCATTAGATTGTTTCGGACACTGAATAAAATTATATGAATATTAGATTAATTACAATAAATGTTAATCTCAATAGTTGATTGAGTATTAGATCATAAATACCTGAATACGTGTCCATTTATACAATAAGCCCGGATCTGTTGGAGTCTTTTGGTTGTTCGGCTTACTATTGTTGGTTAGCCCACGTGCTGCTCGAAACATACTCACACCTCTGTTAAGCATTACCAAAGAAAATTAATATAGAAAAAATTTGAGGTTAATAAATAGAAAAATACAAAAACACATAATATAATTGCATATTCTTACTGATTTATCATCTCTAGCATCTGTGGGCGGTAGTCTGGTAGATTTCCTTTGGGATCCAAAAAATATATTTTTGGTTTTATTGGTTCAATACAAATCAACATCCAATGATTCCTAGGAGAAAAATTTACTAGTTTTAGCAAATAAACTTAAAATAAAGCAGTCCAACATAAAAAAAAACTATTATTACAAAGTTTAGTGATAAGTGACTTACCCCTGCATAAATGGTGCCAAAAATAACACCCCTTCACCCCCCTTTGCAGTTAATGCATCTGCCACATCCTGTGACTGTTCTATGATCTTTCTCTGTGGCATCAAACCCGATGTATAAGCTGAAATATCTTGTGGGTGGATGAAGGCAAATCTGTCGATCAACTGAGAAGGGACTAGAATTTTTTCATACAAAAATCTAAAATGGAAAAAGTAATAGTTTAGTATCATATAGTCAAATGAAAGATCAATTCATTTATGTTAATTTCAATACCTGATGTATATGTTAATATTTTGTACCCCAAGCCATCCATGATCAATGATGTAGGAGATCATATCTTCAGTTATCACTTCAGATACTTCCTTACCATAAACCCCTACATCATAAGGAATGTGTATCATTTGCCATAACCCCATGTTTAATATACCATTAAGCAATTCAAGATTTTGTGAGTTTGATGACTGAGGTTGTCCCTTCTTTAGTGCAATAATTGACTCCCCCGATTGTCCCGACACAACTTTCTTCCCTTGACTCTTTCCTGTGGACTGTGCAACACAAGTAGTCAATTGATATAACATACAAATATCTTCAGAAATTAAGTGGCTTGTCAACTAACATATACCTTTTTTGGTGGAGCAATAGTAATGAGATCCACAGGCCATGCTACAAATCCACCCACGGCCTGTTCTACCATTTCTGCTCCCTCGATAGGCACAGGCAACCTCGCTGTCTCTTCTTCGGGAAGTGCAATCGATACTCTGACATGTTCTGCAGGCAAGGGTGCATTGTGAAGCATGTCCCCTGGGATGTTATGCACATGCCCTTTTGCAACCACACGCCGAGGGTTATCCAGCCATAAGAGACACTGTCCTATATCCTATACCAATCATAACATTAGAAAATATTGTTATATATCAACAACTAACTTTAAATTTAGTTAATAAGAGAAGCAATTACCGGAGGGAGATGCTGAGATGGAGGAGTACAACTATCTTTCACACTAGGACTGCTTGCTCCCCCTTGGCTCCCCTGCAACGTAGCTTGTTTGACCAATAACTCAAGCTGGGCTAATCGTCTATTCATGTCAGATTGTGTTTCATGTTGTTGTTGGACGATTGCCTCCAATTCAAGAACCCTAGCTGTAGCGTCAGAGTGCCCACGTTTGGTCCCGAAATAGGCCCTGTTAGTGACACCAAAGCCAGCACCTCTAACACGTCCAGGGTGTTCAGGGAGCTCTAGTGCTTGGCTAAGTACATCCAACCCTGAACTTTGCTCGCCTTCAGAGGTCTGACTTGAAATCTGGATCTGTGAAAATAAAAAAAGAAATAATTTTTTGTCCTTCTAAAACATGAGAGGTCAAATCATTGTTGTAAGGTAATACTTACTATTTTTTCAACAACTTTATGAACATTCTCGTTCTCAATAATCCCTTCTTTGTTTTTCCTGGATTCTGACCACAGCTCATGACGGGGTACTTTTGTCCGCGTGGATTCCTCCTTCAGTACCTACGAATTCATGGAAATAATTACATATCAAATAGTCCATGTGAATAAATATAAGTTTTGACAGCTATAAGATATACATGCACTTACCAACTTCCTCTCTACTCCAGAGTATCCTAGACGGCCGGCTTGGTAAGGGTACTATTGACTCGTTGCCCTTTGACTATTTGCTTCACTTAATTTCTAACAAAATTTCAATACTACAATCAAATAATTATAAACAAAGAGGATTAGAATATTGAAATATAAACAGGAAAAATTGTTCACCTTAAACTTCTCCTGACGCCGAAGATCGATAAAGCCATCCCAGTGTTCCTGTTTTATGTAGATTCTAAATTCCTCAGGTGGATGCTCAATGATGTTGCCAGCTTCATCTTTCTAAAGTGCCTCGTCAAGATATATCGAAAATTAGGCAATGAAATCCCTGCCTTTTGATATATATACACTCTATGGCTTTCATCAACGTCAAAAGCGGACTACAAAACAAAATACTCAAATTAATTATAACAGGTTTGCATGCATAAAAAAAATGTAGCTAAGTTCTGAAATTAATTATAATTACCACTATGTCTTGGAAAACTAAATCCTTCACACCAAATGGAACTTTCCTCCAATCATCCCATTCTGGATGGCTGATGGGCACCTTCAACTTTGCAGCCACTCCGATATAGCTACTTAACTTCTTTCCACCTTCATTGACTCGATGATTTTTGTAATTCCATTCCACATGGATCTTGTTTCCAGTATCTCTTGCGTGGCAAACCTCTTTCATTACTGTCAAACCACGTCGGTGCTTCGTCATCTCTCGTTGTAATGTGAGACGCTTTGCCATTTTTACCTGTAATAATATCAAAATGATTAATTACATAATGAAAAATTAATGACATAACAAAATAAGAAGATCATTATATTAAATAACGAAAATAAATTGAAGGCAGTACATATATGTTTAAATAAAACCTTTTCCTCTTTCTTGTTCTACCATGAATGATTCCTCCCCTCCTTTTCATGATCCAAATCCCCTCTTCATGATCATCTTTCATATAGAGGGCATCATCTCCAGTAGAATCAACATCAAATGATGCGCCATAAAATGGATCATCCTCAATATCTTCATCTTGTTGGTCTCCACCTTGATTGTGATGATCGATTATTTTGTTGGTTAACATGACAATCAACCACCTCTTATTAGCAGGATCAGGGACATAAAACACCTGTTCAGCTTGAGATGTTAAAATAAAAGGCTCATCTTTGTACTCTATCTTATCAAGATCAACCAGAACGAACCCTGACTCATCAACTCGAAGACCATTCTTGTTGTCAACCCACTTACAACCGAAAACCGGTGCTCGAAACAAGATGTAATCCAACTCCCATATGTGTTCAACTACCCCAAAGTATGACATATTTGCAAAAATAGGGTTCCTATCTTTGGCACTAGAAATATGCATTGATTGAGCTATAAGGGTTACCCCACTATTTTGCATTGTGCTTTGATCATCCTGCTCTTTGATATAGAATGTGTAGCCATTTATGAGGTAACCAGTGTAAGAGAAGACATGCATAGACGGACCATTAGCTAACCATCTTAACTTGTCTGTAACTAAACCAGGATTCATTTCCCACTTTGAATTAATATGACCTCTCAACCAATCTATAAAAAATCGATTGTGTTCTTTCGATATCCAACTCTCATTCTTATTAGGGTTTAAACTTCTAAGTTTCTCCTTGTGCATTTCCACATATGGAAGAACCTCATCAGAATTGTGTAAAACATACAAGTGAGCTTGCTCCCACTGGGTCCTGGATATGCTAACGATTTCCTTTCCCATAATCCCTTCCCCAGATGTTCTCCCCATGTGACGATACTTAGGAAGGCCAATGTTATCAACATTTGATAAGTATTCGGTGCAAAATTCAACAGCTTCTTCGGCTATATACCCTTCAACAATACAACCCTCTGGTCTACTTCGATTTTTCACATAACCTTTTAATATCTTCATGTAACGCTCAATTGGGTACATCCACCTCATATAAGCTGGACCACATAATTGTGTCTCCCTTACTAGGTGAACCGTTAGATGAACCATCATATCAAAGAATGAAGGCAGGAAATACATCTCAAGCTCACACAAAGTGACAACAATGTCTCTTTGCAATGCCGGTAACTTCACAGGGTCAATCACTTTGCTACAAATATACTTAAAGAAGAAACATAGTTTAGTGATTGTCCGTCAAACTTTTTTAGGTAAAATGGATCGAATAGCTACCGGAACAAAATTCTCCATCAAAACATGGCAATCATGAGACTTCAGCCCCTTTAACTTTAAGTCTTTCATAGAAACAAGGTTCCTAATGTTTGAGGAGTACCCCTCTGGAACTTTAACCCCATCAAGAGACTTACAAAAAGTAATTTTCTCTTTTCTAGATAGTGTATATGCCGCCGGAGGTAGATAAGTACGGCGTTTCTCCTTCACTGGTGCCAACTCTCCTCTTATTCCCATTGCAACTAAGTCCAGCCTTGCCTTAACGCCATCTTTAGTCTTCCCCGGCACATTAAGTAATGTACCGATAATGCTGTCATATACATTTTTTTCTATATGCATGACATCAAGGAAGTGTCTCACATACAAAGACTTCCAATATTCCAATTCAAAGAAAATTGACCTTTTCTTCCACCCACTAGTCCCAAGGAATCGCGCCAAAGGCTTCCCGAAGTTGTCATTCAAATCCTTTACCTTGTCAAACAATTGCTCCCCACTTAATGGCAAAGGTCCTTTTCCTTCTTCTATATTCCCATTAAACGCTTGTCTCCACCACCTGTAATGATGTCCGTCAGGCAAAAATCTACGATGTCCAAGGAAGACAAATTTTGAACCATGCTCCAACCGTATTGAATGTGTGCCTTCTTCACATATAAGGCATCCGAACTCTCCTTTGATACTGTAGCCTGACAAATTACCATACGCAGGAAAATCATTAATTGTACCAAACAACATAGCTCTCAATTTGAATATCTCTTCCCTATATCCGTCATACACCTCCACACCCCTCTCCCACAGTAGCTTCAAATCATCAATTAATGGAACCAAATATACGTCTATATCATTTCCAGGCTGTTTGGGTCCAGAGATTAACATAGATAACATCATAAACTTCCGCTTCATACATAGCCAAGGTGGTAGATTATAAATAACCAAAATCACGGGCCACGTACTGTGAGTACTACTCTGCATACCATGCGGGTTCATTCCATCGGTAGATAATGCAAGGCGTAGGTTTCTATCTTCTACCCCGAACTCTTCTTATTGACTATCAATTTTTTTCCATTGCGGAGAATCTGCAGGATGTCGATACTTTCCATCTTCAATTCTTTCATTCGCATGCCATGTCATGTGCTTCGCAATTTCAGGACTTTTGTATAAGCGTCTAAATCTAGGTATGATAGGAAAATACCATACGACCTTCGTTGGACTCGATTCTTTCTTTTTATATCGGGGGGCGTTGCATTTAGGACATCTGTCTAATAATGCATGTTCTTTTCGAAATAACACACAATCATTAGGACAGGCATGTATCCTCTCATAGCTCATCCCAATAGAGCATAGCATCCGTTTAGCCTCATATGTTCGGCTAGGAAGGTTATTACCCTCTGGTAGCATATCCTTCAAAAGTGCAAGCAAATCTATGAAGCTCTTATCACTCCATCCATTACCCGCTTTCAAGTTGTACAACTTTAACACAGCTGACAATATTGTGAATTTAGTACAACCATAGTATAATGGCTTTTCTGCATCACTTTTCAACCTGTCAAACATCTCAAGACAATCTTGAAGCTCATTCTCAATCACATTCGCCATCTCTTCAAGACGGTCAGCCTCAACTGTAGTTGTGTCAAAATCATTAGATCCACTATAACCCGAGCTAGTATACCCATCATTTGTTTCACCATGCTTTGTCCAACGTCTGTAACCTCGATCAATTCCATGACACACTAAATGATCTTCCAAGTCCTCTGCACTTACTAGCTTCCCATAACAACACTTTAAGCAAGGGCATAAAATGTTATTAGGATCATCTGCATGCTCAACTGACAAGCTAAGGAACTCCTTCACTCCATCCCTATACTCCTGAGTCAAACGATTCATAGACATCCATGACCGATCCATACTTCTGAGATGTGTATCAATTTTGGTAGAGCCTCCTGTACAAGTTGAGGGTGCAATAATTCTACAACAACATCTCACAACAAAGTTAGACTTCCCAATTATAAGTACGACCATTTTTCAGCCATTCCTAAACAGCATAAGCTATATAATTCACAAAATTTTACAGCAATACTAAGTCATAAACACATTATAAGCAAAGAGCTAACATGTTTGATAAATAAACTAAGCTATAGGCTAGTTTCATGTAACTATGGTATGGTGGGAGTAATTGGATTTGTTTACAGTATATCTAACATGTACACCACTAGTTATAAATTCAAACAGAGTTCACCATGGTCACATGTACAAAACCTATTATGCAGAATAAATATATCAAATAGGTACATATATACGGATTTTTGAACAATACCATGTGTATATAGTTAAGTATAAAATATAACAATTTTTTATGAAGTAAAGAATATAAAATAACCAAGCTAGGTTACCTCTCTTACAAAGCCAAGATGTCCGAGCACTAGGAACCACCACTTGAAACGAAGTCAGATGCTCTGCACCATGATACACGATTCACCATTACAGACCCAAAACCAACTTTGTGATTTACCTAATAGTTTTAACATAATTTCACAATTGAACAGGCCCCAACAAAGATCCCAACACCAAAAGAAATCTCACTGATTCATAACATGCCAAAATAACTGCATCAATCCAAAATCCTTTCAGAGCTACATGTTTATATAGTAAATCAACTCCCATCCTTACCAAACTTAGTAACCATATTATTTAGTATCCAAAGAAGCTTCTAAAACTTAATTCCTGGCTTAACCACTTAAAATTCAAAATTCCCCATTTTCACATATTCAGTAAACTAAGAAAGTTTTGGGTAAAAAAATATAACTCAAAACAACTCCAATCCACTCCAAACTTAGTGTACACATTCTTATGCAGGTAAGAAAATCTTCGATAAAACTAGGTGCACAATTAGTTACATGACAATACTTCAAGTCCTACATCTATTTTAAATATCCATAAGTAAATTATTTCAAGTCCTACATCATCAAGCTACTACGCATAATACACTAAAATATATATATATGAAGTATGAAAATAAAGAAGAACATACCTATACACATTCATGGTTCCCTCCCGTTGAGTACCATAGGCTCATTGTCCTTCTGCCAAAGCTTCTCATGTCTTCTCACCCAGATAACTCAATAAATTGCGAATACAGTTAATTTCATTATTACTGAACTTATCAGATCTGAATAACAATAAGACAACAAAGTAATTAACTATACCTGCCTCTAGTGTGGGTACAAGAGCCAAATCTAGGCGTCTTTGAATCTGATTGAAGAAGGAATGTTTGCTTCAGAAGTGAGACAACACTGGATTGGGGAGGAACGAAGCTTACTGCTTTCCGGCGGAGATGTCGCAGAGGTGAATAGAGACTGGATGGATGAAGTGTGAGCTACAGAGATGCCAGAGGTGGAGACCGATGGGAAGACGTACCTTCTGGAGGTGGTGATTGGACGGCAGCCAGAGACTTGTGGAGTGATGGCAAGTGAGAAAAATCCTTCTTTCGCTTCGCTCATTCACTACGTTCAAGTTGCAGGAGTGAACTGAGCGAATAAATAAGATACACTTAAAGAGTGAAGACAAGATTGCAAGCGATGGCGAGAGGAAGGAAGGCGAAAACGAGAGGAGGGAAAATTTGTTTCTAAAGTTCGCGGCCGAAAGATTGTTTCTGAGATATCAGAACGCGGCTGCGTAGTTAGGGTAAGGAAAACGAAGGCGGTTATTTTAAATAACCGCCTTCGTTTGTATTTTTAAAATTAACCTAGGCGGTTATTCAAAATAACCGCCTAGGTTTATATATGCATTTTTTAATATTAAATAAAACGAAGGCGGTTATTTAACAACCGCCAACGTTTTATGTATAATAAAAATTAAAAATAATTATATTTAAAATATACGAAGGCGGTTATTTAAAATAACCGCCTAGGTTTTTATATGTATTTTTTTAATATTAAATAAAACGAAGGCGGTTATTTAACAACCGCCAACGTCTTATTTAAAATAAAAATTAAAAATAATTATATTTATAATATACGAAGGCGGTTATTTAAAACAACCGCCTACGTATTTTAATATTATTTTTTAAAAAATACGTAGGCGGTTGTTTTAAATAACCGCCTTCGTTTCTTATCCCGATATTATTTATTTTTTTTTTATTTTTAAATTATTAACAAATTCGTAGGCGGTTATTTAAACAACCGCCTACAAAAATCTCCCTTCTTATATTTCTTTGCGTTTTTTAAAATAACCGCCTATATAAATGCGCCAACAATTTCCAATTTTGTAGTAGTGATTGGAGTTTTTTTTTCTTGTTATCTTAGGTTGATTCTCTATTTGATCTTTGTTTTGTTTCTCTTTCTTTCTTTCTTTCTTTCTTTTTCTGTCTTAGGTTGATTCTCATGTTGGGGCTTTTTTCTTTGTAAACTATAGATACACCTGTATAACATTGAGGCATATAACATCTATCTTCATATGTATTATTACTCAGGGTTGAGCTTTGGTATTGATGCAATTTCAACATCACAAGGAAACTTGCTCTGGAAGAGATAATGGAAGCAAGATAGGTAATAATGTGTTCCATTGTTTTCATATGTTTATTGATCATTTTGTTTACATTGAAGGTCTTAATTCTTTGGGGTTTAAAAGTAAATCCATGAAACTAAATGTATAAGTTGATTTGGCTTATTGGTCTTATTAATGTTGCTTAGCCTGCTTTACCTGCCCCTTGCTCCCACTTTTAGAATTAATCTAAAGATAAGGCAGAATGTGGGCACTGTTAAGAATATGACCTTGTTTAAATAGAAGTTTGGTTGATGGAGTGAGGGAGTGTCCCACTTTACTTAATCTCAAGGTTTACAAAAAAGAAAATAACATTTTGACAAATGAATTGTTGAAACTTGATGGTAAATTTTCTTGGTATGTGAAGTTAAGAAAACCTTATTCATGTTTGTTGCTTTATTATTTATATATTTATTTATTTTTCATTTCAGGGGTTGCTTTCAGAAAATATTTGGTCCTTTTGCATGCTTATCAAGGACCTAATGATTTAAGATTGGAGGAAACGAGAACTCATTTCTGGTTTCATTATGCATAGTTAGTAATGACATGTAAATTTCATGTTCCTAATGCATTCTTGTTTTTCTTTTCTTACACAGGTGGGAAGGAAGCTTTGGCCATTTGCCCATCTCATTACTTATGGTGTGATCCTAGTGGACCAAGACTTCTTTGAGGCGATTGTAAGCTTGTTTAGGTGACAACAGTTTCAAAGTAGGTGTTGATCTATATTTATTTTTAGTTGTTGAACAACACAATTTCAACACTAATCAATTGGTGATAAGGTTACTGGCTTATTGGATTTGAATTTTATGCCTATAGACGTTAAAGTGGAAGATGTTCAAGTCTTGATTGGATGGACTTGATTATTTTGTGTTGACTTTTACCTTTTTTTTTTGGCAATGTCGAGAGATTGTTTAGATATTATTTATAGTGTTGAGAGATTATTCCGAGATTTTTCTACTTTGATTAGTTTGTGATACTAAGGGTTGTTTTATATTAACTTGAATTGTTAGATGATACATTGATAAGTAATGGAATTATTTTTTAACTTTTTACCCAAAAAAATTGTGTATTTGTATGTGGAAAGAGATGGAAAAAAAAATAAAAAAAAAGGGCTTTACATCTGTTTTTTGAAAAACAAGTATAAACGGGTGCTTTTTATGCCTATTTTTTAACTAATAAACTTAAAAAAGCTACTCCTTCTGGTCCTTAATATAAGATCATTTTAACCGAATCACGTGAATTAAGAAGAGAAGTTAAAACTAATTAACTATCTCGATTTCTCCAAAAATCCCAATATTTTTTTAAAACTACCCTTATTTAATCTCTCTTTTTTTCTCTTTGGATAAATTAAATAGAAGCATTTTTTGGAAATGTATAATAGATACCACCTCGTATATTGTAAAGGATCTTATATTCAAGATTAAGGCAAAAAATCTTATATATAGAACTGGATAAAGTATGATATAAATATTGTCTTATGTGTGGTTTACATATATTGTTCAAAAAAAATATACATAAAAAGATAAGCCTTTTATGTCTGTTTTTCAAATAATAGACATAAGAAACTTGTCTGTCTTTTATGTCTGCTTTTTAACAGACATAAAATATCATACTTTCTGTATCTCTTTTAAAATAGGCATAAAAGGTCTATGTACTTATTGTAAATGCTTGTTTTGTAAGATGAAAATAAATATTGGTTTTGTCCAGTCTCACATGTCCATTTGACCAATAAAAAAAATGAAACATAGCAGTAAACAAGAAAATGAACATATATATGCACGTAGATGAGTGAAAATTTAATTAAAGATATAATATAGACACACAAACTGATAATATAATACTTAGGTTAAATAAACCTAATTAACTTAATACTCTTACCAACCATAAAGCAAATTAATGATAATTAAGTATATGGGTCAAATTTAATTTACCTCAAGCATGCTTGGGTGATTTAGCATTTTTCATAAGATCATCCATGAGTAATTGTGACGATGATATTATAAATTGATTGACAATGCAAGTGATTAAATGAACTTTGGACAGCCAGTAAAATCTAAGCACAATTGGTAAATTACTAGATTTCTTAAGTATATTGTCCTGGATTTGATCTCTGACTATGTATATAGAAAATATTTTGTTGAAAGAAATAAAACTCATTTTCGATAATCTTCACACTTCAAAGAAATTAATCTTCACATATCGATTATGAAATACTCTTGGTACTCATTTAAAAAAAAAAAAACTCCCGCCAAAGATAAAATAACCACTTTATAAAAGACGAGAGACCTGGAGTTTCCATGTTGGGAAAGAGGAAATCAAATTGGAGAAGAAAGAGTTGAAAACAACATTTAACGTCACTGACTATTACTTGTGAGAATTATTCCAAGTCAGAGCTAGCCTGCAGCGGCAGACGCAAAACAAAACTTGTGGGAAGGCCAATTCTTTTTTGGTTAAATCAACATATTTATATAAATAAATATTATATTATTTTAAATTTATATTTTTAATATTATATTACACATGTGACTGAAACCAGAAATCATTTTTATTTTTTAACAGCAATAAAAATATTAAAAATAGATAAATAATATCCTTGATAAATAATAAAGAAGAGATGATCAGCAAAAATAGATAGAGATGTGAAAATTTTGCTATATTTTTGCACTAATTTTCATCAATTTAGGTATTCATCTTGAATGTTATATTTCATTTATAAATTGATGATAGATAAATTACTATACTTTATAAATTCAAATAACATTTATTATATTTATTTTATAGCAGAACTCTGTAATGAGAAGAGGCTGCCTATGTTGTGTATCAAACCATTAAACTTGAGGGGTTAGGGTCCGTTTGGTTCTTCATTTTGTAAAATTAAGTTAAGATAAATGAAGTTTATAAAAATAAAGTTTAGATAAAGTAAGTTTATTGGAAATTATTATGTTTGGATATTCTTTTTGTAAAAGTAAGTTTTGACAAAAAATCTGTTTGGATGATAGGGGTTAAAAATACTTTTAGATATATAATATAGAGTAAATTTGTTTCTCCTTTTTCAAAACTCACATTTTGTTAACGGAAAAGTAACTTTTCTCCTCCTTTTCCAAAATCACAGTTTAACCCACTTTTCATTTTTCAAAAAGTCAGCTTGTATTTCACATGTGTTTGGTCAAACACATCTTTTACAAAATCATGGTTGAAAATCATAGTTACGTTTTACAAAAGCAGAATCAAACACACACTTAATAATTAACGTTTTTATAAAGGAAAAAATATTTTTTGGGGGGCCCACAAACAATGTGTGTACGCCACTGCTAGCCTGTTAAGATGACAATGGGCGGTTAACTTTGAACTTAACCTAATCCCTGTTACTTATTTGAAAGCTTCATTAATCCAATTCTAACTATACTGTTTCAGAGAATAAAATTTACGTGCCTACGCAAGTATAGATGGCCTTCTTGTAATGTTATATTTTTAATTTTTTAAATGGCCAGAATACAAATAACTTCCCCGCATGCATGTTGTAATATATAAATAATTTAAAATCATTCTTTCACTTTGAAAATGTCTTGTTTAAGCGATTTTTTCAAAATATATTAAATTAAAAAAAAAACACACTAAAGGCATAAATGAATATGGAAAGATTGCGCTATTCTAGTTCTAGAGTCTAAACTACCAATCGTTGAATCACATTTCGAAACGTGCATTTTTTTCTTTCGCAAAAGTTGACACGATTGCGCATAAATTTCAAAATGATGGAATGATACATACTCAAATCCGTAAGCAATCCCTGAATCACTTGTGAATTCTGATTTGTGAAGCTTGACTATGGGACTCAACTTATGAAGGCAGAGTCAGATTTCACCGTGTAATCACTACTCTATGATATAATCATTCAAGATGAATAAGGATCCTTTAAATTTTAAGTATCAGCGTTGGTGATGTTTACGAAAAGAAATCTTGGTTAGTTGAAATTTCTGTACTTTGACGATGACAGTCATAATCATACTGATAATAAAAAAAGCTGACAAATTTTTCAACAATTGTTCTGCTACGTCAAAAATAATTTATACAAGATTAATAATCACTTATTTGACAATTCCATTGCAAAACTACAAATAGGGGAAACTAGCTTGAACCGGTTTAATTTCAGCTCGTGGTTTGATCTTGTTAGGGGTCAGGTCAGGTTTAGGATCCCATGATCTGGTTTGGTCTAGCAGATTAGTAGGCCAAATCGGTTTAGATTGGTTCAACTCGAACTAGACTTGGTTATGGACTGCCTGGACATCTTTTAAAAAAAAATTGGACTTCTCATATAATTGTTACCATTGAAATCCGAAAGTAAAACCAATAAAGGAAAATAAATTAGAAGAAGAAAATTGAATGAGGATAGATCTAGTAGCATTACAAAATATAAGAAGAAGATAAACAAATCCATTAAAAATCACAAAAATTGCAAAATAAGTTTGCTATCTAAATTCTTAAATTTGAATTGAAATCCAAATGGAAAATGAAAATAAATCAAAGGCATCAAACAAGTAAAAAATTAAATGTACAAGTTTTTCACAGAATTGTTACTGTTGAAATCCAAAAGTTATTCTAATCCGAAGATGAAGACAAAGATGAGGGAGTGTGGTGGAATGTAGTCAAAGAGGAAGAGGTCTCAAATGAGGATGAAGCTGACATTCCAAGATCGAACAGACATGGGGGAATATAAATCATAGATTCAATTTTTTTGGCCATCAGCTCTGATTAGATATAGATGAGGGGAGAGTGAGAAGAGAGGAAGGACACAATGATGACTAATATTGCCAGCTTTGCGTTGGATAGCCGGCAAGGTGGCATGCAGAAACAATCAAACAAACTATTCTTTGTTAAATCGATGACTTTTCTTTTTAAATTTTTATCAATAAAATAAACATGCTTTTCATACATTTATAAGAGGTTTGAAAATTTAATTCTACTATTCATAACTTTCTTGTAAATGATTTGCTATAAATTTTATTATAAGAAACTCAAGTGTTAAAAGTTATATACTTAATTTATTGTTCTATAATCAAAGGAATGGTAAATTTTTTTCACACGTTATTAACTATGTCACTAATAACTCTTATTATTAATACTTTTAATTTACTATTTTTAAATTAAAATCTATTTGTTTTAATTTGATTATAAAAGATAACCTTAAACATATAAATTTAAATAACATAATTTTTGTATTTTTCTTATATTGATATTGATATTTTTTGTCCATTTATAGTTTATTCCACTATTTCACGCGTTCAATATTGTTTTATGCTGAACAAGCCATTAATCGAGACTTGAATATTCTATTCCTATCGGACTCCTCCGTAACTCGAATATTCAAACTGTTATTGGAAAAAGACAAATGAGGATCCCCACAGAAAAATATTTCTAAAATGGGATATCTAATTTTGCTAATCTCTTAAAACACCTAGGTCTTTGGTAAGAAAAAAGAATAAATAGAGTGGAACAAAATACCATTCTCCCTCCCTCCCTCACCAACCATTGTGGGCAATGTGGCTAGGGTACCGATGACTAGTGATATGGTTGGAGCTCCAATGACTCGAAATATCGTCAGTGCTTATACAATTATTGGCATTAAGTTTGATAAAATTGAGAGTGTTGAAATTAGTTATAATGAGTTAAAAATTATAAGTTTCTAACTTGAAAATTTTATTGATTCAACTTGAAATTTTTTTTAAGATTGTCTTCTGAAAAATTTCCAAGTTAGATCAACAAAATTTCTAGGTAAAAAACTCATAATTTCTATCTTATTTCAGCACTCTCAATTTTATTTTAGAAGGCAGTTTTGAAAAAATTATTAAATTGAATTAACGAAATTTTCAAGTGAAAAATTCATAATTTCAAATTCACTATAACTGATTTCAACACTCTCAATTTCATTTTAGAAGGTAACTTTGAAAAAATTTCCAAGTGAGAAACTTATAATTTCCAACTAATTATAATTGATTTCAACACTCTCAATTTTATTTTAGAAAGCAATCTTGAAAAAAATTTTTAAGTTGAATCAATGAAATTTTCAGTTGAGAAACTCATAATTTCTAACTGTTTGTAATTGATTTTAACACACTCAATTTTATTTCAAAAAACAATCTTAAAAAAAATTTTCAAGTGGAATTAATGAAAATTTCAAATAAGAAATTTATAATTTTCAACTTCTTATAACTAATTTTAATATTCTTATTTTTATTAAACTTAACGCCAATGACTATACCAGCACAGGTAACATTTGCAGTCATTGAAGCTTTGACCACATTGTCAGTCACCAAAACTCTTAATTTTTAATGAGCATTAAAGGTATCCACTAGTCAAAGACTGAAGACTAATTTTTTCAAAAGATAAAAATTATCAAAGTAAAATTTGTCTATTCCAATAAAACATTTTCATACACAGAAATGAGGAATGAAACCAGATATTATAGATTAGGGGCAATTGCCCCCCTAAACAAATATATGTATATGGATAATATATGTGCAATGGGTCACAGCCTCCAACAATTCTTAAGTCGCCCCCTAACGAGAAGCAAAAGCACAGACACGAGCAATTGAAAAGATTTTTTAAACATTTTTATTATTTGGATACAATCTGTTTCTTCATTTAACAAAAGTCATTTAATCTTTTAATATTAGTTAGATTTATATGTATATATGTAACAAACATTATTTTTAAAGAAATTCAAATATATTTTCCTTCAATTTCGTAAAAAATACTACTTGATTGATATACAGATCATAGTCAAATTAAAAGTTAAATAAAATATGATAGTATTTTTTAAAAAGATCTTTATTTTCATTTTCTAATAATGGCTAGTAATATACTCTCAATAATGAGGCTCATTATTTTATAAAAATTATTTCTTTTTTATTTCTTCAATTGTACTTTGTACCCATGTTAAAAATACAATTTTATAATAAATACAAATGATAATTTCGCTACAATGAATTTTGTTGCACATTTTGAGGAAAACTATAAAAAATTATCACAGAAGAATTTTTACTCAATTAAGAATCAATGAATATGATTTTAATTCCTAATAATATTTTATTACCTGTAATATCCATTTTTATAATAGATAATTATATTTATTTTAACATTATTCTATAATTTTTCATTATAATGTATCTAATTTTTTTAATTTAAATATATTTTGTTATCATATTAACTTTTTTTAAAAAATTATCATATTTATTTAATGAATCATTAAATTATATATTTAATAATTATAAGTTTTGCCCCCTTAAGATTTTTTCTTGGTTCCATCCCAGTTCATACCTATAATCAGGAATTAAATTTTAAATAACATACTTAAGTAACTTAGCTATACCTTGTTGGTCGAAGTTTTTATGTTTAGCTCAAAGTCAACAGTGTGGACGTCATTGCTAGATACCATGTGATATGGACCTCGTTCTAATGTCCTGACGACATTATTAAATTTGTTTAAGAAAAGTTGACTTCTCCATGTATCACTGTACAGCAGGGTTTATATATATTTTTTAAATTGTATTCATCTAATAATCTTATAGATAAAATTAAAGCTCTTATGGAAATAAGCAGAAGAAAATTGAGGGAACCCTGGCGTTCTGCTTCAGTAGTAGAGAAGAAAATTGATAGGGATTTTGCAACATGATTTTAAATGCGAGTGAGTAGTCATGTTATCTTTGTCCTAGCATTTATACAGGGAGTTAAAATGCGTCTAATACCGTTGACGTTAAAACTGTAGATTATATATGAAGCCCAATAATGGAGCCCATCGGAAGTTTTTCAAAATGCTCACTTGCATTTCACGAGTCACAAGGGAGTTAAAATCATTTTTTTATTACAAAAAAAAATCATTTTCTTAACAAAAAAGGTTGACTGTTGAATTATTGGCAATTGCCAACCCCCAACACACCATAATTCATATTAGGCCCAAAAGGGCCCGCCATGAGATTTTCTTGGCCTAGAAAGCTTCACACGACTTTGAAGGACAATGGGTGTGTTTGAGAATTGAGGCTGAGATGAAATGGAATTGGTGATTGATGGAATAAAATGAAGTGTAACATTCTTTCCTTTTTTAAAGAATATTATTCTTGTAAAATAGCTTAGATGAAAGATGCGAAATAAATTCTAATTGTTTTGCTTTCTAGACAAATTTTCATCTCATCATGCAATAAATTAATATTTCCCTTGACACCTTACACACACACAGATATATATATACACATATGTGAAGTATTTTGGATTATCCAATCAAATTCAAACATTATTGAACTTAAATAATGATAGCTCAACATAATTTTTTTTTTGCTATCCATCAAGTTTGAACTCATGACCCTGTTTAAGAGGTATTAATTTTCTTTTACCTGATTCAGCCACTATTGATTTTCTCCCTTGGATACCTCAAACACAAAATTTAAATTTAGGAGGGATCTGAGATTGCATTGGAGAAGAATAGTTTTGTAATTATAATATTTACTTATGAGGTCTTGTTTTGTACAAGGTAATTTTTACTGTTTATATGAAAATGGGAAAGACATTCCTTGTGAGGCATGTTAGGTTAACTTTCATATTAAATCATTTCAAATTTCGAATCTCAAAAATACATTATTCCACCATGCATAATAGGTTTTATTCCTTTCAAAATTTTGATGGAAGGAATGAAAATTCCAAAACTACTGCATGGAAATCCAAAGTACCTTTTTTGTTGATAAAATTCTTCACCTTCACTAGTCGTTCCTTACCAGTATCCAACCTCTTCCGAAATTTGCTACTTGCATGTTCAATTGGAAGTGAAGACAAGAATGAATGTGTCAACCAACTCGCAAGATGTGCGCATATGACAAGTGTATTTTTCACAAGCCACCGAATTTATGTTTTGGATTTTTTCGAAACTGGTAGGCCTGGAGTAGCTATAATCATCATGATCCCAATTATTATTTTTTTTTTACCTGCGGTCCTGACTCAATTAGAGGTGGAAATATGTTAGATCTATTTTAGGTGGTTCAAGACCTGACCTATTTAGAGTCCGACCTGACCTATTTCCCTATTTAAGAAATAGGTTAGGTATAAGCTTTTTTAATAGCCTATTTATGTAAACAGACTTGATCTATTAATTTCAAACATAACTTGAAACCTATCAGGTTAGACATGTTTATATATACATATTAATATATTTAATATAATAATATATACTCCCTCTTTCTATTTATAGTACATTTTTAATTACCTCACACGTACCAAGACAATAATTAATAATTAAAAATCTTTTCCATTTTTTCCCAACTTATCCTTATTTAATAATGCTTATTATATTAATAATTTTTTTTTCTTAATTAGAATTAATTTTTTATAACCACCAACCGTCATTAATTGTAGCAACCATTTAAAAAGGACGGAGAATAAGTGGCGCGAATAAAAAATTAGTCTTAAATTTAAATGCTCTCACAGTTCCCTCCTTCGATAGGCACTAAGGTGAATAAAAAATTGCACTTAAATGAAAAAACTCTCACAGTTCGTAGAGCCGTTAAAATGGGGCAAGCCCGATGGACTGACCCGAAAAACCTGAAAAAATGAGCAAGCTCGGGCCTCAATTTCGGGAGTAAATATATAATCCGGGCTTTTTGAGCCTGGCCCGTTTAGGCCCAACCCTTGGTGGGCCGGCCCAAGTGGGCCACGGGCAGGCCCGAAAGCCCGAAATTTTTTTTTGTTTAAAATATTAAAAAATACATATTATTTTATTAATTAATGATATATAAATTGTAAAATTTAAATATTATGTTAGTTTTTGATGAATTATGATGATAATTAGTTGTATTAATTTAAATTATGATGATAATTAGTTATATTAATTTAACTTATTGTATAAAAAAATTTATTAGAAAAACATAAAAAAATATTAAAAAATTAAAAAAAGCCCGCGGGCTGGCCCGTAGGCCCGATCCCGCGGGCTCGGGCTTGGAAAACTAAGCCCATTTTTCAATTCGGGCTTTTTGGCCCGGCCTGATTTGGGCCCGGCCAGAGGCGGGCCGGCCCGAATTGACAGTTCTAACAGTTCCCTCTTTCGATAAGCATTTAGGCAAATAAAAAATTACACTTAAATTAAAATGCTCTCACAGTTCCCTCCTTTGATATGCACTGAGAGGTCACATCACTCCATCATCATCAACCTATTCGATTAGTCCATTATCGCCCATACTTCCTAGAGCAATGCCACTAAATATTGACTTAAACGTGAATGTTACTAAGCAATCCAACATCGTGCTACCATTTGACTTAAACAGAGACCCATCAGCTGAAGTTCTTCCATGGGTTGAGATAGAGGAACAGGGTACATGGTCTGTGAGTAGAGACGTTACTGGGCAATGATCTTGGGAGGCACTTGTTGAAGAAGACGCATCACGAAGACAAATCTCAGATGAAGATGAGCGCATCAAAGGAGACAACATTCGCCTGGTGCTAGAATCGGAAACAGAGGTGGAGATACAAGAACAAGGTACGTTTACACTCTAGACTTTTCATTGTTTTTTTTCCTCAGTGGCGTATAATTGTTTTTAAGCAGATGGAATCGATAATACAGTAGATAATTGTTTTTCTGGACTGGTTCTTCTCGATCAAGAGAATCTTCAACTATCCACGGAAAAGCTTCAGCCTTCAACGATTCACACGAACAATTTCAGCAATTTACTTCCACTAAATCTGCCATTTTTGGGACAATTCCTCACCATCAAGAGAGTCTTCCACTATCGACTGCAAATCTTCATCATTCGCTAACTCAAACGACCACTTAGAGGATCCTGCTTTCACCAAATCTGCCATTGAACATCCTCTCCATTGAAACTAAAACAGCCTTCAACTTCTCTCCTCCACCCACTTCGGCACCTGCTTAAGGAGTTTGCACCATAGTCCCAACCATTTGCTCTTTAATGAACTGCATTTAGAGTTTGCAGCCATTCTCTCATTCATTTTTTTCTCCGAGTTCCGATAGGTATCATGAAGAGTGGGGGGAAATTATTCTTCATTGATTTATCTATTATTTGACCGAACTACTATTAAAGAGTATGCATTAAATACATTGGTAACCAGTAAAATATATGGGATTAGGGATAATATTGGAAAGATAATTAAAAAAATATAATGTAATTGACACAATGTAATATATAGCCTACCAAAGAGAGTATTTTATAATATAATTTAAATTAATTTTATTAATTTATTAATAAAACATAATATTTTAGTCATATTATGCTAAAACTAAATTGTTCATAATTCCTATTGTCTGTATTGATTCGCCACTCATCTAATTTGAACAAGCCCTAAAGAGCGAACCCTAGCCTCCATCCATCGCATTTGCCTCCTTATCCGCGTTGCCTTCGCCTCGTCTCTGCGTTGCCTTCGCCTCCATTTCTCAACTGCGAATCTGTAACTCTACTAGCTTCCTCCATCTATTGCCTCCCTCTCCCTGTCGACATCTCCTATAGTTGTGACTGTGAGCTGCCTCTGTCGTATCCCTCGACCGTAGCTGCTGCTCTGAGCTTGCTGTATGTGTTCTCAACCCTTCCCTCATCTCTCGTGCTTTATTTGTTTGTGCTTTATTTTCAGATTTGTTTGTATTTCTCTGTTTTATTTTTAGATTTGTTTGTGGTGTTGCTCTTTGAGATCTCATTTCTTAACTGGTATATGTGTTCTCAACCCCTCATCTCTCTCGCTTTGTTTCGTTGTATTTTATTTCCAAACCCTCCCCTTTTTTGCATCTACTTACCCTCTTTAAGTTTCCTCTGAATCTGTTTATCAATTCGTTTCGTGCTTTCTTTCTATTTTAAGATTGCATTTGGAATTCATTTTCCCAATCTAATGTTTGGTATCGTTAACTGATTTCTTCTATTTCATTTTTGACCTGTCTCGAAGATAGTGTGCAATTCGCTATTACGATGAAACTAGATTTGGAGTTGTGCCTATTTGAATTTGAGAGGGATTTTTTTTTTTTAGAAAATTGAGTACTGATTTTATTAAATTAAATTAAGGATTGGTTGCATGCTATTCTTGAATAGTTAAATGTTTTATGAATGACTGGGGGTATCTCATCATGCGAATTGCGAACTAACTTCTGGACAACTTATCGAGCTTCGTGTTTGATGGAGTATGCCAGTCGTATATGTACCGATCATTGTTCTCATTAATTTGGTGGTTTGTTTAATCCCCTTCTCGGGGAGGCCAGTGAAGAAGAGCTATTTGTTTGCACGGATGACACCTAGAAATGCTCTGCTTTCATGCCAATTTACACACACACACACACACATATTAATGTGAAGCATTATATATTTATTGGATGCTTTGGTGAATGTCAAATTCGAAAAAGAAACCTTTGCTTCTACCAGACACAAATGACATATTTTATTGATTAATAGGGATGAGTTGTTTTTGTAGGAAATATAGATTATTAGATCTCCAAACTTTGGTCAAATGTAAAAGTCTATTAGAAAAGCACTATATATATTTTGGTTGTTAGCCAAATAACCATTATGATGGTGAACAAGCTCTTACTGATTGTTGGGAATACAAAAAAAATTGAGGTACATATATATGCCTCTTCCCTTTCCCCTCTGTCTCCTTTGTTTCTATAAAAAAGTCGTTACTCTTCTTGTTAATGGATTGCTTTAGTTCCCCTGTTTCTTAATTCTGTAGCTAAGGGCTTCTTAATTCTTATCGGTAATATGATTGAGGCTAAGGGCTTGTTCTTATCTCACTTTGTGGGAGATATTCATCAGGTTTCTCATATCTTAATTAATTTCCCTTCTTCTTTCTATTCAATTTTTTTGTCCCATAGCTTCTTACCAGTGACTGAACTTATATTCTCATTGGATTCCTTTGTTCTTTCAGCCATTGCATGTTGGATTTACTAGTGACAAAGGAGGAAACAGTATAGCACTACACTGGTTTAGACACAAATCCAATCTCCACCATGTAAGTTTTATCTTTATCATCAGTCTTCTCCCTAAAATAGAGGAACAATCAAAGAAGGAAATGTCAAAATCATTCATGTAGTCTGATATGTAAAAATGAATTGAAGGGAAGAACCTAATTGAATATAGATATGTTATGTTGTCTTGTACATAATCAAACTTTAATTTCTTAGAATCTCATGTTTGTTTGAGTTTCCTTTAGTCCTTGTTAAAGTCTCTTTGTTACATGTTTGTTTGTAAATAATATTATGATTTGAGATATTTTACTTATATTGAGTTATGTATTTTATTACTTGTTAAAGTCTCTATGTTACATGTTATATATATTTTTTTCTTGATGTAAGCTTTAAATAGGCTTATCTGTAAGGTCTAAACCTTCAAACCTATTTAAAGGCCTACAAGTTTAGCAGGCCTTTAAATAGGCTTCAGGTTAGGCCAAATCTTTTAAAGGCTTAGGCCTGAGTCTAAAAAGAGACTTGATATAGGCCAACAAACTCAGGCCTAAGGCCTACCACATAGGCCTAGCCTGTTTAGGCAAACTCTAACTTGGTCTGACCTATTTCCACCTTTAACCCCAACTTGAGCCTTGAGGGCACTAGAAAATTAGGTTTTAAGACAGATAATTAGTTAGGATCACTATAAATTTAGATTTAAGATAGTTGATTAATTAGTCAATGATATCTCTGGAAGCCATTCATTGTTACATTATTTCCACTTCAAAAATAGGTAAAGCCCTTCTGCCATGCCCATGAGCCATGCCCATTCATTCAATTTAATCCAAAACAAAATTCTCACCTATAATTTGTTAGTCTAACTAGACAACATGTTCATAACCTCGTCCTATGCAGATTGGACAGTGATCATGAAATGTGAGTTCTAAGAGGGAATTCTGGATGGATTTGGAGTACGTGTTCAAACCCAAAGTCCCTTCTTTTCTGGAACTGAATGTATACCTTTTTTTTTTTTTTTTTAAATAATCTCAGCCATTTGCATGATAAATCGTAAGAGCTGCCTCATCAAATAACATGCTATCCTTTCGAAACAAAGAGCCTCGTAAATTAGCAGGATGAAGTGTTTAGCCCACTTATTAGAGCCCACTCTTCAGCATCCTGCGGTTTGCATGTTTGTCCAAGGCTTATTGCAACAGGATTGGGAAGTCCAAATTCAGCAGGTATACCGGAGGCTAACACTTGTGCTCACAAACTAGCAAGTTTAACCTTAACTGGGCAATTTGGATTTTGCTTTATAGTTACACCTCCATTTGAGTTGAATGAACTTATGAAACTATGAGGGAGGACATAGCGGGCAATGGAGTGTCACGCACTGTAGCAGCTGTGGATGATGGATATTTAGTTTTTCTTTTGGTAATTTATTTGCTATTTTTATGGTTTGCTTGTATGCTGGTGTAGTTTGTTTGTTTTAAAGCCTGTTTGATTTTTAGTTTACAAACTTAAGTTGGAATAAAATGAAATTTACAAAAGTAAAGTTTTAATAAAAATAAATTTATTGTAATATGATTTATGATTAGATTTTTTATTGTAAAAGTAAGTTTGATAAAATGATTGTGAGATAAGAGTATGTTTACATACTGAAAAGTAACTTCTTCAGTTCGTTGGCTAAAAGTATTTAAATAAAAGTAAATTTACAAAATGACCTTTTAAAATGAGTCAAACATAAAGTTAGTCCAACATATGTTTGGAAACATACTTCCAAACATGCTCTTAGTGGTCACTGTGTTTAGAGTTGGTTGACTCCCCTTTATCTACCCAAAGAAAAAAAGGCCTCTCATATCATACTCTGTAGCTTTGAAAGCGCAGTTGTTTTATTGTCGCACCTCTGTTTTGCTGATATGGTGTAGTTTGCTCTTTTATTTTTTTTGGGAAATTGGAGCTTTTGGTCCTCATACTTTTACTCAATTTTGAATTTAATCCCTATACTTTTAATTTTTTTTTCAAATGGATCGCCCAAATTTACACCGTTTGTGCCATTACTCCCTCAAGTTTTACATAATAGCACAAGGACTAACAAGTAGCCCTAACATTGTTAGTTTTGCTGATATAGCTAATTATGTGCATATGTGGAAGGTGAAGTGGATAGATGGAACAAGCACGGTGCTCACTTGAAAACACAATATCAGATGCAAGACAAAACAAAATGCAATGTTGGCTCATCATGGATTCATGATCAGGTTTCTTTCAGATTTTCTCTACCTAAACAGAGCTTGAAGACAAGAATAAAGAAGCTATTCAGATCTACTCATCATAGAACCTCTTGCATAAGCTTCTTTTCTCTTTATGATGATTAAGGTTTCCTGAGTAGTTGCTGAGAAACAAAAGCTTTTGTGAAGAGTAATTTCTAACAGTTTTGAACTCTTTGGCCCAAAAGTAAAGAAAAAACAAATAGTTTCAAACTCTAAAATCCAACTATACATGCTTAAATAGTTTTCTTCATAACTTAAAGAGCAATAAAATTTCTTCTATTAGTTCTTTCAACATATTCTCTTCATCTATGTATAGCCTATATATATATAGACATAACTATTTTATTTTTCTCTGTATTTTTATCATAGTTTTCTTATGTTTACCTTCCTTTGTTTTCAATTTTAAAAACAAAGGTTAGCAAAGCATGGCCATTGCAACCGATGTGTGTGTCATGTTGCACCTCTGTTGTATCGTAATTTCCATCTCCCTTTCTACTTGTTCTTCCAACTCATCCTCTTTATCCCATGCATACTTATTCATTCATTTATATTTATATATGAAGCTATGTCTGTATGATTTTTTATTATCCTAACTAATATACAGTTGTGACTTAAACATGACTATCAATTAGTTAGTGCATGTTCTGAGACGCAGCTTTTGGGTAGGCCAACTCCTACCCGAGCATACCCTTAATTGTGAGCATATTACAAAACTTATTATTTTTGGTGAATGAAACTATTGTGTTGGTAAATGAAATCACTTCTAAATTTTGTTGGGACACAAATTACTTGTGAATTATGTGGATGTGCTTACTGATGTAGCTTGTTTTTTTTACAAGCTTTTGAGTATATATATATTGAACACAGAGCAGTTACTGCCAAGTGGAAAAATTACGTGAGTAATTTGAAAATATCCACATACATAACCTTAACACTACATTTGATTACTTGTATATATTAATCTATTGCTATTTGCATCTATAATCTTATTAAGGTACACAAAATATATATTACGCTGTTCATAGTCGGGTGAGAATGGGAGTTCTGTACTTGTATAGTCTTATTTCCTAAACATTTATATTTGACCGCTTTTAACATATGGAGAACCTATCAAGGTTAATGAGAAATAACCCCATCATTATTTGTTCCAGATTAATGTGAGTGTCAACATTTTCTATGGGTTTGAGAATTACTTATTTTTTATTGTCAGATAATTGCAGTGGTTGGACTTTAGAACAAGATAGGTCTTCTCGATTCGTTTTTGTCCAGGGTAACTCAACATTGTTTATTCACTTGAGGTAGCCAAAATATAGTTTATGGATTGCATGAAATATGGTAAAAATCCAAGGAGTTTCAAAGGGAAGAAACTTATGAGAGAGGTTCCACGAAGAGTAGGTCTGAATAGCTTCTTCTTTTTTCTCTGTCAACTCATTTTGTTCTGGTTAAGGAAATTTAAAGGAAACCCGATTGTGAATTCATAATGAGCCAAATCAATTAAATTTACCCAAAAGTTTATTTCTTTGTTATCTTGCTTTGCTCTCATTCCACATCTAGTATTTTTAAGTGTTTAGTAAGTTGCTTACCTTTTTCATGTCACTCTCGACATATACATATAACTAGCTACTTCAACAAAACTAACAGTGTTAGCGCGTCAGTCCTTGCATCAATATATAAAATTTGAGGGACTAACAACACAAACTGCGTAAACTTCAAGGATTCGTTTGAAAAAAATATAGGGACTTAATTCAAAACTAATTGAAACTATGAGGACTAAAGTCTTCATTTGAATTTTTTTTTTTTGGTTAAAACGACGTCATTTTCTTAGATAGGCATGCGCGGGCCACAACCTCAAAGGGTAGAGGTTCCAAACGCGAGTGTATCACTCTCGTTTTCTTTGAGCCAGCCACTTGCCTGTGACAGTGGTGAAGCAGCATCTCTGGCACTGTCCGGAATCTTTGACTCATTCGGCATCTAGCATCCCAGCACACTGGTGGAAGCAGGGTCTTTGAGCAGATTTTAAGGCCACTGCATCGTTCTCCGAGTTTACACTGAGAAAGGTACTATCAAGTTAATATTGTTTGTTTCTGGTTGAGAAAAATTGATAGCCCTTGCCCATTTTTCGTTGGAAATTTGCATCTTTTTGAATTGTATCATGGACCTTCGATTTGTCTTTTTTTTCCTTTTTACGTTAATATATATGTTGTGAAGTATAATGGGGAAGCATATTGAAGGGGCAGCTTCTTTAGGCGTTGTTTTTTTTGTTATTTTCTGAGGACTTTGAACGAAAGTTGCACTTAACTGTGTAACTTTAAAAATGAGTTTGATTTATTTAGGTGAACTCCAGATGTTTGACAAAATTTCAAAGTGAGCTTGTTTGGCTGAAACTGTGCAGCTTATTAACTATTTCTACGAATCACTGTTGGTTTTTGATGATTTTGTAGGAAAAGTGAAAGGTTGAATTTTGAGACCTTAAGTGTCAGTACAGCTGAATATTTGCCACTGGGTGCGAGAGCTTGAAATTTAACTCGTTGACAACATACTTTTGCTTTCAGATCTAGAGCCTGTCTGATTTTCAGTTTGCAGACTTAAGTGAATAAAATGAAATTTGCCAAAATATAGTTTTGGATAAAAATAAGTTTGTAATACTGTGATTTATTTGTGGATGTTTTTTATTACAAAAGTAAGTTTGACAAAATAATTATGAGATAAATATATATTTATAAACTGAAAAGTAATTTTTTTAGTTCATTGACTAAAAATACGTTTACAAATAAAAATAAATTTATAGAATGACCTTTTAAAATAAGCCAAACAGAAGAAGCTGCGATGAAAGTTCTTTCATCTTTCATTCCATATTATTATTCACTGTAGCAAACTGGGGGAGATCAGATGGTCTGCTCTGCTTATGTGGATACTATGTTTGTGTTAAAAAACTCTTGTTTTCTTTTTACGTCACAAGGGTTTGAATCATGGGACTCCATTAAACTCTTATGACCTGAGCTGCTCTCAAGTGGCAGAAAAACTTAAAAATTTGTCGTGGTTAGAATTGTTTTGGGAAGCGTGGGTTGAAGAGTCAGTTGAGAAATGAATTTGGAAGCGTGGGTTGAAGAGACGGTTGAGAAATGAATTTCCAATTTAACTTATAAGAGCGCTACTTATTTATGTTGAATCAACGGTTCAATCACATGGTGCTAGCTTTTGTAGTATTGAAGAATCAGGTATATTTAATTATTTATCTATTGACAATATTCTTCTTCTCCTTATTCTTAGTATTAGTATTAGTAGTAGTAGTTTTAGTTGTATTAAATTTTGATTTCAGTTAATTCTAAATAGTAATTATGCAAGCTATCATTTTTTTTGGGGTGAATGCAGGCTAATCATTGTTCTTCTTGCTTCCAATTGGATGATCATTTCAGGAGCAAAAGCTATTAATCCGATACAACCAATTCCATTGCTCTGTTACTCCAACCAAACCCTATCTCAACTATTTTACACTCTTCATACCAACAATTTGCAAGCCAAACCCCGCCTTGAAGGACCTCAGATCTCTAACTCAAGGAGTCGCAAGCGCATACCTTTCATCACCCACGTCAAAGAGGTGCATGACCCGGAAGAAGCCATATCTCTCTTCCATAAATACAAGACACAAGGAGTCAGGCATGACTACCCCTCCTATGCTGCGTTACTCTACAAACTGGCTCGATCAAGAAGCTTTGAAGCTGTTGAAAATGTTCTTACTTATATTCAAGACAGAGGCATACAGTGCAAAGAAACCATTTTTGTTGCGCTGTTTCAGCATTACAGTTATGCTAAACTTCCTGAAAAAGCTGTCAAACTTTTTCATAGAATGCCTCAGTTCAATTGCATCCGTACATTGCAGTCCTTCAATGCTCTTCTTAATACTTTAATCAATAATGATTGCTTTAATGAAGCAAACGATATTTTCAGAGGATCATATGAAATGGGTTTTCGTCCAAACACTGTTTCATTCAATTTAATGATCAAGGGATGGTTAGCAAAGGATGAGTTTGATAAAGCATGTGACGTGTTTGATGAAATGCTGGAGAAGAAAGTACAGCCAAGTGTTGTGACATATAATAGTTTCATTGGGTTCTTGTCTAGAAAGGGCGATTTAAGTAGAGCAATGGCGTTGCTTGAGGATATGATCCAGAAAGGAAAATACCCAAATGAGGTAACTTATGCATTGTTGATGGAGAGCTTTTGCTCCATGGACAAGTACGAGGAAGCTAGGAAGCTTATGTTTGATATGGCATATCGAGGGTGCAAACCTCAGCTAGTGAATTTTTCTGTTTTGATGAATGATTTGGGAAAGAGAGGGAAGATTGAAGAGGCAAAATCTTTACTTCTTGAGATGAGAAAGAGGCGGTTGAAGCCAGATGTTGTTATCTACAATATATTAATAAATTATCTATGCAAGGAAGGTAAGACAACAGAAGCTTACAAAGTCTTAATTGAGATGCAGATTAAGGGTTGTGAGCCAAATGCTGCAACATACCGGACGATGGTTGACGGTTTCTGCAAGATTGGAGATTTTGAGGGAGGTCTAAATGTTTTGAATGTAATGCGAGCAAGCAAACATTATCCACGTGCTGAAACATTTAATTGTTTGGTTGTGGGCCTATTGAACTGTGGGAAGATTGATGGTGGTTGCTTTGTTTTGGAAGAGATGGAGAAGAGAAAGGTGCGGTTTGATTTAAAGAGTTGGGAAACTGTTGTGCAATATGCTTGTGCTGAGGATAAAAATGCTGGTCAGCTTATAGATGACCTCACATCCACTCATCATCTGCATTAGATAAGGGATCAGCCGGGGCTTAGATCTTTTGTGGCGACTCTTCTGCTTTGGCTTGAATATCTTACCCCTGTATTTACTCCTTATTGCATTAAGATGGTAGGTGATTCTGGCTCAGAAGCTTCTGGATAGGAATTAAAATTTTAATTTCTATTATTTGATAGGAACAAGTTGGAGACTAGTGCGTTGGGAGATGGGCGTTATTTGCTGTTGAGAATGGAATCTTGGTTGTCTATTGATAATGATGCTATTATCTGAAGTCTGAATTTGATTCCCGCCAACTAGTTGGCTCGAAGAATGCTTTCCTGAAAACTGAAAAATCAAGTCTAACGTAATTGCAACCTGAAATTGAAAAAACAACTAAAGATCTCATAATTATGGGACTCGTTCAATAACTTGTACGATTATTCTAAAATTTATTATGTCTGTCTCTCTGGTTTTTTTTTTGGGATAAAACAGAGGGGTAATTAATTCCAGCACAGTCAGGCGGCAAATAGGCCCCTATGCATTCAGGAGCACTTCGAAGTAAGCATAATTCTTAAGTTGCTGCTGGAGATCCTGTCTTAGGCAGCTTATTTGCTAATTGACTCGCCTCTCTGCTAGCATATCGGAATTCCAAGTTACATTTTCTATTCATGAGCATTGAAATGCTGCGAAAAGCCGAGCCGCTTGTCTCAGAATTAAACTTCCTGTGATGAAGCTTATCAATCAGACTTTTAGCGTCTGATTCAATTGTCACATTCTTAAAGATCAGGTCCCAAGTTATAGCCAAACCTTCTAGCAGCCCCCATGCTTCTGCTTCTTCAACTCTGCACTTTCCAATATAGCTAGCCATCGGCCACAAGGATTCCTGATGGGTCCTCTACATCCTGCCTTCATATCAAGAGGCAACACCAAACCATCTACATTAAGTTTCACCCAGTTCTGTGGCGGCCGCTCCCAAGCACGAATTCTGTTGATCTGGGCACTCCATCCTTCTTTTAATACTACTCTCTCTACTCTATATTACAAGTCATTTTTAATTAATTTACCCATATTAAGAAAAATGATTAAAAGTAATTAAAATTTTTGAACTTTATAAAGTTTATCATAATTTTTCAATATTATCATTGTTGAATTATAATCTATTTTAATTATATCTTTTTTACTCTCTCTTCACTATAATTATTTAATGAGGAGTAAATATAAAAATAAATATTTAATACTTACAAAGTGATTTATATTTTACATATTTCAATCATTTTAAAATATGATTTATAATAGGAAATTGATGATATATTACAAAATTAAATCTTGCAAAACAAAATTGTGGTATAATTGAGAAATGACAGCAGTAGGATAAACAAAATTATTTTCTTTCTTCTTCTTCTAGAGTTTTGAGATTTAATTTTATCGTAACTATTATTGATTAGATTCTCTGGATAGACAAAGCCTAGTTAATGATACCCTGTGCTTGCTTGAGTATAGAAACAACCGATTTTGGAGAGAAATGGCTCTGAAGAATTCGAAATGAATCCAGATATTTTAGCTATATCTATATATTTTGGCAAAATGGTTTGCAATTGCATCATTTCTCCACTTTTGTTGATTAAAGCTGATGGTTACGCTCCTTAGTTGTAACTAATACAACAAGGACCATGGGAATTGAAAAATGAGGAAACCAACTCCATCACTATTCCTTATGGTCTCTTGAATTCCCTCCTATATATACATATTCCGTTCTAATTATCTTCAGCATCCCATCGACTCATAGAGATACATTCTACGCCATTAAGTTCACTTACTCATGGCAGGCCTTGCAGCTCTTCCCCTCAAGACAATAATCTTTCTACCCTTAATATCGCTTCTTATCCCTTCTTCCTCATCAACACGAACTCTTATAGAGCTAGAACCTCCAGCCTCGGCACCAGAGGAACCTGTTTCCAATGGAGACCTTCATCAGCCACTATCTTTCTTCCTGCATGACATCCTTGGCGGTTCAAACCCAACGGCACGAGCAGTGACTGGAGTTGTGACAAACCCAGCTCTAAACGCACAAGTCGCCTTTGCCAAGCCCAACGGAGCAAACCTTCCTCTCAACAGTGGCGTCCCACAGAACAACGAAAATGATGGATTTCTCAACAACAACAACCTCCCCTTCCTCACTGGCCTAAGTGGTAACCCAGGGAATGTGATCAACACCAACCGAAACTTCTTTATCAATGGTGGAGCCAGTTTCTCGGTCACAAATGTGAATAATCTCCCCGAAGGAATGACACTCCAGAAGTTGATGTTTGGGACGATGACTGTGTTTGATGATGAGTTAACAGAGGGCCACGAGTTGGGGTCAGGTTTGGTGGGTAAAGCACAGGGCTTTTATATGGCGAGTGCCGTGGATGGTACTAGTCAAGTCTTGGCTTTCACAGCCATGTTTGAGGAGAATGGTTATGGGGATAGTATAAGCTTGTTTGGAGCGCACAGAACTCAGGTGTCGGAATCACATCTCGCCGTAATTGGAGGGACAGGGAAGTATGTGAATGCTGAAGGGTATGCCATTGTGAAGACATTTCCGGTGACCAACGATCTGCAACGTAACAGTGATGGAGTGGAGACTCTGCTTCAGATTACTGTGTATCTTGCGTAATAGTGTTTTTCTTATTGAAGTTTGCCTTTTAAGTTGAAGTTTGTGGTGCTTTTGAGTTTATACTATGTTGTCTTATGTAAGTAATTTAGTAAGCAACAATGCTGTATTCAACAGAAAATGTTGCGATTTGAATGCCTATGCAGAAATTTTCTTGCTGTATTTCTCACTTCTGTCTCATTTAGCCCAATAAAAATTATTCAGAAATTGAAGCTGCTGCACTAGCCATTAAGTACTTCGTATTCCCCAGATATGCTTTATGCAGTAATCCCAGAAAGTTGATCACTAGCATGAAGCAGAAAGCTAGCTAGGAAGGTATACAACCATACATAGATTATGAACAAAAAAAGTGTTGAAGATGTTTGGTGAAAACAACATGGTGGAATAGTTACTCATTTGAATTCAGATTACAAGAACTTGGGTGTTGATCCCAAGTCAGAACTATCACACCCCGTTCACAGGTAGCTTTCCAGTGCTGTATATTGTTGAAATAAAGTAAGGTGGATTCCCTGTACATTATACATGTGGAGTATGAAAAAAATGAGCCATTTTGTTCATATTATTTGCAAATAGTACCGTTTGTTGTAAATTTTATTATCTTATATTGATGATTTTGAGTATTGGTTGTTTATTTCCTTCTGCAACCTGAAATAGTTCTGAAATTATAAGCCAAATAAATTATTTATCAAAATTAGTATAATCTTAGGTATTTTTACTCCTTGACTTTAAAAAGTATATCATTAGCATCACTACCTTGATCTTTTTCATATGCAAATTTAAGTACTTATAAGTATGTTGGAATGTACTAGGAAAAGGCCATTAACACACCAGCATCATGTATTTGGTTAGTCATTGTATGGTATATGTACTACTAACTCAGTTGCCAAACGAAGATATTTACTCACAAAATGGCATATTTATAGATTATTTTCTGAGGGGAAAAAAACAGTTTTCTTATCCAACTTACTAAACAACAAAAATATAAGAACTAACATTGTAACTTATGTTAGGGACTCGTATACGGAGTGAGGTAAACCGTAGTCTGAAGAACTGTCTCCACCCCATTACTGGTTTGTTGATCAGGTAATAAATGGGCAGTCTCAAGTTTCGCATAGCCTTTTCCATTTTCATATCTTCCAGTCCCTCCAACCACAGCAATACTTGACTCACTCTCAGCCGTTCGATGCACTCCAAAGAAACTAATAGTATCCTCCTCGTCACCAAATAACACGGTGAATGCCATAGTTTTGCTGGTTCCATCCCAGGAAGTAGCCATATGAAATCCCTGTGCTTTACCAATGACTTGCGAGTCCAAATCACTTTCTTGGGTAACCTTATAGTCAATGACCGTTACTCTCCCAAACAGAACCTTATCCAGTAATGTTGCTCCCAGAGGCAGAGTACGAGGTTTCACATATGGAAGCCTGTTGCTGTCATCAATAACAACGTTGTCGTGTGTGCCGATGCTGCTTATCACGGTGCTTGTGGTTGAGGGATTTGGATTGATTGTGTTGGTATTGTCAACAAGTGGGATGCCACCTGGAATGGGGAAGATTCTGTGATAGGGTTTTGAGAAAGGGAGGTTGCGATTGGTTTGAGTTATGGCTACGGTGGTACCGGCCACGACTCTCTCTGAAGGAGCTGAACCTCCTAATATGTCATGCATGAAGAAAGTGAAGTTAGAAGAGGGTAGTTCCATGGAAGCACATTTGAGGGTGGTGAAGGCCAGGACAGCGAAGTGGAATCCTATGGCTTTACAACAAGGGAATGAGCGCGATTTGGCCATTTGGGATTAAAGTTAATTTGTTACGATTAACAAGAGTTCATGCTGAGACAGACAAAGCGTATGTATGGTGTCATGGGAAGAAGGATTAATCTGTAGAAAATTAAGTGGAGCGGATACCATGTAACGTTGAGGTTGTTTGACTAATCTGCTCATCTTCATCACTTGGAGTTGTTACACTTAAACCCTCTAAATGCTTAAGTTTGTCAAAGTATTTCCTAAATAATATTACTCGATTGAACTTCCATTAAACCAATACACCCACAAAAAATTTTACAATACCTAAGAGCCATAATTTTTTACTTACTGTTTCACTAATATGTTCCATTTCATTACAAATTTCTCAAAAGAGGACGGTATGTCAACCACTCCTGTCATGTTCCAGTGATATTATAGAATTCTTTCAAAATAGAAGTTTACACTACGGTTACATTTCTGTTTTCTTTTTTTATCACTAATCTGTGTTCAGCAGAAAACCCGCCTCATGGGACCCATGCCATGATTACACAGATGGTGAATTTGGGCCTTCATATTTTTGGGCCCATATACTTTTATTAAAAGGTGAACATTCCGTGTTTGCCCAAGCGAGTGATGTTTTCGTCAATGGTCATGTATAGAGAATTTACAATTAATATCAATATTTAGTATAAGATGTAAACTTGTTAACAAGTGACACTATCTGTGGCTTATAAATAATGCAACTCATTTTTAAGATTTTATGCAACATACTTGACTCACATAGTATCAATATATATGATAAAATTATAGTAAGTTACACTATTTACAAACTATAAATAATGAAACTTATCTCATGCTTCTAATAGTGTATAGAAAAATATGTTTGGTATATAATAAAATTTTTAATAAATTATACTATTTATAATTTATGACAAGTTCTGTTCACTTTTCAAATTTCATATAATACACAAAAAAATGTATTTATTTCTTCTGAAGGAGAAAAAACCAAATTAAAGATATGCACTCATGTTTTGACTTAGATTCTAGCTATCTCGCTAGTATATGGCAACAGAAAATTCTTGTGAAAAGTGTGTTCTTGCAAAATACGAAAGTTGGGAGTACGCAATTTTTTTTGCAGTTTAGCTGGGGTCCAATTTTTTTTTTACTTCACATTGTTTTCTGCACTTTCCCTGTAAATGGTCTTGTCATGTCCCTAAATTGACACATTCATGTGAAACATCCTGAAGTGTGGTCCATGATGTTCAATAATTTACATTTATCCGCAGGACTAATCAGTAGAAGACCATAATTAAAAACTTGACTAAACAGACTCTGAGAGAGAGAGAGAGAGAGAGAGAGAGAGAGAGAAGTAATTGATTAAGGACAGGGAAAAGGTCCTTAATCCTTTTACTGATGGAAACCCCACACATCTCTTTAAACGCGTGATTAGATAAAACTTAAAAGTCAGTGTCACAAAAAGAGACCCAAATACATCAAAAGCAATTTTTGTTATGTATTTAAATAACAGTCGGAAATTTGCTTTAAAGCCAGCCTACAAGCTTGAATAATCCAGGTACGCCCCTTCTTTATTGTCCACACACAGATTTTGACAGTTATTGCCATTTCATAGGTGGATAGCGTGTGTGGGTGTGGGTATGGGTGCACAGTATCACATGCTTCACAGACTCATTTATTTTCTGAGGGTTCAAGCTAGCTTAGGAAAATCATATATATTAATTGGACTACAAAATAAACCAAGAAAAAAAAAGGGCAAAGCTTCATACGTCGGCGAGCATTTGAGTTATAAACAGTTAGAACCTAGTGCTGTTACTTTTAGCTTTTGGCTTTGAAATTGGAAAGTTCCCAGCTATCATCAGCACAAAATAATCTTACTATACAAATATAATTTATATATGCATTAAACTGTCCAATAAAAATTAGTTAATCCATTTCATTTAAGTTGTTTCAATGATAATGTAGTGTAAGAGCGTGGGGTGTGTGTGTGTGTGTGTGTGTGAGAGAGAGAGAGAGATAGAGAGGGAATTTTTTTGACGAGGCAGGTGTTCTTTCTTTCTGTGTCTACATTAAAGTATCAACAAAAATTTTAAAAAAATTAAAGTAGTTATTCATAATAGCATAGTAGTTCCATCTAATCACAAGGCACTTGATGAAGGCGCACTTGTCATTATTAAACTTTGCAAATATCTTCTCGAGCAACTTGATTTGAAAGAGGTTCCAAGTCGGAACAAGATTGTAAAAAATAAATTTGTACTCTTAACACAGTTATCATAGAAGTTGAATAAATTTGTTCCTAGTTTCAAAGCATTAATGACAGAGTCAATTCAATTTTAAAGATTGTTTTGGTGGTAGGCATGTAGTGCATCTTATACCTTACAACGTATCCATATCTAAAACAGTAAATCAGAATTAAGTCATTAATTAAACTTGTCTCTATCCAAAAAAAAAAAGACATTACACTTATCAGGTTTTTGCTGGCATATATAAGATGCGATCAACTAGTAATCAGAAGTGTCCCGTATTAGGTATAGGAGTATGGAGTAAGAAATTCCACTTTTACAAAAGAGGGGATAAATGAAAAATGGTTAGGCTAATACGTGATAGTGAAATTTATAAAATATCAAGAACAGTGTAACTTTTATGATTATAAAAGTCAAAGGAGAAGATTTCATGTTGATATGCTCCAAAAGAAGCAGATTATGTGTTCGCACTTCGCACAATAACAGCCACTCAATTACTTGATATGTATAGGTGACACTTTCTCAGTGGAAAACTTTCAAGTGCTGCCATCTATAATTTGCTAGGCATGCATGCCAATTTGATATTGATGATTACATTGTCTACAGTTAATAATAATTTTGCTTACTTATTAAACTTCCAACGCATCAGATTCATAATTTTACCTATTTCTTTTCCCAATATGTATAATTTAATTTACCAACTTGTCCTCTTCATGAAATTCTGAAACAGGATTCCTTAATATTCAAACAAATATATCACAATTTTTTATTGTAAAATTATGAAACAGTGCCCCAATAAAGTCGTTTAGGCTACACCACTTCTTCTGAGAAAGTAGTATTTAGAGTAATCTGATAATTGTCCTTTATGTTCAGAAATCCAAGTTTTAAAATCATGGAGTCTTGGGTATGAGTTTTGTCCATGTGGTGTGCATGGCTATCATATTTCTCATGTCATAGCTTAGAGCTTTTTGTTATCACTGTAATTTCAATCAAAGCAAGTGCTAAGGAATACAAAGATTTCTTTATGGCAACCAAGTTTCGCCACGTACCTCTGACAGACTGCTCAACCATTTACATCCAGAACATTAAAAGTGAAAAAGAAAGAGAAATAGTTTTTTTCTGTGAAATAGTCGTTGAATTTCCTACAGTGAGAAAATTAAATCACTGACTTGAACAGGAGTTCAAGATATCTCCCACAAAAAAATAAAGACGTGCTGTCCAGAATTAAAAAACATAGTGATGTGTCAATAATAGAGGCTTTCTTGACTCCACAACTAGTGCTAGTAATCATGTCGCTGCAAAGATGATCACAACCCCTCTTAGCCCCACAAAGAAGAAAAAATTAATAATCAGAAGAAAAACGAAAAAAAGATAAAGTACAACTTTGATGATCCAGATTAAATCGCACACCACTTTTTTTTCCCTCTCAGTTTTGCACCTTCTGTTCCCTTTTCCTCTCAACCACCAAGTTCAAATAACTTTGGTTCTACTCTTTATCAAATCCCCAAGTTTCAACCATGAAGGGCATGGATCTGTTCTGTTCTTCACCTGCTTGCACAGCAGTAATCTCTAGTATGGATCAACCGTTTCAGGTTCACCGAAGCCCCAAATCTAACATCATTCATGAGCGCAGGAAAAGCCAGCCACGGGTCCCCTGTTCATCACACTTCCCCATTAATCCTAAGCCTTACTATGACGTGCAACACAGGAAGAAGACTTCTGCAGATAAGCAAAACGACGATGTTCGTAGGAAAAGCTGTGTCGAATTTAGCGACCTGTATAATAGCCCCCCAATTTGTTCGTCGTCCAGAAGATATTTACTCAGAGACGACGTGCCTTTCATTGATTGGGCGTCTCAGTCTGATCAAATCCCAGCAATAGCCAAGAACAAATATAATTCTCCGGCTCCTTCCAAGGACCAGGTGTGTGTATATATATATATATTATTATATTAATTAATCATTATTATTTAATTTATTGTTTTAATGTTTAGGTTTTCTAACTTGTTTCGATTCTTGTCATCTTGCTGCTTGTTTGTCACAACGATATCGGGTAATGTTTGAAATTTTACAGGTTGTGGTGCTGAGGGTGTCACTGCACTGCAAGGGGTGTGAAGGAAAAGTACGAAAACATATTTCAAAAATGGAAGGTGAGATATGTGTTTGACTAATTAATGCAGGATATTTATGATTTTTGAAATAATAGTTGTAATGATCGTGCATGATTAATAGCTGTGTAGGTAGTAATAGCTTTTACGGTACTCATAAGCAAAAGCAGTAATTTACCTGATCGATACCTAATTTATAATCTAAATATCCATAATGCATGCATGCATGAGTATTCTATATATATATATATATATATCATCTTGTTTTAAAGAATGGTTGAGAAGCTAGATCTTCGGGGAACTTTGTATAGGGGTAACATCGTACAGCATAGATTTGGAGACGAAGAAAGTAACCATCATCGGAGATGTGACACCATTAGGTGCACTGGCGAGCGTGTCAAAGGTGAAGAAAGCACAACTTTGGACATCTTCAACGTTATCATCACTATCACCATCGTCTACGCCGTCGTCTCTATGGTGAACATGTAATATATCTTTTTTCATGTTTACCGTTTTCTATTGATGTTTCTTGTGTCTGCATAATTACAGGTTTGATGACTCTCAGTCTCTTGCATGTTTCATGTTTTTCTTGTAACTGGAAAGTTTCTTAGTTAGATGTGGGGGCAATGAAGCCTTTTTGTCTGATTTGTGAAACGGAACTTTATTTCACTTTAAATCCGTTCCTGGTTTGGCAATTCTGTCACTGTTTCGTTGTTCGTTCATGCTCATATGAAACCCACATGCCTGTGGGGCATCAATGGGTGTTGGATTATTAAAACGAGAGAGAGAGAGAGAGAGATTGGAAAGAAGCTGAAGCCATCTTAATGAAATATTAAAAGAAGTTAATAGGCGTAATATTGATATAAAGAGAGAAATATTATTTGAAGCTGGATAGGGGATGACGAAGAATCACATGGAAATGCGCAGTTAGTATACTGTGGTACATGAATAAGTGGAGGAGACAGAATAAAGCATGCTAGGCAATGGCAGCAGAAGGCACTCAAGGATCCAGTCTGGTCTTTGGGACACACTCACACTCACTCATATATTTCACCCTTCACTTTTGCCTTTCTAATTTCTATTCCCTTTTTCTTATTCTCTCTTCCTATCCTTCAATTCAATTCCTCCAACATCATTCAGTGCCTGTGCAATTCTTAACAAGCTCAACAGATATACGCTATTAATTTTTCACAAGTCCCAGTGTTAAGAGACTTTTAATATATAGTTGGCTAAAAAAAATGTTAAAAGACTTTTAATAACATATTTTGTTTTCTGTCAATCTAGGTAACTTTTCTACAGTCAAATCAAATGATGAAACAGTGGGGTACACTTTATGTTTGTCAAGTCAAGATCAAATTTTGCTGCTGTGGGGTTCCTTCGTGTCTCTCTGTTTCATCTTTTTCTTTTTTTCTCTCTTTAATTTGGAATTCTAACCAATTTACGTGACAAAAATAACTTTCAAATTTGACTGAGTGCAAGGGGCAGCAAAGAGAGCTTCTCTTTTCCATCCATATATCATCTTCATTTGTTTACCTACTTTCTTTAGCTCGGTGTATTTGGTCCTTCTGATTTATTTGACTAATCCTTTGGGCGGCAGCAAAAAGAAAATACCTGAACGAGTTGTAAAGCAAACACCTGTAAATCATGAATATGTGTTAGTGTAAAATAAAATTCAAGTTTACATAGATGGTCGGACCAATCTGTGTTAGCCATGAATGCTATAATTTTGGTCTCAGAAAACCAATTTATTCCTTTTTGTGAAGGACCACACATGAACAGTAAAACGCTTTCGGTCCGAGCTGATAACAACAGAAGGAGAAGGAGCACAATCCCAAGGAATACAAGAATGATGATGAGCAAACAAAGAATAAAGAATGAAAGTTGACAGCGATGGGTTAAGGAAAAGGCCTTTGACTTGAAGCAAACGTTAGTCGGTTTCAAATCCACGTATGTGATCAAAAGAACCTATGGGAACCATATTTTGTGAATTGAAATCCATAGGATTAGAGAATAGATACTGAAATTGATGGTACTTGATGAATTATGAAGGCATTGTTGGGCACCATGTCAATTGACCCATGCACCCAAAAGACAAATATGAAAGAGAAACACACTTCTGAGCACGTCACAGAGTTCTTGCTTAATGGATACAGCACAGACATTGTCTTCTTCAGTGATGCAGACTTTGAGTTTCATGTATAAACGCGAGTTTAAAGATATGTGGGCTTTTCATCAGTAAGTTTTTAAGTAATTCTTGTTGGATGTGTGGGCTCCCTTCATATGTGGAAAAAGACTCAAACCTAAAAACTCATTACATGTCTCACTTATTTAAGTGAAGAGGGATCATATTTCGGTATGAGAGTGAGATCATATTTAAGCTAGAATAATCGTTTTTGAGAGAGGTGAAGAGAAAAATATTATTTTCGCGCGTTCATAGAGTAGTCATAGGAAAAATTCATTTGCAGATTTGTTAACCGTTAAATTGGGTTGAAATTTTGTCAACAAATTCAAGACATTTGGTTCTTCATTTTCAATGGTTGATCATCATTTTGTAATACAGTGTGAGAGATGTTCAATTCATACTAAAATAATAATTTTTGGGTTTTTCATCTTCTTAATTCTTTATTGTAAGCTTTTTACTTTGATTGTTGAGAGAGCTATTTGATCTGAGACAATCATGGTTATTCCTATGGCCAACACGTGGAGTTATGTCCTTCATGCATGCACCCATAAACTAGTCACGTGAGGTTATTTTATTACCAAGGTGGAGAGTTTCCATTGGTCCATGACTCATTCAAATGGATAAATATTAGACGTTAGGAAATCTGGGGAGAATTTGAAGCCTCAAGTCTTGCACTTAATTCTGTTGGTTACATTTACTTATTTGTTTTATTTTTACTATGAATAGGACCCATGTAGACCGATTAAGGGGGATTAAGCAATATACTCCACTTTATTGTTACTTACTTTTCACTTTATTGTATTTTCGTTTCCCTGGATCAAGTTTAGGTATCAGAGCATCTTGTTCCACCTGTTAATGGTAAAGACACATCACAACTATAAAATAAGTGGCGAGAATCTACAGCAACTCACAACGTTCCTAGGTGTGCATCTAAGAACTCCACTAGCATCGACAAAGGTAGCTATGTCGTATGAAGAAACCCCCGTTCAGTCTACCTTGGCAGAACAAGTTGCCAAGCTCTTAACTGATATGGTGATAGTCTTTGATTGGATTAAACACCAAGCTTCCACCTCTCATGAGGAAGGTAGTGAGAAGATGAACGCCCCTAAGACAAAGGTGGCGTTTTGTAGGGAGAATAATAAAGAAATGTCAAACCTTCTTGAAGAATATTCTGAGCTCTTTAAGGAGGTCCATGGGTTGCCACTAAAGCAATTAGTGGAACATGAAATTCATCTCTTGTCTGATGCACCACTCCCCAGCCTCAGCATGTATCTTTGATGTCATTCACAAGAATTCATATATTAAGACAACATTATTTATCCCAAAATAGATTAAACTAACAATTTTCAAGAAGTAAAAAATCTTGTGTTAGTTACATCATTAAAAAATTATGGCTGCTGTGAATATTTCATTACAAAGATAAAAGACATCAATTTTCCATTTTCTTTTTCTTTTAGGCACAATGATTTTCCACTTTGTCTAAGTGTAAGATGCATACCTCGTGAGTACATAGGAGTCCAAGATCTTCAAGGCAACACAAGGTTTTGACAAGTTCATTGGACATTCACTTATGCAAGGCCCTAAATTTATCATCCAAATTGATGTGTCCATTTTATACATATAAAATACCCATATTTAAACTATAAATTATATTTAAATATATTTATATTGATATATTTTAGCATGATTTTACACATTTTTGTATTTCATGACTTTATAGGCTCATTTGGAAGCATTCGGAGCAAAAACATAACAAATCATTCATGCTGAAAAGTTGTGATACTTTTTGGTATTTTGATCATAACTCTCACATATGAACTCTGATTGAGGTGATTTAAAATGCGTTGGAAAGCTAAGACATAGAGGTACAACTTTTATGTTTTGAGTTTTCCCAAATTCCAACGTTATCATAGATAAAATCTAACTCAAAATGTTAACATGAGCTGATGACGTTATGAAGCTGCTGTCCGTACAACAGTGACCACCCGGCGCCAGATCAACTCGGATTTTCACGTTTTTCAGCATGTTAGAAGCACCTGGCGCCGTATCAATTAATTTTATAGTTACCCGGCACCGGATCATGCAATGGGGGGTCCGTGAAATGTGTTTTCATGATTTTTTGAGCTTTTATGGGCTTCTAAAATTTTTCTATATAAAGATACACGATAGAAACACAAGGGGACATTCAGAAACGCACTCAGAAGCCAGAGAACACCATTCTAAACGCATCTGGGAGCAACTAGGAGCATCATATAGAAAGAAAGCAAGGAGATTTGGGGAGTATATAAGCAAGATTATATTTTTCTTTATAAACTCTTCCTTTTTGTTATTCTTATTATGATTTGGGATTTTAGTTTTAGTTTTGATTTGACTTTTATTTATATGAGTAGCTAAATTTCCCAGTCAGGGGTAGGGATGTAACCTGATTGGGATGGATTGTATTTGTTTCTCTAGTTAAGACTCTTTGATTTGTTCCTCAAGTTATATTTAATTTATCTTTTTATTATATTTATCTCTTTTATTCGTTCATGTGGATTTTATGCTTGATCACCATAGAATCTAATTAATGGGTAAACTTGATGGACTGAGAGGTGAAGAGTGAACCTAGATATAGAGAGATAAACATAAATAACTAATCTAGAGATAGAATTAGGAATTCATGGTGATATATGTTGTAGTTTTCAAGGTTTAATTAGAAAATTTAGTTGCGCGAGAGCGAATTGAATGCTAATTAAATTAGGACTAATTGACCGAGAGGTAATTAGGACGCTTTAGAAACAACAGTCACTATCATTATATAGAGTCTAACTAAGAAATAAAATTTAGTTATCTCATAAGGTGAATCCTGATCCCTTGACGCTTCTAGAACTGAATCAAACTCAGACTTCATTTTGTTTTGTATTTCTTTTCTTTTTAATTTGAATTATCAATTTCATTATCAATTAATTTTTGGGATTAAAAGTTTGGACTATAAATTTACTACCTCCCTTGGGTTCGATCTCTGGAATACTCTGGAGATTTTTTATTACTGCGATCGACCCTGTATACTTGTAGGATCCCGATCAAGTTTTTGGATCACAAATCTTCATAGTTGCTTTGCAATTACCTTTGAAATTCTGACAAGAAGGCATCAGACTGTGAAAACAGATAAATTTTAGCCAATATCCTTTTATAGAAGAATAAGATGGCTATGTAAATGGGGCATGAAGGTGCATTTTTGCAAATCAACATGTATTTAGAACATGACATAGAACTACCTTAGACCACAAAGCTTCAATTTTTGGTTTCAAACACATAGCAAGAAATTGTGCTTGATCATGGAATCTACAACTCTCTTTGGCATAAGGTATATAAACATCTATCTCTATTTTATCTTCAATTGTATATATCTGCAGAAGCATAGAAGCTACATTGAAATTTAAGGAAAAAATGAAGTTTAGATACATTCAATACATGAAATTTACTAATACCTTGGAGTCCAAGATATTTTCAAGTTCTGATATCTGACCCGTGCAATCCATAGTAGAGGGATCACCTAGAATAAAGTAATACATATATAGTATGCATTTACTAATTTCTTTTAATTTAATTTCTTCCTGCATCAAATCATAGGATAATCAATTATGAGTTGAAATTGACTAATATTGCATTTAATATTATAAGAATTAATCACTATACTAACTCGAAGCTGTTGAGGCAATGCACCCAATCCAAAATCTGAAACTTTAAGCAATCTACTAGCATCCAGCAACAAATTTTCAAGCTGTAACATACAAAACACAGGTTATCTGTATTTTTATAAAATGAAGAACAATTAAAATAGATATATGCCAGTAATGCTTGTAAGATAACTCAGATCATATTAGGCAAGTTCAGTTCATCTGTTTTCAATTAAACTTTGATGGATACCCAAGAGAGGGGAAGAACCACCCCTTAAGTATGAAAATCAACCCACTTAAGTACATGATAAAGGATCTCATGTTAACGTGGGATTTAGGCATGTTGTACTAGAGTAAATTAAATTAAAAAAGTAATACCTGAAAACCACTATCTGTACGGTTTATGCCATAATACAAACTAGCAACCTGAGCATAGTAAGCTGAAAAATGAGCTACAGTAAGAACTTCTTCCATTTATAGTGAGCATCTAAGAACACCAGTTCAAGAAAAATGTTCTATGCAAGGTCCAGTTGTTTAAGAAACCAACCACCCATATTCATTCAAGTAGTCCATCAAGAATCATGTGAAAATATTAGCCAAAACTTCAGCTTCAAGGGAGTTTCCATCAAGAATCCTTAAAAGCACAATGATCATAACAATCACTCACCAAGGAAATGAGATAATGTATGAACCTCAACCTTTGATGACAATTACCTCAAAGAATTATAAGCTTCAAAATATTTTACAGACTTCATCTATAGTATTATAATATACCCTTTGCCTAAGCAAAATGATTAATGGAAGGATTTCAAAACAAAATATACAGAAATAGACTACAAAAAATTATACAAAATAATAAATATCTTTATAAGCAAAGCAATCTTTTCTACAAGCCCAGATGGTTTATTCTCAATCTATGGTTGTAATGCAGAGAACATCCAAAGTGAATATCAAATCTTCTGGCACATAGAGCAAATAATGAAGCAAATCAATCAAGTAAACAAATTTTTTTAGATGAAACAATCGAGCAGATTTATTAATGTCACCATTGTATATGCCTTTTAGATTCACCCTTCAAGTATTCCATCCATCACTCCTAGTTGATGCTCCATTTCCATTCATCCAACCTTTACGTAAACTTATATTGTTAAGAGATATCCCTTCAAAGGCCCAATCTAATTCCTAAAGTTTGACCAATAGTATATAATCCATCATTGTTTCCTTTGCTGACTGCACACAAAAATTATATTATGGAATAACATCATGCTGCAGATCTAAAGCTAAAAGACTTCTTGTGGCAAAAAAAAAAAAAGCTAAGACATCACAATAAGTCAGGCTTATTTACATTCATGGTTATTTTCTCTTGCTTGCCACGACCTTTCAGGTGACAAAGGAGATTTAGGAGATGATGGTATATCTTCAAAGACTGAAGAATCTGCTTCATGATCCTGTGTATAATTATCATTGCTAAAAAACATCAAAGCCCACTTTAGGTAACCATAAAGTTCATAGTCTAGAAAAAAATCAAAAGAATTCAAACCTTTTCGTGGTCACCAGCACTAAGCTTGAGTTTCTTACACATATAAGATTTGGTAGTAACATACCCACCATTTTCGTCCTCATTACCATCATATATAAAGACAACCCCTTTATATATTTGCCTAGCAATACCTTGTCTACCCAAGAGGATCTTTTATAGTTAAAATTTACGGGAAATACATACTAAAGTGAGCACTTTTCCAAACTAATTTCCAGTTGGACCTTTACCAAAATAATCCCCTATTTCCATGTTACAACAATAGCAAAAAGAGAACCCAAGGGATTCAAACAAACTCAAGTACAAGATATTCAGCTCTCTGCACAAGAAAAGATAATAGGGCACTACACAAAAAAAAAATAAAGCAGAGGGATGGACACAGCAAAGCAAGATGAAACAGGGCACCCGGACGGTGGAATAGCAAAATCATCATTCAAAAAAATCACTCATAATAACTAAAAATTAAAAATAAAAAATACTCAGACGATGGCAAGAAAGCACGAGTAGAAGCAAGGTTCCGACAAACCCAAAAAAATGCTCCTAGTCTTAATTTCTTTGCAGATTTGGTGCCAAGCACTCTTTGCGGTGAATGCACGAGAAGGAGCTGCTCTCTTCTGTAGTGATGGTCTATGAGTTTTGGAATATGATGGTTAAGGATTTAGGGATTTGGAACTGTGGGAGAGATGGCTGTACATGGGGCAATGGGCATGTTTGAGTTGAGATCGTGGCTGGAGAAAGCGATGTTGACGAGTTGAATGAATTGAGAGCGACAGATGAGCGAGAGAGGACGACGAGTCTGAGGATCGCAAGTAGGGCACCATCTATATCTGGGGTTAGCCAAAATTTTTTTTTTTACAAAAGAAAATTAATTATTATTTTCGCGTTGGTTGCTTAAGTAACTGACGCTAAAAATGTGTTCATTTGAAAATTATTTTATATATTTGCATAGAAATTCTATATTCTACATCGGATTTCAAAATAACAGACGTAAAAATGCAACATAAACTATTTTATTTACAAAAATGCCACCGATCTTTTTTTAACGTCGGTTCCTCATACAACCGAAGTAGAAAATAGGACGTAGAATAGCATTTTTCCACTAGTGATTCATCATTTTTCTACTTGGCTTCTCCATTATGTGCACTCTAACATTTGTGATCCATTAAAAATAAAATCTTTTAGTAATACTCTTTACTTTGTTACTTTTATTGATGATTATTTTAGAAAGTTGTGGGTTTATGCTTTGAAGATAAAAAACTAAGTGTTAAAAAAGTTTAAACAATTTCAAGTTTTAGTCGAAAGGAAGATAAGTAAGAAGCTGAAATGCATTCGTACTAACAATGGTAGTGAGTATTATGGACCTTTTAATGCCTTTTGTAAGCAGTAATGTATTAAGCATGAAAAGACTCCTCCTAAGACTCCTCAACTTAATGGCTTAGTAGAAAGGGTAAACCGAACACTAATTGAGAAAGTTAGATGTATGCTTTTTGAAGCGGAATTACCCAAAAATTTTGGAGTGAGGCACTGTGCACATTGGTGCATGTTATCAACTTTAGTCTTGCAATTGTTTTGAATGGTGAGATGCCAGACAAAATTTGGTTGGGAAAAAATATTAATTATGATCACTTGCGAGTCTTTAGTTGCAAGACATTTGTACATATTCCAAAGAATGAAAGATCCAAATTGGATGCAAAAGCAAAACAATGTATTTTTATTGGTTATAATCAAGAGGAATTTGGGTACAAGTTGTATGATTCTATTAAGAAAAAGCTTGTTAGAAGCGATGATGTGAAATTCATGGAAAATGAAATCATTGATAACATTAATAAGGGGGAAAAGACGAATCCTATGAAAAATTATAATCTATATGATGTTGATCCAGTGCAGTCAGCTATTCACAATCTTGATGCTAATAATGGTAATATTCAATAGGAAGTGCAACATAATTTTCCCGATGATGGGCAACTTGGAGATGAGTTAGATGTTCCAACAAATGATATTGAAGAGTAACATGAGTCACAAGATGAGACTTTAGATGATGCACTTGAACCACCTCAAGTCCAACTCAGTAGGTCTAATAGGCAAAGACAACTATCTAAAAGGTATCCTCCTAATAAGTATGTGATCTTGATAGATGGGGGAGAACCTGATGTTAGGTTTGGCTAGTCACCTAAGAGAGGGGTGAATTGGAGATGTAAGATTTTCACCATTTTTTAGTACAATACAATTTTACTAAGAGATGCAGTAGAATATGGATGAATAAAAAGTGATGAAGCATATAGGTGAAATAATAAATTGAAGGATCAGACACATGAATTTATCCTGGTTCAGCTTAATCCACTGGCTTATGTCTAGTTCTCAAGCCATCACTTGAAATTTTCACTACATCTCATAAGTTTGATATGGACAATTGTGAAATCTCAGTATATCCCACAAGTTTCAATAGGCACTTATGAAATCACTCTCCACATACCCTTACAAGATATGTATTTCCCTCAGCATTATCCCCACACTAAGATTCTACTCAGAAAACAGTAGAGATAAATGAATATAGAATTAAAACTCTCTTTTAGAGTAGATAATACATTGAAAACTCACTCTATTGAGGTGAGTTTTACTAATAATGCTGATACAGAAAAATTTTCTATATTGAAACAGCATTTTGGCATAAATTTACTTAAGATTGTTATATATAAGTTTAAATGAGGTTCTATCTATAGATTTGTGACTTAACTAGATATTAGACACAAGATCTATCTGTTAGACACAAGTTCTAGCTGTTACTCTAGAAAAATAACCGTTCAACAACCGTATTAAATGTATCTAACATACCAAAATTTGAATTTTGAGGCTCAATAGATGAATTTCATAGAGTTAACATAGTTATGTGTTTAACATTGAATTTCAAAAATTCATCTATCACAGAGTAAAATTCAAATTTTGAGTTTGTCAAAGTTAATTCATGTTAGTTCATATGAATTTTCATATTGGAAGTGCTTCTATTAAAGTTTAAACAGTTGTCTCAAATTTTCAAAATGCACTTCAAAATTCGAATTTCAGAACTTGAAATTTGTCTATCAATGACACGTTCAACATGATACAAAAGTTCTCTCTTCAAAATTTGATTGTTGAAATTCAAAGTTTGTTTATTAGAGGTATGCTCTAACGAGACTCACAAGTTCTTATTTTAAAATTCACACTTTGAAGTCCAAAATTCATCTGTTAGAGATAGTGACAATAAATTCATTTTGAACTTTAACAACATTCGAATTTTTAGTAAACTTCACACAAATTTTACACATTTTCACCAACAATACTTGGCACAAAATTCGAATTTTAAAACTGAAATTCATTTATCAGATATGAAACTTCTATAATTTTAAATTTCATTAAGTAAAGTTCAAATTTTGCACCAAAAAAAAGAGTCAAACACAAAATTCGTCTGTTAGCCAATATTTCTCAATTATAACATAAGCTAACATCAGATTTACTTAATATAACTCATTTAAAACATATGGTAACGAAATTAAATAAATTTCAAAGGTCAAACCATCTCAAGACCTAAGTGAAAACAAAATATACCTAATAGTTAGGTCTTCAAAAGTTGAACTTTACTTTCACTTAGTCATTCTCATTCTCGGTATGCTCTCTTTTGATTTTCCTTTTTTGAAGCATCATTTCTCTTCTTCTTTAAGTAAGTCATGCTGTTGATTCTCAGTTCTTTATTCCAATACTCATTCTTCTTATCTGCACAATCATACACTTAATGTGTTATACTTACAAATTAAGTAGTTAATCAAATTTATATATCTAACTTGTATTATAAACCATAAGAGTATAGTAGATATATTAGTACATAGCATGATATATGTATTATAAATACAATTAAATACATGCTAATCACATTTTACTTCTTTAAGGAACAATATATATACTATACAAATATAATACATTTATTTCTTATTAATTCACATTTCTAATCATCAAAACTTATATTATATTAAACCTAATACCTGAGTGTTTTAAAGAGGCCATGGAGAGTAAAGAAAAACAAAAGTGGCTAGATGCGATGCAGGATGAAATGAAATCCTTGCATGACAATCATATGTTTGATTTGATGAAATTGCCTTAAGGTAAAAGGGCCTTGGACAATAAGTGTATTTATAGAGTGAAGCATGAAAGCAATTCTACACCTCCGATGTATAAAGCTAGATTAGTGGTTAAATGCTTTAGTTGGAAAAAATGAGTTGATTTTAATGAAATTTTCTTTTCTGTTGTGAAGATGTCATCCATTAGAAATGTGTTGAGTTTTGCTACTACTCTTAAAGTAGAGATGGAGTATATAGATGTAAAGACTACTTTTCTCCATGGTGATTTGAAGGAAGAGATTTACATGAAGCAACTAGATGGTTTTCATGTTATAGGGAAAGAAGACTATGTGTGTAGGCTGAGAAAGAGCCTATATGGTTTGAAGTAAGATCCAAGGCAATAGTATAAAAAGTTTGAGTCTATTATGTATGAGTAAGACTACAAGAAGATTACTTCTAATCATTGTGTCCTTGTTAAAAATTTTTCTAGTGATTATTTCATTATCCTATTATTATATATTGATGGCATGCTTATTGTTGGAAAAATATTTTTAGGATTGAAAGGTTGAAGAAACAATTGGGTGAGTCATTTGACAAAAAAGACATGGAAGCTGTTAATAACATTCTTGTCATAAGAATATTGCATGACAAAAAGGAAAAGAAGCTTTGAATATCTCAGGAATACTACATTGAAAGAGTACTATAGAGATTTCAAATGAAAAATGTTAAAGCAGTAAGCACTCCTCTTGCTACACATTTTAAATTAAGTGCTAAATAAAGTCCTTCAAATGAAACCAAGAAGTTACCTATGCATCTACAGTAGGTAATTTGATATATGCAATAGTGTGCACAAGACCATATATAGTGCATGTTATTGATAAAGTTAGTAAATTTTTATCAAACCCAGGTAAAGAGCATTGGAATGCCGTGAAATGAATTTTGAAGTATCTTTATGGTACTGTTGGTATAAGGCTTTGTTTTGGAGGTGATAAGCATACCCTTGAAGAGTACATAGACCCAGATATGGATGGAAATATTAATTCTAGAAAGTCCACTTTGTGCTATTTAATTAAATTTACAAGGAGAGCTATGGCTTGGCAATCTAAGTTGCAGAGATGTGTAACTTTGTCTGTAACAGAGGTAGAGTTTATTGCCATTACCGAAGTATGCAAGGAGTTGTTATGGTTGAAGAAATTCTTGCTCGCGCTCGATTTTACTCAAGACAAATTGATAAAGAATGAATAATTAGGATTTTTAAACAAAGATATTTTATTAGGATATTTAGACTTAATTTTGTTTATTTTAAATTTATTGGGATTTAAATTTTATCTTTTATTTATTCATAGGATTTAATTATTTGAATTAGGATTTATCTTTTATTTAAATTTAAAATATTTTGAAAAGAGATATTTTATCTTAGAACTCTAGTAGAACTAGGAATTGGATTTTATAAATAAGAGCTCTACTGCTCATTTGTATTAAGATTTTGATTAATGATTTGAGTTATACTTTGAATGAATTCTCTCTCTCCCTCAAGTTCTTCCTTTTTTCACTCCTTGAGTTCTCCCTTCTTTTTCTTGACTTCTCCCTTCTTTGTCTCCCTATCTTACCTTCTCCTTCTATTTACATCACAAATATTTATAGTTAAAGTGTTATTCATCTTAATAATAATCCAACTTTCCATTCAAAGTCCAAATATATTGATGTGAGATATCATTGGATACGTGATGTTTTGGATGCTAAGATGTTGGAACTGACAAAAATTCATACTGAAGATAATGGTGCTGATATAATGAGTAAGGCACTACTAAGAGGGAAGTTTAAAGTTTGCTGTGAGATTACTAGATTGACGGTCATTTTCACATAGTTGTGAAGGGGAGATATGTTAGGTGTAGGCTCCCTTCCTATGTGGAGAAAGGCCAAACTAAAATCTCATGCGTCTCACTTATTTAAGTGGAGAAGTGTCATATTAGAGTATGAGAGTGAGAACATATTCAAATTAGAACAACCACCTTTGAGAGAAGAGAAGAGAAAAACGTTATTTTCGCATGTTCATAGAGCGGTCACGGGAAAAATTCATTTGCGAATTTGTACTGTTGGATCGAGTTAAAATTTTGTCAATAGGTGTGAGATATCTGGTTTTTCATTTTCAATGATTGATCATCATTTCATGGTTTGGTGTGAGAGATATATTCAATTCATATTAAAACAGTAATTTTTGGATTTTTCATCTTCTTGATTCTCTATTGTTAGCTTTTTGTTTTGGTTGTTTGGAGCACCATTGGCACTAACTCGTGCATTTGATTGAGACTCTATTGTACTCCTATTTTAATCACAGTAGAGTTGTTTTTATTAATCTGAATGACTTGTGATTTTTTTTCTTACCTTGAAAAGTTTTCCATGTTAAAAATTTTGATGTCTCTTGATGTGTTTGTGGTGTTTATTTTACCATATATTTATTTGATTACTCCTTATAAATTCTTATAAGCATGAGAGATTTATTTCTACTATATATTTATTACTTTGTTACTATTCCTATCAATTCTCGCTTCTTGACTCTGTTTACTCAAGTTTTTAAAATGCAAATATTATTGAACATCATGAACCACACTTCCAAGATGCATGATTCTAACATAAATGGATATGAGAAAACAAGTAGAGGGAAAGTGGGGGTAAAAGGGTAGCCGTTAGTTAAATATATGGATATAAGATATCTAATTCATGGAATGTTGCAGACATCACCTGAACAAGGCTAAAAAATTGCATACTTGATATTTTGCAACAATAGTACTCTTTCTGGAAGATTTTTTTCTTACAAGGACCACGGGAAATATAAGATCTAAAATTGTGTGAAAGGTAGAAGTAGTAGTTTCTCCTGTTATTTTTGCCTACCATCAATATACAATAAAAGGTAGGGTGGAACCAGTGCTGTGTATTAGTCGCAACTCCACTCTACTTTGAGTCTCATACTCTTTTTTTTCTGTTTTTCATTTAACTAGTTTCATTTTTTTATTCATTTTTTTTCTTTTACAAGTAGAATTCATCTTTTTCCATTTTTATAGGTGGGTCCCACTTTTTTAAAAAAGTCAATATTTTTTAATTTTAAAATCTACATTAATTTTAATTAATATAATTTGATATTATTTTTTATAAGGGGAGCTAGTAATAAATTTTTTTAATTCAATATATTTTAAAATTAAATAAAATGTCTCCGATGTATCCCAACATATCCACGTTCCCCATTTAGGAGAGAAAAATCTAGTTTAATTATATATAAAGAATGATAAGCATTGCAAATGTGAAAGAGGTTTTTGTGCCACGTTAAGGACCATCCCTTCGAAATAATCGGCTTTCGGTAAGACGCAAACAATGGTTTTATTCTCCGGCATTAGTTTAACTTTTATCTATTGCAAAGAAGAAGAAGAAGAATTAAAGAAAAAATAAGACAGCTTTCAATTTATTTTTCTCTTGATAATAACACGTAATAAAATATACTGATAGTACAATGAAACATGTAAGATAAAACTGGAATTCCCTCTGTGCCAGTGTGTGTACCCAGCACCAATTCAGCCCTAAAGAACCCAGAACCATCTAACACAATCTCCAATTGGAATTAAAGTTTTTTTTTTTAAAAAAAAAAGGCTGTGGACGAAAAACTCATTTTCTTTTGCCATGAGAAACAAAAACTCGCTTCAAGGAAATAGTATAAATCGACCTTGACATTAGAAACAAATAATGACAAGTAATTTTATGTCTACATATTAAATTGATAATATTTGACATCAGAACAAGAAATATGATTTTCCTTTTGTAAATACAAAAAATTATGATTTTTTTTTGGTAAACACAAAAAAAAGCGTGATTGAACAATTAACATATAATGCCGAAGAAAAGTGTATGAGGCCCGGCCCATATGATATGGATCTTTAATTATTTGCCAGTGAGGCTGACTTGCGGGTGTGGGCTTTATGGCCTACAATTTATACTTTTTTGGGTCGTCTCTCTAATGTAAGCAATATATGCTCCCAGATGAATAATATATATATATATATATATGTATATATGCTCCCAGTTACAAGGCGGAGGGTATTGCTGTGCTGCTGGCATTTTAGCAGTGAGTATGTGCTACAAGGGAGATCGTCAGCAAAAAAAAAAATGGTACAAAGGAGATGGGTTCACTTTAGAGTGGAAATGTTTGTTCAGCTTGTATTCCTCTTCCTCATGTAAGGAAAGGTGTCGCTGCCTAATGCCTTTTCTTCTGTTTGGTTTTCTAAGGCCTGTTTTTGTTCTTTTACTTTGGACTGGTTATTGTATTTCTTAGTGTTTGGTTGGTTTTGTTTGGGTTAGTGTTTTTATGGACTAGTTGGTGTATTTTTGTTTGGTTGTCTTGTTTCTAATAAAATTGACTTCCTTTTGGCATCCAAAAAAAATTTAATATAATTATAATTTGAATCTATATATTCTTTCTTCTTTTTTTTTGGTAAAAATATATTCGTTCTTAATTACACAGTAATAACGCCCGATACCCGCGTTCCAGCTGCAGTGAGAGTATCCAAAATGAGAAAAATAGAAATAAAACACAGTTGTATGAATGCCCGTAAGGCCAGGGTGAGTCATTTTCACCAGTCTGATTCTGAACTCAACAGTTTCATTTTTCCAATGATTTTTCAAAACTGACCAAATATTGCAATCTAGAATTCCCAAATTTATATGCATCCTCACTTCAGGCCACAATTTTCCTCTACCTCCAGCGGGACCCGCGCTGGCGGTGGGCCTGTTCGACAACAGATTGTGACTCTCTCTCTCCCTCATAGAATATAAAATTCCTTTTCACTTTTTTCTTTATTTGTAATCAGTTCTTTCTTTTGTTTTTCTGGACTAATTTTTTGTTACGCGTAATGTTATACTACATTAAATTTTTTTTTATAAGAAGGGAGATAAGAAAAACAAAATTACAACACTATAGCAGGTGATTGAATCCCATTAGACTCTTGAAGCACTATGTTCCTAATACAAATAGGAACCTCATCGTACGTACTCAATATAATCTTGATCCTAAGCCAACAAATGCGCAGCATTGTTAAGTGAGTGCGTTACAATATGAGTGTGTGTGATTTTTATTTGTAATACCACAATTTGTTAAGTGATTTATTTAAATTATGAGTGTATGTGTAGATGTATGAACAAAATTAGATGGACATTAATGCAGCCACGCCTTTCAAATTTTATAGTAGAGACCTTGGGCTATGTAAGTTTAATTACTTGTGAGTTGAGTGGCTTCCTCGGTTACAGCTTTTCTAAACAAAGTTGGAAACATCCCTCTTTTAACAAGAACCATTGCAGAATGCGGTAGGAAGTGAGAAAAGCTATGGGTAAGAGGAATAAAGAGGTAGGTTGTCCATTGATTTTCCCCTCTAATAGAAGAGCAGTTCACACCGTGCATGATATCAATCATACAATTGTCTATAAAAATTACATGCTTGTCATATTTTTATTAAGAAATTTAATAATAAAAATTATACATAATTTTTTTCCTTGAGTAAAATAATGGGAGGCACACTCAAATTGAAAGCTATGCATGTTGGTGAGAAAGATTAAATGATGCGTCAAATCTCAAAAGCAATATTAAATATCTTCTATATAGGCAACACGAACAACGAAAATTAGTGAATCTTTATATATATTGCTATATGACATGCAGTTACTGTTTGCTTTTGTAAGAGAAATTAGCAAAATCGTAATTAAAGTTATTTTGTGAGACTATGTAAAAGCAAGATAAGAAAGAAAAAAAAATGCATCTACTCAATAAATTAATTATTAATAAAAATTGAACGGGGTGGCTGCGACGACTTGATCAGAGTGACACGGGTTGGCATTCGAGGAATAGAAAATGAATTAATTAGTGGAAACGATAAAGCGCGTACTGAAATAAGATTTGAGATATAATGTCAGTTGCTCGGATTTTATATTCAGAGAATTAATATTGATGGGAAATTCAAAGTTCCCGGAAAATTCATCAAAAAACTTGCACCGAATAAAAAAAATCCTAACCCTCTAGAAAATCAAGAGAAATACGTTCCCCGTTCAGCCCCCAGTTTGTTGATGAGAAATTGAATATCCAAGGCATACACACTCACAGTGGCGGAGGTAGGATCCAAAGGCTAGGGGTGCAATATATTGTTTTAAAAAATAATTACATAATTTACTATTGTTCTTTACATATTTTATACTTTAAAATTATTAAACAATCAACTTATTATCAATATTATTAAAAATATTTCTTTTAAATTTTTGCAAGTAATTAGGTTTATATTAGTGTTTTTTTAAGAAAGAAAGTGATTTCATTTCATAAATAAAAGGTAAACAGTGATTTAAAATAAACATTAGTGTTTGAGCTTAATATCAGTTTTTATAGATCTAAAATGTATGCATGGATATGAATCAAAATTTGAGAGGGATCAAAATTTAAAAGGCAGGATATGCAAATTAATAAAATTTATATCCATTACTTATAATTTCTCCCAAATGAGGGGTGTACATTAGAGTTGACAATTTATGCTGGGCCAAAAAGTCGGGATTGCCAAACGGGTTCAGTTTGTAAAGCTTGAGCCCGTATGGTACGGGCCCGCGGGCCCGTATATATTTAAAAAATATTTTTCATATATTTTTTAAAAATTTTTTCATATAATTTTTAAAATTAATACAACTAATTATTACTATCATTTATAAAAAATCAACTTAATATTTAAATTTTACAATTTACACATAATTAATTAATAAAATAGTACATTTTTAATATTTTAAATAAAAAAGTAAAAAAAAAAAAGGAAAATGAGCCAATCGGGCCGGGCCCAAAAAGCTCGTTTCCCCTTCGGGCCTATGATTTTAAAGCTCGGTCCACCCATTTTGTCGGGCTATTCAGGCTGATCCATCAGGTTTGACCCATTTTATCGGCTCTAGTGCACATGCACACCCTCACACCCGCTTAGCTCGGCCTCTGCGCACTCATGTGTTACAGCTTACAACTATATATTCTGTGTCCAGCTAAGGAGAGCATAGTGTCTTCCAAAATGTAAGTGTAATGAGGAAAAAAAAAAAGAAGAAACACAACCAACTTGTATGACCATTCAGCGTAGACGGTAGGTGGGTCATTTTCAATTAAATTTTAAATAATTTCAAAGAGTAAAACAAACAAATATTAATGTAATCTTTTTCTTTTTCAGTGACATCAATCTACCATTCAGTGAGCCTCTCACACGGTCTATTTGGTGGTTACCAGATGTATACGCGGGGGTGGGAGTGGGACTGTTTAAAGCTATATACTCCAAGTATTTATTATTATTATTATTATTAGCCAATTGTTCACTTTAATTCCGTGTAGCCAATTGCGAAGGCTACGGAAGACAAAAAGTTATATATAGCTAGTCCGCACTGAAAACTAATGGAGCCATCTCCCAGTTAACAACAAAATGGATCCTCCTAATTCTGATCACACCAAACAATATGAGACAAGTATATATATACGGAACAAATTCAAATCCTCTGAAATAAGGGTTTAGTAAAATTAATATGGAACCAAATTGAAATTGTAGTCTGAATTATATGGAACACAAAATACGGACACTAATTGTCTTCTAAATTTCATATTTTACACATAAAGTATTTCAGGGAATCTAAATTTATGAGGAACCATCTAGAGCCCTAGACATTTTAGCCAAAAACAAAAATGTCCTAGGCACCATGATTATAATATAAAATATATATATATATATATATTGTGAGGTTTGTTTTGTTCAATTCAAACCTCAGTTTAATTTGATAGCTACTTAAAAAGTAATTAATCATAAATCATAACCATTTTAGTACTTCCCACCCAAGGATGTGCCTCCACGATTTTCCTCCCAGAAAATAGTATAATATACTATAACGCAGCTGTTTTCTCTCTATGTACGTTCCATTCGCGAATACTTGAATGGAGTAATAGACGACGAAGCCAATATTGTCGGAAAATTTACGATTCAAAAAAAATATATTTTTGGAAATTTTTGACGTCCGAAATAATGCCAATCAATTTGCCTGCGTGTGTTCGGCCAACATAAAAGAGAGAATGTTTTGACTTCGATAACAATCATCTGAAAGAAATTCTTTTATATTATTACAACGTTGTAAGAAGTTAAAATATGGATTTCATATAACATTTTATTTTTCATATGATAGTATTGGATGATAAATTGTAAGATCTAAAGATATAATTTTTCTGGACAAAAAATTATATAATTTAATATTATTTGCCATCAAATTGTTATAGTATCTCATTATATTTGATTTATAGTTTTTGGTAGGGAAAATATAAATAATGTGAGATGTGACATTCTTGAAATATTGAAGTGCTCTAAATACTTTGTCTCAAAAAAAAAAAGAAAGAAAAGAACTGCTCTAAATATTTGGATTTTGACTAGATCTGAAAAATGAGTGATTTAAATTTATTTTTCAATATTTTTATTTTTAAAAATATTATGATGAAGACAGGTAAAAATTAAAAAATAGATAACTTATTTTCTTCAAAATTGTAAGATGTAAATGGTCTAAATGTATTATAAATAATCTAACTATGAAAATTAGAATATTCTAAGCTTCCTACATCTCACTCATGGGATGTAATTTTGCCGCTTTGGAAACGCGTGATGAGCATAATCCTGACTAGCTTTTGCATGAGTGATGGCCCAAAAAACCAGTTCAAAAACTGGATTAGACCAGTTAGTTTGATCTAGATTGGGAACTGATATCTCATTCAATCTAATCATAAATATTGAACATTTCAACTGATCTAATTTTTTTAATTTTTAAAATAAAATAATATTATTTTTAGTATTAAGTAAGATTATTTTTATATAATTTTTTTATATTATAATATTATATAAATATTATTATGATATATAATTATTAATAATAATAAATTTTTTAATAAATAATATAAAAATAAAATATTAATTAACTATTTTAAATTCAAAATATAATTATAATCTAACATTAATTTGTTTAGATTTTAATATTAGATAATGAAATTTATTAATAATATTTTTAATTTTTTATATAACATATGAAATTAAAAAAATTATTAAATTTATTATTTTTAATTTAATTTTAATTTAAATTATTAAACATTAAACCACTATTTTTAACCGATTTAATGTTCAGTTTGATATTTTTAATTTAAAAAAAAAACTAAAAGCAAACTCGTACGCATCCGAGTCAACCATTTTTTATTTTCTCGTTTATAAATAGTTAAATACCCATCGTCTTTCCACATCCCTCCAAAATTCTCCCAAATTAACCCAAAAAGAAAGCAATTTCTTCAGTAAGAAGGAGGAGCAATCCAAGCTCAGAGACCCCAGCAAAATGCCCAGAAAAGGAATGAGAAGTGTCTTCTTCAAGCCCTCACCTTCATCACCACCGTCTTCGTCCTCACCATCTCGCACCGTCTCCGACTCGTTAATGGACGACAATATTGAAATCGCACGCTCTCTTATAACCAAATGGGATTCTGAGAATTCCAGTTCTCACGCCAGAATCACTTCTCTTTTCAACGATAACCGCCCAGAAGCCAGACAGTACCTCCACGCTGTCAAGGATTTACAATCCGTAATGCAGTACCTTATCGCACAGGATTCCACCTCCCAAAAGCTCTTGCAAGCTCAGCTCCTCATGCAACTCGCCATGAAGAAGCTCCAGCGGGAGTTCTGTCATATATTGGCAGCAAACAGGGAGCATATGGATGCTGAATACATCTCGAGTCGGTCCTCCACGTCGGATCCGAGGACCAGCATTTCGGACTTGGACGAGGAATTATTATCCTCGGAGGAAGAATTTCGTGTCGCCGGCGATTCCATTGCGGAGACGGAGAGAGTGTCTGTGCTAGCATTGGCAGATTTGAGAGCGATTGCGGATTGTATGATTTCATCGGGATACGGTAAAGAGTGTATCAATGTTTACAAAATTATGAGGAAATCGATCGTGGATAGAGCTTTGCATCATCTCGGTGTCGAAAGTTTGAGTTTCGCTCAGATCCAGAAAATGGATTGGGAAGTGCTCGAGTTGAAGATTAAGCGTTGGATGAACGCAATGAAAGTGGCCGTTAGCACTCTGTTTAACGGTGAGAGAATCCTCTGCGACCATGTCTTCCCCACTTCAGAGAAAATCAAAGAGGCCAGTTTCGCCGAGATTTCTAGAGACAGTGCCATGCTTCTATTTGGATTTCCGGAACTCGTGGCCAAGTGCAAGAAAACCCCCGAGAAAATATTCAGGACCTTGGACTTGTGCGAAGCAATCAGCGATCATTTGCCTCAAATTGAATCCATCTTCTCGTTCGAATCAACCTCCGTCGTCCGATCACAGGCCGTTACTTCTCTAGTCATGCTTGGCCAATCCGTCCGTACGATGCTCTCCGACTTCGAAACTGCGATTCAGAAAGATTCCTCCAAGAAGCCGGTGCCAGGGGGTGGCGTCCACCCGCTCACGAGGTACGTCATGAACTACATTACATTCCTCAACGACTACAGCCGCGTTCTCGTGGATATAGTCGACGATTGGCCGTTACAGTTGCAATCTCCGGTGCCAGAGTCTTGCTTCCCTAATCCCAATCTTTCAGAAAGCGAGTCATCAGCAATGACGGTGCGACTAGTTTGGCTGGTAATGATCCTCCCCTGCAAACTCGACGGCAAAGCAAAACTCTACAAGGACGTCGCACTCTCGTACCTATTCCTGGCCAACAACCTCCAATACATCGTGGGCAAGGTTCGCGCATCTGGTCTTAGAGTTGTTCTCCAGGATGAGTGGTTGACGAGTCATGAATTAAAGATCAAAGAGTACGTGTTCAAATACGAGAGCATGGGGTGGAGCAAGGCGTTGACGTCGCTACCAGAAAATCCTACCACTGAGGTATCGCCGGAGACTGCCAGGATCTGGTTCAGGAGCTTCAACGCCGCGTTTCATGAAGCATACAGCAAACAGACGTCGTGGATTGTATCTGACCCAAAGCTGCGAGACGAGATCAAAGGTTCGATAGCGTCAAAGCTGGTACCGCGGTATCGTGAGTTCTATGATAAGAATCGGGTCGGGTTGATGGGGGAAAAGGGGTCGGACTCAGTTAGATTTTCGCCGGATGAATTGGGGAATTATTTATCCGACATCTTGTGTGGGAAGGGAGCTTCAGGTAGCGTTTCGTCACATTCTTCGTCGTCTTGTCGTCGCTCCAGTCGTTTGTGGAGTTGAAAGTCAAACATGACGTAGGAGTGGCCGCGAGAGTCTTGTGAATTTCACAATATAGGAATTAATTCTGCACATGAGCAAGTGTCCATCAGAATCACAGTATAGCAATCTACTTGTACTCTTATCCAAGTCATAATACTGATAGAATTGTAATGGAATAGAACAATGATGTTAGTTATTTTACTTTTTACTATGACAATATTGTATTGTTTTAATTTTTTTTTAAATTTCAAGCTCATAATTTGGAGTGTTTCGAAATTGAAGCCATCCTCTTGGTTTTTTTCTCATTGGATGCTATTTTATCACTGTTTAGACGTTTTATGTTTGTGATTCAATTGTTGTTCGTTAAACTAAAGTAACAATGATAATAAAGAGGGGATAACAGCATGATATTATCATTATCATATACAAAATGTATAAAATTTAAAATATTAAAAAACTTACAATCTATAAGCTGTAAATAGTATGATTCATTTTTCATATTTTGTATTAGATATCTTGAATCATCCTAATTTAAATAAATAAATTCATGAATCAAGAAAATTGTTGTGCGCTTGTGAATATAGTTTTTTATATCTCTTTTATAAATATCATTAAATTAAAAAAATTAATTATACATAGCCAACTTAAATTTCATTTAGATTATACAAGTACCTCTTTTATTTTTAATATATATATATATGAATCTTTGAAAAAATAAAATACACTTTGTTTTATTACATTAAATTTAAGAAAAAACACTCTGATTTACTTTAAAAAAATTGTTTCGAAGCCCGGGCATGAAGCGGAAACACGATCTCTGCTGAAAGAAGCATCCAGTGGTCCATAAAGGGCCCAGATATGTGCTGCTGATAGAATTGTAGTTTTTGTCTTTTGTTCTTCTTGGTAAAGACGACAGAATTGCTGTTGACCCAGTGGCAATGAACATTGGACATAGTCACAAACATGGATGGAACACTGTACAGGAAAGGCCCATCGCTTGTTTTGTCACACCATTTATTTTGGTCCATTGCCTCGGATCCAACCACGGATGGCCCAAGCAAATGTCATGGACCTCTAAATCAATTCAGGCACTGTGTAGTTTTTGTCCCCGAACAAAAAATCTCTGAATGCTATTTTGTACTTGAACCTGCCCCTTTTGTTCAAGGATTTTTTTGGGGGGAGGGGGGGTGTTTGTTAAATCTTTTCTGATGATCTAAAATCTCATGATCTTAACATCAAAATCTCAGGTATCATGCCTACTAATGGATATTGTGATACAATACCAGATATTGTGATCTGCCGACTCATGTATATATATACCCATTGATCCACAAATAAAGAGATAGACCTATTTTTTGCACTATGTAAATCTTCATGGTACCAGAGCCAAAATCCTGATACAACCCCCAACACCATGACAGGCAAAGAATCAAGCAATTCAACAGAGACTATGGTTGAAGCAACCTCTCCCTACTATCTTCATCCTTCAGATAATCCCGTGCAACTATATGTTAGTGAGCCCTTGAATGAAGAAAATTATGGTGAATGGGTTAATGATATGCGTAATGCATTATATGCAAAGAACAAGTTCGGATTCGTGAATGGGTCAATTGGAATGCCACATGCGGACTCAAAGAACCTTGACCAATGGATGAGATGCGATGCCATGGTCAAAGGATGGTTGAAGAGCTCTATGGGTAAGGAGGTGCAAAGTAGCGTTTGTTATGCAAAAACGGCACGTGAAATCTGGATCGATCTTGAAGAACGATTTGGAAGGGGGAGTGCACCTCAAGCCTACGAGCTGAGACGAACTATCTCGATGATTCGGCAAGAGAAGACAACAGTGCCGCCTTATTATACAAAGTTAAAGGGGCTGTGGGACGAGATGCGGGTTATATCACCCTAGCCGAAATGCACCTGTAGCAAGTGCAGTTGTAATATAAAGAAGCAGCTAACAGAGATGCGAGAGCATGACCAACTATACGACTTCTTAATGGGTTTGGATGAAGCGTTTAACACCATTAAAAAGCAGATTCTAAACTCAAAGCTTGTGCCAAGGTTGAGAAACGCATATCACTTAGTTGCTCAAGATGAATAGCAGCGCAACATCTCCTCAGCTAGTAAGCCTGCAATGGAGACAGTGGCGTTCTACATGCAAGGCGCAAAACAAGGCAGAGACGGAAGGAAAGAAAAGCCAAGGTGTGCCCACTGCCAAAAGTTGGGGCACATTGAAGATCGATGCTATGAGATAATAAGGTATCCTCCTGATTGGCGCAAGGGAGGATGAGAAAAGAAAGACAAAGTAGGAACTGGAGGTGAGAGAAGAGGGAAGCCGAAGGTAGCGCAAGTGACAACTGGTGAAAGTCCAATACCTAGCTTGTCAAATGAACAGTACGAATGACTCATACAATATTTGAGCAAGGAAGGGGAACACTTGACAACCAAAAAACAACCTATAGAAAACATGGTAGTAATATAGATCTTGATAAACCCTGGGCAGTGGACTCTGGAGCCACAAAACACATTTTTTGTGATGATACTTTGCTGAAAGACAAGGTAGAAACGAATAATTTATTGCCATTAAAAATTCCAAATAGGCAAAATATTGCTGTCAAAGCTGTTGGAAGAATTGAGTTTCCTGATGGAATGGAATGGTGCTTAACAATGTGTTATATATTCCTGAGTTTAAATGCAACTTGATTTCAGTAAGTAAACTAACCAGGGACTATAATTGTATCGTGATGTTTGATAAGAATTTGTGTACCATACAGGACTCACATATGAGGAACCTGATTGGAGTGGCCAAACACTGTGATAGGTTGTATATCCTTGATACTGCAAGGATAAATGATGTGGTAATGTTCGTTCGTAGATCAATAAAGCCTGAGATTCTACATTGGAGACTGGGACATGCTCTAAAGGAGAAAATTAGGCATTTGAATTTGTTTTCTAATAATGTTGATTTGGATTTTTGTGATTCGTGCATTAGAGCAAAATAGACTAGACTTAGTTTTTCCACTAGTGAAATAAAATCTACTACCTGCTTTGAGTTGATTCACTATGATGTTTGGGGAAGTTTTAAAGTTGCTTCGATTTCTGGTGCACACTATTTTCTTACCATAGTAGATGATTTTAGTAGGGCACTATGGGTATATGTAATGAAGCAAAAGTCAGATGTTACAAACTATTTTCCCTTATTCTTAAACATGGCACAAACACAGTTTGGAAAATGAGTCCAAAAGATAAGAATGGACAATGGGCTTGAATTTTGATCAAGCCAAATAGCGAATTGTTATGCAGAGAAAGGAATCATCTTGGAGTCCACATGTCCCTATACACCACAATAGAATGGAGTTGTGGAAAGAAAGTATCGGTATATACTAGAGACAGCAAGGGCATTATGTTTCCATGTAGGATTACCACTTGAATTCTGGGGAGATTGCATATTGACTACAGTATATTTAATCAATAGATTACCCTCACGAGCAATAAAGATGAAGACACCATATGAGCTATTGCTTGGAAAGCCACCAGAATATGGACACTTAAGAACCTTTGGGTGTCTAGCTTATGCACATAACTTTAGAAGAGAAAGCAAGTTTGATGAAAGGTGGAGGGCTTGCATCTTCATAGGGTATCCAAGAGGACAAAAGGGATACAAGATGTATGACATTGAGAATGGAGATGTCTTTGTCTCACGTGATGTTATTTTTCTTGAAGAAAAGTTTCCACTCAAACATAGAATGGAAGCTAGCTTGAACGACCATTCACATGAGAATCAAAATCATGATATAGGATTATATGAAGAACTGGAAGGTGAAATTATAATGTAACCTTGGTCAAATCATGACATTGAAAACAATCAGGCCTCATCAAATCAAGATACAGTGGAAAGTGAAATTGATGAACCAACCATGCTAGATGATGTGTCAGTTAATGCAACTCATGAAAATGAAGTAGAAGAACATGTTAAGAGGAGCCAAAGATCAAAATAGCTTCCCAAACAACTTGAAGAATATGAGGTCACATTACCACAATCCATCACCCACTCACGGAATGACTACTCCTCAGGTAACTTGTCAACATACCTTATATCAAACTATGTCACTTATGATAAGTTTTCTGCTTCTCATAAAGCATTTTTAGCGGCCATTGTTGCCCAAGATGAGCCCAAAATTTTTAAACAAGTTAGAAGATATGCACACTAGCGAGAAGCCATGCAAAAGGAGATTAAAGCCTTGGAGGAAAATGGCACCTAGACACTTGAACAACTACCCCTTGGGAAGCATGCAGTGGACTCCAAGTAGGTGTATAAAATAAAGTATAAACCCAATGGAGAAATTGAAAGGTACAAAGCACGTGTTGTAGCGAAGGGATTTACTTAGAAAGAAGGTGTTGATTTTCATGAAACATTCGCTCTAGTTGCAAAACTAGTAACAGTAAGAACTCTATTGGCTGTAGCTGCAAAGAAAGGATGGCAAGTTCCCCAACTGGATGTAAACAATGCATTCCTACAAGGAGACTTAGATGAGGAAGTATACATGCGTATTCCCCAAGGTTTTGCCATGAAAGAGGATATTAGAGTCTGCAGATTGAGAAAATCACTCTATGGCTTAAAATAGGCATCACGCAATTAGTACCAAAAATTTAGCTCGACTTTGATAAAGCATGGTTTCAGGCAATCTAGGGCAGATCATTCCTTATTTACCTTTCAGAAAGGACACACGCTAACAACGGTGCTTATCTACGTGGATGATGTGCTACTAACAAGTAATGATATGGGACACATGCAGGAAGTAAAGACATGCTTACATAGTCACTTTAGCATCAAAGACTTAGGGGTGCTAAAATATTTCTTGGGAATTGAAGTGGCACGTTCACCTGAAGGGATTATGCTTAGCCAACAAAAGTATATTATAGACATTTTAAAGGAGACAAATATGCAGAATTGCAAGCCGAGCACTCTTCCGATGGAACAGAATTGTCATCTAAGGCTAGATGAGGATGATCCATGTGTTGATGCTAGCAGATATCAACGATTGGTTGGACGGCTACTTTATCTCACCATTTCTAGGCCAAACATCACCTTTGCAGTAAATTCATTAAGCCAATTTATGGCTTCACCACAACAAACTCATATGGATGCAGTAGATAGAGTACTTCGGTATTTGAAGGGTACAGTTGGATAGGGTATTTTGTTGAAATCATCAGGACCTTTGAATCTGATTGCATATAGTGATGTCAATTGGGGTGGTTGTCAAGTTACATGACAATCATGTACAGGCTATTTTATTTGTCTGGGTGGTTCCCCAATTTCATGGCAAAGCAAGTGTCAATCTGTTATTGCAAAGTCATCCGCAGAAGCAGAATATAGAGCTATGGCCAACATAATGAGTGAGGAACTCTGGTTACGATAGCTCTTAGGTGACATTAGGGCAGTGCAAGATGGTGCAACACCCTTGTTTTGCGATAACCAGATTGCACTACATATCACTATGAATCCTATGTATCACGAGAGAACTAAACATGTGGAAATGGATTGTTACTTTGTGCGAGAACAAGTATAATCACAAGAAACTCTCCCCCAAAAAGATCGGCACAAATGATCAGTTGGCAAATATGTTCACCAAATCATTGGGAAGGGAATGTCTTCAAGTATTGTTAGACAAGTTAGGTATTACAAACCTTCATGCACCAACTTGAGGGGGAGTAATGGATATTGTGATATAATAGCAGATATTGTGATATATCTCATGGGGCCCATTCTCTATATACATGTGGATTAGTTGTAGAATATCTCATGCAGATTTGATACAAGATTATGTAGATTTTAAATCTTTTACGTTTTACGCTTTACGTCTTTCACTAACACGGGCTCACATATATATATACCTATTGATACACCAATAAAGAGATATACCTATTTTTTGCACTCTCTAAATCTTCACCTACCTTGCCAATTGCCATGGATCTAACAAGCTACAGTTAACATTTTAATTCTTGTTAAATTTATTTTCTGCTTCAGCAATCAACCAGGGGTTTCAACGCTCAATCAAGCAATATAATTGTATAATACGGAGTTTGTGGTTGCGCCTTGCTGAAGAGTGAAAGACGTACGACTCCTTCGCAGAATTAACACGCAAAATCGAAAGAAGGGACCACTCTTTTGCCAGTTATGCAACTTTCTCATTAAAAGCCAAAAGCTGTCTCATCCTTTAATTGCTTCTTTTTCCTTCACCCTCTCCGTCGTCCCTAAGCTGTCCCAATATTAATACCCCCAATCCCTCGCAACTCAATTTCGACACACGTACACACACATTGTCAAAGTCCCTCCAAAAATATCTATGGCCCTCTCTCTATAGCTTGCGCCACTATATTTAATGGTACCTATTTTCTGCTACTAATAAATTATACACTTTGTTATCGACCAGTACTGAGCGATGATGTGATGTACGACTGTTTATTATTGCCAAAATAAGAAAATGAAGCTGATCACTTCACTGGGTAGACTTAGCCTCCACCGAAAAACTCGGCTATTATGACATTGAGAAGGTTAATTAAAAAATCGGGTATGTTAGAGCCGACTGGTCGATCACAAACTGTTTTGTTTTTCAGATTTAGAAGATTTCAAACTTACGAGAAGGCCAGAAGCCACAAAGCTAATGTGTTGTTAGCATTAAATATTTTGTTCAACAGAAAGGAAGTTTGGTTCCATCACGCTGATGCCCAAAGAAAGTTACTATATCAGCATCATACATGTGACATAGCAACAATAATAAGTTTGATCTCCAGTTAAATATTTCCTCCGGTTCTATTTATGAAATCTTTCTTTTTTTAGTTCTTAATATAAGTTATTTTTAACTATCTTATTGAAACTAAGAAAAAATTATTATATCATTAAAATTATCTTAAAAATAATATAGTTTCCATCTTTACCCCCTAATAAATATTATAAATTTAAACAATACATTTTCTCTCATACAATTAAATAAGGATATTTTTAAAATAAAGTAATTAATACTTCAGAAACCCATGAAAAATGACTTATATATAGAACTACTAAGGTCCGTTTGGTTCTCCGTTTTGTAAAATTAAGTTAAGATAAATGAAGTTTGTAAAAATGAAGTTTAGATAAAGTAAATTTGTTGGAAGTTATTATGTTTGGATATTCTTTTTGTAAAAGTAAGTTTGACAAAAAATATATTTGGATGATAGGGGTTAAAAGTACTTTTAGATGTATGTCGCACCCGGAAAATGCGACGAAAGGAAAAGGAGAACAAATCTAGTTTTCGGATGAAAACCGACTTGTGAGGAGTCGCCACCAAAATTTTGAAGAAAATCTTGGGAAACCGCATTAAAGAGGAAAGGATGGTCTGCGTAACCAGAGTTGGATTCGGGAGTCGATTGTATGTGGGGAAGGTGTTAGGCACCCCACAACACCCGTTCCTAGGAACGGTTACCTTACATTGATTGTGTAAATTAATATGGCTCAAAAGTATATTTTGGCTTTCCTTTTATAAATCACATGCGAGAAAATGGATGGAGAAAAAGAAAATTAAGAAAATTTGGAAAACAAAATAAAGAATATAAATTAAATTAAAATTAAGGATATTCAAGCAAAGTGAGAAAAAGGGTTTGAGAAAATAAATTAGGAAATATTTATTAAATTAAGGGGAAAACACCAAATAAATAAGAAAATATTTATTTTTTACAAAGGCAGACTTGACCCAGGATCAGAGCCTGGGGCCTACGTACCCTGCGATGGGGGATCAAAGTCCACGTAGTTCGGGTCTAGAAATGCGTGTCTGTTGGTTGATATTTTTTTTTAATTTTGTAATAAGAGAAAATTGATGGAAAATAATTTAACTTTTTGCAAACAAAACCATTTTCTGAGATTGAGTTGGTGGGTTTTAATTTGCAGAAGACAATTTAATTCCATTTTACTTACTCTTATTTTATTTTGTTTTTGAAAACATTTCTCATATTTTTGGACTTTTGAAAAATGCTTTTGTTTGATTTTTTTGACTTTTAAAATAACATCTTTTCGTATTTTGAGAATTTTCTTTTAAAAAGAAAACCAATTCATCTATTGTAGACTCGCAGTCGTACCCGATAGATCGGTTCCTTAATTACCTGCAGAAGTTCCAAACCTCGCGGTATAAAGGTTTTATTACGCTTTAAAATGCCAGTAATACTTTTAGTAAATATTTTAAAATGAATTTAAAAAAACTTGTCACATTACTTTATTTTTGAAATATGGTTATTTTCTTAAAAAGTTGTTTAACTGGTATATCTACACGGATTCATAATCTCACGCGATAAACTCAATAAACCCGAATCCCTGCCTGAGTTTCAAAAACCTCATGTGGTGTGGTTATATGAGTAGATTAAAAATATTATCTATTTGTTATTTTGTTTACATATTTTTTTTTATTTTATTTATTTTAAAAAATACTAAATATTATTGTCTATTTAAAATGTTTCCACATAAAACATACATGTGACTGAAAGTTATTTGTAACTCACTCGTCTAGATCATATGCCTGTGTGAACTCGCAGACCCACGTGGCAACATGATCAAATAATATGCCTGCGTGAATTCAAAAAACCTCACGTGGCGTAATCAATAATCCAACCAATAATCCAACGATTTATTTATCTATTTATGAGTTTTTTTTTTATGATGTTATGGGAAAATAAATTTCAGTAAAAGAAAAAGCCATTGAGACCTAGCATGTGCATACACTTATAATGTCCTTATGCCCCCATGTGGGCACAATGTCAGGCCCATACGAGAGCTCAAGAAAAACAATCAATCTATTCATAAGTAGGTTACTGAGGCCCAACCCATCATTGCACAATCGAAATGCCACCGCAAATTCCTGGTGGTTTGGAAATTCACAAACCATAGCAACCGAATAAGCGTATGAATGATGCCAGACAAGTTAACTGATGCAAAAATCATGGACAAAGAGGTGAGGAGATCATGGCCACAGTCCTGTATCTAGGCAATAACACTCCCTAATCACCCAAACCTCTCATAAGCATTTTATCGAACACATGGCTGGCAAACTTTAAAGAAGCAGTGCCTAAGATCCTCCAATCCCCATAGCATCCTAAACACATGTGCACAGGCTACGACACTTGAAGACTAGTCCTAGGAGAGTGTAGTACCAGCATTACCTATGCGAGTATCGGAATTTGGTCCATTGCTCGTGACATCCTCTGCTTCTCGCTCTGCCGTGCTGAACCCTCGGTCCTTCTTCTCCGGGCTCCAGCTCCAGCTACCTCTCGCTCACTCCTTCGGTTTCTTCTGCCTTGTGTCTCCCTCTCACCCGCGGCTCCGGTTCTCAGTTCTTCGCCTCCCGTGGATCACGGCTTCCCGAGTTCCAGCCTCCTCTGTTCTTCGCCTCCTCGTGCTCGGCATCCCTCTGTTCTCGATTCCTCTCCTCTGCTCTCAGTCACCCCTCTGCTCGCGTGTCTTCGTTTGCTTTCACGGACTCCACCGTGTTCCTCTGCTCCATCTCCGGTGGACCGTGGTTCTCTCTCGGCCGTGGCTGGTTTGGGTTCTCTCTCGGCCGTGGCTGTCCCCCTCTGTTTCTCTCTTCATCTCGCGGCTTCCCCCCTCCTTTCTTTCTTCGGTTGCCTCCTCCCCTCGGCTTTTCTTTTCCTGTCACACTCCCTTCATTCCTGACTCCCTTTTCTTTTTCTTCAGTCTCGGTGCTCACGTGCCAGCTTCTTGCTCGGTGCTCTCTGGTCTCTCGGTGCCCAGCCTCCCTCTGTTTTTCTCATGCACACTCTGATCCTCCCTGGATCCCTCGGACCGTCTTTTTTCCGCCTTCTTTTCCTTCACGCTCGTGTCTTTGCTTTTCAACTCGTCTTCGTGCCGTGTACGCCTTCGGTTCTGCCGTGGTCCTTTTTTCTTTTTCTGTCACGCTGCTCCTCAGTTTTTCTTTTTGGTTCACGCGTGCTCTGCCAGGCTTTCTGCCTCACCCTGCTTTTTCTTTCACTCTCGGCTTTTCTTTTTTTCAGTGTGCCACGTATGGCTTTTTTCTCTTTTGGTGTCAGCTCTTTTTTTTACGACTTGGGCTACACCTTTGGCCCAGGTTTACAAGTCACAATTGGGCTTATGACTTCTTGGGCTGAGATGCTGAAACAGCATCTCAGCCCAGAAAACTTTTTTATTTTAGTTTTTTTTTATCATTTTTATTTGTTGTTTTAGTTTTTTTTTTTGCTTTTATTTTTATTTTCTTTTATTTCATTTCTTTTTTATTTATTTATTTTTATTTTTTTTTGTAAAATACCCGGACAAAATGGGGTGTTCACAGTTGCCCCTCTTTACTTGTTTCTTATGCGTGAATGAGGAAAATGTAGTTTTTAGAATTCTTGCATAAGGAACGAGTAAAGATTAGAACACGCATTTTGTCCGTACAACTTATATGATAACCTACTTGCCCCTGATGTAAAAAAAAATGTACTAAAGCACATGAGGCTATATTTTGGGTGTGAATGAATTAATTTGAAAAGAGAATGGTGAATGAACATCTTCATACAAGACATGCAATGCAAATACGGACTAAAACACGATTAAATGAGCTAGACTCTAACATATTCATGAATGAATAGCTAACTCTAATTAGGAGTGAACTGACGTAACACAAAATGAATGACTAAGTCAGATAGACTGATACTGATGCAGACCTGACTAAAACAAGCATGAAAGCAATATCCAAACAAAATATTATGTTGATGGGCCGTCCCTCTTCATTTATTTTCTATGAGAGAAAATCAAGAAATAATATTCACACTTTAGAAATAAATGAAGAAGAACACATGTATTTCGTTTGGGGGCGAGACACATGGACAATAAAAGACCTAAAACATAAGAGTTAAGGCTACGTGGGAGTGAGGTGCCTATATTATAGGGCTTTGGTGAGTGTCGATGTTACAGGGCTTTGAAAAATGCCAGCCAGAGTTGGGCTGTGGGTGCTCGTCGTGATACGAGACTTGAAAAATACCTACACTGACGCAGGATTTGGAGAGTACCTGCACTGACGCAGGATTTGAAAAGTACCTGCACTGACGCAGGATTTGAAGGTTACCTACTTCTGACGTAGGGTTTGAGAAGTACCTACTTCTGACGTAGGATTTGAAAAGTACCTGCACTGACGCAGGATTTGAAAAGTACTGCACTGACGCAGGATTTGAAAAGTACCTACTTCTGACGTAGGATTTGAAAAGTACCTGCACTGACGCAGGATTTGAAAAGTACCTGCACTGACGCAGGATTTGAAAGGTACCTACTTCTGACGTAGGGTTTGAAAAGTACCTGCACTGACGCAGGATTTGAAGGGTACCTACTTCTGACGTAGGGTTTGAGAAGTACCTACTTCTGACGTAGGATTTGAAAAGTACCTGTACTGACGCAGGATTTGAAAAGTACCTGCACTGACGCAGGATTTGAAAAGTACCTACTTCTGACGTAGGATTTGAAAAGTACCTGCACTGACGCAGGATTTGAAAAGTACCTGCACTGACGCAGGATTTGAAAGATACCTACTTCTGACGTAGGGTTTGAAAAGTACCTACTTCTGACGTAGGATTTGAAAAGTACCTGCACTGACGCAGGATTTGAAAAGTACCTACTTCTGACGTAGGATTTGAAAAGTACCTGCACTGACGCAGGATTTGAAAAGTACCTACTTCTGACGTAGGATTTTAAAAGTACCTGCACTGACGCAGAATTTGAAAGGTACCTACTTCTGACGTAGGATTTTAAAAGTACCTGCACTGACGCAGGATTTGAAAAGTACCTGCACTGATGCAGGATTTGAAGAGTACCTACATCTGACGTAGGATTTGTGAATTACCTGCACTGACGCAGGATTTGAAAAATACCTACATCTGACGTAGGATTTGAAAAGTACCTACTTCTGACGTAGGATTTGAAAAGTACCTACTTCTGACGTAGGATTTGAAAAGTACCTGCACTGACGCAGGATTTGAAAAGTACCTACTTCTGACGTAGGATTTGAAAGGTACCTACTTCTGACGTAGGGTTTGAAAAGTACCTGCACTGACGCAGGATTTGAAGGGTACCTACTTCTGACGTAGGGTTTGAGAAGTACCTACTTCTGACGTAGGATTTGAAAAGTACCTGCACTGACGCAGGATTTGAAAAGTACCTGCACTGACGCAGGATTTGAAAAGTACCTACTTCTGACGTAGGATTTGAAAAGTACCTGCACTGACGCAGGATTTGAAAAGTACCTGCACTGACGCAGGATTTGAAAGATACCTACTTCTGACGTAGGGTTTGAAAAGTACCTACTTCTGACGTAGGATTTGAAAAGTACCTGCACTGACGCAGGATTTGAAAAGTACCTACTTCTGACGTAGGATTTGAAAAGTACCTGCACTGACGCAGGATTTGAAAAGTACCTACTTCTGACGTAGGATTTGAAAAGTACCTGCACTGACGCAGGATTTGAAAAGTACCTGCACTGACGCAGGATTTGAAGGGTACCTACATCTGACGTAGGATTTGAAAAATACCTGCACTAACGCAGGATTTGAAAAGTACCTGCACTGACGCAGGATTTGAAAAGTACCTGCACTGACGCAGGATTTGAAAAGTACCTGCACTGACGCAGGATTTGAAGGGTACCTACATCTGACGTAGGATTTGCGAATTACCTGCACTGACGCAGGATTTGAAAAATACCTACATCTGACGTAGGATTTGAAAAGTACCTGCACTGATGCAGGATTTGAAAGGTACCTACTTCTGACGTAGGATTTGCGAATTACCTGCACTGATGCAGGATTTGAAAGGTACCTACTTCTGACGTAGGATTTGCGAATTACCTGCACTGATGCAGGATTTGAAAAAGTACCTACATCTGACGTAGGATTTGTGAATTACCTGCACTGACGCAGGATTTGAAGAATACCTACATCTGACGTAGGATTCGTGAATTACCTGCACTGACGCAGGGTTTGAAGAGTACCTACATCTGATGTAGGATTTGCGAATTACCTGCACTGAGGCAGGATTTGAAGAATACCTACATCTGACGTAGGATTTGTGAATTACCTGCACTGACGCAGGATTTGAAAAAGTACCTACATCTGACGTAGGATTTGCGAATTACCTGCACTGAGGCAGGATTTGAAGAATACTTACATCTGACGTAGGATTTGATTTTGTGCCTGTCACGATGCCAGGCTTATTATGCCCTTGACAATTGAGGACATTGCAATGTGTGTGAAATGCCAGAATAAGTGCAGTTTTTCTCTTTTTTTCTTCTCCTTTTTTTTAATAAGGATTTGTCTTGTTATGCTTGCAAAGAAAATGCATGTGGAATGTGACATTCTTCATGTGTTGTCCCGATTGGAGTGGGAATTTTTCCTGGTGTTGTGCGTGCAAACGAGATGCATGAAAGGTGAAAAGTTATTCATGGGTGCCCCAACCTGAGTGGGAATGACGCAACTCGTGTAGAGATAATGCATGTGAAATGCAAGATTTTCTATGTATGCTCCCGATGAATGGGAATTTATTTATGTTATGCATGCAAAGAAAATGCATGTGAAATGAGGAGAGTTTTTTTTTTTTTGTTTTTCATTTTTTGTTACCCTATTTGAGTGGGCCAATTTGTATGCAGAGAAAATGCATGATTTGTCACATATGCCCCAATCTGACTAGAAGCTTATTTTGATGCGATGCATTTTTTCCATGTTTGTCCCAATTTGAGTGGGAGCAAATTTTGATGCAATGTATGCAAAGTGAAATAAATTTTTGTTTTTGTCCTAAGTTGAGGGGGAATTTATTGTGATGCAGTACATGCAAGTAAAAATGCAATATATATTATATATATATTTTTTTTGTCTTAGCTCCAATCCGGGTGGGAGTTAATTTTGATGCAAGGTATGCAAAGAGAATGCATGTGAAAGATGAAAAGAATTTTTTTTTTTTTATGCCATGCTTACAAAGGAAACATGAAGTTATGTTATTTACCACAATTTGAACAAGAATTTATTTATGTTATGCATGTGATAAAGATGTATGTGAAATGAAATTTTTTCATTTTTTTTTTACCCAATTTGAATGGGAATTTATTAAGGAAAATGTGTGGGAAATGTGATTTGTTTGGATTTTTTTTCTCTCTCTTTTTTTTTTTTTTATGCATGCAAGAAAGATCAATACAAGATGTGATGATTTTTTTTTAATGTAATTGGGGACTTACTTATGTGATGCACGCAAGGGAAATGCATATGTGATTTTTTTTTTTTTTACCTTAATAGGAATCTATGCCTGTAAGGAAAATGCATATGCAATGTGATTTTTTCCTATATGAATAAGAATTTTCTTATGTAATGCATTCAAGGGAAATGCATATGATTTTTTTCAAATTTGAATGGGAATCTATTGACGTAATGCATGTAAGGAAAGTGCATGTGCAATGTAATTTTTCAATTTGAATGAGGATTTTCTTATGTAATGCATTCAAAGGAAGTTCATATGACTTTTTCAATTTGAATGGGAATTTATTTAAGTGATGCATGTAAGAAAATGCATATGTGATTTTTTTGGCTTTTTTTTTCCAATTTGAATAAAATCTATTTATGTAATGTATGTAGGGAAAACAAATGTGAAATGTGATGATTTTTTTTTTTTACAAGGATCATCTTGATATTACATGTCGCAGATGATGCAATGCTTGCAATGAAATGTCTATGTGATGGATGCAAAATTTTATTTTAACAAAAAGATATACACACGAATGAGAAACGGAATGCATGTGCAAAGGAATCTTTGTTTTATTATGCATGTGATGTTTGATGCGAAATGCTCGAAATTTACAAAATGCAGGATTTTTGGTCCTTAATAGCTAGAAAAGTCTTGCCTTGGCCCAATGGAAATCTTCACGTACACCCATGACTTTATAACATTTTCACTACATGAATGAGCTCTAAGGGTTTGGGACATCCAAAACTCTCTTTGGCCTATATATGACATTTCAGGGGAATTTATTGACTCTAACTTGGGATGTCGGCTTGATATGATTGTCTCCCTTATTTATCTTCAGCAATAACGCTTGAAAAGCCAGCGAGTAAAACTTGCACTTGCTTTATTTAACATGGTCAAGGCAATCAGACGATATGAACATAAAGCTACATTCGGTGAGAAGAAAGAAGCCTCGAGGCAAGTAGAAAATATGGCACCGTTTAGGTGCAAGGAAAGGTTTAGAGCATGAATAAGGGGTGATGCAATGCGCAATTTTCGGAATAGTGAAGTGGGAAGTGATGGAGAGGAAAAAAAAGATGCCTAAATTCTGATCTCTGAGCATACTCAAGTGAGGCCCACATGAAATGCGGTGAAATGGAAATGGGGATGGCTGAATGACACCTTCTAATTTTGGCATGACCCTTTTGAAAATAACATCATTGATGTGAGTAAAAGATTTTATTTTGCCATGTGAACTCTGCCCCAGTGCAAGTTATCTTGGTCTTGAAACTTTCCTCTACCACACAATTGCCCCACTTGCCAAACAAGTCAAATCTCAATGAGGACTTTTAGGGCTTGTAATGTGGCTTGGATAGATGGGCTTATGAAATGAAAGGATATTAGGCTCAAAATACCCCACCCTACGTAAGCTCTTCCATCTATCTTCCTTAGCCTTTTAAACATGTTTTTTATGCTGAGATTCACCTAACAAGAGAGGATTTTTTTGTTTGTAATATGGTGATGAAAGACAAGGATATGGATTGAAATGAAGGGCATAATAATGGGTTAAAAGGAATGGATATAAGTCCCAAGATTCAAGGGAGTTCACAATGAGAATTTTGCTTTAATCGCTGGGCAAACTTGGAGACACTCATTACCTCCTTTTTTCTTTTTCTTTCTTCTTTTTTTTTTTTTTTAGCTTGGAGAATTTGGATTTGGACCTTTTCTAGCCAAAAGACTTTATTTCCATTGATCTTCCTTTCCTTTACTTTTCTTTTATTTGCCTTTTCTTTTTCTCCTCCTTTTTGGCTTGCATGTCTAAGCAATTCTACAAAATTGATTCTCATTACTTCTCAAGCTTAAACCATGTTAGGGGATGTAAAAAATTTTCACGGGGTGAAAATAAGCTTGTAATAAGATCATATGGAGGTAGGCAAAAAGAATATTTTGATCCTCTCCTGATATTTGAATTTTCAGCATAAACATGTTAAAATTGCCTCGTCCCGGGTGTTAATTGGTTTTGGGAGAATGAAATGAATGCTACTACTCCCGGCTCAAATAAGGTGACTAAGGTAACTCCTTCAAAATGGGAAGAAAAGGAATGCCTCATATCCTTGACTTGACTCGTTGGTAGGACATGCAAATGCACCTCTCTTCCATCTCCCCCCTTTTTATCTTTTTGCCTTTTTTCTTTTTCTTTTTTTTCTTTTTAAATTTTCTCTTACTTCCCCCTCTTTTTTGTTCTTTCCCCTCTTTTTCTTTTTGTTCTTCTTTTTATTTTAATAAGCTGGGCGACATGAGTCGTCTCAGGCTTTACCTTTTACTCATACCAATTAAAGTATTTTCATTGGGGATAATGCAAAAAAATTTTATTTTCCAAAGTGTTGGGAGACATATGTGGGGGATGTTCAAATGAATGATGGAATAAATGAACAAGTAAGGGTAAGAGAGAGACGCATGTCCTCGACATTGACATAGTTAAAGAAAGCGAGTTTAAGTGATAAATCTTAGCTTTGGAAGCATTATCAAATGAAGATATGACATGCTTGAGGTCTCATGATGTTTCCATAAGTGAATATGCCACCTTGGTCTGGTTTTTTATTCTCTCATTTTCTCTCTCTCTTTTTTTTTTTTTTACTTTGTCCAAGAATACCAAGCACTTAAGCCAAAGGTGGAAGCGAGATCCTCAAATTGCTTCACTTGGCCTAACTTCTTTAGTTGGATGTTCCCCTTTTAGACCTGAGCATGGGCTTGACATAACTTGTTCACTACGAAGGACCAATAATCTTACATTTTATAAATTCCAAGTTTATTAGATGCTTGAATGTTCTATGCATGTATGCAGTTTTATTACCCACTTACTGTAAGAGCCTTTGAATCAAGTATGGCAAACTCGAAAACTCATGTGGTGGGTTGGGATGGGATAACTGCCTTTATTTAGGTGACATCCTTTTATTTCACCTCTCATAATAAGAGGATCAATTTATTTATTTACAACATGATGCATGCTATGGATCAAGATGTGTTAGCAACAAGGACTTATAGATAAGGTAATTCTGGAGTTGAAAATACCAGATACATTACCCGTCCATAAAGATGAACAATCCGTAAGGTCACTCGTTTTATTGGGTGTTAATTTTCCGCCGGTAACTCACAGTCTCTGGGGAAATTGGCTTACATAAAATCCAGAATTCTATGCAACCAAGGCTATGTGCATTGCTTGTTTTCGTTTTTGTTTTTTTTCTTATTATTATGTTTCTTATTTTTAGATTAATTCCTATGATTAGACTGTTTATTAATTTATGGCTTAGGGTAAAATTCATGCTATAATGCAGCAATGATGCATGGACTCAATGCTAAGCTAGGGTCGGAGACCCCGCAGCTTGAAGTTTGATTTTAATGCAGTCCTTCATTGCCTTGTATCAGTTCATGATAAGAAAGGAATGTGCTCTCATGTGTCTTATTCAGGGTGAATCCTGGACTGGGTCTTTTTACCTTAAAGTGGTCGGGCAATAACTAATAGGTTAGCCACTAATTTGCTTACTAGCGTGCATGGTTTCAAGGTGGTTCTATTGCTCTCAAAAGGTCCCCAAGTTGCCCCCACCGTATGGTGGAGATCTTATTTAACAAATTCAATCCTCCAAGGGTTCAAAAACTCCTTGGGAACTACACTTGTCACATAAGACACAACCTGAGTGAAGTCTTCATAGTGACCGTCGTGAGTCCTAGAAACCCATGAGGAAACCATTACAAACTTCCACTAGCATAGGGTACTCACAGACCCGGGTATAGGGCCCAAGATGTGTGTGATGAGAAATGTGTCAGTACACAGTGTGTGAGGAGAGCATACAAACCCGTATTTATGCATTACCCAATCCCCACTGGTTGAACAAATCACAAATGCAGGAAAGAATTAAAGCAGATAAAGTCTTCTACCCTAAGGTTCAATCCGCATGTTATCTACCCTAAGACATATTATTCAAACAACAAATAAATAGGGAGGCATGTGAGAACAATGTAAATCACTTCACCTGCCCTATGGCATGTTATTCAAATAACAACCCAAATAAGCAGCAAGTGAAAAAAGATATGTTATCATGCAAGGCAGACAAATATTAAAGGAAAACCAAAATAAATATAAAGCCATATTGTAAACACAATCAACGTATATAGGCTTGACTCTCAAATGTCCCCAGTGGAGTCGCCAAACTGTCGCACCCGGAAAATGCGACGAAAGGAAAAGGAGAACAAATCTAGTTTTCGGATGAAAACCGACTTGTGAGGAGTCGCCACCAAAATTTTGAGGAAAATCTTGGGAAACCGCATTAAAGAGGAAAGGATGGTCTGCGTAACCAGAGTTGGATTCGGGAGTCGATTGTGTGTGGGGAAGGTGTTAGGCACCCCACAACACCCGTTCCTAGGAACGGTCACCTTACATTGATTGTGTAAATTAATATGGCTCAAAAATATATTTTGGCTTTCCTTTTATAAATCACATGCGAGAAAATGGATGGAGAAAAAGAAAATTAAGAAAATTTGGAAAACAAAATAAAGAATATAAATTAAATTAAAATTAAGGATATTCAAGCAAAGTGAGAAAAAGGGTTTGAGAAAATAAATTAGGAAATATTTATTAAATTAAGGGGAAAACACCAAATAAATAAGAAAATATTTATTTTTTACAAAGGCGGACTTGACCCAGGATCAGAGCCTGGGGCCTACGTACCCTGCGATGGGGGATCAAAGTCCACGTAGTTCGGGTCTAGAAATGCGTGTCTGTTGGTTGATATTTTTTTTTAATTTTGTAATAAGAGAAAATTGATGGAAAATAATTTAACTTTTTGCAAACAAAACCATTTTCTGAGATTGAGTTGGTGGGTTTTAATTTGCAGAAGACAATTTAATTCCATTTTACTTACTCTTATTTTATTTTGTTTTTGAAAACATTTCTCATATTTTTGGACTTTTGAAAAATGCTTTTGTTTGATTTTTTTGACTTTTAAAATAACATCTTTTCGTATTTTGAGAATTTTCTTTTAAAAAGAAAACCAATTCATCTATTGTAGACTCGCAGTCGTACCCGATAGATCGGTTCCTTAATTACCTGCAGAAGTTCCAAACCTCGCGGTATAAAGGTTTTATTACGCTTTAAAATGCCAGTAATACTTTTAGTAAATATTTTAAAATGAATTTAAAAAAACTTGTCACATTACTTTATTTTTGAAATATGGTTATTTTCTTAAAAAGTTGTTTAACTGGTATATCTACACGGATTCATAATCTCACGCGATAAACTCAATAAACCCGAATCCCTGCCTGAGTTTCAAAAACCTCATGTGGTGTGGTTATATGAGTAGATTAAAAATATTATCTATTTGTTATTTTGTTTACATATTTTTTTTATTTTATTTATTTTAAAAAATACTAAATATTATTGTCTATTTAAAATGTTTCCACATAAAACATACATGTGACTGAAAGTTATTTGTAACTCACTCGTCTAGATCATATGCCTGTGTGAACTCGCAGACCCACGCGGCAACATGATCAAATAATATGCCTGCGTGAATTCAAAAAACCTCACGTGGCGTAATCAATAATCCAACCAATAATCCAACGATTTATTTATCTATTTATGAGTTTTTTTTTTTATGATGTTATGGGAAAATAAATTTCAGTAAAAGAAAAAGCCATTGAGACCTAGCATGTGCATACACTTATAATGTCCTTATGCCCCCATGTGGGCACAATGTCAGGCCCATACGAGAGCTCAAGAAAAACAATCAATCTATTCATAAGTAGGTTACTGAGGCCCAACCCATCATTGCACAATCGAAATGCCACCGCAAATTCCTGGTGGTTTGGAAATTCACAAACCATAGCAACCGAATAAGCGTATGAATGATGCCAGACAAGTTAACTGATGCAAAAATCATGGACAAAGAGGTGAGGAGATCATGGCCACAGTCCTGTATCTAGGCAATAACACTCCCTAATCACCCAAACCTCTCATAAGCATTTTATCGAACACATGGCTGGCAAACTTTAAAGAAGCAGTGCCTAAGATCCTCCAATCCCCATAGCATCCTAAACACATGTGCACAGGCTACGACACTTGAAGACTAGTCCTAGGAGAGTGTAGTACCAGCATTACCTATGCGAGTATCGGAATTTGGTCCATTGCTCGTGACATCCTCTGCTTCTCGCTCTGCCGTGCTGAACCCTCGGTCCTTCTTCTCCGGGCTCCAGCTCCAGCTACCTCTCGCTCACTCCTTCGGTTTCTTCTGCCTTGTGTCTCCCTCTCACCCGCGGCTCCGGTTCTCAGTTCTTCGCCTCCCGTGGATCACGGCTTCCCGAGTTCCAGCCTCCTCTGTTCTTCGCCTCCTCGTGCTCGGCATCCCTCTGTTCTCGGTTCCTCTCCTCTGCTCTCAGTCACCCCTCTGCTCGCGTGTCTTCGTTTGCTTTCACGGACTCCACCGTGTTCCTCTGCTCCATCTCCGGTGGACCGTGGTTCTCTCTCGGCCGTGGCTGGTTTGGGTTCTCTCTCGGCCGTGGCTGTCCCCCTCTGTTTCTCTCTTCATCTCGCGGCTTCCCCCCTCCTTTCTTTCTTCGGTTGCCTCCTCCCCTCGGCTTTTCTTTTCCTGTCACACTCCCTTCATTCCTGACTCCCTTTTCTTTTTCTTCAGTCTCGGTGCTCACGTGCCAGCTTCTTGCTCGGTGCTCTCTGGTCTCTCGGTGCCCAGCCTCCCTCTGTTTTTCTCATGCACACTCTGATCCTCCCTGGATCCCTCGGACCGTCTTTTTTCCGCCTTCTTTTCCTTCACGCTCGTGTCTTTGCTTTTCAACTCGTCTTCGTGCCGTGTACGCCTTCGGTTCTGCCGTGGTCCTTTTTTCTTTTTCTGTCACGCTGCTCCTCAGTTTTTCTTTTTGGTTCACGCGTGCTCTGCCAGGCTTTCTGCCTCACCCTGCTTTTTCTTTCACTCTCGGCTTTTCTTTTTTTCAGTGTGCCACGTATGGCTTTTTTCTCTTTTGGTGTCAGCTCTTTTTTTTACGACTTGGGCTACACCTTTGGCCCAGGTTTACAAGTCACAATTGGGCTTATGACTTCTTGGGCTGAGATGCTGAAACAGCATCTCAGCCCAGAAAACTTTTTTATTTTAGTTTTTTTTTATCATTTTTATTTGTTGTTTTAGTTTTTTTTTTTTGCTTTTATTTTTATTTTCTTTTATTTCATTTCTTTTTTATTTATTTATTTTTATTTTTTTTGTAAAATACCCGGATAAAATGGGGTGTTCACAATGTATAATATAGAGTAAATTTGTTTCTCTTTGTTCAAAACCCACGTTTTGTTAAAAGAAAAGTAACTTTTCCCCTCCTTTTCTAAAATCACAGTTTAACCCACTTTTTATTTTTCAAAAAGTCAGTTTACATTTCATCTATGTTTGGTCAAACACATCTTTTAAAAAACCATGGTTGAAAACCATGGTTATGTTTGCAAAACGTGGAACCAAACATGCACTAAAACTTTTTAGAACATGACTAATAAAAAGGATCAGAGAGTGTGTCTTGAAAATTTACTTGATTCTATTTATAAGGTGTTATGTTATTTTTTATTTGAATTTTCTTTTTTATCTTTCTTTTAATGCCTTTTTTTGTTTCGTAAATTATTTCAGTCTTTAATCAATAATGGTAAGATTGAAAATTTATACTAAATTTTTATAAATTTAAGAGTATAATTATGTTTTCTTAATATTTATGTAATGAATAACAATACCTTATAAATAGAACAGGAAGGAATTTAGTAAAAAGGTAGCTACCGCTCTGTATTTTTTTTTTTTGAAAAACATAAATTCAACTGTATATAATACGTTCAGGGAAAAAAAGGAGAAAAAACTATATTTAATACATATTTATTACGAGGATCATCCCAATTCCATTTTATATTTTTAATTTCAATATTTTTTTAAGGAAGTACTAATAAAAATGAAGATGTGTTTTCAGTTTTCATCATTCAATTTCCATTAAACAAATCATTTTTTTATATATAAAAAATCCGAAAACATGTTCATTTTTTTTATATTTTTATTCTTTAATGAAAAACATAAAATTTGAATAAAGTCATTTAGATAAAATTCGAATAAAATAAATCAAGTAAGTCTCAATCAAAACAATGTATGTACTTGCCTGTGAATTGTAAAAACACTTTGACCTCGATACGTCAATATTTGCCTGCTAAAAAACAATATATATATATATATATATTAAAAACTGAATTGTAGGAAGCTTGTTCCGTCCAAAAGACCGAGAAACTATTCCACCTTACGTATGCAGTGCCCTCTGTTTACACTTATCTTTTTTTCTTTTATTCACCATCTCCTGACCGTTAAGATTAAACCGTCTTCTCCCTGTAATCCCTAATTTATCGGGATATTTCATAAATTGCCATTATGGAGTATCACGCTCTTTTAGCGTGATCCCTGATTTTTCGCCCTGCAGTTATGATTCCGTAACTGTTATGGCCCCATAACTACTACTCCTAGCCGAGTGTTTTTGGGGCAATACAGTTTTCATGAAGAAACCCGTAGTCGGCAATATGGCCGAGATGTTGTTTAGTAGGACGACCATCTGGCCATATGATTACTCGGCCTTATCGTTCAGTAACCGATGTATTACCTGGTTCATTACGCTTAATCTCGACCTCCGAATTATAGCCTGGTGTATATGAGCCCGGAAAGTGAGGCTTCAAAGGGGCGTATATCCACCTCGGACTTGTAACCTCGGCACGCTCATTTCGACACGCACACTAGCCTCCCGAGCCTTGAGTCCAATCTGGATGAGAGGGCTCTGAATCGTGTGGTCGACTAAAAATTGGCTTTTTGAATTTAAATCGCTCCAGTTCCTTAGGGATTCCAGAACCTTCCCAGAGGCTCTTTGACGTTTTAGTTTCTGAAACGGTAATGTGCTTACACGTACAGCTGCGTGCGGCGTTATTTAATGCTGCGTCTTTTCGTCAGCCAAATCACGTTCCCCAATGGTGACGATTGGCTCCCCAAAGTCATGATTAATTTGCTCGTTTTCGAGGAAGAGTATACGTATTGGACTTTTCATTTTCTCTAAATCTCTTCGTCGTCTTTGGCCTCCTTTTCCTTGCCCCTTCCGTCATTTTTCCAGGTACGCCCTCTTCTGTGTTTTCCCCTTTTCTCAAGTACTTCACACTATTCTATACCTTTCCCACCCACCATGAGTTCAAACCGAGGATCCGAGGCATCGGCTGGGTCGTCCTCTCATCGAATCCTGATTGAGAGGGAGGTTCTGGGCATCGGAGAAGAACCTTCACCGTCGAACTCTTCCTTCCCTAGCACAGAGTTGAATTTTCATCTGGCCGACTTTCCGACCGAAAGGGAGGCTTCATCTTCGGCTACTGCTGTGCAAGTGGCCATACAAAAGCCACGAAAAGTCACTTCCAGAGTTCAGAGAGACCCAGCTCCTGACATTCGGCTTCCGGGATATTATTGGGTAAAAGGAGAAGTTGGATCCTACCATTCTAAATTTCGGACTGCCGAATCCATTATGGAGCTGAGGAAGTCGATTTCTCTGGCTAGCACACAAACAGAAGAGGCCGTGATTGCCGAGCCATGTGCTAAAGATGAGCACCTGTTCCTGTCTTCGTTGCCACTACAAACGCATTTTACATATATGTATAGGACATTATTTGAATCATTGGGAGTTGGTCTTCCTTTCTCGAAGTTCGAGTGTGCTGTTTTAAGGGCGCTGAACGTCGCTCCGACTCATCTTCATCCCAACAGTTGGGCATTTCTAAAAGCTTTCGAGGTCCTGTGCAGAAAATTGAATATGACACCGACCGCCCCAAAATTTCTCTACTACTATCAAATCCGATTTGGAAATAAGATCGGCTGGATTTTCCTTAGTGGTATGAATAAGAAGGGGATAATCAGTCCTTATATCTCGTCATATAAAGACTTCAAAGGAAGTTTCTTCAAAGTGCGCCCAGCCGAGGGTTACTCGGACATGTTCTTCGATGAGGGGGGCGGCCCAGGTTTCCTCTTTATTGGACTCGGACTCCCATCAAGTTCCAGTCCTGGTGTTACGAGGCTATGTCGGCAAGTTAAATAAATTACCTCGTCCTCTGAACTGCAAAATCTTACTTAGGCTCCCTTACTCTTCAACCCCTAATAAAGATTTTAAATATGAGTGCTGATTTTCTTTTATCTTGTGCTACCATACTTGTTTCAGCTTCTAATATATGTTTTCTATTTTGCAATGGTGATGGGGAAGTTCAACTGGCGTTTGATAAAGAACATGGCCCCATCAGCAGGACCAAGTGCCGAGAAGTTGCAGCCTTACCCTGATAAAGAGGAGAGAGGTCATGCCGAAGTAATGGCAACAGCTGAGGTTGTTGAGATTCCTTCCTCTTCACGATGCCCCCCGAGCAAACGTGCTCGACTTCTGACCACCGATGAGGAGCTTGTATCTTCAGCTCACCAATCTCCCCTACCTTCTCCTGTTAGACGCTTGCCTTCAGGCATTGATCCAAACATTGCCAAGCTTTTCAAGAGTAGCGTTCAGGAAATTGGTGACAAAGAGACCTTGCAGCGATTGGGTCCCAAGGCTGTTTTGGAATCCATGTCGGCTATGTGCCTGCGCGCTGCGAACATGGCCTCGTTTTGTGGGGAGGAGTTTGAGGAGAGCGACCGCCGTCTGAAAGCTGCTAAGGCCGAGCTTCTAGAAGTAACCAGCGCGAAGGACAAGGCTTCTTCGGAGCTTGCCGAAGCTTCAAAGTCTCAAGCAGCTCTTCTTCTGCAGGTGGAAGAACTGAAAGGGTCCCTCGCTGCTACCGAGATGAAAGTGCAAGTGGTCGAAAAGGAGCGGGATGCCCTGACAACTGAGATTGCTTGGGCAAAGAGCGTTGAAGCCGAATCCTCGACCCTTGCTGCTAATTTGCAGAAGGATTTGGAACAAGCGAAGAAAAAACAGGCCGAGCTTGAGGCTGACGTTCAGGAAGCCGTGCAACAAATAATGAAGGAGCACATAGAGGGCTTCCATAAAGCACTTCATCAGGTGCATCTCTTCCTGCCGGAAATTGAGCTCTCGGCATTTGATGTAAATAAAGACGTCAAAGATGGTGCGCTTGTGGATGAGGAAGATTTGTAGGATACAAAAAAGGGAATGTTCCTACAGCTTCGGACTGCCCATCTCCTTGACTGTCTATTTCTTTTCTTTACTTTGATGTATTGTTCAGACTTATTTCTAATCATTAATAATAATCTTTTGTCGGTTCCTGACGACCTGACCGCGTTCAAATTTTTTACAGTTTAACATAATCCTGCAGTTCGTTCTCGACTAAGATTTAATTTAGCCTCTCGGTTCATTTTTGGCCGAGTTTATGATAGAAACCTTGGTTCATACTTGACCAAGTTTCAATTCCCCGATTCACACTTGACCGAGTCTTTAACAAAAATTTGGTTCAAACTTGACCAAATTTAATTCGAGTGCCCGGTTCATACTTGACCAAATTTAATTCGAGTGCTCGGTTCATACTTGACCAATTTTTTAACAAAAATTTGGTTCAAACTTGACCAAATTTAATTCGAGTGCTCGGTTCATACTTGACCGATTTTTTAACAAATTTTTAGTTCAAACTTGACCAAATTTAATTCGAATGCTTGGTTCATACTTGACCGAATTTTTAACAAATTTTTGGTTCAGACTTGACCAAATTTAATTCGAGTGCTCGGTTCATACTTGACCGATTTTTTAACAAAAATTTGGTTCAAACTTGACCAAATTTAATTCGAGTGCTCGGTTCATACTTGACCGATTTTTTAACAAATTTTTGGTTCAAACTCGACCAAATTTAATTCGAGTGCTTGGTTCATACTTGACCGAATTTTTAACAAATTTTTGGTTCAGACTTGACCAAATTTAATTCGAGTGCTCGGTTCATATTTGACCGAAATAGATGAATGTAATCATGACAAAGAATTTCCTTTATTGAAGTAGGTAGGCATGCCTCGTCAAAACCTTCTCGGCCAAAACCCTTTTTAACAAATCTTTTGGGACAAAAGACCGAGTTAGGAAAAAGAGTATCTCGCCCTCCTTGCATACATCAACTAACTAAAATAATTTTTGACGTAAGAGGCATTCCATGTCCTAGGGATTGCTTCTCCTGACAGCTTTTCTAATCTATATGATCCGTTGCCCAATGCTTCAGTAACCCGGTAAGGTCCTTCCCAATTTGCAGCTAGCTTTCCCTCGCCAATGTTCTTCCTTGCTTCACTCTGCTTTCTCCAAATGAGGTCTCCACTAACAAAACTCCTTGGCTTAAGCTTAGAATTATAACGCCGAGTCGCTCTTTGCTTACAAGCTTCTTCCTGTATACGTGCATTTTCCCTGACCTCTTCGGATAGATCTAGTTCAACTTCCATGTTTTCCTGGTTCATATGTTGGTCGGGGAGTATTCGCCTAAAGGACGGCTCTCCCACTTCCACCGGGATCATTGCGTCTGCTCCAAAAGTCAACCTAAAAGGGGTTTCTTTGGTGCTTGACTGAGGCGTGCAAAGATAGGCCCAGAGGATGCTCGGCAATTCCTCGGCCCAGGCCCCCTTTGCCCTTCCCAATCTCTTCTTGAGTTCTCTGAGGATAACCTTGTTCGCCGCTTCTGCCTGTCCATTAGTTTGGGAATGCTCGACCGAAGACACTCGATGCTTGATACCGAGCTGTTCATAGAATTGCTTCAGGTTTCCATCAATAAACTGCCTTCCATTATCAGTAACCACCGAGTGAGGAATCCCATACCGACAGATAATATTCCTCCATACGAATTTTCGTACTTGCTGTGCCGTGATCTTAGCTAACGATTCTGCCTCAATCCATTTAGTGAAGTAATCTATGCCCACTAGTAAGAACTTGACTTGCCCTTTGCCCATCGGAAAAGGTCCGAGAATATCCATTCCCCAGACCATGAATGGCCACGGAGACGTCATTGTGTGCAATTCTTCTGGCGGTGCGTGGTGCAGACTACCAAACCTTTGGCACTCATTACACTTCTTGCTATACTCGGTACAATCAGCTCGCATAGTGGGCCAATAATAACCGGCCCGGATTACTCTTGCTGCCATAGATCTTCCACCAGTATGCATCCCACACACTCCTTCATGGATTTCGCTCATAACATACTTCGCCTGTTCAGCAGTGAGGCATTTTAAAAGGGGAGTTGAGAATCCTCGCCTGTATAAATCTCCTCCCATTATTATGTAATGGGAAGACTTCATCTTCAACCTTCTTGCTTCATTCTGGTTGCTGGGTAAGGTCCCTTCGGCCAGATAATTCCAAATAGGGGTCATCCAATCCCGATCCGGGCTGTCTCCGACCATAACCTCATCAAGATCGACACTGGGCTGATGTATTGTTTCCCTTATGATCGTCTCATGTTGCCCGAGCTTCTTGACATTAGACAATCTGGATAGCAGGTCAGCTCGAGAGTTCTCTTCTCTTGGAATGTGCTCAATTGCAAATGCTTGAAAGCATTTTGCCAATCGTTTTACCTAGTCCAAGTACCTTGCCAGCTGTGGATCTTTAGCCTGGTAAGCCCCCGAGACTTGTTCAGAAACCAACTGTGAGTCACTCCGACACCTAACTTGCCTCGTTCCCACTTCTTTAGCTAGTTTTAAACCGGCAATGAGAGCTTCATACTCGGCCTGGTTGTTCGTGACTGAGAAATCGATTTTGAGAGACTGCTCCAAAATTAATCCACCAGGTCCTTTTAGAATGATTCCCGCTCCGCTCCCCTTAGTGTTGGAGGAGCCATCTACGTAAAGTATCCATCGGGCCCCGTCTTTGGAATCGACAGATGGAGTAAGTTCAGCGACAAAATCAGACAGATATTGTGCCTTAATTGGCCCTCTAGGCTCGTATCTTATACCGAATTCTAACAACTCGATTGACCAAGAGATCATTCGTCCAGCTAATTCGGGTTTCCTCAGGACCTGCTTTACGGGGTGGTCGATTTTCACAATAACCTCGTGACATTGAAAATAAGGTCGTAACCTTCTCGCCGATGTGACCAGAGCCAAAGCTAACTTTTCAATAGTCTGATACCTTGTTTTTGTGTCGTGCAGTATTCGGCTGATGAAATATACCGGTTTCTGCTGCTTGCCGATCTCTTGTACTATCACCGAGCTTATTGCATGATCAGTTACCGACATATATAGTAGCAATTCTTTGTTGGGGATCGGCCGATTAAGAATCGGAGGTGCCGAAAAGAAGCCTTTGAAATTCTGAAACGCCTGCTCACATTCCTCATTCCACTCGTACCGCGCGGCCTTCTTAAGCAACTTGAAGAACGACCTAGCTTTCTCCGCTAACCTTGGTATGAAACGTGATAGTGATGCTAGTCGCCCTATCAGTTTCTGCACTTCTTTTATGTTGTGGGGGCTTCTCATGTCAATAATAGCCCGGTATTTATCGGGATTGGCTTCAATACCCCAATGTGTTAACATGAATCCTAAGAATTTCCCCCCGTTTACTCCGAATACGCATTTCTCAGGATTTAACCTCATGTTGTACTTCCGTATTCTTCCAAACACCTCCCCAAGGTCGGCAGCATGTTTAGAGGGATCTTCAGACTTCACTACCATGTCGTCAACATACACTTCTAGGTTTCTCCCAATCTGATCCTGAAATATTTTATCCATCAACCGTTGGTAAGTAGCCCCAACATTCTTCAGTCCGAACGACATCACCTGATAACAATAATTAGCGTTCTCAGTCATGAACGCGATATTCTCCTCGTCAGGGGGGTACATCCTTATCTGATTATACCCGAAGTAGGCATCCAAAAAGCTAAGCAGGCCAAATCTTGACGCTCCATCTACAAGCCGATCTATGCTCGGGAGGGGGTATGTATCTTTCGGGCATGATTTGTTTAGGTCGGTGTAATCCGTGCACATTCTCCACCTTCCATTTGCCTTCTTCACGAGCACCACATTGGCCAACCACGTTGTATACTCAATCTCTCGGATGAACCCAGCATCAATCAACTTTACAGTTTCTTCCCTCATTGCATTCCGCCTTTCCTCGCCTACCCGCCTTTTCCTTTGCGCTATCGGCTTAGCTTCAGGGTACACCACAAGTTTATGGCATAAAAAATTTGGATCAATTCCCGGCATGTCTGAAGAAGTCCATGTGAACAAATCAGCATTGTCCTTCAACATCTTTGTTATCTGCTCCTTGATCTCACCTCCGAGTTTACTTCCGAGGCTCGTGCACCGGTCTTCACCGGCGAGCTGAAATTTCTGTAATTCTTCAATAGGCCTTGGCCTTTGGTCCTGCGCATCAATTCGAGGATCAAGCTCCACCAAGTTTACTGATGTTGTATCCTTTTTCATATGTTCACTGCCGCCAACCACCCTTCCTCTGGTGACTTTCAGACTATCCACATAACATTGTCTTGCAACCTTTTGATCAGTCTTTATTGCGACTCTGTCCCCGGTCATTGATGGAAACTTCATCGTAAGATGCAGTGTGGAAACCACGGCGCCGAGCTCATTTAACGCAGGTCGACCTACCAAAATATTGTAAGAAGTTATTGCATCAATTATAAAGTACCTGACCATAATGGTTTTTGATCCGATATCTCCACGGAAGGTGGTCAACAGCTCCACGTATCCTCAGGTATGAACCTGTTCTCCTGCAAAGCCGACCAACGGATCGTGATAAGGCTTGATCATTTCCTCAGGTATCCCGAGCTTCTGGAAGGTGGAATAATACAAGATATCCGCGGAGCCCCCTTGGTCTATCAGTGTCTTTCTGACGACATAATTGGCCACCTCCACCGAAATCACCATGGGGTCATCCTGATTAGGATCGACTCCTTCGAAATCCTCATCCGAAAAGGTGATGGAAGGAGAACTCCGGGGCGCTCGGTGCATCGTCGCATTTACTGCCCGAATGGCCCTCAAGTGTCTTCTCCTGGCCGAGCTGGTTGCTCCTCCTCCGGCAAACCCTCCTGCTATAGTATTGATAACCCCTCTGATTCTGTTTCCTTCCCTATTTCGAGTGTCGTCTGGCTGCACTCTTTCCTTGTTCGGTTGCCGAGGTTCCTCTTGAGCTCGGATCTGACCTCCACCATGACCTCTCCCATTATAGGAGGGTCGACTTTCGTGACCCCTCTGTATAAAGTTGCCGAGATGCCCGGCCTGGATCAGTTCCTCAATCTTGTCTCGTAATGTCCAGCACTCCTCGGTGGTGTGACCATAATTGCGATAGTACCTGCAATGCTTTGACTAATCTGCCATCTCCGGGGTGTGTCCGGGAGCTGGGAGCCGTATCAATTCGGTATTGCAGGCTTCTTCCAAAATTCGAGCACGGTTGGTGTTTAGTGGAGTGTAGAAGTCATACTTCGGTCCCCGACTAATACCTTCTCTTTTAAACTTCCCCTTCTTTAACGTCGGCCTCAGACTTCCACGGTTGCTTGATTCCGTTCGCTTGTCCAGATCAGTCCTGACCCTATTTCTAAACTTCGACACCTCCTCCATCTGTATATATCCAGCTACACGATTTCTAAGCTTATCCATGTCGGAAAGTGGTTTTCGACATAGGTGGTCGGCAAACGGCCCCGGCTTGAGAGCCATCAGCATCGTGTGCATAGCTACCTCAGGGTTTAGATCCCGGATCTTTACCGAGACTGATGAGAAGCGCTCCATGAAACTCCTTAGGGATTCATCCTTCTCCTGTCGCAAGTTTACCAACGCAGCCGAGGTAAGCTGGTGAGGTCGGCTGGTAGCATACTGTGCGCTGAATTTATTGACTAAGGTTTGAAAACAATCAATAGATCGTGATGGGAGCCGGGTATACCAACTCAGAGCCGCTCCTTTCAAGGACGTAGGGAAAACCCTACATAAAACTGCATCCTCATTTGTGAATAGATTCACCTGCGTGACATACGCATCCACATGCTCATCAGGCTCGGTAGTACCGTCATATCTTTCTAAGTTTAAACCCTTCCATCCTTTTGGCAATGGCGTCTCCATGATGCCATCAACGAACGGATGTCTCCGGGCAGCCTGCTTGTCTCCTCGCAAATTGTCAATGTTTGTCTCTGAATGGTGTGTTTCCTCCCGTCGGCTTCCCTCATGATGTGACCGCTGAGCTTCCCTGTTGATATTCCCCCGTTCCCCTCCTCGAGGAAGAGAAGTACCTTCATGATAGCGTTCCTGCTCCAACTGTCTATTCCTTTCACGCATCTCCTCGTTCTCCTTTCTTAATACCTCCATCTCCTCATGCATTGCCCGAATGACAGGGTGGTCCTCCAAAGAAGGCCTGTCTTCAGGGCGTCGTTCTCCTGCACCCGCACTGCTCCTGGTTCGCACCATGATCCTTGGTGGTGGTGGGATAGTTTTTCTCGGCCCCACGGTGGACGCCAAAATGTTCCGTCCAAAAGACCGAGAAACTATTCCACCTTACGTATGCAGTGCCCTCTGTTTACACTTATCTTTTTTTCTTTTATTCACCATCTCCCGACCGTTAAGATTAAACCGTCTTCTCCCTGTAATCCCTAATTTATCGGGATATTTCATAAATTGCCATTATGGAGTATCACGCTCTTTTAGCGTGATCCCTGATTTTTCGCCCTGCAGTTATGATTCCGTAACTGTTATGGCCCCATAACTACTACTCCTAGCCGAGTGTTTTTGGGGCAATACAGTTTTCATGAAGAAACCCGTAGTCGGCAATATGGCCGAGATGTTGTTTAGTCGGACGACCATCTGGCCATATGATTACTCGGCCTTATCGTTCAATAACCGATGTATTACCTGGCTCATTACGCTTAATATCGGCCTCCGAATTATAGCCTGGTGTATATGAGCCCGGAAAGTGAGGCTTCAAAGGGGCGTATATCCACCTCGGACTTGTAACCTCGGCACGCTCATTTCGACACGCACAAAGCTGATTTGAGATATTCAGCTTATATTAAACTTTATATTTGACCCTTTTATGACAATAATTTATCTGTTTGAAGATTTTTTTAATGAGTGATATGAGGCTTATGTGATTAATTCTAAAACATCTGACGCATTGTACAGAAAATTTTTCCATTTTATAGTGTGTGTTTACAGATCTTGTTATTGTGATTGAAAATATGACACGACATTATGAGTTATTTTTACGTATAAATATCTCTTTTATTTCAATTTTATTTAATATGTGTCTTTTTCTCATCCTTACCTCCACGTGATTACAATGAAACATTGAGCCTCCTAAATGGTCACAGAAGTAGACTTTCGTCACGTTTGAAAATATCTTATAAGTCCAAAGACTATAAAACATATAACACTATAGAATATAACTTTTTTTATTACACTTACATTCATCCCCTAATCTAGTTATATTAATATAAGTACAGCCATTAAAATGAGTCAAATTTGACAGATTAGTCTAAAAAGCTTGAAAAAATGAGCATGCTTAAACCTCAATTTTAGGAGAAAATATACAATATGAGCTTTTTAAACCCGTCCCGTTTAGGGGCGGACCGGTTTAAAATGCCTGTTTCTTTTTTTTCTTTTTCTTCTTTTTATTGTTTTAAATATTAAAAAATATATATTATTTTATTAATTAATGATATATAAATTATAAAATTTAAATATTATGTTAGTTTTTTTATGAATTATGATGATAATTAGTTGTATTAATTCAAATAATTATATGAAATAAATTTATAAAAAAAAATATTTAAAATATTAAAATATTAAAAAAAATCCGCGGGCCAACCCGTAGGCCCGATTCCGCTGACTTGAACTTGAATTTTCAAGCCCGTTTGTCAAATTGAGTTTTTTAGCCTGGTCCGATTTGGGACCAGTTAGACCAAACCGACTCGATTTAATAGCTCTAAATATAACTATAGTGTATCTAATATAAGTATAGTTTCACTCATACTTGGACTTTGACAGATATATACAACTACTAACAATTGTGAGTGGATGCTAATTGATTAATTTTCTTGACTTTTTGTACTTTAAAATTGATATGTTTCGCCATCTGGCTCATAAAAACGTGTTTAAATCCAAATTTAATTAATTCCTTTAGAAAACAACTTGATTTTTTCTAACATATATAGATTTGCATTTTTAGTTTTGCATTTTATAGACACCGTATCTTTTAATTTTAGTTCTTTTACCATTATATTGTTCAGCTATTTTATCTCTATTTTTAATTAATATCATATGTCACTAAACTCGCTTTAATTCTCGTACACCTGTATGAAATTTAAAATCTTTTTAAAAGTAAAATTAATCATATTAAAAGAAATTAATAATCACATAATAAATAGTAAATAAATAACAGGGTAAAATAGTACGCAGATCTTTTTTTTTTATCTTAATTATACAAACTTTCATTCTATTTAAGTAATATCATATTTCTCTACAATAATAACTTTAACTTTATTCCATTAAGTAAAATTGATTACATGAATTATATAATATTATTATATTTTATATATAAAAATATATTTTTAAATAAATCATTTATCATCATGTTCACTTTATAATTCCTTTATAAATACATCTAAAACATACACATTTCTCCCTTTAAACTAAAACTTGCGTGAAGCATACCTGCTTTTATTTTTCAAATTATATATTCCATTAATAAGTTGTCAAATCACCTGTGTGAACACCCCATTTTATCCGAGTATTTTACAAATAAAAAAGACAACAAAAAATAAAATAAAATAAATAATAATATATAAATGAAAAAACAACAACAAAAACTAATAAAAAGGAAATAAAAAAAACTAAAACCAAATAAAAAAAAACTAAAACCAAATGAAAAAAAATAGCAACAAAAACCAAAAAACATATTTTGGGCCCAAGATACCACGAGCCCAATTGAGGGCTTGTGGACTTGGACCCAAAATGGCTACGCCCTAAATAATTAGGGCAGCAGGCAATCAAAGAAAAAGAAGCAAAGGGAGCCGCGGGACTGAAGCTGGAGGGCTGAAAAGTAGCAGCGAAGATAGAAAAAGCAAAGGCAGAGAGACAGAGAGGGAGACCCACGCGAGCACGAAAAGCACAAGAGTAGCTGCGAAAACAGAGGGAGTCAAGGGAGACATACACGAAAGAAGAGAGGAGAGGGTAGTCGTGCAAGGAAGGAGAAATAGAGGGAGCCGCTGAAAGCCTGAGAGAGCAGTACGCGAGCACAGAAAAGGCTGGGCACGATGGAGATAAAACAGAGGGAGCTGTGTTTGAACAAAAAATGGAGGGAGAGGCGAGCAATTGCAGAAAAACAGAGGGAGAAGCAACCAAAGAGAGGAGGCAAACGAAAGAAAGGAGGTAGAGGACGATGGTGACAAGAAGAGGCAGGGCCGTGCCAGAAACCAAAGGATGAGCACGAAGGCGAGGAGAGAAAAATTTGGGGGGACCGAAAACCCTAAAGTCTCGAATTTCAGAGGCTGAGGAATCAAAATTGAGAGTTGAGGCAAAGCTTGGAAGCTCAAATAGGTCAAAACACGGGAAAAGGAATTGCTGGAACGAAGGAGAATGAAGTTCGAAGGCTAAATTCGTGTAGCTTTGAACACCGAGAACGCGAAAGCAGTGAGAAAACTAGTTGACTAAGGCATTTGATTGGTAATTTTTCCTTATTCCAATCGTAATATCCTTTCCGGACAATGACCCATTTCCCCGAGTTTTCTGGTTTTGAATTTTACTGAACCTTGAGTTATTCTGTTGAGATTCGGTTTCTGAGCTAATTGAGTTGTTTTTTTAAATGATAAAAATAAAATAAAATAAAATGGTATATGATGTGTTGGGTAGATGGTTAGAGGATTTCACTCCCTGCATCGCCATATTCACCTTTGATTGATCTTGGACTTATCAATTCTGCACTTGCTCTTACAAAAATTATACATCCGATTAGTTAGGCACTGTGGAGGTCTCCTAGCCATGATGGGCGTTAAACGTGTTTGCTTAGGCATTTTGTTCATTCCAAGGATAACGTTAGTACCCTGTAAGTCTGCATCTGAAAGTGGGGAATGGCATTTTATATTTCTATAATGGAAGCTTAGCTTGATTTGACAATAACCTGTGATGATTGTCTTAGTTGGAACTTTTGCAAAGTATCGTGATGCTTGTTGAGAGTGGTGCAATGTACATATGACCTCAAATCTGTTTAGATGCCTAGAAATTTGTGGTTTAGGTCGATGGCATGATGTTTAGATGCCTAGAAATTTGCAGTTTATTTTACTGATTAGATTCACTTTATTAAAAGGTTTAGGTCGATGGCATGATGTTCTTATTTCTGAAGCAAGTCTATTGTCACAATATTGAAGGAAACTAGAAGATAGTCATGGTCTTGGCTTTTAATAAATCACAATGGTTTAAATTCCTTGCTTGTTCTCTGGGCACTCACAATATGGTGTTATTAACCTCGTTTTACCAATTGGTCACAAAAGTTCCCTAGAGCTTTTACAGACTCTTAAAACAATTACACCGTATGAACCTACGTAGTTGTACGAGTGTATTAACAACGCTTAATTATAATAATAGGTCTCAATGACCTTTTCATCTTATTTTTATGTGAAAATAAATAACTTTGTTATTGCGTAAACTTCTATATATTTCAAAATACTTTAAACAAAATAACAATATTTATCGATTTTACTAAAAAAAATAAAAATAAAAATAATAATAATAATAATAAAATAATGATAGAAATAATTGATTTAATAATCACACTACGTGAGGTTTTTGGAACTCACGCAGATATTCGGGTTTACTGAGTTTGTCACGTGAGATTGTGAATCCGCGTAGATATATCAGTTAAACAACTTTTTTTTAAGAAAATAACTATATTTTAAAAATAAAATAAGGTGACACGTTTTTCAAATTTTATTTTAAAATATCTAATAAAATTATTATATGGCATTTTAAAATATAATAAAATCTTAATATCGTGAAGTTTAGAATTTCTGTAGATAATTAAGGAATCGATCTATTGGGTATAACTGTGAGTTTGCAACATTGGGCATAACTGTGAGTTTGCAACAAGTGGATCGGTTTTGTTATTTAAAAAGAAAAATTTAAAAGTATAAAAAATATGATGATTTTTCAAAAGTCATAAAATCAAATAAAAGTATTTTAAAATTAAAATAATAAAAGAAATATTTTTAAAGCAAAATAAAATAAGAGTAAGTAAGCGGAATTGAATTATTTTCTGCAAATTAAAACCCACCAACTCAATTCCAGAAAATTGTTTTGTTTGCAAAAAGATAAATTATTCTCAATTAGTTTTCTCTTATTACAAAAATTATAACAAAAAATATCAACCAACTGACACGCATTTTTAGTCCCGAACTACGTGAACTTTGATCCCCATCGCAAGGTACGTAAGCCCCAGGCTCTTATCTTGAGTCAAGTCCGCCTTTGTAAATAAATAAATATTTTCCAATTTATTTTCTTAAATTCCTTTTCCTCTTTTTTCCCTAAATTTCCTTTATTTCTAAGTTAATTTATTTTCCTTATTCTGTTTTCCAAATTGTCTCAAATTCTTTTCTACCCTTATTCTTGCATGTGAATAATAAAAGGAAAACCAAAATATTTTTAAAGCCATATTAATTTACACAATCAATGCAAGGTAAAACGTTCTTAGGAATGGGTGTCGTGGGGTGCCTAACACCTTCCCTACGCACAATCGACTCCTAAATCCAATTCTGATTATGCAGACTATCATTTCCTCGTTAATTCGGTTTCTCAAGGTTTTCTCTCAAAATTTTGGTGGCAACTCCTCACAAGTCGGTTTTCACTAAAAAACTCGATTTGTTCTCATTTTTTCCTTTCGTCGCATTTTTTCCGATGCGACAACCTAGGTAGATATATTTTCGACCAAACTACCCCTCCTCTATGACATTATTTGTCAATTGATTTAAGCATCTATCACTTGTTATTGACTTAATAAGTTAGTGGGGCAGGTAGAGATGGTGATCTCTGAGAGAAACACCACAACACTAATTAATGATTGATTGGGATTATATGTAGATAACATCAGTTTTGATATTCATCAATAAATCCAAAAAGATTAACATATGAAAAGAGAAAATGCTTATTATATTATACTTCCTCCGGTTCAAAATATAAGGGATTTTCTAGAACTTTTCTTTGGTTCATAATATATGGTGTTATGTAATATTTAGTAGTAATTTACATTTTTTGTCCCTATTTATTGATGACCAATCTTATAATTTATAATAAAAAATAGTGGAAACATCTTTAATTATTGATAATTAATAAGAGTAAAAATGGGATGTTGAGTTTTTTTTTAGAAGTTTAAGAGTGTAACCAACTTTTCTTAATATGCGTGAAGTAGTTGAAAACTCCTTATATTTTGAATCGGAGAAAATATTAATTATTCTTTTATCATTCTATTTCCAACTGTCTGATAATAAATGAATCAATTTTTCAAGATGAGTATAAATACCCATAAATGTGCCATGCAAAATTTTTTTTTTTAAAAAGTACTCTTGAGGCATACAGAAGAACTCTCCAAAATTACCCCACTATATAAAATTTAAAAGATTGTTATCTAAATTATTCAGTTATTCACAAAGCTTGGAAGGGAGTAAGTTAACATCAAATGTCTATTGGCCGAGTGCATGGAAGACTTTAGAGTCACAAATTTACTTTAATGATTTTTATGTGTTAAGGGAATTAGGTTTCAGCTAACCGTTAGAAATACTTTTAATGCTAAAATGAGATTCATACACAATCGGCAAAACGAAAAAAGGATTCATGTACAACGTGCCCAAAATATTAATAAGTTTATTTTTAAGCTACCATGATATTGACAACTTGTTTCTTTTTTCGTATAGAAAAAATAAAGGGAGAAGTAAATTTTTTTGGGAAGTAGATCAATTATTATTATTTGGTTCAATAAAAATTTAAAAGTTTTCAAAAAGTTAGACTCTTAAATAAAACCTAAAGAAATGATATTTTTTAAATATTTTATAATTTGACCAAAACAAAAAAAGGGTTGTTCCGTCAAAAAACCGAGAAACTATTCCACCTTACGTATGCAGTGCCTCTCGTTTACACTTATCTTTTTTCCTTTTATTCACCATCTCCTGACCGTTAAGATTAAACCGTCTTCTCCCTGTAATCCCTAATTTATCGGGATATTTCATAAATTGCCATTATGGAGTATCACGCTCTTTTAGTGTGATCCCTGATTTTTCGCCCTGCAGTTATGATTCCGTAACTGTTATGATCTCATAACTGTTACTCCTAGCCAGGTGTTTTCAAAGTAAAACAGTTTTCGTGGAGAAACCCGTATATGACCGAGATATTGTTCAGTCGGATGATCATTTGGCCATACAATTAATCGGCCTTATCGTTCGATAACCGATGTATTACTCGGTTCGTTGCGCTTAAGCTCGGCCTCCGAATTATAGCTCAGTGTATATGAGCCCGGAAAGCGAGGCTTCAAAAGGGCGTCCATCCACCTCGGACTTGTAATCTCGGCACACTCGTTTTGGCCCGCGCACTAGCCCCCCGAGCCTCGAGTCCAATCTGGATGAGAGGGTTCTGAATCGTGTGGTCGACTAAAAACTGGCTTTTTGAATTTAAATCGCTCCAGTTCCTTAGGGATTCCAGAACCTTCCCAGAGGCTCTTTGACGTTTTGGTTTCTGAAACGGTAATGTGCTTACACGTACAGCTGCGTGCAGCATTATTTAATGCTGCGTCTTTTCGTCAGCCAAATCACGCTCCCCAATGGTGACGACTGGCTCCCCCAAAGTCATGATTATTTTGCTCATTTTCGAGGAGGAGTATACATATTGGACTTGGGTGCTCATCCTTTTATTTCAACCTACCTCTGCTTTTCATTTTCTCTGAATCTCTTCGTCGTCTTTCACCTTCTTTTCCTTGCCCCTTCCGTCATTTTTCCAGGTACGCCCTCTTCTGTGTTTTCCCCTTTTCTCAAGTACTTCACACTATTCTATACATTTCCCACCCACCATGAGTTCAAATCGAGGATCCGAGGCATCGGCTGGGTCGTCCTCTCATCGAATCCTGATTGAGAGGGAAGTTCTGGGCATCGGAGAAGAACCTTCACCGTCGAACTCTTCCTTCCCTAGCACAGAGTTGAATTTTCGTCTGGCCGACTTTTCGACCGAAATGGAGGCTTCATCTTCGGCTACTGCTGTGCAGATGGCCGTACAAAACCCCCGAAAAGTCACTTCCAGAGTTCAGAGAGACCCAGTTCCTGACATTCGGCTTCCGGGATATTATTGGGTAAAAGGAGAAGTTGGATCCTACCATTCTAAATTTCGGACTGCCGAATCCATTGTGGAGCTGAGGAAGTCGATTTCTCTAGCTAGCACACAAACAGAAGAGGCCGTGATTGCCGAGCCGTGTGCTGAAGATGAGCACGTGTTCCTATCTGCGTTGCCAGTACAAACGCATTTTACATATATGTATAGGACATTATTTGAATCATTGGGAGTTGGTCTTCCTTTCTCGGAGTTCGAGTGTGCTATTTTAAGGGCGCTGAACGTCGCTCTGACTCAACTTCATCCCAACAGTTGGGTATTTCTAAAAGCTTTCGAGGTCCTGTGTAGAAAATTGAATATGACACCGACCGCCCCAAAATTTCTCTACTACTATCAAATCCGATTTGGAAATAAGATCAGCTGGATTTCGCTTAGTGGTATGAATAAGAAGGGGATAATCGGTTCTTATACCTCGTCATATAAAGACTTCAAAGGAAGTTTCTTCAAAGTGCGCCCAGCCGAGGGAGACTCAGACATGTTCTTCGATGAGGGGGGGCGGCCCAGGTTTCCTCTTTATTGGACTCGGACTCCCATTAAGTTCCAGTCCTGGTGTTACGAGGATATGTCGGCATCCGAAAAGGCGGATGTCGGCCAGTTAAATAAATTACCTCATCCTCTAAACTGCAAAATCCTACTTAGGCTCCCTTACTCTTCAACCCCTAATAAAGATTTTAAACGTGAGTGCTGATTTTCTTTTATCTTGTGCTACCATACTTGTTTCAGTTTCTAATATATGTTTTCTATTTTGCAGTGGTGATGAGGAAGTTCAACTGGCGTTCAATAAAACACATGGCCCCATCAGCAGGACCAAGTGCCGAGAAGTCACAGGCTCACCTTGATAAAGAAGAGAGAGGTCGTGCCGAAGTAATAGCAACAGCTGAGGTTGTTGAGATTCCTTCCTCTTCACGAAGCCCCCCGAGCAAACGTGCTCGACTTCTGACCACCGATGAGGAGCTTGTATCTTCAGCTCACCAATCTCCCCTGCCTTCTCCCGTTAGACGCTCGCCTTCAGGCATTGATCTAAACATTGCCAAGCTTTTCAAGAGTAGCGTCCAGGAAATCGGTGACAAAGAGACCTTGCAGCGATTGGGTCCCAAGGCTGTTTTGGAATCCATGTCGGCTATATGCCTGCGCGCTGCGAACATGGCCTCGTTTTGTGGGGAGGAGTTTGAGGAAAGAGACCGCCGTCTGAAGGCTGCTAAGGCCGAGCTTCTGGAAGTGACCAACGCGAAGGACAAGGCTTCCTCGGAGCTTGCCGAAGCTTCAAAGTCTCAAGCAGCTCTTCTTCGGCAGGTAGAAGAACTAAAAGGGTCCCTCGCTGCTACCGAGATGAAAGTGCAAGTGGTCGAAAAGGAGCGGGATGCCCTGACGACTGAGGTTGCTTGGGCAAAGAGTGTTGAAGCCGAATCCTCGGCCCTTGCTACTAATTTGCAGAAGGATTTGGAACAAGCTAAGAAAAAACAGGCCGAGCTTGAGGCTGACATTCAGGAAGCCATGCAACAAATAATGAAGGAGCACGTAGAGGGCTTCCATAAAGCACTTTGTCAGGTGCATCTTTTCCTGCCGAAAATTGAGCTCTCGGCATTTGATGTAAATAAAGACGTCAAAGATGGTATGCTTGTGGATGAGGAAGAATTGTAGGATACAAAAAAGGAAATGTTCCTACAGCTTCGGACTGCCCATCTCCTTGACTGTCTATTTCTTTTCTTTACTTTGATGTATTGTTCAGACTTATTTCTAATCAATGATAATAATCTTTTGTCGGTTCCTGACGACCTGACCGCGTTCAAATTTTTGACAAAGTTTAACATAATCCCGCAGTTCGTTCTCGACTAAGATTTAATTTAGCCTCTCGGTTCATTTTTGGCCGAGTTTACGATAGAAACCTCGGTTCATACTTGACCAAGTTTCAATTCCCCGATTCACACTTGACCGAATCTTTAACAAAAATTTGGTTCAAACTTGACCAAATTTAATTCGAGTGCCCGATTCAAACTTGACCGAATTTTTTAACAAAAATTTGGTTCAAACTTGACCAAATTTAATTCAAGTGCTCAGTTCATACTTGACCGATTTTTTAACAAAAATTTGGTTCAAACTTGACCAAATTTTATTCGAATGCTCGGTTCATACTTGACCGAATTTTTAACAAATTTTTGGTTCAGACTTGACCAAATTTAATTCGAGTGCTCGGTTCATACTTGACCGAGATAGATGAATGTAATCATGACAAAGAATGCTCGGTTCAAACTTGACCAAATCTTATTCGAATGTTCGGTTCATACTTGACCCAATTTTTAACAAATTTTTGGTTCAGACTTGACCAAATTTAATTCGATTGCTCGATTCATACTTGACCGAGATAGATGAATGTAATCATGACAAAGAATTTCCTTTATTGAAGGAGGTAGGCATGCCTCGTCAAAACCTTCTCGGCCAAAACCCTTTTTAACAAATCTTTTGGGACAAAAGACCGAGTTAGGAAAAAGAGTACCTTGCCCTCCTTGCATACATCAACTAACTAAAATAATTTTTGAGGTGAGATGCATTCCATGTCCTAGGGATTGCTTCTCCTGACAGCTTTTCTAATCTATATGATCCATTGCCCAACGCTTCAGTAACCCTGTAAGGTCCTTCCCAATTTGCAGCTAGCTTTCCCTCGCCGATGTTCTTCCTTGCTTCACTCTGCTTTCTCCAAACGAGGTCTCCACTAACAAAACTCCTTAGCTTAAGCCTAGAATTATAACGCCGAGCCGCTCTTTGCTTACAAGCTTCTTCCTGTATACGTGCGTTTTCCCTGACCTCTTCGGATAGATATAGTTCAACTTCCATGTTTTCCTGGTTCATATGTTGGTCGGGAAGTATTCGCCTAAAGGACGGCTCTCCCACTTCCACCGGGATCATTGCGTCTACTCCAAAAGTCAACCTAAAAGGAGTTTCTTTGGTGCTTGACTGAGGCGTGCAACGATAGGCCCAGAGGATGCTCGGCAATTCCTCGGCCCAGGCCCCCTTTGCCCTTCCCAATCTCTTCTTGAGTTCTCCGAGGATAACCTTGTTCGCCACTTCTGCCTGTCCATTAGTTTGGGGATGCTCGACCGAAGACACTCGATGCTTGATACCGAGCTGTTCATAGAATTGTTTCAAGTTTTCATCAATAAACTGCCTTCCATTATCAGTAACCACCGAGTGAGGAATCCCATACCGACAGATAATATTCCTCCATACGAATTTCCGTACTTGCTGTGCCATGATCTTAGCTAACGATTCCGCCTCAATCCATTTAGTGAAGTAATCTATGCCCACTAGTAAGAACTTGACCTGCCCTTTGCCCATCGGAAAAGGTCCAAGAATATCCATTCTCCAGACCATGAATGGCCATGGAGACGTCATTGTGTGCAATTCTTCTGGCGGTGCGTGGTGCAGACTACCAAACCTTTGGCACTCATTACACTTCTTGCTATACTCGGTACAATCAGCTCGCATAGTGGGCCAATAATAACCGGCCTGGATTACTCTTGCTGCCATAGATCTTCCACCAGTATGCATCCCACACACTCCTTCATGGATTTCGCTCATAACATACTTCGCCTGTTCAGCAGTGAGGCATTTTAAAAGGGGAGTTGAGAATCCTCGCCTGTATAAATCTCCTCCCATTATTATGTAATGGGAAGACTTCATCTTCAACCTTCTTGCTTCATTCTGGTTGCTGGGTAAGGTCCCTTCGGCCAGATAGTTCCAAATAGGGGTCATCCAATCCCGATCCGGGCTGTCTCCGACCATAACCTCATCAAGATCAACACTGGGCTGATGTATTGTTTCCCTGATGATCGTCTCATGTTGCCCGAGCTTCTTGACATTAGCCAATCTGGATAACAGGTCAGCTCGAGAGTTCTCTTCTCTAGGAATGTGCTCAATCGCAAATTCTTGAAAGCATTCAGCCAATCGTTTTACCTTGTCCAAATACCTTGCCAGCTGTGGATCTTTAGCCTGGTAAGCTCCCGATACTTGTTCAGAAACCAACTGTGAGTCACTCCAACACCTAACTTGCCTCGCTCCCACTTCTTTAGCTAGTTTTAAACCGGCAATGAGAGCTTAGTACTCGGCCTGGTTGTTCGTGACTGAAAAATTGATTTTGAGAGACTGCTCCAAAATTAATCCACCAGGTCCTTCTAGAATGATTCCTGCTCCGCTCCCCTTAGTGTTGGAGGAGCCATCTACGTAAAGTATCCATCGGGCCCCGTCTTTGGAATCGACGGATGGAGTAAGTTCAGCGATGAAATCAGACAGACATTGCGCCTTCATTGGCCCTCTAGGCTCGTATCTTATACCGAATTCTGACAACTCGATTGACCACGAGATCATTCGTCCAGCTAATTCGGGTTTCCTCAGGACCTGCTTTACGGGGTGGTCGGTTTTCACAATAACCTCGTGACTTTGAAAATAAGGTCGTAACCTTCTCGCCGATGTGACCAAAGCCAAAGCTAACTTTTCAATAGTCTGATACCTTGTTTCTGCGTCGTACAGTATTCGGCTAATGAAATATACCGGTATCTGCTGCTTGCCGATCTCTTGTACCATCACCGAGCTTATTGCATGATCAGTTACCGACATATACAGTAGCAATTCTTTGTTGGGGGTCGGCCGATTAAGAATCGGTGGTGCCGAAAAGAAGCCTTTGAAATTCTGAAACGCCTGCTCGCATTCCTCATTCCACTCGTACCGCGCGGCCTTCTTAAGCAACTTGAAGAACGGCCTAGCTTTCTCCGCTAACCTTGGTATGAAACGTGATAGTGATGCTAGTCGTCCTATCAGTTTCTGCACTTCTTTTATGTTGTGGGGGCTTCTCATGTCAATAATAGCTCGGCATTTATCAGGATTGGCTTCAATTCCCCGATGTGTTAACATGAATCCTAAAAATTTCCCTCCATTTACTCCGAATACGCATTTCTCAGGATTTAACCTCATGTTGTACTTCTGTATTCTTCCGAACACCTCCCCAAGGTCAGCAGCATGTTTAGAGGGATCTTCAGACTTCACTACCATGTCGTCAACATACACTTCTAGGTTTCTCCCAATCTGATCCTGAAATATTTTATCCATCAACCGTTGGTAAGTAGACCCAGCATTCTTCAGTCCGAACGGCATCACCTGATAACAATAATTAGCGTTCTCAGTCATGAACGCGGTTTTCTCCTCGTCAGGGGGGTACATCCTTATCTGATTATACCCGGAGTAGGCATCCAAAAAGCTAAGCAGGCCACATCCTGACGCTCCATCTACAAGCCGATCTATGCTCGGGAGGGGGTATGTATCTTTCGGGCATGATTTGTTTAGGTCAGTATATTCCGTGCACATTCTCCACCTTCCATTTGCCTTCTTCACGAGCACCACATTGGCCAACCACGTTGTATACTCAATCTCTCGGATGAACCCTGCATTAATCAACTTTACAGTTTCTTCCCTCATTACCTTACGCCTTTCCTCGCCTACCCGTCTTTTCCTTTGCGCTATCGGCTTAGCTTCAGGGTACACCGCAAGTTTGTGGCATAAAAAATTTGGATCAATTTCCGGCATGTCTGAAGAAGTCCATGCGAACAAATCAGCATTGTCCTTCAACATCTTTGTTATCTGCTCTTTAATCTCACCTCTGAGTTTACTTCCGAGGCTAGTGCACCGGTCTTCACCGGCGAGCTGAAATTTCTGTAATTCTTCAATAGGCCTTGGCCTTTGGTCCTGCGCATCAAGTCGAGGATCAAGCTCTACCAAGTTTACTGATGCTGTATCCTTTTTCATATGTTCACTGCCGACAACCACCCTTCCTCTGGTGACTTTCAGACTATCCACATAACATTGTCTTGCAACCTTTTGATCAGCCTTTATTGCGACTATGTCTCCGGTCACCGATGGAAACTTCATTGTAAGATGCAGTGTGGAAACCACGGCGCCGAGCTCATTTAACGCAGGTCGACCTATCAAAATATTGTAAGAAGTTATTGCATCAATTATAAGGTACCTGACCATAATGGTTTTTGATCCGAGATCTCCACGGAAGGTGGTCAACAGCTCCACGTATCCTCGGGTATGAACCTGTTCTCCTGCAAAGCCGACTAACGGATCGTGATAAGGCTTGATCGTTTCCTCAGGTATCCCAAGCTTCTGGAAGGTAGAATAATATAATATATCCGCGGAGCTCCCTTGGTCTATCAATGTCTTTCTGACGACATAATTGGCCACCTCCACTGAAATCACCATGGGGTCGTCCTGATTAGGATCAACTCCTTCGAAATCCTTATCCGAAAAGGTGATGGGCGGAGAACTCCGGGGCGCTCGGTGCATCGTCGCATTTACCACCCAAATGGCCCTCAAGTGTCTTCTCCTGGCCGAGCTGGTTGCTCCTCCTCCGGCAAACCCTCCTGCTATAGTATTGATAACCCCTCTGATTCTGTTTCCTTCCCTGTTTCGAGTGTCGTCTGGCTGCACTCTTTCCTTATTCGATTGCCGAGGTTCCTCTTGACCTCGGGTCTGACCTCTACCATGACCTCTCCCACTATAGGAGGGTCGACTTCCGTGACCCCTCTGTATAAAGTTGCCGAGATGCCCGGCCTGGATCAATTCCTCAATCTTGTCTCGTAATGTCCAGCACTCCTCGGTGGTGTGACCATAATTGCGATGGTACCTGCAATGCTTTGACTGATCCGCCATCTCCGGGGTGTGTCCGGGAGCTGGGAGCCGTATCAATTCGGTATTGCAGGCTTCTTCCAAAATTCGAGCACGGTTGGTGTTTAGTGGAGTGTAGAAGTCATACTTCGGTCCCCGACTAATACCTTCTCTTTTAAACTTCCCCTTCTCTAACGTCGGCCTCAGACTTCCACGGTTGCTTGATTTCGTTCGCTTGTCCAGATCAGTCCTGACCCTATTTCTAAACTTTGACACCTCCTCCATTTGTATATATCTAGCTGCACGATTTCTAAGCTCATCCATGTCGGCAGGTGGTTTTCGACATAGGTGGTCGGCAAACGGCCCCGGCTTGAGAGCCATCAGCATCGTGTGCATAGCTACCTCAGGATTTAGATCCCGGATCTTTACCGAGACTGATGAGAAGCGCTCCATGAAACTCCTTAGGGATTCATCCTTCTCCTGTCGCAAGTTTACCAACGCAGCTGAGGTAAGCTGGTGAGGTCGGCTGGTAGCGTACTGCGCGCTGAATTTATTGACTAAGGTTTGAAAACAATCAATAGATCGTGATGGGAGCCGGGTATACCAACTCAGAGCCGCTCCTTTCAAGGACGTAGGGAAAACCCTACATAAAACTGCATCCTCATTTGTGAACAGATTCACCTGCGTAACATACGCATCCACATGTTCATCAGGATCAGTAGTACCGTCATATCTTTCTAAGTTTAAACCCTTCCATCCTTTTGGCAATGGCGTCTCCATGATGCCATCAACGAACGGATGTCTCCGGGCAGCCTGCTTGTCCCCTCGCAAATTGTCAATGTTGGTCTCTGAATGGTGTGTTTCCTCCCGTCGGCTTCCTTCATGATGTGACCGCTGAGCTTCCCTATTGACATTCCCCTATTCCCCTCCTCGATGAAGAGAAGTACCTTCATGATAGCGTTCCTGCTCCAACTGTCTGTTCCTTTCACGCATCTCCTCGTTCTCTTTTCTTAATACCTCCATCTCCTCACGCATTGCCCGAATGACAGGGTGGTCCTCCAAAGAAGGCCTGTCTTCAGAGCGTCGTTCTCCTGCACCCGCACTGCTCCTGGTTCGCACCATGATCCTTAGTGGTGGTGGGATAGTTTTTCTCGGCCCCACGGTGGGCGCCAAAATGTTCCGTCAAAAAACCGAGAAACTATTCCACCTTACGTATGCAGTGCCTCTCGTTTACACTTATCTTTTTTCCTTTTATTCACCATCTCCTGACCGTTAAGATTAAACCGTCTTCTCCCTGTAATCCCTAATTTATCGGGATATTTCATAAATTGCCATTATGGAGTATCACGCTCTTTTAGTGTGATCCCTGATTTTTCGCCCTGCAGTTATGATTCCGTAACTGTTATGATCTCATAACTGTTACTCCTAGCCAGATGTTTTCGAAGTAAAACAGTTTTCGTGGAGAAACCCGTATATGACCGAGATATTGTTCAGTCGGACGATCATTTGGTCATACAATTACTCGGCCTTATTGTTCGATAACCGATGTATTACTCGGTTCGTTGCGCTTAAGCTCGGCCTCCGAATTATAGCTCGGTGTATATGAGCCCGGAAAGCGAGGCTTCAAAAGGGCGTCCATCCACCTCGGACTTGTAATCTTGGCACACTCGTTTTGGCCCGCACAAGGGTATTTTATAATTTTTTTAAAATTAACTCCCTTAATTCATTTCCTTCATAAAAAGGTATTTATGTATTTGACATTAAAGCATAATATATTTATTTAAAACTAATTTGAACTTTTTATAAAATAAAAAATAAAACAAGTATATTATAGATAAACTTGGAAAGCATGTTCTAAATTTAAATTCAATTTCAGTTGAAGCTTCAAAAGGTTAATAAGTCATGTATATATATTTTCAATTTATCATGTGGTACTTACACATATTTTTATTTAATAGGATTAATAAAAATATTTTAATATAATCTAAAATTAAATTGTAGTAAAATATTGTTTACCTTTTATTTTTAAAAAATTGTGCAATGTGTAATTTTAACCTAAAAACCGTTAGAAGTTTTTTCCCCCGTCTGCCACCTTGTCTTTTTCAAATGTGGATACCTAAAAGGAGTGAAGTATTAACTGTGACCATAATGACTTTTATATCCTCAGAGCTTAAACGTGGAGACCCTCCACCTACCCATGCTCACTGCCCAGGACGATACTCCAGTACTTACTTTTCTTTTTTCCTTGCTGTAAAAGGTTGACATGGACAGAGCCGGCAAAATGGACGGATGGGTCTGAGATGGAACGGGTCAAAAAAGCCCGATTATAAAAATGGGTTTAAATTTAAAAACCCAAACCTGTATGACAACACCTATGGGCTTTTGTTTTAATATTTTTTGTATTTTTTATTTTTATATAATTATTTAAATTAATATAAATAATTATTATTATTATTATTTTAAAATTAATATAATATTTAAATTTTATAATTTATAAATTACTAACTAATAAAATGATATACGTTTTTTAACATTTTAAATTTTTTTTAAAAAAGAAAAAAAATATGCCGACCCATTGCTCCTTAGGCTAAAACAAACTTAGGTTTAAAAGCTCATTTTTTATTTGATTATTCATTTTTAAAATTCAACTTACCTATTTAATGAAGTTAAATAAACTTATTTATCAGGTTTAACCCATATTATCGGCTCTAAACATGAGACTCTCCAGATGGTAGGTGACTTTTACTTTTTGATATTAGAGTTTTTGCTTGAGGAAAAAGAAAATTTCCCCCAATTTTGGTTGCCCATATCTTTTGGAACTAAGAAAAAAAAATAGTTCCATAATTTATGAAGTTGATTCACATCCTTGAACTCATTTTAACGTCGTGAATTAAAAAAAATCTCAAATTCCCAAATTGTATATTAAAATAAATTATAAAGATCAAATAATTAATTTTTTAAAAAACGTAGCACACCTTTTTTTTAGAACACACCTGAATTTTTAGAACAAATTAAATAGTGAAACATAAAATACTCTTTTCAGTCCCATTTATAAAAAAAACTATTTTACAAATATTAAGGAAAAAAATTAAAGTTATTTAAAGATAATTAATTTGTTTCATATTTTCAATTTTTTTCAAAATTACTCTACTTAATTAATCTCTCTCTTAATTCATTCAAAAAATACATCTAGTGACTCTCAATAGTATTAATAAAAGAAAGTAATTTTGGTTAAAAAATTAATGCAGATTTAACTCTTTTTTTCTTATAAATAGAACCATTAAAATAGAAAAATTTTCTCTAATAAATATTACATGAGGGAGTCGTTTGTAAATTTTTGGGGATAATTACTTTTGAGCATAGTACTGAAAACCGGACCAGACCAACCAGTCAATGACCGATAAAACCGCTCAGAACTGGTCTGGTTTTTTTCTTAAAAAAAAAACTTAAAAAATTACAACTCTAGGCCTAAAAAAAAGATTTCTAAGCTCATTAAGATATTTTAAGTATACCTAATATATTACTTCTAACATGATTAATAAAATTATCTTTATATAGGTCTCAACACACCCACTTTATTAAAATTTGAGAAATGTGGGATTTTCCAAGTGTCAAATAATTTTTATTTTTCCTTGTTTTCTTCAATATTTACTTATTTTTTTTTTATTTCTTGAATTTTTTTCTCTATATAATAACATTATTCTAATATTTGTAATATCTATTATTTATCTATACTTTAATTTTAAACTTAATTATTTTAATTTAACTTTAATATGACTCTTAAAAGTACTTAATAACAAAGGTTTATAAACTTCCCCTCTTCTAACTTTTTCTTTTTCCTTCAAGTTTTGCTCATTTTTTGTGTTTATTTTTTGAATTTTTTTTTTATGTGATAACATCATTTTAATCTTTGTTATGCCTATTATTTATCTATATTTTAATTTTAAACTTTATCATTTTAATTTAACTTTAATATGACTTTTAAAAGTGTTCAATAATAAAGGTTTATATCATTTTTCTTATCTAATTTTTTTCAATTTTTACTTTTTCTTTTATTTATTTACATCATTTTAATCTTTATAATACATATTAATTATAATCGAACCAATCCGGTGAGACCCCAGCCTGATTAGTGAACCTTTGAATTGTTATCTTGTCTAGTTCAATGTCTGACTCGGTTTTTTTAATATTGCTTTTGAGCTCCTATTAAGACTACATGATACCCATTTATATATGGAGGATTGGAGATTAATTAGCATCGGAACCGACTCAATTAAGGGTGTATTAATTTGGAATGACGAGGGTCGCCCCAAACCGTAGTTTATAATTTTGCACCACACAAGTGATGAATTGAAACTTAACCAAATAATTGTATTAATGTTTTTGTAACCAAATAATTGTATTAATGTTTTTGTTTTGTGGAAAGAAAGTGGAAGCCACCTATGAATGTGGGCAAGCGATATAGCTTTCATATTATTCATAGTTAGCCTCACTGGCTCCGAGTCCCTTGCTATAAAGGAGTCCATTTTGAAATTCTCATCCTCCCACAAAAATTTCTCGGTCCGTCTTATTCTCTCTCGTTCTCAGCAATGGACTCCCTCACTTTACTCTACATTGTTCTGGTATCCTACTTCTGCTTCTTGATCTGGAAATTCTTCGACCGCAAAAAAGACCAAGAATGCTACATCCTCGACTACCAATGCTACAAACCCACCGACGATCGAAAGCTCTCCACCGAGTTCTGCGGAAGAGTCATCAACCGAACCGAAAACCTCGGCCTCAGCGAGTACAAGTTCCTCCTCAAAGCCATCGTCAGCTCCGGCATCGGCGAGCAAACTTACGCCCCAAGAAACGTCTTCTCTGGCCGCGAAGCCTCCCCAACTCTCGCCGACGGCATCTCCGAGATGGAGGAGTTCTTCGACGACAGCATCGCCAAACTGCTCGCCAGGTCAGCCATTTCCCCCTCCGACATCGACATCCTCGTCGTTAACATCTCCATGTTCGCTTCCCTCCCCTCCTTGTCCTCTCGAATCATTAATCATTACAAAATGAGAGAGGACATTAAGGTTTACAACCTCACCGGTATGGGTTGCAGTGCTAGTCTTATTTCTCTAGACATCATTAAGAACATTTTCAAGACTCAGAAGAATAAGTACGCGCTTTTGGTCACTTCCGAGTCTCTGAGTCCAAATTGGTATTCTGGGAACGACAAATCCATGGTTCTAGCCAACTGCTTGTTTCGCTCGGGAGGGTGTGCCATTTTATTGACTAACAAAAGATCCCTGAAGCATAAGGTGATGTTGAAGTTAAAATGTCTAGTGAGGACCCATCACGGGGCTAGAGAAGAGGCTTATAACTGCTGCATTCAGAAGGAAGATGACCAAGGAAGGCTAGGGTTTCACCTTGGGAAGACTCTCCCAAAGGCCGCCACGAGGGCTTTCGTGGATAACTTGAGGGTAATTTCACCAAAGATTTTACCCATGAGGGAGTTCCTAAGGTTTATGGTCGTGTCCTTAATCAAGAAGCTCAACATCATGGGGAGTTCTCCTCCAAAGTCTTCAAGCGGTGTAACAAAATCCCCATTGAATTTCAAAACGGGGGTGGATCATTTTTGCTTACATACAGGAGGAAAGGCCGTGATTGATGGGATTGGAATGAGCTTGGATCTGAGTCAGTACGATCTGGAGCCAGCAAGGATGACACTGCACCGTTTCGGGAACACTTCTGCAAGTAGTCTGTGGTACGTGTTGGGATACATGGAGGCCAAGAAGAGGCTCAAGAAAGGAGATACAGTGTTCATGATAAGTTTTGGTGCAGGCTTTAAATGTAACAGTTGTTTGTGGGAGGTGATGAGAGATTTGGGGAGCAGGAATGTGTGGGACGATTGTATTGATGACTATCCACCAGACTCTCTGGCCAATCCTTTCATGGAGAAGTATGGTTGGATCAATGACCTTACGGTGGAGGATCTACCCAACGTGCAAATTCCAGATTTTCTCAAGTAAAACCATTCCATCTTTCTGCTTCTTGTCAATTTCTTCATTGTTGGCATGCAATTTCAATATTTTGCATATTTTTCTCTGTACACCATTAGTTATACTCGCTATTGTTAAACCCTTCATGGGTTCATTACCCAGTAAGGTGTGCTACTTCTAACACACACGGTTGAAGTATGCCACTGTTGAAAGGGTATTCTGGTCCCCTTGTTTCTTTTATTTTCTTTTTTAATTTGTTATGGTTAACAGTTTTTCTTTTCTATTTGGCGAAAGGAAAAAAGAGAAAAGAAAAATGCTGTGCTTTTTTCCCTTGTAATCATAAAAATTTCCTATCAATTGATGGGATTTGATTATTTTTCTGGAATAATATTTTTATATAATTTTTTCTCCTTGGACTAATTTTCTTTTGTCAAATAATCGTGTCATTTCCACTCCATTAGTAGGAATTGGTTTTCTGTTTTTTGTGCTGTGGGTTCAAATTTCAAGTGCGAAAGCCTCCTATCTTTATATGCATCTTCCTATAGCTACCACATGTTATTAATTTATTGCGTTGTTATGAGGCTGCTGAATTATATAAATAGCAGTGATTGCAACTTTCTGTAAATTAAATGTCGCTTGGGAAAGCTGTTCTCTACGACATGAATAGTCAGTTCATGTAATATTGGCAGAAATTTGCTTGGAACCAGATCGATCTTCTTCATATCATGTGCAAGCATCTTTTGATAATTTTTTATATTAAAAATTCAATAAAAATATGCATGGGATTCATTTTATTTTTATAAAAGTTTTCAAAAAATTCCAGACTCAAGAATAATAATGATCAAATAATATCATTTACAAAAATCTTAAAAAGTGTTTCATTTTCTTTTTTCATGGTAAGATCAATTTATTGAGGATCAAAAGAAAAGTTTACAAGCTAAAGGTCAGTCAGAAATATTAAAAGGAAATGAAGATGGAATATATACTAGAAGAAGTTAAAATCACAATACTAAAGGACTGGATGTAAAAAAGTGTTTCATAAACATTCCCAGTACAGCGGAGTTATAAAAGTAAAAAAGGACTCTTGCCCAGCGCCAACCTTCTCCAGGATATTGACAGCAATTTTCAAATATTACATATATAGTAGACTCAGCTATAATGAGATGGAACGTAAACGATGTGAAGTTTTAAGTCAAGAGACATGTTTTCTTTAAATTTAGATTTTACGAGCAATTAAAGACTTATTTTTGTATTGGTTTAAGGAAATCAAATTATGTTTTCATATTTAAAGTCATTATAAAATATACCACCTCATATAAGCATGTGTGAGAGGGCTCTTGTCCCTTGAGTAAGTGTTGAGATTTTGGTAACTTTGTATGTAGTAAATTTAGTTGGGAGGTATCTATCATTTATTTTTAATATCTAAGAAAAATCAATCTTTGTTGTTAGCAAGAATACTGATGCAAAAAAGAAAAATTTTAGTAAATTTGTTTAAAAGATAAGAATTATAAGTAATTTTAATCACCACCTTTAATATGTATAATATGACTAAAAATAATCAACAGAGAAAGTATGGGTCTGGTTTAAAAAAAAAATCTGCTCCTGAAAATATTGGACAGGGTTGGTAGTTCTTAGCTCCGAGATTGCCTCATACTCGTGGATGCTAAAACGCAATAAATACAGAAAAAGGGTTGCCAATAAAAGCATTTCATGTGTGAGAGAAGGTGTGATGGAGCCCGCGGACAGATCAGCTGCAACTGATTCAACGGCCACGCATTTAATTTGGAGCATCATCATCATCATCATCATCATCGTATCGTTGGCCAGCATAAGAAAAAAAAATGGTAACATCATCCTTATCAACATCAAATGTTTTAGTAATACGAGTATGAGCTTTCATCAAACTCACATGCTCCTGTCAATGCTCTACTTAAACTCTCAAATCACCATTTAATTACTCACGTTTTCTGGTCCTCCTTTATTAATGTCCCCGCAGTACTTTTGTCAACCCAAACAGGACAACATCTCATGACAGCGTGAAAATGATTTAAATTTGAGAGTTTAACTACTTGCATTGATTATGAGTTTAAATGAAAATTTTGGTATTTTGGGTGAGGAGGTGCAATGCAACCACACTGTCAAATTTAAGCGTAATCCCAAATGAAGTGCTAGCATCGTGGCTGGGTTAAGATTTCTCACTGACAGTAGTAAATTTTAAATGTCACACAATGCATAATAAAAAATTTATTTTGTCTAGTTATTATTTCATCTCTGGGAGGAAAAAAAAAAGTGAGGATGGCATGATGGAGGGGTAAAGGGCAATGAATGACCTGAAGGAGGTGCAAAAGCAAAGGGGTAGAGGAAGCGTGAAAGATGGAGAGGAAGGAAGAGTTGGCCAGAAGCGCAAAGCAGTAATGTCAAGTCATTTATGGTCGTCTGGTGGTGGTGGATGGCTTGACTACTTCGTTCCTTTCCTTTTCATGACCCACCGATTCTTTCGGTGCCGCATGTGAGTGACCCTTCGCACACAACCTCCAGCGCTGTTTATTAATTCCAACCTCAGACTTTTTTTTTTTTTGGCAAATACCTCATACATATCCAACACATACGTGTGTGTGTCGGGAATAATACAATATACTAATATACTACATACATCCAGTTTTTATTATAAATTATTTTTAATTATTTTAAAGGAAGTTAGAAGTAATTTTTATATTTTTAAAATTTTCAAAAATTACCTCAACTACTTTCGGTTATATTTCTTAGTTCATGTGTAATAATTATTTGTTTTTTATATTTATGGCGTGGGAGTATAATGCTTTTTTTTTTATTTGCATGTAATGCTTCTCTTATGTTCAAATTGTTACATTTCCTTTAGTTTCTTTTATGTCTATATAAGTGAATGCAACTTTTATTAAGTATATGATAAGAGTGTTAAATATTAAATAGGTATTTTGAGAAATTAGTTTAAATTTCTGATAAATTTAATGACCCCAACTACTTTTAATTATATTTCTTAATTAATGTGAATTAGTTACTTATATATTATATTTAGAATATGAGAAATATAATTTTTTTATTTTATTTGCATGTGATGCTTCTCTTATGTTCCCATTGTTATATTTTCTTTAGTTTCTTTTATGTTTATTTTTTTGTTGGAAATAATTATTTTTTTGCTTATTTTCATGGGGCTAAAGGACAACTTTCTATGAGAAGATTTTGTCCCCTTTAATTTAGTAATAAATTTAGCAACTGTGGTCGGAATGTAATATAGAGAAAGATGTGCAGCATTTTATTTATGTTATTATTTTCTTGGGGCTTGATTTTAAAATGCAAATAGGTGGTTGTGGTTATTTGTGAGAAAAGGATTTACAAATCAGAACTAGAGGAAAAAGCTCTCAACGAACTCACCATATATACTAGCAATAGTGATTAACTGGATCAATTCCGATGTATTTTAGTTAATCACCATTTCTTTCAAATATAATTCATATACACAAATTAAAAACAAACATTTACAACTTAAAACTAAACTTTCTTCTAAAATATACTTTTAATGATAAAGTTATAATTAATATTTATAACTACACAATTCGTAAAGCAATTGCAAATAAAAGAAGTTATAAGTATCAAAACTCTTGTTTTTCTATGATTAATTTCATCTATCTCAAATAGAAAAAACTCCTTGATTCAATTGAATTATTTTTCCGTCAAAGCACTTTTTCCAGGGATACGGATCCTCTACTATTTATTTTTATAAATTTGAGGCCTTGCTTGATATAAAAAAAATGAGAAAAAAAAGTTAAACTTATCAAGAAGTGAATTGATTGATATTGTTTGGTTAAAAACAGATTTAAAAGTTTTTAGAAAATTAAATTTAATTTGGAAAGTAAAACTTACCAAGCAAAACCCAAAGAAATTATCCTTTCCAAGTATTTTATGATATTTTTCTAAAAAAATATTTAATTCTTTAATTTTCTGAATAGATAGGGTATTTATATATTTAAAATTAAAATATTATATATTTATTTAAAAAACTATTTAAACTTCCTGAAAAATATAAAATAAAATAAACAAATTATATATGAATTTTTCATAAAGTTAACTTTTCAGAAAGTATAATTACTTTTCAAAAATTATTCCAGCTCTGAATGTATTTCTAAATTTTGAATAGAAAATAAAAAAGTTCTTAATGAGTTAATTTCACTTAACTTAATTTTAGAGTCAAACACATTTTATTTAAATAATAAATTGTCAAAAAGTTTTAACAAAAATATGGTTAAAGTAAACTTTTGGATCTTTAATTTTGCAGTAAGATTTTATTTCAATCCTTTAATTTTAATAAGTTATATTATGATTTTGTAACTTTAAAATGCATTTAATATCTTTCTAATTTTTAAACATCGTTAACAGAAAAATGCTGATTTGTCATTTTTAAAATCCAATTGACTATTAATTAATTAAAAAAACTTGCTTTCACCTAATAATAATTAAAAAAAAAAAAGAAAACTACCTGTTAACTATTTCTTATAAGACTCATGACCCTAACTCTTTTTTTTTCCCCTATTTTTGTAAAGATGGCTCAAACAATCGGGTTTTGTGAAATTGTAAATATTAACAATCAAACAAAGGGGTTTTGTAGTATTGCAAAATTGTAAAAATTGACATCACATTTCAAATGAATAGGGTTGAATAATTTGCAGCGATCTAAGTGGAGAAAGAAATCAAGCAAGGGGGCACAATTTATCATTTGTACATAATAAATCTAGGTTTTTATTATAAGACTGTAATAACTTATTTTAAGGTTTTAAAATAAAAAATTATTTATAATTTATTTACATTTATTTTATTTAATTAAATAAAAATAAACTTCTTTCCAATATTTATAATAACATATTAAACCAATTTACAGTGATTAATGTTTTATTTTGTTTTATTACATCATCATTCTTTTTGACAACCTAACACCTAACACCTATGTTTCTTACACGGCCACTAGGGGTGAACATGTTGGTTTGAGCCCGAATGGCCCGGTCCGGCCCGACCACTTTCGGGTCAATCGGGCCGGGTTGAGATCAGGGTCAGACACCCTAACTCCGGCCTAACCCGAACTATATATATATATATAATTTTTTTAATTTTTTTCAATTATTTTATATATCTTAATTGATTTTGTAAGATTTTTATTCTTCATATATCTAAAATAATACATTTACTATGTAAATATTATAAAAACATTTTAAGATTCTAATGTTTCAAATATTTTTTAAATTTTGAATTAGTTTTTTACCTTAATCTTTATGTAAAAATAATATATAATGGCTAAATATTCATAAATTTTGAAAAAAAATATTTTTTGGCTAAGATTATGTTTTAATAAAATCTATTTTTAAGTATAAATAAGTATATTTTTTTATTATTAAATAATTTTTTTTTTATTTTTTAATTTAAAAAAAATATATATATATATAATATCGGGTCAGCCCGATATTGGCCTGAATAACATCGGGCCGGGCATCGGGTGGAAGTTAAAGCCGGCCCGGCCCGACCCATGTTTACCTCTAACGGCCACCATGGATCATCACCATAAGTTCTTTTACATTTTTGGGCTGTGTCAATTCATTGGAAAGAAGACAAGATGGGACCTATTAAAAAAAATTTCTCAACATGCACCTCACTTAAAAATTTTCTAGTAAAATTCTCCGAATTGAATTTCCAACTATATCAACTAAATTATTAAATATTATCCTAGTTTTTAAATATTTTTTTATGTAGATCCTTACTTGTCTCTCTTTCCAATGCATGTTGTGCTACTCAAACATAAAGTAATTTTATAATTTTTTTAAAACCAGAATATGATAAATGTCATTAATTTTCACTTTCTAAGAAAAAAGTTATTATGTAAAGTTTTTCATAAATATTTAGCGTAACATTAGGATATGGGAGATGGTTTTCTTTTTCACTCCCTTATTATTATTTGGTAAACATGTCGGTATTAGAAACATATTATAGCTTATTATGTTAGTAATAAGAAAGTTTGATATTATATTTTCTTGAAATATAAAAGTTAGGGACTTATTTTTTAATATTAAAATTTCATATAAGATTATTTGCAAAGAAAGCTTTTTTTTAATTTTGCCAAGCAAAGAAAACATTCTTGATCAAACACTACCTTGTAGCTGTAAGCCTGTAATGTCCTCTTTTATCAACTTAAGGATTTTGTTATATAAAACTTCTGATTTTTTAAGAGATCGATTTCTTTTATGTTATATTGCTTGGATATTAATTAATAAAAAATTAGAGGGGCTTGTGTAATATATTGTAACAAATAATATGAATAGTAAACTTTGACTTGTTATATAGTTTATGTTTTATTTTTATTTTAATATTAATATTAATGTTAATGTTAGACAAGTTTTTTGATACTCATTAATGTTATACAAATTTAAAGAAAATGAACAAAACTTGTTTTAATTTGCAGCATTATCCTTTTTTTAAAACCAAATAGCATTATCCTAATTATTTAAATATGAGGAAAAGATAAAAGGAAATGAAATCCTTCTATATTTTATTCATGTGGTTGTTAGACCTAGAAAATGAGTTTTTGGAACACGTCCTTCGCTCCTGCTGATATTTTTATGTTTCTAAATTCAAAGGCTGATGGTCCCTGCCGCCCTACACTCTTTTATTCCAAATTTGATAGAATCTATAGTACACAATTTATCAATAGTATTATTTTTTGTATTTGTAATGTTTTATATTCATATATCTATAATGTTTAATTGTTTATTATGTATATTTATTTATTGGCCAAAACAATTATGCATGTTCATTTAAAAATGGATACTAAAATGTTTCCATTAAATAATCTTTCATATTTAAAGAAATAAACTAGCTTTTATTCGGTTTATTAAAAAGATGTTGATATAATATAAAATGTTAAACTGATAGAAAATTTTGGAAATGTAATATGTATAATTGGAACTTTAGTTTGACGATAGATTCAGTTAAAAAAATTAATTTTGTGATAAATCATTCAATAATAAAGATTAAATATAATTTTCATTGAAATTTATGTCATTTGATGCTTTTTCGAAATATATATATTGTGAAAATTATATATTTTTTCGTTTACAGTGAAAATTATTATTTTGCGTGTTCACCTAACTGTAGACAACTTTTGTTTGCATCGATCACATCTTCACAGTCACAGCTCAAGAAAATGACAGGGAACATGGCCTGCCAACCAAGTCCATCTTAATAAAAAAAATCCACAAAGTAGATTTTCGTTCCACAAAGTGGATTTTCTTTTTTGGCGAAAATCCACAAAGTAGATAACCGTTGAGAATATCTTGTGTCTTCATTTGTGAAAAAAAATATTTCGTGTCTATATTGATTTAGCTTCTTCTACTTTTTATAATTAGTTAGGTGGTTTTCATGCAATACTTAACCTTAAAATCTGTTTATTATAAATTTTATACTTTCTATTAATGTTAATATTGATATTAATGAAATTAATATGGCTTGATTTGATTGCATATAAATTTTTAAAATGATATTGATATTAATATATTTTTTTTTGGCCAACAATATGGACATTAATATATTAATACTGATTTATTTCATATTTTTATTTTTTTATTATAACTATATGATATTTAGTATTATTAGGTGAGATTCAAGTTATCATATCTAAACAAAAATAACTTTCTCAATATAATATTTTTTCTCTATGGAACATTCAATCTTGTAGAAATTCCAGAAAAGGGAAGACCCAAAGACTTTTTCATCTTCTAGATATGATGTAGCCCATGTATGCAAAAAGAATGCAGCAAGCCCAATAGAAAGCCCAATTGATTTAGAACATCACCCTTCCTGAGCACCAGCATCACCGCAATTCCAAATTCCAATGGAGAAGGAAGCGAGACCTTCTAACAATCCCACAGACCCTTGTTCTTTCATGCTTCTGGTCTCGTGTCCCTCTGGTCTTTCACCCACGCAGGTTTGTTTCAACGTCGAACCTTCATTCTTTGTGACGTCGGGATGTGAATGCGCCTTGCTTAAGTGTAACGTGTCATTCACGCATTTCTTGTTTGCTGGAAGGTATCTGTGGTATTCAGTGATGCCTACGATCGGATTCCCCACCCTGATGTTAATCTGGAGAACACAATCACTGAGGTGTGTTGGATTCGTTCCTTGGATCTCTTGTTGTTGCTTTTCTGCTTACATAAAACGCAATTGCCTATGGCATGTTGGGGAAAAGTGTTCATTTCGATGGCTGAGCATTTGGATCTATGATCATGGTTCATTTATGGAGCAGAGCAGTCCGGATGTAGTTTACTAAAGAACAACCATTGTGCTTATTTTTTATTTCTATTTTATAGATATGGGAGCAGAGGAGTCAGAAAAACAAGTCACTGTACAATGGGAAGAAGTTCAGGGTATTTCAGCCTTGTTTACCTTGCATCATGTTATTTTTCGCTAACCAAAGAATAGTTTTTTGCCAGTTGACGCGTGTCTGGCATTAGGCTCTAATAGTTTAATCACTTGGTTTCTTGACTTTGGTCATTAAATGTATATAAGTTAGACGAATAATAGACTTGTTAACATAATTTTAGCATGGCAATTGATATAGGATCTAATGATCATTCTCTTACAGTATGGGGGATATATGTTGCAAAAGGGAGGTGGATCTGGCCATGAGCCTCATGTTTGCCTCCACCTTGGTTTGACAGATTATAGGTCTCTTCTCTGCCCCCTTTCTCAGATTCTTTATTTTTTGGTTTCATCCCTTTTTCAAATTCTTCCCTCATTGTCTTTACTTCTTAGCTTGTCATTGTGTGATAAACTGATAAAGTGACTTACATAGGTTTGTTCAGTTGACTAGTAATTTGTGAATGTTCCATTCTTGAAAGTATTTGTTTATGTTTTAAACATGATTTATGACATTTAAATGTTGACAGTTTGATTCTGTTTTCTTTTGTGATAAAATCTATGTTCAAAATTTGTTTCTTGACTAGTAATTTGTAAATATTTCATTCTTGAAAGTATTTGTTTATGTTCATAACATGATTTGTGATGCTTAAAGGCTGATAATTTGATTCTGTTTTCCTTTGTGATAAAATCTACCTCCAAAATTTGTTTCTTAAATATTTTGCTGATCTTATTACTGTCTATTGATTATTGATATTTCATGTTTATGATTTTCTATATTCGTTCGTTATTTAAAGTGTTGGACAGAAAGATGGATCTCTTCTCAATAGAGCGAGGATACTCTGATGATATAAGTGGCAACAAGACAAAAACACAATCGTATTTTCAAATATATATGAACTATCTGCTAATTTGCCAGTTGTGAAAATATATTTACACTTGACCTGTATTCTGTTTGTTTAGCTTTAGTTGAAACTGATTAAAAGATATGGCTCTGAACAATGCCTCTAGTGGTGTCATTTAGCAAAATATAATCATATTTTTTTCTTATTGTTTGCCAGTGTTATTATTTATATATTCCACTTTTTACCCTCTCTTTAGTATTGGTTAAACTTATTTCCAGGACTTTTGTTGGGACAAATTTAAGTCATATGTGGGAACGGTTCCTGGTTCCTTCAGAAGGTATACCATCCTATCTTCTCTAATTCTCCACCCCCCCCCCTCTCCAACTTAGGTACCAATTATCATGGAGATCCTGTGACCTCATATTTTTGGGTCCTTTAATTTATGGGAATGTGAGAGCTAACTTCTGACTATCAAAGTTATCTAGTGGAGCATGACTATGATCTATTCTGCAAGTATGGTGACTGTCAATCAGAAGTTGCATGTCATTGATGTGCAGCAATATATTATCAATAGGTCAGGGGATGAAGGGTGAGTTAATGAAAATTTGCAGCTTGAGGGAGCCAAACAGCTCCTTCTGTTGCTCCACTTGGACCTGGTGGACTGTCTTTGTTTATTGGATTTTTCGGTACGTATGATGATCAATTGTCCACTTTGCTTCCAAAGTAGAGAAGGTACCAATAGAGCTTGAAATCATTGACCAAAACCAATCTCATTACCTTGTCACCATACAACATTCCATTCCTATGACCAGTTTTTACTGTTATAGTTCAATCTCGGTTATAGGGATAGCCTGCTCAGCCACTCAGAGAGAGAGAGAGAGAGAAGAATTTAACAGCATTGTACTCTTCCTCTATCAACAACCATGAACATATGATATGTTCACCTTGAAGCTGGCTAGAAGAAAGATAAGAATTTTATAAATGTGTTACTTCGTGGGGTGCTCAAGAATTCCTACTCTTTCGCAGTGAGAAGATGGAAAAGTTCATTTTTAATTAGCAGATGCAGGAAGACAGTGCACCAAAGTCAGATGCTTCATAAATTAGCATTTACAAGGACCAAATAGGCACAATTCAACCAAATTTTGTTCCAACATGACGTTTTGACTAGTAGATTGATTTTATTGCTTCAACTAAGAATGAATTTGTTAAGTGGTGAGAAGAAAGAGAGGGTAGGAGAAGAGAAGAAGAGAGAAAGAGAGAGTAGAAGAGAAGGAGACAGGAAGAGAGATAAGAGAGAGAAGGGAGGAAGAGAGAATATCTTGAATTGAATTGCATTAACATCAAAAACCCCCTAATAGCATACATTACACTCTCTTATATAGCTGTTGTCCCTCCAACGGCTATGTTCCACCAACCAACATTTAAATCATAAATAACTCTCTTTAAATTATAACTAACTAACTGGACAACTAACATATTTATATAGCTTCATAACAATACCCCCTCCCCAAAAGACCCTTGACCTCAAGGTTTAGGTATAACAAATGTGGGGTAAAGTTTCTAAAAATTGAATAGAGACATCCAGCTAGCGTCTTCATCAGGTAAGCCTTTCCATTGAACCAGCACTTCTGTAATAATCTTGCCTCTTCGCCTTCCAATCCTTTTGTTTTAAAATTTTCTCAGGCACTACTTTATTTGGAGGTATAGGCCAATCAATTGGAGGGTGCCTTTGCTTCACAGATGGATCTGAACATAATTTGAGGAGAGACACATGAAAAGTTAAGTGAATCCTTGATTCTTGAGGTAATTCCTACTTATAGGCAACTAGTCTTATTCTTTGCAACACCTTATAGGGTCCAAAGTATCTAGGTGCTAATTTTTGAGTGCTCCTAGAACCTGCTGAAATCTGCCTATGGGGTTGTAGCTTGAGGAACACCCATTGTCCTACTTGAAACTCTCAATCAGACCTTCTTTCATCTGCCTTCTGCTTCATCCTATTGACAGCTCTTGATAGGTGATGTTTGATGACAGCTAGCATCCCTTCTCTTGCAGTGAATGACCTATCAACAACATCAACAACAGACTTATTAGGTAAATAGGGAATATAAATTGGAGGTTTCTGACCATAGAGAATTTCATAGGGAGTTATTTTTGTTGAAGTGTGGAAGGTGGTATTGTACCACCATTCAGCAAGAGACAACCATTTGCACCATTCCTTAGGCTTCTCCCAACACATACGCCTCAAGTACGTCTCTAAGCATCTGTTCAAAACTTCTGACTGCCCATCAGTTTGAGGATGGTAAGTAGAAGTTAACTGCTGTTGTATTCCCAAAACTCTCAAGAATTCCTTCCAAAAGTTGCTTATAAAGATAGGATCGCAATCACTTATAATTTCTCCAGGAGCCCCATGATACTCATAAACATTATCTAGGAAATGTTGAGCCATCACAGCTGCTGAAAAAGGATGAGTTAATGGCCGGAAATGAGCATATTTGCTCAATCTGTCAATAACTACCAGAAGAGTATCCTTCCCATTTGATTTAGGCAAACCTTCAATAAAGTCCATGGTTATGAATTCTTAAACTCTACTTGGAATAGGCAAAGGTTGTAGTAGACCAGGAGTTGCCACACTTTCATGCTTGCATCGAGCACAAGTATCACAATTTTTAATAAAATCCTTGATATCATTAAACATCTTTTTCCGCCAAAATAGTGCTCTCAACCTCTGATAAGTAGCGTTAATTCCTGAATGACCTCCTTGTGGATTTGCATGCATCTATCCAAGAATTTGCTGCTTAAGAGACTGTCAATCTCCAATCACTAGTTTCCCTTTCCTCCTTAAATATTTGTCATCCCAAGTAAATTGTCCAGATCTGTCCTCTTGTTGTTGCAATTGTTCAATTAACTCCCTTAAGACTACATCTTCCTTCCAGACTTGCTCAATTTTTTGTAAAAGGTCCAAAGAGCTAGTAGAAACAGCCATTTGGAAGAGTTGAGTACCTGAATTAAGCAATCTAGAGAGAGCATCAACTGCTTGATTATCCCCTCCCTTCTTATATTGAATCTCATAATCAAATCCAGCTAACTTTGCTAACCAGTACATCTGGAATGAAGTTTTCAGAGATTGATCCAACAAGTATTTCAAACTTTGTTGGTCAGTCCTGATCACAAAGTGCCTTCCTTCTAGGTACTGGTGCTAATAATTTACAGCCTGCATCACTGCCAACAATTCTTTCTCATAGATTGGCAGGTTTTGATGTCTAATAAATAAGGCTTTGCTGAAGAAGCCCAAGGGCTGATTTTGCTGCATTAACACAGCCCTATGCCGTAGTCACTTGCATCAGTTTACACAACAAATAACTTGCTAAAATCTGGAAGAATAAGAACATGAGCTGTCACCAATTTTTCTTTAAGTTGCTCAAAGGCTTTGGTTGCTTGATCTGGCCAAACAAAACCTTGTTTGCTAAGAAGTTCAGTAAGCGGCTTAGCTACGTTGCCATACCCTTTAATAAACCTCCTATATTACCCAGCTAGGCCAAGAAAAGTTCTCAACTGCTTAACACAAGTAGGTACTAGCCATTCCTTCACTGCTTTAGTTTTCTGTGGATCTGTAAAAGCCCTTCCACCACTGATTATATGCACCAAATACTTTACTCTATCTGCAGTGAAGGCACACTTACTCCTCTTGACATAATAAGTGTTTGCTCTTAGCACACCAAGCACTATCTTCAAATGCCCTAGGTGCTGTTGCAAGTTAAGGTTGTAGACCAAAATATCATCCAAGAACATTAAGACAAATTTCCTTAAATAGGGCCTGAAAATGTAATTCATTGCACTTTGAAAGGTAGCAGGTGTATTGATTAAGCCAAAAGGCATAATTAGCCATTCATAATGGCCTGAATATGTTTTAAAAGCTGTTTTGTAGATGTCCTCTAGGTCTATTCGAATTTGGTGATAGTTAGGCCTTAAGTGTAGCTTGGTAAACCACTTAGCATTATATAACTCATCGAACAGCTCTTCAATCAAAGGGATAGGGTATTTATTCTTAATAGTTTTCTTATTAAACTCCCTATAGTCTATGCACATGTGCCAAGAGCCATCTTTCTTCTTCACCAACACAATGAGAGCTGAAAAGGGTGAAAAGCTTTCTTGAATTACCTTTGATTGCAACAACTCCTCAACTAGTTTTTCAATAACATCCTTTTATGCAAAGGGATAGCGATATGGCTTAATATTGATGGGATTTGTCCCTTCTTCTAAAGGAATACAGTGATTGTAATGACCTTTACTAGGTAGCCCCTTAGGTTCAGCAAAGAGATATGAAAATTCCTCCAGCAAGCTATTTAATTTCTTATTTTCTACTACACTATTTGCTGTAAGGAACAATTGAGTAATTCCATGTCTAATTGCAGTAGAAGGAAATTACAATGTCCTTGCTCAACCTTCCCCACTGTCTCAGGTTTAATCATCTTCCAAGAATTTGGTGTTTGAGCAGTCAACTTCACCATTTTTCCCTTGTACCAATAGTACATAGAAAGGGTAGGGAAATCCCAATACACCCCACCAATTCCTTGTAGCCATGTTAACCCCAAAACAATATCGTATTGCTTTAGATCTAAAATTCTCAAATCCCGCTCATAATCTTCACCTTGCATTCGCCATCTGAATCTTTTCCAGATCCCAAGCACCTTATATTTGATGCCCCCATCCATTGTTACATATTCTCCTGTATCAGTTTTAGGATTCTTCTTCCACCCTAGCTTCTTAGCCATTTGAAGACCCAAGACATCGTGGGTGCTACCACAATCAACTAAAATCTGCACTGTCCTCTTCCCTACTTGCCCCTGAACCCTCATAGACGTTGCCTTTTCTTTTCCTTCAGTGGCATTAAGGGATAGCATAGGTTCTTGAAATTCCTCAACTTCCATGATCTCTTCGTCCGCTGCACCTTCCTCCTCCTTGTTCTCATCTACTTCTATGAGCTGCAACTGTATTCTTCTTCTTTAAGGGCAATTATCATGGCAGAAAAAACAGAGATTTTTGGCTCTATGCTCTTCCTCTTCTTTCAAAGATAAGAATCTGTTAAATCTCCCTCCATTCTTGGCAGCTATGTTGCTGATTCTTCCATTCTTGAAAGTTCCGACTTCCTTCTTAGCATTAACCGCTTCGTTTCTGACCATCATTGCCCTACCTTGAGTGGCTGAATTCTGGAAATTTAAAATTCATGATGAAACTCCAAATTTTACCACTCCTTTTGTTGCTTTCTTCTGAATATTGTGCTCCACAATCTTGGATAATTTTCTGGCTTCTAGCAAGGTTCTTGGACAAAATAGTTGAACTGTTTCAGATATCTCTTCCTTCAATCCAGCCATGTAACAACTCACTAAATATTCCTCTGGTAGTTCTAGTTTTGCTGGTAAGTTGTCAAAAGAATCTTGGAAATCTGCCACACTCCCATGTTGTTTTAGTTTCACCAATTCACCCAGAGGATCTTCATATGGAGGACCAAATCTATTTTTAATAGCTTCTAAGTACTCTTGCCAACCAATTGCACGTCCATGCAAATCTCTCTCAAAAGCTTGGTGCCATTGAAACCCCTTTTCATCCAGATACATGCTTGCCAATATCCCCTTTAAATGTTCTGGGGTTTGATCCAGCCTGAAATATGTCTCACATTTAAGCAGCTACCCCAAAACATCAGTTCTTGAAAATCTTGGAAACTCCATCTTTGTGAATTTGGTTGGTGTTTGGTAATCTTACTGTCCATTTCTATCGTGATGACCATTTCTGACTTGATGCCCATTTCTTGGTCTATCTTGCTGCACATTTTGCTGCTCATTGCCCTTGATTCTTGCCAAACCTTCAACTTGAACAAAGAGTCCTTCCCTTAATTCTTGAAGCTGGTGTATTTCATGCTCCAAATCTGTTATTGTTGGGGTATTGCTCTGCACCTCACTGGTTTCTAGAGATTTGACTTGCTCTTCCAAGTCCTTCAAGGTGGATTGCAGTTGTGTGCCATCTGCCATGGAGGTCCAAAAATGACCCGCTCTGATACCACTGTTAAGTGGTGAGAGGAAAGAGAGGGTAGGAGAAGAGAAGAAGAGAGAAAGAGAGAGTAGAAGAGAAGGAGAGACAGGGAGAGAGATAAGAGAGAGAAGGGAGGAAGAGATAATTTCCTAAACTGAATTGCATTAACATCAAAAGCTCCCTAATAACATACATTACACTCCCTTATATAGTCGCTACCCCTCCAACGGCTATATTCCACCAACCAACATTTAAATCATAAATAACTCTCTTTAAATTATTACTAACTAACTAGTTGGACTAACATATTTATATAGCTTCATATCAAAGTTGTACAAAGATGGAGCAAAATAGATAAGCTTTTATGTTTCTACTGCCTTGTCTCCTTCATTTCTCATCCATTCAATTGGTGCTAATTGATTTTATCAATAATTTAAAGTGATCCCATCTATCTTTTTTTCTCAGACGATTCTGCTCTTTGTCAGCATACGGCCAGTCCTCTAGGAAATGGTGCAATTGTGGAAACTATTGACAAGAAGATACTCGTATTACAACGAAGTAATAATGTTGGTGAATTTCCTGGACATTATGTTTTTCCGGGAGGTCATCCAGAGGTATTCATCAGACTAAAATTTTAAAACTGTATATGTCTGCTAATTAGTATTGATGCAATAGATTTATTTTTAATATTGATATCAATTTAAAATAGCAATGCTTTTGAAATTGCTCTTTGATTTGTTTATGGGTGCATGATGTGTTTTGTTTCGTGATATCGTGCTCATTCAGGTCATAGAATGATTCCTGATCAAAAGCACGTAGTTTCTGCCAATATATGTCAGACAAACAACTCCTATTTTGACTGGAATTCATTGTCAAACTTATTTTGATTGGCAGCCTCAAGAAATAGATATAGTATCCCATCAGCATGGCAAGGAGTTAACAGAGTCTATTAATAAGAAGGTTTCCCAGGAGATGTTTGACAGCATAGTTCGAGAAGTAGTTGAAGAAATTGGAGTGCCAGCCTCATCCCTTGTAAGTCTCATTCTTAGTTTAGTATGAATGTGAACACAGTATAGGAAATGGCTACTCTTACCGTCCATAGGAATGGATTTCACAAGTCCCCTAATATCATTATGTTAACACTGGTGGACAGTTAGACAAAATGAATTATATGTTTTGGTTCTTGCTATACACCTTTTGTTTTTTGACTGCTTTGATTTACTTTGACAAGTTCACGTTTTGAATTGCTATTATCTCGTTTCTTGTCCTTTTAAATTTAGTGTAGGATGGCAATAATATAAATATTTGTCCTTGGGGCTTGGAGTTGGATGAGTTGATAGACTTAGTGTCTAGATTTGATCTTTTGATCATGTCGTGTAGAGCATTCCAGCTTTCATTGGTGTATCTCGGAGAGACTTGAATGTGAGACCGGCTGCATTTTTCTATATCAAATGCAGTCTTGATTCAAAGGAAGTTCAAAAGTTTTATTCTAGTGCTCAAGATGGCTACGAGTCAACTCAGCTATATGCTGTCACAATGGTAATTTGATGCTTGTTTTCTTTTGGTATTGGTATGAGATCCATCCATTGATGATAATATGCTTGCCTACTTATTTTCCCGTTTTGGGTGCACTGCTATCAATTAAGAGCATTAGTTTTGTATTTCTCAGGCTGACTTAGAAAACATGGCTTCTAAGATGCCTGGTTGTCATCGAGGTGGATTAGCTCTCTATAAATTGATGGTTGACATCGTCACATCCTGAAGAATACGCGATGGAAGTTTACGAGGACTCCTCTTTGTCAGTTTTTGATGTTATTTTGTGTGCTGTCATATGGGATTCACTTTGAGGCTGAGTTGAAGATACCCTCCTCACCCAAGTAAAGGAACCTAATGAAGAAATTGTATTCGTAGTTTGAATCTCGCTGGAATTTTATGCAGATGTTTATCTCATTGTAATTGATTATACAAATGCTTGTGTTCAGTTCATGCCTGATACTGTATTTTGATTTTTATACCTTGCCACTTATTGAGTACCCTTAGCGTAGTACTTTTTGCAATGATATCATGAACTGACATATTGGGAATATTTTCTCTCAGTAACTTGTAGACTGTTCATTGATCTTCTGTTTAACACATTGTATGAAAAATTGGACCGGATCGGCCGGTCGGACTACTCGAACCGGGAATCGGCCTCTAGTCCGGTCCAGTGACAAGTGAAAACTAGCTGATTTCAGGACCGAGATGAACAGGTCAATAATCGGTAAAAAACCGGTTTGAACCAGCTGAGCCCTTTTTTTTTTTTTTAATATTTTTTTAAAATAAAATAATATCATTTTTAGTACTAAGTAGTATTATTTTTTGTATGATTTTTTTTGTTCTATATTATAATATAATATAAATATTATTATGATACATAATTATTAATAATGATAAATTTACTTAATAAATAATATAAAAATAAAATATCAATTGACTATTTTGAATTTAAAATATAATTATAAATAAATATTAATTTTTTTAGATTTTAATGTTAGATTATGAAACTTATTAATAATATTTCTAATTTTCTATATATTATGAAATTTACTTTTTATCATAAATTAAATGTTAATTTTATTTTCATAAATAAATATCTTTTATATTTTTTATCTATATTATTTAAAATATATTAATTTATTTATAACTGGTCCGATTCTGGTCTAACCCCAATCAAATCATTGAACCTTGAATCAGTATTTCACCCGGTTTAATGACCGGTCGGATTTAACATGCACAAACTGATTTTTCTAAGTAGTTCACTACTTCAGTCGTCAGAGTCATATGTGATTCTTCACTAGCTCGTATACTACATACGATTTTGGATTGATTTACTTGTGGATCATGTGTGCTTGGGCCATGACTCACAAGGTACTGTAGGGCGGCTGGGTTAGATTTTATTTAGTTGCCATTTATAATTTGACAAAATTACAATTTGTTAATCTAAGCAATTGCGTGTCATAATGATATTCTAATTTAACTGAAATTAATGAAATAATCAATATATCATTATATATATACACATAATCAAGTTTATATATAGCAAATTGTACTATTTATAAACCATAAATAATGTAATTTATTTTTTAAATTGTGTTTATAATCCATTTATATTAATATGAATTTAATTATATATAATTTTATAATATTCAATAATCAACTAATGAATGATTAGATAAAAAAAATTAATGTAACAATAAGGTTTTAATTAAAATTTTCAAATTACAAAATCTTTTGTAATTATTATTATTAACGTTTCTGATAAAACATGAAAACTACGCTATATTTTGGCGCAACTCTTGGTTTTCTGGATGGGGCATGACTTGATGAACAAGTGGGCCTAAGATCTACTTCAACTGGCCCAGCGATAGCTTCACTTGACTTCCATGGAGTTGGCACATAGCATTTCTTGTTCTTGGAAGAAGAAACCTTCTTCCCACGATCGAGACGCTACATTGGATTGAAGGCTCGGGAAAGCTAAATCTCGAACCAAATTTTGTGCGATCGATCATGGATGACGAATTGCTTGAGTTACAGAGACAATTCGAGTTCGCACAGCAAGCGAAGTCGAATATTCGATTATCGGAGCGAAACGTAGTTGAATTGGTTCAGAAACTGCAGGAGCTCCATATCATCGATTTCGACCTTCTTCACACTGTCTCTGGCAAAGAGTACATCACTCCCGTGCGCTTTCATCCCTCTCACTATAACTTTGCTTCCATGGAATTTGTTGAGAACAATCTAATGAAAGGATTTTTTGTTTTGTTCTTAACTTCATTTTTAGTATATTCAATTGGCGGAAAATGAAATGCTGAAAAATAAAAAGTACTTTATCTGCTTCGCCTATAGGTTTGCCTATCCGCAATTAAATTTTAACTTCTTTTAGGATGATCTTTTTTTTTTTTTTACTTTCATGTTTTGTGTTACGATTTTTCTGGTTTTTTATTCTTAGTCTTAATGTTAATGCATCCTGTTAGGAGCAACTGAGGAATGAGATGGTGGCTGAAATTAAGAAGTTAGGGCGTGTTTCTCTGATTGATCTCGCTGATGCTACTGGAGTTGATTTGTACCATGTCGAGAAGCAGGCTCAACAAGTTATGAAAGATCATCCGGAGATGATGTTGGTTCAAGGGGAAATTATGTCAGAATCTTACTGGGACTCTATAGCTGAAGAAATTAATGAGAGGCTTCAGGAATGTAGTCAGATCGCACTCACGGAACTTGCTGCACAATTAAATGTTGGTCTAGAATTGGTTGCCTCCATGTTGGAGTCTCGCCTTGGCACCATGGTCAGTTGGTGATTGTTTCTCCCCTGTCAGATCAACCTTTTAATGGCCAAAAAGATTTTATTAACAGACTTGATTCTAAATATAGGTGAAGGGCAGGCTTGAAGGTGGGCAGTTGTATACTCCTGCATATGTAGCTCGTGTTAGTGCCATGGTTCGAGGTGCTGCTAGGGGCATCACAGTTCCAACAAATTTGTCGGTGTTATGGAACCTGTTACAGCAATTATTGCAAGAAATGGATGTAACCAGCAGTGTGGTTGTTGAAGGAGCTTTCTTCCAGTCACTGTTTAATGGGCTTGTGAAGGAAAACAAGATTCTAGGATCACTTCGTGTTGGAATTCATTGGACACCTGCTGTAAGTGACATTCTCTCTCTTCATTTGACACGAGCTGTAAAGTGATGGTTGTATCTATGTTTTCTAGATATTTTAGGCCTTCAGAAAGTTTCACGTCTTTTTATTGAGCCACTTCTAATCTACATTATGTTTAATTGCAACCACAAGGAAGTTTCAGAAATATTTTGTGTGTGTAGTATGTCTATTTTGTTACTCTTCTATCCTCAATTTTATTGTTCCTATGGGTTGATACTGATAAACAATAATGCATTTGTGTGAAATAGACCTTAATGCAAGTAATTGAGTTGATATTTCAATCACCAGGTGCTATTAATGATTGTTGTAAATAAAACAATTACTATAATTTTGCTATGTGACGATAAAACTTACCATGGTTTCCAATTCTTGCATCACGTGACAGGTCTTTGCCATTGCTCAAAAGGAATCTGTGGATTCATTCTTTTCGCAGGTATAGACTCTATATCCTACTACATTCATTCCAATGCCAAATATTTTGTCTGTTTAAAGTATGACTAATGGGTACTCAAACAAAGTGCGGAATTCTTCCTCAAAAGTTAGCTATTTAGGTAAGAGAATCAATTCACTTAAATACCCCTGTAAAGCATTTCATGCTACTTAATATAAGACTTAGGCATCCTATACTACTAAGAACATAACCACAAAAAAATTTTTTAAGGGGGAAAATTTATGTTTAATATTAATACCAATACAACAACAAGAACAACATTAGTCTTATTCCACTAAGTGGAGTCGGCAACATGGATCATACAACGCCAATGGGCTCTATCAAACCCCATCTCTTCAGATAAATCATTTATCAAGAGGTCATGCCTTATAATTTCTCTTAGTATTTTTCTTGATCTTCCTCTACGCCTTTTAATAGGGCTTCAAGCCATTTGATCAACTCTCCTTATTAGCTCCTCTTGTCATCTTCTTTGTACATGCCCAAATCACCTTAAATGATTTTCCACCATTTTCTCCTCGATCGGTGCTACTCTAATTTTCCCTCGTATATAGTTATTTCGTATCTTATCCATTTTTGTATGACTACACATCCATCTCAATATTCTTATCTCTTCTACTTCCATTTTATATTCTTGTTACCCTTTCAGAATCCAACATTTATTAGCATATAACACCACTGGTCTTATAATATTTCAATAAAATTTCCCTTTAAGCTTAATAAGTACCTTACGGTTATCAATAACTCCTGAAGCTTTTTCTCTACTTTAACCACCCAGCTTGTATCCTATGTATAATATCCCCATCATAAATTAATTTTAATTAAATATTTATTAAATTAATAAAATTATACTTTTATTAAAAATTAAAGATTGAAAAGACAAAATAATAAATAAATTTAATAGATTCAAAATAAATATAACTAATTTCAATACACAAAAATATTTATTAAAATTGATAACTTTTTTTTTTGGTTGGTTTTTTTTTGGGGGGGGGGTTGGGATTTAAAAATTGTTTTAAAAGTCTCCAACATCAGCAACAACCTTATCCCATTAGATAAAGTCAGTATATGAATCATACGATGCATTTGGACTTTCTTAAAATCCAACTTTTCAGATACATCATTTACCAAAAGATCATGTTTTATAACATCTTTATGTGTCTTTCTTGGTCTCCGTTTAAATTTTTACATTGGACTAAAGACCATCCGATCAACTCTCTTTATTGGCTTCTAAAATTGATACTTTTACAAGTTTGTTGGATCTGTATAATTACTATGTTTCTGTTTCACTTATGCTCTGTATAGTGTATATTTATCATTGTTAAGATAAAGTTTTGGAAAATACTATTCTGAAGTGTTGCTTTCAAATTTTATTCTCTTTCATATCATACAGAATTCTTTTATTAGCTATGAGGTTCTACAGAAACTTGGAATTCCCCAACCCATTCAATACTTGCAGGTAACTAGATTGCTTACTTTATCTTTTGAAGTAACAGCTTGGATTATGTAAATTGAATTATTCATGCTGCATCACATGTCTAGAATTTAGTTAGTAAAGTCTAAGTTTGTCCTGCAATGCAATTTAGTCCAGATATCCTGAAGGTATACCTCTAGTTACAACATTTGTTCACCCATCAATGATCGAAATGCTGGATGCTGCTACTGAGGATGCTCTTGAGCGTGGTTGTTGGTAAGAGCCTTTGCAGTCATGCATTCTTGTTTGTTACTACCGGTTCCCATTTTCCTTCCTTTCCTTCTTGCTAAATGAGGCCTTATTCAACACCATTAAGCACCCCTCAACTTAAATTTATAATGCTGTAAGTGAGGATTTTTATACTATCGTTATTGATATAGTGAAATTTGAATTGCGTGATAGTAAGTGTGTTTTATCACCTTCTGTCCCTCCTCGTCAATCTTATAGAAATTATATACTTCTAAATCACCAAGTACTTAGGCCAGCCAATCTAAACAATTAAATGAGTTCCTAAGACTGTCTTAACTTTTGTAGTCTCTCATCTACTAGTTGTAGTTTTTGGATGATAGTGTCTGTTCTCTTTTTCTTATCTATATGAAGCCTTTCAAAGGTTCACTCAAAATGCTTCCATATGTTGTGTCCTTGGTTTTTAAAGTGATAGGCATGATGTTTTTGTTAACTTGTTTTGTATGCATTCTATCCTGATGTAGCAATGGTGCAGGAGCGATTCTCTTTCCTTATTGCCTTCATCCTTCACTCCTCAAGATGCATCTAAAATGTTGACCTTCTGTCGATCTGTTCAATCTGCACTTAAGGTGATATTCATTTACCTGGTAAATTTAAATTTATGCTCACAACAATGATGATTCACATGTTCATATGCTTTATGTTTCTTTGCAGTCTAAGAAAGCACGCATTTTTGGGGATTTTTATGTGTTAAGCCACAGCTTTATGAAGGTATGGCCTTCAATTTAGTCACCATCTTAAGTAGTTAATCTTACAAACCGCATGCATGCCTATTTAAAGTTGCAAGTGCTCCTGATAAGGTCCAATTAGTAGGCTGGGATGCCTGAATGCGGTAAATAATTTATTCCTTTTAGCTGTTATGATCAAACCCAAAGGAAAAAAAAAAATTTGATAGGCGTGGGATGTGAAGTTTTCTTGCAAGAGATTCAACTATTTGCTGAATCATCCGATTTGCAAACCACTGTCAAGTCTTCAGTCCATTACATAGCTATAAACTGGGAACCCAAGAGAAGGAAATGAATGATCACTAAATAAGTGTATGATTGTCATGTGCCAAGCAGAATTGAGTTAAATGATTGACTATGCTTGCACTCTTTTGGGCTTAAAACCCCTTTGACATTTATTTTTTATACTACAAGTAGTTTTTTATTTCATTCTATCCTTTTTATTTTTATTTCTTTATACAGTATCTTAGCTCTGTTCTTTATTGAGGATCATTAACCCCAATAAGATTCTTCCTGTTGAAGCAAATCTACATCTACTGTTTGTTCTTTTCAATGGTATTGCGTTTGATTTGGGATCCTCTGCTGTGATGCGCAGATACTGTGCTGCACTCCAGAGGTTAAAACCTAAAAACAAATACAATTTTAAATGAAAATGAAATAAATTGCAGTACCTCTGGGTGCCTCTTGGTGCAGCAGAGGATCCTCTTTCCTTCTGTTTCCTGCTGTTTATAATGTTTTCTCTCCTTAACAACTAGGACATCTGTGAGCACTTGGTGAAAGAAATGGAAACATTAGGAGTTTCAGGGTCTTCTGGCGTTAAAATATCTAGTGATTCACAAGTAGCTAATGAAGCAAAAGTTGGGCAAGATTTAATTCTATCAAATGAGTCAAGTGAAACTGTGATTGATGGCAGTACCATTAAACACACTGATAGAGGATCGAAGAAGAAGAAGGGAAAGACTACTGGGAATGCAGCAGCAAATGTGTCTGAAAGCACTGCAGATATCCCAGACCAGTTTTCCACGAAATCCAAAAGAAGCCAGAGAAGGAGCAAGGATACATCTTCCTCACAAATGTCAGATTCAAAAACAGGTTCTAGGAAAGAATCACTTAAAGCGAAAGAGGATATCCTCAGCAGTCCTTCAGAAGAGTGGATCATGCAGAAGATTATGACTTTGGTTCCTGATCTTGAAGAACAATGTCTGTTAATTCTAACTTCAAATCTGTCTTTCTTTTTCATGTGTTACCCAATCTTCTCATAGGCGATGCTTTTATGTTATAGGTATTAATGATCCTGAAACAATTCTGAGGCCTTTGGCCAACCATTTAAGGCCGACAATAATAGCTTCTTGGATGGAGAAGAAGAAAGCATTGTTTACAGAAAATGCAGCAAGAATGAAACGTTTGCTTGATAATTTGCAAAAGAAACTTGATGAGGTCAGTCTGCTAATGTGACAGTTTCATACTAAAATTTTCTCTCTCTCTGTTTTTTTGGCTGTCTGTGCAATATCTAAGCTTGTATTATGAAATTATAATAATATACATTTATACGTTACTTATATGTATTGTGTCTTTTGCTGATTGTTTATTTCTCTGGCAGTCTTTCTTAAACATGCAGCTTTATGAAAAGGCTTTGGAATTGTTTGAAGATGATCAATCAACCTCTGTAAGTTTTGTTTACTAATTTGAAATTTTACAATGTAATGGTGGAATGTGTAAAAATTGACTTCTCTATGATACCCAGGTTGTTTTGCATAGGCATTTATTGAGAACAGTAGCTGCTCCTATGGTGGATATTCTTCTTCATAACTTGGTATTGTCTAAAGCCATTTCTTAGTTAACTTATTAATATGATATATACATGATGGGTTTTCCTTTTTTTTTTTTTATGTAATAAGATGTAACCAAATAAGTTCATCTGTAGGATGAGCACAACAAGTTAAAGAGCGGGCTTGAAGTGGAGGAAGCTTCAAATTCAGAACTGCTCACACTTAGTCCTGGAGACAGAGCTGCAATTGTAATAAATAACCCACTGTTTTACGTGAATATATATAATCCTTTTTTTCTTTTATAATGTATCAAAATTTTGTATTATTTAGATTTAGATGTTTTGTCATGAACATTAATTGAGGAGGAACATGTAAAATGGCCTTAAATTTCTCATGCATTTTTTCACTTTTGCAGTCCAATAGCTTACCAGGAGCTGTTGGGAAAAAAACTCTTGGTGTTGTTGAAGCATTGGATGGAAAGGTTAGTGTCTTCCGTCTGAGAACAAATTCACTATTGAGATTTACTCGAGCATTTTGCTGATTCTGATTGTATGGGAGGGGAATTCAATGAACATTTTAATGCTTTGCATTTTAGGCACTCATGTTTTAGTCAATAGTACAAATATCAGATGAAATATGTATGCTGTCTTGTCTTTGCTTGTTCATTAGTTTTGAAGATCATATTACAGACAACAACTAACTTGCTGAAGCATTTTATTTTATTTGTTTAATCACTTTAGATTATTGCTAAAATGATGTTTTTCTGTGTCTGCTAATATAAATATTCATACAGCCTGCCAGTGTTTAGAAGATGGAACTAGGAAAGGAAAAGGATAAATGGTCAATGCTTCTTCCAGGACTGAACCTATTTATGTAAAATCAATGTTGTCATCTTCGTTTACAAAAAAAAAACATGTTATCTTCAAAATCATTATTGTATATTTTTTTTAAACTTGCTAGATTATATCTCTTTCATTTTGTTGATAAACTAATATGTCTGCTCTGCACTAATTACTTGTCTTAAACACCAGTTGGTGGGTCAGTGTTTATTTTGAGGGGGGAATGGTTTTGTTAGGGTGCACATTCCAGCCATTGGTCATTTTCCTGTATTCTCCAGTCAGATTGACCAGTCTGGACCACTTCTGAACACATTGTCTAAATTTATGTGGCTTATCAACTGGAGATCCCTTTTTTATTCTCTTGAACTCATTATAATGTCTGAATACTTAATTTTGTGACTAATATTTGAATATTCAATGCAACAGCGGGTGGAAACATTCATGGAAGCTTTCAGAGAGATGGCAGAAGAGAGGTAATGTGTCTATATTTGTTCTTGGAACTTTAGCATTGATTGTTGGTCCACACAGTTTGTCATGATCTGAACCTTGAGATGTGGTTTGGTTTTAATTTTTCCAGTGGGTTGTCTTTGAAAAAGCTTGACAAGAAACTGGAAAGAACACTTCTACACTCGTATCGGAAGGTACTAATGCTTATATTTATGTAAGAACTTGTTAGAATTTTTTTGAGGTCAGATTCTCAAAGAATCTTGCTAGTATGTTGATGATGCTTAATAGTATGCCTTCCATCTCTGTTGTCAGGAATTGACATCCCAAATTTCTCTTGAGACCGATCCAATATCACTTCTGGCAAAAGTTGTGTCTTTACTTTACGTGCAGGTAACTTGAGTATATCTTTCCATTCTTATCTTTCTTCCTTCGAAGTTTCTTTTTTCCCCAACCATAAACACGGATGTTTTAATGGTTAGGTTTATCACAAAGCTCTTCAAGCACCTGGAAGGGCCATTTCTGTTGCCATCACCCAATTGAAGGTATGTTATTTCTTATCAGTTGGCTTTTAGTATTAATGCGTCGACATATAATCCAAAAAGAAAAAAGAAAATTGACTGAAGTAGTGCAGGTACTAAAGAGGAAATCATAGCCAGATTGCAAAAACCAAATTAAGAATGACAACATTTTTTTGCCAACATAAACAAATAAATTAATTAATGAACAAAGATAATAACCAAATTAAGTTCGCCAACCAAGGAAGGCAGGATTCAATTGTTAATATTACATTTTCCTATTTAGTGATTTTGTTAACATTAAGTGATTCAGTGAAAGCCTTGAAATTGACCCTGATGCAATAACAAAAAAAACTCGAAGTGTAATTAGAGTAAGACGCGCAGTTGGTAACCCAACCAAGAAATCATAACTGAAATGGGGATAACGTATCTATTTTCAGGATAAGTTAGATGAGTCGGCATTCAAGATTTTAACTGATTATCAGAGCGCTACAGTGACTCTTCTGGCATTATTAGCAGCTGCAGCTGGCGATGTGAGTAATTCCTAATTATGCGCCAACTTTTTATATGCTGCAATACTGATTTATAACAGTTAATCATTCACTTTTGAGCAACCATCAAACTGCTTTCTTGTCATGCCTCAATGGGGTGGCTATCAATTAAGCACACTGAAATGAGAGAATTTCTTGGATTTTGAAAAGCTTATCCAAACAGCAAAAGGAATCATTTACGAATTTTCAGCTTGTCCTACCTATTAAAAAAAATTAGCTTGCCCATAAATTGAACCAGATGGTATTTGCTTGCGGTCATCTAAATTCATGCAGATTAGATAGAATTTCACATTTATATATTAACTTGAAATAGTTGATATAGCAAGTAACGATTCCCCCTATTTTGGATAGGGAGAAGATTGTTCATCTGATAGAATATTGACTAAAAGGGAGCTCCTGGAGAGCCAAATGCCGTCCATGAAAAGCTTGGTTTTGAGCACCTCGCAATCTTTGTAGGAGGCGACACCCGAAACAAGCCTCAGCGTTCTGAAGCGTTATTTTGATTTTCCTTGAATGGGTTGGTCTGTAACCCCCGCTTTGCCTTGCTGCTTTAATGAAGTATATTGGACAAACAAGGAAATTAGAATTGTTAGTTTTCTTGGCGATAACTACACGATATTTAATGCTTTAAGATAGATTCTATCCTTGACTATCTTTCGGTAGAAAATGGGAATATGTGACAAATTTAGGTCTAAAATTGTTGATGTAATTAAATAAGTAAAAAGATTCAATTACTATGAATCAATATGTAGCAACAATACATATTATACATCATAAACAACGATCAAGGGTAAAGCATGATCTTAATGTCGCGGAGCTTTTTTAAACCAGTAAGTTTTTGACGGTGGTGACCAATAAGAAGTTTTGTTACTAGATGACAAACGGACAATATTGCGTAGATTACACTTTTTGTCGCAAAGTATGAACAAGTCAGTCCCAGAGTTCAATGCAGTGGCATGAAAGTGGGTATTTATAGACTCATACCACCAAGGGCAACGGGTGACGTTGCTTGTCAAGATTTACAATGACTCATCTTTTAATGAGACCTTGTCCTCCAAGCCCAGCTCAACCGCTGTAGGGGTGATCATGGGCTGAGTCGGGCTAAGCCGGGCCTGACCCCTACCCGATATCCGGTCTGAAGTATCTCGAGCCAATACCGAACTGACCCGATATTATATATATATATATTTTTTAAAAAAATTTAAAAATAAAAAATTATTTAATAATAAAAAATATATTTATTTATACTTAAAAATAGATTTTTTTAAAAAATAATCTTAGAAAAATTATTCAAAATTTAGGAATATTAAATTATTATACATTATTTTTACATAAATATTAAGTTAAAAAATTAATTCAAAATTTAAAAAATTTTGAAATATTAAAATCTCAAAAAGTTTTCATAATATTTACATAGTAAATGTATTATATTAGATACATAAAAAAAAATTCTACAAAAATCAATTAAAATATATAAAAAATTAGAAAAAAATAAAAAAAATAGATATATATATAGGTCGGGCTAAGCTGAGGTTAGAGTGCTTGGCCCTAACCCCAGCTCGGCCCAAAATTGGGCGCGACCCGGTTGGCTTGAAGTGGCTGGGTTGGATCGGGCCAACCGAGCATCGGACCATGCTGTTCAACCCTAAACCACTGCATCCAAATACAACATCGCATGTGTTAGAACGGATGTCGCTCAAACAACTATAAGCATGTTCAATGTTTAATTTATATTTTCATAATACTTTTTTTTTAAAATAGAAAAATAAAATAACTTGTCTGATAAACCTACCTTTTATAAAATGTTTTGAAAAGCGTAAAAATAAAACAGAAAATTCAGAATATCTTCAAAATATTCTATATTTTTTGTTCTGAAAAAATACAAGAAAAAATAAAAAATAACCACATTAATGACAAAATCATAAATTTTGAATAACTAATTTAACACTTGCTAATTATAAATTTAGCATCAATTATTTAAACAAATTTTTTTATTTTCTTATTTCCAAAATCTATTCCAGAAAACAATTCTATAAGAGTCTGTTTACTACACTAGACTTTAAGTGAGGGAAAGGAAAAGAGAAAAGGAAGAAGCAAAATACTTCATTTGGTATGCATCAGGGTTTCCAAGGAATTAAACATGGGAAAGTAGATTTCAGTGGGGAACTGAAGGACTCTGCAACGTTCTAGGGAAGCCTTCTTTTTCTTACCAAATTACCCTTGATCCTAGATCAAATTTTTGCCATCACCAGCTTGTACCCAGACTAGTCATTCCTTCATCATCATTCTCTAACACTTGCGACTTGCCAACCAGACCAATCGTCCTTTCATCGTTGTTCTCCACCACCTGGGACGAAGATCTCCCTTCACTGTCGTTCTCCACCAACTACAATGAAGAATATTTCTTAGATCTACTTCTTCATCACCACCACCACCATTGAAGATCTCACCTGCGACATCCAAGATCTGCCACCTTCGTTACACAGATTTGCCATCAATGACAACAAAGGATTTCTCAGGCATGCTCCAAGATCTCACCAACATCATCTACCGTCTTGCACATTAGTCGTCCACTAGCTCTCGCACATGTCACACAAATTTGCCGAAAAGATTTTTTTTTCTTTGCCAAAAAAGGGCATTTATAAGTTAAATGATTTAGTTATTTTATTTTTATTAAGGGCATTATTGTCTTTTAAAAAATCATGGCTTTCTTTCCATACTAAAATATTCTTTCATACCTAACATATTTTCAAAATTCATTTTTGTTCTCATTCTCATTCCCTTTCCTATTCCATCAAAAAAAATTTCTTGTACCAAATACGCCCTAAAACTATTTTGAAAACATTAAAACAGAGAATACATTCAAACAAGCCCTATAATTTTATTTTTTGGGATAAATTGGCCCCTATTTTTAATTTGTGCAAATAACTCTATAGTTTGATATCATTAACAATATTAGCCTTAAAATTTCAATAACCGAGTAATTTAACCTCTAAATCTTCCAAATATGACAATGACACTGTTAAAATGAGTTGATGTGACGATTAAAATGAAATGACTATTATTTTAATGTGACAGGCTACCTCCAATCAGCCCTCAAAATAATCCAACCAATGGAATGACTGGATTATTTTAATGTGCCAGGCTAACTCCAATCAGCCTTCAAAATAATCCAACTAGCTATACAAATAGTCCAACTAGCCCATTTTAATGGCCACATTAACTCATTTAAAATTAAATTACTGGGTTATTGAAACCTTAAAGCCCATCTTGTTAATAATATGGCGTTATTTGTACAAAATGAAATCATAGGGACCAATTTAAAAATTTTGGAAAGAGCACAAGGTCCTTGATCCCTTTTTTTTTTAAATAGAAGAGAGATATTTTATTAAAAAAAGGAATACAAAATCAGAGGCCATGCAAAAAGGCCAAATAACGAGACCTAAGATACATTCAGGCAACTGAACCAGAAGGAAGAGGGTGATCAAACGACCATAATTGTATGTGTAGCAATTTCACAAGCTTGCTAGCCACATATATAGAATCGTTTAATAAGAGAGGTGCAATTATCGGTGAGGCATCAACTATATTTTCTCACCTAAAATACTAGGATTTTTTTTTTTGGCGAATAATCCACAGCAACCATGGTTAAGGTACCAAATTACCCATCCAAAGGGGAATCTAAAAATAATGCCTGGATACTAAATCCAATCGAAAAGGGTTTATTGCTCAACACATCAAATATCTAAAGGGGGAATCCAACCAGAGAAGCTAGTCGTGACAGGCTACCTTGCCAACTGTCGTTAAATTAATTAGCGCTCATCTTAGGATAGTCAAAAGGGAAGAGAAAAAAAAGGATTGAAGCAAACTCACCAGGTCATTCTATGCGATAACGATAGCATGAAAGATGCCGGACTGAGGGGACACTAATGCTGCAAAATGACTTAACATTCTAACGAAATTAAATCCATAAGTTGAAACTTTACATCACAAGTTTCCCTTCCCCCCTCAATGCCGAGGCAGAGGTAGGTTTTTCCAACATTTCATAATGAACAACAAAATTATCCTGCAATAACGATGCACAATTAGAAGTCTAAAATAGAATAAATCCAAAAACAACGAAACAAAAAAGAAGGGGTGTGTTCATAGATATAGCATATGTTTAGAAAAGCTAACCTTACGAATTGTTTCGAATGTGTTTGGGTCAAAGCAGTGATAAGATCCCCTCTCATACGTGTTTGTTTTAACAAGTGGATCTATGTTAGGAACTCTTATAAACCACAAACGATGCTCTTTGTGATAAAACCAGCCTCTGTTGTAACTGAGAACAAGAAACCTAACCAGTTAGTAATAACTAAAATAGCAAAAACAAAAATCAGAAATAATCCAAAATCAAATAAAGGAAAGAAAAAATAAGTTATCAAGGAAAAAAAGATGCACAGGTGAAAATCTGCATACAGCTCATTTGCGGCATATAATTGAGCTTCATCTTTAGGCATACTGCAAAAATTACAGTAATTAGATCCTATTTATAATATCCCACACGTCCAAGGAAAACAAGATTTGACTTTTAAATGGCACCTGTAAAATATGTAAAACAATGTTTCTGCTGTAAACTTTGCAAAATAGCCTTGCTGCACAAACCAGAAAACAAAGTCTCAGGCTAGGAGCAAGGAAGAAGAAAGGCACGATGAAATTATAAGACATCATAAAGAGCATCTCACATGAGGAGCAGGTGGCTGTTTAGCACAATAGCATTGTGGCACTGTGAACTCTGGATCACCCTTAGCCAGTTCATCAGACCATGGAGATCCAAAAGTCTTGTGGAGATTTTCTGATGAATTCAAATTTAACCCAAGTGTCGTAAGATCAATTCCAAGCGCAAGAGATGTCAAATCAGGATCATTCATCCTGATCACACTCAACAAGCCAAGCAAACCAAATGGATCTGCTGTTGATTGAGAAGTTTGCATGGATTTCATGCTTTGATCCCTAAAAAACTGATTTGCAGTTGACATTTGTTGAAGGCGAAACTGGGACTGGGACTGGTTCTGGTGCTGTTGATATTGCTGGATAAGATGGTCATATGAACCCATACCAGAAACCGTATTTGGAGAATTTAGAGGCCTTAATCCAATGCCAGGAGGTCCACTGGTCTAAAAAATAATCAAATCAAAAGTGACTAAAACTCAGGAACATTTGCTTCAAAGCTTTTATACAGACATATAGTGAACACATTAGTTAAGCAAGCACCACATACTGCAAAACAAGCCATACTTAGAGAAAGTGCACTTCGTAATACAGGAACATGTGCCCTCATTTACATAAGCAACAAAACCAATCAGCACTAAAACTAGCAGACCTGGGAATGATAGGTTGAATGCGATGATGGAAATATATCTGATCCATGTAGATGGAGAAGTTCTTGATTGTTTGCAGATGAAAAGGAGACACCACCACTACTGACAGATGAAGCATGCTGTTGTTGCTGCATTGATCGATGTGATGAATATGTCCCCCCTAAGCTGAAACCAGAAGACCTTCCCATCTGCATATTAAAAGCAATTAAAGACAAGGACAGATTTCTATATTTAAGATCCTAAAAGAATAACATGTAACTGTAATCTGTAGATGCAATTCCTCAATACGTCAGAACAGCAACTCACAGGAAACTGCTGAGATTGCATCACAGACACAGCATTGTCATGAAGTTGTTCTTTCTGGTGCATATCCATAGCATAATCAGCACTACCACCACCTGTACACATACTAACATAATAAAAAACAAGTGCTGAAGCAACTGAGCAATCTCCACTCAGTGCAAGTGTACACAAAGGGGATACAAAATAATAAGGAAGTCATGAAATGAAGAAGACTAGTCAGATGCCATTCCTATCAAGCAATCAAAGACTCATCAGTCAAACTCATGAACATATTAATTCATGTCATTACGCAAGAACAAAAAATTAACATCCTCATTAAAGGCATAATCAGTCATTCCCATATAAACTAATACAGAAACTACAAATACATCGAATCAACGTAATAAAAAGGGCACAAAATATTTATTCATAATGCATAATGATAAGAATTAGACAAAAAAATGCAATGAAGCTAAACACCGCAAGTAATCATGTATGCGCATCCAGAAGCCCTTCCAACAGAGAAGGGCTGAATCTCATTCCACTCTCCATGTCAACATATTTATGAGCGTCCGTAACAATAGACTAAGATTCTACAGTAATACAAAACAAAACTCCAAACAAAAAATGCAACCAATAGATCACATATCAGAGCCAAATATTATGATATACCTTTAAATCCTGGTAAAGCTGGAAAATCTTCATTTTGAATGCTAAACTCTTGGGTTTGTTGGACAATGGGACTAACTCCAAGACCCTGTTTTCGTAGAGAACCTGAAATTTTTCCCAATATCATTATATTGTAGGCAGAAATGGATGAGTATAACAAGCAGAAGAATATTTTCCTTCTCATACCCAACTGTCCCTGGGGCCCTCCAGCAGAATTGGGTCGACTTGTCAATTGGGGGAAGTCATTGATGTCAAAAGGAGAGCTGTCATTCGAATTCATTTCATTCAACATCCCCATAGAGTTCAAATTGTTTACCGCTTGAACATGGTTTTGGGTTAGGGGACCTCCAGCACTAGGATAAGAATTTCCTATTACGGAAATAACTTGGGCTGATCCTATACTAAGAAGATACTGTCACCAGAAAGTAGCACATACCTTATCTAGATAAAAGCAGCTCAATATATGAGAAGAAATATCAAGTCTTCAGCATACATAAAACACAAACAATTTAATCACGCAATGCATGTATACTAAAGCAACAAGCAGTTTTAAAACTGGTACTGAAAGCACATTTACCACCATAGTAAAATATATCATCAAAACATCACGAGAAGTCATTTCAAGTTGCTCCTAATAATATGGGCTGTAACTGTATTTAAGGTTGCCTTCGACTATGAGAATGAAATACAAATATACAATCATTATAAGGGGAGATTGAGGGCTAAACAAGGCATAGTACAAGATAGTTCTGCATCCGAACAACCCTTGTAACAATAGATAGAGGGAGAGCCAAATGTAAGACAGATAACCAGCATGCATCTGCGGATAAAAGATAGCCTATAATATGAATAAAATCCTTGGAACCATGATAACTAAATTTATAGAAAAAGAAAAAGGTGTGAGAGAGCGAACAAAATTATGTCCAACGACCATGACTGGTGACTCAGACACATTTAAATCAATTTTTAATTACAGAAACTATTTGTCATCAGAGAGGCATAAAAATTGATGCCTGCATGAACATTGCCACAGGAACTTTTAGGAGGAAATTGACATAAGCAATGAAGGCAACAACTGCATACCTTGTGGAAGCACACCACTCAGCAACCGATTCTGTCCTTGCACACCTAAACCACCAGATCCACTGTTTGCACTTAAATTTAGACGAGAACCAAGACCAGGAACAGAGTTTATGCTCCTCCCGATGTTCCCTCCAACAACCATGTTTCTCATAGAACTTGTAATTCGAGAACCTGCATTTCCCAAAATTGGGGAAACTCCCAATCCTGGAACAGCATTTCTGTTACCAATTGCAGCAGATGTTGGAAGAATCCCAGGAATAGAACCGCCAACTCCATTTGTGCTGCTACTAAATCCAGGGTTTCCTACGACACTTATACCTCCTCTATTGGCTACTCCTGAATGTCCATGAGAGCTTCCATGAGTTAGCTGCAAAAAAGATTGAGATGGAAAAAATTGTAAATAAGGCAACAGAGAATAAAGTACAAAGAAAAGGAGAAAATATGCTCAAAATTTCAGTTAGTGTAGACATAGTCCTCTCAAAATGTAATCACGCATAAACACATGGACAAGTACCTGAGACAAAGCAACAGGAAGATTATTTGATGCAAATCTTCCACTAGAAAGACTTCCAGTAGGTTGTTGAACCCCTCCAGATGGGATACTATTTATTGTTGAATTTCTTGATGCAAGTGTACCTGGCATGTTGGGAACATTAAAGCTGCCGTGGATATTGTGCAATCCCTGGATAGCCCCTGCAGCAAGAACCTACTAATTATATAATTAAATGGGAGGATAAAACTCATCAACCCAAACAAGATCTTCTCACCAGTATGATGGAAAACTGGGGAGGCCGCACCAGACTGGCCAGAGAATGACGTGGCAAAAGACCGCCCAGCACTTTCTGGAAAATTTGAAGCAGATCCGTTCAGAGAAGACTGCAAGGAGATTTCTATCGCAATTTACATCGATGGTCAAGATATTACCAAAGTAAATGCAGTTAGAAGCAAGAACCAATATGTTACAGCATTCAACACAAACATAAAAGTTACAAAGAGTTTTTGCTCATAATATAAATGCACCTGGATCCATTAGGAACAAAATCTCCAACAAAGGAGTTGATTCCTTTTCAATAAAAAGTTCCAAAATCATAGTCTTGAATTCGTGGTAAAAAAACACGCAAAAGACGGAAGAATAATTGGAACTCAAAATGAAAAGCATCAATATAAGATCAATGATCAATATAAAGCACTCATGAATTCCTCCCTTCCTTTGGGAAAACCTTCCTGCTTTGTCAGTACCAGATATACTCAATTCTATATTGATTCTACTTTATTTTGGTTAGTTCCTCATAAATATCTCACATTTCTAAAATCTGTTTAAGAATAAAATGTTTATGAAATATCCTAACAAGTAACAACCACTATTTCCTTAAATCTGAAGCCCAAAGCAACATATGATAACCAGAAGACACATTGCATTACTTATTAAAAAAAAATGAAGGCATCATGCCATCATGCTTGAACACAATAACTTGTCCACTAAATAATTGATCAGAAATGTCTGGGAGAACTGAATGTCATGTTAAAATAGTGAGGACAAAAGTAGTGGTGAAGTACATGTCCCAATATGAGCCAACTACTTCAATCTAGCAAGAGCATAGCTTTATTAATGAAAATTATTCAAAATAGTATATATCTACTGATACAAGCAAACTTTTTCTGATGACCGACGGTTCAAAAATTTGGTAGCCATGAAATACAAGAGGGTAAAATCCATACCAATAATTGCTAGCAGTTTTTTGAAGAAGGAAAAAGAAAACAACAAAATTTGGAAGACACAGGGAAATACATTAAGTAAACCCGACATTGCATGAATCTCAAAAGATCATGCAAAAAGTCATCCCTTTGCTGATAATGATCCTGCTTGTACTTGGAGTCGGTGAACTATGTAGAGAGCTTTTCCTTGGAACCACTCAACAACCTGCAAAGAATGGTGTCACCATAAGAGAATGTACTAGACAACACATTATTTACTTGTAAGGACCCAGTTTATACAGCAAATCAAGCCTTAAAAGCAGCAAGCAGAACAGAGATGGAGGCGGAAGTGAAAGTAAAATGCAATGATTCCTACAATAAGAATCTCATTCACTTTTTACACTACAGAACCTTAAGAGCTGTATAAAATATGCCGTTTGGTTCTTCAAATCAAAAAGATGTTGCCATGCAAAGCTGATCCATCTGACTCCATAACTGATACAAAGAACATGCACAGTTTGAGAATGATATGTTAAAGGTTGTAAAACATATTAAGGATATATTTACTTCAAGCATTACAATTTCGTAGTTTGACTTGGTTTGTCAACATGCATTTTGCTCAACATAAACATGTATAGACTCAAAGCACAACATTTTAAATCAACTAGATACAATTTCCCATACATTGCATAGAATCTGAGGGATATGTTGTACTTGTAATATTCATGCTTGCTATTGATTTTATAGTTTATATCGATAGTTAGCGAGTTTAGTTCATTCGTTCATTTGTGTTAACATCGATAAAAAGTATCATAATGAAACCACATAGTCGATAAATGATGACATACTGATAAAGCTAGAGACTGGAAATGCAGATAGAAATCAAGCTCATAGCAATTTAACGTGAAGTTAATCTCTCGATGCATGAACGAACGATCTAATTGCATATTTCTTGGTTCTTTCACACATTGTTTGCATATCAGGTTCGCTTGTGCCATTCGAAATAGCATGAATAATTTACTTAAAACTTTAATGATAAGAACTTCATCGTAACATATAAGCAGCCCAATAATATTAATGTAAGGCTTCTGTTCTAACTAAAAACCACCTCTAAAGTACAGAAACACATAAAATAGTTCCTCAAAACCCTAATCACGATCCTAATACATTTCAGTGTCGACAAAATTTTAACAGTGATGCGGATTGAGAATATAAAAACAAGAAAATGATGCAGAGGAACCGTACAAGATCGAATCAGAGGAGTGAGGAGGGAAGGATATGGAATGAGGGAGAAAGTACCTGAAGGGTATATCAGAGATGAAGGAAGCAGTGAGCCAAGCCCAAAGAGTCCGAGTCAAGGGAGCGAAACGGGATGGGAGTGCCCTAAAATCCAATTAAAAAAATGGAAACGAGAGCCACAGCCTACAAGCCTTATGTTTTTGGTTTGGTTGGTTCACTAAAGTGAAGTGACAAGCTATACATAACATTAGTTTGAACCGATTGGTTGTACATTTCGTCTATGATAATACTTACATAAGTAATCTGATTATCTCCATAAATGTAATGCTAATTATATAGCATTTTATACATGAAGGTTTTCACATGCATGTAATAAATAAAAGACATTAATATCCTTATAAAAACCTTTAACATTCTCTTGTTGTCTCTCATCCCTAACTTTGTCTCTCACCCCAACCCCACAATCATCTCCCATCCCAACCCCCCGCCATCATCTCCCATCATCTTTGTCCTCTCAAATCGCTGTATCATCTTCGGGCTTTATCTTCGACGGTGAGGATGTGATGTAACATCATCATTAAAGGTGGTCACAAATTTGGGTTCGCCAAAATTGCTACCTTCTTGTTAGTAGATCTTGTTCTCCCAATTCACTAAAATCACCATCATTTTCTGCAACCTTCAATCTTTTTTTTGTTTTTGCTTTTAATGGCTTGTCTTTTGTTGAGAGGAAAAATGTTGATGGAGGGAGTGGTGGCCTGAAAATGACAATGCTGGTCAGTAAGGATGAAAGCAGAAAGAAGGAGAGGGTTTTTTTTTTTAATTCAATAACATTTTAGTTATTTCCCATTTATTTGTATTTAAGTAAATATAAAAAATAAATATATTTTTCACATATTCATTACCATACTAAACAAACCTACATGTAATCATAATTCCATCACTTCTCCCCATACCTTTCATATCACATTACCTAACCCCTATTGTAATTGAACCAAATAACCTATTAGGGATAAGTTTTTAAATGAAGGGAAGAGATGCAAGAAATTTTAATCCCTTCCTTACCAATTTCCTTTAAATTAAGATTTTTTTAAAGAAAATAAAGTATTTATTACTTAATTTTTTTTAAATTAAATAAAATTTTATTAAAATCTATTCAATTTCCTCCCTTTCAATCCTACTATATAAAAAAATTTTAAAATTCCTCCATTAAAAATTCCTCAAGGTAAACCAAACACAGGAAAACTGTGAAATGCTCTTGGACGATCAGCGTAAGTGCACCACCTACGCTTTGCTGGCTATCCCATAGTCATTGTTATTTAATAATAATATGATAAATATATAAGATGTTAAATTAAATTATACATGTATGATGTTGTTATTAAAAATTATGTGTTTATTATATTTGACTTAAAAAGTATTATAACAAAAATATAAAAATAAGGATAATGGACCTTTTGACCCTTAAAGTTTTCCTTAATTTTCATATTGATCGTTATGATTTTATTTAGATTAAATAACTTCTTATAATTTTATATCATTAAAAAGTTAATTTTTAATATTTTAAAAACTTAATATTTTAATCCTTCTATTATCTAAGATCGTATTAACACTATTAAAATTGAGATGACGTAACTAATAATTAATATACTTGGATTGATATATAGATAATTAAGACTAATTATATTGTATTTTTTTAAAAAAAAAAAAAGCAAACATCCACTAATGATTTAGAATTTTATTATTATATTCCTGCATTTTTAAAAAAAATAGTCCAATCAATCTTATAATATATATATTGGTCTAAATTAGCAAACTGTTGGCGCATTATATCAATTTTGATAGCATTAATGTCCTCTTAGAAAAGAAAGGGATTAATTACTAAATTTTTTAAATATTAAAGACTAACTCTTTAATAATACAAAACTATAAGAATTTATTTTATCAAAATGAAACTATAGGAATCAATATGAAAATTTGAAAAAAAATCTTAAAGGACCAAAATATTCTTTATCTCTAAAAAATAAATAAGTCTCATCCTTTTAAAGATGTAAGAGCATTATTAGCCCTTGAGTACAAAATGTGACCACTACTATTCTATCACATCTCAAATATTAAAAAAAAAACTGTTTTACATAGACCAATTTATTAGCTGAAGTATGATAAATTCATATAATTTATAGTAAAAATATTTTATCCAAAATTATACTCAATTAATATTTTTTTACAATAGATCAATTAATATTCAAATAGATGCTATATGATTTGCTTAATAAAAGATCCTATTGGGAAAATTATTTATTGCACCAAACATATAATTTTTTTCTTATATTTTTTAACACAACTCTCCCAAAAAATTTTTATAGTTGATACATAATATACTATTAAAAAATAAGAAGAAATAGAAGACCAGCTGTCAGGAGTTTAGGGTTAAAAGCAAAAAAAATAGATGTTATGACTATGAGTAAAGATATTGAAAAAAGAGAATCAATTACTATAACTCCATTAGTATGAAACATTATTATCGCTCAGATAAATTAAATGTGTACAATGATTTTTTTTTCCTGCTACAACGTCGACAAAAATTAAAAAATTGGACCATTATCAAGATTCCTCCACGGCTCCACTGGTTGAAGAGCCGAGGCATAGTGATACTGGTTAACCCGAGGGGTAACTTTAACTAGGACAAGCTTGTGTGATGAAGAAAAAAAGAAAATAAAAGAGAAAGGAGGATAAAAGGAGAAAAAAAGGGAATGGGGGCGGGGCGGGGTGGGGAAGGCTGTCACTTGTCACAAAAATGATTGAAATCCCTTTTCCAAGTTACGCAGACTGTTGAGGGCTCGTTGTTTCCGGGAAAACACTAACTCCCTTCGTACTTACTATTTTTCTCTACATTATAATATATTTTATGTTAATTATATGTATATTAAAAAAATTATTTTTTATTTAAAATTAATATAAAAAAATATTAATATTTTTCATTTTATTCTTATTAAATATCTTATTTTATTACTAATATAAAGTTATAAATGAGGAGTAAAAAAAATTAAAAATATTGGTGAAATGAACAAAAAAATTTAGCATCCTATATTTATATTTTAACCCAAATTTATTATACAAAATATCCTATAATACAGACCGGATGAAGTATAAAGGACAAAAAATAAAATACACAAACTAAGAAAAATAATAAAATTGTTTAGAATATAAAATAGTTATAAAAATATTCTTATTTAATGTTAGTAATTCTTACATAATATAATTAATATAAATGAATTGTATTGCTAGTTTATGAAAAAAAATGTCATCTTAATTAGTTTTTAAAAAATTATTAAATATATTAGATACATTCATGCATCCCTTTTATTTTAAAATATAAAAATTCTCCTAATTATTCCTTATATTTAATATCGGTGGTGTGAGTAGTAAATAAGAAAAAGCATGCGCACATATATATTGATTGAGGAAGATTAGCGGAAGTATCTTGTATATATAAATAAGAAAAATCCCTTATATATGTGTGTGTATATATATTTGTATATATATACACACATAATATTAGCAGAAGCATCTTGTATCGAAATCAGTTGGAGAAGTGGTCTTTGATGCCAAGAAATTAATTCCTACGTGCTTCAACAGGGTTATTGATTGAGGAAGCAATAATTAATGTTACAATTTCAAGTGATTTTGTAACTCTTCTATAGAGTCTGTTTGGATAAGTGTCATAAGCGATTATGAGCCCAAAAAAATAGCTTATGCTGGAATTTCTCAAACACCCAGCACTTTGTAAAAAGTGATTATCCCTTTTTAAGCTTATTTGAAATAAACTGGCCTTGATAGATTTTCATAATCTATTATGTAGTCAATATGATCGTTGGGAGCATTTATGGGGGATTATTAATTTTTTACCTACCATGTTCCAAAAACACCCTGACCTTTGTTTCCCATCTCCGCGTCTCTCAAACCTAAGCGTCCTCTTGCACGTCCTCCACAAACTGTCCTCCACCTTCTACTCTGGATTCATCACCGTGTCAAACACATCGGCCTCTCCTGTGCACTCCTCCAGAAAAGCTTGCTCTACCTTCTCTTTTCTTTGTCTTCACCACATCTGAAACACAGTTTGGCCTCTCGTGCAAACTAATCAAGAAATCTATCCTTTGCGTTGTCCCTTGTCTCAGACCCAGCCAGCCTGTCTTACGATCTCCTCCATCAAACCAACCTCTGCCTTCTACTTTCTTGCTCATCACCGTCGTGAAATCTCCGTTGTTGCTCACCAATATGGACTCTTGTCAGCGTTCAGAGAATCCTTCCACTGCCTGAAGTTCGATTTGTGTAGGTGGACTTCGATCTATGCATGCGAGAGTCCTGCGAGCCACTTCACCCTGGATCCCTTCGATCTCTGCACACAAGGTTATGTTCCACTTCTCATTTTGCTTGATCTGTCAGATTTGGACTTCAATATAGGTATTCGTCCTCCATTTTCTTCTTGGTTCCCTGATCTAATATCTCTCACACTCCACTATTGTAGGCTTACAGCTCCACCGTCCTCCGTGGTTGTGCTTGTTGCCTCATCCTCCGTCTTCTACCTTCTTGGTTATGCTTCCTCTATCAGTACCTCTCCCCTTCTCTCTGTTTCTATTCTGCTTTATACTCAAAAGAAACCAAATTTCCTATCAATCATCAAATGTTTTATTATGTTTCTCCCACTTTCTCCCTGTTTGCGTTCACGTGGCTAGCATGTTGTTGGAAAGAACCTGTATATGTTTAGGCTAAACCTCGTTAAGGTTTATTACAATTTTAACTCCATGTGATCACAATTTGTGACAGCAATGATAATTACCTTTTATGAGGTGCAATGATCCTTCCAAATGTATGAGGATGATAATTAAAATTTTCTGTATGCTATTTGTTATTGGCTTACACTGCAACTTGGTTACACCAAAAAACAAGAAAAGAGACACGTCGGAGGAGTCATTACATTAGAGGTATGATATGAACTTCTTAATTATATGGAGTGCATGGATTAAATAGTAATTTTCTAATTTTCTCCCAAGTCATTTCATTACGGGATCTTAATGGTCTATTTTTGGTTGCCTCTTTCATAGATTATGCCTAGATTCATAATGGTTGTTCAAATTTTTTATTCTTTAAATCTACTATGTTGTTACTTGTTCCCATGCATTCTGGTGCCTGTTTGACTAGTAAGTAAGAAAGTAATGGGAGAACATTAAGTTACTTTAAGCATTATGGCTTGCTTTCCACAATAGAAAAAATGGAATTATAAGGAAAATAAAATTCTTCATTGCATTCCGTGTGATTCCTTTATTGGTTAAGATGGTTGTCTAGAAAGTGCACCATATTCTAATGACTTTTATTCACTTAATTTGTCTATTATGATGCCTTTATTGTTGATTTACCACTTTATCAGATAACTTGACAACATCTTATTCATGTTTTTGAATTTTTATAGATGCACACGCACTCTAGCTTCAGTATGAATTTTCACTCTCTTCTTCTATCAACTGTGAAGCTCTTCTATCTATTGTTATACATGTTACCTTTTCTGGTCTTATTTTGTTTCTCTTATATCATGAAATTATGATGATGGATATTGGAATTACTTTTGAATGGAAAAGTGGCTAGCTTGCTAGAGGATATTATTGGATCAGTTAAGAACCATTCTTGTTGGTCTATTTTAAGTTGTGTTGGATAATAACGTTTGGAATTGGATAAATGAAGAGTATATTTTTCAGAGGGGAAAAAGAAGCAAATCTAGTGCCCAATTAGTGGTTATTAATGTAAATGAAGGGTTGAACTTTTTTCATAATGAAGCACTAAGTTTGCCTACTATTTTGTTGGTAACATCGGGAAGGAAACTACTGTTATATGTGGGTATAATTCCAAAGCATTTTGACAAATAAGTACCTCTTAGAGGTAGTAGCTCTGATAAAATTGACGAATTCAAGCTTTTGCTGTTCAGTTTAGAAGCTTATGATTATTTATGATTTATGTCTATTTCATATGCTCTCTTATCCATTTATATGGGATGCGATTTTAGTGTTTCCTTTCCTCTAGGAGTCTATTATAGAATTTTCAGCTATTATGAATTTATGAAGACTTAACCTTTTGTATATATGTAGCTTGCACCACAAATTTCAATTGACTCTTTGCGTTGATTCTGATTCTCATATTGGCTTTTTTGTTGTTATAGAAGTGTTGGTATAGCTGTCAAAATCGGCCAAGCCCGACAGGCCGGCTCGAAAAAATGAGCAGGCTCGGACCTCAATTTCAAGAGTAAATATATAATCCGGAAATTTTGAACCCGGCTTGTGGCGAGCCGGCCCTTGGAAAGCCCAAAACTTTTTTCTTTTTCTTTTTTTTTGTTTAAAATATTAAAAAATACATATTATTTTATTAATTAGTGATATATAAATTGTAAAATTTAAATATTATGCTAGTTTTTGATGAATTATGATGATAATTAGTTATATTAATTTAAATAATTGTATAAAAAAATTTTATTAAAAAATAAAAAAATATTTAAAAAAAAGCCCGTGGGTCGGTCTGTAGGTCTGATCCCGCGGGCTCGGTCTTGGTTTTCCAAGCCTGTTTGTCAAATCAGGCTTTTTGGCCCGACTCAATTTGGGCCCGGCCCGATTTGACAGTACTAAGTGTTGGATTCTTTAGCTAAACTTTATATTTATAAAGTCATGAGTAATGAGAAGATGAAAGGAACTTGAGACATGAATGCAACTAAGATTTTGATCAAACCATGTGTGGAACAAGTCCAAAAGGGGCAGTAGGGTAGTAGTCTAAATAAAACTGGATGGGTTGCTGTAGTAGCTGGGTTTAAGGAAAAGACTGGTAGGAACTACAATATGGGACAGCTTAAAAATAGGTTGGATGTCCTAAGAAAAGATTAGAATTTATGGTGCAAGATGCTAGAGAAAGAGTCAGGAGTGGGGTGGCTTCCTGGGCAACAAACTATTGATGCACCTTATTCATTGTGGAAGAAAAAGATATCGGTATATAGTATACTTTATTTGATGTTATAATATGTCGAGTTTATTGAACTTTTATATAATATGTCATACTAATTATATGTAAATATGCAGAAAAATCAATAATATAAGAAATTCAGATATAGAGGACTTCAATTTGAAGATGAATTAACAATTTTATTTAGAAGTGGGGTGCATGCATGGACACCCTCGTCTGGGACATTACCTGATGATGTTGGAGAGGATGATGATGTGTACCGTTCATGTGTTGACTTACAGGAAGGATCAGGAGATAGTAAGGAAAATCTTAGTAATGATATTATCACTCCAAGTATTGGAGTGAGTTCTGATCTTAGGGATATGAACTTAAACGCTTCGCAGAGATACTCTAGTGAAAGAAGCATTGGCAAGAGGAAGAGAGTGGGACCTTCAAAAAGCAAGAAAAAATAGAAAGCCATAAATGCAAGGCTGGTGGTTGATGTTATTAGTAGGATTGCTGATGCACAAGAGTCGCGAGGAAAATGAAAGGCTGCAACATCTATGGGTGAAGTCATGGCCGAACTAAGTTAAATAGAGGCTATCCATAGTAATGTTGAATGGTATTCAAAATGTTGTGAAGTGTTTTCAGACCCCACTAAGAGGGATATCTTCGTACATTTAAGACATGATAAGGAAAAATTGTTAGCATGGTTGAAGCTTGCAGTTTCTAGAATTTAGAATGTTCAACTTTAGTTTTACATGTGACTGCTAGATTTGCCAATTTAGGATGTTTTGCTTTGTTACCTTATGTCTCTTTTGTGACTTTTATTAACTTTGTTCTAAATGTGAAATCTAGAATTGCCTACTTTATATTGAAGTCTTGTTTAATTAATTTTCAAAGAATTGTGATTACTAGACTATGGTTTAAATATTTATTTTCATCTTCCACCTTACAAAAAAAAAAATGGGAGACTCAGATTCCTCTAAAGATGATTTTAATGAAGTTGCAAATGTCACTACATTAGTTGGATTGTATATTGTAAATTATATATGTAAAGAGTCTCAAAGAACTAATGAGTATACCGGTCATTTATAGGTAAATGAATTTTTACAAGGCCACCCAATTTGTTATTATGAGATATTTCGTATGGAAAAGAATATGTTTTATCAACTTTGCACTGAATTGGTAGAAGAACATAGGCTAAAGGAAACTAGGAGAATGAAGGTATAAGAAATATTTGCAATGTTTTTGAACTTGGTTGGTCATGGGATGGGAAATAGGATGTTACAAAAGAGATTTCAACATTTAGGAGAGACTATAAGCAGGCATTTTCATCGAGTCTTACTAGCTTGCCTTAAACTATCAATGAAATATATCAAGCTAAAAGATGATAGATTTTGTGGTGTACCATCAAAAATATGACATGATAAGCGATATTGGCCGTTTTTTGGGAATGTTATAGGAGCTATTAATGGTACTCATATTCCATGTGTTGTCAGTCCTAGTGAACAACCAAAATTTATTGGAAGAAAATGATATCCAACACAACATGTAATGGATGTATGTGATTGGGATGCTTTACTTTTGTATTGCCTGGATGGGAAGACACTGCAAATGATACTCGTGTTTTTGATAATGCCCTCACAACTGCATCCATGAATTTTCCTCACCCACCTCTCGGTATGTTTCTTGTTCATACCTTTATTTAGTGTAAGAGTCAAAATTACAAATAACTAACAATATTTTCATTGATTATCAGGTAAATATTATTTGGTGGATGCTGGTTATCCAACACCAATTGGATATCTTGGTCCATACAAACGTGAGCGCTACCACCTTCCAGATTTTCGGCGTTCATTTGGATATGCAAACAATAATGAACGATTTAATTATTACCATTCAAGTTTAAGATGCACAATAGAAAGGATTTTCAGAGTTTGAAAGAACAAATTTCCAATTTTACATCGAATGCTTAGCTACAAATTTCAAACACAAGTTCAAATAGTATGTGCAATAATGGCTATACACAACTTCATTAGAAGGAATTCCCAAACAGACTCTGAATTCTTATGGTTTGAAACTGAAGATATAGTTGAGTATGAAGATGGTAATCATGGTTATGAGTATCGACCCTCAACCACAAATTCAACTATGACATCTTCAAGGGAAATGGATTATATTCGTGATTTAATTAGAGATTAAATTGTATTATCTTTATAAGAAAATTAGTAATGTATTATTCTTTTTTAATATTTAATTTTATAATTTTTAATTTTAATTAATATATACAAGACCATTTGTTATGTAATATTTTCATATTATTTATAAATTATAAGTTTAATTAAAAAACTATTAAATTTTTATTATTCACCTACATAATTTTATTATGTATTAAATGATTCATTTAAAAGAAATTATAATCATTTAAGCACCAAGGATATTTTAGATATTTCAAGTCATTATCTATTCAAAAGTGATTTTGATCAAATTATTCAAACATAATCAATTATGGAAAATCACTTCTGAATTAAAAATATCCAAACACAATTCACTTATCCTCATAATCACTTATGAATAATCACTTATTTTTATAATTACTTATGAATAAGTTAATCCAAACACACACTATGGATACTAAAAAGATATTGTTAAAGTCTTTAAATTTGTCCCAAATTTAATTTATTTTTTAGGTTTATCCGTGTACAATCTCTCTCCCATTGTCTAATTAATGAAGAATGTTTATGTAAAAATTTTATTTAACAATCCAGATATCAGTTATATTTTAGATTATAAAATTTCTTTCATAAACAATTTATATTTGAACTCGGAAGAAGCAAAATTTGATAGGAATGATTTATGTTTGTTACAAACTTCTATAATTACACCTAACCTTGATTAATTCTCTAATGAATATTCTCTCAAATAACAAAGTGCTTGTTCATAACATATATAAATAATATTAAATATAACAGATTGATGCATGCCATCTCTGCCGTATAAAGAAATCATATCAGATACAAACGATAGGCTAGGCATCCTTTAGAGTTGCAAAATAACTTTCAAAGACAACATGTGCAATAGAAACTATGTGATGTTTGTGATTGTATCGAATAAACAAGTAGCACGGAAGAACTAGGGCTTGTTTGGTTACTGAAAATATTAGAAATGAAATGAAATGGGATCATAAGAAAAGGAATGGAATGAAATAATGTTCACTATGAATTTGTTTAGTATGTCATTAAAGAAGATTAGAAAAATACCTTATTGTTTGGTTATTGAAAAGGTTGGGAATGAAATGAAATGGGATGATAAGAAAAGGAATGAAATGAAATGATAGTCACTATGAATTTGTTTAATATATTATTAAAAAATATTAGAAAGATACTTATTGTTTGGTTACTGAAAATGTTGGGAATGAAATGAAATGAGATGATAAGAAAAGGAATGGAATGAAATGATAGTCACTATGAATTTGTTTAATATATTATTAAAGAATATTAGAAAGATACTTATTCTTATAATTAATTAAATAAAATAAATTCAAAAAGACAAAAATATCCCTACACAAATTGTTTATTCCTGCCTCATTCATTTCTTTTTTCACAAATCTAAATCCAAATCTAAATCATATCTAGAATCAAAACAAAAAAAGAATTAGACTATATATTAATATGAAAATACAAATTCAAATAAGATTTCATCTACAACTCATCCAGAATCAAAATCAAACCCAAATACAGACTAAATGAAAAAATAAAAAAAATAATGAAATAACAAAAAAGCACATGTGACATCTTCGAAATTCAGCTCCTCTATCTTTGACCCTTCAGACCCATGGCTCAAAGAACAATGAACCAGATCGAAGATGCAAAAATAGTAAGGCAATAATGAAAAAGATGAAGAATGGAGAGAACAAGGAACCATGGAGGAGAGTACAAAACCAGATTTATAACTTTGGCACCACCATTTTAGGTTGTTCACAGATAGAGATGACGGGGAGGCAAGTGTGAAAGGGAGAGGCGAGTATGGGCTTGGCATGTCATTCTCAGTGGCTAGCGTTCATGGTTGTCCGCGAGAGCTTGGCGAGGGAGGAGGTGATAAAGCTTCATGGTTGCAGATCTGTTGAAGGTCGATCATGGAGAGGACGAACTATGGAGAGGAAGGATGATGTGATGGCTGTGGGATCAGGACACAAGGATGATGAACAATCGTGAGGAAGAAGATGAGAAAGAGGTAAGATGGTCAGATGTGGATTCCCAAAGGCTGGAATGAGGATTGACAATGTTTTTTAATGGAATGGGGACTCTCAAAATTTTGATAACTTCCACTCCTAAGGAATGATCATTCCCACCCCTAAATACCAACTAAACAAATTTCATCTGGTAATAGAATCCCGTCTCCCATTCTTGACCCATCAAAAATTGAACCAAATGGGCCCTAGATTTTCAGTGAATGCACAGTGTCCATTGGTGATAAAGAGTCATTACACCTCAAGTGCTTTAGCAAATGTACAAGTGAAAAAAGATAAGTTATAATTATTTGGTATTTTAGTTTTAATATATATCATGTTACCCTGAATTTATGCTCAGTGAAAAAATGGTTATATATAATGTGTCATTTTTATATGGTCTGACACAACACAAATAATGAACAACATAGAGCATATAACAAACTAGCCGACTTGGTGTTGCAAAACTAGCTAGCCATGTCACCGAGACTCCTAGTAATAGTAGTAGCCCTAACTCTCTTTGCCCATGTTAAAGTTAGCTTAGCCAATCCCATCATATTGTCATATCCATTTCTTTCTCTGACAATATGACTAATCTCAATCGACCCTCCAATCCCTCTTAAGCTATCTCTTGATCCTTTGCATATATTATATATGAACCTGATCATGGTCCCAAGCTCCAACACTGCACACTTTAAGTCCGTATCTATTATAGCCAGCTTCCCACTTCTGTTCTTCATTGGCATTAGGTAAATCTCACATCTAGCCCAACCAGTAGAGATCTTACAAGAGAGTGTGAGTGTTGAGATATAAAGCCCACACTGCCAAAATGGATGGCCTAATTGAAGCATGTTATACCTGTTGTTCTGGTGGCTGGGGTTAGTTACTTAGTACTTACTACTCCCTCCATTCTACTGTTGTGTCATTGATTATTATGCATCAATCAAGACAAGAGATTTCACAAATAAAGGTTAATTTAGTTAATAAGTATATGACTCGTATTTATAAAGACGTGGGTTCAAATTCTACTATTGATGTAAAGACCTTATTAGTGGTAATCTAGATATCTCTATAAATGTTCTTTAAATCTTGAAGTGTGTCTTAATTCTAATAAACTTTTAAAATCCAAGCCACCTGAACTTTTATATATCAAAACAAAGACAACAACTTTCATTTTGGAACGATAGATTGAACGCTTTTTGATATTGTCACTTGTACATACGTGTAATTATTGTTCATATTCCCTATTTCTATCATGCATGCACATGTGTGTATCTTTTCTACGCCACATTCAAACTTGACGCCATTAGCAACTAAATTTTTCTCCTCCGCGTGGATGCGTGGGGAGACACGGGGGATATTTTATTTAATTCTAAAATAGATGAAATTAAAAAAAAATTTATTATCAACTCTCCATATTCCAAAAAAAATATTGATATCAAATAATATTGATTAAAATTAATATATATTTCAAAATTAACAAAAAAGTGAATTCAGCAAAAAAAACAGAAAGAATGTGGGACTCATCTAAAAAAGTAGGAAAAGATTAATCCATCCTGTAAAAAAATAAATGAATAAATGAGAAAAAATGAAACTCATTTAAATAAAAAAGAAAAAAATCAAAAAAAACTTAAAGGCACACAACTCAAAGGGGTGAAATCACACTGTTTAACTAATAGACAATGCGACTCCATTTTACTTTTTAATTATATATAGATTATTATGATGTTGTTGAATTATTTGTGTGATATGGCCAGGAGCCGGCATGCCGAAAATTAACATAAGCCTCGAAGTCCAACATTTTATTATTGTGCCCATATGCAAAAGCTGAATCACTATTCAATACGGTGGAAAACTTCAGTTATCAGAATCACACACGTACTATTCATCTTCTCATAATGATGATAATAATATGAGAGTATTAATAACTTAATATATATAAACTTTTAAATTAAATTACTCAATGACAAAATGTTTTAACTTTATTTAATTTAATTTTTAAGTAAAAGAGATTTTTATTAAGCAAAGTCATATTTATTAAATTCATTGATGAGGCATATATGAAAATTTATAAGGTCACCAAATCACCATATATATATTTATTCAAGTGTGATTTTTTTAAAATAACGTTGTCTAAATCAATTTCACAATGTCAAGTGAATATATACAAATAATTTAATCAAGAAAAAGTTTAGGAGATTAAAATTTAACAAAAAAAATCGAAGATTGAATGATTACAATTATAACAGTGACAAATCACATAACTTACGATCAATCTCCTCATTGGTCTCTTGGCTTCAAGCATGTGACGGATAATTCCCAACATATTTACTATATAAATTCCTTCTAGGCTCTCCTGCCTTTTTTTTTATTATTATTTTAAAAATGGTGGATGTCAATGAGAGATGGAGACTCTAAAATCACCAAAAGAGCGTGGAAAGACGTAAAATGAACACAGAAACAACTATACAAGCCAAAAATGAATTAGGGCATGTTTGGTTGCTTTTTTTCAAAAACAAATCATGATTTTCAATTATGATTTTAAAAAAAATATGTTTGGTTAAACACAAATTGTCTTTTTTAAAAATAAAAAATAGGTTAAATTATAATTTTGAAAAAGAAGAGAGATTGTTACTTTTTCTTTTCTAAAATCATAGTTTTGAATAAAAAAGTAAATATTGACTTTATATTATACATCTAAAAGTATTTTTAACTCTTATTATTTAAATAGACTTTTTTATCAAACTATGATTTTACAAAAAAAATATTCAAATATAACAACTTATAACAAATTTACTTTTATTAAATTTCATTTTTACAAACTTCATTTATTTTAATTCCCTTTTATAAGACTGAAAACAACGGCTCTTATGAGATGGAAATGCGCGTCTTGCATGTTTAGTTTACTCCTAAATACAGCTATATCATTATCAATGATCTTAACCAAGGAAGCAGGTGGGGGATGGTGACAGTTTATAATTAATTAATCTATTCTAATCTAACAATTTATTGATCAAATATTTAGTCTAATTTTTAAGTGCAAATTATTGCTGTCCATCATTCATCTAATCAATGATCTGTGATAGTGACGGTTATAAAATATCTGTTATAATTAAAATATGGTGGACCAAACAAACCAACAAAGAAAATGTACCTCAAAAGTCAAAAGATCCCCCGAAGCACATTTCTTAAAGCTTGTGTGATGTCGATGGTCTTCAAAATGAAAAATTGGTAGGTATTTTTCTAAAAATTTTAAACTCAATAAAACATTTTATTTACATAACACTATACGCTATAAATGATAATAAAATGTGGGTGTGTAAGAATTTTATTTTTATAGTCAGAAATTGATTATATATAATATAATTTAAATATAAAGGAGAAAAGTAAATTTTATATACAATCATAATGTCACGTATATGTCATACTTCTATAACTGCATGATCATATGAGATATGCAATTTAATCATGCACGATATTTTATATAATAAAGCAGCGGGTAATAAATAGAAATGTGAGACTTGCTCACGTAATAAGTAAATAATATTTTATTCTATTCTAATACTTTTGTTAAAAAATGATGTAAATAATGTGATATATATTTTCAAGAGTATATGAGAAATTGTTATTATAAATTTAGTTATCAAAATTTCTATCAGGTTGTACAGGACACGTAGGCAAACCACGAATTGTTATTAAAAATGAATTGCTTGCTAAATGTAAATGCTTTCACATTCATAGTTGTCATTTTCGGTATTTTCAGCCATTAATTTGGAAGATATACTTGACCCTTATTTTCTGGATTCTCATTTTGCAAATGGTGAGCACGTGGAGACTGGCGGCAGGAGAAAGCCAGAAAGTCAATTATCTTGGCGTGTCATCACGTCCTTTTCTTCGCTTTGAAAATTTCTTTTTTGGCAGAGTAGTTTATTTATTCTTACAATTTCTTTTTTTAAGATAAAGAAACATGGATATAGAAAACTACTTACTACAGCTATGCGTTCATATTTAAAGTTATTTGACAATGCGCATCTGCTATTCAACATCCTTGAACTACAGGTATCTTCAGGCAAAAAAAAAAAAAATAGGGGTATCTCCGCGTGGCGAGCCATGTAGAAGATTTTTTTTTTTCCATCAGGTATGGAGATTTTGTCAGGCAAAAAAATCATTTAATGCAAAAACTTAATAAATTTAAGAATTATATCATACTAATCTAACCTCAAACATTATCATGATTTATGCAACAAAGATAAAGATGGATATGATAACCCGAGAGGAGTCTATAAACAAATTAAATTGATTTGCGTGTTTTTGTTATTAAATGGTTCATTCTCCCTTGCATTGTGCATGTGGTACTATTGGTCGTATTTTCTCCTCTCCAAAATATGTCACGTTTTATAAGATGTCTTGGTTTGAAATATAGGTTATTTTAGGAGATGTATGCTATATATAAATTAATTTTTCATTTATGCCCCTATCTATAATTAAGAAGGTGAGAGATAAAAGGGTCAATGATTCACATGAAATTAAATATAATTAATAAAGACAATGATGAAAAGCATTGGAATTTTTGACAAATTAAATGATATATATAACCAACTTTTAATTCTTTCTGGTGTGAGGGAATTAGAAGGAACATATATTTTGAATTAAAGAAAATAGTAATTACAAGAAATATTGCATTTGGAACCTAAAATTATCATCTTTTTCTTCTATTTTGAACTTTTTTTTTTTTGGATCTAATCAAAGACGGAGGGAGGCGGACATGGGCAAGCTATATACTCCCCAAGTTATTTTACTTTCATTTTATATCATATGTATTTTTATCAATTTTTTCATATATTATATGGAGATTATACTTTCTCGAACCCTAAATATAAAATACTTTTAACTACTTTACACATCTTAAGAAAATTAGTTAAACCATTAAATTTATTAAGAATTTTCAATATTTTTCACTATTTACTCTTATTAATTACATTAATTGATCTCATACTTCTGATAACATTTATCTTTTACATAATAATTATAAGTTAGGAATATGAATGAAAAAAATAACTAATGCTCTAGACCCTACAAGATATCTTATATTTATGACTAAATAATGTTTCTATAAGATATCTTATATTTAGAACTAGATGGAGTATATGTTTGGCCTCCCCAAAATTATTTAGTTAAATGTGTCAAACATATATATGAGAAAAAATATAATTTCTTAGAGTTTATATTTTTGGTCAATATATAATGATGTAGAAAATTATATTAAAAATATATATTTTTAATATATATTTTTTAGTTTTCCTTAAAATTTATATAAAATCATTTTTTTCCATAAGTTCCCCCCCCCCACCCTATTTACCATGGCTCTGTCTCTAATTAAGCTGATTCTTTTATTTTAACATAAATAGCACTTCTATTCTTAAACTATTCATTAGCTAAAGGTGTATGATTTGGTTGATCGATTGGATTTAGAATGCAGAACCTGATGATTATGAATTTTGATTTATAGTTTCAACAAGTTGTGAATAATTTGATAGTGCAAAGGAAAAAGATAGATGGCCAAAAAAAAAAACGGGAAAAAGATAAGATGCAAATATGTCCTCTGATACAGTAGTTTCAAAACGGCATTTGTCTTGATACTAGCAATTAGTGATATTTAATGTATTTGACTAATTTAATGGATTTCATTAAGAACAATTTTAGAGATTATTTGAAATTGTGGATAAATTTAAAAAATAACTAATGTTAACTAAATTTATACCATTATCATACTTCCTTTTTTTTTAATTTAATTAAAAAAAAAGAGAGAGATGTGGACACAAAGGGGAGCCACGCACGGTGCGTGTCACATTCCGAAGTGGCTTCCATTAGAAAGGAGTATTTAGTATGTAAGAGAAAAAAACTTTTAATTTTATGTCAGTTTGGTGATGGAAATGAAAAAACTAAATGAAAATGGGAAAGCTTTCTCTCTCAAAGAACATGATAAGTTCATTTTTCAATAAATTCATTTTATTATTTATTAATTGCAATTTTATTTTTAAATTTTTTTTCTTAAATTCATTTTTCATGTATCAAATGCAATATAAGGCACTGAAGTTAGATTCACAAACAACAAAAAGCCCAAGTAAGTAAGAGGCAATGATTCTGGTCCCAATGTTTGAATTAGGAGGTGGTCGAAAAGAATGGGGCATTCAAGCAGGCAAGCAAACCAAAGGATAGCGTTTCAGTGTTAAAGAATACGTAGTCCCTCTGTTTTTATTTATTCTACATAAATTAATAAAATTAATTGAGGTTAGTTTGAGATTTTTAATTTAAAAAAATTGTTAAAACATTTCAATATTAGCCTCATTAAATTGTAATTCATCATAATTATATTTCCCTTAATCTCTCTATAGCTTTATCCATCATTAATGTTTTGAGTAAAATTGGAAAAATAATTTCTGCTAAAAAATTTGAAAAATAATTTAATGCTCTTTAAGTATTCCAAAGTGACTATTTAAAATAAAAAAAATTCTAAAATATACCATATAAATAAAAATTGAGGAAGTATTAAAAAAAGTAGGAGCAAATAACATAACATCGGGTTCACAAGGATATATCTATTGAAGAGAATCTGGTGGACTTGAACCGGTGTCCAAGTCCATACATAGGCAAGCTTAGGGAGACGATGCAATACAAAAATGTCTAATTTTCACACAGAAACAACAGGACATCAGTGATCCATGCAATTGACCTATCATTATCTTATCGTAGTGGTTGATGAAAGACAGAGCCATGCTAAGATACTCAAAGTGTGGAGGTTAGCCAAATTATTTCATGCATACTGTAAAGCTAATGTGAGACAGGTTTACAGCTGCAGATATCATAGGAGTATATTTAGGGAATATTAATGATTAGGATATATGCTTTATACATTGCATGGAGGAGACCTGTATTATTTATAACCAATAAATAATATACTTTGTTATAGATTTTATTATATACTATTAAAATTGATATACTCACTAGATGTGGAATTGAATAATTTGCATAAAGTCTTAAATGATATAAGTCCTACAATATTAAATTTGATAGAAAATAGGACACAAAAAATAATACTCCCTCCATGTTATAAAATATAAAAAACAAATAACTATATCATTAGAATTAATAAAATAGTCACACAACCTAAATATGTCGTAAAAGAAATTTTTTTCACATATACTTTCATTTAATTCTCCTTGTAAATTTAAATTGCAAATAAATCTCTCTTACTTAACTCTCATCATAAAAATAACTTTACTTTAATCATAAGTAAAATTAAAAAAAATACATTAATTAATCAGATAAAACTTATTTACCTTTTATATTTTAAAATAAAAAAAAAATAAAAAATGCCTCATATTCTGAGATGGAAGGAGTAAACATTAGGAAAATGAAACTCAATACAAGCTAAGTAGTGAGTACTATATCAATCAAGTTTTCATTCATAAGACTAACTTCCTACAGAATTATTAAATTATATATATAAATATTCCAATTCTTCTTCTTTTTTTTAATGGACATTATTCCGATTCTTAGTGTTGTTCTTTGTTAGCGTTTCTTTTTCCTATAAAAAAAATAGAAACCTTTTACTATAAATTTCTCGTTAACGCCTTCACCCGCCCCTTTGGTTTATTTGGTTCAAAGGAGGAAAAGAGAGGGAAGAGATTTTAATGGAGAGAAAGGAAGGGGAGGGAAAAGAAGGAATTTTAATTTTACCTCGTTTAGAAGGAAAATGAGGGATTTTAGTGGAAGAATTTTAATTTTACCTTATTTGGGTTAGGAGGGGAAATGAGGGAAAATAATTATAATTTGACTATTATACCATTAATTTATTTAAGTTAATATAAGGACAAGACTGACCAGTACATTGTGTGGCCGAGTAATGAAAAAATGAAGAGTATTTTGATCATTTTGGACACAATAACATTTTTTTCCCCTAAATTACCCCAATTTAGAGGGAAAATATATAGGGGGAAGGGAGGAAAAATTTTAATAACATTTTCCCTCCCCTTCCTTTCCCTTTCCCCCATTTCCCTCCAACAAAACAAACCATTAGATTCTTTTTTTTTTTTTACCAACCCTACTAGCCAGGTTGAATAAATTAGCTGCAGATGGGAGGCTAAATGATATTAATGACAAAATATCAATTACCGTAATTTGAAAAATATAAGAAATTTAACAACATAAAAATTTATATCCTGATTTTAGTTCAAATTATAATTATTGCATTAGAATATTTTAATTAATTTAAATATATTATTTAAATTTGAAAATAAAATCGCCTAATTTTAATTTACTTGATTATCAAGCCATTCATAACCTGAAACATTAGAGGACGAGTTATGGCTTGTGACAAACATCAGCTGCGGCAGATATTTTCATTGTGATTGTTATGGCTTGTGAGTATTAATTTATACGCATTTTAACTCCTTTCTTAAAAGCAAAACAAAAATACCAAAATTATTCACCGTATGATTCACTAATTTTTTAAAATAACGAAAAAGCAACTTTTTACGACTCAATATACTTAATTCTGTATCACAAGTTATAACTTGGATTGAGCATTAGGTTGCCGTGTTATATTTATGATAAGATAAATCAATGATAATTTAATCAAGTTAAGAGAAAAAGATTTGATTTTCTTTAAATTGTAGTACTGTATAGAAAAATCAAACTAAAAAAAAGTACTTCGAAGTCTGGCATTACTCAAATTCGAAATAGTTAATGATCAATATTATAAGTACTAAATAGTTGTTAAAAATGAAATGCAAATTTTAGTAATTATTATTAATTATTAACTAGATATATTTTCATGCATGCATGGATTTTTTTTTTCACCATCTGGATATATGAAATTTGAAAAATAAGTAATACTATTTATTTTTTAACAAGCAACTAAAAGTGTTCTATGGAACTAATTTCCCCTGAGATACTTAAGACAAATTATAACTTCTCATAATTAGATTTGCTGGGTTGAAAATCAAAATCTCAATAATTTAATTAAGGAGCAAAAACCCTACTATTTAGGGCTTATTTGGCAATCCGTTAGAAACCAAGTTTAGAGCTGAAACAGAGTTGATATTATGTGTTTGACTATTTTTTTGTAGTGCGGTGGAAATTCATACTCAATCCAAAATTCAGTTTTCCCATAGGTAGTTCCCTATCTGCTTCTCTATTAGGAAAATTTTTTTTGATTAAAAACATTTAAATATAATTACTTTTGTCAAACCAATTATCCAAATATAAACACATTAGTTCAAAATCAATTTTCATTATAATCATATTATAAAACCAATTACTACCTCTGGTCTTATATATAGGATCTTTTACCCTGATCCTAAATATAAGATCCTTTACAATATACGAGGTAATATTTATTATACATTTCCAGAAAAATGTCCCTATTTAATGTATCCAAAGAGAAAGAGATTAAATAAGGGTAGTTTTGGAAAAATGTTGGGATTTTTAGAGAAATCGAGGTGGTTAATTAGTTTTAATTCTAATTCTTAATCCGCATGATTCGGTTAAAAGGGTTTTATATTAAGAATCAGTATATTAATACTTCATTTTGATAAACTGAACCAAACAAGGAGTCACACTAATGTAAGTTACACTATTTCTTATTCTAAATTATTCTTAATGTAAGTCATCTTCAACTAACTCGTTAAAATTAAAAAATATTTATTAAAATCTTAAAATTTTTTTTAAAATTGATATAATTTTCATTCTTACCCCTAATAAATATATGATAAATTTAAATAATTCACTTTCTATCTCTTACTCATAATAGAAGTATTTTAAAAATAAAATAATTAATATTTTAAAAACTCTAGGTGACTTATATTTACAATAATATAATTATATATTTTCTATTAACATTAATACAGATGATTTCACTTCACACGGCGAGATCGACGCCGGAGAGAAACCGACAAACTGTTTAAATTGTATATGTTACGGCATCCGCGTGGCGCTTTTACAGTCGCTTTTGTCAAGTTTTCTAATTTGCTGATCAAGCACCATTATAGACTCGCGAGTTGAGAGTCTGAGATGAGTGTTCTGAACTTACTATTTATTTGTTGGGTCACACTATAAATAATATTATGATTTTTTTTTTTAAAGTGGGCTTAGGTCTGCACAAGACATCATCCCAACCAGAGGGTGCCAGGCGTCCAACATAATCCATATGGCTATACATCTACGATCACATTCGCTCGCTCACATTCCAATATTATCTTTATTTTGGACCTAATTTCTTCGTCACCTTCATTCTTTTTTTTTTTTTTATCCAAGTCACCTTCATTCTTTTACACCCCCATTTGTTTACCCACCCCCACTGGAATCTGAATGATTTTATTTTTTAATAAATTAAGTATATTTTTATATATTTATTATCAGATTATTTAGTAACAATATGATAAGTATATAAATCTTTAATAATATTACACTGTGAACAATAAAAAATACAACACAAAAAATTATATGGAGTTCATAGCATTTCTTTCTTTTTATGAAATTAAGAGTGTTAATATACTCTTCAAATTGAAAGTATCAAAATTCATAGAATTTGTAATTCTTGACAATAATACAATAACAATTAAGAAAAAGTATCACACAAGATAATAAATTTTTTTATGTGATTCACTTGGACGTGATTTATATCAAATTAGACATTATAAGTTGTGAAATTGTGCAAAGTGGAAAAAATAGCAAGACAAAAAAGTAAAAATTATCATGATATAACATAAAAATATAAATATAAATATAAATATAAAATATAAAAATTATAAAAAGTAATAATATTCATAAGTCATAATAATGCATTTTTTTTATTAACAAAAAGCTAAAGAATCATCCATAGCCGCGCATAATTGAACAGCTTTATTAAGGCAAAGTTCGAGGGAAATGAATGATTTGAATCAGCTGTTGATGATTTTGAGCACAACTAATTAGGGTCCGTTTGGATTTTAGTTAGTTAAAAATGAGTTTCAGTAGAATTAGTTTTGTAACGTAGTTATGATAAAAATTGATTTTGGATTAACTTGTTTATGTTTGGATGGTTTATTTGAAAATTAGTTTTGACAAAACTCGTAATTTTTCTTCAAATTGAGCTTAAACTCTATTCCATGATTAATTTAATTTACTTGAACTAAAATTTAATCTGTATTTATTTAATTAAAAACATAATATATCTGGTGTAATATTTTTTTACAAGTTATAGTCTATGGAGATTAAAGTTTTGAATGGATATTTTGGTCATTAAATAGAAGAAATTTTATGAAAATTTTATTTTTTAAAGTTTTTTATTTTTTTTCATTTTTATTAATCCATTTTTTTCTGACTTTAAAATAAACACAAATAAAAATGAAAAATTAAAACGGAAAAGCAGCTTCCCATTTGCTTCTTCTTCTGAGACTACGTTTTGAGACAAAACTCATTATTCAATAGAAAAGCAAAAAAACATTTATAAATTGCTTCAAACTCTATTTTCACCCCAAAATATGATTTCAAAAGTGTTCCCAAACGAGCCCTTATTCGATGGCCTTGCCCATGCCAGGCGGCGCTATCCATATAGTTAATGATTTTAGAGCATAAATTAACCTGGGACTTTTCTTAAATCTAGCGTCTCATATTTTATTCATTATGCTTGCACACATTATATTTGAAAAAAATAAAATAAAATTTTCTCAGTAACCTTTTTTTTAACAAAAAAAAATAGTCATTTGAGATTGAGATACCTAGAACATGTTTAGTAATGTTTTCTATTTTATTATTTTTAAAATAGTTTTTCAAAAATAAGTTTTTAAAATAAAAAAATTTGTTTAAATAATTGATCTTAAAATCATAATTAATAAGCGTTGAATGAATTATTCAAAATTTATAACTTTATCATTAATGAGATGGGTATTTTTCACATTTTTTTATATTTTTCAGAAAAAAAACTTAAGAAGGCCTTAAAAATATTCTAAGTTTTTTATTTTTTATTTTTTTATTTTTTAAAATAATTTATAAAAAACAAATTTATTAAACAAGTTTTTTATTTTTCTATTTAAAAAAAAAACTGTAAACACAATCACCCATGCCTTACGCATCTGCCCACGTTTTGTCACCGGCACGACTTTTTTTGGGGGGTTAAAATTCACCGGCACGACCTTAACCTTTTGGGATTTCCATTATCCGGTCCGGTTCATATAGACCAACCCCACAAGCGCAAGTGGGTGAAAAATAGCCCCTTGCTTCTGTTCTGGTAATAAATTCTATTGCCATCGAGGACTTATTTTATCTCTTCTTCTTTGCTCTGTTTTTTTTAGGCTATTTTTTATTGTTGTTATTTAGCCTTTTCCGATATCGGATTCGTGCATCATGGTTTTTTCCCGAAACCAGGTCGCCCCTCTGAAGCTCGATATGGTATTTCAATCTTCCTCCCACTCCTTTGACTCTGTATCCTCCGATTCTCTCTCTCCCCCTCCCTCGTTTTTTTTTTTTAATTTTCAGGAGCGAATTTGCTAAAGTTTATTATCAAGTTAATACCAACCTGTGCTTAGCTAGATTCTTGTTGACCGTGCTTTTGTTCTTCTTCTTTCAGCATTTTCGTTCAATTTCTTACAATTAATAGAAGGGTGCTCCTGCTTCGGATTGGTCTTCTGCTGTCGGGCTTTCGTATTTGGTTCTTTCTGATTCTGGTTCTCCTCTGAAGAGTGTTCAAGGTGCATCTTGCTTCTTCCTTTTTTTCAGCTCTATGCCTGTGCGTTTTGATTGATAATTAGATGATCATTATTTTCCTCCTCATACTTGCACCAGAACTATAGGTTGGTAGAAATTCTGAAGCTGCAAAGAAGGGAAATAAAATAACATCTCACTGGTTTTTCATAAATTCCTAGATGCCAAGATGATGGATCATAGAAAACTTGGCTTCTTTATATGTGGCTTTTCAATTTTGCCGTTGCTTTGCCTTTCTGCCACCTTCGTTCCACAAGACGATTACCTTATAGACTGTGGAGCCGCTTCAAATACGACAGTTGGTGGCCGCAATTTCGCCTCGGATGCGTTCTACAAGAATCTCCTTTCTACCGAGCGCGATGTTGTGGCTAATGCCTCTTCAAAATCAATCACTTCCTCTGCCGATTCACCTCTCTATCAAACGGCGAGAATCTTCAGTGGACCCTCAAAGTACAAATTCTCGATCAGCCAACAGGGTAGACATTGGATCCGTCTTTATTTCTATCCATTTGTGTATCAGAACTACGATTTGAGCACTGCAAATTTTGCTGTCACTACCCAAAACAATATTCTTCTCAGTGATTTCACTGCGCAGAAAAATCCTTTAGTGAAGGAATACTCTGTGAATGTGACTTCAGACACCCTTGTGATCACCTTTACTCCTTCCACCAACTCCATTGCTTTCGTAAATGCCATTGAAGTTGTTTCAGTTCCCGATGAACTCATTGCTGATGATGCTTCCACCCTAAATCCACTTGCAAGTTACTCTGGGTTGGTGACACTGGCATTTGAGACAGTTTGGAGGGTTAACATGGGTGGTCCAACTATCTCCTCTGCAAATGACACCCTTCACCGGACTTGGGTTCCAGACGAAAATTTTCTGGTCGAGCCAAATCTTGCTACCAATTTTTCAAATCCAACTGCTGTTAAGTATGTAGACGGTGGGCCAACAGAAAATATTGCTCCACGTTCAGTCTATGGTACTCTCACAGAAATGAACTCGAATGATCCTCGCAGTAATTTCAATGTGACCTGGCAGTTTGATGTGGATCCAGGATTTCAGTACCTTGTTCGACTTCACTTTTGTGACATAGTTAGTAAAGCTCTCAACGAACTTTACTTCAATGTCTATGTCAACTCCTACATGGCAGCTAAGGATTTTGATCTCAGTATTTTGAATAACAATGCTTTGGGTACTCCACTTTACAAGGATTTTGTTACGGCCTTAACTGATAGCAATAAAATTCATGTAAGTATAGGCCCTTCTACTGTAAACAATGATTACGCGAATGCCATTTTAAATGGGCTGGAGATCATGAAAATGAGTAATTCTAAGGGCAGTCTGAGTGTAGCAACCGCTGTGATTAGTACTTCTGGTTCAAACTCAAAGGAAAAAGTCGGCATTATAGTGGGTGTGGTAATGGGGACATTTGGTGCACTGATCTTGGCTGGATTTTTCTTCATATTGTGCAGAAGAAAACGTTTGGCACGACTAGGCCTTTCAAAGACATGGATTCCCTTATCTATCAATGATGGAACTTCTCATACCATGGGAAGCAAATATTCTAATGGCACAACACTAAGTGCAGCTTCTAACTTAGGGTATCGCATCCCATTTGTTGCAGTTCAGGAGGCTACTAGCAATTTTGATGAGAGTTGGGTTATTGGGATTGGTGGTTTTGGGAAAGTGTACAAGGGAGAGCTGAATGATGGCACTAAAGTGGCAGTTAAGAGAGGGAATCCTCGGTCCCAGCAAGGGCTTGCAGAGTTCCGAACTGAAATTGAAATGTTATCTCAGTTCCGTCATCGCCATCTAGTGTCATTAATAGGGTATTGCGATGAGAGAAATGAAATGATCTTGATATATGAATATATGGAGAAGGGAACTCTCAAGAGTCACCTCTATGGTTCAGGTCTCCCGAGCTTAAGTTGGAAAGAAAGACTGGAGATATGCATTGGAGCAGCTAGAGGACTACATTACCTTCACACTGGCTATGCCAAAGCGGTTATACACCGAGATGTGAAGTCTGCAAATATCCTGCTTGACGAGAACCTCATGGCCAAAGTTGCTGATTTTGGGCTATCAAAGACGGGGCCTGAAATTGATCAGACGCATGTGAGTACAGCAGTAAAAGGAAGTTTCGGATACCTCGATCCTGAGTATTTCCGTAGGCAACAATTAACAGAAAAATCAGATATTTATTCATTTGGGGTAGTTTTGTTTGAGGTTCTTTGTGCGAGACCTGTAATAGATCCATCGCTTCCTAGAGAAAAGGTTAACTTGGCAGAATGGGCAATGAAATGGCAAAAAAATGGGCAATTGGAGCGAATCATAGATCCTACACTTGTAGGGAAGATCAGACCGGATTCTCTTAGGAAGTTTGGAGAAACAGCTGAAAAATGCTTGGCTGACTTTGGTGTGGATCGGCCTTCTATGGGGGATGTCTTGTGGAATTTGGAGTATGCCCTCCAACTTCAAGAGGCAGTTGTTCAAGGCGATCCTGAAGAAAACAGTACCAATATGATTGGTGAACTCTCTCCACAGATCAACAATTTCAACCACGACGCAAGTGTTTCTGGTGCTCAGTTTGAAGCTTCAACCGTGGATGATCTGTCTGGTGTTTCAATGAGTAAGGTTTTCTCACAGCTGGTGAAGTCTGAGGGGAGGTGACTTTGTGGACTCTAGCTTCTATACTCTGCATTACATATCAACAGCACTCTTTCTTTTCTTTTTCTTTTAAATTTTTTATTTTAATGTTGGGTTGGTTTCTCTTCTGAATTCGGATCAGTAGCTGTCTGCTAGAGTGAGGCAACCATAGATTTGTAAAGATAGACCAAGTTAATGAAACATGTTTGCTTCATCTGTAACCGAGCATCTTGTGAAATTTTTTATTTGATTACGTTACTCTGGATTCTCGTGTCTTAGATGTGCTTACATGCCTGAGTCTGGAATTTTTTTTTTTAAAGTTCTCCAGACAGTCAAGTATGCCGCATCTCTGAAATTGCCATGCAGCTTCTCGTGTGTTGTTGGTTGTTTATTTATTTTAAATTTAAATTTTCTGTTCATCTATGTCTTCTACCAGCTCATATCTGTTATATGAATTTTCTGTTTTCGTATGATTCCATATGGCTTTTTCACTTAATGAGTTTTGTAGAGTTTATAATCATATTATCTCCGCCCCAGAGCTTATAAGAATCCTCGACAATAACCACGATATATCTGCCATGCAAACCTAAGTTCTTGCTGTTTTTTTTTTTGGGCCAAAGCCTAAATTCTTGCTCATTTCTGAAAACTATTCCTAAAACGGAGCACGGGTTTTTGGAAAATTGGAATTCACGATGGGAATTATGGCGGGTTCTATTATTTAAAATGGAAGAAAAAATTTGGTCGCATTTTATACTTTGTTGTCTGAGATCTTTGAATTGGCTCCATTATGCTGTTGTCTTTTTTTTTTAAACCCAAAAAAAAAAGTAAGGGTATAGATAGTGGCAAGATAGTGCCAATGCCTACTACTCCCACCACTGCCATCACTACTCTCTTCTACCCTCACTTTACTTTTCACCTTATTAAGTGGGCCACGAACAACCGAACATCTTCAGTCTGTAACACTGGTGTGAGTTCCACCATGAGAAGTAAATAATGTCTCAATTGGCTAATCAGTATCTCATAGCAGAAAAAGAGCAACGTAGGTAAGTAAATCACACCGGTTGAGCATTGTCACATTTTATTTTGTTCATAATTGTTAGATAGCTCTATAAATGACATTATTTTATCATCAGCAATACAACCATCTGGGCTTGATATTTATAAATCCTATATCTTTGTCATTAAATTTATATATATTTTTATATAAAAAAGAAACTTTGCATTAGTTCTCTCTCCAATTGATGTACATTTGAGTGGAAATATTAGGTTTGATATACTAATGTTCATGTCATTTAAAATACTACTTCCTCCATCCTATTTTTTTTGTCTTTTAAGATTTTGGTACAAGAATTGAGAAAAATAATAAATAACCTATTAAATGACGTAATTTTACTCAATTGTCCTTAATTATTACCCATTTACTATTTATACTATTGGTTTCCTAAAATAATATGCTATTAAATGGTTGAAGGTATAATTATGAAAAAATAATTAATTTTTTATTGATTTTCTAGAACGACAAATAAAATAGGACATTTAAAATCTAAAATGACATATAAAATGGGATAGAGAGAATAAATGATAGGAGAACACCATTTCCAATTGTATCTTATGCTACTCAAAAACACTAAAAATCACACATCACACTTCTTTTTATTTTGCTAAATTTTATAAAGTAATTCTTGTGACTTTTTGCATCATATTTTTATTGTCAATTTAATTTTTGAATATGCATGGAGTCTTAAATGTTACTCCATCGGGTCTATACTATTGTTAACTAATTCACATTTCTTAAAAAAAGTTAGTTACAAATGTTAAACTTAAAAAAAAAAAACCTCAACATCTTACTTTTACTCTTATTAATTATCAAGTTTCATTCTCTCTCTTTTTTTCAAATTATGAGATAAGTAATAAATCAATAGGGGTAAAAAAGTAATCTGTTACTAAAACTTAACACAACATCTTATATTTTGAACCAACTAAAAATTTTAAAAAACTTTTTATAATATAAATTAAAGGAAGTATAATACTATCTAAGTACCTACTCTAGTATTAAAAATGGTAAAAATAGGGGATAAAACTTAACCAAACACATTTAAGTGCCTTGCCACCTTGTTAGATGGAAAACTTAAATTGTGATGAGTATTATCGGTAAGGATAAAGAATCCAATTAATTCCATTCTCCTCATAGTTATTATGTTTCAATACCTACAGCTCCGCTGGAAGATTAATGCTATATTTGGTATAAATGAAAGTGATTTCTTGAAAGGGAGAATAAGAGAGAAATTTTTATAAAATTTGTTTGGTACACATCATTCAAATTTTATATGAATAAAATAGAGCATTTTCATAAAATCTTTCTCTCCATTCTTTTTAAAATGGCTTATTCCTACCAAATATGCTCTAAAATGTACCAAAAGTGCAGCAACTAATTTTGTTTCATTCAACACTAGGCTTTTCTTATCCAGTCATTCGTTATAAGAAGGAAAGAGGGGAAAGAAGAAACTCAAATTCTGAATCAACTTAGGCATTAGGTAATGGCACATGACCACATGTCTGTATAAAATCCAATGATAGACGAAAAGACAATTTAGAGCTAGATTCAAAATGTGCACTGCAGGCCATGATGTGCCACATGAACTCTTATCATAACATGATAAAGGAAGTTGGTGTCCATCCCCATCAATGTCATAAAAAGAAGATTTGTGAAGGAAGGGTAACAATGGAATTTTGAGAAAAATTTTGCAAAGAAGTTCTGATGGAGTCCGTGGGTAGATCTGAGAGAGAAGAGTACTGTTCCAAAAAAATCTACTTAAAGCAATGGAAAGTTCATTAACTAGAGATAGGACCAAAGTTATGAAAAAAAACTCTACAAGTTTTGATTAGAAACTTACAAGATAATGAATTCAAGATGTTTGAAGAAAAGCATCTAAGCATGAGATCCAAAAAAAGAGTTATAATTTTTCTTTAAACTCGTGATCCAGGAGAAGTCCAATTAGAAAAATGATTCAAATCACTTACGCTAGGTTTATGATAAATTATATTTTATTTTAATCTTTTAGATTTAATTTGAATTGTTTTATTTCTCTTATTCTTTTGAATTTATTTAATTTAGATTAGAATAAATAATTTGTGATTTCCTATTTATATTCAAAATGATCAATCATAGGTTTATATTTAATTTAATTTAGTATGGATTATATTAAATAAAGTTTATCTTTATCTAATTGAGTTAGGAGTTATAAAAGGAATTAATATTTTACTTTTCTATTTAAGATTATTTATTGAAATTTTTTTTTCTTTAGATCAATCAATTTAGAATATTCTCTATTTATGAGTTCCTCACTAGTTCTTTATTTTTTATTTAGAATACACCCGACTTGTTAAGAAAGTAATATGCTTTAGTAGTGTTTCTCATAGTTGAAGTTTTCTAAGACACATTCTCATTGGATTCTAATTCGAAAGACTCATTTAAGTTAATCTTCGGTGTTATTATTTTTTATATTTTCTAAATTCTCAAGACATATTCCTTGTGGGTCCACATCAAATTCCCTCAACCCCAATTGTTGAAATTTGGTATATAAAAAGCACTCAACTTTTTTTGTTTGTGGCCGAAATTCAATAATATTGTGTGTTTGGGTAAAATAGTAAAGTTCTGAACATTTTGATCTCAAATCATAAATTCTTCCACTAAATAATAATTAGTGAAATTGGTGGGTTTGGAATTATAAACATGGAGTGGCAGTAATGATGAATTGACAAACCCGAAAGAATAGACTTTTGAATGGCCGTTTGAAATAAGAAAAAGTATAAATAAACTTTAATTATCAAAGATTCATGTTCACGGAGGATGAAGTGGTGGTGGTGGAGCACCGACGAAAAGCCTTTGATGGGACAGAAGACCGAAGAGTGAAGGAGAGCAAAGCAAGGGATAAGGAAGCTAGGGACATAAGATCAAAGAAGGTTTGGATAATTAGATTAGGGAATCAATATCAAATTACAATATTGTCATTAATGAAAATAAGTGTTATTCATGTTGGACCCTGTTTTGTATTTCGGGTTTTTTCATTTATGAGAATAGGTTTGTGTTTTTTCAGATTTGCAAAACATTTAACAAAAAAAAGTTCATCAAATAATATTTATTTTTTTTTACTTTTGAAAATAAAATAAAATCTGTAAAAACTATATTACTTTTAAACAAGCTCTATATTTTTCCTATCATATGTAAATTATAAATACTCACATTATCCTTAATATAATACTCTTTTAATTGAATTACGCGAATTTAATTGAATTACGTAAATTAATTATGAGAGTTAAAATTAGTTAACTACCTTGATCTTTTAAAAAATCATATTATTTTTCTAAAATTATTCTTATTAAATTTTTTTCTCTCTTTCTAATAAATTAAATAGGGATTTTTTTATAATACATAATAAATACTATTTTATATTCTAGAAATACTAAAAATAGTCATATATTAAGAATCAAGATAAAAGACTATATATTTAATATCGGAGGGACAATAATGAATCTTCCTTAAACATGGTAGTTGCACCAATTATCTTCAACCATCATTATTGCCACATCACACCACCACCTCTCTTTATATTAGGTCTACACTCTTCAAATTATTACCCCCTACATTTTAAGGTTTCTCCATCCACACTAAAAAATTATTGATTATGTCTAATTTTATAGGAAATTTGACTAAAATGCCTTCATTTAATTTTAATTCACTCCCATATTTAATTTCAAATGCTTTGTTCATTTTTCAACACTCTATCATTAATAATATTTTCTCCGGTTCAAAATATAAGTTTTTCTTTAAAAGTTATTTTTGGTTCAAAACATAAATCTCATTTAGTAATTTCTAGGGCATTAAATGTTATTTTTCCTATTTTATCCTTATCTATAATTAAATATAAGAGAGCTAATAAAATTTAAATGCAATGTATTAAATAAGGATGCTATTAGAAAATATTGTATTTTTTTAATAAATTTAGCGAATAAAATTATCCTTTTTAATTCCTATATAATTAGTCAAATATAATTTATACTCCATTCGGTCTTATATATAGGATCTTTTGTCCTGATCCTAAATATAAGACCCTTTACAATATACGAGGTAGTATTTATTATACATTTCTAAAAATATGCTCCTATTTAATGTATCCAAAGAGAAAGAGAAAAAGATTAAATAAGGATAATTTTAAAAAAATATTAGAATTTTCAGAAAAATTGAGGTAGTTAATTAATTTTAATTCAAATTCTTAAAAAACATAATTCAGTTAAAATAACCTGAATTAGAGATATAAGGGAGTAACATTGTACATTTATTGCCCTAACCTAAAAATGCTTTGTTGATGGTGGCTTCAATTTCCAATGGCGTGGAGGAAATCAAATAAAAAAAATGAATGACCTAATTGAATTAAATATAAGGAAGGTGTAAAAGAAAAAAAAATTGGCAATGCATTGAAATTCCAAAACTTAAAAAAGAAATTTGGAACGGAAATAAAACACATAACTGCAATAGTTCTGGGAGGAAGGGAGTATGTAAAAACAGAAAATAATTTTAATATTTTGAGCATAAAATACTAAATGAAGTGACAACCGAACACCAAGGTGGCAACCAGCAGAAGCAACTCATGTCGCATGAAATCCGCATTAGGTGCGATGAGCGCCCCGGCTCATTATTTATGGGTAGATATAATTTTAATTTAGATCACCCAGATTTATAATTTTTTATTTTAATTTTTTTTATGTAATAATAATATTTTTTTTAAAAAATAACAGTTATAAAATTATATTTATTTTAGATTTATATTTAATAAAATAAAAATATAATCAAATCTAAATCTTTCACATTTAACCTGGAGGATATAGATTCGATCAGCAAAAATAGCTAGCACCGAAGGCGAATTTATGTGGCATGGTGACCTACCATGTGCCTTGCCGGCTCGTAAGTCGTGAAACGGAAATTCCAAGGCGTATTAAAGTTAAAGCCAAACAAGTCAAATGTTCAGAAATGTCACAGTACTCAGCAAATCTGTTGTTCTATCGGTTTTTGTTAGTATTCTCCGATAAATGTTGTAAGTCTGAACTGAATCTTTTGACATTCCATTGTATATGGTGCTTTCCTTTATATTCTCCCTGTATCATATTATAAATTAATGTTATAAAATAATATGATAAATTTTTCTTGTTCTATATTATAAAATAATAAAAAAAATTATACATATTAAAAAATATTTATTATATTTTTAAAAAATCAAAATTTTTAGTTTTATTCTCATTAATTTTACTTCTTTTATCAAATATAACACAAGTTATAATATTAATAATATAATATATAAGGAGTAAAAATAATAAATTATTTCATATTATCTTATATTATGAAATAAGAAAAATCTTTCATAATAACTTATAATATGGGACGACAAGACTATATACACACATATATCATAAAATGTATGGGTTTACTTTCTACCGGGGACACATGCTGCCAAACGACTTTCCATAATACCCCTACTCCATCTGTCCCATATTATAAGACAATGGAAGGGGTTTTGCATATATTAAAAAATTTTTATTATATCCTTAAACTTTTAAATTTTTTTTCAATTTTACTTTTATTAATTTCACTTCTTTCATTAAATATAGTATAAGTTACAATATTAATAATATACTACTCCCTCCGTTCCTTTATATAAGGGACAATTGAGAGAATTTTTATATTTTAAAATATAAAGAACAATAGGGGTTTGTCTGGTATATTTAATAATTTTTTTAAAAAAATACCCTTAATTAATATATCATTTTTCTATTTGTATTAATTGTATGATGTAAAAGTTATTAATATTAAATAAGGGCATATTTGGAAACTATTTTATATTTCAAATAAATTTATTACTTTTCTTGGTCTGTATGATTTTATCTTTTGTCCCTTATATTAAGGAATAGAGAGAGTATATGAGAGGCAAAAATGACAAATCACTATATATTGTCTTATATTATAGGACAAAAGAAATCTTTCATACTCCCTTTGATCCTTAATATAAGAAACTTTTAACCGAATCACACGGATTAAAAATTATAATTAAAACAAATAAATTACCTTGATTTCTCCGAAAATCCTAACATTTTTTTCAAAACTACCCTTATTTAATCTCTCTCTTTCTCTTTGAATACATTAAATAGGGGTATTTTTTCTGAAAATGTATAATAAATACTACCTTGTATATTATAAAGAGTCTTATATTTAGGACGAGCGCAAAGAATCTTATATATAGAACCAGAGAGAGTATTGTTTTATAATATGAGATGAAAAAAGTATATACACACATATATCATATACTCACTGTGATCACATTTATAAGGTGTTATATAAAAGATTTATTTGATCTTATTTATAAATTGTAGTATCAGATCTTTATATGAATTACCTACCTTATCCTCAATAACTTTATTGTCTCGTAAATTATTCCCTACTTTAATACATTTTCTTTTTCCACATAATTATTACTACTTAAATAAGGAGTAAGGGTAAAATTAAAAGCTTATGATAATTTTTTATAACTTTGAGAGTATAACTAATTTTTCTTTATACCCATGTATTAATCAAATAACATCTTATAAATAGGGGCGAAGGAAGTAAGATATATGGGTTTGCTTTCTGTTGGGGACACATCCTGCCAAGCGACCCTCCATAACACCCCTATTCTTGACTCTGCTAAAAGCGCTATTAAGTATTCTAAGGTTGCTGTTGATCGGGAATTTAGCAAAACCAACCTTATTTCGTAATAAGATCGATGTAATTTGTTTGGGGTGAGAGAGGGGGGGGGGGTGGACATAGTAAATATAAAAGACAAAATTAAAAAACAGTACCTGAGTATAAATTAAATGCCTAACAATGAATGAAAGTAGGAATCACAATTAAATTAAAAATACTGTCCATGATGATCAGCATCGTCAATCTTGGAAGAGCATGGTAGCAAACGGTGAAAGACTGAGAACAAGGCAGCACAGGACACATTCTTAACCCTTCTGACCATGAAAAACTCAATCCTAATCCTACCTTTGAGATTTGATATATTTTTTGCACAAACACTCAAATACTTTAATGTCTTGTCCTTCACTCCCTTTTCCTTTCTTGAAAATGTATAACTCCTCAAGTACATTTGCCTACACGAGATGCTATCCAAAACCCTAGTTGGTGAACTAGTGTCCCTTCCCTTGCTAGAGCTCACCATCTTCACGAACTCTGCCTCGGATTCCGGCCACTTATGGAGGTTCACGTAGGTTGGCCGGCACAGGGGGAGACTAGTGTGGGAAACAGCATTGGATAAGCAAACGGAGGCCATGGAGGCATAATAGAGTGAGTGGTTGGCGAGAAAAAGAATGAGGAATGTAGAGCTTTATAGATTAATTGTAATATATGAGGGCTAATGTTTCAACGACAGGGACATGAATTGGCATTGGTGTGAGATATGAGTGGGCAGTGAGTCAGTGTGGTTCATATTTTGGAAGTGTTAGGGGTCATTGTCTTCACATTCGGCATTAGATATGGATTTTGTGTTTGAATTTTCTTGATTTAATGATGTTCATTTTAAGTGGGGGATCGAGTTGTATAATGAGACAAAACATATGGGTAAACCGCCCTTGAGTTTTTCTAGGATTTTGACATTGTTAATATTAAAGATTTAATCATGCTCTGCCAAGCAGAAAATATAAAGTTTTTCACAGTTCACTTCCAACTAACCTAATTGCTACTAAGAGTATCCAAACTAGGATTTCAACTCTAATATTTTTATTCTTACCCTAATACTGATAGATAAGTAGTCATATTTTAAAAAATAGATGGATTATTAGAAATAAAGCAGTACAGAAGTCTAGACGTGGGTCTTTTTTCTTTCCCTTTCTTTTGAGTACAATATACGTATTTTAAGACAATTTAGTATTAAAGAATGTTAAAATTACTTCTAGTTCTTATTGCTTACTCCATCCGATCCTTTTTATTAGTCATATTCTAGAAACTTTTTATCGTCCTAAATATAAATCACCTTCTATAAGTTTTTGAAATATTAATTATTTTATTTCCAAAATATCCTTATTTAATCATATAAGAGAATATAGATTATTTGAATTTATAGTATTTATTAGAGAGTAAAGATAAAAAATATATTAATTTTAAGATAATTTTAATAATGCAACAAGTTTTTCTTAATTTTGATGAGTTAGTTCGAAGTGAGTTACATTAAGGATAGGAGGAAGTAATGATTAATTTAGGACCATTGGTCAAGTTTTCAGTTAATTTGTTTTTTAGCTTCTTCCTAAGGTAACATTAGAGTGACGGAATTAGCATAATTGAATATTCTCCTGCTGGATTGCATGCAATCTTAGCTTTAAGCTCACTTTATCACAGCTCAAGCCCGCAAGGGATCCTTCTGTTCGGTATTTAAATTTAAACTGGTCACCATCATTTACTACCATTCGTTTTCTTAAACCAATAATCACATTCACATATCCATACATGCATTTTCGTTCTCTTTCATGAGCTTATTTGACTGCATTTCATGTTTTTATATTCTTAAAGTAGTTTTATAGAATTTTATTCTAAAATAAGTTGTAGAAACAAGAAAATAAAAAAATCTATTTGAATAATTATTTTTAAAATTATAACTAATAAGTGTTAATTGGATTATTCAAAAATTTATAACTTTACCATGAATAAAGTGGGTATTTTTTATTTTTTCTTATATTTTTCAGAACAAAAAATACAGAACATCTTGAAGAGACTTTGAGTTTTCTATTCTTTTATTTTTCAGAATATTTTATAAAAAACAAGTTTATTAAATATATTTTTCTATTTTTCTGTTTTCAAAAACAAAACAAAAAACTATTTTGCAACATGCCCATAATCTCTTCTATGAGTTTTCTTTATTCAACTTTGAATATGGTGAATTTCTATAAAATGGGTTGCGTGAAATCAAGCAACCTTGAGGAAGATTACATTATGGAAGAAATAAACCATCTCAAAAAATGCCAAACGTCCTAGATCTCCATTGCTATTAGCGTGAACGGGGCGCAGCATAGGTTCAGACAGAGCTTTGATTATGGAACAAAAAATCTACATAACCAATCAAGTGCCAATCTCCTAATTTTGCTACATCTAAGGCACAACTGATGAATGGACTCTGCTAATATGGCAGAGGCTCACACAATCAAACATTACAATATATCATATTTTACATTCTTTTTCCCATAGAGCTCTTGGAAGTTTTGTAGTTCAAGTCAGGAGTAGGTAAATTCTTTTTCCGAACTTAATATTGTACCCCTTAAATACTAGTTGGTCATCAATTCCAAGTTCCAACATCAAAACGATTTACTAATTTTTCAATTAAAGGCAAAATACACTGGGAATTCTAAAAAACCAAAGCAAAAGACGTAATGATTCCACCAATCTAAATAATATATAAAGGATTCCAACCAGTTTAGTAATATAATTTTACCCAAGTAAACATTTTTCAACGCTAGGCTTTGTTTTTATTTAAATATATTTTCATCTCGTAAACAATACTCATTTATGCAGAGTCTGACAGCGCAACAGACACTTGGACACAATTTTCTATATCAAACCCTCATTGATTTCCGAATAATCCTAACCTCTATTGTGCTAATATTCCAAAAAAAAGGATGTGTTTGTCTCTAATACACATTAAATATAATATTCATTATATTTTATGATACATATTATATATATTCTTAATTTTTTTAAAAAAATCCTAAAATAACTTAAATATAATTTAAAAACTTAATTTTTGATTTATTATTTTAAATAATATTTTTAAAATATTTATTTCTAATAAATTAATTTATTAAATATATACATAATTTTATCTAAATATTTTTTTATTCATATTTCAAAATTTTAAAATTTGTTATACCCAATATATTATATCATGTAATATCCGATGTAAAAACCCATATCTATACACCATATATCCACACCCATCTAACAAATGTAACGAATATCTTTTGGGCCATCCTCTCATTTGCAACATCAAAATAACTCAATCCACTTAAGCATCTACAAAAGCCGAAGACAACAAGTTCTTGGTGGAGACAGACTCCCTCACCCAGCATTGGGCCAATTCAACCCAACGAATTCTCAGATTGTCGAAATTAAACTATCAGAAAAGGTCTCTCTGGAAAGACAAAACTCACGGTGGTAATGTCTGCGCCTCAAACGAATTACCCTTATCGCGGAGCGGGGGATACTCACCCGAAAAACAGACAGATTCACAAGCGCAAATGAACAAAGAGATACTTTGGCAAGGGGAAGAAAAAAACGAAGAAAGAAAGAAACGACTAACTTAAATCACCCAAACAATTAACCGGAGACTGATAAAACTAGAAATTGTTGTTTGATTGAAACACAGTAGCTAGACTACAGAACTGCAAGGAGCAGTAAACTATGACAGACTAAATCCTAACCCCATGCAATCCTTGCCAATTTTCTTGACAGCAAGACTTTTCCTAACATAGGATATTGCATCAAAGCTATTAAGCAACCTAAGAAGACCCTAACCCCCAAATCCATATAGGGTTCTTCCTTGCCTCTTGAGGGCGTAGACGACGTCCATTGCAGTAACAGTCTTCCTCCGAGCATGCTCTGTGTAAGTGACCGCGTCACGAATCACATTCTCCAGAAAGATCTTCAGTACTCCCCGAGTCTCTTCATAAATGAGACCGCTTATACGCTTCACGCCACCCCTGCGGGCCAGACGCCGAATCGCTGGCTTTGTAATTCCTTGAATGTTATCACGCAGCACCTTACGATGTCGTTTCGCTCCTCCCTTTCCCAGGCCCTTGCCTCCCTTTCCACGCCCAGACATCTTTCTCAGAAGCTTAGTGAGACGTTACAGCCACTCCAACAACTGAATCACAGGAATTTATACAGATAAGAATCAGATTGAGGGAGAGCAATAGCAAATACGAGAACAAATAGGTAAAGATAATTTAGCTTCGTCGATACAAAATGGAACAGAATAAAGTACCCTCAGGTGCCAGAAATGAGGAGATGAACTGTGCGTTACGATTACTGTGAACTTCCATTTTCTGATACTTATAGGAGGTGGAGGGTTTAAGACAATTCGGCGAATTGTAATCCGTGTCTCCGCTTTTGGCAAGATATATTAGACGGTCGATGGATTTTATGGACGGTGAGTATTAGAGATTAGACTGTTTCCGGATCGATGACGTGGATGAAGTGTGATTTCCATTTAAAAATGGGCGGCTCTATGGTTTGGATTTGGAGACATGGCGCTTAGCGTCCCGCTAGTTAGTGCCAGATCGGTTCTCCGTTTTAAGATAAATAAAATTTATAAAAATAAAATTTAGATAAAATAAGTTTGTTGAAAATTATTATATTTAAATATTTTTTTTTGTAAAAGTAAGTTTGACAAAAAATCTGTTTGAATGATAAGGGTTAAAAGTACTTTTAGATATATAATATAAAGTAAATTTGTTTCTCCTTTTTCAAAACTCACGTTTTGTTAAAGAAAAAGTAATTTTTTCCCTCCTTTTTCAAAATCACAATTTAACCTACTTTTTATTTTTCAAATAGTCAGTTTATGTTTAATTTGTATTTGACCAAACACATTTTTTAAAAAATTATAATTAAAAATCATGGTTATGTTTACAAAACAATTAACAAAAAATGTACACCTACTCTTTGCCCCCTAAGTTTTTTCTTTTTTTTTTCTCTTTCTCCTTCTACCAGCAATGAAGCCACAACCTCTGAGTTAAGCCTTCCAAGGCTTAATCATGAGGGCCACCGCTGCTGGTTCCCCCTAAGTTTTTTCTGTGGATATCTATTATGATCGCATGTTTGAATTATTTTTTTATAAAATATTTTTAAAATAATTATAATTTATAAAAATAAAATTTGAATAAAAATAAAAAAAAATTATTATAAAATTATTTGAATAAAAAAATTAATAATTAAAAATCATTTGATTTAAAAAATACAAATGAAGAAGTAAGTTTAATTCTCAAACTTAACTCACTTTTTTCTGGGGCCACACTCGATTCACTTACCTTATCTCCAATGAAAGTGTATAATAATAATAATAATAATAATGCAAAATACATTATAAAAAAAAAAAGCTATTCCCTGCGGTTTGCTAATCGAAAGTTCGTTACAAAATGCTCCCTCCCACAATTTTAGGGTCGGTTTGGTAACTCTATTTAAAATAATTTTTTTATTTTGAAAAATAAAAAATAAAAAAAATTTGTTTAATAAATTTATTTTTTATAAAATATTCTGAAAAATAGAAAAATAAGAGAACAGAAAACTCAGAATATATTTAAAATATTTTGTAATTTTTATTATAAAAAATATAAGAAAAAGTGAAAAATATTCACCTCATTAATGGTAAAATTATAAATTTTAAATAATTCATCTAATACTTATTAATTATAATTTTGAGAACAATTATTTAAACAGATTTTTTTATTTTCTTATTTCCAAAACTTATTCTCAAGAACAGTTTTACAAAACTGTTTTGAAAATAATAAAATAAAAAATATTATCCAACATACCCTTACATACTTTTTTTTATTTCATAATACAAGCTATTTTATAAGATATAATAGAACATTTATAAGTTTTTTTCTAATAATAACATTTATGAATTTACTTTATAAATAATCCAATTTTTTGGAGGAAAAATCAATAAAATTAATGAAGAACATTTTTTTAAAGATGGCTTTTTTAACAAAATTAAGACTGAATTTTTTAAAACATAGGGAGTTTAATAGTATTTAATAATACTGTATACCTAACTTACCAACCAAAGAAATAACAAGTTATAGAGCGTAACTATTGAGGAAAGTTGTGACAAAAAAAAAACACTCTTGAGGAAAGTGAATTGAGTTTGGCCAGAAAGAAACATTTTATTCAATAAAGATTTTTATGTAGTTTTCCGAATATAGTGCTCTTAATTTTAAACATGTATTCTAACGTAATTTTACAGGAGGCATAGTCCATAGCAATATCGCACGACTCGGATTCTATTCATAATAAAACTTTTTTGTGTCTTTTTTCTGGTCGAGATAGAGGAATCATAATCGTAAGTGGATGGGTAAAAAATGCTCTTATGATGGAATAATCCAAAGTACGATGAACCCGGATCATGACCCGAGTCATTCTGAAATAAAAGCATCGGGCCAGGATTGGATAATGCTTAGCCCAACTCAACCGTGCTTGGCAACTCGACGGAAAGATCCAACTTGCTTGACGTTTGTCTGAGACAGAACAATTCTATTAAACGAAAATAAATAAATAAATAAAATAATCCCACTGAGTGCGATTTTGCGATGAAAATTTAAAGTAAGTACTTTGCATAAAATTTTAGCTCCGAAACCATGTGTACTGTTATTAAGATTGACTAGAAAAAATTGAAATTCATTAAAATAAATTTTTTTCTGTGCATATATGGTATGGATTTCATGAGGTTAATTTACACGTTAACGATGGAAATAGAATTCTTGTTCGAAAAATTTGACGCGTACAACCTCTCTAATGTATTAATATCTCTAAATACTAACTTGAGATTTTAAGTGTAATATAGCTAAAATAGATAGTGCGAATCTATAACCACTAAGCCAAGCACCTCGTACAGGTCAGCAGGAATGAGATTAAACATGAAAGCCATGTTAAGTTCTGAGAGCAGTGACGATTCTCTTTAATTTGGACGGAAAAGAGGCGAAGGGGGTGGAGGGAGGCTTCTACTAAATAAATGGAAAAATACGAAGACGAAAGGGAGGTTGGAGTCCACCAAGCAGAGCTGGGACCTAGTGCACAAGTTGGCTAACATTGCTTCCCATGTGCTGTTTACTTGTTTATGATTATTACTATGCGGGCAAACAATCGTGCTTAACGGTGTCATATTGGATTTGGAAGCCTTTTCCAACCTTGTAGGGTGTTAATAAATTTGCTTATTCATATAGTGTGTATATATATATATATATAGCTTGTAGCTACCTACCTAGCTATCTATCTATGTAGCTCATAATCATGCCATCCACATTCACCCTTAATCATTCACTTCTTAATTCTTTCTTCTTCAGGTGGTGTTCCCATGATTTGCCTTTTTCATCGATCCTTCCTGGTTTTCTCGTCCAACATAAAAGGGGGTGTGTTGTTTTCTTTGGCTATATTGATTACTTGTGTCTCCCTGTGTTAATTTATTATAGCATAATAGGCATTAGCTTCACACTGACAGTACTGTACCGCAATATTTTCTCTGGCTAGGTCCAGTTTTGATTAAACCTGCGTTCTGCGAAGATGAACGCATGATTTGATAGTTCAAATACGTCAACATAGTGGCTTATTTGAACTATATCGTAACAGCTGTTCTAATAAGTTGATTATATCATTATATTGTCCGTGCATAATATTAAGCTCAGGCCACATTGTGATAACTCAGATTCTAACTGTAAAATTAGACTTGAACCTCAACATATATATATATATCTCATATTTTGATTGAATTTGAGTTTTATTTGTAACTGTGAACAAATGGTTGGACCAATATTAAAATCCATCAAAATATTCGAGTTTTGTTAATTTCAGAATGGTTAATGGAGTTTACTTTTAATGACCCTTTGGCAAATTTATGGATATTAAAAGGACCTGGTGGCTAACACAGCGCCGGCAGACAAAGACGTATGTAGGCATAGGGCCGTCCTCTTCCTACCTTTTCATGTTACTACCTCAGAAGCCATAGCCTTTACCTCTCAAACAAACTTTCAATTCAAAAAAATCATCAATGCATCAATCTTATTATATACCCTCACTTTCACAACTTGTTCGGGTAATTTGTACGAGTCTAACTTAATCATTTGTGAAAACTATTGATCCCAATCTTTATTCTCATTTAATCATTGGGTTCGTAACTCTATGAAAGCAATCCCTAAAGTTGGCAATATTATAAATAAGGAAGGAGCTCCAACATGAAGATGTAGCAAGTGGCCCTTTTAAATTAATATTTTTAGAGACATAAGTTTGCCAAGCAGATTCTTGACATATTGATGCTTAACAACACTTAGTTTACTCATTTGCTGCTAAAGACAAGTATATGGTGGGGGGGCTGCTTAAGCTGCTCCAACTTGTCGGCCTCACTTTCTTATATGCAAAATCGCTTTATCTCAATATTTAAATTACTGAGTAAAAACTTATTATTAATTTTGTTGATGTGTCGCTCATATGAGAAAATGTACACGCCACACCACATGCATGTGTTCAAGAGTTTTTGTTTTTTTTAACCAGAGTTCAAGTGGTTGTTTAGTTCAACTCAATCTGATCATTAGAATTTGAATTTGGACATAAGTATTGTATCAGCAAATTGACCAATATTCTATACACCAGAGAAAAGTAAATCTTGCAGACAATATCTTTTCATTTGAATGAGAGGAAAATAGAGGGAAGAGAAAAATTTAGAAAGAAAATAAAAAAGAATCTAGATATCTCTTTATTTAGATTACTTCTTATTTTCCTTTTAAGTATTCCTCTCTCCCTATTTTCTCCCATTCCAAATAGCCTAAAACTCGATAATATATTTATTTATTTTAATGATTTTGTATACCACTTGGTTTTGCAAATGAAGAACCTAGAAACGTCGCCATTCAAAGTTGAAATGTGCTTGGTGCAATCCCTATATCCAGCAACGAAGCGAAAAGTGAAAGCCAAATTTGGAGCACTCATTGTTGCCATGGGTGATCAATATTAATGTTTTACCACTGCCTTGTCTTTTTCCAGATAGTTTTTACCTTTTTTTCTCAAACGCTTAAAAAAAAAAGTGTTTACATACAGCTAAAGATAAAATCATATAGTAACCCCAAGAACAACTTGTTATTAAAGTTTTGATATACAATATGCACTAACTGGTGATGATGCAGAGTCTATAAAAAGGCAAAAAGGGCACTCAAAAACTTCACCCTAGCTAGCTGGATTAAAGTCTAGTAGTAGCACATGGTCACATCGAAATCACTATATATATGTTTACATTATTTGCTTATTACTTATTAGCACCATAATAAATAAAGGAGGATCGCAATTCCAGGACTTAACCTGATAGCTATACTTATTCTAAAACATGAGAGCAAAGGAAGTAGTATCTTGAGGCTCTTGAACCAGATTTGCAGCAACTAAACTATCAAATAAATTAATCCAATTTTCTTCTTCCTCCTCTTCGTCCTGATCTCCTCCAACACCATTACCATGACCCCACTGAACTGGAGGGTTCTTGTCAGTTTCTTCATTCCTTGCAAATCTTCCTCTAATGCGTGGTCTGCTGTCTGCTAATGTCTTCCTACAAGCATACTGATTCCCACAGACAGAATTTCTTATTCAGATTCATTCAAAATTAATCGTTAATATACAACTAAGCTTATATATATTCACTTAGTTTTCTTGATACGACAAGCTATATGTGCATGAGTGTGTGAGTACCGCGTATTATAATATAGTTGACGAAGTGCAGTACAAAGAACAATTATTTCCATGTTCTGAATGATCCATTTCCTTATGATTTTGACAGTAATGGGATTCTTATTCGGAGAATAAGACAAACTTGTGAGAAGAGTTCATGTTTTATAGATTCAACACTGTAATAATACATAACATACAAGCTGTTTTTTTATCGTTTTGTGAAGGCAGCAGGGCACTGTATATCGTGCAAAGAAAATGGGGAACAATTAATTTCCGGCAGTCGTATTATTTGAAAATGTCACTTCATTTTTCTATTAAGATTTACTTTTTACTGTTTTCTTAACTTTCACTTCAGAGTTGGATATGATTTATCTAATGAGGGTTCATTGAGCCAAATCTCAAAAGGATGGCCATGGTTTTCCGTTCACACACACAGTTTTGTCCATCTTCGGTGGCTTCTGCTTCTTTTCAATTCTTCCTAACTTTACTTTCCTCTCTTGTTTTTTTTTCCCTTATTAAGATGGTACAAGGAAAGAAAATATTACCTTAATTTTCTTGTTGAAGTTCCTCAAATTTCGCTTGCTTCTATATCTCTCAATCCTCACCTTCTTCTCCTCTGGGCTATAACGACATGCTCTGTTCATCCCTTCTATGATCATACTACTTTCGATTGACAATGCACTATCTGACCCACTATTACTATTTTGCACTCCGTTAATCCTCTGCACCCATATATACAGCCAAATATTCTAATTTAAATACGACATACGCAAGTTATAGAAACAAGGACTTCATAAGTACACAGAAAATAAAACATATAAATTCAACTGAACATTTGAACACCCCAAGATAGAAAACTAAATTCAAAGGATTCGAGGTGCTCGATGATTATAATGCTTTTGGCAAAAAGAAAGAAAGAAAGAGGTACTCTATAATGCACCGTAAAATTTGCACACTTGCGTGTGTATTGTATAGACACACTGCAAACATAAGCAAAGCAAAATCTATCCTCTGCCATTAAGGGAAACATACAAGTCCTATTTAGTCTTTAAAAAGAAGTGGATATAAAGTAATATTTGTCTTAAGGAATTATTAGTGCCTGAAATCTAACATAACACAAATTTGATGCCTTCTTTGGAACACACTAATTTTGATACTAAAATGATATATGCATGTATGTATGTATCAAAGAGAGTTTATCCATAAGAAAAAATATTATCATAAGAACGGGTGGAAAATGACACGTATGAATTGTGACTGGAGGATTAACCTGCAAATCACCAGTACTGTAAACTCTGCGCACCGGACCGTTGTCGGAGTCGAGAAACTCGGCAAATAGAACCGAAACAGGGTGACGAAGTTCTTTCTTATGAAGGGAGTGGCTGCTCACGCTTCTCTGCATCAAGCTTGGCCGTTGGGTTCTATAGCTCGCCAGCGAACTAGGCGAGCCGTAGCTGCTACAACCGCTGCTGCAACTATTGTTGTGGCTCATCTCTGAGTTGAGCAGCGAGTCGAACTCGCTGACGGCGACCTGGTCTGGAATGAGGTGGTACTGAGGAGTCGAGATGGAATGCATTGACAGAGCTGAAGGAAAGGGCAGTGGTGCCGTGGCTTCATCCGCTGACGGCAAATGACCGAGAGAGCTGGTGGCGCGTGAGAATGTGGCGTCCGAGTGTGGGTACATGGCGAGTGTTGTTGCGGGATATCTTGGATGAAGATCTGAAGCAGTTACTAGAAGAAGAAGGGAGAAAGGGGCTGAGCGAATGAACGTGGGAAGCAGCGGAGGAAGGAAGCATTTATGAGAGACACCAGTAGGAAGAGGCCAAATAAAATAAACAGAAAAAAATGGTGATAGGACGGAGCTGGAAGATGACGTGGAAGATGACGTCAGGCCTCAAGAAAAGCGGGAGGAAGCGTTGACCTCTTTAATTTCTACTTTACTCTCCGATGAGGCGTCCCCAAGAGAAGATCCCTGTCTTGAATTGAATCTGCTGAACTGTTATAGAGAAATGAACAAAAAAATGACTTCTAACATCTGAATCGCATAGAAGTGGAAACACTTTGTGTAGTATGAGGCGTCCTAGAGAGAAGATCACCTAATTTGTATATGCTAAAATGACTTTAGTAAAGTGAGAACTTACAAGAGTGAGATAGAGATAAAAACCAAGACCCACTTTTTTTTTTTATGATGTTAAAAAGGAAAACATCATATTAAAGATCAACCAATTACTTGGTTGAAGTGCTAATTTAAAATTTAATGATTCAACCATAGTTGAATCCATAATTGAACCGTAATCAAATGTCATTAACAAAATTAATATATTTTTAATTTTATATGTTACATAAAAAATTAAAAAAATTATTATTAATAACTTTCATAATTTAATATTAAAGCATAAATGAGTTAATAATTATTTATGGCCACATTTTGAATGCAAAAAAAAGTTAACTAGTTATCTATTATTGTATTAGTTGTTAACTAAATTTATCATTATTAATAATTTTGTATTATAATAATATTTATACAATATTATAAGATGAATAGAAAAAAATTTATACACAAAATAATATTATTTAATATTAAAAATAATACTATTTCATCTTTAAATTAAAATTTAAAAAAATAAAAAATAATTTAACCTATTCATAACCAATTTTATCTGGATTTTACGATTTTCAATCAATTTTCACCGATTTTGAAATCGGCCCATCATCCCCTTTGCCTGGACCGGCCAACTCCAATTCTCGATTCAATCAATTAGACCTGCCGATTTGGTCCCAGTATTTAATGCCATGTATCAAAGAATTATGACATAATGTAGGAAGAGATATTCCTCTATTATCATCACTGAAAAAAAATCTCGTAACGGAACGGCAGTGAAGGCTGTTTTAAAGAATGTAGCCCAGGATTCAAAGATAAAGAAAGCATGGTTTGTTAGAAAATCAATCAATACAACTATTTCCTTCTCAATATATATATATATATATGAGAAATATAAACGTGCTAATCACGATTTAAAAGCCTCTTTAATCTCACAGACTATTCTTGAATAAGCATTGGGGTGAGATTGCTCTTGTAAAACCAAATTAGCAACCACGGTATTTCTTTTTATTTTACCTAAATCACTTTAGATTATCCAAATTAAGAGATTCTGCCATACCGTATTACCATTAAACCTAATTAATCCGGTTTAGCTTAATTGAAAGTACCGTGCATGTCTGTTCATGCATAAAAACATGATCATGTACCGATAAACATAAACTGGACAATTTTATGATATATATATATATATATATATGGCCATTTACGAGACATTGAAACGTACAAAAGCAAATAAGTGATTTAACTTAATCGCCAAAAAATAAATAGTGAGTTAACATTTAAAAATTACTCTCAATAAAATTTAGATATATACAAATAAAGCTTTTTTTTCCTTTTTGGTTCAGTTACCTAATCAAGATAATCTTTTTGTTAAGTAAAATAATGATAATTTAATACTCTCTCTTGTCCTAAATATAAGATTTTTTACTTTAATTCTAAATATAAGACTCTTTATAATATACGAAATAATATTTATTATATATTTTTAAAAAATATCCCTATTTATTATATCCCAAAGAGAGAGAAAAAAAAATAAATAAGGATAGTTTTGAAAAAATATTATAATTTTTTAAGAAATTAAGATAATTAACTAATTTTACATCTTATCCTTAATTCGCATTATTTAATTAAAATAGTTCTATACTAAGAACCTTGGAGTAAAATAACTTACATAAGTAGCAAAAAGGATAGCCTATGTGACGATCAACTACTAGTTTGAATTTGCTTTTTGACATTGTTTAATTTATTCAATCTTCAGTTTTCCAATGCTTAATTTGGTTCAACAAAAGAAGAAATTAAACACAATAATGTCATTTGATAAACACATGAACAAATTTGAAATATCAATTAATGGTCATGTTAGTTTTTTGATGTCATATTTGCTAATTTATTAAGCAATTATTGTTAAGTCTGATGACCTATATGATTAATTTTGATAATATCAAATAGTGAAATAAAAGGTTTGCATAATATGGTTATTTAATGTTGTTTATATCTTTTTATATTATGCTTATTATTTAGAAAAGAATTGGACTAACTACTGAATTTAATATAAATTTCTTATGTAGTTAAATCAAGAAAAAAAAGAGTTTTGGAGAAAAAAAAACTTATAAGTTTAAATGGAAATATCAACATTCAAGTTCTTAATTTTTTATTTTTTATGTCAATAGTTGAGAATATTTAAGTTCAAAAGATTTTTCAAATAATTTTAGAGCATCACTTTTAATATCATTGAAAATTTTAAATCTAAAAATAAAATTAAGTATTGATTCCTTCATTTATATGAATTTTCAAAATATCAGAAAAAATAATTGATTACATCAAGTCAAGTCGTATAACCTATTATACCAATAAAACGTTCTTAGTTTTACTTTTTTTAATGGTATAATCGATTACTTTTAGCAACAAAACCTTCTCAGCAAAGTAATCGATTATCATTTCTATCCCAAAGTGGCTTGTCTTTGTCTCACGTGCAAAGTAATCGATTATCATTTCTATCCCAAAGCAGCTTGTCTCTATCTCACATGCTAACCTATTACCTTGAGCAATGTAATCCGTTACCCTATCCAATGTAACTTGTTATGTTTACAAATGTAATCTAACATAATCGGCTACCCTCTTCAATGTAACTTGTTACATTAAGCAATGTAATAGGTAACCTTATAATTTACTTCTGAAAATTTCCATTCAACGTCCTAACCTATTATATCTTTAAATATAATCGATTATCTTACTTCTTTCAAATTCTTTTCATCTTTTGATAATCTGTTATATTTCTAAATATTATCGGTTATATTTCCTAACCTTTCAAATTTCTTATTATTCTATTATTCTTTATTCAATTGATTGATGAACCTACTTTCTTCTTTGTTATTAAATTCAATTAATTGACTTAAACTGAACTTAATTTATTGTTATAAACACGTTACTGGAAATAGTCTTAAATCACACCATAACTGATTAGATTTTTATAATATAATCAATTAACTCATAAAATATTTGCTATGGCTAGTTTAACGACTAATACATCAAAATAACTGATAGTTAATTATGCCTTAACAGCTAATTAATTACTTCCACTTAGAAATAGAACTTCATTTAAGTGGAGAGTAAAGAGAATCATGTTTGAAAACTATATTTATTATTCTAATAAATTCATTCCTCCATCAAATGCTTTTAATTATATTATGTGAGTTTCATTGTAATTTATTTACCATTTAAAAGAACTTTTGTTTTTCTGTATTGATATTTTCTTTATGGGAAAATTTTCTAAATGATTTAGTGGGATTACTCAAAGAAGAATTTTTTTTAGAGGAATTTGTAATCATACTGAAAAGGTGTGAGAGAGAGACAGACTCAAGAAAATGAGTCTTAGTTATATTGTGACTTCATAAGTATAGTGAAAAATATCAAATAAGTGGACTAGAGATTGATATAGACTAAATGGTTGAGACAAATTAGGATAAATTTTTATGTATTGCTTTTTATTCTTTATCTTCTTAATCTCACATTAAATGTTGTGTTTGCCCTTGTTCTTAGTGCTTTTTTTTTTTATATATATATTTGGGTTGTTCTTCAACAAGGTACGTAAAAATTTTAAAACACTCAATTCACCTCCTCTCTTGGACCAAGAGAATACTCAACAATTATAATTATAATTTTGTAGTGAAAATAATTATTTTGTTTGAAGAAATAAATTTAAATGCTAATTTTAAAATATCAGTTTAAGAACATAATAACCTTAATATCAAGAATTTGATCCCCAAAAAAATCAAGAATTAGATTATTAATTTACCGTTAATTTTGACCTGTTATGTAAGTGGTTAGATATTTAATTAGCGATATTCGGTTAAACGTTATGCATGGTACATCCAATCAAAGACTATCTAATTTTATATTTTTCACGCCACAATGACAAAAGCCCAAACTGCAATCAGCAATATGGTGGTAGAATGGGGCAAATTTGAGCCTCCTATGCGGAAAACAATTTTGAATATTCATGTACTATAAAATAAAATATCGAGAGCTTCTGTCTTTAAGAAGCTTAGGGATGTAAGTTATTGTCAGTTCCATCTTTTGTTTCCTTTACAGAATATTTATGCGTCCAAAATCTAATAATATTATTAGACGTATATGTAAATGCAGAGTTTTTTTTTTTTTTGGCCATCATGCAAATGCAGAGGTCTTAATTAAATGGTTTGATTTTGTGACTTAGGTACAGTGGAAAGCACCACGATACAGAAGAGGACAAATATAAATTTGTATATGGATGACATATGGGAAACAAGACACGTTAATGAATTAATAATCTTCCGCATTTGGCGTTCCACTTGATTTGATCTTTGGCGTTATTTTAGTAATGGGTACAGTTCTTAGGATTAATTCGTCCGGTAATCATTATCCAGTAAATTGAAAAATAAAAGAAAGAACTAATTAAGAAGTGAATGCATGTCTAACTCGATCTCTCTGTGTGGTTGCTTTATGCTTCTCAAGTGATCTATATATATATATATATATATATATATACTATATATGTCTGTAAGCTGCAAAGTGATATGTTGATGCCTTCCTTTCTGAGTGAACAAAAAATATTTATGAGACTCATGATAATTTTTGTTTCAATTTTAAAATAAAAGCTATAGTTATTTGGCATCATAATTTTTGTCAAAAGAGTGAGGACTTGCATTCATATTCTGAATACCAATAAGCTCTCTATCCTTTTATGGTCAAAGACGAGATGAAGTAGCAGTATTATTTTTAAATTAATTAGAGGGCCGGGATTACATGAGAAACTTATTTAGGGTAAGAGGGTTCTCACAAGAAATAACACAGTCTTGACAAAGAATAACGTAAAATGGGCAAAAAATTGTCATGCTCCCTGAATAAATTCCTTGCATGGTCACTATAATTAATTTCGCCTTTTTTTTTTTGTTTTCTTTTAGGGCCAAATAAGACGAAGTAGTAGTAGAAATTGGCACTTTCCTAGCTTCGTGGTCCTAATTAATGAAGTTTGCGCCAATACACACGCAGGTTATCGGAATCGTATCCAACATATTCCAACTTGCTTCTTTACTGTAAATATACACATGATGGTACTTAAACCCCTCCGCTGGCCAAATAAAAAATAAAAAAAGGACCCCACCACTAAGATCTCACGCACGCACAGTTTTTTTTTTTTTAATTGAGAATTAAGTTTGTGTTGCCTTCACATGTATCTTTATACATAAAGCTAGATTTAGTTTCCTGAAGTTATAATTAGTGAATTAATTAAGCTGGAGGAGATTAGGAATTTGGGTTCTCAATAATAATCATCATTAGGTATTGAGAAACAGCATCGTTAGCCAGGTCGCGCGTTAGGGAAGATTTAAATCAGGACTGTCACTCTAAATGTGGTTATATATTTTCATCATTATCATTTGTGTGTCAAGGTCGTATCAACTGGTGCATGGATATTAATTATTGCCAAAACAAGAAAAGCTTGTGGCTAATAATTGATTTCTTAGCTTTTACTTTTGTACCTACTTCTCTGTACATTTATAAATTCTTCAAGCATCCATGAGAAAGAGATTATTTATTAAAATATATATATACACACACATACCATTGGCCTGATTAATAAGAAGCTAAAACAATCAAGTTCCACTGAGACAAAAGTTAATTATTGGGCCAGGCATATGTTGGAATTAAGCATTATATATAATTTAAGGTCCCAGTATGATTTTATATATTGAGGAATTCAGTATTAATTAAGAATGAAGCATGCGTATAGATTAAAAAAGATAACATCAGAGAATTGGGTAAGCTGAGAGTTTACATTCCATTATGATAATTAATAATGTGACACATTCGGTTTGTTGACAGGCTAACGATACAATGCCAAGTAGCTCAAGGAATTATACAAAAAGAAACAAATAGTAACAAATAACAAATACAACACACTATGATGGCAGAGAAAAGAAAAAAAAATGTCTGTTATTTACATTAGCTCCCGAAACTAGCCACGTGGCTTAAAGTGCAGTCGTAACGAGCACTGTATAATTGACCATATACCCTAGTAAGAATCTAACCAAGAGTGGTTTCTAGAACTCGAAGATCTCATTGAAGTATTGAAGTGGATCAAGATTTGAGAAGGGGGTGGAGGGGACCATCGGTATCTTGAATGAGAGTAGGTCCGATAATATCGTCCAAATAACCTCAAAAAGCAGCGTACAGCTAGCGAGCGTTTCACTGAAAAACAGTGTCAGAATCAATTGGCAACCACCTCAACAGTTGAGTTCACAAGCTGGTATGGTATATATATATACCAGAAATAACTAACTCGGTGTGGAATATCCAGAAGCAATTGGTCTGTAACTAGATGTATAGGTCGAACCAATAAGCTGATGCCTTGTGTCGCGCCTGATTTTTTTCCCAAAAAATAAAAACGGAAAATGGCGCCACTAAAACTTGATAAAAAGCTTGAAAAAACCTGAAAATGTAAGAAATGACCGTATACAAACAATAAAGTTAGGTTTGGAAGTGGTTATATATAGGAAAGATATTAGGCACCTTATACCACTCATTTGAAAAAATGGTTACATTAAATTTATTGTACTATAATAATAAGGTCTTAACAATTATTTTAGTTATTCTTATTAATTACAAGCAATTATTTAACTTAAGAGCGCAAATAAGATGGAGGGGAAAATATCATAATTTTATAAAGATAGATTTGATATAGAATCGGAATCTAGAATCTACATATCCTTATAAAGGGACCAAAGTCTATATAGTTTGGTGGTATAAATACGTGTCACTTGAGTAGTGTTTTTTATCTTAGATTTCTAAAGTTTGGTTGATGTTGTTTAATTTTTTGTAAATATTGAGTTATTCTTTATTATTTTATTTCTATTTTATTTTGAAGAAAAGACTTGTTTTATTTGATTTTGAAAATGATATATTTTTTTCTTCTTAGGAAGACATAAGGTATGCTTATTTATTTATTTTTGTAAAAACACAGAAAATATTTCATGTAGAAAAATAAACTTAGATTTCATTGGATTATGAGAAAATATAAGTATTACTCATGGCCCTTTTAATGAAAATTTAGTTCACGTGGTGATATAAGTATCACTTGTGATTTCTTTAAACTAACAAATTATTGGACTCATAAGGGGGCAAAAATATCACTCACAACTTTTTTACGATCCCCATTTAATTATTTGTATACTCATAGAGACATAAGCATCTCTCATTGCAAACAAGGATAAAATGAAAAGCATTTAAACTGTAGTGCAATTATATTATTCTTATGGAATGAAATCATTGCAATCAATTGTGAGACACTAATATGGCCAAATCTCAATTAATGTCACCGAAGCTTTTCATTGCAAACATGGAAACATAATAGAACTTTGATCATGGAAGACAAAAAGATCTCTCTCTGTAAGCTTTAGCCTTAGCATAGAAAAATATCAATCCAATTAATATCAATGAATTAACGGACATGATAGAAGAGGCAAGAGATGCAATATATGACCCAAGTAACAATATTTAACAGTGGAATATATTATATATGAAACCATACTTACCCTTGCAAATCAAAAGTCGTGGATTGCAAGATTAGTTTTTTATTTTTTTTTAATCATTCTCTTCATCTTGTTGCTCCACCCTTTTCATGAGGTCTCCCTTTCTCTTGCTCTTTCTCAAATTCTCTATCTTTATTGGTGCCCTCAGCTCTATAATTTCTTGATGTCTAAAACCCTCAAATTTTTTTTATGCTTAATATTCTCTAGGTTTGGAGAGGGCTCTCAAGTCCTCTATTTATAAACGAGCTTGCCATTCATTTTTTTAATTTAAAATATTTTAAAATGTGAAGATAAAAATAAAAAATAGATAACATCTTAATGATCTCATAATCTTTTGAAAATTATTGGATCTCATTTTTTTTAGACATTTAGTGATTTTCTACCCACTTTTAGATGATTTAATTCTTTTTTCCTTTTTACTTTATCTTTTCTTTTTTCTTTTTAAATCATGTGGATTGGTAAGTTTGTAAGATTTTAAAAGATAATTTCTAGATTTCTTTTCTTTTATTATGTATTTTAATCAAGGAATAATTTTCAAAGTTTACCCTAAAACCTTTTAAGTTAACCCAGGAATATTTAATATTTAACCTCTTTTATTTTTTAAGGGATATTTTAAGATAATAAAAAATATTTTATATTTAATCTCTTTCACCTCTTAAAAGATAATTTTCTAGAATGTTATAAATTTATTTTATTATTTTTTCTATGAATCTTAAAAGAAACTTTTTTTATTTTTACATATTTATTATTTTACTAAATAAGCTGGATAAAATACGATGTTCACACTTTGGACTTATTGGGATGCAACACACACAGATGAATTTCACAATTTGTTTGGGAAATGGGAACTAGTGAGTGTTTCCTACTTACTCATTAATTAATTTATCTTAGCTTAATTCAATTGAATACGATAGTTCAATTTGGTTTCTCTGTTGATCAAAATAAAGTAGTTATCTTATCACTTCACCTATAACTTTGCTTTTGCGATTGGGAAAAGAAAAAGGAAGAAAAATGGTGTGCACATAAGAGAGGTACGTCGTGATTCTGAAGTGACAACCGTCATCGATTACCATATAATTTTTACTTTATAATCCCTGGCTTCCAAAATGCAGAAGACTTTTTTGAATTTATTTTGTTTTAAAATATAAGAGATAAATAGTTTTTATTTAAAAATTAATGATTTTTTTAATTTTATTCTTAATTAAAGTATACTTATTATTATTATGATATATGAGTTAAAGGAGAATTAAATGAAAATATTAAATGAAGGCATTGTGAATTTTTTTATATATATTTAAAATATTTGACTATTTTCTTGGTTTAATAGTTTAGTGATCTGTTTCTTCCATTTTGAAAGAGATGGGAGTACTTCTTACTTTGAAACAAAAACATAATATAGACTTACTTGACATGTTAGCGTTGTAGCATTCTTTTTTTCTATTTGAAAGCTCCAATCATTACACTTCGCTCCCCTACATTAATGACCCTTTAATAAACTTTATTTTTGTGCTGATTTATACGCATAGCCAGCCCGGCTAACAATTCCAGAATAATTCGGGTCTACCAGAAAAAAATCAATCTCTATATAAAATAAAATTAATCACAAGAAGAAACGGTTTAGTATTTTAAATATATGAATTTGTCATATTTTAGAATAAAAAAATTTAAAAAATTGACCTGTTATTGATTAGATGAATAAATTAAATTCATACACATTAGAAATTCAATTTCATTAACTATATTTTTTATTAATTATTATTAGGAGTTTGAATTAATAAGCAAATTAATGGTGTAGATATGACGAAGAAAAGAAAGGCATCTTAAGCTGAAGTGTGGTGGCAGCATGTTAGGATGAATGATTCGAGCCTAAAAACCCTAGCTAGTACGCAATAATGGGATGGTTCAAGGTGGAACACAAGACAGGAGATATAGAGTGGGGCTTTTGCTGACATGGAAAGTTGAGTTGAAGCCTTTAATCTGCTGATAAACACAATACAACAAAAATTGCTCATGACCCTACAAGACCCCTCCATCCGAACAGTTTCTCCACTTCCATCACTCTTCCTTTGACCCTTTAACTTCCACTGTTGCTGTATTTTCATTCTCAATTCGCAACCCCCTCATCATACAACTTAATGACCACACTCACACACAGAGTACTTGCGCTTCAGCTTTATTATTTGCTTTTCACAGCAGATCAGGCAAAAGTGCTGAGCTCAAAGGTCTTGCTACCTTTCTGATTTAACCTTCATTCCAACCCACAGAAATAAATTAAGCTCGGAAGAACAAAGTGAGAGAGATTGAAAAAAAGCTGCTTCAACTTAAGAGTTTGTATAACTCAATTATATGCTCACATCCTCATTATTGTATCACATAACTTGATGTGCTGGTCAGTAAATTTAGTGTAATGTTTACATTGTCATACACACTTAATTAGATGAAATGACAAAAAGCAATAGTAATATCGATTAGACGTGCGCACATGACCAGAGAGTGGCATGAAATGATCTCTCATAAATTCTTAATTTAAAGAATAATGCACGTTTTATGAAACTGAATGAGCTCTCTATCAACTTGCATAGTTCCCCCCAGATGCGTTATCATGTAATTATATATATAGATAGCTACTTGCCATTAATAAAGCACTAGTTTTTACTTCAATAATGTCGATCATTTCCAGCAGCTAATATGATTGCGAATCAGAGAAGTGAAGAGCAGGAAACACAGAAAGTGATGGATCGGGAGACATTAATTAAAGGGAAGTGGATTTAAAATAAAAATGTCATCTTTATAGCCAGCTATCTCTTTCATATTGGCAATTTGAACAGGTTATATTATCTTGGCAGCATAATTTTTCGTCTCAATTAGTCTTCACGGCTTGTCAATATACGATTTGTCAAGCAATGTATTGAATAGTGCACGCCTCACATTGATTTAATCTATGGCCACCTTTTGAAATATCAATGCCCATACGTCTTGTCATATTGCACGCCCTTTAATCAACGTTTGCCACATTAATTAATTAATCGTCAGTTCTGGTTGCAATATTAATCAAGTATAAGTAGCCAGATTTATCTTTACCAGAAAAAAAAAAGCTAGATTTATCATTTTGAATTTCATTTTAAGAAAAAATAATAGTTCAAAAAATATATGCACATGATTTCGAATGAAAATCATTCAAGTGGGTATCCTCAAACTTCACAAATTGGTGGAAAGTTGAAAAAATATAATTATGGTGAACAAAGATATGTGTGTGTAGTGCACAAAACAGTATTAATATATCCTTTTTCCTAAGTGCTCATTTAGTTCACTTACACAACGGGTTCATGTGAAGTTATAAGTTTCACATCACATGAGATATTGCGTTTGGTTGGCATTTTATTATGTGATTTCTATCAGATAATGTAAACATCATCACATTAAATCCTGTTATCCCCCTCACATTTATTTTGCTATGTGATCCTCACTCTAATAGTGAATATTTTTTCTCAAATAATGGTGAATAACATATATATATATATATATATATACACAGGTCAACTCAATCTTATTTCTTGTATATCTGAAAGGCAGTTAGGGTTCAATTTACCAATGATGCGACAGTGTTGTGGAATGTTGAGTCAAAAAGGACCTTGGCTGACATGTAACCACGCTAATTTGCAGCTCCGCTTGGCTGCATCCGTATGTATACTTGTTGGTGCTGTCGCCGCAAATCAATATTGGCCTTGATTTTTGTTTCAACGACATTTAACGATCAGTGCCGTTTGTCTAATCATTATTGATCGACGTTAGTCCATTTTCATCGACCAACAGGTTTCAGATTCTTTCTTTATCTTGTTCACCTCCAAATCCATCAGTTTCAACCATTCTTTGTTTCATCGATCGTGGAGATTAGATAGTTTTTGTTTTACTTTGTGATAGTCCGCAAAAGATGCAAGATTCCTTCACGCGCGCGGATGCATTCATGGAAATGAGACTTTTCACGACCTTTTCCGGCAAGGTTCAATTAATGGGAGCAATATTGATTGTGATATAGTAATTATTAGGAGGCAGAGGAATTTGAAGTTATGTTTCATTTGAGATGTAATCTCTGTGTGGCTTGTAAGAAAGATTTTCTCCCATTGCGTGTATACTGTATAACATTAAGCCGAACATGCTACAAATAAAGAGAAAAAATATTCATGTATGTCATTTTTAATAAATTTATAATGCATAATTGTATGATTATAATTATAAAGAAATTAATTTCAACAAAATGGAATATTTGGATCAGTCAAATCACAGTCTACATCACTTGCTTAGCTAGATTCCATGTCAGCTATTAATGTTCCGCATCATCACTTTAGATATTTAGAATAATAATATAAGAATTAATTTTGTAATTATGATATAGTTTTGAGATGAGTTAAACACTTTCACGATAGCAACCTAGTTAAAAATTGGTATAAACTGAGGAGATGATCGATTAATTTTTAGTGTGATAATTTTTTTTTAAAAAATAAATATATGAATGATACTTTTGGATCAAATTTTTTATCACTAGTTTTAAATTTTAAGAGGTTATGAATATATTATTTAAAATTGAAAATAATTATACGTATTTAAGCCATATTAACTTGACATTATATGGAATTTAAAATACTTTCTATAATTAAGTGCAACTTATTATATATTTTATTATATATATTAATGTATGTTTTATTAATATATTGAATAATATTAATTTTGATATTGATGTTTTGAAAGGTTTTTAATTTAGTCGGGTCAGTGTTAAAAAAAGAAAAACACTATTGCAGCCTGTGAAGCCCAGATAGTTCTCTGGACATAAAATGATCGCTTAAAGTAGATGTTAAGTTTGGCCCGACTTGAACGCTCAAGGAGGGCTACTTTCCCCTAAGCCTTTTGGTTCTCGGTCTTGGGCCTAACAGTAACTAATTAAATAAAAAAGAGAGATAATAACAGATAACAAATCACAGTTTCCTCTAGCCACCTTTAGAAAGAGAAAAAGAGAAAATAATAATAAATAAAAAAAGGGATATGCTTAACCTTTTTAGTCCAAAGAAAGATTCATTTCACCTAGCTGATCCTGCAGAGTCTGGAAAGGTTGGTAAGGGAGTGGAGTAATTCTCATGTTTTGCTGTTAGCAGAAGTTTCTCTTGGGTGGCAGGTGTTGGTTTTGACAGTTACTACATCAGAGATGGCTGAATTACACAATAATATACTATTGCCTAGATTTTTTTTTTCCTTTTAATAAAAAAACTAAAACTTTATTCACCGATAATGTAAATTCCATCACATTAAGGCAAATTATACTCTCCCTTTTCATCAGAGCTGACTGAATTACATTATCAACGACTCTTTTAAATTACATAGCGTATATTGATATATTAATGAGAAATGGAAAAATTAATTACTCTACAATTACATCACTTTCACTTTAATTAACTGTATTAAAAAAAATCGTAGAAGTGGTTGATTAATAATTAAGAAATGAGATTACAATGGAAGCATATCTCAACTATATAAAGAGCATCAAGCCCTGCCTAATTCTCCACAAAAACCTCTCCTAAACTTATATATCTTGGCATATATATATATAGATAGATATATATATATATATATAATATGATGATGGCTTTGTCTATCTTTAGGCAATACACCTACGATGACTCATTCCTACAGGTCTTGGTCAGCAGCAGCCTGCTGAAGGAATACCAGATCGCTCTCATATTCGCCAGAGACTATGACGAGTCCGGATCTCCCACCAACGGCATTTTTCACATATACTGGGACCAAACCAAACTCACTCCTTCTACCATCGCCCGGTTCAAGCAAAACCTGCCCCGTGGCGTTGAACTTAAAGTCTTCCTCAGCATCGGCGATCGCGATTACAATTATCGCTTTCACCCCCTCGACAACCAATCATGGATCTCCAACGCCACCAAATCCCTCACCACCATCATCCAAGACCAACTCTGCGACGTGGGCATCGCTGGAATTGACATCTTCTATGAACACATCGATGCCCAGCCCAACGACTTCGCTCAGTGCACGGGGCAGCTTATAAAGAACCTCAAGGAAGCTCAAGTCATCACCGTGGCTTCCATTTCTCCCTCCGCTAGTCTCAACCAAGACTTCTACCAGTTGACGTATCGGAGGTACGCCACCCTGATAGAGTGGGTTGTTTATCAGTTCCAGAATGAAGAAACTTTTGTGGCCAATCCTGATATCTTGGAGAATCGATACAATGCTATTTCCGCGGTTTATCCCAGAAATAAGCTTTTCGCTGGGTATAGTGCTCAGAACGATGATTGGGCTAATCTTTCGCCCATTGTCTTCTTTCTGGGTGGCTCCAAACTCCTCAAGAAGAAGAATAAAGTTGCGGGTTTCTCCATTTTATACCATGATTTTGGGAATCATACTTTTTCTTCATCATCGAACTCGCCTCCTTAAATATGTGTGTGTGGATATATATATATATATATATATTATCTACGTACGTATGTATACATGTGCACCTCAAGAACTAGCTAGCCAGTAATGTATTATGTATGTAATTATATGTAGTGTCCTTATGCTGAGCTAGCTAGCTAGCCAGTCTGCATGTACATGTTCTGTGATGTTAAATAAGACCTGTGGTGGTGATCTATGCGAGATATTTATAAATGACAGTCCAGTCCATTTGCTCATCCTCGTCCCTAATTAATTATCATTTTTTGGATTCATTATATTAACGTTGAGTTCGTTATTACAAAATATATAGTATATTTTTGCCGGAAAGCATATATATATAGCAAATACTTTTTTTAAAAAAATGATAAACGTTACTTAGGTATTGTCCCACCCTTAACTCCTTAATTTGTTCTGCCTAGCTAGATTGTTTGTCTTTTAGAATATGTGCAGGCAATACAAATTAATACCAAATTTTAAGTTTGGTACTTCAATTTTTGTGTGTGTTTTTTAATTAAATCATTTGGTATTCGCTAATTATATTAGATTCAATAAGTTAAATAAAACTATAAAGGTAGCAAAACTTTTCCGACAAGTATTTTATACAGTTGCATACACAAAATTTGAAATCGAAACCAACCATTTGTTAAGTTAATACAACTTTTTATCAATTAAATCATGTGTTCACTGGTAACTCTTGTGTTTGATTTGTGTGTGTAAGCATACATGCGGTGAAATTGAAATTCTAACGTGGAATAGGCAGCAAGTTTCCTGATTGCTTCTCATAATGGAAATGATTAGGCCTTGGAGTCATTTGAAAGCCAAATAAAGATCCTATGAAGCTTTTGCTGACTCTATATAGCCTATGCCACACGCAGTCAAGAGCCTGTTCTCATCAGAGGACACTTAACCATCCAACCCCATCACTTACATCCGTTTGGTTTGAGGATTTGGAGAAGAGGAGAGGAGAAGAAAGATTTTTAATCATATTTTTCTTTCTGATCAAATAAGAAGAGGGAGTATTTCTTTTTCCATTTTTAGATAAGAGGGAGAAGAGAGATTGAGAGGGAGAATGCTCCCCTTCCTTTATTTGATTTGAAAAATAAATAGGATGAAAAATTTTTCTCCTCTTCCCTTCCTTCCAAATCTCTTAAATCAAAATAATCCTCCAAGCCCATCACTTGTATAACTCAATTGACAACACCTTCCCACCCCTATATTTGTAAATTTGTGTGTTAAATTAAATCACCTACAAATTGAGCCAAGCTAGTTTCTTCTTCTTCTTCTTCTTCTTCTTCTTTTTTTAAAAAAAACCACGCTAGTTTCTTTCATTCATCAGACGCGTGCGTAAAATTCAATTCAATGGCCTATATATAGCCCTATAAAGTGACGGCCTATGACTCTTCCACAAGGCCGAGTAGTGGCGATCTACTACATCCTCATCAGTTAAATAAGCCAATTTGATCATGCTTTATCAGAAGACATTGCTGATCTTAGCAGCAGCTTTGTTATTTCCTTAATTATCTCCTTTGCGTCTTCCTGATTTAGTTCCACAGGTTGTACTGTGCCTACTGAACTTACTTGTTTAAGTGTCGATGGTAATATATACTTCCTTTAATTAAAAAAAAAAAGCCAATTTGATGGGAGAAAATTAACTTGGAAAGATGTAAATGTTTTTGCATCGCTGCAGGGTATCCCCAGGCTTCGCCCAGGACTAATCCCCCTTGAGGTACCGTCGGGCGCCGAAGCGGGGACCTCTCCCAGTGACGTACGCTGAATACACAAGGCTCGAACCCGAGACCTTGCTTAAGCGAACTTGAGCCCCCTTCCACTCAAGTCAACGTCCGCTGGTGGAAAGATGTAAATTTTCAGATAGTGGAAGAAGAGATGTAGATTCATGTATCTTATACTTTATCCAATCTTTAAAATAAATCATTTCTGAGTATCTCATCAGACAAAAAAAAATAATTATTCAATTTATTTCAAAATGTAAGAGACATTTCTAAATCTATTTTACTCCAAAATCTAAAAAACAAATTATTTTTGCCTAATAAATTAATATGTTTTTTTAATTTTATTCTTAATTAAAGTTAACTTATTATCACGAAACATGAGTTAAAATAAAATTAAATGAGAATATTAAAGTATGGGGTATTTGTCAAAAAAAAAATCCCTATGACATATTCAAGATATTTGAATATTTTAGTAGTTTTAATTATTTATTTATTTGTTTTTTTATATTTTGAGAGGCAGTATATCAATAAAATTGTCTAAAAATAACTTTAATTAGTTTTCATCTTCATCCTAATAAATATGATAAATTTAAAAAACAAATACTACTCCCTCCATTTTTTTATAAGTCTTTTAAGGTTTTAGCATATAAATTAGGAAACATAATTAATGCATCATAATTCATTTTATGTTTCCAAATTTGCCCTTAATTAATATGGTCTTGAAATCATAAAACAACTTATAAGTGAAAACAGAACAATTAATATATGAAAATTGTTGATGATATAAATGGAAATAAAACAATTAATATGGTCTTGGAATTCTAAAAGTACTTATAATTAGCAACAAAATTTGTATTCTAAAAAGACTAATATAAAGAAACAGAGGAAGTAGTTTTTAAAGCAATTAATGCTTTATAAAGCAATTAACAAAAAAGATATTTTTTAATAAAATAATTAATGCTTTATAAACTCTTACAAAATGACTAATAATATTAATTTGAAACTATAAAATTCTTTTAGAAAGTGATTAATACTCCTTTCAATCCTTTTTGTAAGATTATAAACTCTTACAAAATGACTAGTAATATTAATTTGAAACCATAAAATTCTTCAAGAAGGTGATTAATACTCCTTTCAGTTCTTTTTGTAAGATGCTTTTAGTCAACTTCACAATTATTAAGAAATTTAGTTAAAGTTGGTTAACTTTATTAAATTTATATAAAATTTTAGTTATTTTCTAAAATTATCCTCATGAAGTCAATTAATAACACTTTTTCTTCTTTTTAAGATAATGACATTTAATATATTACTAACTATTGATGTAATGATCTACATTAATATTAATTATTAACTTCAAGCAAATGATATTTTGGATAAAGAATATTTAATGATTGAAATAATTCCAAAAGCATTTTATATTAAAGACAAAAAAATTTAAAATAATATCATATAAAAAACACTGGAGGGAATATAAAGAACTAGAGGAAGACAGGAAGTATATATGGTAAAAGAGAGAATCGGGTTAATTATTGTTGGCCAAAAAAAAAAAAACAAAGAATCGGGTTAGTTGTTGGGCAAAAAAAGCTCTAATTAAGTTCCTGTTAATGGCATAGTTTTGCTCCATCTTCGCAACAAGTTTCAGCTTTTAATTAACATTCGTGGAGTTAATTAGTATTAGTGCAGCTAAAAAACGTAAGAGAATCGGAAGTGATGTGGGAGAATCGAAGGGTAAAAGATGGAACTTGTTTCCTTTGGCAAGACGGCAATTCTTGGAGCTAATTTTAAATTAAAGGTAACAGCTCCAGAACCGAAAGCTAAGGGGCCTGCAACATTGACGTGTGTCAAATGCCTATATACATACATAAAAAACAGTCAAACGATCACGGATTTGGCTTTTGCCCCTCCAAAATATTCCCCATCTATCTATTCATTAATTTCAAACACATCCAATCCAATGGCCTATTGATTCTTTCTTTCCTTCCCCCCTTTAAACTTTAACACATTTCACATTTTTTCAGAATATATATGCGTTTAATTAGTGAGGGAGAAAATAAAATGAAACAAACAGATTGGCAGTTTCATATATATATACGTTGGCTTGCAACAAATGAATGAATCTAGCTAATCAATCTCCTTTTATAATACATTAATACTACTCTTACTACAGAAAATATGCTATGAGCTCGTTGCATAGAAAGAAAATTAGTTTGACGATATTATCCCAACTCTTTTTTCTTCCTCATACCCGTGACTCTGGCCATGACTATGTGATTTGTTATTATCGATTGTGAAGTCTCTTACATCATCTACCTCTCATTATATCATTTACCCAATGGCAACCTCATCTTTATATATATATATATATATATCTCCTATCATTGTAAACTTTTTAGTATATGATAGAATTGTTATTTTAAATAGTTACAAATAAATAAATTAATCCGGAAAAATTATACCGGCACCTCATCAAACTACTACCTGCTATATTTATACCAGGTGCCAAAAATATTGAATAAGCAATCAAAGTAATTGTATTCGTCAATAAATAATTAATATCAACACCCTTTTCCTCCTTTCACATTTTTTCATACGGTACATTTTGGATATATTTAATTTAAATTTATTCAAATTATATATTTATATTATTTATTTAATTAAATATATCTTAATTGACTGTGGTTCTTATCTTCAAGAGAAGATATTGTCAATTAAGTGATTTTAGGGAATAAGAGATAAATTCAGTCATAATTTTATCTTTATCTTTACTTGAATTCAAATTTAAATTTAAATTTAATAACTGATGATAACCAAAGCTATTAAATAAAGATTGGGTTGAGCTTGATACACGTTCTGGTTTCTCAATTAGTTGAAACTAAATCTCAGATTCCATCACTGAATCTCATGACTAGTTGGAAAAACTGTCTGCATAGATTATTTTCTTATATTTTTTTCTAACTAATTTTATATGTGATTTCAGATTTAATATTTAGATTAAGTAACTTCAAAGATATTTGTATTAGATTATTTAGTATGGTGAGATATATTTATAAGTCTTTTGCTACTCTTATAATTTTGTGAATGAATTCATATATAAAATTTTATTTAAAAATTGAGTTTTTCTCATACTACAAGTTCGATCAATAATCAACAAGCAAACAAGGGAAATCGCAAAATCCCCATTTTTTGCTGCTACAGACAACAACAACAATAATATGGAAATTGAAAATCCTGAGATTAAATTATGTTGATGATAACTAGCATGACCATTAGCATATGGGAAGTGATAAAATTAAATGGGATTTGTGTGTTAAAAATTAATGTTGGATAGAGCTACCAAAGCGTCTTGTGCGCGAAAAGAACAGGCAAAGTTGAAAAATGAAAACGAGTTAGTTCTTGATTGCACACCACCAACTACCAGGGCCAAAAATTTTAAATACGATTATATCATATTTGTTATTAATTTAACAAAAATATCATAAATGCATACTTCAATTTATAGCACATGATTAAACCTTTTTTTTAATAAATTTTCATTCATATTATAATTTATAATACCGAACTCAGTAACAAAAAGCATTTAAAAGAAGTCGAATTTAATCCTAACAACATTAGAGACAATTTGGCATGTATATTGGTTTTTTATGCATTAAAAGTAAAATTTAATTATTTTGAACGCTAATGGCCGAATGGATTCAGTGTGGCCGGCCGGGAAGCTTTTTATGGGGGGTGCCAAAATTATTGTGGAAGGAGAGGATACAATCTGAAAGCACAAATTAAGAAGGAAGAACCTATTCATGTGTGGATGTCAGAGAAGGGGGTCACTACTACTCCTTCGTCGTCACGTGAAAATGAAAAAAAGAAAGATATATAGCAAAGTAAAGTATACGCAGCTTCGTATGTCCCACGCTACTCTAACAATTCCAAATTTCTTTGGCACTTCCTATCGTTTTTTATTATGCACCTTAGATAAGGATATCTATGAATACATATCCTTGAATTATTGTGATCACTGCCTTCGATATATATGAATACAAATTACAACAATGTTCATGATATATTCTCCAATGCCTTGCGTATATAATTATACCATCACAATTACCGTATATATGGATATATGATTGGACATAGATATACCAATTAAGTTAAAAAATAATTTTAATAATACGGATGAATATTCCATGTCTTCATTATTTAAATGCAACATAATTTATTTACTTATTTTGAAATGCATTAAATCTGTGTAAATTAAAGGCAAAGCATAAGATTTTTCTCGCCAGACATCATGATCTCCCCCCCTTAGATGGTGTCATCGTGATCTTTTGAAAATGGACCTATCATTGACGCGAACCTATCATCATCGTTATTGTTTAAATGTTTAAAATTAGGCCGGGGGCAACTAATTAACTACTTTTACCAAGCACACTGTGATAACCCACCATTATTTAAAATTTAAAATTCTAATTATATGCTCTTCTATGCTTGTTAATTAGGTGGACTTAAAATGATAGATTTAGATACTTTTGCTCGATTAGGTCACCCTAATTTTTTCCTTTTGAAACAAAGAACGGGCTCTTTGATCTTCACCAAAGTTCCTTTCAGTTAATAAAAAATTGATCTTTCTCGTGACGACTCTTTAATTTTTTATAAAGCATAACTCAATATATATGAAAAACTAAACATATTTTTGGGTGTATTGTATGATTTTTAAAGAATAAGTTACATTATTTATATCCTGTGAATTATGCATTTTATTATAAATTTTAATTTTATAATGATATTGATATCTATTGGCCCAAAAAGTTAAAAAATATTATTCATGTCCGTCAGTCAATGAGAAATAAGAAAAACATAGTAGGGTACGGAAAAATATTTTATGCAAAAAAATGGATATTAAAATAATAAAAATAGGGAAAATATTAATCTGTTTTTTAATTTTAAAAATAGTATGAAATAACAAAGATAATTGTATAACAATAGATCACAAAAAAAATGGTATAACAACAATAAAAGTCAGTGTATTAAAAACTAGATTGGACTAACCGATTTGACTAGTCTAATAGGGAATTGGTATCTGATCCAGTCCAATCATAGATAAAGATTGAGCAATTTTAAAAATGATACAAGTCGGCATGAAATCGGTCGAACTGGTACAAAACTGGTTTGAATCGATCTAACTTCTTTTTTTATTTTAAAGATAAAATAATATTATTTTTAGTACTAAGTAACATTATTTTTTGTATAATTTTTTTCTATATTATAATATTGTATAAGTGTTATTATGATAAATAATTATTAATAATGATAAATTTACTTAACAAATAATATGAAAAATAGAATATTGATTTACTATTTTGAATTCAAAATATAATTATGAATGAATATAATTTATTTAGATTTTAATATTATGTTGTAAAATTTATTACTAATATTTTTAATTTTCAATATGATATATAAAATTTAAAATTATTACATTTACTTTTCATCCTATATTGAATGTTAATTTTATGATTATAGATAAATATCTTTTATATTTTTTATCTATATTATTTAAAATATATTCATTTATTCATAACCAGTCCGACTATGATCCGACTATTGAATCTTGAATTGGTATCTCAGCCGGTTCAATAACCTGTATAATTTTTAATGCCTTAATAAAAGCTAAGAAAAAAAAAGATATTGTGTATTTCATTTTCTTTCCATACCAAACTTTCACAATTATAGTGAATCAATAAATCAACGATGTTTTTAAACTGGTTTGTTCACTAATGGTATTTATGAAATTAAGAAAAACAGAAACTAAATTGTATATAGGATGTTAGCCATTCTTGCATCGAAAAATAAGATTTTTTTTTAATTTTTGGACCAACACCAAATGAAAAAAAAAATACCCAGCGTAGGTGTTGTCCAAATAGTAAAATGTCCTATTTATCCACCAATGGGAAAAAAAAATAGGAAGAGTATCTAAAAAGAAAAATATAGAAAAAATATGAAATTATGAAAACCAAATAAGCATGTGGCTTCTCGCATCACTCTTTATCGGGTGGGGTAACTCCATCATCACAATCAGCCCCACTTTCTCAGTTATCTTCTTTTTCTTTTCTTAACCATCAACCTTCTATTCTTTTTCTATCATCCCTCTTCTTTATAGTTTATATATCTAACCTTAGGTACAACTTTTGGCCCAAAAAAAAAAAACCTTAGGTTTCACTTGTCCTTTTTAGTTTCATTCACCAAGCTTGCATGCTTGACTCTATTCATTTATGTGAAAACAATGATAATAAAATTTAAGATACTTCGAGATTATCGGTCAAGTCACTAATAAAATAATACACTTGGTTTGATCATCTATAATATTTTATTACGTTTTAAAATTAGCAGTAGCTTTTAATGCACTGTACAAGCAATGAATCTTCTGGATAGTTACAACTTTCATATTGCACCAAAAAGCAAAACTATTTGAAACTATTCACCGAAAACATTTAAACCACTTGAAAGAATGGCAAAGAAAGAACCGATTTGTTGCGGGAATTATTGAAATTGTCAATACAGTGTTATTGTCAAGTACATAATCTTTTAGAATCAGTAAAGGCCTATTTTTCTTTTTTTTTTTTCCTTTTGTTAATCTTTTATTATCTCTGGTCCTATTATATTTTGAAAATGACCATTTTTTATCTATACTTATATTCTCTTGTTTTGTATATTGGGGTGGGGTTGTTTGAAGTATGTAACAAATTATGCAGTGGGTCCCTCTGGTATGCAATTAGGGGGCCTGCTTTCCTCAATAATAGGAACTCTCAGCCCTTGATCATTTCTTTAAATCTTCCCTATCCCACGCTTAAAATTTAAATTCAAGTAAAATCACCTACACCTTTCAATAAAAATTATTTTATTGGATGATTAATACTTATAAGCCATCCTATCAACTCATTTATCCATAAATATTGTTTTAAATCAATTAATTAATTATTGAAGTTGAAGTTGAAGTTGAAGCAGGAGAGAAAAACGTAGGATTAGGATTTATTTAGGAGACGCTGCTTTGGTTTCAAAATTTTTCAAAGGAAGATCTCCCAAACAGTAACTATTCTGTTCGGCGTTTGTCCTTTTTATAACGGTCGGATATTACGCAAACGGAACATTTTGACGCCGTTATCGTCACTCGACATTTTCGTTTCTTCTTTTCTTGAATGCTCTCATTTTGTTGGCAAAAAAAAAAAACAAGAAGAAGAAGGATGCTATCATTTTCAATTTAATTATTTTATTTCTTTAAAAAAAATATTTTTTCCCTTCCTTTTCTTCTTCTTCTACTTCTTTTTTTTTTTTTTGCCAAATTTCACGTCCTTCTCGTCAATCTGTCTGTTTAGCTACTAGTAACTCCAAAGATAATGCAGACGCTCTCCGTTCACCTCTTTCTTCCTCACGCACGCTCTTTCTCTCTGACATTAAATATTAAACAGACTCCACAATCCGTAAAGCAGTCTTTGACTTGACGATTTCTCCCTTACAATTTCTAGAATCGCTGCCATTTGCTCACTGAAAATTACATGTGAACTTTTGAACACTTGAAATTGCTCTCAAAGCTGGCAGTCTTGTTTCACTGTGAGTTCAGATTTTAATTCCATTGTATTGTATTCTTTTTCAATCTCTCTATTCTTCCTTTCAATTACTAGTTTTCGATCTGTATCTTTATGCATTTCGATTCATCGTTATTTTACTTCTATTTTTGCCATATTTATATTGAAAAATGGTGGATCACGAGGAAGTTGATTTATAAAAACAGGTCACTGATATAAATTTTCTCTTTTGATTATATTCAGTGTGCTTTGACTTGTTTTAAAAAGAGAGGTCCGGGAGATTGGAAGTTACAGTGCGATGGAGCAGAAAAGAGCAGGATTGATACCACTATCTCCGTCTCAGACTCCACGCTCCAATGATAGGCCAGCGCGAGATCTGCGATCTGCAGAGTCTAATTCTAATTCAAGTAGTCATAAGTATGATAAAGACAAGGGCGTCAATGTGCAGGTCCTTGTTCGTTGTAGGTAAGTCAAAATCAAAGTTGAGTTGATTGAGCTTATTTTTCTCGCACGTAAACTGGGATGATTGATTTTGTTTCTGTAGGCCACTTGGTGAGGACGAAATGAGGCTCCATACTCCGGTTGTGATCTCATGTAACGAGGGTAGAAGGGAAGTTTCAGCAGTACAGAACATTGCCAATAAGCAGATCGATAGAACCTTTGCGTTTGACAAGGTTTTGAGTTTTTTTGTTTTGGCCTCTTTCATTGTTTTTCCATCTCTGACTGGGCCTGGTGTGTGAAGGAATGAATCGGAAATATATAATCTCGCCTTTTTCATGGCTGCTATCTGCGAAATTCTAGAAACTCTTCTCATATGAGTGAATAAATTACTCATGAGACCCTATTTAGGAGAGCGAATTTTGTGAATTCTGCTGCATTCAGATTTTAAGACGTTACATAACATTCAAGAATTGAATTTGATCCTTTAATTTTCTATTCACTCTCTTACTGGTCCATTATCATGTAAAATAACAACGAATTTACTCCTTGTCTGTTATTTTAACTTTCACTGCCCAATGCAGTTATCACAATTTGATTTATTTGATCTAGGTCTTTGGTCCTGCGTCTCAGCAGAAAGAACTGTATGATCAGGCAGTGTCTCCTATTGTATATGAAGTGCTTGAGGGCTATAATTGCACAATTTTTGCATATGGGCAGACAGGAACAGGGAAGACATATACGATGGAAGGGGGTGCAAGAAAGAAGGTTATGGAGTTTATTTTTTCACCTTATCTACTCCTTATGTATTTTTCTAGTTTCTCCTGTACTAAATCCATTTCTATTTGTTCTTGTTTCTACAGAATGGAGAATTTCCAAATGATGCTGGCGTCATCCCAAGAGCTGTTAGGCAGATTTTTGACATATTGGAAGCTCAAAATGCAGAGTATAGCATGAAGGTTACATTTTTAGAGCTTTACAATGAGGAGATAACAGACCTTTTGGCTCCTGAGGAAACTTCAAAATTTGTGGACGATAAATCCAAGAAACCTATTGCTCTTATGGAGGATGGAAAGGGAGGTGTTTTTGTCAGAGGTTTGGAAGAAGAGATTGTTTGCACAGCAAATGAAATTTACAAAATATTGGAAAAGGGTTCTGCAAAAAGGCGTACAGCTGAGACTCTTCTTAACAAACAAAGTAGTCGTTCTCATTCAATATTTTCTATCACAATTCACATTAAGGAATGTACTCCAGAAGGTGAAGAAATGATCAAATGTGGGAAATTGAATCTTGTTGACCTTGCTGGCTCTGAGAATATATCACGTTCTGGTGCAAGAGAGGTATTAAATAACTATGCTGGCTTCTGTTCGGTCACTGTTCATTTAACTGATAAAATTTGGAATTGTTTAATCCATATGTTGTCTCCTTGTCTAGCAAGACTGGATGGTTATTAGTATTGTGATAATGTCTTCACTTCTAGGCTTATCTCTCTGCCTTTTTCTACAGCATTTGACTGAAAAGAGACTACTTGCAGGGTAGAGCAAGGGAGGCTGGTGAGATAAATAAAAGCTTGCTTACACTTGGTCGTGTGATTAATGCTCTAGTTGAGCACTCAGGTCATGTTCCATACAGGTAGGGACCTATAGGTAGATGCAATTTATGTGGATAATTCCCATTGATGTCTTTTAATTATCTTCATAAGCTTGGAAAATGATTTTGTTACTAAAGTATTTTTTGTCTATCAGGGATAGCAAATTAACTAGACTACTAAGAGATTCCCTGGGAGGTAAAACCAAGACTTGCATTATTGCTACAATCTCACCTTCCATCCATTGTCTAGAAGAAACACTTAGTACTCTAGATTATGCACATCGTGCCAAGAATATTAAGAACAAACCTGAGGTGAGTTTAATAGTAGCTCCCCTTTCTGGTCAATCTAACAATATTCTTATCAGAGTTGTGTTTTCAGCAATGAAACATATCTAACAATTTGAAGGTAATTGCTTTGTCAGATCAATCAGAAGATGATGAAATCTGCACTCATTAAGGATTTATATTCTGAAATTGACAGATTAAAGCAAGGTTGTTGAATGTTTCCAGATTAATATAGTTTTTGTTTATCACTTTGCACTCTCCCTCCCTTCCTTTGACAGTTCAATGCTGTTTTTTTTTTTTAAAAAAAAACAGAGGTGTATGCTGCAAGAGAGAAGAATGGAATATATATACCACGTGATCGTTATCTTACTGAAGAGGCAGAGAAGAAGGTCTGTTTATGTTTGTTTCAATATGAATTAGAAAGATTTGCATTTTGAAACATTGTTAACTCTTTTTCTGTGTTCTCTAGGCAATGGCTGAAAAGATAGAACGCATGGAACTTGAAGCAGACTCTAAGGATAAGGTATATGTTATGCCATAATTTTATTCCCACATAGTTTTAAAGATTGCTTAGGTATTGAGACATATTGACATATGTGAGCAGCAACTGATGGAGCTTCAAGAACTCCACAATTCTCAGCAACTTTTGACTGCTGAATTGAGTGATAAACTTGAAAAAACAGAGGTAAAAAGATGGATAGAAGGTGGTTATGTTCATTCTTTTTGTTCTCATTTTTCTGATCTTGTTCAATAATTAACTTTTGGTGTCTGTAACCTCAGAAAAGTCTGGAGGAAACTGAACGATCATTGTTGTATCTTGAGGAAAAGCACAAACAAGCTAATGCAACAATCAAGGAAAAGGAATTTTTGATATCAAATCTACAGAAATCTGGTTAGTGAAGCTTATTCTTATTTTCTAATATGGATAATTAGGATTTGTCTAAATGGAAGAGTTTCATTAACTGTTTCTAATAAGTACTTTATATTTAATATTTCTAATTTCCTACAATCGTTTACTCCTTTTCCAGAGAAAGCACTAGTGGAGAGTGCGATTGAGCTACGAGCAGAGCTGCAGAATGCTGCATCAGATGTGTCCAGCCTATTTGCTAAAATTGGTTATTATTATCCTCAAGTAGTTGGGTGTTTTAAGTTTTAACATATGGGGCTTTTAGGAAGGAGGTGCCTTCCTCTGACATATTGGATATGTTTGCTCACAAATTGCTTTTCCTTGCACCAGAGCGAAAGGATAAAATTGAAGATGGAAATAGAATACTCATCCAAAAATTTCAATCTCAGTTGGCTCAACAGCTTGAAGTTTTGCACAAGACTGTTGCAGCATCTGTAATGCAACAAGAGCAGCAACTAAAGGACATGGAGGAAGATATGCAATCATTTGTATCAACAAAGGCAGAGGTTAGGTCCCAAGGAAGACAAATTATGTTTGATTTTTAAATTTAAATTGAAAGTATTATAAACTTAGTGTTTTGGTATGCTTCTGAAGGCTACTGAAGAACTTAGAGTAAGGGTGGAAAAATTGAAAAACATGTATGGTTCTGGCATGAAAGCTTTGGATAATTTAGCTGAGGAGATGAAAGAAAATAATCAATTAACTTTTGAGGACTTGAATTCGGAGGTAGCCAAGCATTCATCTGCCTTGGAGGATGTAAGTGTATCTTACTTTTTATAAATTAGATGTTCTTAAAATTCTTGCCTTATGTAACTCGATTTATGTGATTCAGCTTTTTAAAGGAATTGCCTTAGAAGCTGATTCATTACTGAATGATCTTCAAAGTAGTCTCCACAAGCAAGAGGCCAAGTTAACTGCTTATGCACAACAACAACGAGAGGTATGTGATTTTTAGTTTGTTGGGTCAACATCTGAGTAAAGGTGCTGAAAATTTATACCAATATTGTATGCAGGCTCATGCTAGAGCAGTGGATACTACACGCACAGTATCTAAAATAACAGTCAACTTCTTCGAGACATTAGACATGCATGCATCCAATCTAACCCAAATTTTAGAAGAAGCACAAGTTGTCAACGACCAGAAATTGTGTGAACTGGAAAAGAAGTTTGAGGTGATTGCACGGCTTCTTTTGAGTAATTGTAACAAACGATGATTGAAGTTATCTGGTTATCTTTTTCACTTTTAACTTCGATCCTTCTACTTCCTTAATATGTGTAGGAGTGTACTGCTAGTGAAGAAAAGCAACTATTGGAGAAAGTGGCAGAAATGATAGCTAGTTCAAATGCGAGAAAGAAGAAACTGGTATCTGTTGCTTTTGACCTTGCTCTAACTTTATTTGTTTCCTGTATTGTTTTCTTGTTCTTAACATTTTCTTTATTTTCTAGGTTCAAATGACAATTAATGATCTTCGGGAGAGTGCAAATAGCAGAACCAGTAAACTGAGGCAAGAAACACAAACCATGCAAGAATCCACTTCTTCTGTCAAAGCAGAATGGAGAGTTCACATGGAAGAAACGGAATCCAACTACCATGAGGATACTTCCGCTGTTGAATCTGGAAAGAAGGACCTCGAGGAGATTCTACAGAACTGGTGTGGACTTGCATACTCTGCCTCTATTATATTCTCTTCTGTTTACTGAAATTAACTCTGAATATACTACTGCAGTCTCAATAAGGCAAAAATTGGTGCACAACAATGGAGAAACGCCCAAGAGTCATTGGTTAGCCTGGAGAAGAGAAATGCTGCTTCTGTGAATACAATAGTGAGGTGGGTTTTATGTTCCCTATTGAGACCAATGCAATTTTAATTTGACGTTTACTTATTCATGAAATCCCTTTTATGGTTAGGCGAGGAATCGAAGCAAATCAAGCCCTACGTGGTCGATTTTCTAGTGCTGTGTCAACTACACTTGAAGATGCAGAAATAGCAAACAAGGATATCAATTCATCCGTTGAACGTCAGTATTTGATCTCATACATTCACACACATAAGAATTTTCTTGCCAGGTGAATACCATAAATATCAACTGACAAGTTAAAAAAACACTTGCAGATTCGTTACAACTTGACCATGATGCATGTGGAAATCTAAACTCAATGATTATTCCATGCTGTGGCGATTTAAGAGAACTGAAGGGTGTTCATCACCACAAAATTGTAGAGATAACAGAGAATGCAGGGCATTGTCTTCTGAGCGAATACATGGTAAGAGAGTTCAAGCAGTATTTCTGGGCCATTATGGGTTTGATCATTGTATTTAAATTTCTATTAAGTTATCCTGTTTAACATACAGGTGGACGAACCATCTTGTTCAACACCAAGGAAGAGACCATTCAATTTACCCAGCATTTCATCCATAGAAGAACTGAGAACCCCATCATTTGAGGAGCTACTGAAGTCATTCTGGGATGCGAAATCTCCAAAACTAGCAAACGGAGATGTTAAACACATTGGATCTTATGAAGCCGCTCAGTCAGTCAGAGATTCCAGATTACCTCTCCATGCTCTCAACTAGGACAGACAGACCCGTGTAAATAGCATATATTGCTCAAATATATAGTTTTATGAGTTACGACATGATTCATTTATTTTTTTTTTCGTTGTGGAAGGAGAAAAAAAGCGGATAATGATTATGGAGACGCGAATATGCATAATTTTTTGGTTTAGTTTTGCTTGTGATTCAGCTGAAATTGGATAGATAATATGATTTTTGGGTGTTGTGTTTAATCTCAGGAGTTCCTTAATAAACAAACTGTCATAGAGAAGAAGAATCAATTTCTAGGAAACTATGAATAATTACTGGAATTTAGGACAATTTTTTTAAAAAATTATGGAATTATTATTAAATTGCTTGATGCTTGATGTTTGATTTACTCAAAATATTTCGTAGCAATTTCTTCTATTATTAGATCTGATTTGCTCTTCAATGTTATTGGTGTTGGATGATATAACTCTTGTTTATTGTAATTTCCTTTTGTTGGAATGAAGCATCTTCATTTTCTGGCCGAAAAAAAAAATATTTCATAGCATTTTCAGGAATATTACATTCAGCTGATTGGTCCAGCTATAATTTGTTTATGAATTAGTAACTTTATGAGAACTACTCATGGTTGAAGTTTGGAGCGAGTTGCCGGCATTGGAAGTGGACCAAAAAAGAAAGGCGACAATGGTGGCAGTGAACGTGACTTGTAAACTTGATTTTGGTATTAAAAAAAGGATTAGCATCACAATGATTTATATTGAATAAAATTATTTGAAAATTTTATTTTAACTATCAATATGATTCATCGATATGGAAGCAGATTATTATGTTTTTTCACTTTTTTTCATTATATCAATTTTAACTCTTAATTTGGTAAAAAAAAAAATTTAAACTCCAAACTATTACTACTCACATCTTCATTATTGTCACTTGAACTAACCTTAGATGATTATTTTCTTTTTTACTTTAGTGAAAATGAAAGTTTGGACAACAAAAATGATTTTGGGAAAAGAAATACTAAACCAAATAAACTATTTAAATGGTAAGGCAAATTTATGTTTTAATGTACAAATAAGCTTTTTAACTCTTTAAATGGTAAGCCAAACTATTTTTTTAAAAAAATTTAAACCCAATTATTCTTACACTGTGAGGATATATCGTTCCCTACTTTGGAAAAAAATAAAAATAAAAGAGTCTTGATGTTTTAACATTTGGAAGAATGTTGAATTCACAACCAAAGATGAGATGACAGGTATCCAATTCCAGGGGCAAATAAGGGAGGGTCGGGAGTAAGACAAAGTAAAAATGCATGTCTTAGTCAGAGGAGTCAACTTCAAAACAAGTACATCATTTAGTCTTCTAAGAATGCTTTAAATTTTGTTCTATATTTGTTATTGGTATTATTAATATATAGACGATAGAATGAATATGGGAGGCTCAAAACAAGCTTGGGATGCATTGGCCAGAGTGAAAACATTATCAGAACATTAAAGCTGTGTTGGGCCTTCCTCTGATCCTTAGAATCCATTTTGGACGTTCATAGTTACCGCTGAAACAATAACTGATACAGAGCCTGCCACTAATACTATCAACATGTCCGACGCTTTCTTGTTGCCCATCATAAGAAAAGGGTTAAGAACTAAAAAAGTAAGAGGAAGCCCTCTGAATTCCTGATTTTGTGTTGATATCAGAAAGAGTAGAAGAAAAGCAGAGAAGTCGGACTATACCTATCAACATTTCATATAATGATGTGACATTTTTATTTAATTTTTAAATGCATATTAAACGACAGTAGTAAACTAACAATTTTTAAAATATGAACTTATTTAGAGTATGAATCTTCGATAATTCTCTATTATAAAATGTTATAACATATTTGTAAAATTCAGGTAAAAATAAAAGAGAAAGAAAGATAAAAAGAAGGGAGCTTTAAATAAATGTTAATTTTTTTTTCCCATTTCCTGTCAAAATTTATAGTGAAAAATTGTATAGTATCTTTAATTGATGGGATGACAAGTATTCTTGTGTCGTGGCTACTTTTAGTATTCTTATGAGATGACAGGCCTTTCTTGCTTGACTATGGTTTTATATGTATGAGAAATTAAAAAAAAAAAAAAGGTGCAGACAAGACAGGTATTCGGTCATGAAATCCCACACGTTCAGCCGGTGGCCGTCCCGCTGCGGACCAAAGCATAAGCTTCTATGATCCAAACTAAGTTCAGATATAATGTATAGTAGTTGAGATTCTACATTCCTTTTGGATCACTTCAGTTCATACAGGTACAGGTGAACTATAATAATGAACAAAGCATCCCTTATGATTCCTATACTGGGTTTAGAGGCATTTTAGCCTAACGACAACTATGCAAGAAGCAAAACTACAATATTATAATCCTCTAGATTCATATTGGGTTCAGATTATATATAGAGAATATTTGAGTCAGGCTAAGAATATTCTAGTTCACACACCGAATCTAAAATTCCCCCCCCCCACCCCCCAAAAAAAAAAACTCGTAACTATTTATGATTGAATGTTTCTCAAACATGTTTACACATTTAGTAATGATTGAGTTGATTCGTTAACTTTTTATCAATTAAATTTGCATTAAAAAAATAAATTATCACTAATAGCCACGGAGCGTGCGAAAATAAATTAAAGGACACAAACGAATCGTTAGTCTCAAGAATATTAACAATTGCTGGCTCTGCCTATGTATAAAAGAATAATATGATTCTCCCAAAATCAAAACCAAACATCTGCAAATAGACAAATGATTTGTTAGTGAAGCCCAAAGTCCCCTGAATATTCATTCATAAATTACCCTAAATGCAACACAAATCTTCATTCACTAGCAACCATGAGCTCACTTAACCTCTCCACTTTTCTTATTTTGCAGCTTCTCCTGGCCGGAATCACGTCGGTGCTGGCAGCAACAAAGCCCAGGCTGTTGAGAGAATACATAGGAGCCGAAGGCAACAACGTTACCTTTTCAGATGTACCCATAAATCCCAGAGTCGAATTCCACTTCATTCTCTCCTTTGCTATCGATTACACACAATCTACCTCCCCTCCAAGCCGTACCAATGGCCATTTTAAAGCCTATTGGGACACGCAAAATCTCAGCCCTTCTCATGTCTCTTCCATTAAGTCCTCCCACCCAAACGTCAAAGTAGCTTTGAGCCTTGGAGGTGATACCATAGGCCATCGCAACGTGTCCTTTAAGCCCACATCGGTTAACTCCTGGCTTCGCAATGCTATTAGTTCCATAACTCAACTCGTTAACCGCTACCACCTTGACGGAATTGATATTGACTATGAGCATTTCGAAGCAGATCCTGATACGTTTGCTGAGTGCATAGGGAAGCTTATCTTCTTCCTGAAACAAAACAGGATTGTTTCTTTTGCTTCAGTAGCACCGTACGAGGACGAGGCAGTTCAGTCTCATTACTTGGCTCTGTGGAGAAACTATGGGCATCTCATAGACTTCGTGAACTTTCAGTTTTATGCATATCGCAAAGGGACAACAATAAGTGAATTTATCCAACACTTCGAGGATCAGGTCGGCAATTACAAAGGAGGGAAGGTGTTGGTGAGTTTTGGGACGGATCATAGTGGGGGTTTGAAACCAGAACATGGCTTTTTTGAAGCATGTGCTTATCTTTCCCTTCAGGGCAAACTTCATGGCATCTTCATTTGGTCTGCGGATGACTCCAAGAAGTTCAATTTTCGTTATGAGAATCAGTCACAGACGCTGTTGGCCAGTACCTAATCATTAAAAAAGAAAAATTATATTTACGAACTTTAAGTTTATAAAAATTAATTGTCAGAAAATCCAGTTCATTGTATATTGGTCATGAAACTTTACTTCATTGCAAGTCAAACCAAATTGTAGTAGTTTATGCACAAAGTTAGTACTAGTATCCCAATAAATTATAGACTGAATAAGCAATATGCCACTTCACTTTTATTTGATCATGTTATAAATAAATAAAATTTGTAATTTTGAAGACAGATTATGAGCATGTTGTTTGTTATATTAAAATAAATTACAATTTGTCGTTAGAATACTATAGGAAAAAAATTATATATACAATGTCAAAAAAATGTACATTTAAAATTGTTTGAGAAAAGAATTTAGCTGTTAGGGGATGAAGTGTGAATAATGATTGAGAGTTTACACCTTCATAATGTAACAAAAAACATATATAATGTCAAAATATGCACATTTAAAATTGTTGGAGTACAGAAAATTTAGTTGATAACAGAATATTAAAGAGTGCTTTCGTTTTGTGACAATTATCTACTACATCTACTATTTGTTACTATTATCAACTAGGTCTCACTGAAATTGATGGATATGTTGCTTATATTGAATTTATAATTTTCTCAAAGCTAATGGATATTTCAGTTTAAATTTGCGTAAAATTTTAATGTACTTATTTTTTTAAAACAAAAAAGACAAGCAAATAAAGCCCAATTAGCCTAATCCAACTAAACAAACTAAAGCTAACCAAAATATTTTGGTTCTGTATTTTATAGCAATATTTTGCTTCAGTTCTCTATAGCATATTTGGTCTGGTTCAATTATTTTTTGAAATGCGTTCGGTTATTTCAATTTTCAGTGTAACTGCACAGCCCTACTTTTCACCTGGTAGAAAATAAATAAGGGTAAAGTTTAGAGGAGGAGAAGGTGGGGGGAAAAACGGAGGAGCAGCCATCCGTGGCGGTGTTCGTAAAAATTCAACTAGAAGGCAATAACGGAAACGCCTCTCCCCTTTTCTTTTTTATTTACTCTCTGTTGCCAATTCATCTATTTCCCTTTCATTCAATTTGTCTCCATCACAGAGCCTTCACCTAAGGAGAGGGCTAAAAAATGCCGAACCAAATTTGATCAAAAGCCCAAGACAGCAGAAGTGGGAATGCAAATTGGTCACTAGGTATGTACAGTGATGATTTGTTTTCAATATTAGGAGCTTTGGCATACCTTTCAGGTAGGGTAATCACAAACAGTTATTTGCAACTGGGAATCATCCTGCTCAGCTGAATACTGTCTGATGAAAGCCCTTCTCCACCAAATCTCAAACGCCTTCTGAATATTGGGACAGTCATCTCCTTTATTAAGAAAGCGATCAAACCAATTGAGCAACACGGCCTGCTGTTGAAGTAAAGGCAATGTGAGTATGGTCTGGGTTAGTCCGTCCTCAACCAGCTTCCTATCAACTGCTCTGGAAGATCTCCTCATCCATCCGAAGTCTTCATAAAGAGCTTCTAGCCATGTCGACAATAAGGAAAATCTCGTTTCTTTTGGCACCAACACGTGCCCCCTTCCAATGGCAATACAAAGTTGCGCTGTGATCCTACTGATCTCGTGGCGGTAGATGGTTGGAATTTTTGAATGAAGCATAGCAAGCTCTTTCTGGTCTGCCCATATTTTGACAAAATCATCACCCATTTTTTTACCGATTAGAATATCAACAATCCACTGGATATTGTCAGCTTCGCGTGTAATTTCACTCATCAAAACTCCTCGATTTTGATTCTCGTCTATGCTAGTAGCTTCAGATAAGCACAGAGCAAGAGAACTGAGGCATCTATGACACAGATGATAGAGCGTGTCTTTCGATATATCAAGTCTGCTGCTATCATCGGATGCTTCTTTGAGCAAACGAGACATGAGAGTTTTCATTTCCCTACGAGCTTTGTCATCTTTTGCTTGCAGAACACCACTCAGCAGGCTGACAAAGATGTCATCAGCTCTTGCAGAAGTAGATGGGTCAGATAATACTCTAAGAAGAACTTCAGTTCCAGGGTCATGAAGCTGAAGGTGATCTATCTGAGATATGACCTCTGCCTCTTCATCTTCGGACCAAGGAACAGCTTCTAAATACTCTAGGCATGACATAACCCCTAGGTCAAACATGATTGCTGCTGATACCTACAACAAAAGGTGAGCCAATACAGAAAATAAATAAGTCACAGCCTAGTAAACAAATGTAAAAAATAAAAAGGAGAGATGAAAAATAAGGATAACTAAATGAAGAAGTTAATCTCAGGGGTGCCTTTTCAGTAAATATTGATAAGATTATACAGGTGAAGATGGATCTCTTTCAGTAAGCTACAAGGCAGACTGACCCACTGAATAGGGTAGAAAGAAATTGAAGGCAAGAGGAGACTGGATGCCTAGCATCAAATATGTGTGAGCCTCTCATGGAAAGTATTAAGTTGTGACGTGACCATATAGATTTTTTTTTTGGTTGATAAATGGGATTGTAATTTCCTAGATTAGCATGTTCGGAAAATTTAGACTGCAAAGTTAATCATGATGAGAGGCGCCATCAATTTGCGGAATATCACTGACCAGAAATCAAATGGAATCTTCCTAGGTGTATTAGTTAACATCCTTGAATCCTTAAGTTGTCATCCACTAACATAAGCTAATCAAGACTAACAAATCATTTTTCTATTATTCAACTGAAAATGACAATTAGCATATACGTACAAAGTCTATGTACTGATTTGAAGCATCATTTATATGCAAATAAAGATGGGTAGATCAAAGGAAGCATATACCTTGAGCAAACTCAAAACCTTAGAAACCCCCTCACCCATCAACCTCCTCTTCAAATCCTCGAAGTACATCAATACCACAGTTTCAACATACACCTCCACATCATCACAATCACTGATCTCCACCGAGTGTGAGACCCCACGATCACATCGAAGCTTCTCGGCGAAGAACCTGCTCTTCTCAGTAAGCACGCTCTTGTGAACGTCCATGGAAGCCTTAAATCCATCTCTCGCAACAACCGTAAGCCTCACATCACCAGGTCCTCCCCAATTCGGGTCTCGAAACGGCGCTTCATCCAGAAGCTTCAACACCCGATCTTGCAGCTTCCGGCGCTTATCATCGGAGAGCTTCGATTCGCGATTTTGCTCCTCCGACATCATTTCGTAGAGGGTTTGGCTCTGACCAGGACGTGTCTGAAGCTGAGTTAGGGTTTGGGATTGAGGCGATACGGAGAACGGGGGTGGAGGTGAAGAGAAGGTCTTGGAGGGTGAGGATGAAGGGGAATACAACATAGAGATAGTTCTGGAGGGCGAAAAAGAAAGGGTTGAATCGGATATGAAACCCTGCTTTATCATGGCCGAAACCTCGCTGGATTTAAGTGCATTTTCGCCCGCCATTGAAGCCCTGCTCGCCTTCACAGAGCTGTTCGAATGCAAGAAACTTGTATTGAGATTTCTTAGGTACCGAGAGAGAAAATAAAAAAGGAAGAAAAATCGAAGGAAAGTAGAATAGAAATTTTCCGAGAAAATGCAGGGGGGGTTAGATTAGGCCTCAAGAGAGAAAGCAGAGAGAGAGAGAGAGAGAGAGTGGAGGGGAGAGAGAATCCAAGAATGAAAGTAAGGATAGACGGTCGCAAACGGGTCTACAGTGAAGTAAACTGACTTGAGCTGCTGAAGTAAGAAGACGAGAATTTACGACACACCAAGCACAGAACAAGAGTACCGTTTCACTGTGGGAGAAGGACAGCTTATTGTTAGTATTACTCGCACCTGCCTGCCTTCGTAATAAACTCCGCCTGCGTAGCTCCTCGTTTCTTTTCATTACAGTTTAACAAACAAGCTTATGTTGTGTCGTAATACAAACACTACCGTATAATCAGAAAATAATACTAATCAAGAGGTCAGTCTTTTGATTTGACCAAAAGAAACGCCGACTCTAAAATGGCCCATCAAATTATTGCATCTCCGAACAAAAAATCTCTTATACATATATAACTTTAAAAAAGTTGTAAACCTGACTGAACATACCACAGCTGAATAAATTAAATTACTTACTTGTTACCAAAAAAAAAACTAGTTACTAGTATTACAGAAAGAGAATAGCATTACACAAACACAATTTTCCAGGTCTCCATACCCCTTTTAAGAGAGTAATATAACCAAAACAAAAAAAATAGATTAACACAAAAACCCATTTATTCCTGCCTTTTACTTCTTCTGATTTTTAACATGAGGAGATTTTCATCTATAAATGCCTTTATAAAATTCAGCAAAATATTAATAAGTGATTTTCACACATACCTTAATAATTTTGACTTTTTTTCTCTTCAAAATATTAATATAAAATAGATGTTAATAATTTTTATTGAGAATATTTTAGAAATATTATATTAATTTTTTATAAAATTAAAATTTTTAACTAATTTTAACCACTTCTTTTAATTTATGTGATTTTATTAAAACACCAATAATAATGTTATTAAGTTTGTTCCTCACCTATCTTTTATTTATTTATTTATTTATTTATACACACATGTATAGAAGGATTGGTACAAATCCACTTCTTTTGAGGTCACTGTTATGGTCCCAAAAGACAAAGGCAAGTTCAAGTGGCACAGGCTCTCAAAAGATGTTGCTCATGTGCATGATCTAATAATTACAGCAACAACTTTGTGTCAAATCACATTCCTCGATCCTTTGCCTTTCCATTGGTTGCGATGTTAGGCGTGTAATCAATTGTCTCAGCGTTGAAACTCAAGCACTGAATGATTATCATGGGGGAAAACAAGAATGCATCTCAGTGTGAGAATGAAGGCAGATGCTACCAAATTTTTCACTTCAGAAATTTATCTTGATGGGATTGGAATTTTGGGGATGTGACCAATGCAACTAGAGATCTACATTTTAAATCTAATAAACTCTCGCATGGATGTATCTATTTTATGACTGGATCCCGTAATTTATTTAATACTTTATTATTTTCTTTTACACGCATTATCTATATGATTTATTGTTATTTCTTTATATTCCTTTTTTTCTTCACATTTCTTCTTCATAATTAGAGCTTTAATTTAGGTGAAAGCTTCCTGAAGTAATCTTTAAACAAATTAAAATTTTCTATTTTTTATTTAAACAGCCTAAGATCTTGATCCAGATAAAGTTGAGATCCACTATCCAACTAAAATGTGTTATTTAAAAGAATTAATATAAATGTCCATTCACATATATAACAATATGATGTCGTTACCATGAATGAAAAGAACGAAATCAATGTGCTGATTATTTTTTGTTTTGACATTTTTGTGATGGCCACATGCAAGAAAAAATTGGGCTTATCCATTGGACCCATTAGGCCCACGAGCCTCTCATTCATGGACATGCATGGGCCTCTTCGATTTTCAACCTTTCTTCCATTTTAATAGCATTTAACTTCGCTTCCTTCCGCAACAAACCTCACTTCAATTAATTAAATGTAAAACCAAAAACAAAGAAAATAAAATAAAATAAGACAAACTCTCTCTGCGATCCGAACAATTCTCAGTATAAAGTCCTTCCCAAGCCAACACATCTATCTGTCCAAAGTTCCTGACAGCGGGAGCACAAATTATAGCGTAACAATCTCAAGCAAAAACGAAGAACCAAAAACTGAAGAATCAATGTCCGCTGCACAGCAACGCATGCACCATAGTGGCTCTGGCTCTAGAAACGTTATCACATGGCTCGTGCTTATCATCATCATGCTCTATTTTCTTCACTCTTCCGACCTCTTTGTCTCCCCCTACGACAAGCCACATTGTCCCAACGACTTAGACATCGCTACCTCCCAAAACCCTCTTCAGATCCCAAACACTACATCCTCCTCGGCCACAATCGAAAACGAAGAGAAAGCAACAGAGGATGGAGAACAAGAAGAAGCAGAAACAGAGCAACTTGTAGCTCAGTTACCCCCCGAAACACCTCGTATTCCAGAGACGGAGCTTAAACACATCGTTTTCGGCATAGCAGCTTCCTCCAATTTGTGGAATAACAGAAAAGAATACATAAAGACGTGGTGGAGGCCAGGCGAAACCAGAGGAGTTGTATGGTTGGATAGGCGCGTCAGGGTCCGAAGGAATGAGAGATTGCCGGAGATTCGAATCTCTGCGGACACATCCAGATTCAAATACAAGAACCCTCAGGTGATTGATTATTAATTATACGTGCTCTCATAATTATCCAGTATCAATCAAGTATGTATATATATTGACTACTGCCACATGAAACAAAACCTCAGGGAGACAGATCGGCGTTGAGGATATCAAGGGTGGTGTCGGAGACATTGAAGCTAGAGATGAAGGATGTGAGGTGGTTCGTGATGGGGGATGACGACACGGTGTTTGTGGTGGACAACGTGGTGAGGATATTGTCAAAGTACGACCATAGGCAATATTACTATGTAGGGAGCTCGTCGGAGAGTCATGTACAGAACATACATTTCTCGTATGCGATGGCATATGGAGGGGGTGGATTTGCTATAAGCTACCCATTGGCGATGGAGCTCTCGAGGATGCAGGACGGCTGCATTCAGAGGTACCCTAATTTGTATGGTAGTGATGATAGAATTCAAGCTTGCATGGCTGAGCTTGGGGTCCCACTCACGAAGGAAGCTGGCTTTCATCAGGTTTAATCATGTTAAATTAGTTTCGTGGGATTAATTATGGTTTGAAATGAATGAATTAATTAATGTGGTGTCTGAGATCGATGCAGTATGATGTGTATGGAGACCTATTAGGGCTTCTTGGATCACATCCAGTGGCGCCACTAGTGACATTGCACCACCTTGACGTAGTGGAGCCAATCTTCCCACGCATGAGTCGAGTGCGAGCCATCCATCACCTAATGGAATCCGTGAAGCAGGACTCGGCCAGCATAATGCAGCAATCAATCTGCTACGACAAGAACAAGAACTGGTCCATCTCAGTATCATGGGGTTACGTGGTTCAAGTTTGGAGGGGCATAATGTCCCCAAGAGAACTAGAAATGCCCTCAAGAACCTTTCTTAATTGGTATAGAAGAGCTGATTACATGGCTTATACCTTCAACACGAGGCCTGTCTTCAGACACCCCTGTCAAAAGCCCTTCGTTTTCTATGTGAGCAAGACTCGATATGACTCCGCAAGGAGGCAGATTATTGGCTATTATTCTCGTCATAACACTAAGCCTTCTTTATGTCGCTGGAAAATGGACTCGCCCCAGAAAATCGATACAGTCGTTGTTCTCAAAAGACCAGATCCTCTTCGATGGCAAAAGGTACGCTTTCTCGCAAAACAAACTAACTGATTCACGCCATGTAACCTTTCAATCATTGTTATTCCTATTCGTTCTCCTCATCAGTGAAGACTAGCTACGGACACATTTAGTTGTTTTAAATACATCAGTGAAAACAAACAAAAGCCTTAATTTTGTTTGCGTCTGTTTCACTCCAATTTTATACAACTTTACGCTGTAAATTTTACTCAAAACTTTTGACAAAATCAATTCTTCTTTCTTTTGGGTATCGCATATATATAGTTAGAGATGCAAAAACTTGCCTCAACATATTTGAATTGGTTTGCAGTCACCGAGGAGGGATTGTTGCAGAGTTCTACCGTCACGTATCCGCTCAACCATGAACATATGGGTGGGAAATTGCCGAGATGGGGAGATTAGTGAGTTGTAGCACTGACAAAAGAAGTTACCTATTCTTTTGAAATAGCCGTCACTAATCAGGATTTATATTTTTCTAACTAGCTGCAATTTTTTTGTTTTCTTTTAAAAAAAACCATTGTGTAAATTATGAGCAGTAGCTATCACGGAATGTATTGTATCATGTAACAGAACCATTATTTTTCCCGATCGATGTAACAGACCACAAAAAATTGTCATAGGTTTCCAATAAAAGTACTTCTATCTGCGTTTACTAGTGCAATTCAGCGTATATTCTTTTATTCTCACATATGAATATGATTGTTCTATAATTAGGTTTATTGATCATATTCATTCTTTTATTCTCACATATGAATATGATTGTTCTATAATTAGGTTTATTGAATATTCATCAGATGAAGTACTTCATGTACGAAGAATTGATGGGATTGCTGTAACTCTTACCATCTTATTTTGATTCCGTCAAAATGTTTGAATTATGGGAAGGAAGTTTAATTGAATTGATAGTTGAGAGGGATTTATTCTTTTTTTTCAGTACCTCTAAAGAAATTAGTTTTTCCTCCTAGTGAGAGATATTCTTAACTTACGAAAAAAAAAGATAATATCTTATTTTATCAACATAATTTTAATTTTTTTGAAATTTTTATGATATCTTAAATACACCAATGTATCATTGTAGAAATCAATGTTCTCAAATTTATATTGAAAAGAAAAATCAACCAAGAAAATTTCCGAAAACACTCAGGACTGTGACAACAAGAAGAATAAAAAATAGTAAGTGAGAAAATGTGAAAACGTTATTGGAAGATCCGATGTAAATAATTCGTATGGACGATTAATTGTGTTTTGGATTATTTAACATGATCTAATTAAGTATTCATATTTATACACCAAAGCACTTCTCTTGTACGTCATTAGTCCTTGGAGTTAGTGTAATGATCCTGAATATTAATCCCAAAATGATTATTGATAATTAGTATAGGACTGGAAGAAGGGTCAAAATTGAGACAAAGGAAGGAATGGGATAGAATGATCTGGCACTGTGACAAGGAGCAATAGCACCACGGCCATCGAAGTCGAACTAATCACCGAAAAAAGAAGAAAACGGAGGATAAACAACGTGCTTTGCTAGGGTTCAACATTTCCATCCATAGGGGTTCCATTTCTGGGATTTAGAAGCTCAAATTCTATTGGTAAGTCATCCCTTAACTCTCTTCTGTGTTCCTCTTCAAGTTTTACCTAACATTTTTCATAGATTTGGTTAAGGTTTTGATTTGGGTAAGTTTCCACCGATTAAACTGTGTATAAATATGATCTAGAGGTATTGTGGGATGTTTCTATAGATTGTGTGTTGTTTTAATGATATTTAAGTGATATATCTCCCAAACCCTAACCCTTAAACCTTGATACAATTGGGAATCCGAGGATGTACAAGTATGCTATTGATTCTAAGTGTTGTTTTGGGGGTTTTGATACTTGGGTTTACTTGAGGAAGCTTTGTTTTCCATTCAGTCTGTATTTGAGTTGGTAAATGTGTATACCAAGGTTGAGGAGTTGTGATAGTAATGGGGAATTGATGTTATGTAGGTTGTTTGTTGACTCAATTTGATCTCTTGGCTCCGGTTTGTGTTTGGCAAAGCATCAAATTGTCTGTGGTTGCTCCATTGGCCTACCAAGATATCGAGTAGGTTGAATAGTTGAGGTGATCAGGGTTTTTCTTTCTATGTTTGTGATATATGTTCAATCATTTTCATATAATAATATATACGCTTTATACATATGTATTTTATCTTTTCATATCATGATATATATTATAACTCGGTCATGGTTGATCATATTCATATCATGATATGTGCAGTTACACGATTAGTAAGTTATCTATCCATATCTCATTGTATGATGAAAATAGTGATATGATGTTAGCGATTATGATATATGTAAATCGTGATTATTATTGATATGAAATGATGTTTATGTACCCCACGATGTATTGTATATATTCATATAGCTTACTAGCATATTAGAAAGTGATATATGTTGACATGTTAGCATGTGTTAAGTATTGTCACATTGACTACATTGTTGGGACATATGGTCAAGGTGACGATACTCCATATAACACATGATATGCTAATCCGCTAAATAGCACATGAGACCTTGTGTTCAGGCGGTATGACTTATATATATTCCAGTCACTAAATAGTCGTCCTATGACTGGAAGACTTAGGTGGTTATAAATTTGGGGTGCACGTTCTCTAAATAACCACCAATTTGGGTAGTTCAGGGGAAGGATCTAACCTTTGGTGCAATGACCTTGGTGTTAGGTTGGTTGATCACCCAAGAGGGGGGTGAATTGAGTGATACAAGATTTTTACCCTTTTGAAGTACAGTCCAATTCCACCAAGTATTGCAGCAAAACAAGGATGAATAAAGTGTGATGAAGTAGATAGATGAAATAAGGAGATGAAGGAACAAACACGAGAATTTATAATTAAAAAAAAAGTAGTGGGGACAAATTAATTCAAAAATTAATAATTAAAAAAGTAATATTGTAATAATTTAAAAAATAGTCACATACAACTATAAAATTTTTTTAACTCATATATAAACTTTTGGATTTGGGGGAAAAAATATATATGGGTTAAAAATATCTAGGGGAGGGAGTGCAAAATTCTCAAACTTACATATCCCTTTATAATTTTCCCTATTTGAGTGGGGGCATATGCACACACTATGCATAACATAGCTTCGCCCTTACCTACTGTGAACACCCTATTTTGTCCGACCTTGATACAGGGAAGATAATAATAATAAAATGAAAAAAATAATATTAATACGAAAAAAAAAGGAAAAAGGAAAAAGGAAAAATGAAATAAAAAAAAATTTTAAAAGAAAAAATATATATGATGATGAAAAAAAAAAGAGAAAAGAAGAAAAAATATAGTAATGAAATAAAATAAAATAAATATTAAATAATAATAATGTAAACACAAAAAAAAGAGAGAAGAAGAAAGAAACAAAACAAAGGCAAGAAAAATGATAATAATAAAAAAAAAGAAGAGAAAAGAGGAAAAAATAGTATTAAAAAAAAAGGAGAAAAAACATAGGGGGAGGGGGAGACATTGGGCTTGAAATGCTGGGCTCATTTCAAGCCCGTGATCACCTGAGCCCCAATTAGGGCTCAGGCATGCTAGGGCTCGGAGGAGCCAGAATCTGAGAAAAAGAGGGAGCATGGCCGAAGGCTGGCCACAAGACAGAAGCAGGGAGCCACGGAGAAAGCTGCAGGAGGCATGGCCGCAAAGGAGAAAACTGCTGGAGACCAGAACCGAAAGCGTGTACGAAACTGGGAAAGCAGAGAGAGATGTGACGGGCGAGCACGAAGAAAGCCGCAATGGAAGCACCCGCGGCAGAGAGATACAAGACTGAACCAGAAAAAGGAGAACGGAGGAAACCGAGAAAAGCTGAGCACGAAAAGACAGGAACAGAGGGAGCAGCCGCGAAACAGACTGGAACAGAGGAGACGTGCAAGCAACTGGAAGAACCGAGACTCCTCTCCCCTTGGCAATGGAAGCTCTATAAGAGAGGACCGTGAAATCGTGAGAGCGAGGAGAGTCTAGACCGAAAAGGGGAAATCCTGGGGGGAGCCCTAGAAATTTGAGGGCCGAAAATAAAGGGAACCACGGTGGGGAGCTAATAAAGAAGCTTAGAGGGAGCTCGGGGAAGGCAGCCGGGAGCTTGAGCAGAGTCACCGCGAAGCCTCGGAAGCACGAGAGACTGAAGAGGCCGCGGGGAGAAAGTCAGATGGAACCCCAGCGATGAACCGAGAGCGAAAACAGAGGGAGCCGAGGAACCAAAGAAAAACTGCGGAGAAAGCTGAAAGAAAGACGAAGGAAGGAGGCCAAGCTCGGGAGGAGGGGAATCGAGAGGAAGCCACTATCCAAGGAGAGTGAGAAACAGAGGGGGTAAAGCCGCGAACGGACCGAGAGGACGGGAGGCTGAGATGATATCTTAGAAGGCTTGTATGAGGAAGAAAGCAGGATTGAGAGACCAATGGCAACAGAGAATGCTGAAAGAGATCGGTAGCATTTACAGGTATTGATTCCGTTTTCCTGATAGTTTTTGGTGTTTTGAAATGGAGTTAGGCTATGCAGTTGAGCATTGAGTTTTTACTTGAGTTATTCTTCATGTTTGGAATTGAGAATATACAATCCAGAGGCAGTGAGTTTGCATGTTTTGTTTGTCTACAAATTGATATTCAAAATGTCTGAAAGAGGACTTCTTTGTTAGTAGTTAGTGTACTGTGAAATAGACTAATAATTTTAGACTGCGTAGGAGATCCCAACGCTAAGTTTTAGAACCTAGCTAGATGAGAGTCGTGATTGGTGCTTTGTTTTATTGGCTTTGCATGTCTGCAGGCATGGGCGTGTGAGTTTGTGGGTGCGTGTGTCAATATGTGTGTATGGGTGTTTATGTGCTCTTTCTCATTGGTGAAACTGAATCTCGTTGAGGACCATTGTCTTGGTATGGGAAAGTGGCCTTGATGGCATGGCTAGTTTGGTTCTAAAGAAAGTGCTTTGTGTGGTATTTGTTTTGGTATGAGATTTTGATACAAACCTGCATGTAGGAGCATATAGCGTCATGAACTCATCGTCACTCTATATTTGTCCTACTTGGGTATTTTTTGTTGGGATATAATTGTGAACACCCATTTTGTCTAGATATTTTAGTAAATATATATAATAATAATAAAATAAAATAAAATAATAAATAATAATAATAAAGTAAATATAAAAAAACGGGGGGGGGGGGGAAGAAAGGAAATAAAGAAAAAAAGATAAAAAAAGTAATAATAATAATTAAGAAAAAAAATGATCACGAAGGTTTTTAGAGTTTTCGCATATCCCTAAAATGATCGCACCGTGTGAGCCTGTGACGCTGCACAAGTCTATTATGAAGGCACACTTATAACAGATTTCAACGATCTTTCCCTCCAAAATTTTATTTTCTCATAAAAAGGGTAATAAATAAAATAGAAAAAATTTAATAATAAAATGAATAAAAGAAATAACTGATTCAGTAACCATACCACGTGAGTTTTTGAAACCCATGCAGGTATTTAGTCTATTGAGATATCGCATGAGATTGCGAATCCAAGTAGGTATATCAACTAAATAACTTTCTTTTATGAAAATAACCATATTTCGAAAAATAAAATAATGTAACGGATTTTATTATTATACGGAGTTTTAAAATTATAATAAAGTTTTAATACCGCGAGGTCTAGAACTTCTGCAGGTAGTTAAGAAATTGGTCTATTGGACACGACCGCGAGTCTGTAACAGATGGATTAGTTTTCCTTTTAAAAGAAAAAATTCTCAAAAGTACAAAAATATGTTATTTCAAAAAATCAAAAAACTAAATAAAAGCATTTTTCAAATTCCAAGAAAGAAAGGAAATGTTTTCAAAACAAAATAAAATAAGAGTAAGTAAGTGGAATTAAATTATCTTTTGCAAATTAAAACGCACCAACTCAATCTCAGAAAAATGTTTTGTTTGCAAAAAGTTAAATTATTTTCTATTGACTTTCTCTTATTACAAAAATTATAAAAAATATATCAACCAACTGACACGCATTTATAGTCCCGAACTACGTGGGCTTTGATCCCCATCACAAGGTACGTAGGTCCCAGGCTCTGATCCTGGGTCAAGTCCGCCTTTGTAAATATATAAATATTTTCTGATTTATTTGGTATTTTTTTCTTAATTTAATAAATGTTTCTCAATTCCTTTTCCTCATTTTGCCTAAATATCCTTAATTTTAATTTAATTTATTTTCTTTACTTTGTTTTCCAAACTTTCTTAATTTTTTTTTCTCTACCCATTTTCTTGCATGTGATTTATAAAAGGAAAACTAAAATATATTTTTAAGCCATATTAATTTACACAATCAATGTAAGGTAACCGTTCCTAGGAACGGGTGTTGTGGGGTGCCTAACACCTTCCCCACACACAATCGACTCCCGAATTCAACTCTGATTATGCGGACCATCCTTTCCTCTTTAATGCGGTTTCCCAAGATTTTCCTCAAAATTTTGGTGGCAACTCCGCACAAGTCGGTTTTCACTCGAAAACCCGATTTGTTCTCTTTTTTTTCTTCCGTCGCATTTTTCCGGGTGCGACACCTACGTCCAGTCCTTAAGCCACCACTTGAGATTTTTACTATATCACACAAGTTTGATCTAAACACTTGTGAAGTTTCAGTACATCCCACAAATTTCAGTAGGCGTTTATGAAGTTACTCTCCCCATACCCTTACAAAATGTGTAATTTCTCTTAGTGTTTCCCCACATAAGATTCTACCCAAAGATTGTAGAAAAAAATGAATACAAAATGAAAATTCTCTCTTAAAGTAGATAATACATTCAAAGTTCACTCTAATGATGTGGGTTTAACTCTAAATGTTGATACAGAAGGATTTTATAAATTGTAGTAGCATTTTGACATAACTTACTTAAAAATTCTTTACCCATAAGTTCAAATGAGATTTTATTTATAAATTTGTGGCTTACTATTCATTAGACACAAAATCTATCTGTTAGACACAAGTTCTAACCGTTACTCTACAGAAATAGTCATTTAACAACTGTATTTAATGCGTCTGACACACTAAAATTCAAATTTTGAGGCTCCATAGACTAATTTCGTAGAGTTAGTATAATTATATGTTTAATATTGAACTTCAAAATTCGAATTTCAGCAAGCAATATTCGGATTTTGAATTTGCAAAAGATATCCCATATTAGTTTGTATAAATTTTCATATTGGAAGTGCGTTTAAAAAGTTTGACTCAAGTTTTCACGAAGCCTTTTGAAATTAAAATTTCAGAAACCAAAATTTGAATTTTAGATATTGAAATTAAAATTTCAGAAGTCAAAATTCAAATTTTAGAGATTGAAATTCATCTATCAGGGTCAAAATTGGAATTTCAGATACTGAAATTTGTCTATTAGAAGCATATTGAAGTTTTCACAATGCACTTTGAAATTAGAATTTTAAAAAACGAAATTAGAATTTCAGAAACCGAAATTCAAATTTTAGAGATCAAAATTCGTATATCATAGGCCGAAATTTGAATTTCAAAGACTAAAATTTGTTTATCAGAAGCATGTTCAAACCTCTGCGACTTTTGCATACTTTTTACTAACTTTGTTTAGCCCAAAATTTAAATTTTAAATTCAAAATTCGTCTATCAGAGATAAAATCTCTGTAACTTCGAATTTCAATAAGTAAAATTCAAATTTTGCAGAAAACTAACATGAATCATAAGCAGAATTTGTCTCTAAGTCAATATTTCTCAATTCTAACACATGCTAACATCAGATTTATTTAATCTAACTCATTTAAAATATATGATAATAAGGTTAAGTAAATTTCAAAGATTAAATTCATCTCAAGAACTAAATAAAAACAAAATATACCTAATAGTTATATTTGCCATCATTAAAACTTATATTATATTAAACCTAACATTTTGACCACGTCATGACCATTAGGATGAGAGCTAGGTGGTGACCCCGAAATAGGTCGTTACGAGTTGTTGAAAGGGGGCCACAGGTTAAGGTTGCCTTATCATGGTAACTAGATTATGGTTCTAATCATGTATTGATGAGTCGATGTCTGCATATCATGCATATAGCATTGGTGATGAATTATATATGTTATTAGCATGAAAGCATAATTATATATATGTATGTGTTTACCCCTGCTTATTGGGACGTATGTCTCACCCCGTGGCAAACAATTCTAAATGAAAGATCTAGCTCTAGTAAAGATAATGAAAACTTGGGTAAAGAGGATTAAGAGTATCCTTGTGGGTGCCGGGGACTATGTTTCCCATGTCTCTGTTATTCCTTTATTTCCAGTAAAATGCCACCATTGTGTAGAGATTTATGAACTGATGTGATTTGAGCATAGCTGTTGTATGCCTATTGTTGAATGTTGATTATGTCTTATATGCTACGCGATGTATCTTTCCTAGATGTTTGGTTGTATTTAATTGAGATTGATGTCTCTAGATCATTATGGGTTGATATGCTTAGAGTGTGAGTCTAATGTGGGTTTTGGGTCTTCGATATGTAAAAGGGCAAATAGCTCATCTCGAATTAGGGTTTAAGAGGGTTGAAACTTGGAGGAGTGGTTTCCTCATGTTAAAACCTTCTTGGACATATCCCTTGTGTCCCTTATGACTTGTTGAAATGGTCTCTGGATACCAATTACTCATGGGTGGCTATTAGTGGTGTCAAATTCTTGTTTATGGTCAAAAAGTGACCATTTCGATGTTAGATGTTCAAAATCTCCATACGGACAGATATTTTTTGAGATATGTTGGTGTCTATGGTAAAAAGGGGAATGGAGTAACTTGTGGGAGTTAGTTTTAGGTTAATCAGTGATCGGAGCATGAAATTGTGTGCGTCGGAAGTTCAGTCAAAAAAATTAGAAGTTTGCTGATATGGCATCAGCAAGTGGCGTCGTGATGCCAGGAGCTTGGCCGCGATGCCAACCCATTCTGCCTATCTAAGGCCACAATGGCACTGTTCCAAGCTACGGCCCCAGCCCATATTGGTTGTTTTTGATGTGTTGATGTGTTCATTTTGTGTTTGTTTTGATAGGATGTTACAGTTAGACACCTAATAATCTTTCAATTATATGAAGTTAGACACCTAATAATCTTTCAATTATATGACGTGACGTCTCACTAAATAGTATTAATTATTAAACAAGAAGAAGCCACTTGTTATGTTTGAGTCTAAAAGCAGGAAGAAAACCAGCTCAAGCATGGAAGGATTTTTTTTAATTTAATTTTAATTTATGATATAGCACCTGTTATCTTCTACGAAACAAAAATAGATAACTAGGCACATTATACTAGATACCAAAAACCCAAAAAAAGGAGAAAGAAAAGCACTTAATTTTCTTCATTCCCAGATCAATCTGTCTCGGAATAATATTCTTCATTCCCAGATCTATCTGTCTCAGAATTATTTTCTTCGATCCCAGATCTGTCTGAGTCAGAATGATTAGGAATAAGATGATCATTATGATTTATGAGGCTAGGGTGGCTATTTCTGGATCTGGGCCTGTGTGATCTGGGATTGTGGGGATCATATTTTTGAGAAGCAAGGAAGTTGAGAGCAGTGACGACATCAGCAATAACGGGTCTCATATGAGGCTTCTCTTGCACACACATGGCTGCAATAGCAAGAGCTTGATATAATCCTCTCACTGGATATTCACCTTCAAGCGACGGGTCCACCATTTCTGAGAATCTTTTCCTGTCTTTGAACAGTGGCCTTGCCTGTAACAAACATGTACAACTCTTCATTTCTTGTTTCTAACTATGACATTATTGAAAAGTTCAGGCCAAAAAAACATATATAGACTATTAATTATTAAAAAATATATAAACACCTCAAATTGATACATTTTTGTTATAACAATAACGGAAAAACACCATTTGAAATTTAATTCATACCAATGGTTATAACAATAACTAAATATTGGGGGACTCATGCGTTGCACGAAGTGCTGTATAGGAAGTTACATTGCTTAATTATGCAGAAAACAACTTCTTTTTCTTATAGATTTATTGAATATATAGACTATGAGAATATTTTACACATTAGACAATAGCTTCTCAATAATTTTCTAACAGTCATCATTTTCTTTTATCTATTAAAGTAACTCAATTTTCCCTTAAAAAAAAAATTATCGAAAATTAAATTGAGAAAGTAATTACCTTCGAATGATCAAATTGAAATAGAACTAGTAACCCTTCAAGATCTCTTTTTTGGGGGCAAAAAAGTTTCGATTTGCTTTTCTAGCTATGACATATAATTCACAAACAACTCTTAATTGCAAGTAACCTTTTAAGACCCAACACTTTAACAAGGACAATAATATGACAACAAAAGCAGAATGAGGATAAAAAACACCGGATTGTACCAAAAAAGAAAAGTGGGTAAAAAGACGATGTCGTGACGTACCCAAGACACCAGGTTTTGTTCTTTGGTAGGCCTTGACTTGTCAAAAGCCTTTCTGCCGGTGATAAGCTCCAGAAGAACAACCCCAAAGCTGTAAATATCACTCTTAAAAGTCAATTGACCAGTCATGGCATAATCTGGAGCACAGTAGCCATATGTGCCCATAACCCTAGTCGAAACGTGAGTGTCGTCTCCACTTGGGCCTACTTTTGCCAACCCAAAATCAGACAACTTGGGATGATATCCCTCTCCCAATAATATGTTTGAACATTTCAGGTCTCTGTATATCACTGGAGGCTTCATTTTGTCATGCAAATATTCCAATCCCCTTGCGGTTCCTGCTGCTATTTTCATTCTCGTGTTCCAATCTAGTGCTTTTCTACCAGCCGGAAGATCTGCGAAAATTCAGAAACAAACAGAAAATCTTGGTCGGCTTCAAAACAATATACTATAGACCCCTTCATGTTTGTTTTTTGAAAGAAACTGAGAATCTAACTGCAAGAAATGTGGTTTAGGTGAAGAAAAAAGGACAGTTTGTGTGCGTTGTACCGTAGAGATGATTCTCGAGAGATCCTAAAGCCATGTACTCATAAACCAACAACCTCTGTTGTCCCTTGGCACAGAACCCTAAGAGTTTGACAAGATTAGGGTGGTCGGCCAAACTCAGCGTCAACACTTCCACGACAAATTCCCTTTTCCCTTGATGTCCATTCGGGTCCAGTTGCTTTATGGCCGCCGCCTACACCACCCCCATGCATATTCCAAATTCAAAGAAACCCATTAACTTTATGCATATGTGTAGATTGATCTGATCTTGCTTAACTAGCTAGTTATGAACGAACCTGGTTCATTCTCTTCAAGTATCCCTTGTAAACCTTGCCGAAACCTCCTTCGCCCAACATGCAATCTGACCTGAAATGACCTGTCGCATCTGCAAGCTCATCAAACGAGAATGATTTTGCACGACTCAGAAGATTAACTTCTCCTTCCTTTGGAATTTTCTCTTCTAAATTTAAATCCTTCGATTCCGGAGAAACTCCATCCTCCTTAGAAGAAATGGCTTCCTTCTTCACGTTCACTTTCGAATCCGCTTTAACGTTATCTGTAATTCGTACAGAGAAAAACACTTGAGAGAGACAGAGAGAGGTCAGAGAAAACGACATGACGGAGACATTAATTTGATAATCCTAGGTAATAGAAAAACTGCAAATAGACAATCAACTGTGCAAGAAAAAAGTATTGCCGATTGAAGCTTTCAAAACACACGACCGAATTAATACTCAAATCTCTCCCTACAATTTCTGGGAGGTGATATAAATATCAGAAACTGCTAGAATGTAATCTAACAATTAATAGATTTCGATATTGAATAAAAGCAAAACCAAATTTAAAATCGCCTATTTTTTTTTTTCAGAAAGATATGTGCTGGAAAACACACTTCCAGAACCAAACAATGGATCTGGATGGCGGACGCAATAGTTTGTAACGAAAACACGAGTGAACCTTGATCAGTTCACGTACGACATAACCAAATCCAGAATTTTCAGGGAAAAAAAGAAGAAGAAGAAGAAAAAATGCGCTATAATTCCTTTAAATAATTTTTATTATTTTAAAATTCTAATATAGCCTTAACATGTTTAATCCTACGTAGTATCATCTGAATCTAAATACAATCTTTGAGAAAGCTGACCGGGAGATCATCACCCAAATGGGGCATTAGTAAAAGTAGAATATTCGAAAGACAAGAAATAAATCTTAAAACAACATGATAACAGATGTTGAGTGCATCATAAACATAAGTATTTTTCTTGGTCTGACCTGAGCATTGAAATAAACAGGAGACAAAAATGATGTGGAAAATTGACCTGCAATATGAGTAGTGCGATTGGCGGTGGTCCTCTTGCAGGTGCGTCGTTCAGGGCTCTTGAAATTGTTGTCGGGGCATTTTTTGGTTGGTTCGCCAGTGCAGAGAAAACAACCCATAGGCTTCAGTGCGAGAGAGTCTGAGAATATCAACGGAAGGAAACGGAGACGAAAGCAGAGTACCTAGAGAGACATTAGAAAACACCGCAAAAAGGGATAGAGAAGCAGAGAGATTCAGAGCCTCCGAAGGCCCCTCTGGCTGCTTCTCAAGTTCTTCACGGCGTGTGGGTGCTTCCAATAATATTGAAGGTGTACACATGGAATCCACATAACAGCTCTAACCAAATTGTTATATAATAACTATAAGTCACTAAAGATCTGATGAGGCCAAGAAAACGACAACTACAGTTTTCTTTCTGTCATCTCCAACAATACATAATATAATATATATTCAGATAGTTGGTTACATTTTGGTGGACCCGTTTCTCTGCTAATGTTTTGAGGGTAGATCTAGATCGTTCCTATAAAATATGAATGGTCCAAATTTTATGTTATATTTTTTTAATTTTTATTATTAAATATTATTTTTTAAAAAAATTACTGTTAAGAAATTATTTTTATTTTATTTTTTAATTTTTTTCAAATTAAAAAATATTATAATTTAAAAAAAAAGTTATCTAAAAATTCTGAACCCTCCAAAATTTTTCTGGACGGTCCACAGCAGCAGAGGAGGATCCATTTCCCATTTTGGTATAATCTTTTCTTTTCTTTTTTTTTTTTACATCGAGCACTGCTCCAACGACGTGGCGTTTTCTGATTGCAAATTACCTACGATGTGGTGCGCGACCCTACCTCACTAAGCGCTCTTATTCACCGTCTGTTCTTCGACAAGTTAAAAAAAATATATATATATATATATATATAAATATATATATATAATAAAATAAAATAACGGGAAAGGAAAAACTGAAAAAGTCAATTCAAAGTTCGGGGCCCACAAGTGAGTTTGTTGTGGGACCCAGTTGGCTCCGCGTCACCTACGAAGTTGGTCGACTAACAGTGATGTTCACGAGTGACGGAGGCACGGACATCACAAGCCAATCAATAAATGAGCAGTAGGAGGCTTCACGTGGGCCTGGCAGCGCACAATCAACGCTCATCCTGATAACAGGATTAAATTCACGTTGTTTTCATTGTTTCTTTTTTTTTTTTTTTAATAATAAAATATAACATAACATGAGTTGTTTTCCTGTTGTGTTAAAAATAGTGGGTGAAACAGAAAATTATATGCGTTGGATGGATGTCAGCGTTTATATCTTCTCGTGCAATTTTAGCTTTGAATAATTAATGTTCATTAACTAGAAATTGAAACCATTTTTTTAATCAAATACAAAGAAAGTCTGTTGGTGGAGTAAAATATACGTTAAATATGTAGAGAAAATTAATGATAGTACTTGACATATTACTTCGCAGTAGAGTTTTTCAGTTTGAGAAATATAGGTTATACTGTTTATAATTTGTTAAGAGTGTAGCTTACTAAAAACTTTATTATATATATTGTTGTATAAAATTAAAAATATATATATAGTTTAATAAAATAAAAACTTGTGTTATATACTGTTTGACGTAAATGAAACAGAAGACGATTGTATATAGCAATTAGCATCATATATAAAACGTACGTCACAAAAACCAACTCCGTGTTGGAGTTTCTAATCTCGCACCATTATGATCAGTTGATGGCAAAACGACGACGACGCTACGACTTAAAGGGTGATGTAGAAGGTTTTCAATTATTCAAAGTAAATTAGCAATAAAGTAAAGAAAAGAATTTGCCAAAGCAAAAATGTAGTGACGTCGACGGCGATAAGAATGACTTAAACAACAAATTAAAGAAAAACTCGAGAAAGGTACGTTCATACATACGATATAACCACGTAGTACAGTACCTGTTGCGACAAGATAGTAGATTTAGTCTAAGAGTAAAGTAGGGTTTATTATGATACGCATTCAGGTAATTAATTATGATACGCATTCAATTGATTATTAGTTATGATAAAGTATATTGATTTCTAGTCTAAGTGGATGACAAATAATATACAGAGAGTAAGTATAAAGGTATTGTCACTTTGAAGAGAGCGATAATTTTATGATGTCAATCTCAAACCATAATTTAAAGAATATACGGATATCCACAGTGATGATTTGGTTAAATATAACCAGCTAACAGCTAACAATAGGAGGGCAAAAAGATCAAACAAAACTGAGTTGGAAGTCAATCAGATAGTTAGTCTTTATGAAATTAGCAGAATCTGGCCAACTGAGCAAATAAAACCAAGGTTGGTCGGTTTTAAAAAATATTTAAAAATAAAAAATTCATTTTATTTATTAATAAAAATATAATTACATTTATCCAAAATATATTTTTAAAAAATAATATTATAATCAAAAGTAATATTTATTACAATTATAAATACTCAATAATCATGTATTATTTTTACACAATATTCAAAAAATCAATTTGAAATTTTAAATAAAATTAAAAAATTAAATTCTTAAAAATATTTATAATAGTGATATAGCCAATTTATTACTTATAATGTATTAAGAAAAATATTATATAAAATTAATATTTATAAATTTTTAAAACATATATAAAATTATATATATACACACTAGGATCAAGTATAACTTCAACCCGGTGCTTAATCCGGCCAGGTCTCTAGGACCAACTCAGTATGTCGCGTAGGATTGAGTCTTCCGGGCTATTGGATTAGTTCAACACCGTATCTAAAAATAAACATCTTAAGAAATTAGAATAGTATTGTTTTGAAGGCGTTTATTTACAAATAAAGTTAATTAATTTATATGATCCCAAAGGTTTTGTAAATTGTAAACGCGGAAGTTAAAAAAAGAAAAGGAAAAAAAAAGTTTGCACCCTACGGAAGATTTGGTGAGGATATAGTTTAAACATAAATTCAACTACCAAAATGATCGATATTAATCCTAGTTTGATATGGATATGATAATTATTTATTTTAATGAAAGTGGAAGACTGATAATAATAGGATTTTTTCCTCTTTAATAGAAATAAATATTTCTTTTAATATATCTTGCCAACCATGATAAGACTGATTGATGAAGGCAAGTGCTCTATTATTAGATTACAACAAGGGACCTATATCCAACAAATTAATTTGATGAGGCTTCCCATGGGAATAGTATATATTTTCCTTCCAGAGCTTTCTTCACCCAACTCCACAACAATGGTGCAGTTATTGAATTGATTTTATCTTTATTTTCTACTGAATCATTGTATGCTTAATTGTGTTTAATTATATATTAAAAGCAGATAACACTATGAAGCGAGCTGGTCCTTCATTTTGGTTATGTGGGTTGAGATTCTGATTTGCTTCTTTTGGGAGGATTTAGTGAAGTAACATGATTATTTAAATGAAAACAATGAGGAGGATGAGTTAATACTTTTGGTATTAATCGTAATTATTATTTTATGATTAGGGTGATCATTCTTCTATATTTATCACTTACGTAAAATCATTCATCTCTCACTTAATATGTCTCTTGTTTTATTTATTTAATTATATTATTTTATATATTATGTATAATACCTAATATTGAACATTGGATACTTTATGCCCTCAATAATATCAAACGGACATGACATATCCAATACCTAAACTTGATCATTTTGTCGATATTTGGTAAATATATATATATGTCATTTTTCTTCATGACCCCTACCCCATTTGAAATGTAATGAATATCATAGTTTTTTGTCTTGGGATGAATATCATTATGTAAATATATCCAAATTCATTGTGCTTCTTAGAATGGTGCGATCGAGCCTATTTATTATTATTTTTTATTATTATGTTATCTTTCATCATACAAATATCATTCAATTTTCTGTTTCCACTATGAGTTTAATTAATGTTACAAAATTCTACTTCAGACATGCTTTACTGTTTGTAATTACCAAACAACAGGTTCCGTTCTGTAAAGCAGGAGTTCTCGCTCCTTTCACTTCATTCAATCATTAATAACCACATGACGCTATTTTTTTAATACGAACTTTCTAAATAAATCCTTCAAATTAATGTTTTTGTTTGCCGTCAGCAAAAGTTACCCCAGAAAGGAAACAAAAACTAGGCAAAAGATTTTTCAATCGAGTTAAGAATGCCTGGTTAATGTATCTAATTTGGTGTTTTGGTGCATAACATAATAAGATTTTAATCAACATTGAAATATATATATATATATATATATATAGCCACACTAGCTATTTTTGGATAATATCGCTTGACACTCATCACAAATCACTAATTTTTGTTTATTTCTTATAAAATAACTGTTCACTTCAGGGCCCCAAAAAAACTGTTCACTTGCCTTAAGAAAGTGGAGAAAAGGTAATTATTATCTTATCCCTTGATGCTTTTTAAGATGAAAATATCTCCATTGTCACAATTACATTACTGATTAGCTAGTCATTATATGTGTTTCAACAGGTTAGGCTCGTGAATAATACAAACTCTAACTATTCAAATAAGTGGTTGAGAATTTAATTTAATTTTTATATATAAACAAATTTAGTTGAGAAAAGTTTACCATTTACTTTTAACACCATAAAATAAATTAGATTTTGCTGCCGACAAAATATATTTCTAGCGACAAAATATATTTCTAGTGAAATGGAAGCATTGGGGAAGTAGGGATCACGTAAAAGAGCATGCGCGCCACAAAATACAAATGAATGGTACATGGTTGATTATTATAGAATCTGAAAAGAGTTGATGTGGACATATTGTCATTAAATTTGTTGATTAGAATATGACAATAATTTTTAGTGATAATTTAAAAAGTTATATATTTATTTATAAAAAATATATTTATCATATTATTATTCAAAATACGAACCTTTACAATTCAAATTAGATGTTAACCCCGTGCATAAGCTCCAAATATGAAATGAGCCATTTATAATTTATAAATATTGCAATTTTTATAAATTTTATTATATATTGATGATAAAATATAATAAAGAAAAAAACTCAAGATATTAAAAACTGGACCAGCTATTGAACCGAATGAGGCAACAGTTTAAGGTTCAGTGGTTGAACCAGTTATGAATAAATTAATATATTTTGAATAATGTAGATAAAAAATATAAAAGATATTTATCCATAATCATAAAATTAACATTTATCCTACGATAAAAAATAAATTTAACAATATATAGAAAATTAAAGATATTATTAATAAGTTTTACAATCCAATGTTAAAATATAAATAAGTTAATATTTATCTATAATTATATTTTAAATACAAAATAGTCAATTAATATTCTATTTTCATATTATTTATTAAGTAAATTTATTATTATTAATAATTATGTATCACAATAATGCTTATAACATATTTTAATATAGAAATAAAAAAATTTATACAAAAAATAATGTTACTTAGTATTAAAAATACTATTTTTTTTATTTTTAAAAAAACATTTAAAAAAAAAGAGGCAGGACCTGTTCAACCCGGTTTTGTACCGGTTCTTTACCGATTTTTGATCGATTCGACTTATTCTTTACTAGTTCGCACCGATTCTGGAAACCACTGATGAGTATCTATTACCAGATCGGGCCAGGGACCAGTTCCCACTCGAACCAGCCGGTTTAGTCTGGTTTTTAATCCACTAAAAAAACTTATATGTTTTTTGTACTATTTTCCAATTAAAAGTTAATATAAGAATTTTTTTTACATATTATAAATTTAGTTATTAACCATATCTTAATAGTGTTAACCTTTAAAACTTAAAAAAAAATCTATATTTCAAATTTTAATTAAAAAACAAAACAAAAATATATAAAAGAGAAACATATAAATTGTCTCGTGTAATAAATTACCTATACCACATCCTCCGATTTCTTTTCACGTTCTCAAATCATCTATGAGCAACTAGATACCAGATTCCAGTACGTTCTTTATTTTCTTTTGACCTGGACTAAAAATTACAGAATTTTAAATCACAATATTTTATTTATTGTATTTCATTTCCACGGGATTGAAAAAAGGGCAAATGTGTAGTGTAACTCTCCCTATTATTTTTTTTGACTACATGAGACTCTCTTCGATTTATATTATACGATACTTTATATTAATTACATGTATATTAAAAAAATTATTTTTTCAGAAATCAATACAAAAAATACACATATTTTCTTATTTTACCCTTATTAAATATTCATTTTATTATTATTGTAGTGTTATAAATGAGGAAAGAGAAAGTATTAAAGATAGAGGTAAAATGAAGAAAAAATATTCAATATCCTATATTTTGGACAAACAATTTGTCATACAAAATGTTTTATAATATGAATCAAAGGATGTATGTTCAAACCAACATTATTGGACCTGTATAGTTGCACCGAATCCCTTTTTGAGTTATATTCATTATTTTGAAAAATTTTATACTTCTTCTACTCTTTACTATAAGTCATATTTTAAAATATTTTTATGATTACAAATATAAATCACATTATAAAATGTTTAAAATATTAATTTTTTTTTCACAAATACCTTCGTATTGGAAGTTAGTTTGTTAATTTTAATTTCAAAATGCAAAACTTGATAAATGAATTCATCAAAAGAGGTACACTACTTTTAATAAATTTAATTATGGATAATATTAAAAAGTAGTGATAATTTTTTAAATATTTAAGAATATAGACTACTTTTAAATATTGGAGATAATAATTTCTAATGATACTTTCCCCTATTTAAATAATAGGACATGTTTGGTTCTGTTTCTGAAACAGTTTTTCTATTTTTGGAAACAGAAAACTCAGAAAACTTGTTTGGTAAACATGTTTTTTATAAACTGTTTTGGAAAACAGAAAAATAAAAGAACAGAAAACTCAGAACACCTTTAAGGTGTTTTGTAGTTTTTGTTATGTAAAATACAAGGAAATGTGAGAAACATCCACCTCATTAATGGTAAAGTTATAAATTTTGAATAACTCATCTATCACTCAGTAGTTATGATTTTGAGAACAATTATTCAAATGGATTTTTTTGTTTTCTTGTTTTCAAAACTTATTCTTGAAAACAGTTTTACAAAACTATTCTCAAAACAATAAAATAGAAAATACTGTCAAACAAGCCCATAGTCATTTTGGAGTTATGCATGCATATTAAAAAAACTAATAAATAACCTAAAGAATAACGGGATGCAATTGTGTTTTACTAAAATGTCCTTTTCATGCGTGGTAAACACTTTTCACTTACTCTATCCCGTCCTAAATATAAAATATTTTTAACTACCCCACATATCTTAAAAAAATGAATTGAATAATTAAATTTATCAAGAAATTTCAATATTTTTCACCATTTATTTTTATTAATTATACTATTTCTTATACTTCTCATAATATTTATTTTTCACATATTAATTATAGATTAGGAATATGAATGAAAAAAATAATTAATGTACCAAATAACCTCACAAGATATTCTATATTTTAAATTAAATATTATTTCTAAAAGATATCATATATTTAGGATTAGGGAGAATATTATTATTCTCATTATTAAAAGATAAAATAATCAAACAAATAATTAATACTTTAGTGAAATTATAAAGTGACAATTTAATAGGAACAAAGTCAAAACCCCAAAAATAACCATTGTTTGAGTATTGATTATGAGTCCTCAATTCTAACCTTTGAAATTGTTCTCATCAACCGTGAAACTCAGCCCGGATCAACAGGTCTAATGAAAGTGTTTCGAATGAAAGACGACAACAAATTGTAGAGCGGATCATTCACTTTGATAATTTTGATTAATTCATTAAATGCTGTATTTAATGCGCGACGCTGTTTCAAAGAGACAGGAAAAGTGGTTAGTTGACAATCGCAGCTAGACTAGTTCCAACGTTTCAACGAACCCAATAACCTTTTTTTCTTCTAAATAATTTAGGAAAACAAAACGAGGGAGGGAGCTTTCTAAGATGTTTCTTCTCCACCAGCAATGTAGGTCCGAAGCAACTCCAAAGGACAATAATAGTATCAGTGTCCACTTAAAATGCCAACCCAGCTAAGTCCTAATACAAACAAGTTGAACAATAATGGACTCTCATGGTTTCAACTGAACCAAGTGGTGCATGCTGATTTCTTCAGGTGCATCAGATATCAGAAGACAAACAGATGGCTTAATTTTATGGATTTGTACTCCCCATCTTATATCACTCTTCAATTGATATTTTTAATTAATTAGAGATTTTTAAATACGCTTAATTATTAATATATATATATATATATGTATGACTGAACAGGATGGGACCTACGATTCTAATTTCCACCACAAGTGGCATTCCAGCTAAGATTACAAGATTCACAATGATGGATTCGTGTCTCCTGTGGACTGTCCGGAGAACCGCAGGACAAAATGCATGGTGAGAAAATTGGGCTTCTTAAATTCATTGAGATTTTGATAACTTAGCCATCGAGGGAGACACGTGTACATCCAAGTCCAGCTATTGCAATCTACTTCATGCTGGTATGTATAAAGTCAATGCTGACGATTAGGATAAGTACAAAACCATTGTGGGTCGTCACTATTTATTTAATTGGTGAAATATATGTCTGTATATATTACAGGTATATCCAAAAATATGCATCACTGTATGTCGTACGGAATATCCACATGCAACTACATTTTTAAGCCCATACTCTTATTAGATCTTGTAGATGAGTATGATTTGCTTAATATAAGGGACAAATAACTAAATTATCTAGATGAAAGTGAATAGTTGAAATAATTAAATTTATCAGAAATGTAAAATAATTTTAAAAAATATCCTTATTTAATATTAATAACTTTTATCATGTAATTAATGAAAATGAATTGTAATTATGGATATTTTTAGAAAAAATATTAAATATACCAAACAACCCTTATTTATTCTTTATATTTTAAAATAAGATAAGTCTCCCAAATGTTACTTATATTAAAGGAATGAAGAGAGTAGATCCTTACTTGTATAGAATAGAACTATTGAGAAATACCCAACTAAATTTGTCTTGTCGTGGCATTTTACTTATAATAAGACTAGTTATGCATAAGTGTGATGCACGGGTCCTTCAGAAATATTTGCTTGTGTAAGATGTATCAAAATCAATTTATGTAATTTTTACAAAAATGAAAAAAAAAAGAACCAAATTATGTAATTTGAAAACACTCTTAAAGGTTAATTCAATTAAGAGGTTCAAAACAAAATTTATTTTTAATAGTGGTCTTATTTCAAATAATAGATTATGTATGAACTAACAATTTAGCTAAATAGCTATTCTATCTTATATGGTGTATTGGATTTTCATTTTTTGACATATTGATTTAGAATTGAGAACGTGTTGCTCTCCCTTCAAGGAGGAATAATGAAGCTATACTATCAAAACACAATATTAATAACGCACTACGCTAGATTTGGGTTTTGTTCACACCTAGTAATTGGCGATTATTTAAAAAAATTACCAACAATAATAATACACTGAGTTGGCATAATTACACAAAACTAAATAACAAAAGATACATTAATAAATATGATAAAATGAATTAAAATAATCTTAGAAGTAATCTATACAACATACCTAATATGGAAATATATTATTGAATGATTTGGGAGATCTGATATTGAAATTGAATTCAAATATTCCGTAGAATGAAGGTCTTCAATTGAAGCCACATTAAGTAATTATTATTAAAAAATAATTATATGCTGAAATTCTAATCTTAAATACTAACTACTTACCAAGAAACAAATCATAACACTCAAAAACTTCATTATGATCCTTGTTCTACAACAAATGAACATTTTTCATATGACAATATTTTACAAATTAATGAACCAATAGAAAAAACTATGAAAAAAATAACAGATAAAGGCTAATGAAGTAGTAGAGGATAGAATTTGATTGTTAACAATCATGCACTTTGACCGATCTTATCAACGGACTTACTTAGGAGCATCCTCAAACTTGGGTGCAACCCTGAACTTATATATGAGTATTCCCGAACTTGCTCAAGAGCATCCTCAAACTTACTCTCGTGTAGTCCTAAACTTGTTAGGCATAGCCTTGAGCTTGCTCATCATCATCCCTAACTCCTTCTACTTATTTGGGTGCATCTTAGACTTGTTTATGAGCAGCTTGGACTTACTTGTGTGTAAAGAATAAGACTTCTACCAAACTAACCCTAAACTTGACTGAGTGTATCAATGTACTTACTTGGAAATAGCCTCAGACTTGCTCATAAGTATTTCAAAACTTGCCCACAAGCAACCTCAAATTTACATGTGAGCAGCAGTCTCCAACTACAAATTAAAGGGAATTAATGTTGATTGATTATAATTTACTATAAATTGAAAATTTATTTTAAAAACATTTTATTACAATTTCATATTAATTTTATAATTATTACTTAGTTGCAATGTATTAAGTATTTGAAAAATATTTAATATGTATTTCTAACTACCAATTGATTGCATTGTATTAAAAAAATTTAAAAATTATTTTTAAATCTTTAAATTGAAAGCTAAAACTTTTAATTCAGAATTTTACTTCTTTAGATTGAATATTCAATTTTTTACCTTAATAAAAATTAATAAGATTTTCGTCAAAAATTTTCTAATCCAGTAAATAATCTAAATTAAATATTCATTAATTTTGTAATTCAATTAAAATATTGTCATTTCAACTTAATTTATAGATTTTGGATGATCTAATGGTATAATAAATTATCTCCTTAGTGAAATTATTTAAATATTTTTTTATTATAAATTTTCTCTAAATTCAATTTTTTAATCATTGGAGCATTCACTTAAAGTTCCTTTACCTATCAGAATTACATGAAAAATTATACTTTATATTTATATTAATATAATAAAAATTATATATCTTAGCGATTTAATTTTTTTTGGTTAAATTAGAGACTTAAATTTAGTTGATTTAATTAATATTTGATATCTATAATTGAAATAACTTTTAACGGAATGTCCATCACACTGACACTAATGTATATCAATGAATATGGAATGATGGAGACTCCTTAGTGTGTGTTTGGACTTTCCTTTGCAAGATTCAATGATGTACATTCAAGATTTATCAATTCAAATCAGCTAGGCAAATTAAGTTAGTATACTAGGTCTAATTAATTAGGTTGATAAAACTGCTTTATATTTAATTAATTTTATCTACACTTGATCTTAGCCAAAAGGCCAAGAAAGGTATATTTAATTATTTTTCTTTAAACTTTATATTCTTGACTAAATTAAGAATTGACATATAAAGTAAGAAAATTTAAATATTGAAACATTTTATTATATACGTGTATATACTAAAATTGTAATCAGAAAATTACCTATTAAAATTTGACCTAAATTATTTTGTTCAAATTAATTATGTTGATTTGTAATTCATGAATATTCCTACCATATACCTTAATTAAGGATCAATAAAATACTTCAAAATCATGCTCGCAAATGAATTAGAGAGCTTAAATTACACCCAATCTATATACATTTAGAGTTCATTCATCACTTTATTACACAATAAGATCAAACAAATTTCTCCCCAAATTTTCTTTATTTTTTAAACTTGAAACACAAGAATAAAATGCACTTTTATTATCGACATGTGAATTTTTCACATGCACATTTTTGGCATTATAGGGAAAAAAGAAAATAGTTCCTTATTCCTTCTGCTCCAATTTCCCACAACCGTCACCCCCAACAATGATCTCCTCCTTGTCCTTTTTGCTATCACAACCACCTTTCTGTTACAATGGCCTTTGCCTTCTTGTTTATCTCTCACACCATCTTTCTCTTTCTACTTATCCTTCTAGAGAGGGGACGCCTCAACCTGTCTCTTCAACCCCTCGAATATCAAACTTCCAACGAGAACTTCCACGTCCATAGAACCCTTTGCCGTTACGATTGCCTTCTCTTTGTCTGTGGAAATTCCTTATCTCCTGCATTGCCATTCAAAAGCAAGCAAAAACGTTAACCAACAAAAAGAAGACAAAGGTAAAAATTAGGAAATAAGACCAAGCCACCCATCTCTTTTAGTTAGACACTACCTTGCAAATCCTCTAGATGCCTCCTTGATAGTGTAGTGCCACCTTCATTCCTCGAGCCGAGCCCCACTTTTCAGTTATCACTGAGGATTCATGTCATCAACATACAAGCCAAAGATGTATTTAGATTATTGTCCGTGAACCTGACCAATGTGCATTTCCATATTGTAATTTTAATCAATTTCTTAGCTTTACTAGGCTAAGGAACGGATAACATTACAGCTTCAGGTCACCAATGTTCTTCACCAATTCTGATGCCACGTGCGACTATGACTCATGCCATATGTCATGCAATATCTTTTTTGTAATACATAAAAAATATTGCTTGAGATCTTTGACACGTAATAGTTTCACATGAACGTCAACCCTCTGCAACTTTAGTCGACATTGGAGACCCACTGCTCTGCGCTTAGGAATGGGAAGAACAAATTCATGAATCATTTAAAATTGAAAAATGAGCAATATACCTTGTCCTGCTTCTCTCAGCTTGGTCAGGGTATTTTCGTTCTCCTCACTGCCATGCCTAGTGTCCCCAACCTGCTACACATTACGCAATACAAAATATTGTTAGTCATCGTCAATCGGGAAGGCGAAGAGAATGATCAATTATGAAATGACGAAAGGGGTGCTGTGAGATTGGGTTCCATGAGGCGGCTGTTTTGGGTATTGATGCAGAATAGCATTGGTTTGTAGCTTTATACAGTGGAGGGAAAAACAATTTTTTCATATGTATCAATATGGATTTATTGCACTTCATTAATCATAAAAAACTCAAATAGTATCTATCAAGATGGATTTGACAAATCACGTAATAGATAAAAACATTAAAATGCATTGATTATGTTATTTGAAAATATCACTAGCCATCCATATACAGATAAATCAAATTATAAAAGAGTAATGATTTTTCCAAATATACACGTAAATGGCGCCATAAATATCATATTAAAGAGTAATGATTTTTCCAAATGTATTAACCATTCAGTATTAAAACAGGAAAATAAATGTCAGCCAAGTATAATAATTGAAAATAATTCGCTATATGCCTAATTAGCATCTAAATACATTGATGGCGATATTTAAGGAAAATATAATTATGATACACACATAAATGGCATATTAAAACAGAAGTCAATTTACCACACAATTATAACTCTATGATGATATGGCATCCAGTATTCCTTACTAAGGTGACATTCCAAATTTCCTCTAATCCCACGTAACTTTATATATATAATAGATTATCCGGCAGCGATTGTAGTAAATTCTTGGTTTTGAATCGAAAGGGCGGTTTCTTGCTTGTTTTGGGTTTACAATCAATGAATACGGTTTCATTTTTTTTGTTTTTTGGTAAATGAATACGGTTTTATTTTTTAACTAATTGCTCAAAATGAACTGTGGGGATGGGTTTATCCATGTTTGATACGCAGTGCCGTTTTTTATTTATTGTTTTTGCTACTCTTACTGGCAATGGGCCTGGAACAGAAACCTTACCAACTCAAAATTAAAAGCCAAGTCTAGAAGGGATTCAATTTAGCCAACACAAGCTTAGGTTAGGCCGGCATCACAGCATAATAAGCCTTTTCTCTTTTAACCTTTCTTTTTTTCCTTTTTTGGGTACCTGTCTCTTATAACCTTTATTAAGGTTAACTTAATAAAAGGCACGAGGGAATAACAAACCTACGAATTTAACCCCAATTGGAGGTTTAACGTTTTCATGCTGTGACTTCTGCTTCAAAAGAATGCAGAACAGTCATAAAATTATTACAACCTTTCAGTTTCTTAGACCTTTCCCGAAACAATCAGTAGAACGGCCACCTATGAGGCGCATTCCTTCGTCAAAATATAGTCCACTGCTTCTTCCACAGTGTCAACAACCTGCAGAAGCAAACTTAGTTACAAAATAGTCCCGGAAGGTATTTCACTTCAGAATAACAATAATAATTGTAGATCTACAGCGCCAAGTTGTCATTTGCATGCAGGCTGGCAATGTTTGCATATCAACTTGCCACAAGTTTCAGACGAAAAAACATGTGATCTCTCTCCATGGGAGTGTTGACTTAGTGTACGAATATCATAACATGAGTCCTAATACCCCTATTCAAAATCCTATGGTTCTTTAGTTTATCTAAGTCATAGATTCCTGATCCTACTTTAGTTTTGATCCAGATTCAACTTGTGCATATTTTACATTCAATAATTTTGGAAGAAAAAAGTGCTCCTCATTTGCAGTCTCCATAGTGGCACATTCCACAACAACAACAATAATAGCCTTATTCCACAAACACTAAGTGAGGTTGATCATATAGATAAGATGATGCCATTAAATTCTATCAAAAAACCAACTCTTCAGATATATTGCTTCCCAAAATATTCCGCCTTGTGTGGCACATTCAACAATAAAAAAAAAATTAAGATAGAGAGAGAGAGAGAGTACCAGATCTGCTGGAAACTTGTGATGATTTTCCTTCCCCTTGAAAACCCCTGTTCTCGTGATAATAGAAAACCAAGGATGCCCAGTCTGAAATGAATCATATTCAATTATTACATCATTATTCCTCAGCAGATAATTTATGCATCAGAATGGTGAAATCTAACAGTCCAGGAGCCATACCTGTCGTGCACCTCTAATGTCAACTACAGGATTATCTCCTATCATGTAAAGAGTTTTGAAACATGAAGCATTCTTACGATTCACGTCATGTAGATCATCAAGCGATAGCGTGAGTTGCTTTAACACAATTTCAGCGTTCTTGAATACAGATGGATGCGGTTTGCCAAAACTAGTATACTCTAGAGCATCAGGGTGAATGCTGCAAGGAGAGCATTGCAAAACAAAATTTCAGTTTCTAAATGAACTAAAGCTACACAAGTCGTGTTCAATTAGAGGAACCAAAGCAAAGCACAACCATCAGTTAAATATCAGGCAGTCTTACCAATTAAAGATGGACTCCAAAGCAATTCTGAAAGCTCCCATGCCAAGACGTTCAGAAGGAAAAGCAGTCTACCTTTGGTGTGACCTCATCAGTAAGCATAGTATAGTATTTTTGAGGTTCCCTAGAATCTCTATCTTGCTGTTAATATCTTAAGAAAACATCAACCAACCTGGTACTCAAGGTCATCGTTTGCAAAATATAGATGCGGTTGTGGTCCAACTTTTCTTCCAGGAAGACCTCCTGTTCTTAAGATATCACAGAGAACCTGAACAATGTGTTGTAGTCAGTTACAGATCACCTCTTCTGCGAAAAAAAGAAAAAGAAAAACAGACCAAACAACTATAAAAGAACACAAATGTAGAGACTGGACTACTTTTGGTCCTTAAAATCAAAGTTACAATTTAAGAATGATTAAAACAAACTACTGGAACTATTATTGATGACAGCTGTTTGAAATGTCAGACCTAGTTGAATGCTTGTCAATAAAGGATCCATCAGTGAAAAATTAATAGCATTTCCTTTATCATCTGTTACTTTCAAAGAAAAAAGCAATAACTTTGGCAACACAATTATTATATCATGGAAGATAAAATCTGCATGAAGAACAGGCTTGGCACTTGTTATCTCGATCTGTTGAAGGCATCCACCAAAGTGGATTGCCTTGAGCCCTGAACCAACATGTGAATAACTCCTAAGATGCAGTTTCCCATCAAGGAAAGTACCATGCCGTAAATGATTTGTGTTGTTTCATGCCTCTTTGTCAAAAAAGAGGACCGCATAATGGTTAAACTTTCCATTGACCATTGCATGCTTATGGTAAAAGATGTTTAATTGAGCTATAACTATTACAGCCTAGATTCAAAAGGATCAGCCATAAACCATTGCAACTAATATATACCCCACTAAAATATGTAAACAACAAATTAAAAAGATTCACGTGGTAAGCCATAGAATCTTAGTAACCTGTATGTCTCTGCTCCAATCAATAGGGTCACTAACTATGAAAGCTGCTTGAACCCTCTCAGAGCAGACATTATTTCTTGGAGCACTTTCCTTTAATTTCAAATTTTGATCAGCAACCAACTGGGTTGTGAATTTCTTGTATGGTCCCAGAGGATCAATATGTTCAAAGCATGATGCATATTCATCAATTGAAATAACATTTCTGAAGATAGAAAACAATAAAAACAAAGTCATAAGATATTACAGTTGACATTTTACTGTTTAACATTTCATAAAATATCAAATGAACCAATTATCTCAAAAAGTTACTTGAAACCATATTCAGACATCACTGCGGTAGGTTCCCCTTTCCCCACAGCAACAATGAGTTCATTTTCGAATCTGTAAACTAAAAAATCTGTAAGATGAGTATGATAACATGGGTTCTATCCATTAGGAAACTACAGAAGTGCAGATACATGACATCAAACTTGTTTTAGGCTGACTTGCAAACAATCCCCTCAATTATAATAAAACTTCCAAACACATCATGATGTAAATCAATATAAAAATTTTATGTTATCCTAATATCACAACAGGTCTTTGTATTTACAATAATAAAGCATAACATGGGATACAGTGGTTTCTCAAAAATCAGAATATTTTTCTTGAAGCCTCAAGCTCGTCCTGAACATATGATTGTTCAAACCCATAAAAAATCTACAACATTCATAATGGATCCTAAATTGCACTCTAATCTTAATAAATTCAACATATTATATCTTCGCACCACCTTAAAATGCATACCTATTGACATATTGTTTAAATGGTGAATGGCCCTGTATGACCTGCATAATTAATTGATCACGATTAATGGATTAAGGACAGAACTTGTGCACTTTGAGAAAAAAGGTTTGAGGAGAGGATTCATAGCAATGAAGGGAAAAGCAGTCATTCTTTGAATGTTTACAGAAATAATATACAAAGAAAATGAGAAAGAAGAAAGACTGGTTACTATATTTTTAAAATACCTGAGAAGATGAGATATTTAAGCCTAACAGTTGACTAAGATTAAGGGCTCTTTTAGATTCAGGAAAACCACCACCTGTGCAAAGGATAATTCAAGACCCAAAAGGTGAGCAATTTTAAAAAGAAGAAAAGGTTGATAGAGCTGATGATTCTTTTTTTTTTCTTTTGTGTGTGTGAAATGATTGATTTATTCACGTATGCGGACAAATGTTACTAAGAAATTTGACTATCCAAAACTCAATTTTTTTAAAAAAAACATACATCACACACCATGGGAAACAGCATTTCCAAGAAAAAAAAATTCTTCAAATTATAGATCTTTGGGAAGTCCGGTATCTTAAAATGATTATAATGCCTGGTAAAATCAGCCCTTGAGGTAGAAGTGTCCATAATGACAGAAAATGAAGACAATTTACTCATAGTTGATGAAAATTACACTAGTTTTAGTGAACTCAATCACGGATAGAGGTTGATACAAAACGAGATTATTTCCCTTTTTTTTCTTTTTATGGAGTATTTCCATTTAATGAAACTTCCTCGAATACTGTCTACTCCAACCGCTATAGAGAGAATGCCAATGCATAGTTAAATACTCTTCCAATTAGAAGACAGAATTGCACGACCAAGTAGCATCTCACCATTTGTCAGGAAAACGTAAGGGACTTTCATTTTACCTGGCCACGTAAAAACAAAGACAAATACGTCAGTTCTTGATGGCGGCATAGGAGGCTAAAACAGCAACCTGAATCCCCAAAGGGAATAGGTGGGAAGTGAAGACATGTAAATCGTACCAGCTTCGTCATACAACCGTCTTAATGCAGCCGGAGAGCCCCCGACGGGAGAATTTCCAAGGAGAATGACACCGTCAATGTCGAACGCAATGCCGAAAGAAGGTCTGCAAAATCAGTGATGAAAGCCATCAAAATTGAGTGCGATACATGACTTTCAATTCGAGAAAAATAAGATGAGGTGTCGTTTCCCGAACCGTTCGGATCGAGAAGAAAGCTCAGAAAATGAGCGCGAAATCAAAGCAGGACCCGAAATTCGCCTTCTGGTTTGGTTCTGCCAAGCTCTGGTAAGGATGCATAAGCTCATCTTCTTCGTCATTTGCTTGACGAAAAAACCACAACGGAGCAGCAAGCGACGATTTCTTTGTCACTGCGGCTAGATGGGGTGCTCACTGCTGTATTTTGTGGTGGCGTCGTCTGTTTCCAATTAGCGCCCCACAAATGTGACAGAATCACAATAGAGACCTGCCAGTGAGTACTTTGTGGTTGTGAGATAGAGCAATTTGGGCTAATGGTGCTTCTTCTATTTGAGCCTCGTCGGTTTTCTTTTGGGCTCAACATTACTTACTGGATATCTATTACTATCCACAACCAACTAGACGTGGTTTTTCTTTTTGGGTGAAGCGAAGCCTGTAACGTGATTTGATTTTGTATTATTATATTCACGGTCATTTTTTTTTCAAAGAGGATGGGATAAGAGAGTATAATTAATTATATATGGAATTTATTTTACCTGAACTCGTCGCTATTTTTTATTTCTCTCTGCATATATAATGTACAATCACTTCTGCAACTACAAAACTCCAAATTAAATTGAATGTCCCGGTGTAAGATTTATGCAGTGAGTCTCAACCCCACATAGTCATATATCAAATGCCTTTAGGCGTCCGTTCTTTCATTCCAATTGAATCCTTTAGTATTGTGATATTGGGTTGTAAAAAAAAGTTTATGTGTGCTTTCATTAACTCAAATCGTTTACTTAATCAAAGATTAGTTATTTGTGCTGAGATCAGAAACAACAAAAAAATGAAAAGAAACAACTAACAAGACCCCCAAACTCAATAGGGATAGGGACTAAACAAAAAAATTAATAAATACCTCTATAAATGAACAAATTAAGAGTAAATATCAAGAGATGACAATAATATTAAACTCTGGACGTAAATGTGAACACATTAATTGGTTTTGTACGAGTGACTCTCTTATCGGCAAAAGGAAATTATCATTTGCAATCCTCCGAGATGCGAGTTTGAAGACATAAATCATAATGATGTAATTGGTAAATGTTGGTCACCAAAGTCAATATTCAGAGTCTGACATTTCACGGTTTCACATTAGCAATGTTTGATTGACCATTAAAAAAAAAGGAATAGAAAGAGAGAAAATATTATTTATAGATTTAACTTTCTACGCACTAAACAAATTAAATATAAAAATGCATGCAAAGAAAAGAAGTATAGCCATCCAAAAAGACAAAAGCGAGTGATATCATAAAGTGTGATGAAAACCCTAACATCAGCTAAACGGCGTTTTCTTGCTGGGGAAGGAAGTAGTGTGGGTGTGAACTCAGAAGAAGCTCTAGTCAAAGACCCGGACCACGTGCGACTCCACATAATAATAATTATTATATTATACTGGAATCATAATAATACACCAAGGACAGATTTGCCATTTCCCGTCCCCACTTCGCAGGCAATTGCAAATGAGCAAGGAATCTCCGGCATCTGACTCAGAGTTAGTTATTATAATTATCTACTATATGCCATACTGATTTTCATTTTGATTATCACGTGAAAAAATACACATCTGTTTAGTCATATGTAGCCGCTTTATTATGCTGAATTTTTTATTTCCTTTTCTTAGGTTAATTGAGTTTTCTAGAAGGCATAATACTTGCCCATTGTGTTCGATTGACTTTCAAGTATACCTTTTCTCCTTATCTTTTTAAATTATCTCGGTATCTTAGACAAAAATAAATAAATTAGCTTTTATCTTTTTTCTAGTAAAATTATGCTTGAATCTTAATTGAGTTTTTTGGATTCATCTCTTAATGATTTATGAGAAGACATAATTACTTATTTTGAGAAGTCGCATAATCCACTAGGGATTTTAATAAATAATTATGCCTCAAATAAATGATTATAGAGGAAGCTGATCTTTTCTCTTTATCATCATCGCTTCTCTTTTTCATAATCACTTATTTTAATTTTTCTTCTTATTATCCATCCAATAATTATTTAAATTTCAAAATTTGAATATATTTATTTTTTCAAAATCATTTCTTAGTTAAAAACATTCAAATATAAATCACTTTTATCATAATCATTGATTCTCATAATTAATTATAAAAAATCATTTATTATCATAATTAATTTAAACATGGAGTAGTATCTACAGTAGCACTACTGTCACATGATTATATAAAGACTGAATAAATGCTTGTCAAAGTAGCGTCATAAATGATAATTTTTATTAATGTAGAATATAGTCCCTCCATCCCCTAGCGTCCATAAGGTTTTTTTGGTTCCATAGTATATGGTGATATGATTTTATTTGTTATTTTTATTTTTTATTAATTTAATGTATAGTATTATAAATTATATTAAAATTATAAAAAGAGGAATATTTAATAGAGGGTAAAATAGGAATGTTTGAATTTTTTTAAAAAAATTTAAAAATGTTATTTTCACTTTTTAATATGTGTGAAACCTCAAATGTTGCTTTATAATATGGGTCAGAAGGAGTGTACTTTTGATAATTTTCTATTATTCTCTTTAATTCTAAATATAGGGTCTTTTATCCTAATGAATCATTTACAATATATGAGATATTATTTATTTTGTATTTACAAAAAAAATATCCCTATTTAATGCATTCTAAAGAAAGAGAAAAAAATAAATAAGGATTATTTAGAAAAATTACTGTGATTTTTTTTAAAAATTAAGATAATTAACTAATTTTAATTCTCATTCTTAATCTATGTGATTTATTTTTTTGGTCGAAACCAGGGTATCCACCATCAAACACGGTGACTAATCCCCTCGCTGACTTGTAGGCACCTCAAAGGGTGGGACAGCTGACCCGGAGATTTAAGGTTGCTCCATACCCAAAGCCAAGATTCAAACTTCTGACATTTGATTAAGAGTGGATGAGTCCCTTCCACTCAACCACACCCCTGGGTTTAATCTATGTGATTTATATTAAAGACAAGAGGGTGTAATTTATTACATAACCACGTAATAAAATAACAAAATTAGGGGGGGGAATCAAATGTCTTTCGTCGCCGAGGTTACCTTGAATTTCCTGTTGCTTTTGATAGCATCAATGGGCATGGTTTTGTGTTCATTAATTAAAAAAAAGATTTTAAAAATTGAAATTTGAAGCTCGTTGCTTCTAGCTAGTATTGTATCAACTTGTCTCAAGGCCCCTAACATAAGAACCCTCCCAATTTTGTAATGAATTAATGGATAAATTGGTTAATTGATTTATTTTAAAATGAATAGTCTAAATTAGTCCCCAAAAATGGCGAAAGAGAATAAATGAATGTCATGTGGTTCAAAATAAAGATTTAACCAAATGTCATCCATATAAAAAAAAAAACAAGAAACGAAGTATACTCATTAACAAATTAAGAAAAAAAGAAAAAGGAAAACGGGAGAACATAATTAATAAATTGGCTAGACATTTAGCTTATGTTCAGGTTATAAAATGTTCCACTGCTCATTCTTTTCCTTTTACAGCCTCAATAGTTAAAACTTCCTACTTGGCCACGGTCTTAAAAAACAAAACAAAACTTCAAATCAGTGAATCACCCCCTCAAATTAACCCCATCTGGCATTCTTGCGATGCAAGACTCCTACAGTGAAACACGCCTCTTCTTTCTCTCGATGGCTATAAAGCTATACGGAAACTCTCCCTTTCTTCTTCACTCCAATCACAACACTCACACAATCGGCATCTTTCTCTCTCAAGTTCGAGTTTCTGGTATATTGCTCTGTTCCTTCTCTTCTCCGAACTTCCTCCTCCTCTCACCCATCGAGCTCGATTGGAAATGACTGAAGCCAAGTCGAAGAAAACACATCCACAGACTCTCCCGCCGAGAAGGGGCCAAGTGAAGATCAGGATTTTCAAGACCATCAAATCGGCGGTGGCGTCGGCGTGTTCTTCCGGTGGCTCCGGACGGCCGAGCGGCGGCGGAGACGGCCCTCCGGTGAGCTCCACCTCTACAACGCCTCCGGTTCCGAGTGGCTACAGTACGTCGGACGACTAATCTCAAAAGACGGCGGAGTCAGACCTCCGATGAGCTCTGATTCGACGACGCGTCCGGATCCGATCGGGTTGGTACCCTTCAGATAACTAATTTGAGGGTCCAGAAGCTGTTAGTGTTAATTGTTGTAAATATTTGTCATTTCATAATTTTAATTTTTTCTTCAAAAGTTGGCGACGGCGGTTGCGGTGTTCCTTCAGTGGCTCCGGACGGCGGAGACGGACCTCTGATGAGCTCCGCTGATTCGACGCCTTCTGGTTCCGAGTGAGTACACGTCAGATGACTATTTAAAAAGTTTGTTGGAAGAGTATAGAAGTGAAATTCTGTTCTGTGCAAGGGAAATTTGTAGAAATCCTGATGTGGCTATAAATAGTAAATATATGCTTCTCAATTTCCCTTCCATTGCATTTCTGGTTGATTTTAGAGGCTTTATTTTGCAGTACTCTGTAGTCTTTCTGTATATTGCTATTTTTTTTAGAATTTTGATAGAAGAAAGTTCGAATTTCCTGAAGATAAATCACATTATAATAACATCTTCAGGGTCGAATCTTGTATTTAATGCAAATTGATTGATTTCTTTCGTTGTTCCCATCAACATGTTAAATTTATGTTGGGCTTTTTACCTTCTGCCATTTTCAGATTTGCTCGTTGGCATTCCATTCAAAAGATGGAGAAAATTCCCGTTCTTTTGCCATATTTTAATTCAAAGGAATTTTTTAAATTTTCTGAAGCCGCTATGTTATTAACCAAAAAAAACCCACTATTAAATATATAATCACTTTCCGTGAAGCATGTGCTGGGGAGAAGTTTACTGGAGCATATATGCCCGTGGAGGGATACGTGCTCTCTCCTGCGATACCCCCTTGATTTTTTTTAAATTAAAAATTATAAATAAAATCTAGATTTTTTATGTATAATCATATATTTTGTGCAGTTTTGAGTTTTTTATTATTAAAATAATACTATATAATAAAAACGGAATCTCAATAATTTATAATTTATGTAATTTTTTAATAATTAAAAAAGTATTAAAAATTTTTAGAACTGCATAAAAAATATATATATATACTGTCACTGACAGTACTATAACAGTAGGTCTTTGAGAGACCCGATCCCCCGTGGAGTGAGGAGTACAACTAAAATACGAGAAAAGTACAAACTCCGGAGAGTATAGGAAATCTAATGGTTGATTTTGGACAACACCATAAAGCGAATGAAACTGCCAATAAATGTCGGATCAGGAAATCCAAATGACATTTTGATTCTTGTTGCTATTTTTAAATTATTCTTTCTTTGCAGCAGACGGCGACTATGATTTAAGACTTTCCGCAGGTTTTCCTGTTGACTGGTAAGTGGTAAGGATAAAGATTGTTTAAGGGCTATCTTGTCTTTGCTGATAACAAATCACATAATAAAATCGATTATCTTAAAATTTTGGGTACAATTGTAATTTCACGATAGTTGGGGAAATATTTATATTTTCATGCTAAAAATTTTTGCACAAACATGTGAACTTTTTCAGTTGCAATGTGAAAATGTTCAATTAAGACTCAACAAATTTCATGTAAAAAATTGCAATTTCATGATAATGAGAGGAAATATTTATGTTTTCATGTTAAAAATTTTCCTACTAGCACGTGAATTTTTTCAACTAACACCCGAAAATATACCATCAAGACCTAAAAAATTTCATGTAAAGAAATATCCAACTCGAATATGTAAAGTTTTAGCCCTGACACGAAAAAATGCAATATTTCTATTTCCAACTATCACATGAAAAATTCTAACTAAGTCATAAAAATATTTAATAATGACTTGAAAATTTGTATGTAAACAAATATCCAACATGGACCTCAATATTTCTGGCCCAAATGCAAAAAATTCCAACTTTCTTATTGTCAAAGTGGACCAAAAAATCCAACTAAAATGTGAAAATGTCTAATAAAGACCCATAAATTTTTATGTAACCAAATATCCAACATGAACTTGAAAATTTCTGGCTGAGATGCAAAAAGCTTCAACTTCCTTATTTCCAAATTGGACCTAAAAAATTTAAACTAAAATATGAAAATATCCAATAAAGATTTGCAAATTTTCATATAAACAAATATTCAACTTGAACTTAAAAATTTCTGACCCAAATGCAAAAAATTCTACCATCCTTTTTTTCAACTTGGACTCAAAAAATTCCAACTAAAATGTAAAAATGCCTAATAAAAACCTTTAAATTTTCATGTAAACAAGTATCCAATCTGAATCTGAAAATTTTCGGCTCATATATGAAAATTTTGAGCATCCTTATTTCCAATCTAAACCTAAAAAATCTCAACTAAGTCATGAAAATGTCCAAGAAAGACCCAAAAATTTTTATGTAAATAAATATCCAACTGGACCTAAAAATTTTGGTCCAAATGCAGAAAGTTCCAACATCCTTATTTTCAACTTCAACCTAAAATATTCCAATTGAGACGTGAATATGTCCAACAAAAACCCATAAATTTTCATGTAAACAAATATTCAACTTGGGCCTGAAAATTTTTTGCCCAAACGCAAAAAATTCCTACATCCTTATTTCTCATCTGGACCTAAAAAATTCTAACAGAAATGTGAAAATGTCCAATAATGACCTGAAAATTTTCACGTAATCTCGTGTTCCCTTACTTCTTTGTCTCCAACTTCTTGTCTTGTCTCTCTCTTCCCCTCCAACTCCATTCCTTCGTGGCTTAGCTTGCAGTTCAACAATAATCCAACTCCAAGAGATAGAAAATCGCTCAAATCTCAACTATTCCTAATTTCCTATCTTCCATAAGAGGCCAAGTTCATAGATTTTTAACAAGATAGAAATTACCTGGGTCTCGAACAACAGCCACTCATCCTCTCTGTCTTCACCACTGCGTTGTACTTGTCGTTCTTCACTCTTCTCTTAGAGTAGTTCACTCTCTCTCAATCCCAAAAAGCACAAAACTAGGTCTTCATTCTATTAGTTTAGATTTTAGTTTTATTTTGTTTTCTTTTTCTTCCGGTTTTATTGGACGATACAATGAGTTTTAATATTCACTATTTTTTTCTTTTTCCTTTCTAAGATATTCATGGTTCTGAAATATTGAGATGATATCATGGATTTGGGCTTATTTCTTAGTCTTCTTCCCTTACTCATTGTTAATTTGGGCTTACTTTTATCTTCATGAAGTTTAATATGTGTAACAACTTGCCTTTAATTACCCTAAAACTACACTCTTAACCCTAAAAATCACCATCAGCGAGCGAAACAAGGCTGAAGCTACAATCAGCTATAGTGGCATTGCAGCTTTAGTCAGACATAATAGGATCATGCCACAATTGCTACAGTGCTGATGCGACTTGAGTTGGGCAGAAGCGTGTAACGCCATGGCCTAGCTTCTGGCGCCACAGCTCCCCTTTGCTGATACCATATTAGTAAATTTCAACTTTTCGGGGCAGACTTTCGACGTGAATGACTTTATGCTCCAATTTCTAATTGACCTGATTCCAACTTTTTCAAGTTAATATTGTTCCAATCTATACATAAACACTGGTTTCACTCAAATCCACTTCCGTATGAAGATTTTGGACACCTGGCACTTTTTTGACTATTTTGTGACTACAACTTACCACAAACTTCCTCCAATTACCACTAAAGGCAATTTGACTATTATGGACCATTCTCACATATCCTAATTGATTCAATCAATTTGTCAAAAAAGGTTTCACCTCAGAGAAATCACTCCTCTGACAATTGACCCTCTTGAACCCCTATTTCACATAATGGGCTATATGCCCAAATTACACCACCTAGTCCCAAAGACCCCCCTTTTGGGCTCACATACAACCATCCTAACACAAGACACCTGTTCCATCAATAACAACGCATGATGGGGCCTAAACGATCATTACACTTACACACTAACACATACCACATATCTAAACTCATCATCATCAACATCATCCCATATCATTCATCATCATCATCATCATATATATATATCATACAACCATCATCATTACAATTATCATGATCCTTATATCAATTACAAACATACTATCCTACTGGGCACAAACTATGACATGGACATTACACACATCACTGATAACTTGAAGATTCTCAATGCCGGAGTGACTACAATTTCCTCGTCTTCTCTGGACTAGTGTCAGAGCCTTCACTTGCAATATTAGTCATGAGATGGGGTGTAAGACAAAGTCTCAGTAACCGGAAACAACCATAGGCAATATATATCAATTGTGCATATGGTGCAATAAATGGTATGCATATTCTCCCTCATACACAATTAGAACCACAAGCTATCATTTTTACAAGATATTTCAAATAAATTATTCTCTTCCAATAGTTGGTGAAGACTGATTCCGGGACATCATCAAACTCACCTTACACTAATGCAACCCGGCCAAATGTTACACTAGTGCTTGAACTATGGCTTTCCTTCTCTTGGAACATTGCGAACTGCTGGTAATTTAGGAAAAGTGCATCTGCAAATCCATTGCTACCTGGCTCTCCTAGTCGTAGGAGAGGATTTAGTGACATTGATGTTTCATCATATCGTCTTATGCATTGCCACTAGACTCTCCTATCTATAGGAAAGGATTTAGTGACAAGAATCTTTATCATATCATCATCATATTACATCTTATCATCACCTCAACATCAATCTCTCACTATGCAATCACATGGTGATGATGTCAATGTCATGCCAACATGCCTCAAAACACACACACACACACATCACCATCATAATCATCATATGGATATGCTAGCATGCAATGGTATGGGGATGCTACAACATCATAAATACACATCATACACGAACAATCTATCTCAACTAGCCGTGTGCATACCATAATATGTAGAAAAATCATACACATACACAACCATTATTATGGTATGAAAAGGAACATGCATATATACAAAGGCAAGGGGTCAACTGCTACCACTTAGCTTCAAAAAATTATATATATGTATGCACTGAAATTTGTAGTATGTCTCACTCATGGAGCGATTTTAACCCCACTAAAAATGGATCCAAATTAATTGCCTAAATCAAATCAATCTTCAATAGATATTTAGAATAGAAGACATAGCCCAATTCTACTAGGAAGAAAAACCCATGATAGGTCTCTCTATCTTAGACCTCTCCATCCCAATTAAACAAAAATAACCATAAACAAAATTGAAAGAAATTAAATAATAGAGTTAAAATCTTATATAGTTATCTCAAACATAATAAAAATAGAAACTAGACTAATAGAATGGCAAATGAGATGATATAAATTAGCTTTGAGAGATGAAGACTAAATGAATTGAAAGTGGAGTCTTGAATTTCTAATTGCTTAATAATTACAAAATTATTTTTTGCTTTCATTTGTTTATTTTTTATTTTATAAAAATTATTTTTGTTTAGTTATTTATTTCTAATATTTTTATTCATTTACTTGTGGTGTGGCAGAATTACAAAATAGCCTGTTCTTTTAATTTATTTAATTTTTACTTTAGTTAATTTATTTATCTACTTTTTTTATCAATTTAATCATAGACATTTTATATTCAATTTTATATAAATATATATAAACATTTTAATTTTATATTATTTTAGCATAGCAATAATATTTATTGTCATTTAATTATTTTTTAAAAAAATTTGACCCCACTAAGTTAAGATCCTAGATACGCCACTACAAATATATATATAAGTCAACATATATTCACATAAATCATAAACAGCCAGTTACTTTAGGTTGTCAATACCACATATACAATTCCACAAACTTCTCTGATTGCCAACCAAGACTTGTACTCCTCCGGTCAACTAAATAACCTCTACAATGTCATAATGTCCACAACTAACATATAGTATAATCATCCAAAATTCATAATTCAACTATTTAGACTTAGCCCAAGGTGCCAACCGAATTTTCATACGTTAATGAGCTCTTAATTATCATTCAAATCATAACCAACCATACACACTTTGAATTCCATATACCCTCAAGCAATTCCAACCCAGGGTTTACCCAAACATCATTAGCACTAAAAAACACATCTTTAATTCCATTACATCCATTTTAATAGGTAGGATTCGGTCAAAACCAAAAATCCAACTCAAAAACTGAAGAAAAATGAAGATGGATGAGCAAGAATCACTTACCAACAATTTATCAAGCTTTTAAAGTCCAGAAATCACTTCCAAGGGCCGAAAATCATGAACCCTAATACTGCTCCCTCTTTTCTCCTCCGCTTTCCTCTCATTCGTCCTATTAAATTGATTCTATTTTAAACTAATTTTCAATCTGAAGCCACGATGGGAAGCCCTTTTGTCCAAAAAAATTCCAAGGTTGAAGCTTGTTCGCCGCAGCGGCCCTGTGCCTCACCGCAGCGTGGAGCTTTTCTGCCTTCACTTTAGTTTTCTTCCGCCTTGGTTCCTTTAGTCCTGCACATATCATCAATTGTACTTTATTAGCTAGAAATTAAGTTCAGGATAATATAATGAGGGTTGTTACAATATGTAGTTTGCTTTTGACCTCTATTTGGATATAAATTTAATGGGTTAAAAAATAATACATGTATGGGTGTAAAACAGTAACCATAACACATACATACATGTAATACTGTGGAAGTAAAGGGGGTGCAACCGTCCCTACTGAAGCCAATGTAGGTCTGCCCCTGGTCCAAAGTGAGCAAGTGGGAAGATGAAAAAGAACGGTAGGACATGGTCAAGTTGGGAGAGCGAAGATGTGAACCTACTATTTAGACAAAGATTTTCATGATTAATAATGGAAAAGCTAATTTAGACATGTATTTAGTTAGAAATAGCACATCAAAGGAAAATACGCACAAAGAGATAAAATGACACCCAAATATAAGTATTTATAAAATTATGGCTGTCATTTGACAAAACTTGAGATTGATTTTTTTTAATCCAAATTTTGATGTTGATTTGATTGGTTGGTGTGTTCCAATTTTTTTTTTGGTAAAGTGTGCCAAAATCTAATTTTGTGAGGTAGCGTAAATTCTAAGAAAAAAGATAATTCAGTATCCACAAAAAAAAATATTTTCCCATAAGGACCCAATTGAAAATTTTAGTACTCATATAAACTAAATTTCTAATTGAAGTAAACTAAATTTTCAACTTATACTATTTATTTATTAATATTTTTATAAGTCCCAAAATGTCATTTTCCCATAATTCTATTCGCATACTCGGCCAAAACCATGGGTTTCCCAAAAATGGGCTTATGAAATCCTTTTATGGGAGGCTATCACATAGTAGTAGGCCGAAAAAAAGGCCTGAACTTAAGTGTGATGTGAGGTTTAAAAATTAAATTAATAAAACTATGTTTGGGGAGGTGCTCAAAACGTACAAGCTATGCTGCCTTCGGGGTCGAAAATGACATGAATATTCTCACAACTTTTTACGGGTTTTCTTTTTTCCTCTTCATTCAATTTAATTTTTTTATTACTTTTACGGCAACACCTGTCAAGTTGTCATATGTGGAAAGAGTTACGTCAAATGTAGGGCTGTGCAATGGGCCCGTCGGCCTGGAGTGGCTCGGTTATTTCGGGTCGGGCCAAAAAAAGAAAATTACAAACTGAAAGAGGATTGGGCCACGGGCCGGGCCGGGCCACAGGCAAGAGACATGCCCGTCCCGGCCCGGCCCAGCCCGATATATATATATTTTCTAATTTTCTCATATTTTTTTATTTATTAAAAATATTAAATAATTTTATATAATTGTTTTTCCTTCATATACCTTATGTAATAAATTAATTTTATAATTGTAATAGATACATTTTATTATTCCAATTTTTAATTTTATTTCAAATTTTAAATTTATTTCATAGCTTAATATTATATAAAATAAATAATGTATAATTGTTGAGTATTTATAATTTTGATAAATGTTATTTTTAACCTAATATTATTTTCTATAAGAATATATTTTAAATGAAACTAGTTATATTTTTATTAAAAAAGTAAATTAATTTTTTTATTTATTTTTCATTTTTTTAGACGGGGCCAAAACCCGGCCCGGTGAAGGACTGGGACATACCGGACCGGGCCGGGCCACAAGCCGATTTTGTTGGCCCGGGGGGTGTTCCAGGCCAGACACCGGGCTGAGGTGATGCCCGGCCTGTCCCAGCCCGTGAACACCCCTAGTCATATGAATTGTTGTTTTGTTTGTGTTTTACTGTGTCAGAATCGAATAACTGTATATAAATGGGTTAAAACTGACAGATAGCGGGACTATTTTGTAAATCAAATTATAATTTTTTTATTCAAATGAGTTTATAATAAATTTTTTTATTTTTATTTAAACTTTATTTTTATAAATTATTATTATTCTAATAGAGCCTTTATAAAAAAATAATTCAAACAAGCACTACATCACTATTATTTGAAGTTACAGTTCAACGACATGTAGAGATTCTTATACATCCATTGTGAAATATAGCATCTTTTATCTTGATATTAAATATAAAATTCTTTTCAACACATAAAATTAAGATAGTATTTATTATATATTTTTAAAAAATTATCCTATTTAATTAATTCCAAAGAAAGAGATGAATGCATTAAATAAAGGTAATTTTAAAAAAATATCTTAATTTTCAGAACAATTAAGATAATTAAGTAACTTTAATTCATATTATTAATTCACGTATTTAATTAAAAGGGGTCTTACTTCATCCACCCCATATTATAAGATAATTTGAGATTTTTTTTGTCTCATAATATAAGGCAACATATAGTGATTTGTTATTTTTACCCCTCATTTATTATATTGTTAGTAATATAACTTATATTATATTTAATGAAAGGAGTTGAATTAATAGGAATAAAACTAAATTTTTTTTTATTTTTTTAGAAATTTAATGATATAATAAATGTTTTCTAATTTATGTGAAACTCCTTTCAGTATCTTATGATATGGGATGAAGTAAGTGTATTAAAAAGAGTATATCATATTTGGATTATAAAGTATTGTACCGTAGTATTTTTTGGGCAAAAGTATTGTATCATAGTTATTAAGTTACTCCCTCCGATCCCAAATATATGACTATTTACCATATATGAGGTAATATTTATTATACATTTTTAAAAAAGACTATATTTAATGTATCCCACAGAGAGAGAGAGAAAAAGATTAAATAAGGGTAATTTTAAAAAAAATATTATGATTTTCAGATAAATTGAGGTAATTATCGAATTTTAACTCTTATTTTTAATCAATATAATTTAATTAAAATGATCTTATATTAAAAATTGAAGGAAGCAATAGATAGCACAAATTGAATATAACCCTGTTCCATGCAGACAAATTAATAAGGTTCGGTTATTCATTAATTGTGGCTACGAACCATGCATGTGTTGGTGTGATAGCAATATATTCCCTTTAATTCTTAATATAAGATTTTTTTAATTGTATCACTTGAATTAAAAATAAAAATTATAATTAATTAACTAATTTTTATTACAATATTTTTCTAAAACTATCTTTATTAAATTTATTCATCTTTTTTATTTTCATAAATTAAATAAAGTTATTTTTTAATAATAAATAATAAATATTACGTTATATTTTAAAAATAATTTTATATTTAGAATGTAAATAATATTATTATTTAGATGAACATGAACCATTGAGTGAAGAAACAAATACAAAGTAATCATCCAATGTAGGGAAAAAAATACTAAATTAAACAGATAAAACTGATAATAAAATAAACTTACACCTTTCATAAAGTTATATTTTTTATTTATCCATGCGAATTGAGTGTTTTTGTTTCCCATCATAAATACGATTTTGCAATTTTCAAGGCAAGATCTATTCTCACGTTACTTTAGGGGCTTTGACTAGCCCAATTCGAAGGCAAACACAATCATTGTAGCCTACACTTTCTTTTTGCAACCAAAGCCATTGTAGATTTGTAGCCTAAACTTAGAAACGAAACATATACAGACTTTCAAGGTCTCTTTGGACATCATTTCTCACAAATTCTTCATTAAGGGACGGACTGAAGCTTTAAATTCTAGATTTGGCCGCCTATTTGAAAAATACTGTAAAAATTTATAAAATATTTTTTACACATATATTTTTGTTCTTTATATTGTTATTTATTGTACTTTGTAATTGTTTTATCAATGTCGAGATGTTTGACAACTGTTTCCATCTTCTTGATAATAATTCTCTATTTCAAAATGTAGGACAAAATTTTGAGAATTAATGTTTTAAAATATAAGTTATTCTATTTTGTGAAAATTAGTGAAAATTTAATATTTGCTGTCTAATTTTATCTATATTTATAATATTACTCAATTATAAAAGAGAAAAATAAAAGAAGTTATTTTGGAGAAAATAATCTATTTTCACCTATATTTAGAAATCTATTATATATATAAAGTCAGAGGTAAAAAGTATTGATACTGCATTAACTCTGATTTAATGACTATCTATATGGAATGTCACACAATCAGGTAACATGTGTTTTTCTATTTTTATGTCTGCCACATTCTCATGCCACTTCATTTGAGTATTTTTTTTATTTTTCTTTGGGTTAGTTACTATAATACCACTTTATAACCATTAATATCATAATTTTAGTAAACCAATTTGAATTTTGAAATTTATTGCTGATTGGATAACGAATATATTATATCATTATTACATTTTAAAATTTGAAATTCTCCAAATATAACTTCAATGTAATTGATGAATTTGAGCATATTTATATAATGTTCATTAGCAAAACCAAAATTAATTCAAATTAATTTATAAGGTGAAAGACATTAATATTGTATTAACTCTGATTTAAAGTCTGTCTATGTGGAATGTCACGCAATCATGTAACATATGTCTTTTTATTTTTGCGCTTGCCACATCCTAATGCCGCTTCATTTGACTCTTTTTTTTTGTTTTCTTTGAGTTAATTACTAAATACCACTTTATGACCATTAATTTCAATAAACCAATTTGAATTTTAAAATTTATTGCTGATTGGATAATTATGTCATTATTACATTTTAAAATTTGAAATTCTCGATATATAGTTTTGATTTTAAAATGACATTCCAATTTACAAAATAATTCATGCACAAATTGTATAATTTTTTTTATAATTTGAAACTATTTAACTTGGATTCTTAATTTGAAAATGTCAATATTTTTAGAATTATTTTAAAATTGTACGAAATATCACTTATTTAGGAATAAAGAATGTATATATATTAATAAAAATTTATACAGCATAATAATATTTTAACTCTCTCTTATATTTTCATATTTGTATTAATTACTACAATGAAATTTTCATCTATAAATTACCAGAATATGGATGGATAAATATTAAATTTCAAATCAATTGAATTACATTTATTCTTGACTGAATTGACTAATAAATACCATATTAGTTCTCTTTAATAATTTTAAAGGAAATAATTAATTCATTTCTAGAGACCTATATATAAATATCTTATAGTTCTTTGGTTTATATTGTGATAATATTTTTTTAAAAAAAATTCTAAATCATAATTGTCATTTTCTTTTGAATTAAAGGTATAATTCATCTAATTTATTACTAATATTTAAAATAATAATTGTAAGTATATTTATGTTATCCGAAGTTTATAACTCTCATTTTATCTACCATATAAGCTATAATAATCATTTGAAAAAAAATAAAAAATCAAGTAATCAAATTTTATAAGCCCAACAAATTCTTGACAAGTATAAAAATTTCAAATTATTTGTATTTGTGAGTAGTTACATGACTTATCTATTGTATATACAAAATCAAAGGTGAAAGATATTGATACTGCATTAACTCTGATTTAATGCATGTCTATATAGAATCCCACATAATCATGTAACATGTGTCTTTTTATTTTTATGTCTGTCACATTCTCATACCGTTTCATTTGACTCTTTCTTTTTTCCTTTTCTTTGAGTTAATTACTATAATACCACTTTATGACTATTAATGTCAAAATTTCAATCAACCAATTTGAATTTTGAAATTTATTGCTGATTAGATAATGAATATATTATGCCATTATTACATTTTAAAATTTGAAATTCTCCATATATAGTTTATATATACTTGATGAGTTTGAGCATATTTATATAATATATTAGTTAGCAAAACTAATTTGTAGAGGTGAAAGGCATTAATACTACATTAACTCTGATTTAATGTCTGTTTATGTGGAATGCCACGCAATCGAGTAGTATATGCCTTTTTGCTTTTGTATCTGCCACATCCTCATGCTACTTCATTTAACTCTTTTTTTATTCATTTTCTTTGGGTTAGTTATTATAATGCCGCTTTATGACTATTAATGTCATAATTTCAGTAAACTAATTTGAATTTTGAAATTTATTACTGGTCAGATAATGAATATATTATACCATTATTACATTTTAAAATTTAAAATTCTCCACATATAGATTTAATTTTTAAATGGTATTCCAGTTTACAAAATAATTCATGCACAAATTGTATAATTTTTTTCATAATTTGAAACTATTTAACTTGGATTCTTAATTTGAAAATGTCAATATTTTTAGAATTTTTTTTAAATTGTCTGAAAGATCACTTATTTAGAAATATAGAAAGTACTATATATAGAGATAAACATATATACAGAATAATAATATTTTAATTCTCTCTTGCATTTTCATATTCCTACTCATTACTATGATGTAATTTTCATCTATAAATTAATAGAATATGGATAAAAAATTATTTAAATTCCAAATCAATGGAACCGCATTTATTTTTGATTGAATTGACTAATGAATGTCATATTATTTCTCTTTAATAATTTTAAAAGAATTACAATTAATTCATTTCTAGCCACTTACATAAAAACTTCATATGGCCCTTTGGTTTGTATTATGATAATATTTTTTAAAAAAAATTATAAATCATAATTGTCATTTTCTTTTAAATTAAAGGTATAATTCATCCAATTTATTACTAATATTTAAAATAATAATTATAAGTATATTTATGTTATCCGGAGTTTATAACTCTCCATTCATCCATCATACAAGTTATAACAACCATTTGGAAAAGAAAAAAATAGCTCCATATTTAATTTTAGAACATTGATTTATCTTTATTACTAATAAAAATAAATAAATCAAGTAATCAAATTTTATAGATCTAATAAATTCTTGACAAGTGTAAAAATCTCAAATTATTTGAAGTTGTAAGTAGTTACATGATTTATGGTATATGTGGCTTGCTCAATCCAACTCCATCATGCCTATTTGATCACGAGTATTTTAAACAAAGCAATCAATTCTACCATTTTTATTAACAATAATAGATTTCAAGATATATAAATGATATCAAATAAATGATGGTACATACAAAAGAACATAGTATTAAACAATTAATAGACATATAATTTCATATAATATGAGTTTATTAAAAAAAGTGCAGTGCCCACAAGTTAATGTTTAGACAAGATTTTGATAAAAAAAAATGTTTAAACGAGTTGGTAAAATTTACAATTATAGGATTTAATATTTAAATTTGTTAGTAGGAACAATCCGTATATTGCATAAGTTATTTTCTAGTTTTTTAAAAAATCAAAACCTCCTTAATAAATGTACATGTGAAGTAGATGAATATGAATTGCTATATTTTAAAATAAGGGAGTAAATAACTTCCTCTCACTCTCTCTCTCTCTCTAGGCTTCCTCTCCCTGCAGTATGAACGGCATACTCTCCTTAGTGAGAGCAATCTCCTCTCTCTCTCGGCTTCCTCTCCCTATAGTGTGAACGGCATACTCTCCTTGGTGAGAGCAATTTCCTCTTCATCGTGTGAACACAATTAGATTATTGACATATGTTGAATTCGGTTGTTGTTTGGTGGTGTGATTGTATCAATGGAGATTGGCGGCGTGAAGGAGGAACATTGTTGGGAAAATCACCATATTTAGATAGAAATTGATAACCAATTATTGTTTAATAATGCACTTCCAAAAAAATGATATTCCTTCCGATCTTATTTATAAGGAAAAAAAAAACTATTTCATGATAATTAAGGAAGTGAGTTGAAATTAATTAAAAATCATTAATTTGTCTTATATTTTCAATTTTTTCAAAAAAAGATGCATCTTGTAACTCTTAATAATGTTAATGAAAAAGGATAATTTTAATAAAAAAAATAATATAACATTAATTCTCTTTTTTTTTCTTATAAAGAGAAAAAGGAAAAAATTTGCTTTATAAATAGGATGGAAGGAGTGGTAGATATTATTTAATTGAAATTATCCACTAACTTGAACTTAAACAGATATAGTTAGAATTAAATCTTATTTAATTTAAACATTCATCTTTTAAATTATCCATTAATTTAATAAATGCATTTTGAATTAAATCATATTTAATTCAAACATATATCATTTAAATTAATTCCAAGATTTGATCAAATTTAACATTTAAATTTAATCAAACATGATCTTAATTTAATTCAAATACACTATTTAAATTAAATGAAAAATGAAATAAATATATATAAATTAATTCATAATTAATATAATATAATATTAAGGAATTAGTCTTCGGCTAGCTATGGATACCCTTGGTGCTCACAAAATTTTTTTCCCATTATTTAATAAAATAATTATTCTCCTAATTAAATTAGAAACTTTGTAGAATATTCCATATTCTAAATAGGAAATATATTCTATAACATAGAAAGAGATGTAACGAAGGACATTTCCAAATATAATGAGTTTAGATATTATAATTCGTGTTATGCCCATTCTTATGTGCGATCCTATAGGTTCATATATTGTTGGCAATGAGCTTGAAATTCCTTCCCAGCTCACAAATCATAAGATGTTTCTAGCAAGACATTATAACTATCAAAATCATATAAAGATCAGTGATCTAATACAATCTATTTTATAGTATGTGTCAATGGAGATTGGCGGCGTGAAGGAGGAACATTGTTGGGAAAATCACCATATTTAGATAGAAATTGATAACCAATTATTGTTTAATAATGCACTTCCAAAAAAATGATATTCCTTCCGATATTATTTATAAGGAAAAAAAACTATTTCATGAGTATTAAGGAAGTGAGTTGAAATTAATTAAAAATCATTAATTTGTCTTATATTTTCAATTTCTTCAAAAAAAGATGCATCTTGTAACTCTTAATAATGTTAATGAAGAAGGATAATTTTGATAAAAAAAAAACATTAATTCTCTTTTTTTTTCTTATAAAGAGAAAAAGGAAAAAAATTGCTTTATAAATAGGATGGAAGGAGTGGTAGATATTGTTGATTAGGACTGTGAACTAATTTTCCATGACGATTTTTAAATGTAGCCTTTATACAAAATGTACTCTCTCTTGTCTTAAATATGAATTGCTAAAACAAATATTTTCATGGTCCAAAATATAGGTATTGTTTGAATCATTAAATATTTTTCCCTAAATATATATCCCTTATTAAGTACATTGAAAAAAATAATATAATCTATTATTGGAAAGATATAACTTTTAATTAGAAATAAATATATAAAATAAATAAAATTTAAAACAAATTTTATAAATTCAATAAAATTTTCTTACTGTGAACTATTTCAAAGTAATTTATATTTAAGATTGGATAAAGTAGCATATTAAAGAGATATAAAGCTATGAAATTGCTGCAAATGTTATGAAGGATTAAATTATGTGGGAGGGACACTTTACTACCACACCCCCTGACACATTTAATCACTAAGTGCTTATTTGGTTCCAAAAATTATCGGGAATAGAATGAAATGGTATATTAGGGAATAAAATGATAATTACTATAAATTTATATAATATGATATTAGAGAGATAAATTAAATTTTTAAAAAATAAAATTGATTAAATAAAAATAAATATAAATGAAATAAAATGGTCTATTTGATTCCGGATCCTTCTCTAAATATTAGACTTTGGATGCATAATGAAATGAGAATCTATACTCCATATGGAATGAAGACACCCAAAAAATAAGAAATAAAAATTACCACATTGATCCCTATCTTTCCTCATTCACACTTTTAAAAATCTTTTTCCAAACTAAATTATTATCCTCCACCAACCTCGTTTTCTTCACCTCCATTCCTCTCCTTTACCCCCAACTTCTTCTCTTCCACCAAACTCTTTTCCTCGTCCACCAACACCATGGTCAAAATTGATTTCGACAACATTTAGTTTCTTTTTTTATTTTGATAGCCGATCTATTTTATTCCATTTCATTCGTAATAATTCCAAGAACCAAACGAGTTCTAAGGATTTTTATGAATTACATCAGCATTTGGATGTAAGGAATTGACAATTTTCAAACATTTTGTGCGATCAGTGATGTTCATACAGTGTGTCTTTTGCATTCACGGTGTTAATAAGTATATGTGAGTTGTCTTGTTGGATATCATTACGTTCCATGATGCTCGCTTTTGTTTTACAGAGTTAACTGCGTTTTGAGCGTTTTGATGTTCTAGGATTTTATGTATTATTATTGAGTTTAAATTCTGGATTGGACATGATGTGACAATATATTTTGACAAGGGGTAAAAAAATGGTATTCATCAGACAAAAAAACAGAAGCCCCACAATGCTTATTGACACTCAAGATAAAGATTTTTTAATTTCGACTATTTATATACTTTTTCTCTATACTTTTTTTTTCTTTATATATAGTCTTATCCGTTGATCATAATTAAATAATTAAAAAAATAATCTATAAATAAATAATATATTTAAATCAATGTTTTACATTTATTATTATGAGTAGAGTTTTCTTAAAAAAAATTAATAATGCTTATTTTTGGTTATCATTAAAATGAATAATATATATTATTTAAAGTAATAATCACTTATCTTTACCATTGAAATCAAAATCAATGGATGTGTCCAATCCTATAAGTCAATTTAACAAAAAAAAATCAAAATCAATGGATGAAATTGTGTATCAAAAAAGATATGGAGAAAAAGTATGAAAATAATATAAATTCAAGATTTTGACTTTGTGAAAATTATATGCATTTTATTTGTACATTAAATAAAATTTGGTGAATGAAATATCGTGTTTATGATCTATAAATAACATTACTTATTTCTTATCTTATAATATATATATATTGATGTATTGATATGTTGGGATTTTGGCACATGCACCTAGTGGAAATTTAAAAATTTTAATCTAAAATCTCTCCCGATGATCCGTCAATTTTGTTTAAATCAAATAGAAAGGCAAGAAACATACTTGTGGTGAATTCAAAACTCTACCTTTATACTTTCTCTTTCAAATGATTGATCGGATCAAAGTGAACAACTTGCATGAGCACCCATCTTTTATGATATCCACATGAATAGAAACTCAACGAACAATGCACTTGCACCTCGAATCTTAAATGTCTTTACATTCTTATTCTCTATGAAGCACACGATTTTCATGTGAAGAAAAGATTGTCCTCTTAATTTAATATAAAAAGCATTTTGTTTTTCTCTTACTCTCTTTCTAAGTAATATGTAGAATAAAAGACAAGAGAGGTAGTAACTAAAATGTAGTATAAAGTGGGAAGTACAAAATGATTTGGAAACTTCTAATCTTCTCTGAGGGAGGTGGCCTGCTTTTCAAGTCAATTACATTCAATTTAAATACATTATTTAAATTAAATATTGCTTTATTACAAAGCAAGTTCAAATTAAATTAAGTCAAATATTAATTTAAATACTTTATTTAAATTAATCCTCACTTACTTTCTTATTAAGTATCTTATTAAGTATGTTTGAATTAATATTAATTTAATCATTAATTTAAATACTTTATTTAAATTGATTTAACTTATCCATTAATTTAAACATATATAATTTGAATTAGATTATATCTAATTTAAATATACATAATTTAAATTAATCCACATATCTGTTTAATTTAACATTTAAATTAAATCAAATATTATCTTTATTAAATTTAAATACATTATTTAAATCAAATGAGATATATATATCCTTCATTAATTTAAATATTTATATATTTTGAATTAAATCATATTTAATTCAAATATATTATTTAAATTAATTCCAATATGTGTTTAATTTAAATCGACCTTTTAAATTAAATCAAATATTATCTTCATTTATTTTAAATAGCATTTATTTAAACTAAATGAAATATATATATCACACATATATATACTGAAATTAATACTATATATTATATATATATATATTAATTTCTCATACCACTTTTGGAAAAAGAAATAAACTATTATTTTATTATTCAATAAAATAATACCCTCCTAATCAAATTAGGAATATTTTTAGAATATTTTTATTAATAATAGAATATTATTCTCATTTTTCAAATAAGAGAATTTCTAGAATAATTTATTCTAAAATACGAAAACCTCTATAAAAGAGAGATCCATTGAAAGAGGATATTATTCTTGATTTAATGAATTTGGACATTTTAATTCGCATCATGCCCATTTTTGCATATGACCCTATAAGTTTATATAAGGCTAGTATTTGGACTGAAATTTCTTTCAACCCATAAGTCATAAGAGGTTTTTAATAAGACCTTATGACTACTTAAATTATATGAAGATCGATGATCCGATACAATTTATTTTATAGTACATGTCAGGTCTCTTTTGTCACACAATCTCTAGGTTAAGTATAAGACATGGAGCTATCACCCTCATATTCCTTAACCATACTTTTACAATCATAAACTCAACTAACTAAACAAATGAAAACTCCTTTTCATTTGAGTACAACTATGTATTTTTAAGTCTTACTCCATCATGGGAATCCAGAGATATCTTTCTTGTATTAAGAGGGAGGGACATCTTTCTTGTATTAAAAGGGATAAATCTCATCTTTGATCACTCAACATCCAATGCATGGATCCCACAATATCTGAACATAACTTACATAATCACCTGGTTGAAGAGCAACTTTTAATTATCCTAAGACACAATATTCATCATGTAGGAATTTATGGATAGCTCAAGAGCTAAATAACACAACTATATATAAAATAAGCTGATGACCTGGTCTATATAACTATTTCATGGCAAGTTGGTCTAGTACCTTGGTCTCTAACAATGTACTTGTGATCTTGATTTGTATCTCCATATATGATCATCAAATAATTATCAATCAAAATCATACTAATTTTAATTTATCATTATTCCCATAATGATGATTGCTAAAGACATTTAGAATAATTATGCATAGATCTTCTTATAAAGAAAATATGTAAATAATATAATACAGATGGTAAAAAAAACTTTTAATAAAGATAATATTTGAATCCAATTGATTAGCTCATAGCACAATTTCTATCATGATATATATTGATCGATGACTGGTGATGTTGATAAGTTTTCTGTGGTGAGGTAACAGAGAAATCTTATGGGCAAGCCCAACCTCGCGCTCGGAGGCTTCCACGAAAATCAGTAACCAACGAATGGGAAATGAGACGGATATTTCGGATAACTCTGTCTGAGCTTTTTTCAAAAAGCGACAAGGGGATTTAATGTTAGTTTTTTCTTCATGGATTCCAGAAGCGAGTTCTTCCATCCAAATGTCATACAAATAATTAAAACTTTATATTTTAAAAATAAATGACAATGACACTCATATTCTTTTCCATTTTATTTCATTTTGTTTTTTCAAACAGATGCTACAGCACAGAAACACAATTTAACAAACGAATTCAAAATAACCCTCGAAGGTCATCGTCCAAGGAAAACCACTTCTTATTTTATTGACAACCCCAGCGGTGAATTCCCCAGATGTGTATTTGCTTCTAGATTTAAAAAGGCGAATTATTTATTAAATTTTTCAAAAGATGTCTAGGCCTGATTATTACCCTCACTACTACGCAAAGACAATTGTAACCTTTTTCAACACTCAACAAAGGAATATAGCTCTCTGGCAAAAAAAAAAAAGTATATAACTTTTATAGTGCAAAAGGATTAATTTTTTTTTCCCAGTTTAAAGTTTCAAATTTGAGGTCCTAGGCGATGCTCTAATATTCTGGATGGCGATGCCAACATCTGAAATAACTTGCCAAAACAAAACTCATTGAATCTAATTAAATTCAATCGAACCTAATAAAACTTTGGGCTGTAATCCGGAGGAGCAACAAATATCGTGAATAAAGTAAAATTTCCAACCAGATATTGTCAACAAAGTTCGAGAATCATTTGGTTTAAGAATCTCTTGGCTTGTGTCTCTTCATCACTTTTGAAACCCAAAGTATTGTTGGAATTCGAAGTCATAATCACAGTGAAAAATAAATGTTTTATACTCAGATCTCTCCAAGAATTCGTCCGCATTATTTAAATCGAATATACAAGAAAAAGATTTATATTTTATTTTGTAAAGTTATGACTTTAATGAGTATGTCCCACGAACACGGCTATATTGGATCACTGATGGACAATTCTTCCAAACATCCACCCTCTACTGTATCCACACCAACAAGATGGAACAGGAATGGTATGCAAGCATCTTGGTCACAATTATCTTCACGATCTCGTTCTCGAATGGTTCATACGTCTTTCGTATGATGAAAGTTGCCTTTTAATTTATTGAAAAAGGCATTTTAATATTTCTCTCACTCTTTTTATATAGTGTGAAGTATAATGGAAGAAGAGAATATAGCTATATCTCTTGGAGAGCCTTAATTTAAGGATTGACTTATTCTCCAAATCAGGATAATGGTTAATTTAAATATATTATTTAAATTTATATATCCAGTATTTTATCACTTAACTTAAATTAATATATTTTAAATTAAATATCATTTAATTCAAATATATTATTTAATTCAAATTATCCACTAACTTGAACTTAAACAGATATAGTTAGAATTAAATCTTATTTAATTTAAACATTCATCTTTTAAATTATCCATTAATTTAAATAAATGCATTTTGAATTAAATCATATTTAATTCAAACATATATCATTTAAATTAATTCCAAGATTTGATCAAATTTAACATTTAAATTTAATCAAACATGATCTTAATTTAATTCAAATACACTATTTAAATTAAATGAAAAATGAAATAAATATATATAAATTAATTCATAATTAATATAATATAATATTAAGGAATTAGTCTTCGGCTAGCTATGGATACCCTTGGTACTCACAAAATTTTTTTTCCATTATTTAATAAAATAATTATTCTCCTAATTAAATTAGAAACTTTGTAGAATATTCCATATTCCAAATAGGAAATATATTCTATAATATAGAAAGAGATGTAACGAAGGACATTTCCAAATATAATGAGTTTAGATATTATAATTCGTGTTATGCCCATTCTTATGTGCGATCCTGTAGGTTCATATATTGTTGGCAGTGAGCTCAAAATTCCTTCCCAGCTCACAAATCATAAGATGTTTCTAGCAAGACATTATAACTATCAAAATCATATAAAGATCAGTGATCTGATACAATCTATTTTATAGTATGTGTCATGTCCTTTTTGTTACACGATATCTGTGTTAAGCATAAGACATGGAACCTTCATCCTCATATTGTTTAATTGTGCTTTCACAATTCTGAGTTTGATTGACTTATACAAGTGGAACAACTTCCATTTGAATGTAGCTACACATTTCTTAGTCTCGCTCTATCGTGGGACCCGAGGATATCTTTCTTATATTAAGAGGAACAAATTCCAATTTGAATACTCAACATCCACTGCATGAATCCTACTACAACTAAGCATAACTTGCATCATCACTTGGTTAAAAAGTAACTTTTGATTATATCATGACACAGTGTTACTCATGTAGGAATCTATAGTAATTTCAAGTTTGAGGGCTAAGTGATACAACTATAAGTGAGATATGTTTATGACCTTGTCCATGTAGCTATTTCATACTAGGTTGGTCTAGCACAAAGTTCTCCGATCAATACCTATGTTTTTTATTTATATTTCTATACATAATCATCACATGATCATTAATCAAAATCATACTAGTTTTCTCATCATTGTTCCCACAATAATAATCAACCAGGGACATTTAAAATAATTCTATAACTATTCATTGGTCATATTATAAAAAAAATATGCGAATAATATAATAAAAATAAGAATTTTATTTATTTAAATAATAAAAAAATTTACATCCAAACAATTGATATAAGGCACAATCTCCAACAACTATGACACAATATTAAGGGTGTGTTTGGATTAGATTATGTATAAGTGATTATAAGGAAAAGTGATTATTCATAATAGATTATGAGAATAAGTGATTATGTCAAAAGTGAATTATGTTTGGATATTTTTAACCCATAAGTGATTTTGAGAAAAGAAATGTGTTTGGATATTGGAGTTTAAGTGATTATTGAGTGAATAATGAGAAGAAAAAGTGAAATAAGTGATTATGAGAGAATAAGTGATTATCATAAGTTAGAAAAAGTAGCTTATGAAAATAATCATTTAAATAATCATAAATAATTATTTTGATTCAGAAAATGTTTGACTACTGATAGAATAATCACTTATTTTTACTCATAGGTGATTAAATTTCCTATCCAAACGCACTATAAAAAAGCTCGCTTCTGTGCTTTGAGTTTGCTTCTGGATTAGGCTTTCAATCATTTAGAAACATGCTTTTCAAAGGACCTCATTTTCAATTACGAATCTATGCAGATTTCGCTTAATTTCCCCTTTTCAATTAGAATAAGGCACGAAGATGCGATGCCATCTTTTGTTTTTTCATGTGACTAATTGCTGCATTTTGGAAGGCCTGGTCTGGGTGGCACATTTTTGTCCAATAAGGTAGTTCTCGATACATATACATGATCATGAACCGTTAATCACATCGCTGGTACTCCAGAGGCTCACCAAGAAAATCAGAACCCTATATTAAAAATGATAATAATAATTAAGAAAAATAAAAATTTTAAACCAGCGGTAAACTAGAGTTTGTTAGATTAATCTTATAAATTTTAAAATGAGCTAAGAAATGAGTCTAAAATAACCCATTCGATTCTCTATTTTTTTTAACTGTTCTGAAAAAAAAAAATACTGGCATCAAAGTAATTCAGAGGCCTCAGCGATTCTTAATCAAATGGTGTTGATTAAGTTGGACATGGTTAATTAACCACCTTATCCCGTTTCATTCCTGTCCAGATGATGGGTAAGTTAAACAGGAACACCCGACTAAAATTGAAGAAATTGATAACAAACGAAAGCCAATGTTTAAAAGTGCCTTTCGAGTTATTTGATACTCAAAGCCAATGAAATAAGATAAACTCGAATCTGTAATCATTATAAAAGTGATTATTTATATAAACAATTTCGTAAGACACTTAAATTGCAGAACAAGATTCAGACAGAAGATGCAATTGGGAAACAGAGTAGCGGAACAGGGAGAATTTTTGATAGACAAGGCTGCAAAATTACACCAACCCCAAGTATGAATAGATCAGATCAATAACGCGTTCATCCATCAAAAGCAGAGGAGTTTGTCGTACTTCACAAGGGAAACAAGCACCAAAATTTTATTTACAATGAACATATACATCACATCAGGGTCTCTGCAAATCTAGTCATTACAGTATCTGCCTAAATTTATGTCTTTCTATCTTCCAAAGTTTCTACAGAAATTCAATCATTCAAAAAAAATGAAGAAAATTGTAAGATGAACAGTTAGACTAGTAGACCCTGAATACAGTACAGGCGAAGCATAAATCCATTGATCGAATCGGATTACGCATCAGAGTTGTAGCCACTTGGAATGGGCGGCGAAGATGGGGGGGAACTGAGGGGAGCTCCCTCTTCACTGTTGGTTCTGCGTGCGAAGCCAGCGCCAGCCGCCGATGCGAAGGCCGTCGCCGACTTGTAGACGGTCTTGAAAATCTTGATCTTGATTTGGCCTCGCCTTGGCGGGAGCGTCTGTGCATGTTTGCCGTTGGAAGCCGAATTGATTCCTGCAAGCTCCATTTGGTTGGGATCAGATGAGCTCCAAAGAGAAGGAGTTGAAAATGGCAAAGGCAGCGGAAATGGAATAAGGTGGAAAATCCGAGTGATCGTTTATATAGTGGTGGTTAGAGCCTCGACCCGGAGGCTCCAAATCCAATAACTTCATCTCCAAGTTTGGGGATGTGGGCTCCCCGCTGAGGTGTTCCATGGAATCTAGGGTCGAATATCCTATGGCTGTCCCAAGCGTTCACACTCTCACAAAGTCAAGTAGTAGTAGGACTCACTTGTCCTAAATATAAATTAAAAAAACTATAATTAAATTTAAAACCTAATTTTATTGTTAAAAACCTGTTGTTGAAATTTGAATAATTATTCACAACAAAATTAGAATCAATTTATGCATGAAATTTTTTCTTTTGTGTCATATATTATCATCAATTTAATTTTTTGCGGTCTTCCTTTATATGGTATACTACGGTGATTTCAAAATTCAAGAGACAAGCATTATTAGTAATATAACAAAATTTGAGTATTTTTTTTTGCAAACAATAAAAACTAGAGTTAACATCCAGATATACGCATCATTTTAAATTACAGAACAAACATACATTTTTCAAAAATTCATTGTAGTAAATTAACTATTTAATTTAATTTTCAATTTAACTTTGTTTACTTCAAAATTAATCTATAGTATTACTTCAAGTTTCAAATTTAAATTCCAAACTGATTATACTTGACTAAACAAGCCAACAAAAACTGATATAAACGAATTATGCATAAGGCCTGCTTTTGCTTTTATCTTAACAAAACCAATAGGTTTGGCTTAGGTTCAATTTTCAGCCCTTCAAATGAGTGATTCCAAGAAAGATGACAGATTTGAAAATAATGCGTGAATATGAAATTTCCTTTCCTATTTTCTTCCTTGGGAAACACTAAAAATCGAGATCCACAAAGAGAGAAAAATACAAATACGTGTCAATTATTATGGGAGTGTGTTTTTGCATAATCAAATAATTCAAGCATAATTATAAGGGATAATTGACTTTTGGTAATAGAAAATAGAGATATTTGGTTTTTGGAAGGTGAGAGAAACTTATTTGAGTTTTGGGACTTGAGACATAATGGGAATAGAAAAAATAATACTAAAGTGACTAAAATGCCCTTATCTATTTAATGGGGGAGGGGGAAGGAGGCTAATTAAAACATCTCATATGGGAGTGAAATTTCAAAAGAGGAGGAAAACTATTGTGCACTCAAAACTAGGTGGAGAGAACAATGATGGCAACAGTGAATGAGGCGACGGCACAAGCAATTATCCGTTAAAAGGAGCATCGTAGGCGGTGGGCAGCATCTTCCTTGGTTAAGGTTTGAAGCATCTTTCATCATATTGTTCATCTTTGTCTTAAATCCTTTTAGGTATGTATCTCAATCCTTTCGTAATCTTTCTTCTCCATGGTAACTTTCTCCCGTAGAGTTTAGATGCTAATGTATTTCGAATGTTAAGTGGTTCAAATCATTGAGGCTTTTGTATTTTGATTGATTTATAGTCAAATAATATATGACAATGCTCACCATATGTTTGATAAAAAAAGCCTCAAAGAAGTATATTTTTTATGACTAGTTTGGAGACATGCATTTTGATACACTTGTTTTCCATGTCAAGTCACAGTGCATCTAATCACTTATAAGCAAAGGCTAAAGCATGTGATGGAGCTCTCAAACAGAGGCTAAAGCAGAACAATGATGCTAAGTGTTAGAAAAAATTAGTTCATATAGACTAGATTTGGAACTTTGCAAGTGGGAGATGTAATTTGTCTTCATTTTGGCATGATGTTTGGCATGGAGGAGCTACATTTAAATATTATAAGCATAAAAGGATCTTGGGTAGAGAGGTTATTTGGTTGAATTTAATCAGTTCACCAAAGATGGAAAGATTGATTGTCATAAATATTCTAAAAGATACACACATGAGAAGATTGGTTGCCATATGATATGTAGTTAGTAAAAGTATAGTTTTGACCTATGGATTTGATGTAGTAAATGGTCTTATATGATATGCATTTTGTAAATGTATAGTTTAAGCCTATTTTTGGGCTATATATGTGAATCATGAAGTATAGTATCTATGTGCATTTAGTAAATATTATATGGAAGTTTGGAGGTAAATTGGTTGATTAATTAACTTAAATAACTAAGAAATTTCAATATGGTGGTCGACCAATTTATATTGATCAAATGCACTTGATCATGCTTACTTTTTGGGTGCATAGTCATGTGGAAGTATGGAGGTAAATTGGTTGACCAATTAACTTAGATAACAGAGAAATCTCAATATGGTAGTCGACTAGTTTATATTGACCACAAGCACTTGATTATGCATATTTTTTTTCCATATAGAGCTGTGTAGATACGGATGAAACTTGGTTGACCAGTTTACTTAAATAACAGCAAAATCTAAATCTGGCGGTCAACCAATTTTCATTGACCATATGCATTCAAAGCTTACTTTTTTGGTATAGTATTATGTGGAAGTTTTGATGGAAATTGGTTGACCAGTAACACTTTGTTCACCCTTCCTGATTGGTTTGTTTGTTGAAATCTTAGACTTATGTTGAATAATGGAGTGCATGATGTGGATTTCATGTGTGTTGTGATGAACATAGCTAAGTGAACAAGTTAGGGTTGACTGATAATGGCATTGAGTAATATGAATTAGTCTAATAAGCATTATGAATGTTATAATTGATGAATGATTGAAATTGATGGCAACATTTTTTACTCTATTTATGTTGTGTGTAGGTGTAAATAAGGAATGTTAGCCAGACAAACCAAGCACATCTCGGAGGGACTACAAGTGTGGAAGGTGCCATGAGCCAACACATTCTTTAAGAAGGTGTCCCAATCCAAATTCATTTGGGCACTTGCCTTCTTCTAGTATCTCTTTGGTTTTAGTTAGTGTGTAGCATACTTGCTGAATATAGAAGATGTTGTAGTATATAGGTGATACACATGTATATTTTAGTTTACCCCATTTATATTTTTTTTGCAATGGGGTTTATATAGCTGCTAAATGTAGTAGGTAAATCATTTTTTTAGCAATGTAAGCAGAAAGTAGCCTATAGTTAAGTAAAAAGCAGCCTATTGTATGTAGATCATTATTTTGGAGCCATTATGAGGAAACCTTGTAATGGCAAAATGGATAGCAAAATAGATTAATTGTTATTATGTATAAGAGATTAATATGGTAAGATAAATCAATTGTTATTATGTATCGTGATGCATATTTATGAAATGACTGGAATTGTTGTCTGGGACTAATAGCATTGGACAGTAGCACTGAGTTTTAAAGACACAAATAGTTGATTCATTGTTCTTATAAATGGTTGACTACCATAATTGAATTTTCTAGTCATAATTTTGATGTGGATGACCATTTTTTAGAACCTCTGAGGCTAAGTATGCAGGCCCACTAAAATCTCACTATGCTCTTGAAAAATAGTTGACCACCAGAATTGAATTTTTCAATCATAATTTTGATTTGGTTAGCCATTTTTCAAAATCTTTAGGACCAAGTGTACAAACTCGCTAAAACCTCACAATGCTCTTGAAAAATTGTAGACCACCATGATTGAATATTTCAATCATAATTTTGATGTGATCGACTATTTTTCAAAACCTCTAGGCCCAAGTGTGTAGGCTCACTAAAATCTCACTATGCACTTAAAAATGGTCAACAACCTGAATTGAATTTTCCTGTCATCATTTTGATGTGATCGATTGCTTTTCAGAATCTTGAGGCCAAGTGTGCAAGCTTATTGAAACCTCACATGCATATTGTAGAGTCTCTTTTGCACATTGTGAACACCCCATTTTGTCTGGGCATTTTACAAAAATAAAATAAAAAAAACCTAAAACCAAATAAAAAAAAATAAAAAAAATCTATTTTGGGCCCCAAGATGCCACGAGCCCAATTGAGGGCTCGTGGGCTTGGACCAAAGGGCTACGCCCTAAGGAGCCCTAAATAATTAGGGCAGCAGACTGAAAGGAAAGGAAATGGAGGCAGCAGACTGAAAAGAAAAGCAAACGGAGGGAGCACGAGGGAAAAAGCTGCAATGGAAGCAGCCGCGAGAAAAAAGCTGCAAGGGAGCCAGAGGCACGGGAAAGGCAGATAGAGGGAGCCGCAGAAGGGAAAAAGAAAAATAGAAGAAACTGAGGGAGCTGGGGCTCGAAGAAAAAGGAGGGAGGAAGCTGGAGGCACCCGAAAAAAAAAATAGAGGGGGTGGAGCCGAGCATGAAGGAGCAAAAACAGAGGGAGCCGCGGGACTCTGAGAAAAAGCAGACGGGGTGGAGGCGTACACGAAAGGAAAAAGCAGAGGGAGCATGCGAGAGAGAAAAAGCAAGAACGAAAGAAAAAGAGAGGAAAAAGACCGAGAAGAGTAACCGTGGGAAAAGGAGGGAAATTTGAGAGCTGGAAATCAGGGAGAAGATTTAAGGGGATGGAAATTTGCTAGAGACTAAAGTGGCAGAGGCCGAAGGGACGGGAGCTCAAGGACTAAAAGAGTAGCAAGGTTTCCAAGGCATAGGTTAAGGGCACCGCCATTCAGGTCAGTTAATTTACTGGTTGTAGCTGTTTTTTTGGTATGCACTTCATCGAAGGGTCTGTAATTTCACGTGCTTAGGTCCTCTGTTTTTGGATTGGATTTATGGGGCCAATTGATTGACTTAACTGCCTGATGCGCTGTAGTTTCATCCAAAGTTTAGTATGTTGTGCCTGGAATCTCGTTTGTCAGTGAGGAATTTCATGTTGATAAGGGGTGGTTCTGTAGCGAACTTTTGCCTTGGTATTTTGCTGTTTGAGTTGTCCTGTTTTGAATGCTTATAGTGATTCAAAATGGTGACACTAGGCTGCTATTTACATCTTATAATTTGACTTGATTAATGATAAATTTTGTTGAAAATCTTTACTGGGCATGTAAGATGAGTATGGAACTGAGAATGATATAAGTTGTGATTCATGGTAGAGAACTGGAGTTCAGGTGCAATATGAAGCCCTTACAAAATGCACAGGGTTATGCATATAACTTTAGTACTTAGAGACTGAAAGTTGTTTCTGATTACAGTTTGCTCGTCATGTGTGTTGTTGAGTCCTCTCCATCTTGCCTTGATTTCTGAAAGTGATGTCTTCCCTCCTATATATGTAGTTTACATTGGCTTCACTTCTGATTCCCTTTTTTTTCTTTTCATAAAGAAGGTGTGTCTAAGCTTATAATCTCAGTACGGCTTTTGAATTCTATTTCATCAAATATTGTTTGGTTTGGAGTCAGTGGGACATGCTCAAATGACGCTTGGCTGAATGTTTTAAGAAAAGGCACTCTAAAATGGAAATGGTGATGCCATTTGGCTCGTGGGTTTTGGTTTAATCTTCATTAACCTTCGGTCACTTTTCTCTTTTGTGGTCTTTGAACATGCGTTTTGGATAATTGAAATTATGCGTATGTACTTTGTTTTGCTGAACGCAATATCCAGGTAATAAATTGTGTCTAGCCATGTAGATAATTCTCGTGAAAGAATGAACGGTACTGATGTTATGGCAAGTGTCAATTTTCTCTAGAATTCATAAAATTATTAATACCAGTTTACGAGGTATCCTGTGCTTGAAGGTGAAACTCATGGAAAAGGGGTCTTTATACAAATATGCCTTTAGGAGTCTTTCCCGTGGAATCAAGTTATAATATGTTAGTTAAAAGGTCCAATGTTATATCATCATTTTCCCGTAAAATAAAAAAAATAATAATAATAACCATAATAGAAAAATAATGATACAAAATATATGTAGGTATGATTTTTAGTTATCCAATTCTTTGTGCTACAACCCAAATCATCATACTTGAAGGTTTCGGAATTTTCGTAAGTATTTTGATTGATTATTGTCACGTGAGACTACGAGTCCACGCAGACACATCAATTAATTGGATAACTGATTTTTAAATAATAACTTTATATATACGTAGTTCTATTTTTAAAATTGGAGGGTATTTCAAATTTTTTTTATCTCTAGTTAAAAATAATAATAATAATGTTACAATGAAAATTGGTTTAATAATTATCTATAAAATAGTGTCAGGGCAAAATCTAGTAACATAGTTTTTTTGAATGCTTTATACTAAAAATAATTTTTAACTACGCCACATGAGTTTTTGGAATCCATGCAGGTGTTTGAGTTTACTGAGTTATCGCGTGAGATTGCAAATCCACGCAAATATATCAGTTGAATAATTTTACCTCAAGAAAACGGTTATCTTTCCTAAAAGCTAAATAATAACAAAATAAAGTTTTTTTTCAAGTCTCATCGAACGAAATTATGGCATTTTAAAATATAATAAAACCTTTATACCGCGAGATTTAGAATTTCTGCAGGTAATTAAGGAACCAATCTATCAGGCATGGCTGCGAGTCTGCAATAGATGGATTGGTTTTCTTTTTAAAAGAAAAATTCTCAAAAGAACAAAAATATGTTATTTCAAAAGTCAAAAATCAAATAAAAGCATTTTCAAAATTTAAAATTAAAGAAAAAAGAGGATTTTCAAACAAAAGAAAATAAAAGTAAATAAGCGGAATTAAGTTACCTTTTGTAAATTAAAACACACTAACTTAATCTCAGAAAATTGTTTTATTTGCAAAAAGTAAATTATTCTCAATTAGTTTTCTCTTATTACAAAAATTATAATTAAAAAAAAAATATCAACCAACTGACACGCATTTCTAGTCCCAAACTACGTGAACTTTGATCTCCATTGCAGGATACGTAGGCCTCAGGCTCTGATTCTGGGTCAAGTCCGCCTTTGTAAATAAATAAATATTTTCTGATTTATTTGATTTTTTTCCCTTAATTTAATAAATGTTTCCCAATTTATTTTCTCAATTCCTCTTCCTCATTTTGCTTAAATATCCTTAATTTTAATTTAATTTATTTTATTTATTCTATTTTCCAAATTTTCTTTTTTCTCTACCCTTTTTTTTCGCATATAAACCATAAAAAGGAAAACCAAAATATATTTTTAAACCATATTAATTTACACAATCAATGTAAGGTAATCGTTCTTAGGAATGGGTGTTGTGGGGTGCCTAATACCTTCCCCACACACAATCGACTCCCGAATCCAACTCTGATTACACAAACCATCATTTTCCTCTTTAATTCGGTTTCCCAAAATTTTCCTCAAAATTTTGGTTGCGACTCCTCACAAGTCGGTTTTCACGAGAAAACTCGCTTTGTTCTCTTTTTTCCTTCCGTCGCATTTTTCTGGGTGTGACACACATAGTGGAGTCTCTCTTGGAAATAATCTCGCTTGTTATTTCTTAGAATTTTACTTGGAGACTATTTGACTTCTTATTTATTAGAATTTAACTTGAATATGATGGATTCTGACTTGTATATTATAAAGTCACTCTTACATTTAGTGGTGTCTTCCTTAAAAATTATCTTACTTGTTATTTGGAATTTCACTTGCATATTATGGCATCTTGCTTGCGCATAGTAGAATTTCCTTTGGAAATAATCTCATTTGTTATTTAGAGTCTTATCTACATATTGTGAAGTCTTTCTTGAAAATAATTTCACTTGAATATGTTAGATTATCATATGCATATTATGGAGTTTCACCTGCATATTGTGGAATGTTTCTTGAAAATAATCTCACTTGTATATTATAGAGTCTCTTATACATATTGGAGAGTCACTCTTGCACATTGTTAAGTCTCCCTTCGAAATAATCTCACTTATTATTTTTGAGTCAGAGTTGCATATGAAATCTCTTTTACAGATAGTGGAATCTCCTTTGGAAATAATCTTACTTAGAAATTATTATGGTTGATAGGGGTGGGAATATGTCAGGCATCTTTCAAACGGCCTACGGCCTGGGGCCTGGCTTGAACTGACCTATTTTTTAAATAGGCCGAGTTAAGGCGGGTTAAGGCTTTTTTCAAAACTTGTTTTAGTAAACTAGCTTGACCTGTTTACTTCAAGCTTGGTCTGAAACCTACCAAGCCAGGCTTTTTTAAATATATTCATATAATAATTTATAATTTATAAAATTTAATAAAATATGATATACTATAATTTAAATTAATGTTGTTAATTTGATAAAATATAATATTATTCTCTATACCATAAGCCTAACACTAAATTGTTTATTTTAGTTTGAGTAGCTTCGTTCATCACTTCAACGAACCCTATCTACCCTCATCCTTATTTGCCTCCGGCTTCGTCTCTATCACTATCTTTCCAACTTTGTCTATGTCTCTTCAACTTCATCTCCCTGTCTTCTGTTCCATTAATCCATCACTTAATTTTCCTCTTTCTCCCCGTTGGCATCTCTTGTAGCTATGAGCTGCATTGCCTTCCTCTCCCCATCAGCATCTCTTGTAGCTATGAGCTGCATTGCCTTCCTCTCCCTGTCGGCATCTCTATAGCTGCGACCTGCATCTATCACCTGCCTCCACCGTAGTTACTTTGCTTCTTTGCAGTACGTGTTCTCAAGTCTCAACTCCTTCCTTATCTCTCTCGCTCTATTTCTTTGTGTTTAATTTTCAGACATTATTATACAGCTGCTATTTCTGTGACTCTATTTCTTTGTTTTTTATTTTATTTTGGGAGTACTTGAATGGTTGAGATTCTTTACTTAAATTGTTGAGATCGATATGCTTTTATTTGATAATATTGAACGGGGGTTGTGTTAAATCGATGAAAATGGTTGAGTCGGGTTGATGCTTCAAACTTGTAGTTGTACTATATTTATTTTCATTTTGTTAATAATGGTCGAGTTGGATCATTCATCAGATTTTTAAGTTTGAGACACTGTAAACGAAATTCATGAAATTATACACAAAAATAGTGATACTTTGTGCTTATTTTCTACAATAAGAGAGTAGGGACACAACCACATCATGAAATAAGCTAAGAACATGGTTGTTGTATTGTCCCTTTGTTTGTTCCAAAGTTCATCAGGTTTCTGTCAACATGTCAAAACTTATTGAATGCTTAGACTTAGTATAATTATAATTTATAATATTTATAACTTTTCTACCACAACTTTTTTCTTAGTCAAGATCAATATTTTCCCTTCAAAGTTAGCTAACCCGACCCTTAAAAGCAATGACGGAGGGTGAAAGGAAGATTTATGAAAAATTAGTAATGATTTGTCATATCTGCCTCAATTATTCAAAGTCCACTAATTTTTTTAAAAAAAAATCAAAGTCCATTTTTTTGAAATGTACTATGCATAAGATAGGCATACAATAAATAATTGTACAATTGGATTTTTCATAATGAGGTCTGTATACAAATTTGGTTGAATTTCTATGAATAATAGTATTAACTACTATCAGGAAGGAAAAAAAGCTTCCAGGAAAGCTTTGATGAGTTGGGCCTTATGGGTTAACAAGCACAAAAAACACTAGAAACTCAAGTTTTCACCTTCTCATTTCAGGTTTGCTTACATACACATGCACACATAACCACTTTGAAATGGTTTATGTAATTTCCCGAAATTGTTAACACTGTAATTTCCCAAAATTATTAAATCTAAGTGGAGAACTGGATGTTTTGTGATAGGGAAGGCTGATGAAATATGGGAGGGCATTGAAAGAAAGCAACAAGTATGCTGAATGAATGCTTAAGCATAGGGAACCTTGAGAAGAATAGAATTATGGAACTGTTGAAGCCTTATATACAAAATTCAATGAGATGTAGGCTTAAATCCATAAAAATTACTATGATAAATATTGAATGATGTAGACTTTTAAATAGGCCTGAGATCTATTTAAAGCCTATAGAACCTAAACTTCCAGCCTATTTAAACGCCTTTTAGTTTAGTAAGCCTTTAAATAGGTTTTGAATTAAGGTCTAACCTAACCTGACTTATTTTCACCCTTAATGGTCGATCACCAAAATTAGTTTTCCTTATTTTTTTAGTTTACTGGTCAACCAATTCCCTCAAAACTACCACATAACACCATATTAGGAATTGCTAACATGGAAATTATGAATTCCATAAAGTATACTTCAAAATTCACACATATATATAGGCCAAAAGTATACATTTACTAAATGCAAATCATATCCATGGACTAAAAGTACATATAGATTTTGATTATGATTCAATTACAGGATTCTTTTTCTATAGTTTACAAAGACATACATAGAAATAACATCCGTAAACCACTTGTTGAAGCTAAGAAAGTTTCTTTTCCTCTTGTCCTGTCATTCCTTGATCTCAGCTCCTACTTTTGCCTTCACCACATCTCACTTTTGCATATTTCTCAAGCAAGCAAAAGAATTGCCAACATTCTACCATTCTTGTTGAAGTAAACATCAGCTCAGTCTTAATAGTTCCATGTTTAACTAGGGTGAAGTGGAGAAGCCACATTTTCACCCATTTCTTCTATTGATTTAGGCCACATTACAGTATAAAATCCAATCAATATTATTATTGTGGCTCCAATTAGACTACAAAAGAGTAGACATCATTACTTGCTATAATTTCTAACTCATGTTGACAAATGTAGTTAGAACAAGAATTTTGAAAACAAACAATTTCAAACATCCACTAGAATATAGCACCCAAAACTAAATTCCAAGGCAAGATCAAAAATCCACCTAAGTTCAAAGACCAAAACACAGATTTGCCATAAAAGCAACACAGTCAAACACTTTGCAATCTAACTAATGAAACACAGATATTTTATCATGCATCAAAAGATTCATTATAGTACAAGCCAAGACCTACCATGGATTTTTTAACAAACATTTGGTATGCACTTGATATAACCATCATAAAACAATCATACTAGTATTCAAACTCTTTCCTCCAACACATCATGAATCAAATTCCATCAAACTATTGCAACAACAAATTTATAAACAAAACACCAATTCAAGTCCATTAACTCAAACTGATGAGAGAAAGAAAGAAGATGGAGTATAATGAGATGAGAAAATTGAAAACCCACCTGAGATCATAGTCATCGATGCAAATGCCACTAGAGAAGATTGATGATGGCCATTATACTTGCCTCTTGCCACTCTACTACGTTTTGATTTGATTAGAAGAGAAGAGAAGGTTGAGTGTAATGAGATGGGAAGATGGAAAACCCACTTGAGATTAAAGTTGTCGAAGCAAACGCCATCGGAAAAGATCAATGATAGTCACCATACTTGCCCCTCGCCTTTACGCCTTTGCAACTGAGTGAAGACCACCGAATTAGCTAGGCATGAAGACGTCTTACTCGATTTCAGGATAAGGCCTTTTTTTCCCTTCTTACTAAAATAGAAGGGCATTATGGTCAAATCGACACTACCTTTTCTTATTCCCATCATGCCCCTAGTCCGAAAACCCAAATAAGTTTCTCTCACATTCCAAAAATCAAATATCTCTATTTTCTATGACCAAAAGTCAATTTTCCCTAATTATAAAAGCAACTACATCAAAAATAAAGAAAAATAACCAAATATACTTTGGCATCCCTCCTTCTATTGCTTTGATGAATAGGATCGAACTCCTAACTAGACATGAAGATGCTCATAGTGCTCAGAAGAAACAAGGAGGTATTAGCATTCACCTTAAACCTTTAAGCCAAGATAAAAAAAGAATAATTTTTTTTACTAAAAAAATTAATGAAAGCCACAGCCATAACAAAGCATAATGACCGTTAAAGACATACAAACCAAACGGCCCAAATCATACGATCATAAAATCAGTACACACAAATAACGAAATTGTGAGCACCATTAATTCCTAAATGAGACCTTAAAAAAAATAATGCTTTGTTTCTATTAAAGAGAAGCAGCATAAGGAATATAACAAAAATCGAATTATAGAACTAAAATATACTTTAAAAAAAATCATTACATAGTTTTAATTTTCATCCTTGATGATATTTATTTGCAATTTAATTATTTTTCAATTTCACCGTTTACCTTTGCTGGAAATTCTATTTTCTCTCTTCGAAATATCTTGCTCCAATTTGACCTATAATCATCCAAAAACAGTCATGTTTTTTTTAAATAACATCGAATTAAATTAAATGGAAAAAACTGGAAAGGCAAAAATATGTGGATAATCAGGAAAAATATGAATCAAATTAAAAGGAAACAAATAAAGCTATAGCATAAAATTGAAATTTCAGACCATTGAGGCCAATTAATAAAATTAAAATATAAAAATGGAGATATAAAATAAAATTAAGAGAAAAAAATAAAACCAAATGAAATAAAATGAAAATAATTGAAATATAAGATAAAATCAAGAGCTCAAACTAAAATTAAATAAAGTTAAAGAAAGAAGAAAAAAACAACGCAACAAATTCTAGAATCAAAAGATATGAATGACAATCTCTCTCACTCCCTACCATGCCATCCATTACTTTGTTATTCTTTTCTTTCAATTCTAAGTTCAAGTCATGTTGACTGACATTATGATATTGATACTCACATAAAAAATTAAAAGAATTCAGTGAATGATAGCAATAACAAATTTATTATATTCAACGGGTATAGATTAAAATATTTATGGACGGATCTGATCACATTTCATTTTACAGTACATACAGTGACAAGGCAATAAGAAAAAGTTGCATATGAATATCTGAAAATATATGTATATATATTTTCTTGAAAAATTTAATATCAGAAACAAAAACATTTAAGTTTTTTTTTAGAAAAAAAGTTACTTTTGATTCTGATATTAATTTTTAAAAAAATATATATTGAATTGATGTAATTATTTTTTTGTTGATAAATTAAATTAAATTATTATTATTTTAAAATAATTTTCAAGGGCCAAGCTAGTAGAGGTCCTTAATTTTATATTTTTATTTGAGTTATTACATTAATATCATCAAATGTTTAAAAGATGCATATTAATATATTTTAAGTAATTTATGATAATTTTTTATCAATTAGATGTATTTTTAATCTTATTTATTTTGATAAGTATAAATATTATAAAATATATATACATATAAAATAATTTTTTTAGAGATATATTTAATATGTTTTATGCAATCTATTTATAACTTCAAAATATATATTTATTTTGATGAATGTATAAAATATATTTTTTATGTGAATGAAATATATTTTAATTAAAATATATATTAAATTACTTTGTATAAAAATATAATTATGATATATATTTATAATATATTTTAAGTATATATATTAATTAATATAAATAACATGGGAAGGGGGGATTGAGGGGTGAGGGGATCAGAGCCACCTACTTTTATAAAAAAGTTAAAAAAGAAATTATAACAACACAGAAGTCAACTTACTGCGGCTCATAACCGTGAAAAGTGCATGTTGGCTGTTTAACTTTAAATATTATATTGTGGTTAGTATTTTTTGACATATTATATTTTGATAATTTATTTATTTATTATATATTGTTAAAAAAATCATAAAATATTGTTGAAAAAAATTAAAAATAAATTATATTTTTGTAGCTATCTTATATATGATACTATTATATTATATTTAAATATTGTCAGACTTAATTTAGTAGCTCTTCCAACATAATGTTTTCTATATATAATGTTTAAACTTTCAAACTTACTTATGGATTATTAAGTTCCTTTCATTTAACCCAACTATGTTAATAATAAAATTTTGAAAAAGTTGTGTTGGTTCAAAATATAAAAAAAAAAGTGTAGATATCTAGTGAAATAAATGATATTAAAAATAATACCTCTTATTAATTTTCAGAAAAGTATATATTTTTAAATGATCATTCATTCATTGATACGGTGTTAAAAGAAGACCATTAATTGATGACAATTTTGAAAAAAATATATGTTTTATTATAAATTAAGTAAAGTTAATTAACTTCAACTAATAATATTGGTATATGTGAAATAGTTATTTTTTTATATTTGTGTATAAAATAAAACATTATTCTAATTATATTAATACACAAAATTTGGATACATTTTTTATATTAAAATTGGACACTCCAACTTTAATTTTATTTCATTTTTTACTTTTAATATTTTTATAAAACAAAATGTATCTAAATTTTATATTTTAATATAATTAGTAATAATTTTTTTATTACCAATGTGGTTGGGTTGAGTTAAAAGAACTTGATTATCTTTAAATAAGGTTGAGAGTTTAAACTTTAAACATTATAAATAGAAAAAATTATGTTTAAAGAATTACTTAATTAAACCTAACAATACTTGAATTTAATCCAACACTATTAGATATTAGATAGATATATAAAATATAATTTATTTGTAATTTTTTTCAAAACATTTTATTTTATAATTGATGATTATTTACACTGATTTTTTTTCAGGTAGAAGAAAAAATAGTTATTAGTGAAAAAAAAAAGTGCTAGGCCTCGATTAACTGTGTTAAAAAAATTTTAAAAAAAGAAGAAAGGAAGAACCAATCGACACGTGGTATAAATCAAAGAAAATATTATTAAAATAAGATGTGCAAGCGGTGCCGGATCTGCTCTCACAACTGGGTCGCCTGCCACTACTAGAAAAATGGCATTTAGCGAGGGAATCCCTCGCTAAATGCCATTTTTCCCTCGCTAAATTGAAAATAGTGAGGGAATTAGTGAGGGATTTAATCCCTCTCTAAATTTAGCGAGGGATTTAATCTCTCGCTATTTCCTCGCTAAACTACAAAAAATTTAAAATTGTCATGTCACCATCAAGACCACGCCATGTCACTCGCCACCCATGCCACATCATTGTCACACCACCGCCACATCACCGTGATTGCGACACGTCACTGTCATATAATATAATTGTTTCAAATATGCATTTGCTTAGGTTCGAACCCATGACCTCCTGCTCTTAGTGCTTTTATATTCAGACTTTTGCCAGTTGAACTGTATTGTATTTGTAGTCTTTATATGACATATTAAATATATATTATTTATTTACACACTAATACACACATATATTTATAAATTAATATATTGTTAAAAAATAAAAATATATTATAATTTTAGTTATTAATATCATAAAATATTTTATATTTTGAATTTTGTAATAAATGAATTTTCATTTTCATTTTTTTGCCAACAAGTTATAAAAATTAATCTAACTATTTTTATTAATTTAAAATAATCAACTGATAAAAATAATTTTATAACATAATTATTAAAAAAATTTTAATTCATTAAAATTAAATTTTTAATAAAATAATTTTAATCTATTAAAATTAATTTTAAAAAATTTAGTGAGGGACAAATCCCTCGTTAGATTCCTCATTATTTATAATAATTTAGCGAGGAATAAAAAATTCCTCGCTAATTCCTCGCTACTTTAGCGAGGGAAAGGATATTCCTCGCTAATTCCCTCGCTAAATTTAATTCGTCGCTAATTTCTCGCTATTTAGATCATTTAGCGAGGAATGAGTGATCTCTCACTAAATTTTCTCACTAAATTACATTTTTCTAGTAGTTTGCTCATGTCGCTATGCTATGCTCTTGCGAGCGTTTCCCTTCCTGGCTTTCTCGTAATTCCATTCCCGCTCTGCCGCTTCTGTGCTTTCGCTTCTCCACCACCAACCAAGACTTGCAAAGTTAATAATTGATGCAGAGGGTAAAAAGTAAAAAGTAAAAAGTAAGCAGGGTCATAATAAGGAGTTATGGTCACAAGGCAAGCTGATTTTTGTTCAGTAAAACTCGCCATATATTTGACCAGAAAAACAAAATCTCACCCTATCTTTGCCCAGAAGCTATGGTCACAACACAAGGTGGATACGGTCAGTGGTGATAAAGTTATGGTCTCTGTCAGGAAAAAAAAAATAATAATAATAAACCAAGTTATGGTCAAAAGGTAAGCCACAGCAAATCCCGGGTGTTTTTATCTAGTAATGTTCCATTGTTCCTAGCCACGAGGAAGCTGCATGAATTAGTAAAATGTTAGGGGTTTCAAAAAAGTGATAATTTATTTGGGAGTTCCTCTTCTGGACAAGAGGGTTGCAAAACTAACCTATGAATGAATATATACAAGAGAAGATATATAAACATCTGAATAACTTGCCAAAACAAAACTCATTGAATTCAACTGAACATAATAAAAAATTTTAAATAAAGTAAAATTTCCATGATGATATTGTCAACAAAGTGCGAGAATCATTTCCTTTGGCATAAAGTAAAAGGGATATTTTTAAATGCTTCTAGATTAGGCTTTCAATCATTTGTGAACTCCCTTTTTTGTAACTCATTTTCAATTACGCTGCCTTTTTACTCACTATTTTTAATTGCGAATCCTTAACAAGACTTTGCTTGCCCCTCTTCAAATAGACTAAGGCAGGAAGATGCAGATGCCATGCCACCTTTTGCTTTATCTTGTGACTAATTGCTGAATTTTGGTAGGCCTGGTTTCCCCGGGGGCCCTCTCTTCTCAGTTCTCACCCTTTATAATTTTTGTTTCACGCGATCTATGGACTTTGGTACTTTTGGCTCACCGAGAAAATATGAACCCTATATTTAAAATAATAATTATAACAATAAAGAATGAAAATTCTAAAAGATGGATAACCCATGTGTTATAGATTAATCATATAAATTTTAAAAAGCGAGCTAGGAAATTGGAGGCTAGAACAACCCAATTGATTCTCAAATTTTTGAACTGGTCCTGAAAAAGAAAATCGATACTGACGGCAAGGTAATTCAAAGGCTTCAGTTAATCTAAATTAATTGGTGTTCATCAATTTGGCCATGGTTAATTAGCCACAGTATCCTGTTTCTCACCTCTTCAGCTGACGAGTAATTGTAAATAGTCTTAAAAACTTTAAAGATCGATAACTATATATATATATATATATATATATTTTATACAACGGTAACTATATTTTTAGATAGGCACATCTTCACAATCCTATCTTTCTTCTGTCTATATGTAGATACATATTAAATCATTCATCATTTTATTTGAATACAGTACGAGAGTTGTAGCCGTTGAATGGGGTTAGGCATCAGAGTTGTATCCACTTGGGATGGGAGGCGAAGAAGAGCGGGAGCTGAGAGGAGCTCCGTCGTCTTCACCGTTGGTTCTGCGTGCGAAGGCCGTCGCCGACTTGAAGACGGTGTTGAATATCTTGATCTTGATTTGGCCTCGCCCTGGCGGGAGCGTCTGTGCGTGTTTCATGTTGGAAGCCGAATTGATTCCTGGAAGCTCCATTTAGGAAGAATTGAGATCAGACGAGTCTTGAAGAGAAGGACTTGAGCAAGGAAATGGCAGTGGACTGAGGAACTAGAACGAAGTGAAAGGAGGCTGAACATAGCGGTGGTTGGTTGGAGGCCGGAGGTTCAGTGCCCACGAGCTTGATCTCCAATCAATAGATAGAACATCCTTAAATAATTTGGCTGTCACACCCACACAAGCTATACCCCGACCCACCACGACGTCAAAGAAAGCCACGTGTTTACTGATGCAATATTGATAAAATTGAAATGAAATTAAGGAGTCACTTCTTTCCAAAGAAAAGTCTCTTATCTATCAGTGTTATAAATTAGGAAAACTAGAAGTACAATTAAAATCTTAATTTTGTTATAAAAAATCTGTCCTTCAAATTTGAATAATTATTCATAATCAAATTAGATTCAATTTATGTATGATTTTATATCAATTAGATGATCATCAATTCAACTTTTGGCAGTCATCTTTTATCCGTAGATATCTGTGTATTGTAGTGATTCCAAACAAAGAAAGAATGCTTTGTTTTTACTAAAGAGACCCGCGGCATTAGGAATATGACAAAAGTTGACAGTATTTTACTTCAAATTTTATTTTATCTCTTCATGGTATTTTGATAATCATCCAAAAACACTCATTGTTTTCTTTAATGCGATCAAATTAAAATAAACAAATGAAATAGCAAAACTTTTTGGGTAACTATGAAAATTATGAATTAAATTAAAATGAAATAAAATGATAGCATAAAATTGAAATTTGAGACAAAGCTAAGAAATCAAACTTAAACTTAATAAAATTAAAAGATAAAAATGGAGATATAAAATAAAATAAAGAGAAAAAAATTAAAACCAAATGAAATTAAAGTTAAATAAGGGGTGTTCAACCAACTCGATGATTTAGTAGGCCCGGTCTTACCCGAAATACCTGGTTAATTTCGGAGATCGGGTCAGGTTGGACACTAAATTGAAGACAAACCTGGTCTCACTCAGTTATGATATTTATATATATGATTTATATTTTTTTAAAAAAAGTTTATATGATATTTTTCTTGATACAATATATGAAATAAACTGATTATATCATTATTATGAATATTTTTAAGAATTTAATCTTTTAATTTTATTTAAAATTTTAGACTGATTTCTTAATATTGTGTAAAAATAATGTTTTATTATTAAGTATTTATAATTTCAGTAAATGTTACTTTTGATTATAATATTATTTTTTAAGAAAATATATTTTAGATAAATATAATTATATTTTTGTTAATAAATAAAATTAACTTATTTTTTATTTTTAAATATTTTTTAAGACCAAACCAACCTCAATCTCGTATGCTGAGTTGGCCTGATCTCACCTAACTTTACAAAGATCGGGTATCAGGTTGACTATCAACCCAATCTTACTTAATCTTTGTGCACCTCCTGTAAAAGAATAAAAATAACATATCAAATAAAATTATAAAATCAAAAGTATATTGTTGACTAAATTATCAATTTATTGACATGATCCTATTTTTTATAAGAGGTAATTAATTTATTTATCTATTAAAGTTTGATTCCTTTAAAAATAATTGGATGAACAAGTGTGGACGGAAATTGAGAATGAGCAAGCATTTTCCTTTAAAAATTTTGTGAGGTAGTACCAATAATAATCTTAGCATGCGTCTTTCGATAGAGTTTCAAATCAAGGGAGTTTTGTATCAAAACGACAAAACCCTCCCTTCCATCTTACACAGAATACGCGTTGCATTATGTTATGTTTATCATGAAACGCAGTTCACCTATTAACATGCCCCCCATGAGCTTTAAACCAAAACATATGTCTTTATGTTCATAAAATATATTTTTTAAATAAAAAAGTGTATTCCTTCTAGCACTAACAGGAAGATTTTGTTTGGAATTACTCAAAATTTTCTCTCCCTTTATTTTTGCCTCATCCAGACAAAAGATAAGGTGATGTTATCTTCTATTCTTTTCTTGTATGTGACTTAGCCCATGAAGTTTCCCTCCATTTGGTTTGAGGAAATTAGAGGATAGGGGAAATATTTTGCCTTTAATTTTCTTTTTCAAATAAAAAAAGTGGAAAGAGCACTTTTCCTCCCATCCTTAAATAAGAGGGAGAGGAAGGGACAAGAAGAAAAATATTCCCATTCCTTTATTTGGTTTGAAACAATATAAGACAAAATTTTTCCTCCATTTTCTCCGCTCCAAATTTCTCAAACCAAACAGAAGATAAGAAACATGAAGCTTTTAGTTTGGAATTGTCAAAGTATGCATTCAACTTCATTAGTTCATAGACTTTGTACACATAATTTGTGATGATTTTTGGTTTTTGTTGTTCATAGTTTGGTTGGGTTATCTTTTGGTTATGTGAGTGTAGCAAATGTTTTGTTCTTAACGGTATTCGAGGTCTTTCTTTAATTAAGGTATATCTTGGCTGCTATCAATGAAATTAAAATTGCTACCCTTGTTAAATATGATCATAAGTTAAAAGAAGTTAAGTTGGACATTCTTAATAGGATGCTTTGAGATCAGTTAGATTTTCCCTTTTTTTTTTGTAACCATTGGGGGACTAACGCCCAGACAAAATAAGAAACAAAATTAACCAGACACTATTCTTGGGCAAGAAAAACCCAACAATAACAATCGCTATGGACCAATTCACACAAACCTTCAAGAGGTTCCATGAATTGGCGGATGAAAAAGTCCTTCTATAAACTCCTATGAGCCAGCTAGTCTGAACATTTATTTCCGTCATGCTAACAATGACAAACATTAATCTTCCAAGATCCTTGCAACTCAGATTGTAACAACTTTGTTATTCTGGTACCCATGCTGTCACCCACTAATGCTCGCTCTAAAAGAGAAATCATAACACGAGAATCACCCACAATAATAACTCTGTCCAATTACTCCCCATAATTCAGCTTCCACAACTGTACACCTTTCAATCCTCTTCATATATCCATTTAAAAGTTCATCTTTGCTATTTCTGACAAGACCTCTACAACCAGCATCCCCATCACTAGTTCTTACACCTCCATCAAAATTCAACTTACACCACCCAATATCAAGCTTAACCCAAGCAATATTCATCCATGATTTAGGATTAATCAGCCTATTATCTTCAAATGCCCTCTTAATCTCCTTTGCATGAGTGATGATAAGGCGTATCCAATCAAATCGCATAGAAAAATGTGTTTCAAACAAACACTAATTACGCCATGTCCGTGGCATCCAGTTAGTAACTCTAAAAACATTAGTCTGTTCCACCCCTCCGAAGGAGCTAGAATGATTGCTTAAATTGGAAAACCACCATTCCTTCTCATTCATTCTGAAAAAAATATCAACATACCCTATCACGTAGAAATCAAGCTATATGCTTTTCACAGCAATGCAGCCACGAAGAGCATGAAGCACTTCCTCTTCCTCACCATGACACCTACAACACATAGCAGTAAATTTGCTAATATGGCTACAAGTTAACAAATTCCCTCCAACAGCAAGCCCTAAAAACTCTTGCAGTCTTCTAGCACTCCTCCATTTCAAAATAATAGGCCTGGTGATGTGTCCATTTTATTCATATAAAATACCCACATTCAAACTTCAAATTGCATCTAAATATGTTTACATTGATATATTTTAGCATAATTTTGCATGTTTTTGTATTTTATGGCGTTATAGGCTTATTTGGAAGCATTCGGAGCAAAAATGCTACAAATCATTCATGTTGAAAAGTTTCAATATCTTTTAGTATTTTGATCATAACTTTCACATATGAACTCTAATTGAGGTGATTTAAGATGCGTTGGAAAGGTAAGATATAGAGATACAACTTTCATGCTTTAAGTTTTCCCAAATTCCAATGTTATCATGGTAAAAATCAAACTCAAATTATTAATATGAGCTAGTGACTTTCTGAAGTTGAACGGAAAAGTGTCCGTATAGACAGAAGCACCCGGCGCCAAGTCAAACTCATCTGGCTCTTGGTCAAAGCGAATTTTGTGTTTTTATACCTTTTGGAACCACCTGGCGCAGTATAGGATAATTATATGACCACCCGGCGTCGGGTCAAGGTGAAAAAACCTACAAAAACACGTTTTTGACGCGTAAACTGGCCTAGAAACCAAGTATTCTCTCTATATTATAAATAGGATGCAAGAGAAACACAAGAGGAGATTTAGAAACACACTCGGAAGTCAGAGAACACAGTTCAAAACTCATCTGGGAGTAACTAGGAGTATCTTATAAAGAGAGAGCAAGAAGATTTGAGGAGTATTAGCGATAAATTCATTATGCTCTAATATAACTCTATTTTCTTATTATTTTCACTATGATTTGAGATTTTAGTTTTTATTTGATTTCTTATTTTATGAGTAACTAAATTTTCCAGTCGGCGGTAGGGATGTAGCCTGACTGGGATGAATTGGAGTTGTTTCTCTAGTTAGCACTCTATTGATTTGTTCTTCAATTTATATTTAATTTATCTTTTTATTATATTTATCTCTTTTATTCGATCATGTGAATTTTATACTTGATAACTATAGAATCTAATTAATGGGTAAACTTGATGAATTGAGAGAGGTGAAGAGTGAATTTAGATATAGAGAGATAAATATGAATAATTAATCTAGAGATAAAATTAGGAATTTGTGGTGATATACGTTGTAGTTTTCAAGATTTAATTAGGAATTTTAATTACGTGAGAACGAATTGAATCCTAATTAAATATAGACTAATTGACTAAGAGGTAATTATGATACTTTAGGAACAATGATCACTATAATTATGCAGAGTCTATCTAAGAAATAAAATCTAGTTATCTCATAAGGTGAATCCTGATCCCTTGACGCTTCTAGAATTGAATTAATACTAAGACATTGTTTTGTTTTCTATTTCTTTCATTTTTAATTTGATTATCAACTTGTTTTTGGGATTAAAAGTTTGGACTGATAAATCTACTACCTCCCTTTAGTTTGACCTCTAGAATACTCTGAAGAATTTTTATTACTGTGATCGATTCCGTATATTTACAGAATCTCAATCACCAGGGAAAAGAATCCCCAGCAGTAGCTTCATTTTTAAAATCTTATACATCTCTGCTACAGAAAAAGCTTGTATACTTTTACCAAACCAATGAATTTTGTCACTACCTGCCAAATCATTTAGAGGAAGCCGCACACGAATGCTGAACATATCTCTATCAGACAACATAGTCTCACTCTTTTTGATAGTCCCAGTCACCTGTTTTAGTCATACAATCAGCAACGCACATGTTATGAACAATTAAATCAGTGTTTCTAGCTCTATACATCAATGGTAGACCCTCATCAGGCCATCTATCTTTCCAAAAATTAATAGTATATCCATCATACACTTCTCAGCATTATTCCTCAAAAGAATAGGCCATAAGTCGCCTAACTTTTTCCACACAATTGAATCTCCTTGTCTAACTATACATTCTTCCTTCAAGTTACAGTTCTTACCATACTTCAAAGATATAACCTAAGAAGATAACTTGTCAGGCTTTGCCAAAATTTCCCATCCCATCTTACAAAGCAGTGCATCATTCATTGTTTTCATATCTTTCAAACCGAATCCTCTAATTACCCTGTCATTACAAAGCCATTTCCAACCCACAGCATGATACTTCTTTTTCTTCTCTGGGTTAGTTCTCAAATGAAATTTCTTTGTAGTCTCTCAATCCCTTTACAAATCCAATAGGAATATTATCATGTAACATATGATAAAAAAAAATTTGTTAGGTTACAGATTGCACCAAGGTCAGCCTTCCTAATAATGAGAGACACTTACGCTTCCACCCGCACACAATCTTTTCTGAATCTTATCCAGTATAAACTGGAACTTGGACTTCGATCTACGTCGATTAGTAACATAAGAGCCGAGTTATCTTCCCAACTCTTTAGAAAGAGTAAAACCGCTTCTCAAAGCAAGCTCTTCCCTCAATGAACTATTAACACTCCTGGAAAACACGATTGTGGTTTTCTCAACTTGCTCAGACATGCTACTAAAAGTATTAATACGGCTAAGAATCATCTCCAATTGATCCAGATTAGTCTCACAAAACAACAACAAATCATCTTCAAAGAGCAAGTGTGATATCTGAATGCCCTTTCTCCCCATACTTATAGGCCTCCATCTCTTAGCATTCACTTTATCAGTTATTAAATGAGAAAGCTTCTCCATCCCCAAAGCAAACAAATAGGGCGAAAGTGGATCACCCTGTCTCAAATCACGATTTAGTTTAAATTCAAAAGATTTATAACCATTCCATACAATTCTCATGGAAGTAGTCGCTGATAAGGAACTCCAATTTCAACCAATACCTTCTCCATAAAAACCCCGTGACATTTTATCATAGACTTTTTGAAGATTAATTTGGATAGCTATAAAACCCTTTCTACCGGACATTTTATTCATAGAGTGCACTATTTCTCTTGTAACTGATATGTTTTCTTGAATACTTCTTCCAAGTACAAAAACTAGTCTGAAAAGGCGACACCAACTTTGTCATCAAAGGCTTGAGGCGATTCACCAAAATTTTTGAGATCCCCTTACATGCATAGTACATTACATAGTGAAATAGGCGGAGGTGATAAACGGGCCGACCCGCCTTAAACGGGCTGGCCCGCCATAGGCCCACCTTTTGGGCGGGGCGGGGCGGGCTGAGGCCCCCATAAGGGTGGATCTGGAAATCTCCAGCCCGCCCCGCCATACACGAGCTGGCGGGCCAAACGGGCCATCCCGTTTTTTTTTTTCTATTTTTTTATATTTTTTTGTTAAATCATAAATTTTTTCCTTTTTTTTTCTCTTTTTGTTTGGCTAGTCCTTTTTTTTCCCTAGTTAGTTAAATTATTAATTTTTTATTCACTATCATAAATAAAATAACTATATTCATGAAATCTTTTATCGGTTTGATGCATAAAGTCTTAAAGCATAATATATTAATACATTAATATGATAATACCACAAGTAACATTTAGTTCAACAAAATAAAATATAACTAAAATTAAAATATAAGAAAGATTGAGAAAGAAAATGATGCGTAAGCCTTTTTTTTTTAGTTTTTATTTTTTTTAGATATAATTATATAGAGTAAAAAAATATAAAAATATTTTAAAAAAAAAGGGCCAGCCCGCGGGCCAGGCGGGCTGGCCCGCTTAAAGTGGCGGGCTGGCGGGACGGGCCAAGTTTTTGACCCCATTATAAAGCATCTCAATTTTTTCAGCCCACCCCGCCATTTTTTGCGGGCTAAACGGGCCGACCCACGGGCTCCGTCCCACTTTACCGGCTCTAGAAATAGGTCGCAGCTGTCCCACCTGTTCAAGATTGTCAATCTTGGGTATTAACACAGTCAAAGTTTTGTTTAATTCCTGTAACCTTGAAGGGTCATACCACAATCTTTCAATCAAAGCACTAACACTCTTCCCGTCAATGTGCCAGTTTTTATAAAAGAATACAGCAGGAAATCCGTCATCTCCGGTGTTAGATCTTTAATTAAGATGTACCGTTTTATTTTTGGTCACGTTTACTGCCTTTCCCTCTTATTCAATTCCCTAATTAATTCTATTGTTATGTCATCTGTACAGTACCCACGCGACTTTATATGCAAGGGTCAACAGGTAATAGAGACAGGAGAGTATGAGAACACCGCCCACGGCAATTCATTAATTATGCGGTAAATATTCAGTTTTTTCCCCTTATTTCCAGAATGATATAATTTTCATTAACAGTGAGGAGAACAATATGTTCTCTAATTATAATATATGGAATAATATTTTAATTTTTGCCAAAAAAAAGTGAATAATATTTTACTAATTCTATTTGGTTTATTACTGTAATTGTATCAACCATAAAAAATATTAATTAGGCATTTCGTTTGATTGTTAATGTGGAGATGAAAAGGCAGACGAAAGCATAAGGAAACGACATTATGCATTGGCAAAACGACATAGGAGCAGGAAGAATCCGCACCATGTAGTAGGCCGTAGGGCCCGTACTGCTATTGTCGTATAATGATTTTGTTGTCGGATATACAAAGAATAGGGTAATTAAATTAAATTCATTGAAATTGTGTCCCACCTTGCACCCCTGCGGCCCACCAAACGCAGCGTGGGTGACCTTTTTAGGTTCGCCTCCTTAGCCAATTCATCTTTCAATATCCACAAGGACCAGAACTTTAATTATCTACATTTATTCAATGACTAATTTTTACTATTTGTGTACATAAATGCATTGGCACAACCAGACACCAAGAACTTTTGGATTCATTGCATATAAAGTATTTTATTCTCAAAAACACATAATTTACTCTGAAATCAGAAAACTTACAGTAAAAATATTAGGTGTAACAAAAAGAAAAGAGTTTATAGATGTAGAGAATCAATTAACATTAAAATGTGTTGTTTAAAAGTTGACCTCGTCAGAATTTGAATCTTTACGAAGTTTGTGAAAATTTTATATAAAAAGTGAAAGCGTGTATAAAATTTATTAATTTTTTATATATGTATAATTTTTTAATTTTGCATCCCCAAGTGCCAGATCCTGCCCCACACCCCATGCCTTTTTTTTTTTTAAGTGTGTATAAAAGTTGGCCCCTCGCGCCACGTGTATAAAAGTTCGCGTTTTATTTTTAATTTTATATCTTTTTTATTTTTTTTAAATTCTAAAAGTACTTTACAGCCTTCAAATTTTAATTTTTAGTTGATTCAACTCTTCTTTCTGATAAGGAATTTGTGCACTAATAGTCAGTCAAATATAACCCTGACTGAGAAAAGTAGAGCGAAATTAAAAGCATCATATACCACCATGCACCGTCCAAGGAAGAACATGCTGCTTCCGGGGGACATAGCTTTCAGAAAAAAAACCTGACATGTAATATGCTCCTAATAATAATGAACTAGTCTGAGTCTACGTCAAGCCAAGCAAAAGCCACAGTCATTCCCACTCGCTACAGTGTTTTGCTTATGTAGTCTTTATCGTGGGAAACGAGACCTATATATGAATTAATGGAATATAAAAGAAAAAAAGAGATCCACACATCGTTCCTAATCTCCTATATTCGTTATATACTATTAATAAAGTGTGCCCGCAGGGCCCCACCTTGGCCTTTATTTTGTTGGGTGTCATTGTCAAACCCAGCATTAAGATCTATTTCTTTCCCCAGAAAAAGGTAACTTCTTGATTAATAAGAATCATTAATTAATTCTATCTTTATTTTCGTAAACTTACCTGATAGTATATAAGAAGCTGTTGATCACTTCTTCCATTTCTTGCTAAATAGTATATGACAGTGGTAGGAACATTAATTTATTTCATAGTAATCCATTTCTATATATTGTTCTTGACTAGTTAGTGATGCTATATATGTTCATCCAGAGCTGATAATCTTTTATTAACATCTGATTAATTGTGTATACTTTGCTGCATGGGGATCTATGTGCGCTTCCCATTATACTTATCAGACGAATATACAGTGAGTCTTTTTTGTGTTTGCCACAGGGAACTTAATTTTAAGCTTTCTTGGGTTTTCTTTTTGGCCATTCTAGGCTTCAAGATTCATGCATGTACCCGCCCACGGTTTCAAGAGAAGAATACAAGGTACCTGTCAGTTTCATGTGTTATTCACCGGATGTCAACACGGATAAGACAAATTTATATATATGTGTGTGCGTGTGTGTGTGAGAGAGAGACGATCTTAATTAACGGACTTTGTAACAATATAGCTAGCCGATGCAATGGGGAATGCTGAGTCAGGTGTAGATGGTATAGATAGAGGCGGCCGGGATACCCTAATAAAGGTTGTAAATTTGTAATGGACCATCCGCTCAAGTCAAGGCTCGTTCGTTCTGCGCAGTGTTCACACCTTCTTCGTATATACACTGGTCCAAACAAATAAACCTAACGGAGCTTTCTCTCTATTGGAAGAATATTATATGATTTTCTTGTGTTTATTCAATTTTTATTTATTATATATGGAGAAGGTGATCTTTTTCCACAACTGATCCCCGCAAAAGTTCAATTGATTAGACCAAAATAAAACAAAAGTAAAACTTCAACATGTTCAATCAAGTGTCGAATTCAATCATCATCAATCAAGCCCCCGGAAAATCTTCACAGCCGATTTCTCCGACGGAAAAGGAGGGAAAATACATGAAATTAATGAAATGAAATGGCCTAAAAACTCATGATTAGCAGCCAAACTTAAAAGCAAATTAACCAAGCAGTACTAAATTACTAATTTTCATTAAACTGGTAAGAAATTACAGACGACATCACAACCAAATTCCAAAGTGTACAAAGAAAGCCTGCAATAGCGTCGACGTAATTCTCTCTAAAAACATGAGAATACAACACTAGAAGACGCTAGCCCCGACCCACACAAGAACCATCAATAACCGTACACAAATTACAATTAATACTGCACAACCAGACTAAAATATTGGTTCTGCAGATTCTTATTCTCCCACCCCTCTTGGACTCCTAGTATTAAAACATGGGCTAGACCACGAAGTACCTTTTACATATGCACTATAATACGGAGAAGTAAATAAAAAGAAAAGAAATAAAGCGTAGAAAGAGACAGCCCCAGAGCACAGAGATTGGGCCCTATGGCTCTATGATAGAGAACTGAGACGCATGGAGGGTTTGATTAATTACCCCGTTGCTTAGACATCAGAGTTGTAACCACTCGGTGGTGGGGTGCAAGAAGCCGAGCCGCCGCCGCCGCGGTTACCACCATTCCCGGTGACTATTCCGAGTGACTCGCCCGCCTTTGAGACAGCAGACACCACTGACTTGACCAAGCCATTAAAAATTTTAGCTTTGATCTTGCCTCGCCTCGGGGGATCGGGAAAGTTTGCTTGATTCTTCTGAAATTCTGAAGAATTTGCCGCCATAGTTTTGTGTTTTTGAAATCTGTGTTGAAAGCAAGAAGAAGAAAAAGTAACAAGTATATAGCTTCAGAGGGTTCGGAAAAGTTGCGAAATTGGCAAAATGAGGAGCCTCAGCCCCCAGCAGACATAGAGGAGGGGGCGGGGGAATTGTTTGGGCAGGGAAGAAGAGGATGGTCGTATTTTAAAGAGCTAGAGATCAGAGGACCCACCAACCAGAATAATTTCTAACTTTTCTTTAGCTCAAGTATAAAGTTTAATTTAATATTTGTTTCTTACCAATTATATTAATTTTTCTTTAATTTATTTTGCATCATTTTAATTTTCTACCATTCAAAAGATTAATATGTTTGGAAAATGAATAAGTAATGTTTTTATAATATGTATTAAAATATCAAAAAATGATGTCTAATTTAAATAATTAACACAATTTGACAAAATTCGAAATGAATTAAAGTAATTTACTATCAAACCCCTCTGGATATTTAAAAAAAAATTATAAATGAAAATTTTAATTTTTGTGCTTGGAGGGGATCGATTGGGTGTTATCATAAACCAAAAATTTAGATACTTAAACTTATATATTAAATATACCTTAATCTAGTTAAATCATGACAAGTGAATCTGTTCATGTATAATGTCTTATTTATTGTATAACTAACTTTTTGTTATTTATATTGTTAATTTATTTTGAAATTTAAAAATTTATGTATTTTGATTTGATTCATTAAAAATACATTAAGTATATAAGTTTGAGCATCTTAGTCTTCTCTTCTTACAAAAGATTTTGATCTTGTAGCTACCTCTCTTAATTGCACACGTGTGAACCATATATTGGAGAGAAATAAATTAGTTATGTTTAAATAAAAAAAATTAACATAAATATCTTAACTTTTATAATATACGTGAGTAATTGTTGGGATTAGGCATTGTAGATGAGTCGGTTCCCTTTATAAGAGCTGCATTTACCAGGTCAAACATTTCTAGGTCAACGCATAATTAGGTAACGCATCTGTTTGGAAAAGGCCAGTATATCATAATTGATAAAAGCAAAACTAAACAGAAAAAAACTGCGCTCCGTTTAGTGGCAAATACTTGCACAATTTGGCTTGCTTATTAAATCCCCTCAATATAAAAAATATTTTACTGTTGAAAAAATTAAAATTTGGGCCTAGGTGCTGATGGTGTATGTCAATAAAGAAATCCGAATCATTGAAACTGAATCATTTAAAGTGAAGAGATATTATTAAAGTCTTTTAAAATAAAGGGAATGATAAACAAATAACAGTGAGTGACATGTGAATCCTACAAAAATAAGACTCATGTTATGTATCTTCTTCTCTCTTTAGTTTAGAATAAAATATTTTAGGAAATCTTATTTCATAAAGAGCTCAATCTACTTGTCAAACAGTTCTAGATTTGAGCATTAAGTAATGCATCTAGATGTAAATGGCCAGTATAATACTCCTTCTTATTTATATTATAAGTTATTTTGTATCAATTATATATATATATTAAGAAAATTATTTTTTCACCTAAAAATAATGTAAAAAGTACCAATATTTTTCATTTTTACTCTTATTAAATATCTTATTTTATTATCATTATAGGATTATAAATAAAAAAATTGAAAAAAATTAAAAATATAAATAAAAAAAATCTAATAATATATATTTTAAATTAAAAAATTATCATATAAAATATCCTATATAATACATATAGGAGGAGGAGTATATCCGAATTGACAGAAGCAAAACTGAACGTTAGAATTGCACTCCGTTTGGTGGCAAAGACTAGCACAGTTGGGCTTGCTCTTAGCAGTAAAGAGACGGTTGAGTTTGTTCTGTGTGATTGTTGATGAACAAATAACAGTGAGTGACATGTGAATCCTACAAAAATAAGACTCATGTTATGTATCTTCTTCTCTCTTTAGTTTAGAATAAAATATTTTAGGAAATCTTATTTCATAAAGAGCTCAATCTACTTGTCAAACAGTTCTAGATTTGAGCATTAAATAATGCATCTAGATGTAAATGGCCAGTATAATACTTTTTCTTATCTACATTATAAGGTATTTTATATCAATTATATACATATTAAGAAAATTATTTTTTTCACATAAAATTAATGTAAAAGGTATCAATATTTCTCATTTTATTTTTATTAAATACCTTATTTTATTATTATTGTAGGATTATAAATAAGAAGTAAGAAAAAATTAAAAATACAGATAAAATAAAAAAAATATTTAACATTATATATTTTAGATTAGAAAATTATTATATAAAATATCCTCTAATAGATATAGGAGGAGGCGAATTGTATCCGAATTGACAGAAGCAAAACTAAACGTAAGAACTGCACTCCGTTTGGTGGCAAAGACTAGCACAATTTGGCTTGCTTTTAGCAGTAAAGAGACGGTTGAGTCTGTTACTTGACTTTAATTACGGGACGTTTAAACATACAAATACAATAATAGAAAAGAGCTGGAAATAAATACAAAACGGAATATTCTCTCTGGTGCGGCTCAGTGAAATGGATGGAGTAACGTGTCAAGCTCTGCAACTTCCCCAGAATTACCCAGTAAGCACCCCCCCACTGCTTGTTGCGTGTTCAATTAGAAAATGGCTCATATACGTATCATATCCATCCGCGTTTCTTCATCGCCGTCAATTGAAGTGTCGGTTGTTGACATGTTTCCCAAGTTCGCAACACGAAACTGTAGCTGCCCAAAATAACTTAAAAATAAAATTAAAAAGAAAAAGGCGCGCACACACATACCCAAACTTGAAGCAGTCACGATTCTGACAAAATAAGTATATCCCATAAAGGACAACAATACAACTACGTTAATTATATTCATTTAGTTGTGCCTTAAGGCAAAAAAAAAAAGAAAGACTACTACAGCCTTCTTATATCTCCCCATTACACATGGAATATATCATGAGCTTGCGCGCATTTACTTGATGATCTCTTTTATGTGAGTTTTCTGGTTGCTCCGTTTGTGAAGAATAAAACGGATGACGCTGGGCTGGGTTCCATTATTTGAAAAAAAAATTACGAGGGACAAAAAAAAGAGTAAAACTTTTTAACATAATTCTTTTCTTCTGTATTATCTGCTCAATTTAGCCAGTTGTTTCATGTCATGTCATTCATGGCGTCCACCCTGTGGAGTGTTTATATGGCTCATTGACGATGATGTCGTCGGTGTATGTGGGGCCACCTTGTTCTTTTAAAATTGGGTTAAGTGGGGCCACCCATTTTAAATGCTCCTCCACTGTATCTGTGTTCTGTGGGCCCTTGACCAAGGCCGGTTTAATAGGTGGGGAAAAAGATGTGTTATACTTATTTTTTATTAATTATTTTTATTATTTTAAATTAAAAATAAGAATAATATATTTAAAAAAATAGATACTTAAACTTATATCCAATCAAATCAAAATAAGTAGATTTTAAATTTAAAAGTAAATTAAAAATATTAATAACAATGATTAGTCATGAGACAAGTAAAGCATAGAAAAATATAATTGTTCTGATTTAATTAGAATAAAGTATCTAAAATATACGAGTTTAAATATTTAATTTTTTTTCTCTTTAATCTTCGCATTATATAATATTTTACATGCAAAGCAGTGCCCATCTTCTTCCATCCCATTTTGCAACTGTAAACCCTAAACCTTGCTGGAATCATTTCGCTCAACGCGGAATTAGTATCAACTTACTATTATTTGTTGGCCAAAGAGAAAGTGATGTCGTCAAACGGACAAGCTCGAAAGTAATTTTACTAGGAGACACTTTATCCTAAACATCAGTCCCTGCTTGATTAAAAGAAAAGATTTTTAATGAAATGGATATTGAAATGAAAATGGGGATGAAGTATAAACAAATGAGCATAGAAAGATAACGTTTGATAAGCCAGAGGAAAAAAAAAACTCTATCCGATTCTTATCATAATAGCATTTTAATTAAATTATGAAAATTAAGAAAGTTATTTAAACTTAGTTAAGATTGAAAAATTTGTCAAAAAAATTCAAACTAATTTATCTTTAATGAATTCTTAGCTTTCCTTTGGATTAGGGGAAATTGGGGAGAGGAAAATTAGAGAGGAAAAAAAAGGTAGAATTTAGACGCTTCCTTGCCTAGATTTATCCCTATTTTTCTTTCTAGCATTATTTTCTCTCTATTTTTCTCTCATTTCAAATAAAGTCTTAATATATTCATGAAAGAGAATGTCCAATGCACTTAATGAGAGAGTACTCTCTCTTCCCTATTATAAGTCACTTTTAACTAATTTACATATATCAAAAGACAAGTGATTAAAAGTAATTAAAATTTTTAAATTTACAAAATTTATCATAATTTTCTAATATTACCCTTATTAATTATAATGCATCTTATTTATATCTTTCTTAATCGCTCTTGATCATATCTTTTAATAAGGGACAAACATACAAAACAACATTTAATACTTAAAATGTGACTTGTATTTTACATATATGAATTTTTTTAGAAAGCATCTTATAATAAGAAACAAAGAGAATATGAAATAAAAGCAGCTAAAAAAAATTAATATGTCTATAAAGTGTGCAGGTATTATAATATGTAACGCTTTTAAAAAAGTTTATTATATAGTAAGTATCGGAAGGAGTGTTTCTTTTAATGATATTTGGAATAATAAAAAAATTCAAATATCCTTCACAAAATGTCTATATATATGAAAAGCAAATGTAAAATCCATGTAATAGTCGAAATTTTGCATGGAATTTCATCGTGCACAGTAACATTCCTTCAAATTTTTTAAGAAATGATTTTATGGGTTTTGATTGATTTGCATAGAAATAAGACAGAGTGTTGTTCATGCATACTAAACACATTAAATTGATTCCATTGTCTATTTCCTTTCCAATCTGGAAAATGGAAATATACCAAACGAACCTAACGTTTTATTGAATAGCTAGTCATGACGTACGAGATAAAAAAAATTGACTTCATAAGTGATGTAATCGCTTTAGAGACAGTAAATAACAAACCCGACTCAAGAAGTCAAACAAAAAACGTACCACGGCATTGATTCCAATAAAATTAATATCGATGAAAAAAAAACTCACATATATAAAATAAGTGTAAATTTGGAGTTTTTGTTTTTTTACAATAACAGGTCAAACTCAACCAAAACATACTAAAATAGTTGCAGAGAGGAGCAATTACAACCTATACATACATATATATATATATATATATATATATTCACATCCAAACATTAACTATGGGTTCATTATAATAAACCCATCCCCCACACAATATTTTAATATTTCGGTTTAAGACGTTTTTAGTGTGGTGATTTGGGAATGTTAAATTATCACTATGCATCATCAATACATATATTTTTCCAACACAAAATATAAGTTTTATTTTATTTTTCCTAAAGTAAGATTTATATTTTGGACTAAAAAAATATATTATAGATAAAATTGTATTATCTATTAGTCATAAATAGTATTATTTATCTCAAACTCGTATAATATATGGATCCACTACTAGTTTAATATAAAATCTTAAATTTATAGAGAGTTACACTATTTCTAATTCATAAACAGTGCAATTCTTTTTGGAGTCCATGTAACCTTTTTTTAAAAAAAACTTTTTATTTTTGTTTCACTTATGTCATTTGCTTTCATGCAATATTATTTTTTGTTCATTTTAAAAAAATCATTCATACAATTATTTTAAAAAAATTTAAGTTATTATTCCCCTTAAACATTTCTTTTATATAAAACTCATATGCATATGTGCTTCATTATTTGAAATAATTTTTTATGGAAAAACTTATTTTTTATTACACGGACTGCTTATGTTTTGTCCAACATATTAAATAGAATGGTGGTAACAAAAACATATTAAATATAAAATAATATCTATAATACATACATATTACTATAAGGTGATTGCTAAAGTTTTGGCTAATCGAATGATACCAATTCTTAATATGTGTATATCTTGTAATCAAAGAGCTTTTGTGGTGGGTAGACTAATCCAAGATAATATTGTTGTAACTCATGAGGTTTATCACTACTTGAAGAATAAAAGGTGTGGGGGGAAATTTGATTTTGCCTTGAAAATTGATATGAATAAGGCTTAAGACTATATTGAATGGGATTTTTTTAGAACCTGTTTTGCATAGTCTGGGTTTTTGCCAAAAAAGGGTAAATTGGATTATGATGTGTGTTAACACTGTAAAGTTCGATATATGTCTTTCAGGTAGAAAGATTCATGGTTTTAGCCTGTAGAGGGGGTTAAGACAAAGTGATCTTCTCTCCCCATGTTTGTTTATACTTGTTACTGAAGTTCTCTCTTATGATTAATGTTGAGTCGGAAAGTTGGGATTTGAAGGTATTAAACTGTCTAGAAGTTGCTCGGTGTAGACACATAATTTTTTTTATGATGATGCAGTTTTTTTCATGAATGCTAGTCATGAAAATTGTGTAAAACTGATTAATATTCTAGATTATTATTGTGTTGCTTTTCTTTTTCAAAGAATACCCCTATCGATGTTTAGGAGAGAGTTTACTTGACTTTTAAAATTATGAATTCTGAAGATCCTAGGAAATATTTGGATATCCCTAGCACGTGGGGTAGATCAAAGAATGCAGCTTTAGCCTATGTTAAGGAAAAGGTGTGTAAGAAGGTACAGTCATTGTGATAATTAAGGCTATTGTTAATGCAATACCTCTTTATCCTATGTCTGTATTCAAGTTTCCCAAGCAAACATGTAAGGATTTGAATGCTATGATTGCAAAATTTTGGTGGGAAGGGAATGGTAATGGGGTAAGATTCATTGGAAAGAGTGGAGTAAACTGACGTGTAACAAATTCGAAGAGGGAATGGGGTTCAGGGCTTTTTCTGTTTTGAATGATTCTCTATTAGCTAAAACAGCCTAGCGTATTATACAGAATCCTGAGGCCCTTTGGGTTAGGGTTTTAAAATTAGTTTACTTTCCTCATTGTGATTTCTTGCATGTGAGTAGAAGACATAGAGCTTCTTGGCTTTGGAGTAGCATCCTGGAAGCAAGGAAATTCATTAATAGTGATCTCTGTTGGAGTATTGGTAATGGTGAGTCCATTAACATTTGGAATGATAAGTCGATTCCTAGGTTAGCTAATCTGAGTATAAACTCTAACTTGATATCTGATGAAAAAATGGGTAGGAAGGTAGCTGATTTGTTGGATAATGTAGGATGGAAATTGAATTCTTTAGTTGGTAAAGTTGATAATGAGATTTTGAGGAAAATTGAATGCATCTCACTACCACATTGCAGATGTGCTGATAAAGGAATTTGGGTGACAGTAAAACATGGGTGTTATAATGCGAAAAAGAGCTATCATAATATGCTGAAAAATAAAAGGAATATGGTAATTAATGATGTTGGCTCTTCTTTTATGCTTACCAGAGTTTTTTTCTTTTCTTTTAAAATCTGTTTGGAAGATTAAAGCTCCACCTAAAGTATTAAATTTCATTTGGTGATGTTGTAATGATGCGGTTGCCACTAGAGAATTACTTGCTAAGAGAAAATGTTGTGATTCAGCTATCTGCTTGCTCTATAAAAATGAGGTTGAAACTATGAAGCATTGAATATTTTTATGTCCTTGGGCTTCTTTGGTTTGGCATGGATGCTCTCTTGGAATAAGAGTGGAATCTAGAACTATGAGTAGTTTTGCTCAGTTTGCCATGGAGGTTCTTGTAGAAGATCTTCTTTTTTATGATGATATAAAGGCACTGTTTGCTTGCATATGTTGGCTGATTTGGAAAGAGAGAAATGAGGCAATCTTCAATCATAAATTACCTAATCATTTGACAGTAATTTAAAGGGCCTATAGAAACCATATTGATTTTTGTAATGCTAATAACTTGTTTGTGGTTGATGAAATTTAACAGGATGATATACAGGTTTCAAATCACAAAGGTTAGAGAGCTCCAAAGCAAGGTTTTCTAAAGATTAATTATAATGCATCTTTTGATGTAGAGATAGGAGATGCGGGCTTAGGGCTAGTCTGTCATAACTTTATAGGTCAATAATAATGGCGGTTTGTGGACATAAGTAGAGCTGTTTCAGCATTTTGTGCAAAGGCGCTTGCTCTCAAGAAGGCCATTATATTAGCATCTGAACTAGGCTATTGTAATGTGATTTTGGAGTCAAATTGTGCTGTTTTGATTTTTGTTGTTAATTCCAGTAGAGTTACTACTTGTAAATGGGAGAGTAGTCATTTAACTAGAGAAATATGTGATCTATTGGCATCTTTAGATGGTTTTTCTATTTTATGGGTCTCACCAAAATAATGGTCATATAGATTGGATGACAGTTGCGGTTCATAAAGAGTTGGATTCATTTGAATTGGGTTATTACACCTCCAGCTCCTTTATTGCCTTTATTGTTTAGAGATGCCAGTTTTTCATGTTATTTTTCTGACAATTTTGATGCTTCCCATTGTGATGATGTCTTAGATTTAGATAGAGAGAGTATCGATTAGGTGTTACTATTTGGCTGTGTTGGTTTCTTCTGGATTGGTTTCTATAATTGTCGTTTTCCTCTTTTAATATAGATTCTTTTGTGGGCCAAAAAAATAGAAGATAATATTAAATAATAATGCTTGTATCAATTAAACACATACTTCTTTAATTCTAAATTATAAGTTATTTTGTATTCATTATACACGTATTAAATAAATCAAATTTTTCATATGAAATAAAAGTAAAAAATACTAATATTTTTTATTTTATCTTTATTAAATATTTTATTATATTATTATTATAGGATTATAAATAAAAAATATCTAATATTTTATATTTTGAACTGAAAACTTGTGATATAAAAAATATAACTTGTCTGCCATTTAAAATTTTTTTGGGCCGAAGCCCATTTTAAATTTCAAGCATATAAAAATGGAAAATAATTCTATGATATTAAAAAAGTACTATGCGGTTTGCGCCTAAGACAGAATCCGCGCACTCTATGCTTATGGAAGTAGCAGGAGGAGGGAAACATGGCGAACAAGCTCATCAATGAGATGGGATTGCCCAAATGGATCGCCAATATCTTCGCTGCTCGTAACATCATCACTGCCAAGGTAACTAATTGCGCCATTTTGCTCCTTAATTCACATTCAGCTTCTTCTTTTCCCTTGCAATTTCGTTTTTGTTATCGCCCGCCCAGAATATAACTGATTATTCGTCGTTAACTGTTTGAATTGCATGAAATACTCATGTTCATCAAATTCTGATTTCGATTTCCTTGGTTTCGCTCCGCGTTCAATATTCCAAAGACACCTAACGAGGCCTTTTACAGTCTCCGATTCCTTTGGTTCTTTCGTTTTGCACAGTTCATATCTGTCACTGCTGGATTTTTTTTTCTCGAGTTTCTTTCTGGGTCAGGCCAGAGAATAATGGTGGAATATCATTTTCTTTTTCGTTCTGGTAAAATCACAGGATGCGTTATCTCACACTGAATTTGAGTTGATGGAATTGCTGGACATTGGGCTGGCTGAAGTGACTTCTGCGGTAGCACACATCAGTGAAGTCGTTTGTCCACCTTGTCAAACTGTGATATGCATACTCTCTTCCTTTTTTATTTAGATTTCTCTTTTAAGTTTCTCAGAAATGACTGGTTTCAGCTGTGTACCAGGCCTTGTATCTGATGGAACATCGAGTACACCACGAAAATTTGGCTGGTCATCTTCCCACTGGTTTGAAAGGACTAGATGCGGCCTTGTGTGGTGGTATACCATTTGGTGCTTTGACAGAGTTGGTTGGTCCAGCTGGTATTGGTAAAACGCAGGTGCGTTAGTTCAACATTTGTTACTGTTACATCTCTATTATACTTTCATAACAGCGTCACTTTCAGATTTCAATTACAATAAGAGGAATATTACTATCACAGTTAAAGGCTTTTGCTTACTCTAGTTGTGTATCTCTGCAAGGAATATCTTCATTACCTGCCTTATGTATGGTGGACTAGAAGTGCATGTAGGATTCAGATATTTTGTCATACTACACCTTAATCTTGAAATTTCAAATTAGCAGTATAATCAAGAAGTTACTTATGCTTTCATAGGTGTAATTCTATGGAACTAGACTGTTCTGAATCATCGTGTCCCATTGGACTCACGTGTCAGATAAACAGGAAACCCATATATATTCATTTTGAGATGTAACCAACTAGCATATTTGATACCTGTGCCTCAGGCTAGTAAAGTAACTCTTCTACTGTACAAGATAGTGAACACTATCTTGGGAAGGAAACCCATATATATTCATTTTGAGATGTAACCAACTAGCATATTTGATACCTGTGCCTCAGGCTAGTAAAGTAACTCTTCTACTGTACAAGATAGTGAACACTATCTTGGGAAGGAAACCCATATATATTCATTTTGAGATGTAACCAACTAGCATATTTGATACCTGTGCCTCAGGCTAGTAAAGTAACTCTTCTACTGTACAAGATAGTGAACACTATCTTGGGAACTATGTTGAAAGGATCAATTAACAAAGTTTACAAGCTTGAGAGATTGATATAGAAACACTTTCCAAAGAAATTGTCATGCTTTTAATCTTGCTTTGAAGTTGATGGATGGTTGAACAGCTAGTACCAAATTGGTTCATCTGTTGATAGACTTGAGTTAAAGATCACTCTTCTGTTTTCATACTAGTTGTACTATGACAAGAGGCAGAGAACAGCAACAACAACAATATTAGTCTTATCCCACTAAGTGAAGTCAGCTAAATAGATCATACGACACCAATAAATTCTATCAAACATCATCTCTTTAAATAAATCATGTATCAAGAGGTTACGCCTTATAACTTCTGTTAGTGTCTTGGCCTTCCTCTACACCTTTTAATAGAGTTCCAAGCCATTTGGTCAACTCTCTTTACTGGCTCTTCTTGTCCTTTTCTTTGTATATGCCCAAACCACTTTAAACTATTTTACACCATTTTCTCTTCGAATGATGCTATTCCGATTTTTCTTCGTATACAATCATTTCGTATTTCATACAATCTTTGTACTATGACAAGAGGCAGAGAGAATGGAATATAAAGTTTCTATAGACAGAGAGGAGGTTTATTCACAATGAGGAAATCTTGATGGTGTTGGATCTGTTGAGAACTGAAACATTTGGTAGACAGTGGAAAAAAGGACGGAGTGATTCTCTTATTAATTAATTAATACTTATTTTTATAGCAGTTAAGTCTTAACCATGATAAATCAAGTCCTTTTGGTTAGCACTACTCGTGAAATCTGAAAGTGTGCCTGCACTGTTATTAAAAATTAAAAAAGAAAAAAAGAAAAGTGTGCCTCCACTATAAACTGATGCTTGTCATGTGGAAATGTATATGCTGAGTCATTTGATCTTTTGGTGTAAGCGTATGAAATATCTTTATACCTCCATTCAACGATGCCATAGTTTTGTTAATACTTTTTTTCGGGAGCCATTGATCTGGAAGGGCTAATTTTACATTGCAGTTTTGTTTGAAGCTCTCATTGCTGGCCTGTTTACCGCCAAAATATGGAGGCTTAGATGGTCGAGTAATATATATAGATGCTGAATCAAAATTCAGCTCTAAAAGGTACTTGAAGCAGGCAAGAAGCAATCATGTGACATTATTTCTTATTATGCACTTCAATAAGAAAATGCAATATATTTTGGTTGCGAACTGACATTTTCCAGACTGATAGAGATAGGAATTAAGAGTTTTCCTGAAATATTTCACAAGAAAGGACTGGCACAGGAGGTATGTGGAATTTTTTTTCCTGGTTTTCCTATCCTATGTGAACTCGATGGTTTCTTTAGAGACTTGCAGACAATTATTGCTTTAACACATTTGCAGATGGCTGGTAGAATCCTGATTTTGCGCCCCACTTCACTTTCTGAATTCACTGAGAGGTGCAAATTTCTACAAGATTTGATCATACATGGTCTTGGAATGGATGTTATGAGAATGGCAAATGGATAATAATTCTAATAAGTAATGTCAAGAGGTTGAAAGACGAGAACTTGTTGATGTTTGGCTATGTACAAAGAAACCTGAACCTCTGCAGTCTTAAGAGAATGTGAAAGAAAAGATTTCAAAATATTTGTTTTTGAAGAAATATAATTTCAAATAATTAATCCAGCAGGATGGGAGAAAAATGCAAAAGATTCATTAGTAAATGGTAATGGAATGGATTGTGCAATGTACAAGGTAATATCAACAGGTTAAAAGATGAGATCTTGTTGATGTTTGCTATGTACAAAGAAACCTGGACCTCTGCAGTCTTAAGAGAAAATCAATAAAAAAAATTCCAACATGCTAGTGCTGATCTATAAAATTTCAAAATATTAATTCAGCAGTGGGAGAAAAAAATGCGAAGGACTAAGCTTTGCTTTGAGCCGGGATAAATAAATAAATAAATTGTTTGCAGAGTTCAATGGTTATAATAGATTATACACCTGTGCTTGTTAATTCTAGTTGAAGCTTTTATTGAGAAAGGTATGGTATATATCTCATGACATGTGGTTGTTTCAAATCATTTTTTTCTTTCCATTTTCGCTTTTTTCATCAATTGAAACAAGTTACTGATATGCAATACGTGTTAAGTATTGGAAAATAGAAAACAAAGGGAGAGAGTTCGTTTGAATTCCTTCTCAAGAGATTCCATACATCAGAGGCATACTATATAGTGGCTCTTAACCAAGGATCAAATCATACTAGAGCTAATGGGCTGGGCCTCACATACTGATTGGCCTTGGGCATATGTAATACCTTAACATTAAGAGGCAGTAGGGGTTCTGAAAAACCTTGTAGGTTAAAGAAATAGTTACTTGCAGGGAAAGAAAAGTAAATGATATGATTGTCTATCTGTGGTAATAGTATTAGTATAAGCAGAGGTTCAGAATCATTGTCATGCAAACCATAATTGAGTCTTTCAATAATCTGTTTTCATTGGTCCCCTCTGTTTCTCCTTAACCTCAACTTTCCCTAGTTTCTCAATAATAAGTACTGTGCCAAGGTTGTCTTCGGTTCTGTCCCTCTCTGTCTGAAATAAATGCATGTTAACAGAATTAATTCAGATTAGTTACATCTTTAAGTTGAGAATGTCTTGACTAAGGGATTTTATGAAAAGATCTATAAACTTGAGTCCAGAAATTTATTAGATTTGTTGAGTGGCTTTATGTTAGGAAGTGATTTGCTTGTTTGTGGTCAATCGTAAACCTTACATTTTATGCTTTTGCTGCCCTTAAATTCTGCACCCTCATCGATCATAGTCACCAACCTGTCTCTATTATATTTACTTAAAAAAAAATCAATCATAATACTAAGATTACAGAAATTGTTCACTGTACTATTTTTTTCATGCTAACAGTTTGCATCAGATCAAGCTATCACTCCTGCAGCAACAAGTGAAGTTGCTCATCATTGATAGCATGGCTGCTCTTGCTTTAGGGTGAGTTTAACTTTGTGATGATTGTGAATTATATCGTCAAAGGTGGTCTCTCCCAACGCTCCTCAAATTTTATAATAAATCTGGTTTGATTCTATTCTTGGACACCTCATGCCTAGAAATTATATATCCAAACATTTTTGCTCTCATTTTCATGGAAATATATTTGAGCTTATCATCAGGTCATATGATGGTACCAATTGCATCAATAATCAAATTCTGATAAGGAACTATTTTTGCCTTCTTTTGACCTACAAACTATTATGGATTTGGATTCCTTACAGTGCTCAAGTGCAGTTTATTGGGGAGGAATAAATTAGTTACATATAAAATAAAGGTTAAAAATAATATGAATGTTTAAACTTTATATATTATAGTGCTGATGCGGACCAAAAGGGTAAAGGAAATCAAGAAGCTGCATGAGCAAGTCTGAGAGCGAATCCAGAAGCAGAGCTTGAGATACAAGACTCAATGAGACAAGCATTGGAGATGGCAGATTTTTAATGTGGGAGACTTAGTGTCGATACACCTGAGGAAAGAATGTTTTTCAAAACAACAAAATGCCAAGTTGTCCCCTATAGCTGACGAATTGTTCGAGATTGTGCAAAAAATTAACAACAATGCTTACAAAATAGAGTTGCTTGGTGCCTACGGAATCTTTGCCACTCTCAATGTTACTGATCTATCTCTGTACTTTGATGATGATGCTAAGCTTGACTCGAGGGCGAGTCCTGTCCAACCCAGGGAGGATAAATCAGAAAATTAAACTTTCATGAATTTCCATAAGTTCTCTATAGTAACTCTCATAGGTTACAAAGCAATAAGTTCATGTAACTCATAGCCCCCATAGTTAGTGATTGCAACTGTTGTAACTCCCTCCTTTAGAATTAATTTCATATCTGCTCTAATCTAGAATAAATAGGCATTATCTCCTTGTCAAGAGGCATCAAATCAATAAGAATTTCCTTCCTATCATTGAGTAAGAGTTTCCTCTTGTTTTTTGAGCCATTATAACTACACTTGATCACTACCAGGGATTTAAGCACTGTAGGGAATTCAAATCTATACTTGGTATGGTTCAGAAAATAAAACCAGTACATTAAAAAATCAAAACATAGAGCATTGTTTGTTCTGAAGTGAAATTGGTCAATTGTTCTGCACAGAGAAGAAAATGGAGCTTCTAGACAGCAAACATTAGGTTGGCATGTTTCATTCATCAAGTAAGATACTGTCACTCGTCTGAGATGTTTAGAAGAGGGAAAATGTTTCTTCATATGGGCGGTGCTGATTTTGAACATTGCTAGGTCACTCGCTGAATTTTCACGAATTCCAGTGGTTGTGACAAATCAAGTAAGGTCTCAAACTGGTGATAAAGCTTGCCTGTATCCCTTCCAAGGTATGAAGGCGAAATTAGATTCTCAACACTTTCAATTATTTTTATTAATGCATCATTGTATGTTTTTAAGTTGCACAGAGTCGTGCTGGAAAGAAAGACAGTTCTGCTAGATATGATTCTCACCTTGTTGCTGCTTTGGGAATTAGCTGGGCTCATGCTGTGACCATCCGCCTGGTACTTGAAGCTAAATCGGGTCAGTTTTGCACTAACTGCATTTATGTGGCCTAGGCTACTACAAGGAAAATCCTGCGCCTCATGCAAGATTTAATTTTGTAGATTCTTCAGAGACATTACTGTTGTTTTAAAATGGGAGAAAGACATTTAAGGACCTCCATACAAAAATATTACCAAATGAACAGTACAAGTGCTAAATTCAGTTCATTCGAGTTGGGAATTCAGTTTATAGGAGTACTGAATTTTTAATCTGGGTCCTTGGAAGGGAATATCTTCATATAGGGGTCCTTAAATGTCTTTCTCCCTTTTAAAATTCTCTCTGGATTTTTGTATATTTCTTTCATTTAACAATTAGTTGTAATGAGATATTAATACTTTGATGCTAGTTATTTTATTATTCCTTTTTTTTTTAAAGACAGTAATCCTAATGAATGGCTTTTTCTTCGCTGTGGAAGTGATATTGGAAAATATTTTATTTCAGTATGTGAACAACCGACTAATGTTTACAATATATCTGTTGTATAAATTTGACTTTCGATAGTTTGTTTTCTCACAGGTCAAAGGCTTATTAAGTTGTCAAAATCTCCCATATCACCCCCTCTGGCTTTCCCGTTTAACATAACTTCATCAGGGATAGTCCTTCTGGATGATATTGGGATGGAGATGAAAGGGTCAGATATAAACACAATCCACTTCCAAGGTTTGTCATTGAGCTTTTGTTACTGATAAGTCTATGGGAGTAAGAAAACTTCTAGTGAAATTAAAGCTAGTGCACATGTAGTGGGTGGCTCCCATCACTTGTTTTGTTTTTGTTTTTTCTTTTCTCCCCTCCATTCTGTTGTACATATATGTGTTAAATGTTTGTGCCATCTTTCTTCTTTTATCTATTTTTGGAAAATATGCAGGCCAAAACACTTTGTTCAGTTTTGAAGGGGAAAAGTTCCAATAATTAGTTGTCAGCAGCATGAGATGACGCAGTAATATACACCATTTTCGTCCATTGAAAAGAAATGTTTATCTTCAGTTCAGCAATCCTATATGTTTCAAATGATGAGGTTTTGCCTAAGTTAATTTTTAAATACTTGAAGCTTGTTTGGGATGTGTATAAAGCATCTTGTAGTTTTTTCATGCTTGAGCTGGAGGTTTCATATTTATTTTGCTTGCATTATCGTGTATAATATTGAGGTAGTTATATCAATGCACTTTAGAGTACATAATGGACTTCCAAAATACCATTCGATCTGTAGATGAAAAAAAGTTGTATTTGATTGTGATGGATGGATGATTTGCTGCCGTTTCCTTTTTTATTTTATTACTATTTGTCTGCCTTTCAAGTCTTAAGTCAAATAGGTCCAAAACACAACAAACATCGTAGTTAGAGTAGTGGCATATAATAAGGTCAAGTAATCCTAGGCTTACTTATTGGATTCAAAATGGTAGCAGGAGCACAAATCTACAACTACAATTTCCATCGAACTCCACGGGTGGGGCATTTTCTGTTGTCCTCTTGAGCCCATAATTCGTTTTTCTTTGGGTCTTCAAGTAAGATAATCCTTTTGCCGCTTGACCAGTGTAATACGAGTGTATTTCATGTATAAAAAAATGGAGACTGGCAGAGGAAGCGCAAGCATGTAGTATCTTAGCTTTTCTGTATTGGACGCAATCAGAATCAGTATTTCGGTTCATACTTACTATTAAAAGACTGTCATGTCATAGGAGGATATTTCTCATATCGCGAAGGGGGGAAAGTGCCCAGTTTGAAACTATTCTTTCATTAAAAGTATACATATGTTGCTGTATTTGCCTGACCGTCATGTGGCACGCAGATTAATGCGAGTGTATTGTCGGCCCATAATTATTGTATTATAGGGCCTCTTCTATGGAATTGTCCATGACCCAAAAGCCTTCACTAGTGTATTCTTGGCGACAGTTGATTTGGTCCTTTGTTATACTAATATGGATCTGAATTCAGGATTTTTACCGCATTTCAACTTTGCCATAACCATTTCAATTATGCTAAAACGATTTTTCTTTCTTACTAATAAAGTTTGCATATATTGTTGCTAGATACATTAATTATAGTGATGAATGATGACTACGGTTAACTAGAAGGTATGGCATGGGATTGTTGATTGGATTAGATTAAAGATGTATATCATTATCAACCTTGCATCCTGCCCGATCTATAATAACAGAGATTCCCTTGCACAATCATGGCACTGGCAGGACTTGCGTTGAGACCCTCTAGCCTGATTCAAATTTTCAGTAATTATTTCTTAGCATGCACTCCACCCTGATACCATCTACGTTTTTTCAAAAAATATAGATTATTTGAAAGAATCCAGGAAAGGAAGCTTTTGAATCATTATAGGCATAAAATATTGTGGCCTCTTGCTTGTGCTTACGAGAAGCAGCCATAAATTATACTGCCTCCTGGTATTGGTTTCTTAATCAATAGAAAGTACTGGTAACAAAAATCCAAAGATTCCACTTGATTTTAAGGTTTCTTTCTTTCTTTCTTTCTTTAACCTTATAAATGTTATCTTTAGGACCGACCCTCCCCCTCTGTCTCTTCCCCGATAATATATATTTGTCGGCATAGCTGTTTTATTAGTTATTTGAAACGTGAATCATCTAGCACGCGAAACAGACTAGGACAAAATTAAAAAAAGAAAAAGAACCGAATGATTTGCAAAGCTTGTGTATTATGTTCTTTGAATCTTGTTTAAGCATGTAATATAAATAGGTATAATCAACGCTAGTTGCAATATATTAATAAGGAGTTGTCGCTGTACAGATGGTTTCTCCGCTTTTGTTTATATGTGAAGTTGGCATCTTAATCTCCTCGAAGTACATTCATAGTCCTGCTCCAAACAAACCGCCGTTGAATTTATTTTTCTTTTTTTTTCTCAGTGGCATCCTATTCGTTGGCCATTATCAGTGATCGATGCATCAGGTTTAGTTTTGTTTATTGTTTGTCTTTCCGATAATTAAAAATTAAAATATTTCTTTTATTCTAATTTATGTAGCAAACGGATATAAACAATATACTTAGCTGTAGATCTGAGAGTTACCTTTCTGGCGTGATTCATGTGAATTTCAACTGTATGAGATGGCTCCAAATGAAATTGATTTCGATGGGGAAATTATGTACATTTTTGCAGCGACTTTGTCTAAAGATAGCAAAGCATCTGTGTGATTTGATTTATAGAGATATGATCGGATTGAGAGTACATCTCCCTCATTGTATTTATAAGGAGTTAATATTATTTATAAATTATAAATAATGCAGAATTTTTTATTTCTTAATTTTTTTCACACATTTTATTGGACTTCATGCAATTTTTATTCTGCCACTAGTATTTTTCTATACATTTCAGCCTGATTTAAATATAAAAATAAATATAAATTTTCAAAAATTGTTATCTATCCAAATAGAGGATTAATATTAAATATTAAAAAGATAAGACACTGATGTACAAGACAAAAAATAATAATTTTTATGATTCCTTTTTTTTGGTCAAATTTCTCTCTTATTCTTACTAAATGCTCTCAAGTCTCAGGTAATTTTTTTAGCCAATATGGAGTCCTAACTTATTATGGCAAGAAAGCAGAATTCTACATTTGTTAATTATTTTCTCCATATTCTCATGGAATATGTCTGATTACCAAATTAAGAGGGAACAACTTGCATGCGTTGCGGCGTTAGGTCGGCTATGTAGTGTCGCAGGCAGGAAAAACATTTATGTCAATTTCTTTTTAAGTGAATTATGATATTATATTTATGAGCAAGCCACTCTTGAAACTGAACATTTGAATTAATCATGAAACTATTTTGCATGTTAATGGTTGATTCGGTAAACTGATAAGTCTTTAATTATGGAATGCTAGTTTTCCTGCCTTGTAACTTTTTTTCGTTAATATAAACAGGAATAGGTGTCTCTTTTGTTTCTGAAAAACACATTTTGTGGCAAATAAAATGATTTAATTTTATTGTCTGAGAAGATTGATTGTGAGGATAAACGACTGAGGGACCATTTGGTTTTTGGTTTTTAATTAGTAAAGAATGAGTTTTGGTAGAATTGATTTCATAATGTAATTATGATAAAAATTAGTTTTTGACTAATGTGTTTATGTTTGGATGATTTATTTGAAAATTGATTTTGACAAAACTCATAATTTTTCTCTAAATTGAGCTTAAATTCTATCTCATGATTAATTTAATTTCTTTGAACTAAAATTTAATTTACATTTATTTAATTGAGAACATAATATATCTGATATAATATTTTTTTACAGATCATAATATATAAAAATTAAAAATTTAAAAAAAAATTTTGGTCAATAAATAGAAAATATTTTATAAAAATTTTATTTTTTTAAATTTTTAATTTTTTCTCATTTTTATTAGTTTATTTTTATCTAATTTTAAAATAAATACAAATAAAAATAGATAAACAAAACGGAAAAGCAGGTTTCATTCTCCTTCTGCGAAAAATCCGTTCTGCGTACTCATTCTCCAACTGAGACAGGAAAATCACTCAAACACACCCAAATTTTATTAAATTTTAATTTTAATCCTAAACCAAGATTTCAAACTGATTCCAAACAAAACCTTAGATTGTTGGCCAGAACATTAATGATATACCTAAACCTAAAAAGAAAAAAAGTCTCAAATGATTATTTTATTTTTTATCCTTAAAATTAAAAGAAAATTTTCTAGCCTGTAAAAATTACAAGAGATTTATTTTGAGGAAATTCAAGTTTAAAAATTTGGAGGATGCCGAAAATTCTTGAATGGCTATTTCCTTAAAAAGGGTAGATTTGACCTTGACCTCTTGTTATCCACCTTTTTACCAGATCACCTCCTATAAAAGAAATCACTAGGTACAACAAATACAGGGAAAGAACGGTCCAAGGGGGGCATGCGTGTCTATATAAATATATATATATATATATGCACACTATTATACGCCCGATTCTTAAACCCAATAATTGCAATGTGGACCGTAGCAAATATATTATTATAAAAATGGGGGAGAATAAATGAATTGTATAAAAATGGAGATATTTTTAATATATTAATATGAAAATTGGAAAGTCACTCAAATCAAAAGTATAAAATATTGAAGGAGGAGCTGGTATGAATGGAGAAGAAGCATCCACGTTTCCCCAGGGCCTAAACCTCGTACATCTTGCCGACAACCTGCCCATCCAAAAGTAAAACCAAACCTTTTTTTCTTCTCAATTTTTTAAATATAGAAGTCTTATACTCCTTCTAATTTACTATCACTACTGCTCTCTCATAATTAATATAAAGGGTAACTAATTAAATTCATGAAAAAATAGTTAAAATTATTAAATTTATTATAAATATAAAATTATTTTTAAAAATATCTTCATTTAATATTAATAAATTTTACCATATAATTAATAAAAATAAATAATAATTTGGGACTTTTTTGATAAAATTATTAAATATACAAAATCACCCTTATTTGTTCTTTTATATTTTGAAATAAGATAGGTCCTCAAATCATCCTTATATTAAGAAAAGAAGAAAATACTAATTAGAACTATCTTATTTATAAAAATAGTCATTTTAGTGTTTTTATGATTTTTCACAATATTTATCATTTTAGAATTTTAATAAAATATTAATTTTTTTTTACTATTTTATTTTTTATTAATAGAGTATTTAAGTTAAACATATTTTAATAAAATATTATTAAATTTTTAATATTCTAAATTATTTAATAATTTTTTTGTCTATATTAAAAATTCTAAAACGTTAAACAGGGAAAGTATTATTTAAATTTAAATTCTCGCACGTTAAAGAATAAAACACCAGCAGCATTGCGCAAGGTCACATCTTGGATAAAGTTGCATTTGGTGCTTACCAGTGTAAAGAGTATCCTAGGCTTATCATTCAAATAAAATTTGGACACTTCAATTTTAATTGGAATGATCCAAATTTAAGGTTTTATTTTAATATTTTTAATAATAAAATTATTTTTTTAAAAATCACAATTATAAAATTATTTTTATTTTATCTTGTATATTTAATAAAATAAAATTATATTAAAAATATAATATTAAAATTAAATTAAATTAAATTTAAACCGTCCAACTTTGTTTTGAACCCCAGTATCTATAATGAGCATTTGATGCTCATTAATCTCATAAGCACTAAATGCGGATTTCATCTTAGATATCCCCAGTTTTTACGTTGCCTTTTATATAATAAGATCTTTTTCCAAAAGCTTTTTATGTTACTTAATGTCACCTATTTTTCCTATTACGTTCTCCATTCTTGAACAATTTACTTTGTTTATAAAAAATTGTGACTTATAGTATTAATATTTTTATAATTTTATTCTTAATAATAATGAAAGAAAAAGAGAACATTAAATAGTACTATATATAGTAATTAATAAAGATATTATAATAAATATAATCACACATTATTAATTTTTATACTATTTATTAGTTTTATTAATTTACGGACATAACTCAAAAGTGTCTAACTTTCTATTTAAAAAAAAAAAGAAGGGAGTTTAAATCACTTTTAATGATTTTATATATACTAATAATAACTATCAAAAGTACGCCCTCTGATTTACTCTCATTGGTCTATATTTTCGGATATTTTATAGGAGTGCATAAAGATTGGGTTGATACTTAACCTGATGCCCTATCTTTGTGAGGTTAAAAAAACCAGGTCAACCCAACACATGAGACTAGGGGTGATCTGGTTTTAAAAAGTATTTAAAAATAAAAAATAAATTTTTATTTAGTAACAAAAATATAATCACATTTATCCAAAATATATTTTCTTAAAAAATAATATTATAATCAAAAGTAATAATTGTGTGAATTAATTAATTTTTTGACAAATGAGAATTATTGCAATTTTTTGACAAATTTAATGAGTTAATTAACTTTTAACTCATTTTCTTGGAATTTGTGATATTTCTAGAACATGATTTATATTACTCTTTCCTGTTTTTAATATAAGATTTTTTTAATCTAATCACGTATATTAAGAATAAGAGTTAAAATTAGTTAATTATTTGATTATTCCAAAAATCACAATATTTTTCTAGAACTACCATTATTTAATCATTTTCTCTCTCTCTTTGGGATATGTTAAATAAAAGTTTTTTTAATGTATAATAAATGTTACCTCATATATTGAAAACGATCATATATTTAAGATTAGGAAAACATGCTATATATTTAGAACCAAAGGGAGTATAAAATAGAGGGAGTAGTTGCAATTTTTTTAGCTTTGCAAAATTTATCATATATTTCTAATATTATCTTTATTAAATTATAGCACATCTTAATTATATATTTCTTAATCTGTCTACCATAATTATTTAATAAGAGATAAATATATAAATGAATACTTATTACTCACAAACTGACTTATATTTTGCATATTTGAACAGGTCTAAAACATGATTTATACTCCCTTAGATCATAAAAATATATGACTTTTGTCTTGATACTAAATATAGGATTATTTCCAAAATGTGAGGTAATATTTATTATATAATATCAAAAAATGTCTCTATTTAATTGATGAGAAAAAAAAAGAAAGAAATTCAATAAGGACAATTTTGAAAAAATAATATAATTTTTTAAAAATTTAAAATAGTTAACTAATTTTAACTTCATCCTTAATATATATATTTTGATTAAAAAGATCATATATTAAGAATTGTGGGAGTAATATGTAACAAGGGAGTATTCAATATAAATACCATTTGAAGGGGGAAAAAAACAAGAAGAAGAAGAAGAAGAATTCATGAGCTTTTTCAAAAGATGCTATGGATAAATCCACTTTATAAATATTCCTATCTCTTTTTAATATTATGATTAATGAGGCTATTTTTTGGATGTTAAGTAATTTTTTTTAAAAAAATAAGACTCTTAACTAATTTTAATCATATATTTTATAATTTATATTATTCTGTTAACAAAAATTTATAAAAAAAGAAACTTTTTCTTTTTCTTTTTCCGGCCAAAGAGTAATAATATTCTACTATTAATTACTATGTTCCGTTTTCAATTTGGCGATCCAAGCTTAACTGAAAAGCAATTTTTTTCACCTCAATTTTCTCAACATAATAAAGAGGTTTTTGTAATTTGCAAACTGAGACATAAACACATCCTAAATCTGTCACGTCTAATGGCCACAAGTATATTAACAGAAGCCGTTTTAATTTTAATCAGGTGGTTGATTAACAAAAGTATTTTACAAGTACTGAGGTATGCTAATGAAGCAAGGTGCCACGAAGGACGGTAGAGCCAGTATCACACTGTTGACAATTGTTTCCACTAAATTACCCTATTTCTTATTAGATTATATTTGATGTTTTTAAGCATCAGATTCTGCCAGCTCTCTTATTTTTGGAAATATTTTTCTTCATACTATTTTAATTTTTAATTGAATTTATCCTCAAAAATACATGTTCACTTTACAATTAAAATTATGTAGTTATTTTATTGTCATATTCAAGGTTTAATTACAATCTCACGAATTAATATTAATTTTTTTATGCATTATCAATACATCAATACACTATATAAAAGCAAAATCATTTATTTCATTTACTATTCATTCAGATTGATATTATTTGTTGACATATCTGATATCATTATATATTTTTAGGATGAATATTTTGTTCAAATTAATACATGGGGATTTTCTGGTTATATTTTAATTAAAATCACATTATTATTTGTGAGACAAAATTGTAAATTTCATTGGCAAAGTCAGATAAAATCCTTTACCGATAGAAAATTGATCAATTGAGAATTTCATTATACAAATAAAGTATCTAGAGTATCAAACGATCCTTTATACAAGAAGAACGCAAAAGTGGTGTTTTTATTTATTTATTTTTTGAATGGAACTTTATATAAACATAGGAGTATATATTTAAATGAAACTTCAATTGTGATTTTTCTTTGAAAATAAGGACGACAGTAGGACACCGAGGCTTGGGTGGTCGAGGAGATGAGAGTGGAACCCACCATTCTCCAAGGGAGGATGAGAGCCGTCCTGTGCTACTGTCCCTTGTTTGGCCCAATATTGTCCTATCAATTAAACGCACTCTCATCAATTCATCCAAGTCTATTTTCTTTCATATTATATTATTTTTAAAATGTTTAAATTATAGTATATAATCTTATATGAATATGATTAAGTGCATACTTATTGATTATAAAAATAAATAATTTTTTATAATTGATTATAAGTATAAGTGGTTTTTCATAATTGATTATAAGTATAAGTAACTATATCAAAAGTAATTTATATTTTGATGCTTTTAATTAAGAATTAATTTTAAGAAAATAAATGTGTTTAAATTTTGGAGGTTTAGATTATTATTGGATGAATAATAAAAAAAAATGAAATAAGTGATTATGAGATGATAAGTGATTATCATAAGTAAAAAAAATTAATTTTTTTTATAATTACTTATTTAAGGCGTAATTTCTTATTGAAAAAAGTGATATGTTTGACAATTTTACAAAATAAACAATTATTTCATCAAACAATTATTTCATCCCAGAAGTGATTATGGGAGAAATCCAAGTGGATTCTAAACTATACTACAAACATTTGTTTAAATAAAACATTACATTACAATCTAGTTTAAATTTATTTGTTGACTAAATTATTCTTAATCAATTAATTATATATATTTTTTTAATTTAAAAAAATTTCTTAAAAAACTAAACTCTAGTTAAAAGTAAATTCCATTTTAATCCATTAAGTTTATAGGTCAATCTATGAGTGATTCATAAATCACGTAATTACTAGAAAAATTGTCCGATGAAACAATATTAACCGACGATATAGGACCTATTTAATAGTATTTTCTATTTTATTGTTCTTAAAACAGTTTTATAAAATTGTCTTCGAGAACAAGTTTTGAAAATAAAAAAAAATGAGTTATTCAAAATTTATAACTTTACTATTAATGAGGTAGATATTTTTCATATTTTTTTATATTTTACCGAATAAAAACTATAAAATACTTTAAAGATATTCTGAGTTTTATCTTCTTTTATTTTTCTATTTTTCAGAATATTTAAAAAAAAATTTACTAAACAAATTTTTTTATTTTTTTATTTTTATAAAAAAATTATTTTAAAAACAACTGTGAAACAAGTCCATAAATTTGTGTTTTTTAGTTTTTGTGGGAGGGGCCATGGTGAAAGCAATATGTGGAGAAAAAAACAGAGAGACACGTGTTCGTCACTCATTGGCTGGATGACAGACTTTTTAGTTTTTGGGACAAGGGTGCCAGATTTTATAAAGTACGACTTTCACATTTAATTTTAGGTTATGATAAGGAGATAATATATCTAATTTCTGGTAACAACATTACAATAATAAATGGTTGGCAAAAAAATTCATTAAAATAATAAATGAATACTCATACTACAAAAATTAGATGAATTTCTCACATATTATATACATTTGTTTCAAAATAATTGTGACTTTTGAGTTAGGTAGACAAATTAAAAAAGATAATAAATAGTCTAAAATTAATAAAATAATATTGTATTTTATTTTAATATTTTTATTAATTATATAGTAATTTTTAATATTTTTTCTTTATTATTATTATTATTATTGAAAAATAAACTTGTAAAAAATTATTAATATTATCTTAAAAATTATAAAATAACAATTATTTTAAAATATGTAACAAAATGCTCAAAATAATAATTATTTTGAAACGAATGAAATTGTGTCTAAAAAATAAATCATATTATTTAAGAACTTGTAAGTAGTGTAATTTATCATAGATTTTATATGTTTTAAGCATGGATGATATTGATTAAGTTAAATGTTATCAAAATTAAGTTATACTAGACGTAAATTTAAAAATTAAATAAATTTATAATTATAAGATAGTAAGAGAATAAGCTTCACTCTTAATTTTAGAGCCGAAACTTTGGGCAGTGTCAACTTGGACTACCGGCTATAGGCCGTTAGGAGTGTGAAATCAAAAGTAGTGGGGATTTGGGTCGTTGGGTCTGAATGGCTGATCTGATTTACCCAAATTGGAAACCAAAGTTGAACGAAAGGTTTTAAGGTTGGAGGTAGCCTTAAAGAGCAAGTCACACACGCTATATAGTCCTTTACTTTATATTCATTGCCAAGTAGCTTTTTTTTATTCACTGCCACGTGTACGTTCTTCTTTCGGGTGATTTTGGCCCTGTGGCCAATGCCGTCGCTAGAGGATAAGTCACGAATCATACGTGTGGGACCTACACTTTGCATTATGACTTTCGAAAAAAAAACACAGTCTCAATTGTCTTGTACCAAATACTTTTTCCATATTAATTTATTATCCAAATAATGTTACAATTTTTTTGAGGAATTAAATTAGGTTTGATAGTATACTTTGAGATGGAATCTTATCATACATATATAAGGTGGATTTGAAAAAATAGGTTGCGCTCTTTATTATTTGTAGATAGTGCAACTTAATGTAAATTTTATATTTTACATTGATGACGACGACATTAATATATTTAACTTAATATTTATCATGTTATGTAAGCAAGAAATACATGATTTAATTAAACACTCAAAGTTCATTCTCATTTTAAGTTTTTCATACTAAGGTCTGGGACATTATAATTATTCAAAAGTCTCAACCCTTCGCACATTAATAATTATTTTTCATGATTGGATTGGATTGGACCAGACACCTTCCAACCTTAGATTTTTTCTTGACGAAAGTAAAAATGGGGCCTGTCCCCCTCCCAATAAAAGTCCAAACCGCATTCAACAATGAACAATCATTTTGTGTCAAGTAATGCCTCTCGCTCAGCTGATATTATTTTGCTGATTTTTTAACATTTCATTTAATATGCTTTTTACAATTTAAACTTTTATAGTCGAGTTACTATTATTTTAAATTTCACAATGGCTGCAACTTGCAACATAAAAGGATAAGGTATAAATAATTGAGTTTTGACATTTGAGTCAAATTGATGAATGATACATATCATATGATGATATATGATGCAACAAGTTTTTTAAATACTTTGAATTCTTAATAATAATATTGAGGTAATGAGAATGTGACACGATAAGTAAAAATAGCGTGTATGAAGAAGTACACTGTTCTCTGTCTCCCTATATATATATATATTTTTTTTTCTTTCAAAAAATCTTTTTTTATAGTAATATATATGTAGTTAGAATGGTCATGCCTGGATGCACTCAAATGCGATAGGATGTACTATGTAGATAGAAAGTGAGTTTTGAAGAAAGTGGATTTGGTCTAATTAAACCTAAGATCGCCTCAATAAATAAAGTCGGATATTATAGTCAACGAACCAAGCTAAATCCAACCACCACCATTGATAACTGTCCTGGCCTACGCAGGTATAGGGAATAGAGTTGAGGCTAAATATTGCTACTCGCCTACTCTCTGTTCAAAATTATTGAAATAATTTTATTTTAAAATTTTATTATTTTTATATTATTTTTTTTTACCAATGAAAATAATGATAGGTTAACTAAACCAGCTTGCCTGATGGCATGGGTTTTTACCATCCTAAATGCATAACATCTTTTTGAGGTAAAAGATGCAGTCAAGCATGTGAAACATAGGTTAATTTGGGACTACTAAATATTTTATTTATTTTAAAATAATTATCATTTTATAATTTTTAAAAAAATATTAACTATATTTAAATAAATGTGATCCTCAATAATAATGAAATAAGAGAGAAACTTTAAGAAATATTATATAATTAATAAGGATATTATAATAAAATATAATCAAATTTTATCAATTTTTAGACTATTTATTAATTTTCTTAATCTACATACATAACTACAAAGTAACAATTATTTTAAAATAAAGGGTGTATTTATTTTTATGTTTGTTCCTCACTAAATAACTATACCGTAAAGAAATTGAGAAAGATACTATATTCCATCATTAATATCAGTTAATTTTAATTTTCTCACATGAAAAAAAGTTGATTGTATTAATAAAATTATCTAAAAATTACTTTATTTTTAATCTTTACCTCTATTAAATATCAGTGAATTTAAAAAAAAAACATATACTTTCTAAAGCAACTCATGTTGATAAAACAAATAACAAGAAGGTTATTTTTTAAATAAAACAATTAATACTTTACAAACTCTAGCAAAATGACTTACATTTTAGATTATACAATTTTTTTAGGTGCTGATTTATATAAAAGACTAAAGGGAGTATATAATTAAAACGTATTATTATTTAATAAGGTTGATATTGGGAAATTTTGGTAAAATTTGTGAAGTTGAAGAATTTTAACACACACATCACTAACCTTCATTTATATAAAAGACTAGACTTTACGGTCATTAACTCTATACTAGTGTTTGGATTAAAAAACAATAAAAATAAGAGAAGATTTCATATGTATTTTTTACTTAAATTTAAATCTATAATTAATTTTTTTACAATATATGAATTAAAAATAATAAGAAGATCAAAATATATTTATTATTTAAATGGATATTTTCTTTAATTCTTTCTTTCGTTTTCTTTCATTTGAACATACTCTTAATATTCATATTGCGCCAATTGATACGTACAAGAAAAATTATATTGTTTAGACTTAAAAACACCAAATTAAACTAGGTAGTGGCTATATTATAAAATTGCATATTAAGCAAGACCTGATTTATGAAAAGCAACATAAAATGATGACAAAGAAAACCCAAGTCCCACTCAAATTAACTTGTTCATTGCGCAAGTAGATTAAACTTTTTTCCAAGGAATAAACTTTATTTGACGCATGATTCAAGCAAGCAAGTGAAATTTATGAAGGGGGACTACCACTATACATAAACGCAGCATTTTGTCATTGCAAGTGTGAATAGAAAGCAAAGGTTGAAGCATTGTCTCAGGTGTAAAGAAGATGCATGTGATTTGATTTGACTTTAATTAATTAGCTACTGATTAGATTATAAACATTTATTGCTCTAATAATTTCACACTTGTCAAAGAAAACACCCGTTGATAGCTACGTATTCCATGAACAATCATCCAAACAAGCATCTCTTTCATTCCCTTGCTTTTAACAAAATATATAGAATAAGAAAAAGAGATTCTTAGTTAGATTTACTTTGTGCAAATTCTAATATATAGTTATATACTCTACACATTTTCTTGTATATATACAGGTGCGAAGAATAAGTCACAATATTCGTAATTTGTAACTAATATGATTTGATATAAATTTTGTTATATATATTAATATTGATTGATATCAATTAATTACAAAAATATATAAATACACCAAAATATTTTTCATGATGTTTTTCTGACATATTTGATATATTTGTATGATATCTCACTTCAATTTATTTATTTAGCAGAACCAATTTATTTAAGAAAAAGAAGTATACTCTGTGTCCTTTGAGAAATGAATAAATTGCAAACTCTTATTTTTTTTAATGATCGACTCTTTCATATCTAAAAAATAAATAAATTAGCATACAATTATATATATTCTGACAAAACATATCATTACATATATTGGTTATAAAATATAATAATTATTGAATTATTAAATATGAAAATGACCAATATATAAGTGCCTCCCAATTAAAATTTAAAATAAATTAAGTTATTGGTTTTAAACAAAATAAATAAATATTTTTAAAAAAATGGTTGATAAACTAATTTTTAAATAAAGGAGAGAGTTGTATGATGAGTTAAGTACATATGAGAAAATGATTTCTTATTTATTTAAATAATTTTAATTTATAAATATAAAAATCACACGTGCCTGAATTGGAGGGGCAAGTGTCGACATTCTATGAAATAACATGTAACACGATATCAGTAAATTACAGTAATTGCCGAATTCACGAACAAGACAAGCATATGAAAAAGAAATAAATATTCATATTAATGCGGTGACTTTGAGCAATATGGTTGTCAGCTCATTCCCATTACCCTAACTACTTCATTTCATAGTTAGTCATTGCCACTTATTTAGTATTGCCTTATTCATTTTATAATACATTTTTAATTATTATATATAAATTAAAAATAATAGTTAATAACTAAAAAAATTTATTAATTTTTAAATTATTCTTATTTAATAATAGTTGATCTCATGAATTAAATGCTCTAATATTAATTAAATGTTATTATTTTTAGAGATATTTTAGAATAAAACAATTAAATATATTACATCATCCACAAAATACTTTTATATTTATATTGTGAAATAAAAATTTCTAAAAAAATGTGCCTTTTAAATCAAAAGAGAGAAAGTGATTTTTTTGGGGGAATTACATATAGGGACCGATAGAATGAATTAATTACAAAGAAAGATTTTAGCTAAAAAAAGTGTTGAAATCTAGAATACTAAGTAATAAAATTAGGAGAATAAGTGGTAACAAGTTCTATTTTGTAATTAATTCATTATCTTGATCTCAAAATGGAATCCCTCCCTTTTTTTTCTTGGTCCAAGGAATAACAGTAAATTAAAGTCGCAACGCATAATAGAATTCTAAAGCTCTTTAATTTGGAATATAGAAATCACAAAAAAAGCACCGTGATTGATAAGGAAGCTACCCAACATGATTACACCTAATGACCATGAGACAAACCTTCTGGTTTTCTATTAAGTTTGATGTTTCCGATGAAAGTGAAACCTTGCATTTTTTTAATGGGAAAAATAAGCTTTTGGTCCTTAAGATTTTGATAGGTATTGAAATCAGTCCCTAGGCTTTTCTTTTTTTAAAGCAACCCCTCAAGTATCAACCGTGAAAGGCATTCGTCCTTGATGATTCAGAAATGACAGGGAGGATGCACAGCTGGAGATAACAACAAAGAAACATTTCTGCCCCTTAAGACAGGCGTAGAAATTAGAGTGAAGATGCACAACTGGAGATAACGACAAAGAAACATTTCTTTAACATTCGTGTCACCACGCTTTACTTGCCATAGTAGTTTCCAGAGTCGTAAGGGCTGAGAATCTTTGTAAAGGAGCCAAGGGTTGAATCCGTACCATCCGAACCAGAGTAAGAAAGTTCCAAGAATGACAAGAGTAGCACTGTGACCACAAAGAGCTATGGATCGACCAGTATGGTCGAATCTACCGATTATGGGACCTTTAATGAATGCTCCCCACAAACCAGCGATGCCACCCACGAGATGAACCACACCGGAGCCGGGGAAATCGATGACTCTGGCTCCAAAAAGTAGGTTTGACATGTTGGGGGAGCTAGGCCAATTGTCACCAGACCAGAACCAGTGAGACACGACGGGGTAGACAAATCCGGTCAAGAAAGATGAGTAGATGAGATATGCCACAAATTGGGTTCTCTCCGCGATGAAGCCAGAGAGAATAGTAAATATCTATCTAGTTGACATGGCTTCCGGTGTAAGGTTTAGTATAGTATAAGTTTTGATGATGACAAATATAGAATAATAAGGAACAAATGCATCATATGTATATAATGTTCCTTAAAGAAGTAAAATATATATTAGCATGTATTTAATTATGGTTATAATGTATGTATCATGATATATGCAAGTATATCCACTATACTTTTACAATAAATAACATAAGTTTGATATATAAACTGGACTAACTACTTGATTTGTAAGTGTAATATATTAAATGTAGGTTGGTCCAAGTAAGAAGAGTGAGTATTGGAATATAGAAATGGAAATCAATATCATGCCTTACTCAAGAAAGAAGAAAAGAAAGGATGCTCAAAAAATGGAAGATCAGAAGGGAGCATTTCAAGAACGAAATGATCAAGTGGAAGTAGAACTCAATATTTGAAGACTTAGTCATTGGGTATATTTTGTTTTAACATAGGTCTAGAGGTGAGATTAATCTTTGAAAATTACTTAATCTTGTTACCATATGTTTTAAATAAGTTAGATTAAGTAAATCTGATGTTAGTATATGTTAGATTTGAAAAACTCCGACTGACAGACGAATTTTGAGAAGTTAAACTTCATATACTTTGTGAAAATACGAACTTTACTGACTAAAATTTGAAGTTTTAGAGATATTACCTTTGATAGATGAATCTCAAGTGTTGAAATTCAAATTTCAAGTTAAACATAGTTAGTAAAATGTGCAAAATTCGCCTGACGTCATGACAAAATTTGTTTAATGATTAAGTACTAATAAGGTTCAAAAACATTTCTTCTAACAAACAAATTTTGGATTTCAAAATTTGAACTTTAGAATAAAACTCAATGATTTACAATTGCATTTAATTAACTCAAGAAGTTTTGGGTATCAAAGTTACATATCCTTACTTTTAAACATAATGAAATCTAGTTTTCAAGAATTTAGAGTTTGACTTTTCATTAGTATTTTTAATACTTCTTTCAAAATACATATGACTGTGATGTAAAACTTATTTCATATGAAACTAGACTTAATAAGCTTTTCAAAGAAGGTTATTTCACTTAAAATAAAGGTCATATGAAAAAGTTATAGTCATTTAAAATTGAGTAGTAAAATATGAATTTTCAATTTTAACCTCTTATCATTATTTTGATCATATCTCATACAATACGTTTGTTTTTAAAGTGAAACTTATTGCATTTGAAAGTAGACATTGATAGCTTTTCAACCATAGGTCATTTGCTTAATTTGGAGTTAAAATGAGAGAGTGATAGCTTTTACAAAATTATCTATAGTGCAAAGTTTGAAGTTACGGAGGTACTGGTATTGATAGACGAATTTTGGGCCTTTGAAATTCGAATTTCGAAGAGAACTTTTGTGCCATGTTGAGCTTGCCACTGATAGATGAATTTTGGCTTCTGAAATTCAAACTTCAAGTCTAACAAACAAATTTTGGCTTTCAAAATTCGAATTTTGAAACTCCAAAATATGAAAATACTTTTGGAATAGCCAACAGACGTATTTCCATATCTAAAATATGAACTTCAAGTCTAACAGATGAATATTGCCATTGAAAATTCGAATTTTGAATCCCCAAAATGTGAAAATACTTCTAGAACAGCAAACAAATGAATTTTCACATCCAAAATTCAAATTTCGAAAGGAAGAACTTGTGTCATATTGAGTTACTCACTGACAGACGAATTTGGGGTACCAAAATTCGAATTTCGAAGGTACTGTAGCAATATGGAATGACTATTCACAATTACCAGAAGAACTTTAAACTTTAAAATTCGTATGTTACAACATAGAAACATTTGTCAAAGATGAAAATTCAAATTTTGTTTTAGAACAGACGAATTTTGAAGTTCAACGTTAAAGTTTTTAGCTTATGGTCTCTGTGAAATTTATCTTTTAATACCCAAAATTTGAATTTCAGAGTGTCGACTCATTAAATGTGGTTGGTGAATTGTCAGTTTTACAGAGTAATCATTGGGTAATGTCTTTAACGGCTAGATCTTATGTATAATGTTTAGTTACACCACAAATCTATAAATAAAACATCATTGGAACTTATGAGCAACAATCTTAAGAGAGTTTATGCGAAAATGTTGTAATAATTTGTAAAATCTTTTTATCTCTACATTATTTGAAAAATCCACCTCAATAGAGTAAGCTTTCAATATATTATCTACTCTTCAAGAGAATTTTCATTCTGTAAATATTTCTTTCTACATATTCTGGGTAGAATCTTAGTGTGGAGAAATATTAAGGGATTTACACATCTTGTAAGGGTGTGGGAAGAGTGACTTCACAAGTGACTACTGAAACTTGTGGGATGTACTGAGACTTCACAGGTGCCCAAATCAAACCTGTGAGATATAGTTGAAAATCCCAAGTGGTGACTTGGGGACTGGATGTAGGTCAAGTGGTTGGGTTGAACCAGTATAAATTGCTGTGTATTGTTCTTCATCTTCTTTATTCAGTTGCTGCACACATCTCTCTCTGTTTATCCATATTTTGCTGCACTCTTAGTGAAATTGGGTTGTGATCCAAAAAGAGCAAAAATCTTGCATCACTCAATTCACTCCCCTCTTGGGTGACCAACCAACCTAACATCCAGGACAAGCGTCAAAGAAACATTAGGTGACCTCAACAAGGATTCATTCGTGCCCCTTCTGACGAAGTTGAATAGCGAATCCAAATTCGTGCAGAATAACCCACCAGACCTTATCCCAAAAGAAGACAGAGTGGTCAAACATGTCTTGGATGTTCTCCTCCCTTTCAGCACCAAGACAGGTAGTGGACCATTGCTCATCAATCATGTCACTTATTTCCCTGGCTGAGGTAACCTTATTGTTAAGTACCCTAGAACTTACCTGGCAAAATCCTACCTTTTGTTGGAACGCACATGGACATTGTCACTGCTAATTCCAACAAATGGGTATCCTCCTCCAAATTCTTTTCTTGATTTTGCCCCTATATTTGTATCTTCCTCCCCTCTTTTTATCTATTCATGGATGAAATGCTTTCCATCACGGTTTGACACTATAGATAATGCCTTTCAATCTGCTTCAAGTCTTGAATCTTTTATTGCTTTTGTGAGCTTTAGAATAATTCAGTTGGGATTTTTGCTCTGGCCTTCATAATTGTCATATTTCCTTCTCTTATCAATTTCATTGTTTCGAAATACTAGGCTCCTTGCACATCCTACGATTGACTTCATAAGAAACTCGCTTACTATTTCTTCATTTAGGATTTGGCATGTCATTTGTACTTACTTCAAACTTGTGCACAAGGTCTCGAGTTTTGTTCTAAGTGGCATCCCAGAAAAAGGGCATATTTGGCACTTCAAAGTGATGAATATGATTTCAATCTTAATAACTGAATGAGTTAAATGCAGGATTTTGATCCATTCACATTGAGCATCGATGGTGATAAACTTCGAGGTCGTGGAACTACTAATTGCTTGGGATATGTTGCCCTTGTAGCAGAACTCATGAAGGCCAAAGCAAAAATCTTGAGCTTCGTGCATTTTGTTCAATTTATTTTTCTTGCTTTCTTTCATTTTTTTTAATATGTGCACAAGCGAATGGATGTGAAGGCCTTTTTGACCATATGCTAGTTCAACATATTTAACGGTGTTATCTCTAGCTGTGCATCCTCACTCTCATTTATGAACCATTAGGGATGAACGCCTTTCACGGTTGATACTTCAGGGGTTGCTTAAAAAAAAAAAAGCCTAGAAACTAATTTCAATACCTAACAAAACCTTAGGGACTAAAAGTTTATTTTTTTCTTTTTTAATTCCCACATGGATTCAGTGAATCCCATATTACCCACAGTAGTGAAAAACTGCAACTCATTCGTTGTTGTTTTCGTTGGGATTATCAATAATCTGTGTAAATACATATACTATATTGTATTTAAAAAAGAGACAGAAAAATAAAATTACAAATAATTTTTTTAATTTTCCCATCTCTTTAAAACACAGAACTCACTGTAATTATTATTTTTTTGTTAATTAAATTTATGAGACTAGAAAAAAAAAACCACTTAATTTGGGTGGTAGTTAAAAGCTTCTCCTCTTATCCTATATACCTATATACACACCTACTTCTCATTGATGTCATTATTATAGTTAAATACAGAACATTTGCCCTTCATTTGATGAAAAAAATAGGGAGAGAAAAAAATTCAGGAAAAAAAAAATCTAAACAGAAGTGTTTAAGTTTCTCTTTTTTTTTTTTTTAGTGTTTTTCTCCTCCTATTTTTTTTTATATTCCAAACAAAGCCTTAGATTTGAGCCAGACGCATTATCATGGACCCAGATCGAATGAAACTTGTTGCTCAGGTATTCAAACGTTCATATTGCTCGTACGTTCTGATGATTGCCCAGATCAAATGTTCACAATGGGATATTAATAAAATTGATTCTATAATTTTGAATTTTAAATGTTCTTTGACACGATGGATATCACTTTTTTTAATCAAAAGAGCTTAATTATGTGTCGGTGAGTTATAAAAAACAACAAATTAACAGGAAGACAATATTAAGTATTGAAAATAGGTTACGAAGGGGAAAAAATATGCCTAGGTTGTTGGAGCTCATGGCATTTTAATAAGGCAAGTTGATATTTTAAAGAATGGAGCACAACTTCAATTAAAGAAAAAAACACAAAAAGTTATGCAGGTGGGAGGTAGTTGCGGCATGGTTTAATCTCAGCCTTATAATTATTGCAGTTTAACGGAGATTCCTGGTTCTCCCCGCTAAACTCTGCTTACAACCATTGTATATTAGTAATCTTTGAAGCAAAAAGTGTAGTCCATCGAAGCCTTTTTTTTATAAGAAATTTTTAACCATTTTACGTAAATTAAAGAAGAGATTAGTTATTTTTTTAAAATTTAAAAAAACTTAAATACTTTTTACCCCTATTTAATATATTAATGTAATCCATATTAAATAATATTTAACTAATTGAGAGTACCTCTTTCATCTAAAAAAATCTAATAACAATTTATAAGAAGAAATAAATAGTGAGGATAAAATTGGAAAAATCTCATCAAATATTACAAAGTCGCTCATAAAAACGATTAGAAAAAACTTCTAAAAGATCTCTTATAATAAAAAAAAAATGAGGGAGTACTATTTAACATCCATGTACAAGTTTCTTACTTTTTTAGGGAATACTATGATGATTTTTATGATTATTTTAACTAGTCAAATATCTTATATTTCTACTTGTTAAGTGCATATTTTATCCCTCCCTCTTTCTCTCTCCAGGGAAAAATAGAAAAAATTATTTTTTTCCCGGGAAAAAGACATTTTAGAACCCACAACTAAAAATATTTTCTTTCAAAGACCAGATTTAAAAATTCAGTAGTCTTATAAACTGAATTTCTAACTTAAATCAACTAAATTTTCCACTGGTACTATTCATTTATCGATATTTTTTAATAGAAATCCTAAAATATCTTTTTCCCTTTTTTCCCAAAGATATATACTGGCTTCACTCAAGTGATCAATGTTTGTAGATATTCAAACTTAATTTCTCACTTGCAACCTTAAGAAATTAATTCAGAGTTGTACGGGATTTAAACTCATACAGTGAAGGTCTAGGTTACGAAATTGAATTCACTGAATGTATTTAATCAATTTTTTAATTTTTTAATACCAATCAATTTTTGAAAGTCAATTCCATTTAATTTGAATCAAGTTGGGTGAGATTAAATAGGTATAAAGGTCTAGAATGAGAGGTCAGGCTCCATTTGGTATGCACAATAATAAAAAATCCTTTGCTGATTGACGAAAATTGAGTTATATATATATTATTTACTATTTTTATAATAATTTCTTAATTATGATTATTTTTATAATGAATTTTTATTTGAGGACATAAATGAAATTTCACATCTAGAATAATTATTTTTTCTTATTTTATTCTGTTTAACATTGTATTTGATTATGTATACAAATAAGGGGATGGAAAACAAGGACATAACTGTGAATCCGGGCATGGGAAGCGGATAGTCACGAGATCATGAGAAGCGGATAGTCACGAGATCATGAGAAGATAGTCACGAGATCATGAGAAGATAGTCACGAGATCATGAGAAGCGGATAGCCACGAGATCATGAGAAGCGGACGGAGATAATGCAGTTAGCAGCGAGAAGAATAAGCACGTGTTACACGTGTGGGGACGGCCCAGGACACTTTTGGAATTTCATATTTTACGAAAGGGCAGCCGCAGATACCGACCATTTATTTGGGGCCTCACCTTTGTCCCTTTCTCTAATCTAATCGTTTCAATTAAAGAAGCTTATAATGTAATATCACCCCAAATACGGAAATTGAAATTAAAACAGATAAAAAGAAGATTACCAAAATGGAATAAAAATCGATGTTGGCAACGCAAAACCTCTCTTGTGAATCATGAGTTCTTCACAGTCACAATCGAAGGGCAGTTCGGGCAGCAAAGGTGCTCTCCAGCTGTCATCGTCCGGGCAGTTAAAGGCGTGTACGGTTATTGCACGCTCAATTCACATGACTCGACTCCTTCTGCAACACAAAGGTTTCCTTTGTTATGATTACTTCAGAGTCTTTTTAATCAGTCTTAAACCTCATGATAATCAAGAGCATGTCTTCCATTGATTTCTGTTTTATTATTTTTAAAATAATTTTATAAAACTATTTTTAAGAATAAATTTAAAAATAAAAAAAATTTAAATAATTATTCTCAAAATCATATTAAATAAATTATTCAAAATTTATAACTTTATTTTTAATGAGTGGATATTTTTCATACTTTCTTATATTTTCTAGAATAAAAACTACAAAACACTTTAAAGGTATTTTGAGTTTTTTGTAATTTTATTTTATTATTTTTTAAAATATTTTATAAAAAATAGCTTTACCAAATAAATTTTTTTTATTTTTCTATTTTAAAAAACTATTTTAAAAATAGTTTCCAAATATATTTATTTGTTCTTTTTCTTTTTTTTCTTTGGAAGGATACTATTTTTCTGTTCTTAAATATAATTAAATTTTAAAAAAATATTCATAAAAAATATAAAAAAAATTAAATATTAATAACAATAAACATGATATTAAAAAAATACTTATGAGCATTAGTTAATTTAATATAAAAGAAAAGGTTATTAATTAAAAATAATCTTGAAAAAATATTTTACTATAAATTAAATGAACTTAAAATATCGCTGTATATATTTTTATTATTTAATTATAATAATATAATTATAATACATATAAATATATATATTTTTTATATTTACATAAATGAAAACTTAAAACTAATTCAACGTCTCTATTCTTTTCGAAAGATACATGCAATGTTATTTGTGCAGATAATAAAATTTTATATGATGATAATTATCCACTGACAAATAATATATATGGATTAGAAAATAAACATAAAATGAAAACATTTTTCTTTTTTTCTTTTCAAAAAGGTACAGACACAGGCCCACTATGATTTGGTCATTCCGAACCATTAGATATTTAATGTCTGGTTGGGAGACGACTAGGCAATAACTAAAAAGAGGACAAGATAACTAGAGTGATGAATGTGAATGTTGGATGAGTATTTTTTTTTTCGAAAAGAAAAAATATAAACGTATGAAACGGGACCAACGTGAATTGACCCACATAACAAAGCAACAATATGCACCTGTCCGTATTAGATTGCTATCTCCTGTGGAATCACCCTCCTCCCTCTCATTTTCGCAATCATCAATTGGGGTATGGCCAATTGGGGTATGGCCGTGTGGGCATGCCAACGTAGCCAACCTCCAAAAGCCGCTGAACTTGTCGCTGCTATACAAGGACATTGTGGACATTAAAAGATAACAAATATTTTTTTATTATAATTAAATTAGATAATTTAATTTAATATACTTAATATTATTAATAATATACTTCTTCCTATCTAAAATATAAATCATATTTCAAAAATTTCTTTTAATTTAAAATATAAATTTTATTTAATAATTTTTATGATATTAAATATTGTTGTTATACTTATCTATATTTAAATATAAGAAAAATAATATTAATAAATTTAATTTTAAATATAATAAATTAAATAGGAATATTGTTAAAAAAATAATATATTTTTTAATAAATTTAATAAATAAAATTATATTTCTTAATTTTTATTTAATTAGTCAAATAGAAGTTATCTTCTGAATTGGAGGGAGTATTAGGATAGCTCTCATGAATAATTCAATCATCTGGCTTGACGGTTTTATATTACCCTGTTAATTACATGTGTCCCAATAATTGATGGCTCATTAACTCCTGCGCAAATATGTCTTTGTGAAAAGAAATAAGATGACAACGCCGTGGACCCATCACATTTAATGCTGATTACATTAGTATGAGTATTTTTTATTCAAAATTTTAATTTTTATTAATTCTTTTAGTTTAAAAATTACTAATATTCATTGCCAGCATCACGGGTACTGTGGGCAGCCAAATGGCTTTGGATTGACTGTTGAGCACGGCGTTCCCATGGCCATCAGCCAACATCCAACAAGCCATGTTCAAAACTCGTCGCTTGTCTTGTCTATCGGTCTTATTTATCTTCGGTGATAAAAGAAATTAAAGGCAACGGCAGAAATAGAGGCAAAGACCACAATTTTAAATCGGATTATAATAATCGTTGCATTGTATTTTTTAACACATTCATCTGCAATTTCGATTTTGAAGAGAGATAAACGTGTATTTTTCAGAACGAGGCGGCGAGGCCATGGATGATCATGATTATTATTATTATTATTATTGAGAAATGGACTTGTGTGATGGATCAAGTGAATCCAAAGTTGAGACTCTTTCGGGTTCAATTAGATAAGTTTTCTCTTTATCCATTATTTGGTTGGAGGAATTTGGAAGGAAAGAGAGAGAAAAAAAATCTTTATTTAACTTAAAAAGTGGGAAGGGGAGGGGGAGGCGGAGGCAGAGGGGGAGATGAGGAAAATTAATATTTTTTTTTGTTTAGTTTAATAAATAAGGGATTTAGAGAGAAAATGAACATATTTCTCTATTTCCCTCCATTTTAACAAATACAAATAAGAGAAAATTAAAATATCTTCCTTTCTCTCTCCTCCCCTCCCTTTTCTCTAATAAAATCTCTCCCCTCCTCTTCCCTCCATTGAACCAAACAATTCTTATACCATGTTTGATATGCTGAAATTAGGGAGGAGGGAAATGGAGCTAGAAATGGAATCAAGGAAGAAACATGTTACGTGTGCCAGAATCACGCTTCCAAGGAAGTGCAATTCCATCAAAATTGATGGAAGTGGGTTCCATCATACCCACGATGGAACTCATCAAAGTTCCATGGAAGTATAGTTTTTGTCCATTTTACCCTCACAGATATACCTCTACCCTATGTCTCTCTCTATGTTGCCTCTTGATGGAAGTTTCTTCAGTTGTTAGATGGCATGATCCCAATAAATGATGGCAACTGGATAGTGTTCCCTAGTGACGATGACAATGACGACAATGGCTTCCTCCTTTAGCATCGGTGATGATTTCACTCTAATTGATGACGACATAATCAACAACTTGTACCCATGTTTCTTCAATGGAAGTAGAGATGAAGAAGACATCAATGATATGAGAGGTGACCACCGAAGGGTTGCTTTATTGGTGAAGGAGGAGGGATTAAGTTTGGAGAAGACTGAATAGAAGTAACAAGCGGGTTTGGTGCGAGAGAGCATTGTTGCTGTAAGTATAATCCTAGTTTTTGAGATGAAGGTGGTCTTGCTGGCGAAAATGGTGGTTCAACGATGGCCAAGTGTTCAATGGTGGTCTTTGAGCCTCTGTTACTGGTTTCATTTTTTCCCTTTTTTTGGTTTGATTGTTTTGTTTATGTCGGTCTAATGGTGGCCATGGTTGATTTCTATTCTTCATGGTGGTCACCGGTGATCATCGATGGCAGCTCTCTATTTTGGGTGGTGGTTGGGGTTAGTAAGGCCTAGGTCACTGGTGGTTCACTGGTTGTGGGTTTGGTCAAATAAAGATGATGAGGGGAGAGGTTTTTTTGTGCAAGGGTATTACAGTCTTTTCATTTTATTTTGTATTTAAGAAATAAAAATTATATTACACTTTTATTGTCATATCAAATGTAATTTTAAACCTCACTTCCACCTCCATTTCTGTTGCCTTCAAGATCACTTCAGCAAACCAAAACAAGGCATTAAGATTTTATTAAGATGAGTGCTTTCATAATGGAAGCGACTTGTTTTGTTTTATGTTGGGATGAGGAATTTTTTTTGTGCTCATATAATCACATACTCTTTCAAATCCTAATTACATGACATCTTCTAAAACTAATACTTGATCTAAAATATAGGATATTTTGTAGAGTATAAAAGATAATATAGCTAATAAAGATAAATAGTGAAAAAGAATGGAATTTTTTGACAAATTTAACTATTCAATTTTTTTCTTAAAATGTACAAGATAGTTAAAGATATCTTATATCTAAAATCGAATGGAGTAATTTGGTTCTTTGCCTATGTCTGTGACTTGGATTGTGTTTTGTTGATAAATTTGGGCAATTGGGTTAAATTTCATATACCATGTAATTATTTGAATTGATAAGTATAATATAAAGATAATGTAATAAATTACTTGGATGCACCCTTGGATAGGATGGGGATACCCCAATATCCAAAAGCTAAATACATGTTTGATTCATGTTTTTAACATAATTTTTTTTAAACAAAAAATATAAAAAAACTTGTTTAGTAAGTCTATTTTTATAAATTTGTATAGAAAATAAAAAAATAGAACACCCAGAATATCTTTGAGTTGTTTTGTATTTATTATTCTAGAAAATATAAAAAAAATAAAAAATACTTTCCACTTCAATAGTAAAATTATAAATTTCAAAAAACCCATTTAATACTTGCTAATTATGATTTTAGTCATAATTATTAAAACAAATTTTTTTATTTTCTTGTTTTCAAAATTTATTCTAAAAAATAATTTTATAAAACTATTTTAACCACCTTAAAATAAAGCACACATTCGATCAAGCCCTTTATTTCTTTTGATTTGGTTATGGTATGGATTCCGACTTTATGATTTTTCTATAGTTTATTATAATATATTGTAGTATAGTTCGGAGTGTTATTATGTTTGCCAGTGTATTTTCTTCGAGGCCAAATTGTTGGGTTGTCGCCAGGAATTACGAAAAAAAAATTACAACAGGTTGATAAAATCTCAAAGGATTCCGGGGTGACAATTTTCACATTTGTTTGTCACGCGCTGAGTCTCAAAATGGACGTGGTCGAGTCCCGTAAGTTTATTTAGCGTAAAAAAAGCACATGATGGATGGATGATGATACCAAAATAAATGCATAAATGACTCGACGAATTATTCGTTTAATTTTCTTTCTTTTGTTTTTTCTTTTTGGTCTACGAGCATTCGGACCTGTGTCTCTATGGTTTTGAGAGGAGGGAAGAACCACAAAGGCACAGAGTAGCTGGCTTTCGTTTTATTTTGGTACGTGACGTTTGAGTTTACCTTGTGTATCTTTAAATTAATTCCCGTATTTGCTTGGATTGTAAATACTTCCTCCGTTAGAACTTTTATAAAATTTCTCTTCTCCTAAAATATAAGATTTTTTTATAAGATTTAGTAAAATATTAATGATTTTTTTTTTAAAAAAGTATCCTTTATAAATTTATTCTATAGATATCCTTTCTCTATTTTTTTAATGTCTTGATTAATGTGAATGTATATTATTTTTTGAATCACAATTTTGTTTTTTTAAAAAAATTAAAACCCCCAACTAACTTTTTTATCCTTCTTAATATTCTTAATATGTGAGGTTTTATAAAAGCTCATATAATATGAGATAGGGGGAGTATATCATTCCTCTAATTATGTATTGCTCTATTCATTTAAAAATAATTGTTTTTTTGAAGTTATATACGTAGATTAAGATAGTTAATAAATAACTTAAAAATTAATAAAGTTTGATTGCATTTTATCATAGTACCCTTGTTAATTATTTTCTCCTATCCTTTTTATAAGCATCTTTTAATTACCTTCACACATTTTAATAAATAGTTGAAAGAAGTTAGCCTTATTAAAGTTGTCTAAAATTTTAATTATTATTTAAAATTACTCTTATTCAATGAAATTTATTAAATGCTCTTATTCAATGATAATGGCTCCAAACAAAGGTCATTTAGCATAAAAACACATTAGTAATTATTTAGACAATTGCTAAAGGTTCTTACGTGAAGGAGTAAAAAAAATTCTGAAAAGACCCTTATAAAAGGATATGAGAGAGTATATAATATACTTTTTAATACTTTTCTCTTCCTTTCATTATTATTAAAAAGTATGGTGGTAAAAAAATTATTAATGTTTTGTTAAAAATTGTAAAGTGATAATTGTTTTAAAACATAAAAAATATCCCAAAATAACAATTGTTTTAAACAAATAAAAAAGTTTTCATAAACCATAGTTACTTGTATTAAAATTATGAAATGTTTGTCTTTAGACATTAATAAAGAGAAAATCACCCGTGTTATTTATGACAAGATATTAAAATTCTAATTCTAATTCTAATTAGACTCAATATTGATTTAATGATATCTTTTTGGCTTGATCCAAAAATATAATTTTTTTTCAGAACATTAAAAGAATTTTTTTGCCAAAGATTTATTGAAAGTTTAAATTAGTTTTAATGCCAATAAAATGGAATTATCCATTCAAAGTAATATATGTTTTTTCTAATAATCTGTTTTTTTGTTAAATTGTCATAATTAAATACTTTTTTTAGCAATTAATCATTTACTCTCTCCGTTGCACAATTCTTATTGTTCTGATTTTTTATTTTGTTTCAAAGCTTTGTTATTTTAGAATTTTAAAGTATGATCAATTTTTTCTATATATACCTTCATTTACTATTGTTATTTTTTTTATCTTAATTGAAATTCTAGAATAAAAAAATGCATAGTAAAATTTTACATTAATTAATAATTTTTTAATCTATGTGTCCTAATGTCAGGAGATGTAACTGAGGCACTACCTGTTACGGCAATATCTGACCTATATTTCCGAATACAAGTGTCAAAGGCCATATTCTCTGTCCTTGCAATGTAGTTATTCTTTGTCTCCGTTAATTTTCTTCATTGCTTCGTCAAGACTAAATCTGTTTTGGTTAAATCAGGATTACATAACTTGGTCCGGTACCCGATTGACCTAATTCAGTCTGGCCACATCGGGCCAATCAGGCTGGGCCAGGGTTAGGACTAGATATCCTAACTCCGACCTAGCCTAACCTATATATATATATATATGCATTTTGTATAGTTTTTAATTATTTTATATATCTTAATTGATTTTGTAAAATTTTTATTCTTTATATATCTAATATAATATATTTACTATGTAAATATTATAAAAACTTTTTAAAATTTTAATGTTTCAAATTTTTTTAAATTTTGAATTAATTTTTTAACTTAATATTTATGTAAAAATAATGTATAACGATTAAATATTCATAAATTTAAAAAAAATATTTTTTTCCAAGATTATTTTTTAATAAAATATATTTTCAAGTATAAATAAGTATATTTTTTATAATTAAATAACTTTTTTTATTTTATTATTTTTTAAAAAATATATATATTGTATCGGGTCAGCTCAATACTTGACTTGGTACTGGCTCGAAGTACATTGAGCTGAGCATTAGATATGGGTCAAACCTGACCCAACTTGACCCATGATTACCCTTAGATTAAAACAATGGATCTGCTGTTAACCTTCATTGCCAAGTTCATTCATTCATTTATTTATTACATATCTAAATAGTTTAAAATGAAAGGAAAAAAAAGAGTGAAGAGATAAAATATAAAAACTTATTTAATGAACTAATTGAACCTGTGTATTGTATGAAAATATGAAGAATAAATGATAGTCAATCATGAAATTTGTTATCAAGTTTATATTGATATTAATATTAATTTTATAGGCTATTTTCTTCTCTCAATCATTTTTTAAATTTGCCTAATTTTTTTGTCAAATGAATGCCAAAATATTTGTTTCCTTTATTTTCTTCAACTCAAGAATTAGTGAAGTTCTAGCCTAGATTCTTAACAAATAAAACTTAGCAAGGTTCATGTATTTATACACCAAAGGAATTTTTTCTTGCTCAAGTTCATTTCTTCCGAATATAAGCATCTGTCTCATTTGGTGAAAAAATTATAATTTTCTATATATGTCACTAGTGATATTATTTTATAAAACAAGAGCACCTTTTCCTACTCCGTAGATCACAAATTTGGCATGTATTGAACAATATATGTTTTTTTTTTGGGTCAGAAAAAAAATATATATATATATATATGTGTGTGTGTGTGTTCTTTTTGTTAAAAAAAAAGAACAATATATGTTTACATAAATTATTTAATACATTCGATACACAAAGCAAAAACTCTAAATAAAAATTAAAATACCATTTATATTACTTTTTATTTTTTACCAACAATATTACTCTTTATGTGTATTATGATTTTTTACATGAACAAAAGTTTTAAATTTTCATTTTTAGTCATCATTTTTAATTAATGTCAGTTTGAGATAAATAGCATTATTTATGAATAATACCCCTTTTATTGGCCAAAACAAAATAGTACCACTTTCCATAAATTTTATGTTTTATAATAATGCCAATATATATTATAAATTTATAAATCCCGTACTAGTATTTATTAGCATCTCGAATTTCCTTTTGTTGATTTAATTAATTTTGAGGACTTTTTAGTTTGTACCCTTCTTGTCATAAAATTGAATTAAAAAAACAATCTTCTCCACAATATCTCGATCAGGTGACCGAAGCAACCGGTTACCACCATGAGAGAGAAAATGTTTATATATTCCATCCCCTCTTACAATGGGTTGAAGTGTTCCTTCAAACGTCCCATCTCTCTCTCTCTCCCTGTGGGCTAATGGAATCCGATAGTCGATGCTTTCGTTTCCGACGCTGATTACCATTGCCGAGGATATTAGGAGTGCAATTCCCTTACCTCAGGTGCTTCCTTCTCTTACCTCCATCTTTGAGCCGTATCGTCTTTCTCCTTCTTTTACCGTTCGTCGGACACCTTTTCCGGCGAGTATGAGAGAGTGAAGCATCTACTGATTCTGCTTCCCTTCGCTTTGTTTTTGTTGTGTAGTTTAATCTCTAGTTCTTCGAAGCTCTTTCGTCCTTCTACCCTACTTCCGTTCTCACTCTATTCGTTCCAGCATCTCTCATCTTCAGCCGTTTTGCTCACATTACTTGCGTTTGATTGTTTTCGATCGGATCGATTTTCGCCGTCGGAATCCTCGACAGGAAGAGTATCATTCGTGGTGTTGAACCGAGAATAGCTGACTATTATAGTTAATAATAAAGTGCTGAACAAAATCCAAGTTCAGTCGAAGTTTGACAGCCATGTTAGATCTTAATCTCAATGCGGATTCGACCGATTTGACTCAGAACCATAACTCGGTCGTGTTTTTTGACAAATTTCCTGAAGCTTCCTCGAATCAAATGGCGGAATCGGGGACCTCTAATTCATCTGTTGTCAATGCCGACGGGTCCAGTACTGGAGGAGGCGATGATGACTCTTGTTCTACACGCGCCGGCGACGTAGTCACCTTTAATTTCGACATCCTTAAAGTGGAAGGCGGGAACGACGCTGCAACCAAGGAGCTGTTTCCGGTGAGTGGAGCAAAAGGAGGGGATAGTGAGTCTGGAAATTGGCAGGGGCAGTCTTCGTCGTCCTTTCCATCAAAAAATGACTGGATGGATCTCTCATTCGATAGTCAAGGAGGCAGCGCAGAGGTGAAGATGATTCAACTTCAGCAACATCCTCAGCCACAGGTGAAGAAGAGCAGGAGAGGTCCAAGGTCTCGGAGTTCTCAGTACAGGGGAGTCACCTTCTACAGGAGGACTGGCAGATGGGAATCACACATCTGGTTGGTAATTTTATATGAATTTTAACATTTGGTGTTGATTTCTAGGATGTCCTCTCTGCACGTTGGTCGCGTTGTCACTTTTTCTTTCCCATTTTTGTTGTGGCCTTTTAGTCATACCGTTGCTTGCCTATGTCGAATCTCGTTCAATTTGATGTTTTCATTAATCTCACCAATCTAATTTCCGTGGACTATACCATCATCTATGATATGGGAGGGAAATTAAATAATTTACTTAGATTGCAAATTGGTAATACCTGTTTGAATTACCTCTGATCTTTTTATTTTTTTGGGTGATTATTTGACGTAGGGATTGCGGGAAACAAGTCTATTTAGGTATGAATTTAATGTTATAAATTCCATTAATATTAACATTTTTTTTTCTATCGTTTTACCATATTTAGTATGTTTTGACGAAATTGTTATTGGAACATGTAGGCGGTTTTGACACTGCACATGCCGCTGCTAGGTAAAATTTTGCGCATATATAATTTTCATCGGCATATTTCAGCTCTGGAACCAGCTTTCCCACGTTTCTAAGAATTTGAATATGTTTGCTGTCTGCCCCACTTGACTTGGAATTTTCATTGTTAGAGCCTATGATCGAGCTGCTATTAAGTTCAGGGGAGTTGAAGCTGACATCAATTTTAACCTCAGTGATTATGAGGAGGATCTTAAACAGGTTGGAAAACGCACAAGTACTTATCATTCAGGCGGTTCTTGTTAAAATTTTCATCATTTTTTTTCGTTACAAAATGTTCACCTCTTAATGATTTACAGATGAAGAATCTCACCAAGGAGGAGTTTGTTCACATACTTCGTCGTCAGAGTACTGGTTTCTCCAGGGGAAGCTCAAAATACCGTGGGGTAACACTGCATAAATGTGGTCGTTGGGAAGCTCGCATGGGACAATTCCTTGGCAAAAAGTGAGGACCTATTTCATAGAAATTGAAGTGATGGAGTTTTATGACTTATGATTTAGGATTAGTTGTTAAAATTCAAGCATCAATTGGTGTGCAATGAAAATTGGTTTCAAATGAGTTCTCAATTGGGCCTTTTTTGGTCTTCTTTTTTCCTACTTATCCCTTAATTGGAGAAAGATATCTAACTAAACTGCATGTTTCCAAGAAACGATTGGCAAAGGTGTTTTCATTATGGAGATTGCAATGCTTTTATGCAGGTATATATACCTTGGGCTGTTCGACAGCGAAGTAGAAGCTGCAAGGTCCTAATGATACATGGATTATATTCTACCTGCACTGAATCTTCTTACCCTAAATTATTAAGCTTTTGAGGCTTTCATCCAACATATATCTCCCTTCTTTTGTTGAAATCAGGGCTTATGATAAGGCAGCTATTAAGTGCAACGGAAGGGAGGCAGTAACTAACTTTGAGCCAAGTATTTATGAAGGGGAGTTGAACACTGAAGCAATCAATAACGGTAGTATTACTATTCAAATAAGATCCTCTACTTATATGATTATTCTAACTGATTGTCCGCCTATAAAAAATATTCTGTGGGAATTGTTTTTAACACAGGTGTTAGTCACAATCTTGACCTCAATTTGGGCATCGCAACCCCAGGCAAAGGTCCCAATGAAAGCAGGGGCAATCTTGAGCTCCTGTCTCTTCCTTACAACATGCCTGCCAGAGCAAGTTCAATGGTATTTTGAACTTTACTATTGAGATGGTATTTTAAAATGTAGTCTAAAAGAGGAGTTGTTTTGGCACTTGTTGGATCCGATTTAGCTAACTATGACTCCCCCTCTCCTTTATTTGCAGATAGAGACCAACACTAACTCAATAATTGGCGATCCATCTGTGAAAAAGCTAGTAGTAACTGAAGATCGTCCTTCTGTAGGGAATGGCACATGTCCACGTTTCTTTCCCAATGAGGTGAGTATTGCTGTCTGGTAATTAGTTTCACAACTGGAGTTGTCAACAAGAACAAAATACATGCAATATGAATTATGTGTGGTAGTTTCACAATTGGAGCTGATTGTTTATTTCTTGATTGTGAGTGCTTTGAAAAACTTTCCTATCACATCCTTGCCAGTGTCTTTAGTTTGAATAAGGAACAGTGGTTGACTTGGCTGAACCGCAATGAAAGTTGACTTGTGTTCTGGAAATCCTAGTTGTTACAGCTTTTGGTGAAATGCTTGTTATTGGAATAGTTAAGGCCATAGTGTCTCCATTATGTTATATTCTTCTATATCATATATTCAATTTTGATGAGAATATTTTTCAAACTTTGTGTGAAAACATTACTTGGTGGGGTCGGTCCACAAGTATGTTTTGATGATACTGTAAATTATTTGATATTCAAGATAATATTTTGATATATCAATGAATTAAATTGAGATAACATGAGGAGTGTGGCTGAGAAATTTGGATTGTAAAGTTCACATTCACGGCATTGGAATGTACTTTAAGTATGCTTTGTTCTGCAATTGCTATATTATTGCTTAATTGTAAGTTTTAATTCCTTCAATTAAATTTCTTTAATCTTAATTTTGATAATGGTGTTTCTGTGGTTATAAAGATGAAAGCAATTAAACGTGTGTAGCTCAGCTGGTAGGAGGCTGTGCTAACTTAACCAGTGATTTCGAGTTTGAGTTTTGGGTATGTAACTGTATTAAATACTTGTTGGAAAACTTTTATTACCTTTGTAGTCTTACTCGACCCAAATTAGTTGAAGTCGAATGAAGCTATAGAATACCAGGTGGTTAGATATAAAAAAGAGAAAAAAAAGATGAAAACAACTAAAATTATTGATTACAGGGGAATGACTAAACTTTGTCTTGTTTAAAAAGAAAGTTATAAAAACAATTGTCTTTTCAAATAATGGTTCATGACATATACATATGTACATATATATTCATATATTTATTCAAATAAATACAGGGAGTAGGCTGTATAAATTTAAGTTAGTGACACTAGTTGCTCTAATGAATAAATTAGATAAATGAGATTGCTTTTATAGAAATTGTGAAGGTTAAATTTTTTGACAAAAATATCTAGAGAGATTATAAGTATAGTAAAGCTCATTATGTTTGTTGCTTATATAGAGAACTTGTAAGTGTTGCCATAATTTGCATGTATACGATTTTGGCATGCGAACACTTGATACTGTGACATCTTTGTCCTGGAAGATCTTCGTAAACCTGTCTTAAGAAAAAATTGTTCTACTATTTGGTAGGAAAGAGCAAAGAGAATGAGCACAGGTCCCTCGCAAGGACTGCCCAACTGGATGTGGCAAACGCATGGCCAGCTCACTGCTACCCCAGTTCCACAGTTCTCTACTGCAGCATCATCAGGATTCTCCATTTCATCCGCCTTACCATCCACTGCCATCTTTCCAGCGAAACCTATGAACTCACTTCCCCCGAGTCTCTCGTTTTCTTCGTCGAGCACAGCTGCCACCAACGCTTCTCAATATTATTACCACATGAAGTACTCGCACTAGCCCATCTTCTGCATGTAATGCAAACCATAAAAGAGTTTAGTTTGTGTTAAAAATTCTTTGCGTAATTGAGTTACCTAATTGATATACTGTGAGACTTAGAGACACCTTATTTTCTCCTCTTACTAAACCTATATGCTCCTTATTGGTTATAACATGCTTTCAGAAATTGTTAAGTTTCTTTATGCATTATTTTGGCTCTCAAACCTGGCTGTCAAATACTGAGACATGATTTGTTGACCTAGTTTTAGATTCGGATCAACCCTTACTGTATACATACCGGAAAGCTAGGGATAGTATAGTCGTCGGAAGATTTATTTCCTACTTTGCAGGGCTGAGAGCGTATACATACCAGAATGTGCTGTGGTCAACAAAAACAAATGCTACATGAGATGGGGACATTTTCTAGTTATGTATAAAACGTGATAGATGGTGAATTTATAGACGAGAATACCTAGAGGTTTGCTGTAATCATATGACAGTAAACAAATCGACGCTGCAACGAATTTTGAGTTAAATCTTGTTTTATTTAAAAGTTACTTGTTCATCAAATAACAAGTGTCTGTAACTACAGTGCTATGAAGCCCATGGGGAGGGCCATATCCAAGCCGTTGACTGCAGAAAGCACTGAAGCCCATTTTTCTTTTTCTTAATCATTCCAATTTTATCGGATCCCCCGGAAGGGGCCCCCCAAAGTCATTTTGGGACTCTTACGAACAAACACAAAATCGCGGGACTGACTGTTATAAAAATAAAAAAAGGCGCGACTGAAGTGACATTTTATTTACCAAAAATTAGCTGCGACAAGAAAGTTCCCAAAAGGTACCGGTGCTTTCCCCTACAAGCCTACAGAACGCTAGGAGAAAAACTGTGAAAGGGTCAGCTAGTGGAGCCTAACGCCGGTAGTATGTGTATATCCTTGAATATAAAGTTAAATAGTCCGTGTAATAGAAATATCACCAATACTAAGGAATATATCATACTGGTGATTTAAGTTTCGGAATACTTGTGAAAGTAACAAGGGAAAAGGACAATTAAGCCCCAAGAGCAAAAAAATATTTTCACATTGGAAATTAACTTTGACCGCACTTGGAAATCCAGTTTGTGATAGTTGGAAATTTTTAAGTGAGGTTTTGAATTGGAAAATATTTTTACTCATGGGTCCTTGCTTATTTTTTTCCCAAGTAAGAAAGTAAAATTTGAAAGTAAATTTAAATACCATGGAGGTCAGAAATGCCCTTGAGTTGATGGAGCAAATAAAATCAGAAATAACACAATCAAACTGATCTTGAAGCTGAGCCGAAAAAAAGACAAGCTGAGATTGAAGAGTTGAGGGCAATCCTGATGGACAAGGAAACATAACTGCAAGGTATGGTTGAGGAGAACGAGAATTTGAACATGAAGAATGAGACGAACCAATCAACCCATAAAGAACATGAGCTCAAAAGGGAACTCAAGATTATTAGAGAATAGAAAATCCTATATTGAATAGTAATAAGAAAGATGAAGGACATATAATCTTATGACAACCATAACCAACTAATTTAAACTATATATTTTGGTGGAAAGGATGTTTCAAGTACCTAACAAGATATTAGAGTTTGGTTGTCGATGACTGTGACGACGTTAATGGGACACTCGCACAATAAAGTATATCTTTGGACAACAATAATAACCCTCTTATGGGTAAGTGTTGATCTTATATTGAATATATTGATGAGGATTTTCAGCAAAAGAAAAATGGCATACTATTACTTAGACTACTGTTACTCTAATGTTATTATATATGTTTTGCTCTGTAAATTATGCACCGGCATCCCTATTTCTGAACATACTTGGAAACTTGTGAACAATAACACTCTAATGGACAAGTATTGATCTTATGTTGAAGATATTGATGAGGATTTTCAGGAAAAAAAAAATGGCAACGTGTTGAAGAAGTTTGGGATCTTATGGAAGAAGCCTTGGAAATAGTCATTGTCTAATCTCCTATTACTACTACTGCTATTTACATTGTTACTCTGACGTTATTGCATTTTGCTCTGAAACTTGCATGCGCACCTTCTAAACATACATTGAAAACTTATGATTCATTGTCTAATGAATTAAGCTCTACTCAACCTCTCTTTTTTTAGAACTCGAAAATCAGATCCTAAGTCACTATAAGCAAATTTTTTTCGCCCCTGGTGGTTTTTCCTATTCTTTTTGTGACGGTCATTCTCCCATATTGTTCCACGTAAAACCCAAACTAACTATTTTTTCACCAAGTTTTTAGTAATACAAAATTATCTAGTAGCTTAATCAAAACTAAAATACATGATACAAAGATACTCTATAAATTTAGCTTATCCCTCTAATTTTTTTGCCTTCCATTTAAAAAGAAAATAGAATGAAATCCATATATTTGTATAGAATTTAAAATAAGTCATACTATTTATAATCTATAAGCTACGTAATTTTCTATACTATTTTTATACGTAACATTTATATTAATGGTCATATAATTTTAAGCATCTAATGGCTAACTTTTTCTAAACTAAATAATCCCCTTCTCTTTTTTCTAAATCTCTTCAACCAAACAGAGCGTAAAAAGTTCTCCTTTCATACTTCCGTTGATGATCTCCACTCTCCAATTTCTAGCAAGTAATCATAGCATCGATTATACATTTGGTTGCTAATAGACAATATTTCAAATATCCTCTTTGATAAAACTATATCAACATTGTTCCAAGTTGTTGTCATAATTCTCGTAATTTCCTGCATCGCGTCCTTTTGATATTTCAGGAATACTAATGTACTTGTGTACTTTTTTTCGGCCAAAATGTACGTTCTATACATTTTGTTAACTCAATTTACGGTGGTTTTATGGGAAGTTGGTAATCTTATTGTTTGTATTTTAAGTTTATTTCTTGAACAAAAGATTTTTCACAAAAACATCAATATGTGCTGGAAAGAAAAAAAGACTTCCTGTGGTTATTCCTTGCAACTAATTATAGCAAACTGCGTTGTTCACCTGAGCAGTCACATTTATGTTTTAACTATCGTTAGTTAAGTTGCATTGCCCTTAAAGATGATTTCTTTTACTATTTCTCATTATGGACACAATGAATAGAAAATATAGAGTAGTGGAAGAACTTAATTCAAAATATTCAAAAGATAATCAGTTAGAACTCTAGAGGAACTCGTCTCTAGATTCCTAACTATAATGACACATCATTCCTCACGATCAGATGAGAAAAAAAGAAGAGAAATAGAAAACGAGAGAGAAAAGAGAAAGAGAAATAACTCAGTAAATCCTTACTGAAAAAATCACAATAATATTATTCCATTGCATTACATAGAGGCTTTTATATAGGTAAAACAAGAAAAACCCTAATCCTAAAACAACTGAACATAAATAATCCTAATAGATCTAGAAAATCTAAAATATATATCTAATTATAAAAAATCCTAATAATAAAAACGAAAATTAAAAAAAAATCTGATATATAATCATAATACTATTAGATAATCTCTTAAATTTAAATTTAAGAAATCCCCTAGAAGATATCTAATAGATTTTATTTCTTCTAATGTAAATCTAACTAATAACTTTGACTCCAAGGAAATACAAATTGGAAACCAATGAAATAAATATAAATAAATAAATGAATGAAATTATCTAACAAAAAAAAGATCTAGAATGTGGGTAGCACTTGAGAATCTTTAATGTGCCTCATTGATTTCTATCATTCCCTCTTTCCTTAAAAAGATTTGTCATCGAATCTTTACCACCTTATAATTAATTTAGATGTGCTTCTTTTATTTCGACTTCCATGTATGCTTTTGTTTCTCCATATATCTAAAGATAAAAGTACGAATATTTTTTTTAAATAACTTTTTTTTTCAACACTTCTTTTTCACACTTTTTTTTTTCTTTTCAATGTGCTCTTTGCTTTTTTGCACCTCCTTACAGTAAATCTTTACTGAAAAACTCATAATGATATTATTCCACCATTCTCTGAAGAAAATGTATTACATAGAGGTCTTTATGTAGGCAAAACAAGAAAAACTCTAATCCTAAAACAATTGAACCCAAATAATCATAATAGATATAAAAAATCTAAAAGATATATTTAATTATAAAAAAATCCTAATAATAAAAATGAAAATTCAAAGAAAAATAATAAAATTGATATCTAATACTAATATTATTAGATAATCTCTTAAATTCAAATCTAGGAAATCTTTTACAAGATATCTAATAGATTTTATTTATTCTAATTTAAATCCAACTAATGATTTTGACCCCAAGAAAATACAAATTGGGAGCTAATAAATAAAAATAAATAAATAAATGAAATTATCTAATTAAAAAAAGATCTAGAATTTCCTTAAAAGAGATCATATGGGTATTGTTTGAAAATCTTTAATGTACCTTCTTGATCTCTATCATATTATCTACTGCTTATTAACATAACATTTAGCAATTGAGTGTGAAAATGGATAAGTAGTGTCTTGGCTTACGGGTGCTTGTCATTTTTAAGGGGACTTTTGTCTGAATGATCGCGTAAACAATAGATACAATAACAACAATATTAATCTTATTGTGTAAATAACAAATATCTAGGGATTTTGTCTTTGTCTTCCAGTTTTGTATTTTCCTTTTTCTCTTGATCAGTGACTTGTTATTTTATAATCAATATATATAATAAAATCTACAGCGACAAGTTATAAACATTACAACTAATTTCTCATACTCTGTGCATTGTGAGGGGAAATGTGTGTAAAAGAATGAGGAGTCAACTTTGATAGATTTGATTATGAATTGTTTCTCTGATGACATGCTGCAATGCAAGCATTGTGTTTCATTCGAGGTGTGATTAAATTCATATCTGTGACATTTTTGTCATGTTCAGGAAAGCACGTGGTGTGGGAGCTGCTCGCAAGTTGAGGTCCCACCGAAGAAGGCTGAGGTACGCTGACAAGGCATACAAGAATTCCCATCTGAGGAATGAATGGAAGATTCCGTTTGCTGGATCTTCTCATCCTAAAGGCATTGTTCTTGAAAAAATGTGGGCTTAAAAGGCATTTCTTCCCATCAATTTGACATAGTTTCTTGCAAATTGTTGAACTGACTAACTTTTCAGTGGAATTGAGGTTAAGCAGCCAAACTCTGCCGTTAGAAAGCGTGCTCGAGTGCAGTTGATCAATAGTGGAAAGAAGATTGCAGCCTTTGTGCCCAATGATGGTTACTTGAACTTCATTGAGCAAAATGTAAGTTTTCAAAAGTTAAGATGAACATCAAGAAGAGAGGACTTGTTTTAGTTCCTCTTGCTCCCTTCAGGTTAAAATTGCGTGTTTGTTATGCATGGATGAGGTGCTGATTGCTATCGGAGATATTCCCGGAGTTCGATTCAAGGTTGTGAAGGTATGAGGGGTGTCCCTTTTGGCAGTTTTCAAAGAGAAGAAGGAGATGGCCAGGTCTTGATCAATTTCATTTAGGAATCTTATCTTTGGTTGGGAAGGGTCTTCGATTATTGAATTTAGAAGTTGAATATGATTCTATTTGTATTTGTCGTCCGCCTTGTTAGTTCCTTTCAAGTGTCTGATGTATGTGGAACCTGCTATTTTGCTACATTACCTTTAATTTGGGCTTTAAAATTTCGAAGATCATACTTTGTTTGTTAGTTTTTTGGATGATTTTGGGAGTATAAAAAAGTCTTACTCCCTCTTATCCATATTATAAGACATATTATATAATAAATTTTTGGTCCAAAATATAGGATATTAGATATTTTTTTCTCATTTTACTCATATCTTTAATACTTTATTTCTCTTTATTTATAACTCTCCAATAATAATAGAATAGGGTATTTAATAAGGGTAAAATAGAAAATATGGATATTTTTTGCATTGATTTAAATTAAAAAAATGATTTTCTTAATATATATATATAATTAATATAAAATACATTATAATATGGATAGGAGGGAGTATATTGTTATCGCTCCTTTTCTTATCTCCTCTGTCTTGGGAATTGGGGAACACAGCATCCACCATTTATGTTTATTGCAGCACTTTAGAGTAATTCTCATGTAAAAATTCTGTATTCAACTTCAACCAAGCGATAACCCCGAATGGTTAGATTTCCTAGGATTTGATGTACTATTATTGCTCAGGTATTTGCGATGTGGAAATTGTTGATGTTTCTGACGCAAGTAAAGGCATAATATCTCAAGGGATTTTTGTCTTCCTTCGGAGAGGGGAAATTCTATTAGGCAAATAAAGTGAACTGGATTTTGCTGCTTCAGTACTCTCTCTGGCAGCTTTCAATCGAGTATTTTTCGGTACCCACTACGAAGCTTCATAATGAGATTCCTTATCTGCATACTCTATCTTTGATCTCAAATCTTTCATTACTTGTTTTTGTTTTTCTTTAAAATAATGTATTCCATTACTTTGAAAGTTTGATAATACTCTCTCTACTTTTTTAATATAAGAGGCCCTTTAAATTAAATCATGTAAATTAAGGATAAGAGTTAACATTAATCATTTGTCTTAATATTTTAAAAAATTATAATATTTTTTAAAAACTATTCTTATTAAAATTCTTTATTTTTCCTTTTTTCATGAATTAAATAGAAGTATTTTTTGTAATATATAATAAATACTATGTTGTATTATAAAAATGTTCACATATTTAGGAGTGGAGGGAGTATCAAATTAGATCATTTATTTAAAGAGTGAGATAAAAAAATGTTACTAGTATTATGTATAGAATTCACTTTTCTGTTTTATAATTACATTTGTATAATTATTTACAAAAGAATACAAACAAGTTCCACCAAGTGTTTGGTTTAATCAAAACATAATTGTTGGAAGTTTTGAGTTAAAAATCCTATAAATATAGCCGTATTAACACTAAGTGGCAAAACTTGTCACCTTTTCTTCTAACTCGGTCCAAATTAGTTTAAATTCTGATAAATCCTCCTATTAAAATATGTTAGCTAGGTCTAATATATCGGGTGTGTATATATAGATATAAGAAAAAGAATATCTCAATTAAAAATGAGAGTCACCACCAATAACTCACCCTCTCTCTCTCTATTTTTTTTTTGTAAGTATTAAAAATATTCCTCAATCAATAGTCGAAGTCTAATTCTTCAAAGCATAGATAACTCTCTTTTTAATTGTGCAGCATATTGTTCACTTGTGATGACAAAAGACTTAGATTTAAGTATTATATACTTCCTATATGTGGCAACTGGAGTTTCAAATTTAAAATTTAGAATGATATTTTGCTATCTATCAGTTTTACAATAAGGGTTATAGACTTGGATTTAAGCATTATATACTTCCTGTGAATGTTGGATCAGGTTGAACTTTAAATAGCTCATCTTCGTCATTTTTTTTTCAGAATAATTCATCTTCATCTTGATTTCTTTAGAAAACACCATGTCTCCTAGGATCTAAATATCCTTCGCCAGAGTAAAGATGCATGTGCAGTTTTTTTTTCTTTTAAAATTGTTTTAAAAAAGTATATTTCGTATACAGTTGTTTGAAACCAAGTCTATGACTGAATTTTCATTCCTTGCTCTTATTTTCCCTTCCCCTATCTACACAAAAAAAAAAACACTTTATATATTTTTCCACGCTTAATTTTCAATGACTGAAATAATCTCATTTTTATCAACGCAATTTGTTCTTCTTCTACCCGAAATTCCCAATGTTTAAAATTTCATATTCGATCTCATTCGGGATTAAATTAGACCGTTCGTTTTATAAGGCTTAAAATGAGTTTGATGATATAATTTAAAATTGGGCTCTTATGGAGAGACTAAAGCTCTTAAATCCACATTGGTCAAAAGTAAGTATATATATAGTATAGGTTAAAAATCATGGGTATGAGTTTCGAAGTGTTACTCACATTAAGTGATTTTGTTTAATCTCATAATTATACTTGGCCAAAAAACGAAGAAAAAAATTATAAGCAATACAACTTGCTATTACTAATTAAAATTTATAATTCACTTTTAACTAATTTACATATATCAAGAAAAATATGTATACATAATTAAATTACTTGAACTTTGTAAAATTTATAATAATTTTTTAATATTATTCTCATTAAATTATAGTAAATATTTTTAATTATATCTTTCTTAATATTTTTTTATTATAAATATTTAATGAGGGATAAATATGAAAGTAAATATTTAATACTCACAAAATGAATTATATTTTATATATGTCAATTCTTCTGTAATAGTATAACTTATAATATTCCCTCCAATGACAGTTTTACCTCAATACTATAAAAAAAAATCAAAATCCCCGATATGTTACAAGTTGAAAAATATTTTTCTATATGCTATAATTTAAATTATCTTAATGTCTCAGACACCGAAATATAAGTTTTTAATTTTTTTTTATTAAATGAGATCTCAATGTCCCAGGACCCTCCACTTCCCAGTTCAAAGGGTCATGACCCCTACTCTGCCCCTACTCCCCACACCACCCCCTCCCCCCCCGCCCAACCCTCCCTCCTCGCTCTGCCCCTACTCCCCACAACACCTCCCCCCCCCCCCCCCCCAACCCTCCCTCCTCGCTTTTCCCCACCCCCTTCCCTTTTTTTTTTTTTTTAAATTATATCTATTTTTTTATTTGAAATTTTTATTAATTTTTTTATTTTTTTCAACACACCAAAACAATATAAAAATATATAAATTATATAAAAAATATATTAAATAAAATAAATTAATTATACTAGTAAAATATATTATTGAAATTATATAGATTTTTTTATATTTTGAAAATATATATTTTAGTAAAGTTTTTAATATTATTAAGAAATTTTTTTTATTAATTAAAATTTATATTAATATACAAAATAACTATAAGAGTAGGATATATTACCTTTCCTTCAATATTACTAAAATAATATAAATCTCCCCATATTTTCAAAATATACATTTTAGTCATATTTTAACTCAATTAATGATGTAAATAAGAAGAATAAATGAGAGAGATAAAAAAATATAAAGAAAAAATTATGAGTTAAAAAGCAAGAAAAGATCCAGGAGGGTCTAAAACTTCTCCAAAATTATTTATATTTTGGGAGGGGACCATTTCCTTATTCCTTATAATTTAACTCATATTTTTTTATTTCTCTCCCTTATTCTTCCTATTTACATTATTGATTGGGTTAAAAATTTGAATAAAATGTATATTTTGAAAATATAGGGAGATTTATATTATTTTAGTACTATTAAAGGAATAGTAATATATCCTACTCTTATAGTTATTTTGTATATTAATATAATTTTTAATTATTAAAAAATATATTTTCTTAATAATATTAAAAGTTTTACTAAAATATATGTTTTCAAAATATAAAAAATATATATATATAATTTCAATAATATTGAATAATATATTTTACTAGTATAATTAATTTATTTTATTTAGTATATGTTTTTATATAATTTATATATTTTTATTTATTTTGGTGTGGTTAAAAAAAATTTAAAATAAAAAATATGTATAATTAAAAAAAAAAAAGAGGGAAGGGTGTGTGGAAAAACGAGGAGGGAGGGCTTTTTGTCGGGGGGGGGGGGGGTGTGGGGGGGGAGTATAGCCTGAATCACCCTTAATCTGGGAAGAGGAGCTCAGTGTCAAGCATTCAACAACAAAAAAGATTAAAAATTTATACCTCATTGTTTGAGGCACCGACATCATTTAAGTTATAACATATAAGGAAATATTTTTTAATTTATAACATATTGAGAATTTTATTTTTTTTATAGTATTGAGGTAAAAAAGTCCCCTTAGATCTTAAATGTAAGACATTTTATTCTGATTCTGATCCTAAATATAGCACAATTTATAATATATAATATAGTATTTATTATATATTTTCAAAAAATATATCTATTTAATGTATTTTAGAGAGAGAACAAAAAAAATAAATGAAGGAGTGTTGGAAAAATGTTTTGATTTTTGGAGAAATTGATGTAATTAACTAATTTTAATTCTTATTTTTAATCTGTGTAATTTGATTAAAATGATCTTATATTAAGTATAAGAGAAATAGGAAAGAGGTGGAGTATTTTTTGTTTTAGTGAACATAATTATATAGTTATTTTAGCGACACTTAATTATTGCCTTATCACTTGAGAATTCAAATCATTTGTGTATAATATCTTCAGTCAAACCGGACGGTTCCTAAACTGAAACTTTTTATTCACACTTCTACAAATCATTTCGTTCGAGGGAATTAATTTTTCTTGTTATTAATATATAATAAGCCGTTTCTCATCTCAATTCCTGAAACGATATGTTCTCATCAACTAATTCGAATTACGGTAAAAAAAACTAATTAGACGAAAATGCTACATTGATCTACAAACATTTTAGATATTTTGTAATTATAAACGTGACCGTATAAAATATATATTCGTAGAGAAAAACTATAAGACGTAGGCAAGTGAGTTCTTCACGCCGTCATATTTCTCTTTTTATTACCAATGTAATACTGTATTAATCACTTTAATTAAAATGAAAGTCTTTTGTTTTTTTCCCTACTGATAGCCAGTCACATCTTTTAAAATTGGAAAACATAAGTGTTGTTATTTGGAATGAAGAATAGAATAAAACAAAAAAATTATGAATGAAAAAATATATTTTATATTTTTAATTAAAATATAATAATTATTTTAAATAATAATTAAAATATAATAAATTGGGTGTATAATTTTTTACATAAAAGAAAAAAAAATCTTTTTCAATACTCTTACAAAACAACCTCGGTGCTGTTTGAAGATTTTGACAACCTGTCGTTTCCTGTCCTCTTTCCACTATACTCCCTTCTTTCAATTATTGGAAATTTGTTATGTTTCAAAATATAAAACGCAAAATAAATTTGTTTGGTATGTTTAACTATTTTTTTTAAAGTATTCTTAATTAATATGACTTTTTTTTTCCTAAAAGTAATAGTATAATTTATTTGTATTAATTATATAATATAGAAGTATACTCCAAGACAAATTTTTAAAAACTATTTTATATTGTAGATAAATTTATTATTTTTCTTAATTTGTGTGATTTTATCTTTTATCTTTTATATTAAGAAATAGAGTGACTATAGTAATACACTCCCTCCAGTCCTATATATAGGGTATTTTTCTCTGATCCTGAATATAAGATTCTTTACAATATACGGGATATTATTTATTAAATATTTTAAAAAAATACCCCTATTTAATATATTCAAAAATAAAGAGAGAGAGATTAAATAAGTATAGTTTTGGAAAAATATTGAGATTTTTAAAGAAATTGAGATAGTTAATTGATTTTAATTCCAATTCTTAATCCACATAATTCGGTTAAAAGAGTCTTATATTAAAGATAAAAGAGAGTAATATTCTTCTAGTAAATTTGAACTCTTCAAAAATTAACCAAAATCTCGATGCCCACACTCTAAATTCAATTCTCTTTTAAAATAAGTCTAATGAAGCCATCATTGATGACAGACATAATTACTCCCTTTAAATCTTAATGTAAGCAACCTTTAATTAATTCATTGAAATTAAGAAAAATTTATTAAAACACTAAAATTATCTTAAAATTGATATGATTGCTATTCTTATTCCTAAAAAATATACTACAAATTCAAATAATTCACTCTCTCTCTTACTCATAAATAAGAATATTTTAAAAATAAAGCATTTAATACTCCAAAAACTTATGAAATGTGACTTATATTTAGGATCATAAAAAGCTTTTAGAATGTGACTAATAAAGATGACCAGTCGAGGAAGTATAAGAGAATTTTGGAACTCTTTATTTGTTCCAAAATATAAGAAACAATAAAATTTGTAGAGTAATTAATATCATTTTCTTTTTATACTCTTGAGTAATCAAAACTGTATTAATAATTACCAATAATTAAATAGTCTCGCTCTAGATTTTTAATGCGGGTAATTCTAAAAAAAATAAAACTGTAGCATAATTAATGAGTTTAATTATTAAAATTTTTTTATACTAATAACATAGTTATTTGTTTTTGGTTTAAATTTACTTTCGATCTCTTAATTTTGAAAGATATGTCACTTTAATTCTTTAATTTTATTTAGTTTCATTATAATGTTATAACTTTTAAAATGTAGTAAAAAACTGCCTAATGTTAACACCATTAATAATTTAACTATAAATGATGATTTGACATATCTAAAAGAAAACTAATTAAAATTATTTTATATTTATTGATTTTATAATTAAAATAATTAGTACAAATTTTTATAATTCTAATTAAAATAATTTAAAATATTATAATAAATATTTATAACTTTAAAATTAAAATCTAAATTAAATTACCTAGATAATTATAAAATTTTAAAATAAAACCTAATTTTAAAATAAATAATTATTTCACAGCCTTACCGATAATAATAAATTAAAAAAAATAGTTCATAAAAAATTTAAAAATAAATAAATATAAGTTAAATTATGTCTTTCATCATAGTTATTTTTTATAATTATTAATGTGAGAGACTCAAATCAGTTTGATGATGCAATTTTTAGTTTATTTATTCATTAATTTTTAAGTTATAGTTTTTAATTTTAAGGCATTAAAATAATAATTTATTTTAAAGTTTGGTTTTATTTTAATATTGTATATTTATTTTGATGATGTAATTTAGATTTTATTTTATAGATGATAATTATTTATTATAAGAATTTAAAATTATTTTAATTATAATTATAAGATTTTTTGCCCAATTGTTATAATTATAATAATTATAATATTAATAAATATATAATACCATTAATTATTTATCTTTTAAATATGTCAAATCATTTATGATTAAATTATTTAAAGGTGTTAACAACTAGGATGTATCTAACTATATCTTAAAAATTAAAGAATTATAATACAACTAAATAAAATTAAAAGATTAAAATAAAATATGTCTTAAAAGTTAAGAAATTAAAAAGAGACTTTAACCTTTATTTTTTATAGTTGGAGACTAAGAGAGTAATTAATTTGTTGAATTAGATAATCAGACTCATCTAATCCATTGGTTTTCTACGGAGAGGGGGAGAGGGACTTGGTTGAAAATGATGGCGGGTCGTTCACTCTTTCCAAAATTTGAAAGAAATTCAAACCAGGATCCACCAATGGGGTTCATTTGTCATTGATTCGAATGGCAAATTCAAATTATTTTCAAACTGATTACTGACTGTTTTCTCACGCCCAGATCCTAACATAGATTTGGTCTGCCAACAAGGACAAAAATCCTTACCGAAGTTGGTGCACATGCTTCACTGAAATTTCTAACACTTTGGGGACACGAGAAATTCTCTATACCTCATCTTCCTCTTCATTATTCTCTTTGATCTTTTTTTTATTAATTATATTTTAAAATTTGTTATGGTCCTTAATATAAATTATTTTTTATAAATTTTTAAAATATTAATTATTTTATTTAATTATGAAAAATAATATAAATTATTTAAATTTATAATATTTATTAAAAGATAAAAATAAAAAATATATTAATTTTAAAATAATTTAAATAATATAATAATTTTTTTTAATTTTAATAAATTAATTAAAAATAATTTATATTAAGAATAATGGGAAGTCCCGTATTTCTATTTTTTTTCAGGTGATTTAATAATACATAATTGTTATATACATGTTCTCAGATTCTGGCTGGTCAGACCAAGACGCAATCATGCAGAATATCTCGAAAACACCGCTGCATTTAAAACGCAGAGCAGCTGAAAATATCGATTCCAACTGATCAGAGAGTTCAGACTCAGACTGCAATATTAAACCTATGAAACATCACTCTCATTCCTTCTCTCTCGGTTCTTTTTGTCAAATAGGGAAATGATGCTTCATCTACTTCTCTCCAACTTCCTTGACTATGATAAAGAAACAAAACAAATCTGAAATTTCATTAGTCTATTAACCAGTAGAAAAGGTTAAAAAAATTAACAATTGATTAAGTGGGAAAATTTAAAATCAAACCAAAAAAGGAGGCAAACAAGAAGACAAGATTTGATTCAGAACCCGAGGAATATTGAAAGTTTAAAGACTGATCTATTCCTAGTCAAACATGAGAGCAAATCATCACGGCCTCCTGATTCTTCTCCCTTGGAATTTTTTACATTAGGGGACTGTTGAGAAGCCCATGCCAAGATGTCGTGAGACCATTCCAATTTGCTCTTCCTGAATCAATTTCACCCATGTTTGTGTCTCCATTAAGCTGCCACGGAAGACCCCACAAAACCTTGGTGCCGCCTTGTTCTCTGCCATTTTCTTGCTTCAAGGTAGCGACAGTGACTGCTTGAGTAGGGGCATTACTCACTTCTTGATGAAATGGAAACATCATCTCTCCACTAACCCCAGTAATCCCACAAGCATTATTATTATTACTTCCATTATCCACTTCGCCCAAGTCCCCATTTCCATACCCATAGTACAGATTCTGAAGATTATTATTTTGTGTTTCAAGAAACCCACTACGAAGTGCTTCTAGAAATCCAGCGTTTGTGGAAGAGACGTTGCCAAGAGAATTCCCCAGAACAGAAAAATCGCGGTCATCAAAACCCAATTGCCCGCAAGATTGCTTTTGGAGCCTAGCCAATGCAAGAGTGAGTTCGTTGGGGTCATAAGATAATGGAGGGAGGGTAGTGATGAGTGGGTTGGAATTGGGTGGGAGTGATTGATCCACAGCCCTTTTTGCTGATGATGAAGAAGAGGACGAGGACCTTTTATTCTTCCTGCACCCTCCACCCACTGGAACATTCCTCAGAGTTCCTCCTTTGGTCCAATATCTCCTGCAAGACTTGCAGAAATATCTTGGCTGGGAGAGACTGTAGTTGTTGTAGTAACAGAATTTAGTGTTGGTAGAGTCACATCTTGGACATTTCAGGGCTTGTTCTGGCTGAGGTCTTGGCTTTCTCTCTTGATTCTGCGCCTTTGAACAAGCTAACATGTTCTCCAGTGACTGGTTAGACATTTGCTGTGAGGTTAATCGAAAAAAGATCATCACAATGAAATTAGAAATTAATGCATCTTTGAATCTCAGTTTAATTTGAGTGTTATATACGGACATATAGTCAGAAAGGTAAAGTTAAGGTCACCGGCCTGCCTCTTTTAGGAAAAGGAGATAGAAGGAGATCCAAGACGTGCAGATTGATCTTTAAATTATCTCCAAAAGAAGAAGAAGAAGAAGAAGAAGCATAAATTCCTCTAAATTTTTAGTTCTAACTAATTTCTTTAAGCTTTGTTCAAACTTCGGAAAGATTTAGATGGGAATGTTTGCCCTAACTTGAGAGGTCAGAAAGAAATATATTATGTGCAACAGATAAATCAGAGAGCCAGAACTACGATATATATATACATATAGTAATAGTTATTCCAAAAGTTTCATATAAGGGGTGAGAAAAATCAAATCTCTGAGAAGGTCATCCATTCATCCTTGAGATTATAGATGTTGAGCAAGAAGTAGAAGCAAAACAAGGTAAAATAATAAGTGAGACGAAATATAGCAGGGAATGAAAGTGGAAGGGGAAAGGCACAAATTTAAAAGAGGCGTGCGTGTGTAATGGGTAGAGATCATCCATCCTACCTGGTGTTGTCCACTTGAAGAATCCATCCATACAAGCAGTGATCAGCTGGAACGAGGAGCTTCTTGTATAAGGAGATATGGCGTTTCTGTGCTCAAGTTGTAGAGAGAGAGAGAGATAGTGACGCAAAGTGAGGTAATAGGAACCAGAGGCGGAGATAGATATACAAAGAAGGCTGGAGGGGAGTTGAGAGAAAGTAATGATGGCGCTTACCGTACGAGATGATGGATGAGGTTGGCTTGCACGCAGAGAAAGCATTAACGAAATTGAAGTCCCCAAATCTCTCCTGTGCAATGGTTTCATATATATTTATCTTCATTTCACACCAAGCGGCAACACCCCCCCCCCCCTGTGGGTGGCAGATGGATCCCACTCTTGCGTGGATTCAACTATTAGTGGGGTCCACCTCACATCCTCCCACTCCACTATTTCCCCTCTTTGTCCTCTCCCACATCCCCAAAACCTCTACGATGATTTTCTCAGCCCCAAGGGCAAGACGCAATCCATCAGGCATCAATCTCTCGTGTGCTCCATTTCCCGTGTACTCTCTCTCTCTCTCTCTATGTATATATTCACTTCACCTTTGGAGACGGCTAACTTCTACCAGTTCCTTTTTTTTTTATTTGTGGATTAAGGAATCACTCCCTCTTCTCTTATTTTATAATATAAGGTGAAATATAATAGTTTGTTATTTTTACTTATAATTTATTATATTATTAGTATTATAATTTATATTATATTTAATAAAATAAGTTAAATTAATAGGAATAAAATTTAAAATTTTAGATTATTTTAGAAAGTTTAAAGATGTAATAAAAGTTTTCTTATACATAAAATTTCTCTTATTACCTTATAATATGAAATGAAAAAAATAAGTCATAGTGTAAGAAATATATAATTAATATATTAAATTTTTTTTAAATGTTTTAATATGCCCTTTAATAAATGGATAAGTAAAAAAATAATTAATGATCTTTTTTATTTAAAAAAATTAAATAAGTGTGTAATTGGAGATGTAATTATTAATATGAAATTTGAAAATAACAATTAAACAAAAAAATTATTTTTTGAAAAGTGACTGTTAAAAGAACGGATGGAGTACTATTTTTTTATTATTTTTCACATATATATTATTTAAAATTTAATATATATATATATATATATTATGAAAATTTTAATTTCAATTCAATTTTTATAAATTAATAATTTACGAAATATGTATTTCTGAAATATATTTATTTTAAAAATTAGATACATTTTCTCTTATATTTAAATTAACACAATTAAAAAAAATGAATTCTATTATTTATTCATAACATGAAAAATATATAATTAAGTATAAATTTTATATTTAATTAATAAGAATATAAATTTTATAACAAAACTTTAATTCATAAATAGTTGAGGTCGTTTTTTGCTATTATAAAAAAAATTGAGACAATTACATAATGCTGGATTGAATGATTTGGCGGAGGGGAAGAAAAACAGAGATTTGGTAGAGAGGAAGAGGGAAAGAGGGGTGGTTTTGGCTGGATATGGGAAGAATGGAAGGGTGGGACCCACGGAAGAAACGAGGCAAGGATCTGATAGTGATGGAAGAATTGTCGCGGTTTGTGGAATGGTTTGGATGATGTGAATTCCTAATGATTCTTCACGACAGAGCCCCGGGCTCACCTTTTGACAGCGACATCACTTCCCCCTAATTCATAATATATTTTCACTTCCTTTCTTAATTAATTTCTTTCCCTCATCATATTCCTCCCCAATTTTATTATTATTATTATTGTTGTTGTTCTTCTTTTCAGTAAACAATAAATAAAACTACTCAACTTAATCATTAAATTATATTCTATTTAATCCCCCCCAAAAAAAAGGAAAAGAAAAACTCCAGTAAAAATAGTCCAATTTTAGTAGAATGAAAACATATATGCGGTGAATATATCATTTCATTAGTAATAGTAATAGTAATTTGGGTTGATTTCGGGGAGGGTGTACGTGGTCCCTCACCCTCTTCATTACCATCAATTATAATGTGTGCATTCTTACTCTGACTAGTCTCTTCAACTTCCACTAATACCCTTATTCTCTCCCTCTCTCTTTCCTCCAAATTAAGTACCTACCCACATTTCTCTCTTCAGTTTATACTACTAGCTAGACCTAGTATAATACTAATTATTTTTATTTTTAAATACTCTAGGATTTGATTATATAAATCTACTTGTGGTCGGGCAGGCAGCTTCACGAGCAGTTAAAATTAAAAGAGATCAATTCCGGTTTTATTGATTACTATTATTAACATTAAAAAGTGAAATTATTAATTTAAGTATATTTATTTAAAAGCTTGCTATATACTTTTTTTCAGTCATATATATAGAATATTTTATCTCGATTTTAAATATAAAACTCTTTACAAAATATGAGATAGTATTTATTATATATTTTTAAAAAATATCCCTATTTAATGTATCTAAAGAAAAAAAGAGAAAAATTAAATAAGGATAGTTTTAGAAAAATATTAAAATTTTTAAAAATTTTAATATAATTAATTAATTTTAATTCTAATTATTTATTTATATGATTTAATTAAAAGTATCTTAAATAAAAAATAAAAGAAAATAGTTGTAGTAGTAGTATCTATCAACGGGAAGGATATATAGGGATATTAATTAATGGCATGCAGTGTTTCTGAGAAATGAAATATTACCCCCTCTTATTCTTAATATAATCTCTTATTCTTAATATAAGATATTTTTAATTAAATTATGTGAATTAAAAATTAGAATTAAAACTAATTAATTATCTTAATTTTTCTAAAAATTTTAATATTTTTTTAAAATTATTCTTATTTAATTTCTTTATTTCTCTTTAGATATATTAAATAGAAATATTTTTTAAAAAATATATAATAAATATTATTTTATATATAATAAAAAATTTTATATTTAAAATCAGAATAATAGGGTAATAGATATTATATATAGAAGTGGAGGTACTAGTAAGCATCCACCGAGGAATGATTGAATGACAGTTACCATCATCTGGCAATGCAGAATGATTAATTTCGTCTTATTGCTGTTCCTTATTTTGATCTGATTATTCTCACTCACACATACTGTTTTGTCGTTTTGCTGTTGCCAAAAAGCACTCTCCTTTTTGACTCATGATTTAATTGATATTTAATCCTAAAGCTAACCAGCACACGTTACTACTACTTAAATCAAATTTTAGTTGCCCATTTTATCCCATCTCACGTCCATTCTCTTTCATTATTTGACCTTTAAACGTATGGCATAAATTTACATGGTATACATATCATAATATATATTGTAGATATATTAGGACTGATTCACATTATTTCACATCAATTTCTGTCAATACTAAAAGTAAGAAATTGTATGAGAAAATGAAAACGTAGCTGAGCTGACAATGAGGTTCAATTATTTAAATAAATATCAGTTCGTACGGTATTGTGCTAGCTGTGGAAAATAATATATATATATATATGTACCATTTTTTTTTGAAGAATATGACCTCGTAACGACTAGCTCACCTCCAAAACTCCATTATCGTTCATAACCAATTAAGTATGAACCCATGTACTAATTGTGGGAAAGGAATGCCTGACATTGACGGAGGATAATGGAGTTGATGATAGATGATTGGAGGGAGCAAAAATATGTGATGGGCCATGGATTGTAGGGTGGGGTCTCGAGCATGAACATCATAGAGCTCTGTCATGTTTGGTTGACTAGTCAAACATATGTACCAGTCAAAGAAACACGGTGAAATGAATGGAAGGGAAAGTAAAATAAAATATATATATATATATAAATATAAATATAAATATAATAGTAGGGTAAAGCAAGCAATGGGAACTGTGCCCAACATGCCAAGCCAAGGCATACAATATATACGGTGATGTTGTTTGTATTAGCATATCTGTGAAGAAAAGAATCTGATGTTTCCCACTTCCCACTTCTTTTTCTTCCACATAGAATCTTTGTCTCTTTGGTTGGAGTTGATATCTCCTCATTTGATTTCCTGTGCTGGTCTTGGTGTAATCTGGAAACCTTTCATGATTCCCAAGTTGGATACATCTGACGGGATTCACGTTTCAATATGAATGGGCCAAAATATTATTATGGTTCAATCTTTGTAAAGATGGTAGTTTGAATTTCACTATTAATTTAAAAGTTTTGTCAGTGAACTATACGTAAATACATCTACAAACGTTTTTTTCTTCAGCCTGCATAGACCCCAATGAGCTCTGAACCCAACTTATCTAGTTTTTTCTAAAAAAATAAACCTAACGGTCATGTATGAAAGAATAAAAACAAATATAAACTATATGTGTTAATATTTTTTTTGTTGGTGAAATAAACTATATGTTAATTAGTATAATTCAATTTGCATAGACGTCTCAATTCTCCAGCCATTATAAAGCATGTATTTGCTTACAAAATCACAATTCATCTATATATGCCAAATATAAACAACTGTTGTTGGATTTGTTGTCAATAAATATTTAGCACATGTGGTGGTATGAAAGTTTCAAAACTTAAATGAATATATAAATGTGATTCCTATGGTCTTAAATATAGGGTATTTTGCCTTTATTCTAAATATATGATTCATTGGTGTTGCCCTTTGTGTGTCCTTGAGATGCCTTTTATAGTTTATTTCCACTTCCCTTAAGTCCTACAATGCTTCCTTGATCTTCATCACACTGGCGAGTATGTCTCCCATTTCCGCATTGTGGGTACTTGGCACTAAAATATTTCATTTAAAAGCCTATTTTACACCGAATTGGACTTAAAACCCTACTGAACTTGGCCCACTAATATTCAGTGCCAACAATTGGATTTTTCATGTGAATTTAATTTTTTTTATAAAAGTTAATAAGTATTTAATATTTTTTTAATTTTATATATAAGTATTTAATATTTTTTTAATTTTATAAATAAGAATAAAATTAAAAAAATATTAAATACTTATTAACTTTTATAAAATAATTTATTTGTTCAAACTTTAATTTTCTAAAACTTGACTTTATATTTTGAGGCGGATGGAGCAACGTGACTGTCCTAACTCATCCAAATCACTGAAACAGAAATAGAATATAAGTATGAAAGGAAAATGGTTGTTGGGGGCGTGTAAAAGGGGAGGGCAGAGAAGATCAGGCGAGGGATATGGTCGGTGACAGGTGGGGCCCATGACAGATGAGGTAGGGACACGTGGCATGAGGAATGCGGCTATGAGGATTAAGACGAATATTTCAGTTTGCGAGGAAAGAACAAAGGCGCAGTAGATTGAATTGAATTGATGGATACTATACTTGTACCAGTGGGCAGTAGCAAATAGACCAAACTAATAATAATAGTAATAGTATTAAAAATTCTACTGGTTGTCATTCTTGGCTGGATGTGGACCCTTTTGTGGCCTATCAGTGGGGTCTCACTGTCTTCTCAACCCTCGAGTAAAGCAAAGCATCCTTCTGCATGCTCCTCGAAGAAAAAGATAATCGAGAATCTAGATGAAAAAATATTTTTAAATTAAGATTTTTTTGAAAAATTTTTATTCACTATGAGCTGAATAGTCATTTTATGTAAACTAAATTCCTAATTAATAATCTTCATTTAAAAATATTTTTTCTTTCATGTCCTCAATTGCCTCCCTCCTTCAACTTCCAATATTAATCATTCTCCTTGGCTTTTTCTTTTTTCTTGTTTTAGATAATAGATAAATAAGGATATTATTAATATTTTACAGATAGTAACTTGAGGTTGAGTTATGGATATATATTTGAGTGCATGAACCAAAATCATCCACATCACTCAGTCACTGAAATACTTTTTTCGATTCAAAATATAATAAATTTTTTTAAAATTTTTTTTGATCTAAAATATAAAGTGTTACTCTCTTTAATCTTTGATATAAGATCATTTTAATTGAATCATGTGAATTAAGAATTAAAATTAAAACTAATTAACTACCTCGATTTCTCCAAAAATTTCAATATTTTTATAAAATTACTCTTATTTAATCTCTTTCTCTTTGAATACATTAAATAGGGATATTTTTTAAAAATGTATAATAAATATTACCTCATATATTGTAAAAAGTCTTATATTTAGAATCAGAATAAAAGATCTTATATATAGAAGTGGAGAGAGTATGTAATATTTAGTAGTAATTTATCTTTTTTTCTCCTATTCATTAATGATCAGTCTCATAATTTATAATTAAAAAAATAAAAATAACTTTAATTATTAGTAATTAATAAGAATAAGAATAAAATATTAATTTTAAAAAAAAATTTAAGAAGATAATCATATTTTTTTAATATATATAAAATAGTTAAAATTTTTTTATATTTTATACAAGATAGAGAGTATATGTGTTTGTTTAAGGATTAGATGGCGTTGGTGAACATTGGTAGGTTTACTCTAGATAGAGAGAGTGCGGGATGGATAGGTGACATGTCACATGGACAAGATGGTGAAGGTGAAACGGCATGATGATTGTGCGATCCAAGAAGAAGGAATCATGAACATGATTGCCTGCTTGTAACGGGGATTTCATAGTAGAGAACGGGGTTATTATAATTGTGAACCTTCATCAAATCAATATCCGTTATTCCCAGCCGTGAACTTCACGGCTCCAATTTGGTTACCGATTTTTCCAACGTGATAAATGCAAAGCACTGGGCCCCTGCGGCCATCCGTGTCCGCGTTTATGATTCGGACAAAAAAAAAATTTATAATTATAAGTCACTATTTTACCTTAATTCTAATTATAAAATTTTTGATAATATTAGAAATAATATTTATTATATATTTTTAGTTAAAATATTTAACCAATTTTAATTCTGATTCATAATTTACGTAATTTAATATAAAATAATTTTATATTAAAAATAAAATAAATATTATTTCATTCTACTAAATTAGATATTTTATTTTATTTTTTTATTTTTCTGTTATACTCCACCATGCATGTATGTGCCCATTAATCTATATATAATTTTACTTTGATTTCAACAATTAAATTATTTATTATACATGAGTTAGTAATTTTATATTTCTTAATAAAATATTTATTTATTGGAAAAACTATTTTTATTTTTTATCACTTGCTTCAATACGGAATTCTTAAAATCCACTAATCCTTTTATGAAAAGATTCTATTAAGAATTAAGCGTGAATAATTTTTTTTTATTTCATTAACTTCTTAAAACTATTTTTTTAAAATGACAAATTAATTATAATTCACGTAAGCTTGCTTATACCCTCTCCCGTTCTTAATGTAAGTCACTTCTAATTAACTCATCAAAATCAAGAAAAATTTATTATATCATTAAAATTATCTTAAAATTAATATATTTTTCATTTTTATCTTCTAATAAATACTACAAATTCAAACAATCCACATTCTCTCTCATGATTAAATAAGAGCATTTTGAAAACAAAGTAATTAATGCTCAAAAAACTCATAGAAGATGATTTACATTTAGGATCATAAAAAGCTTCTAGAATGTGAATAATAAAAATGATCGGAGGGAGTATATTTAAGAATATATTTATAAGAGAGATAAATGTCACTTGGAAATTGATTGCATATCTTCAACACCAAATATAAAATCACCAAATCCAAGATGAGAAGGAAAGAAACAAAAAAGGAACTATTGTTCATCATTAAGATTTGGTAACCCACATGTTCGTGATTAGTGGCGCAAATCCAATCAATTACATGCACCAATAGATTCACTCTCTCACTATAGAATTTACAATTCAATGTGATTGTGAATGCCAATAAATTAGCACATATAATTAATAATGCAATATGCGTCGGTCCAACTCGCCCGCCACATTCGTTTAGTTGCGGCACAGTTCAAAATTTGTGAGCAAAGCAAGCATGCGTGTATTGTCCATTTGCCCCCATACTTTAGCATATAGAGTAAAAGTACTTTATATTTAAGTAACATAACAAAAGAATTTTGGAAAGGTTTTTATGGAATTATTATTTTCAAGTCTGATGCATACAAGCCTTACTCGCATCTTTATCATTTCGTTTTCAAAATCTTTATTCAGATTTCCAATGCTTCACTTTCTTTCTTATCTCTCTTGTAGTAATATATTCCATTGATTTTTTTTTAAAAAAATAAACTGTTCTCAAAAGCTATATGTGTACAAATTAAGAAAGTGATTAAATATTTTTAATTGTAATATAATCTAATGATATTTGATTAAAATACCCTCATATCAAAATATTACAGAACTTGAGCTCTACTTATCATTATTTTAATCAACAAGCGTGATAAAATGGATATAAAAAAAAATTAATAGTTCATTAAAATTTTAAAGTTTTAAATTGAGAATTATTTTATAATCAAGATAGCAAAAACATTAGATAACGTTCTAATTACAATACTACTTTGTCCGTTGCTTGCTGACGCTTGTTGCTTACGAGCTATCCATACATATAATTGTAAACTTATTATTTAGGCGATATATATTAATTATATAAAAAATGAACGCACGGTCATTAATCATTTAGACTTAAAACACATGAATTGAAGTCAGATTCTTAATTCACTCCAAAATGGTGATTGGTATATTAAATTAAATATATGGAAAAAGCTGATCTCCCCAAGGCCTAAGGTGTAAAGTAATCAAAGGTATGAGACATATCCCATCTACTTAAATTTTGAGTCTTGCAGTAATTGGGAGTACCATCCCTCCTTCCCTTTTTCGTTCATCAAAAAATATATTTACACACATTCTATGTTAAAGTCTATGATATATAAATTTTGAATAAATATTTAGGAAATTCAGATATCCATTTATCAGATATTACTTGACAAATTTTTAAAAGGAAATAAACGTGGTCTTTCTGAAATTGTAAATTTAAGTTTTTCTTGTCGTTTTTTGAAGAAAAACCTTCGTACATCGTTTTGGCATGAACAAAAGATATTATGGTGATGTTTGTTTTGTTGAGCAACATTTCAGATCAAAATTTAGTGCCTGTCTGGTTCATTTAAAAAAAAAAACCATGATTAGTAATGATTTTCTATAAAAAGATGTGTTTGACCAAACACAAACTATTTTTTTTAAAAATAAAAAGTGAGTTAAATTGTGATTTTAGAAAATGAGGGAAAATATTACTTTTCCTTTAACAAAACATTGGTTTTGAAAAAGGAAAAACAAATTTATTCTATATTATATATTTAAAAGTACTTTTAACTCTTATCATTTAAATAAATTTTTTATCATGTTTATTTTTACAAAAAGAATATTCAAATATAATAATTTATAATAAATTTACTTTATCTAAATTTTATTTTTACAAACTTTATTTATTCTAACTTATTTTTGTAAAACTAAAAATCAAACGGATCCTTACTTCTACGTTACGCCGGCCTATGGAGCATGATAAAAAATATTTGGGCTTCATAAGCGCTTTAAGTTTATGGTACTAATGGCAGAAAAAACAGTTTATGGTACTGTACCATGGGCATGTAATGTTCATGGGAGCTTCTTGTTGGGCCCAGAAGGAGGATGAAGAGTATTCCTGGATTGGGACCTGGGGTTACGCCAGGTGTCGGTGGAATACACACATGTTTTAAGCACCGCCATGCTCGCCATGAAAAACTTGCACGTGACGATGATTGACTCGCCCAGTGAGTGCAAATGGATAATCCTATGCGTCTCTACTTCTAGACGCCGCTCCTGAACCTATATGGGCCCTGATGCGCCCAACTATCCATCGTTTTCTGTTCTCTCTTGGGCTTGAGCCCTCATTTCATATTTGTTATTAAAAAACGAAATGGAAGATGAACCACAACTCTTGTATATAAAAAAGGAAAAACCACAACTCTCAGAAATTAAATAAATAGTTCAAGGTTTACTTTCCAGCATTTATGTCTAGAACAAAATTATTTAGGAGATGTCTTTATTTTACTTGGGGGAGATTTACTCCTAAAGAATTAAAAAGAAGAAGGAGGAGGAGGAGGAGGAGGAGGATGAGTCAAGTCAACAAAATAAAAAACCAGTAATGAAATCAAAGTCGAACATATGTATGAAACAACTCATCCATGATAATAGAAGAGCATATGTGTTGTTCATCTCTAGATTTAAAGCGTTCATAATAAAATTACACAGTTGACATTTCATTACATGTTATTCTCAATATTTTAATAGGTGTATAATGTAAAATAAAAATAATGTTATTAAATACTGCTTTTTTTTTTAAAAAAAATGAAGTTTTAACTTAAAAATAAAAAAAATATGTACTAAACTATCCAAATTAAATCTTAACAATTTATGGATCTCATCTTAAAGATGAGCATATCATGCTTCTAATTTAAACACCAGCATCTACAACGCTGTCATTCCTAACCACACGGCACAAATTTTCCTCCATTTGACAATATAGTGTTGCTACCTATCTTGAATTTTTTAGTAACCTTAAAAAAAAAACCATTTATAGCATTCAGCCATTTCAACCATTTTGTATGATAATTGAAATTTTAATTTTAAATCGAATCATTATTAGACTTGTAATACTGGTAGAACTAACAGATGAAGGAGTCAATTGCTATCTAGTTTGATGAAGAAAGAAGATATTATGATCGAATACAGAACTTAAAATAAGTATAACTAACAAAAATGACGGAGAACAAAATAATAAGTAAGGTGGGTTCAGTAGTAAAACATTCAAGAGATTAGTTAAAACTGGGTTTTCAATAGAGTTATGCTGATATCAGTGGCAAAGTAGAAAGAAAAAAATTCTTACATTCTCAGTTTTTCAATATAGCCATTCATTGATAAAGGTTTCTTCATCTATTTTAAGGAGCCGATTTTTTTTTTTCATTTTTCCTTTTTCTCTTATTTATTAAACATAGTCATGTCTGTATAGCTCAAGGTACTTTAATTACAAGCATATTGCTGGCAGGTTTGATTAATCCATGGTATAGTTATTTTCATTGCCTTCAATTGTTACATTAACTTTTCATTGATTCAGAATGGTGTTTACACTATTTTGCTACAAATCTCATGCTTTTGTTGCTTTTATTTTTCCCCGTATTGTTGGCCAAAAGGAATTATAAGAGGGAAAGATGGAATGGGATGGAATCAAGGTATCCAATCTCGAACCTGCAGCATTATGGAATGTTGGCTTAGAACACACCAGAGAGCCACAGGAAATTATGAATATCATGCAAAAAATATGTGATTTTTTCTTTGAAAAAGACAATTGAATTGAATAAATTGAAAATGCGTGATTTTATCATTATTATCGGTGTTGTTATTATTATTATTTGGGGGAATTAGATATTAGGATTAAACTCTTGAATTAATTAAAATTAGGACCACTTATTCATTTAATTACAATAAAGGTCTAAATATTTTTAAATAAAATAAAAAAATTGTGAGATTATCAAAATATCCTTGAAATTAATCTTTACCTCTCTCATCATTGTCAACCGTTGGTCAATGACCACCAATGACCGGTCAACACCGGTCATTTTGTAATTTCTTATTTATATTTTACAACTCTTCTATTCTGATTCTGTAATTTGTTTTTTAAACTTTAACATGGAGTAATTGAATTTTAACTTTATAAGTATCAAATTGACTTCAAAGATTTATAATTTCCTAGTTACATTTTGCATATTCCATTTTTTGATTTTGCACTTTATTTTTTGAATTTTAACATAGAGCAATCGGATTTTATCTTTATAAGTATCAAATTGGGTCCAAATATTTGCAATTTCTTACTCACATTTTGTAACTTTTATGTTTTGATTTTACAACTTATTTTTTGAATTTTAATATGGAGCGATCGGATTTTAACTTTATAAGTATCAAATTAGGTCATGGTATTTATAACTTTTTATTCACATTTTACAACATTTTTGTTTTGATTTTTCAACTTATTTACATAATTTAACATTAAGTAATCATATTTTAATCATATTAGAATTAAAATAACTCCAAGAATTTATAATTTTTTACTCATATTTTGTAATTTCCTTATTCTAATTTTACAACTTATAAATAATTATCATTAATTGATCACCAGTGACTATTAACCGCCGTTGACTGGTCACCGATGACCATTTGACTATGGTAATCAGTTAGTCAACTATTGATCAACGATGACTATTGACCGACAATCGACGATGATGAGAAGGTGCAAGTTAGTTTTAAGAGCATTTTGGTAATCTCACAATTTTTAATTTTATTTAAAATTATTTAATCTTTAATGGTAATTAAATAAATAGTTGATCATAATTTTTAATTAATTCATGATCTTAATCCTAATATATAATTTCCCTTGTTATTGTTATTATTGTTATTATTGGCTCAACTTGAAAGCATATGAACTAACATACTATCTTCCGAGTGAGCCTTGGCGGCATTCGAACAACATTTTTGCACAACACCGAACGCGAAGACTGGCGATCATGCAGAATCAAGGGGTCCCGAGGCCCGCCAAACAAAACAGATTCTGAAATTTCGATTCTGTACGGTCAAGTGTGAACACAGAAGGGGCCGAAGCTGTTAGCTCCAATGGCGGCCTCTATGGCAGCATCACGATTATCCCATTTCCCTTATCATGCTATCCGTCGTCAATCTTCACCGGCAGATATCGCACCGCTAACCACCTTCAAACAGTACGAGTCTCATCCGAAACGCTACCGTAGCCTTTCCATTCGAGTTTTACTTCAGGGAGAGAACGAACTGAACAAGAACCCCCAAGCCTTCGATTTGCGAAGCGCTGATGAATTCCCAAGCGACGTCGTCTCCAAAGACATGCTGGCCCTTCCGCGTATGAATTTCATCATTCCTCCATCTTGTTTTTTTGTCTGTGGGAATTCGATGAGGGGTTTTGAAACATTTCGGGATTTTGTGATTTATTCCAGGGCCATTGTCTTCAGCTCAGTTCTCTGGTTCAGTTTCTGATGGATCTCGCCTTCGCGTGGGATACCAGGTAATTGAGCAATTATATCGGAGAAATACGGTTTTGTAACTTTTTCTTACGTTTGCCCTCATCTATCTGAATCTCTATTTCATTAGTTATATTTTTTATTTACTATTTCTATACTTAAATCTTGCAATTTCAGGGAGTTCGTGGCGCTTACAGCGAGTCAGCCGCACAGAAGGCCTACCCAAATTGTGAAGCAGTGCCTTGCGACGAATTTGACACCGCTTTTGAAGTATAATTTTAAACTAGTTTCCGTCTATCGTCTATCGTCATATTGTCTCTTTCTAAGCATCTGATCCAATCACTATGCTTACTGATTAAAATTTATTTACTCTTAAGTCCTAATGATGATATCAGTGGTATTAGTTTTTTTACTTCTACGTAAACGTTTTATATCCCAATCTTGTCCAGAATTAATAGTAATATATTTTCATCCTTCTACATACGGACATGCATCACTGCTATTGTTTTAGTGTTTACAAGGATAAGTGGCAAGACCTGTAGTTGAAGCTCACGTGGTTCATGCCACACAAGGCCCTGTAATTCCTGTGATGTTGACAAACTGTGGGAGAGAGCTTAGTCATAGTTACTGATTTACTGCCATTATTTCGTTTCTTTACTGAAGAATTTTATTTTTGGTTGAACTTTACTGGAGAATGTTAGAAGTGATGGAAGTGAAAAATATGTATTCTTCACCATAGTAGGGTCTTAAGTATAGCAAAGCATTTGAGCTGAGTTTCTAATAGGATTTTTCACATGTAATCTATAATACTTTCATGCCCTTGAGTAGCTTGATTCGGTGAAGTGGTTCTAAGTATTGAAATAAAGTCATGCAAATTAGTTCATAGTGTTATTAATGTTCGCTTATCTATTTATGTAGATGGTTTCAAAGAGGTCCTTCTAAACTGTTTATTCTATCTGTCTCTCTTCCTTTTGGATTCCCCTTTCCAGGCTGTTGAAAGGTGGCTTGTGGACAGAGCAGTTTTGCCGATTGAGAATTCTTTAGGAGGGAGCATTCATAGAAATTATGACCTATTACTCCGGCACAGGCTGCATATAGTGGGAGAAGTAAAATATGCAGTCCGCCATTGTCTGTTGGCTAATCATGGTGTTAAACTTGAGGATTTGAAGCGGGTGCTTAGTCATCCACAGGTGTGCCTCTTATGTTTTTCTATAACATTTTTTATGTTAACTTTTGTTCCTTCCTATCCCAAACTCATATGAGATTGGTCATTTTTTAGGCTCTTGCTCAGTGTGAGAACACATTGACAAAGTTGGGATTGGTCAGAGAAGCAGTAGACGACACAGCTGGTGCTGCAAAGGTAAGCCTTCATTTAATAAAAAGCTGTTTTCTGGCATCATTCCAGATATTCTGGGGTACAGAAAAATTTCCAGATGTTTGTGCTGACCAATCATAACAATTGATATTTTTGGGGTACAATAATCATGGTATTGTTGTCACTGTACCCATTTTTTCTGGTTAATTTTATGGATTTGATGACTTTAGAATACTTATTTTAGTTTCTTAGTGGGTCATCCTAGGTTGCATAATGCTTATCGATTAGTATTATCTTAAGTTTTATCATATTCTTAAAATTAGACTATCTTATTTTGACAACAAGACTGTAATTCTATTTTTTATTATACTGTCAACTTGCTAATCAATATATTTACAAATTATATTATCTTAAGTTTCATCCTAATATATTTACAAATTATAGCACGTTGCTTTCCACAAACTACGAGATGCAGGAGCAGTTGCTAGTTCTGCTGCTGCAGAGATCTATGACTTGAGCATACTTGCTCAAGATATTCAGGTTTGGATCCAATCAATCTTTTAATTCATGTTATTTAAAGTTCATGTTCAAGGTGGATGTGGTGATTCAATGATTTATTTTGTCAGGATGATAGTGATAACATCACTCGATTTCTAATGTTAGCACGAGAACCTATTATTCCAGGCACAGATAGGCCATTTAAGGTATGATCCAATGGAAGCAGTAGCTGATATTACTGCATTGAGTCCATCAGATGCTGTACTAAATATTGCTGTTGTCTGTTGATTGTGGTGTTTGATTATCAGACAAGCATAGTGTTTTCTTTAGAGGAGGGTCCTGGGGTACTTTTCAAGGCACTTGCTGTTTTTGCTCTGCGTCAAATCAACCTCACAAAGGTATGTCGTCCTTTTGATGCCAGCTGTTACATTTTTTCTTAGTGGAATTTATGCTTCAGACATTCCTGATCATGTTATGGGTTTGTTTCTAAACAGATAGAAAGTCGTCCATTGCGGAACCAACCTTTACGAGCATCTGATGATAACAATAATGGGCTCAAGTATTATTACTTAAGCCACAGCTACAATATATTTTCTTAGAGCACTAATATGTGCACCTTTTAACTTGATCAGATTAACCATTTTTAGCATTGTATCTGCTAAAATATTATGCTTGTAAGGAGTATCGTGCTGATTGATCTTATGTATGTTATTCAGGTACTTTGATTATCTTTTCTATGTGGATTTTGAAGCATCAATGGCTGATCAGAGTGCGCAAAATGCCCTAAGGCATCTAAAGGTGCACTTTAGTTTAATATTTTGGGGTATAGATAAAAGGTTTATTTGTGAATGGATGCACTTTGAATCAATAAACTTTACAGGAGTTCGCTACGTTCCTGCGAGTGCTCGGGAGTTATCCAGTTGACACAAGTATGGCATAAATAATCTCCGGAAGAGGTGAGCAGCAATTAACTGAACATCTGTACACCTTGAATCTTCATATGATATAATCATGTTCCAAACTTCTCCTGTCATTCTCCTCTGGGGCTGTCTTCAAGGAGGTTTCTCTTTGTGCTAAGTCCAGATTTGTTCATTTTCTTTCCTCTTCAACTTTTTCCTGTGGTATTTAATATTGTCCACATTTTATTTCCCTGGAATCGATGTTATTTCAGCAGCTTTATGCTTTAATTTGCTGTATTAATTTTGTAAGAACTACCCTTCCTCCTCCATAAAAAAACATGTATGATGTATGTGCATGATATGTATAATATAACGCCAATTTCTACAGTCCTTTAAAAAAAAAAAAAAGAATTGGAACTTCAATTTCTGATGTTTATGGTTCCGCGCTGGTAATACTGATGCAGGATTCACGATATTCATATACTTACGGTCGTGGCCGGCATGCTTCTTTCAACTGTCAATTCATTTTCCTGGATATGTATGGAGCTTAATTCTTCACTAGGGAATTGAAGTAGAAAATTGGATTTGTTGTATACGTGTCCTAAACTTTAGAATTTTGACGGGTCTTCCTTGGAACAGTTGCTATTATTTACTAAGGGCATATTTGGTTTATATTTTGATAAGTCAAATCATAGTTTCTAATCATTATTTTTTCTTATTCAAACAGTTATGTGTGGTAAACTTCTTTACTTTTATCCAAATTTTATTTTTATAAACTGTATTTATTCTAACAGATCTTTTATAAAAAAGTAATTCAAAGGTACTAAGAATTCATGTTTTTAGATATTTCTTCTCTTCTATTGATATATATGTTCCAGTATGAGTGAGAGTGCGTTGTCATTTAAGTTATCAATTATCCTCTTAGGTTGTGTTGATAATCTCAGGTATTTGTGATTTAAACTCCTAGAGGGTAATATCATTCGCATGCATTTTCAAAATCCGCGTAATGACTTCGAATTCATTAAGTTGATAAATAAGAAGTAAGAACACAGTTTTCAAACACAAACATGTGGTTTACCCATCTCTGCAGCTGAAAGCGAGAACTAAAATAATGCTAGAGGTCCATGATGGAGTGAGGTACTGGTGGCAAATATTTTCAAGATTTTTTTTCCCCGGAAACAGAGGATTACCGTCTCCATCCTGAAGCTCGGCCTTAAAACAGAATATTGTAATTGGGTTATAGCACCAAAGCTAAAATGATTTAGCTCATTAAATATCCAATCAAGATTCATATTTGACTAATAATCAAAGAATAACTATATATTTGATTAAAATTTTATCTCTTGGCAATTTAAGTAAATAAAAATCCTAATTCAACAAAAAGCCTGCAATATTACAATGAAATAACATCGGCTGCACCTCTAACCACGAAATTCAAATATTTCTCTCTCATCCTACATTACAGGCGAAGCTCGGTCTGAAATCGAAAATTTTTAGAATGAACACAATTCTTATTCTGGCGTCACTGACTTGCCATTACATCTCTGATCAGGGCCAAAATCTCACCTCGCATCCCAGCAACAAAAGAAGGAGTGACCTGCTCCTTCACGGCAGAGAACCAGAGACTATTTCTCTCAGTATTTTCACCATTCACATACCAACTACATATCACTCTGGCTATGGCTGTGACGTATAAGCCACAATCATAGCCATTCACTTGCTTGGGTGAATCAGGGCATTCTAGAAGTTTGGCCTCAGACGCTGAGTTGGAGAGTCCCATATATCCCACCACGGCATTATAGAGCTGCTTAGCTGGCTCTTTATTCATGCTTACTGTGCTATCATGGTGAACGAAGAGATTAGCATTTCTGTAATATGCCAGCAAGCTCCAATGGGATCCTCCTTCAGCTTGGCTAACATCATCGTTGTCGTTAATGGGAAATATAACCAGTGCCTTCTCGGTCAAATGAAGGGGCTCCAAGAAATCTTTCCGAGCCTCAATGAGAGGGCATTTCATTATCCAGAATGCAATGGATGGTGGAACCAGCAGGATATCCTGAGAAGGATAGCTTGAAGAAAGATAACTGAAATAGAACTCAATAATTCGATCGTTAAGAAAATATGGACCACTAAGGATGTCTAGATCCGAGCGCCTAAGCACAACATCATTGTAGCTGAGAATCTTCTCATCTGCGTATGATTTGCTCATCTTGTGTATGAGCCAGCTTGTAACCCTGATGAAAACAGACATGAATATATCTTGGATGAGCACCAAACACTAGTAAAAGAATAGGCATGCACCCCACAGTTACGTTACGCAGCATTTTGTGCTCCAGTGTCAGTAATCCTTGCCTATACTACTTTCTCAAGTTTAATGTAGCTTAAGGTTTTGATCTGGTTAAGAAGAATATGAGAAAAAGGAATAAAAGTTCTATTCACATGATCAATTTGTCACTCCGAATTTCTCTTAAATCCCCTCACATCAAGTTCTGTAGCCTATAAGGCTGGGACATGAAATTGGTCTCTACAGAAATCTAAGAGCATACCTTTCAGTCAGCAAGAACTGTCAAAAAAAACTTCTCCCGCAAACAATTTTAGTGGCAGATATGATCAAACAATTATGTCCTGCAGGCTTTAAGGCACTTTCTGATAAAGCTTTTTTCCCTCCATTTTTATTTCATCGGGAGGTTGCATTGCATAGAAGGGATGATGGAGTATCAGTATCTACAGACGACATTTACAAAAAGTATGACCCAATGAAGGTGGTAGAGTAGTCAATTTGATTAAATCCAAACGGATTCCAACCCTCCCTGTCCCCGTCAAGTTAAAATCTATCGGTATAACAAATCTTACCTGTTCCCTACGACTTAAAAACTATATGGTTTATCTTTATCCCGACTTGCATCTGAAGAAAAGACGCATCTCAGTCTATTCTCATTACTATCGATTTCAAATAAATATGATCAATCTCAAATTTATTTATATTTGATGCAAAATGGATAACATTTATCAGCATCTGAGTTGCACTGACCCTTTTTTCTTCATAAAGATTGGATCCCATCTGGCTCTTCGGGTGGATGGATGATTATCCTTCCAGTCAATAGGTCCTATGTTGCATAGTTTTTTCACCAAACAAATGCACCTTTTTGATGAACCTTCGAACTCTTTTTTTAGAAACTACAAATGAACCCCCTAACTCTAAGCACATCAGCCATAATATTGAAAAAAATAATAAATATACAGAATTGTGTATTCGAATTTTCGTGGGATACACGAGGCATCAGGAATTTCATAGTAAATGAAAAAATGAGAAGAAGAAGAAAAAATCAAGTAATAAAATGGGGATCAGAAGACAGACTTACAGTGATGCCAAGGAGAAAGCTAAGGATTCGGGGAAAGCTTTCAGACTCTGCTCGAAGCTGTTCTCGGGGATACCCTACCGAGATGATTTTGTTTGGCGCAGAATGATGAATTTTTCCAGTTTTGGAGGAAGGACGCGCATTATTTTGTTTTTTAAGAATAATATCTTATTCTTTTTTTGTATTCTTTTAACGAAAGTTTACATGAGTCGAATTTAAAAAGAGACACGCTGCAAGATTTTAATCCGTACTTCTATGGGGCGTGAGTTACATTCATATTAACTAAGATCGATCTTCGTTGCCAATAATAATTAATTTATATCTCCTATCACTAATTTCAATATCATCTTTTGTAATCTCTAATATTTGTTTTTCTACGATCCATTATTCTCACAATTAGGCCTTGGTACACTGGAAAGGTTCATAGAGTTGGAATAAAATAAGGAATATGAATAAAAAAGTTTGTTTGGCATACAATATAATGCTTATATAAATTTTGTTTGGTATGAATTTTTTAAGTATAGAAAGTAAGTAAGAAATTATTAAAAGACTAAAATCTCCCTGTTAAGAAATAGTAGTTTTTAAAAAGAGATTTGCCGAAGGTGGCAAGAAAAAAAAAAAAAGGAGATTTGCTGAAGGAATTCTCTGCTCTGCACTTCTCCAATTCTATGGCGATAAATCTATAGCTTATTTTTTGTTTTTTTGTTGAATCTATAGCTTATTTTTTTGAGGATGGTCTCCACTCTCCAATTTTATCACTTGCGAAGATTCTTTCACACATTTGTTCAAATTTCGGTCGAAATACAATTTCATACTAATTTTTTATTCAAATTTTAATTTCATTTTATTTCAATATAATCCCTTAATTTTATATTTTAATTTAATCACATAATTCATAAAAATTAGTTGAATATTTCTTTCTTTCAAATGTTAACAAATTATTTACTAGATTTAATTACCAAGAGGTTAAGCATAACTTTTTTAATTTGATTTCTTTACATCTTTAATCATTAAACTTTTATTTTGGAAGCTGAACTATTCATGGCTCCATTGGCTTCTTGTTATCAGTGCGACTTTCACTAATTTATATATATATATATATTGATTAAATATTAATATGTAAAATACTAAAATTACAACGTGCCATAACCATATATTCTCTTAAGTAATTAATAATCTTATACTCTCGTACCCAGATATCTGAGAAAACTACCTGTTTAATTGTACATTGTACAAGGTTTTAATTCGTCTTTCTTCTTATGGAAGTGAAGTGTTGGCTAGTTTGAATCATTACACTAGCTACTTTACCTAACGCCAAATACAGATACGATAGTCGTGAAAAGAATGAGCATGAGGATGTGTTAGACTTACATGTCACCAGTAGTGTGTCTGTGTGTATACGTGGAAAAAAAAATTATTTTATAAGTATTGGGGAAGAAAATTAAAGTTAGTTAATGATAATTATTTCACATTTTTAAATTTTTTTAAAAACTATTATTATTTAGTTAATAACTCTCTTTTATTTCTTTTTAAAGATATATTTTGTGATTTTCAATAGTATTAATGAATTATAGTAATTTTGATAAAAAAAATTAATGTAACATTAACTCTTTTTTTTATTTATAAAGAAAATATTTTTTTTATAAATAGGATCTGAGAGAATTACTATTAACTGTTTTGTTCAAGTGCGGTCAGTGGTGGAAGCATCACTCCTCCACCATTCAAATTAGTGGGAGCATTCGAATACCAGTGAAGCTTATAGTATAAAACAAAATCCTTGGATTGCTCATTAACATTTTCTAATGATAAAATAACTAAGACATTTTTCTATAACTCAATAGAAACAAAACAATTGAAAACATTATCCTATTTCTACTTCTCGCTAGTGAATTCATCTCAAATAAAAACGACCGGGTTGAAATTAATAATGTATAATGATATTCATATTAATATTGGTAATAAATTGAAAAATTTGTTTCTTGTCAATTTAAATATTTTAAGCTTATTCATAATAATTTTTTATCAATAAACATTCACTAATTTTGTCGCCAATATATATTTTAATCGTTTACAAATACCGAATTTAGTCTCTAAAGTCTAACGCATAACAACTTGACTTCATAAATTTACACATTTTTCATTTTTGTTTTTGCTTTTAACTTTTAGTCATAATTTGCATATAAGCGTCAATTTGGGTAGTTGATTCATTTTTTTCCTTCTGGAAAAAAAATCAATCACTTTTTTCCTCTCTCAATTTTTTTTGGTTGGCAAATCCTGTTCATGATTTTTTTTTGGCACAAACTTTTCATAATTTTCAGCACATAACATATAGGGGTGGAAACAGGCAAGGTCAGGCCTGCATGGTAGGCCTTAAGGCCTTAGCCTGGCCTGTTGGCCTATATCAGGCCTTTTTTAAGACTCAATCCTAGGCCTGTCAAAAGCCTGGCCTGACTTGAAGCCTATTTAAAGGCCTACTAAACTAATAGGCCTTTAAATAGGCTTGAAGACTTAGGCCTTCTAAGATTTAAGTAGGCTTCAGGCTTACTTAAAGCCTACATAAATATCAAATAATCTCAAACACAATAATATAGTCTCACCAAGTACTGATAGAAGATAAAGCAAGTATAATAATTAACAAATATATTTTTTCAACTAATTCAACTTAAACATATTTTCGACAATGTGCCTGGATATTGTAGCCACACTTTCAATGTTAGTCTCTCAAGGTTAATGATGCCAATATGTTTATGAGACTTGTAGCCACACCAAATGGAATATGCTCAACCATCCTTCAAAGACATGCAAAAGGATAAGTACAAGAAGTAATATTCACATATAAAGGATTAAAAAATATAATGAACTCACCTGCAAGGCTGCAACTCTTATTTTTTATTTTTGCCTTCAACAATCTCTTTGACAAATAATTAGGAATGAAACAAACAAACAAAACTATCAATATCCACAGTGGTGTGCTCTTCATCACGTTTTCAACTTCAAATTTATAGAAAATACCACAACATAATTCTAAATCCATAAAAATGCAAACAACACCACAATACAATAAGTTCATATTAATAAAAACAACACCACAATACAATAAGTTCATAATAACACAAACAACACCATAATCAAACTAGACCAATCAAGCTAAAAGGTAATACTAATATGAAAAGAGACAATCACAGCTGCAATAATCAAGCCTTCAATATGATCTCTTGTTGTTCCAATGTCTCCCACACAATGAAAAATAAGTGACATGTTACACAATATAACTACACTAATAAATTTTTTTAACTAGCTATATGAAAAAATAATTGACATCTTACTTTTTGTTTTCTCTTCAGACCATACTTATGACGAAGCTAATCTCCACCACAAATGAGAATTTCTATAGATTCTTCATTCAACTTAGAGCGATATTCATCAATCACCCTGCCTCCAGCACTAAATGTAGACTCTGATGCCACGGTTGAGATAGGAACAGCTAGTATGTCAGCTGCCATCCTTGATAAAACTTTAAACTTTGTGCTGTTATTCTTCCACCACTCTAAGGCACAGAAAGATGAAGCTGAATCGGGAGAAGGGATATAAGGATCTTCATTCAAATAAATTTCTAACTCTGATTTGGTAGGAGGAACTGAATGCCTTTGACGCTCCATTGTCAATATTCGTTGCATTCCTTTATTATCTCTTTGTTGTTCAATAAGTTCTGAAGAGACAATGCCATCAACATTCACATCACCAGATACAGAGGATGAGTCTTCTTTACACAAGTCTATATACTCCTGATATAAATCTTGCAATGCTTGTTTGACCTTATCCACATTTTGTCTAGCCTCACTTTCTGGTTTATATATCAATGGGAAGCTTATTTCAACAGCATCTAATTTGGTCCTTGGATCTAAAACACTTGCAATAGCCATCAACAAATTGCATTCCCCCCAATATTTGTCAAATTTTTCTTTCATAGGCTTTGCCATTTCCCTCATGAAGAAATCATAATCATCTGCTGCATCATCAAGTACTTGTTTCACCCTATGAACTTCAGCAAGATATAAGTTAGAAGTAGGATATTCACTACCTGAGATGACGTGAGTGGCATCATTGAAAACTTCTAAAAGTCGGCAAACCTTCTGAATCTTCTCCCAATCCTCAAATGATGGTGCATAACTATAATGAGATTCTTTTTCATGGTAATCAGCCAATGCATGCTTAAATTTCATTGCAGTAGTCAACATCAAGAACGTAGAATTCCATCTTGTAGGACAATCAATAATAAGTTTCCTTTCTTTCAAACCCTTTAACTCAACAACTTCACAAAAAGATTTCAACTGTGCATCAGAAGCATTTATATATTTGACACTTTCATGAACATTATGAATCACATCCTTAATCTTGCTAAAGCCATCTTGCACCAACAAATTCATTATATATGCACAGCATCTAATGTGAAATAGTTGTCCACCAAGCACCAACTTATTACTCAATGACAAGTTCTCCTTCAAATTCCTTAAGCATGAGTCATTATAAGATGCATTGTCCAGAGAAACCGAGAATACTTTGCTTTCAATGCCCCATCCTTTCAAACATTTGAAAATTGCATTAGGTACATCCACTCCTCGTCTTGGCGCAGGCACCTTGACAAAATTCAGGACTCTTTTTTGAAGACCCCAATTTGTATCAACAAAATGGCCAGTGATAACCATGTATTCGGCCACTTGGTGACTTGACTTCCACATATCTGTTGTAATACTAACCTTGCTCACAGTCTTCAATATAGTTCTCAAAATTTTCTTCTCCTCCTCATATAATGTCAAACAATCACTTCTTGCTATTTTACGAGAGACTTTCCTAAATTCTAGATTTGCATATTCGAAAGCCAACATCCAAATTTGATCTTCTACAATACTAAAAGGACGCTCATGCACCATAATGGCAGTAGCAATGATTTCTCTCATTTTTTCATTACTTCAAGCCAGGAATAATGAATGAGTTATTACCTGAATCACTAGATGGGAGAAATGAGATGGTGGCTTGCTTTTTTTGTTGAGACATATATAACCTTCTTTGTATGCAAATCTGTGAATGCCTCTTAAGATGGCTAGTGCTAGCACCCCTCCCACCAGTTGCGAATTTCTCCTTACAATACATGCATATTGCTTTCTTAACCCCATCAGAAAGTTGAATTTCCTCAAAATCTTTCCATACCTCTGAAGTTTTTCGCCTCCTTCTTGTGATAAGAGAATCTCCACCACCCATAGTATCTTCATTTTTAGTGTTAGTGTCATGAGGCTGACTTGAATCGGTTGGAGCAAACTCATTGTTTTGCTCTTGAGTGGTAGATTCAATTGTATTGTCATTACTTTCCATTAGATAGGTTTGGCTTGCAAATAATTTAACATATCTTAACAATGTTAGGTGCATCTCTTTGAAATTGCTTTAAGAAACAATAAGTACATAACAAAAAAGGTTGTAACATTAAAATCATATAATGTCAAACAAGGATGAAGTAAAGAACAAAAAATAGAAAAATTAAAGAGCACAAGGAAACAGAAAAAAAAACAAGCTTATCTTAGAATGATTGATAGATGAACAAGTTATGCAACATTAAAATTACCTAAAGATCCAATACAATGCATGAAAATGTCTTCTTAGCTAGTCATAAAAGATAAAAATAAATGTCAGCGCCGCCTAAAATGAACTTGCAAAAATGGGACATTCCATTATTATTGTTGTTATTTATTGTATTCAACATCAGTTATGACAATGAGGTTCACAGAAACATAAATAAATAAATAAATCAGTTATAACGTTGGTAGAATTTTTTGCAGTGAAATTAGTCCATATATGAATTTTCACATGCTACGGTATAAATAGAACTGTTATTATCATTACTTAATAGTAATAATTTTTTTCCACTGATTGATGTCCTATAAATCCACTTTTTTAATTCTATTTTGTTCCTACTTTATTTTATTATGTAGAAAAGAAACTCATAATCAAATTGGATCTTATTCTTTACGCAATGCATTCTGTATCAATCAACAAGGAGACCAAAATTATAGAGATTTTTACCAAGCATAATCCTCAAACTGCAGATAATAGTATTCACCAAGTAGAATCAAACTGCAGAATCAAAAGAAGGTGGATTATTTAGGCTGACCTTTTTTTCCTCGCAGCAATTCCTTAAAAGAAACAGAATCAAACTCTCCACAGCAGCTACGGCAAGAGAAGGTGGCGGGAGGAACAAAACAGGAGATGAAGATGGAGGTTGCAGACTTGCCGGAGAGAGATAAAGATCCGATGCAATGAACAGTGGGAACAAGAAAATGGAGATGAAATCAGAGGTTGTAGGAGGCTCATAGTAGCTAGGGGGTTTAATTTCGTCTTCTTGGTGCCGGCAATGGAAGTCTCACGGCGGCGATGGAAGGTGAGCTACGAAGCTCTAACAGCAGCGATGGTGAGCTGCGATTCTACGAAGCTCTCACACCAGCGATGGTCCACTCTGAAGCTGAGCTTTGGAAGTCTTCTAGATGCAATGGAAGCTCAACAAAGGAAGCCCCACAGAGTCACAGCGGCCGGTGATGGAAATGGAAGGTAAACGGCAACGCAAACAGCTTGTGAGCTTAGGGTTCATGCGCTTCTCACTCTATTAATCCTTAGAGCTCGAGCCTTAGCATTGTCAGCAAGTTCCCCTGAGCCACTTTTCAATTTTCGGATGTAAATTATATTATTTATTTATCTATTAAAAAAATTTCATCTGATTGTATGTGTGTATATATAATACATATTATATATATTATATTATAAATACAAATTATATATTATTATATTATATAAATATATATATATATATATATAAATAGGCTTGGTATGTAGGCTTCAGGCCAGGTCTTATATAAACAGGCCAGACCTATTAAATGAAAAAGGCCTTAAAAAAGACCTTGACCTGGCCTTTTTCTTAAACAGACCAGGCTAGGCCAGGCCCTAAGCCGCCTGAAAGGGGCCTGGCCTATTTCCACCCCTAATGACATATAACGAGAAACAGGTGGCAACGGAAAACCAAGCTATTTCAGCCAGTTTTGTTCATCTTTTACAAAAAAAGAAATCATGATTTTTTTTAAAAAATATCTTTTACTACCAAACACAAACTATTTTTTAAAAAAAATAAAATGTGATTAAATTATGATTTTGAAAAAAAAAAAAGAAACATAGCTATTTTTTTTAAAAAAATTATAATTTAAAAAAAAGGTTAATACTAACTCTTATAGTTTTGAAAAGGAGGATAGATATTGACTTTATATTATATATCTAAAATTATTTTTAACTTTTATTATTTAAATAAATTTTCGTCAAACTATGATTTTGTAAAAAAAATTCAAATATTACTTCTTACAATAAATTTAATTTTATCCATCTTCATTTATTTTGATTTAATTCTATAAAATTGAAAAGCAAACTGCTCCTTCAACTCAGAAGCACTGACTCGGTGCGTGCTTGGTTTCACTTTCTAAAAGTAGTTTAACCACAAAATCAAGTTTTTATTCTTTTGTGGGTGTTTGGGTTAGTCACTTAATCACATTGGAGCCGTGTTGTAGAAACCAAAAGAAATTGAGGCCGAAATAATTACAATGTTGTTTTTCTATTGGTTTCAATAAGATTTGAAAAAAAGTCAAATAAAAATAGATTAATAAAAATGAGAAAAAATAGTAAATTTAGAAAAATAAAATATTCATAAAATTTTTTTCATCTAATAACTAAAATGTCCTCTTAAAATTTTAATCTTTATAAATCATAACCTAAAAAAATATTATATCAGATAGATTATATTATTAATAAAATAAATATAAATTAAATTTTAATTAAAAAAATTAAATTAATCATAAAATAGTATTTAATATTAATTTAGAGAAAAATTATGAATTTTATTAAAACTAATTTTTAAATAAATTATTTAAATATAAATATATTAATTTAAAATTAATTTTTATATCTACGTTACAAAACTAATTATATTAAACCTTATTTTTATCTAACTGACAATCAAACCGGTACTAAGCCGCAACATTGAAGCTTCACCAGCTTGGGAATTTTACTTGAATAGAGTTATTTTTCTATTCGCATACTTTTCCATCAGACTTTCTGGGACTTTTTGTGAATTTCTCGATTCTAATGACCTTCGAGTCTCCAAAATAACATTCCGAAACGCAGACTTGCGGGAGACGGTTTCAGATCTGTAGCGAAGATCTGATCCATTTTATGTTTGTTTCCCGGGAAAATGGAGTACATCGACAACTTGCCGCCGATGGATCTGATGCGCTCCGAGAAGATGACCTTCGTTCAACTTATCATGCCCGTCGAGTCCGCTCACCGAGCTATCTCTTATCTGGGCGAACTTGGCCTCCTCCAATTCCGAGATGTAAGTTCCTGCTCAGATCGGAACTTGTTTCCTACTAATTATATCGTTTTTGGCGCTTTTCCTTCTTGTTTTTGTTTGCCTATTCCTCCTCCCTTCGCGGAAGAGAGTTTAAGCATATGTTGGACTTCGGGTTATTGTTTAAATTTGAACGTGAGTTTTCCACGTTTCCGGTGGGGACGGTTCTCTTACTTTCTGTTGAGTTGACAACGGGCCTCATTGAATGATGAGACTACAGCATTGTGGAATTTAACGTTGAACGTAAATTGGAATCCCGTGCCAGTGTGGATTTGGCGATAACTGGAGGCCTCTTGTTGTTTGTGGTGTGGTTGGTCTAACTGCTGGACCCTTCGGGTCTGTTTGGTTCAATTAAGGGGATTGGAGGGGAGGAGATTGGAGGGATTTTAATGAAAGGAATTGGAGGGGAAGGGATTGGAGGGATTTTAAAATTCTCTTGTTTAGTGGAATTAGAGGGGAGGGGATTGAAGGGATTTTAATGAAATCTTGTTTGGTTCGAGAAGGAATTGGAGGGGATTGAGTAATAAATACTCTCTCCCCTCCAAAAAACTCCAATTTGGGGGAATTTAAAATGGGGAGGGGGGAGGGGATTGGAGGGGATTAAATTCCCCCCAATCCCCTCCAATATTTTAGCCAAATAAGGGGAGGGGATTCAATTCCCTCCAATTTCCTCCCCTCCCCTTAAAAAACTCCGAACCAAATGGAGCCTTCATGCAAGCAGTATATGCAAACTGATTCAACATTTTAGCGCTTCTATTTTGAAATTTCTTTAAACGTTGAATGTATCATGGCTTGAGAGGTGCAAATTTAGCCAAATTATGTTTGTTTAAGTTTAATGTTAGTATCACTCTTTACTTGGACAGCCGAGTTATATTTGATAATAGTTTCTCAAGTTATGGACACTTCCCGTACTCATTATTGACGGTGGTGAATACCCTATCTCTGTGAGTCAGTGGTTCAGATATGATGACTGCAATTTAAGTTTTACCCAACTAGGTTTGCTACTGTCTGTTAACTGACTTGAATTATTCTTTATAGTATTTGCATCCATTCAGATCTAGAAGGTCAGTTTCAGACATGTCAAGAGGACTGTTTTTAAGGATTATCTATACTGTATTGTATATATACCATTATTCCTTAGAAGTTAGGTCTTGTGGTTTTTTATCCATATAAAAGTCCTTGACCTAAGAAATGGGAAAAAGAAGGTTATGGTTAGTGGTATTTAAAGTTTAAAACTCTTCCAATCTTTCTCTTTTCCAAATAAAAAAGAAAAAGTGGATCAACGTGCAAGATAATAGTTACTTATAATTTTTTTTTTTCACATGTCACAAGTATATTATTTAGGATGGTATGAACATTTACTAGTAGCTGCTTAATTATGTGTGATGAAATGCAGAAATATTGGTGGAGTCCCATGTACTTCAGATGTGGGACTTGCTGTTTGTCTTAGGAGCTGTAGTTTTCTTCTTGGATCTAGACTTCAGGCTTTGCATTATCTGAATATTCTGGATAAGCAAAAGTTTATAAATTGGTTTTATGGTTCTAATATGTTTTCTCATACATCTGCAACCGGATAGACTAAAAGTGGGGATGTTATTTGAAAATTTCAATGTTATATTTGGAATAGCTTATTCAATTTTGTCTCTCTTTATGAGTTTGTTGAAGGGTTGTTCAGAAATACTTGTATTTGTTGAAGCTTTTTCCTTTGCCATTTTGTGTAGAAATGTAAGTAATTTTTTTTCTGTTCAAAATTTCTGGATTGGATTTGATTGGATTATAATCTGCTATGATCTTTAATGAATGCATTTCTGATGGACACTCTTTTCTCTTTCGTAGTTGAATGATGATAAAAGCCCCTTCCAGAGAACCTTTGCTAATCAGGTAATCTTCGCAGCTCTAATTAGATATCCTATTGCATTCTAAATGCTGTAATTCATGACCTCATTATTGAATTTTTATTAAATAGTGACTGATTAATATGTAGATAAAAGGGACTATGACATGCTCATAGCCTTTAATTGTATATTTTGACTGATCATACTGATATCTAAAATCAAAAGTTATAATATGTGATAGTAATTTTGTAAATTGATTTTGTTTCATTATTTCTGATATTAAATGCATTTCTTTTATGGCAGGTAAAGCGATGTGCAGAAATGTCAAGAAAGCTACGATTCTTCAAGGATCAAATCAATAAAGCTGGTCTGATGTCTTCTCCTCATCCTGCCTTGCAACCTGATATTGAGTTGGAGGAACTAGAGGTTCCTTTCTATCTTATGCTTTTTCCCTTTGGATATGATGTGTCTCCTTGGCTTTGCATAAAGTTGGTGCTTAGTGATATGCTATTTTAGATGAGTTCCGTTTCTCGAGTCTGACAATATATGTTATCTGTTGAATTTGTCTTGTAACAGATACAGCTTGCTGAACATGAACATGAGCTAAATGAAATGAACTCCAATAGTGAGAAACTTCAACAATCATATAACGAGCTCTTGGAGTTCAAGATTGTATTGCAAAAGGTAAAAATTTCTTTGCTAGCTTGCTCTGTAATTTTTTTTTTGGTGAAAAGAATGGCCTTCCTGATCATAACTAAGCATTGATATTGTCTTTACTTCATAATTTTTTTTTTTACTATAATACTGATTTGAATGGGTTCAGTCAAATATAGATATGGCTCTTTGTTCTTGTATTAATTAACCCCTGTTATTTTAATACAAAATGCATTCTAGTGTATGTAGGATAATAATTTTGTGGGAAAATTTCAGGCATGTGGTTTTCTTGCATTGGGTCATAGCCATGCTGCTATAGAAGAGAGAGAACTGGAGGAGCATGTATACTCAAATGATGATTATGTTGAGAGTGCATCTTTGCTTGAACAGGTTACTCTCATCTCCTCAACCATCCTAAATATTTTTCCTTTATATACTGGTGCATGGTCAAAAGATGATTATGAGAATTTTGGATTCTGTTTCCAGTTGTATACTTTATAATTTTTTTATCTTTTGACTATGCTATGATAAATTGTTTTCTTCACAGGAAACAAGGTCTGGGCCATCAAATCGATCTGGTTTAAGATTTATCAGTGGGATAATTTGTAAATCTAAAGTTCTTAGGTTTGAAAGGATGTTGTTTCGTGCTACAAGAGGCAATATGCTTTTCAACCAGGCACCGGCTGATGAACAAATCATGGATCCTATTTCAATGGAGATGGTTTTCTTCTTTCCTATTACTTTATCACTTTTAAAAAGCCTGATAGCTCGGCCGTAATTTCTTTTTCATGACTTAGATAATTAATTTAACTTGTTATTACCCTGAGCCATTTTAGGCCTAGTTGGATTTTCCTGTCAATGCATCAGTTTCTATGCTTTATGACATCGAATCCTGAACTGTCCTTTTCAGGTTGAGAAAACTGTGTTTGTTGTATTTTTCTCTGGGGAACAGGCAAGAACAAAGATTCTGAAAATCTGTGAGGCATTTGGTGCGAATTGTTACCCTGTGCCTGAAGATATACATAAACATAGGCAAATAACTAGGGAGGTAAGCATGCTCGTAAGGAGGTTGACCACTGTTTTTTTGAAAGCTTAAGCTTGGAAGGATGTTATTCCTGGCCTCTGAAATCATGCTGGACTCTTCCTGTGTTTTATTTTAATATATAGCCTCTTCAATCTTTTATTCGAGACAACATTTTGTAATGGAGAAAAAAATTGTAGATTCTCACTGGCACATTTTGAAATTTCACTTCATCCTTTGTCATGGACTTCCCTGAATTCTTTGCAACATTTTGTACCAGTTACCAAACCTAAATCCAAGTATTTTTAGACTTCAGAGGACTTATTTTACAACCTAAGAGACTTCATTTAGATGCTCTCTATTTTGGGGGTCTTTTCCAGCAATGCCCTCTGGAGTAGTGTTACAGTCAAGTCTACTATTGCTTGTACTCTGTGTCTTTTGAAGTGCTTTACATGTTATCAGGGGTGACTGTAAACTATATGGCTTGTGGTTGAAAAGTTTAGATTTTGGTGACAGGTTTCATCACGTCTTGTTGACTTAGAAGCAACTCTGGATGCTGGTATTAGGCACAGGAATAAGGCCCTTGCTTCCATAGGGGGTTATTTAGCAAAATGGATAAATATGGTAAAATATTAGATGTGCCCTCTGTATGTCTTCTTTTCTTATATTTGCTTGTATCTTCAAACTGATTTCAACAACTGATTAACGGTGTACAAGTGAGAGATATTTAATATGAAATAATAACTCTTATTAATATCTTGTCCTAGGTAAGAAGAGAGAAGGCTGTGTATGATACACTCAACATGCTGAATTTTGATGTCACCAAAAAATGTCTTGTTGGAGAGGGATGGTGTCCCATATTTTCAAAAACACAGGTTATGCTAACTCCTTGCCGTTTGAGTTTTTGACTTTTGATTTATATTTTCATAAAAAATTGCATCAATTGATTTAACAGATCCAGGAGGCCCTGCATCGTGCAACTCTTGATAGTAATTCTCAAGTTGGCATAATCTTTCATCTAATGGATGCAGTGGAATCACCACCTACTTATTTTAGAACCAACCGTTTCACAAGTGCTTTCCAGGAAATTGTTGATGCATATGGGTGAGCCTAATATCTGCAGTGTTTAGTAGCAGCGATTTGAACCTGCTCCTGATTTGCTTTTAAACTTGTCTTTTTAGTTTGATGCCTATCAAAGAGTACATAAGATTTCATAAGCTGCTAAGTTGTGTGATACCTCTGTAATATGCTTACTTTCTACAAGGTTGTCATTATTAATTGATCCAAGGGATGTACTATGGCTGAAATAAACTATTGATCTTCTAAGCTGCTACTTCCAAAGTTTGCAGCCATAATAACTGCTAAGATTCCTGATGATTCCTTTTACTTGGCAGTGTTGCAAGATACCAAGAAGCAAATCCTTCAGTTTACACAGTAATTACATTCCCATTTCTCTTTGCGGTGATGTTTGGGGACTGGGGTCACGGAACTTGCCTGTTGCTGGGAGCAATATTTCTTATAGCACGTGAAAGCAAGCTCAGCGCACAGGTAGTTTCATTCTGGCTGTGACATTATTAAAATTGCAAGAATTCTCACAAAATAATAATAGTATTAATAGCTGGCATGTATTATAATATTGTATACCTTTGATGAATAGAAGCCTAGAAGATGTAAAAAAATTTTACATTCTTTCTGTGTCTGTAATAATAGGGTCAGCATTATCGTTTCTCTTTTGATATGCTCTTGTTATTGCATTTGATTAACTAAAAGTTGCCTTCAATATTTCATTTCTACCAGAAACTTGGAAGCGTTATGGAGATGCTATTTGGAGGGCGCTATGTGCTTCTTTTGATGTCACTGTTTTCAATCTATTGTGGGCTAATCTACAATGAATTCTTCTCTATCCCTTTTCACATTTTTGGTAGATCTGCTTACAGTTGCCGAGATACTTCATGCAGGTGTGTTCTATCTATCTTTTTCCAGCCTTCAATCTTGGTGCTAGTTAAGTGTTTGTTTTTCTATTATCAAGATATTTCGTGCATTACTTGGTGACGCCGAACACATCCCTTTGTAATTTCTCAAGTTGATATCTTCATTCAACATTTATAAACTTAAATGGAACGTATAACTGTTTTGAGTCTCTGTACCCGTTTATTGGCAGGTCATGCTGTTAAATGCAAATATGACTTGATCTGATGGACGATAATGAAATACATTATTTGCTGCAGTACAAATGTTGATTTAAATTGTTTTTCTACTCTAAAATTTTGGAAAGGATCTTTGAGTTTGACACCATCAGACTTATTTGGTAATAGTTCCAAAATAGCTGCCTTAACATTTGTTGTGTGTGAATGTGATCAACTCTTATGATGGTTTTCAATAAAGACTGTTGAGAGATATATTAGATAATTTTAATAACTTTTATGCTTGGAGATTCCCCAAATGTAGAAACTGTTGTTAGACTGTTGTATGACCCTCACTCAGAGTTACGTTATTAAGATAGCTGTAGTCTCTAGTGCTGTTTGTTTGAATTGATTTTCCTTTGGCTTAAAATTACTGTATCTGTATTTACTTCATTACTATCAGGGTTCATGTGATTAAAGTCTCATACATTTGCGATGTACAACTTGATTGTCTGTTTATATTCTTCCTCCCACTGTTGTAAACTGGGGGTTTTATCTTGGCTTTGCATGTGTGCCTTGGAAAGTTTTCTCTTTCTAGGATTATCCATTGTGCTATGTAATGTTTCATCATTCTTCATGTCTGAACAGGGATGCACATACTGCTGGCTTAGCAAAATACCATGATACATACCCATTTGGTGTGGATCCTAGCTGGCGAGGAAGTCGTTCAGAATTGGCTTTTCTGAACTCTCTCAAGATGAAGATGTCCATTCTTTTGGGAGTGGCACAGATGAACTTAGGAATTATATTAAGTTACTTCAATGCTCGTTTCTTTGGTAATTCATTGGATATAAGGTATCTCTCTCTTTTGTCCAGCCCCTGCACTATTGCTTTGCAATCACTATTGCTTATTCTCCATGTTGCTTTTAGGTACCAGTTTGTGCCACAGATGATTTTCCTTAACAGTCTATTTGGGTATCTTTCTCTTCTCGTTGTTGTTAAGTGGTGTACTGGCTCTCAGGCAGACCTCTATCATGTAATGATTTACATGTTTTTAAGCCCCACTGACAATCTTGGTGAGAATCAATTGTTCTGGGGCCAAAGGCCACTTCAGGTTTGATTCTGATTCTTTTCTTAATTTTTGCTAATTAAATTAGTGTTGTAGTAATTCCTGATTGTCATCATTCTGACTTAGAGATCATCGTATGCAGATTGTGTTATTGCTATTGGCTGTAATTGCAGTTCCATGGATGCTCTTTCCAAAACCTTTAATATTAAAGAAGCTTCAAACAGAGGTACTGCCTTTCCCTTCCTTGCAAATGATTTTTCTTGCTTAAAAGTAGTAAGTATACCATCAATTTTTTTATTACAGGCACAAATATCCACATATGTATGCCTGTTGGTTTGAGTTTACCTTCGTTGACAGTTAACAAATGAGAGGGTAATTCTTGAGGTGTTTTGGAAGATTACTAATCTTTTATCCTGATTATATTGTACAGAAATATCAAGGACATGCTTATGATAGGCTTAATACATCTGAGATGGATCTTGATGTGGAACCGGATTCTGCTAGGGCTAGGCAACATCATGAGGAATTCAATTTTAGTGAGGTTTTTGTTCACCAAATGATCCACTCCATTGAGTTTGTCCTTGGTGCAGTTTCAAATACAGCATCATATCTTAGGCTCTGGGCATTAAGGTTTGGTCAGCCATAATTTTCTATCATTGTTGTGAATTCCTCTATTCTATAGTGTTGTCCCTTGCTTGATACTTGTTACCACTATTGCAGCTTGGCTCACTCGGAACTTGCTACTGTTTTCTATGAGAAAGTACTTCTTCTTGCTTGGGGGTAAGTTAAATCCTTTCATTTGGCTTCTTATTTATATAGTACAATCAACCTCTTCATTGAGAAGCTTTTTGTTTTCTTTATTATTATTGCCTGTCTTATTTTGACGTGCATTCATCACCATTGGTGGACAAAATTCCATCTGTAATTGAACTTGGGTGCAATTTGATTCTATCCAGGGTTCATCAGATTTACAAATTTGAAATCCAGGAAATCATGCAATTATTAATAAAATTTGTTTTCTATTCACTGGAGCGTGACCCTTAAGTTCACTGGATCTCTTGGCAGAGATCAATCTAAATTTAGTGAGAATGATGCAATATTTTAATCAAGTGCACATGAAGAGGAAGGCCAATATTTGTGCGAGATACTTCACCAACATGAATTTATTGATTCATAAAATCTTGCCATTTCTTTCTTATTTGAACTGTTGTCTTGATATGTTTGGTTTTGGTGATGGTTATGCCCTTAATGAGATTCTGAGAATTTGTTTACATAATAGGACCAAACCGGTCCTTTTCATTCATGTAGCTTTGCTGTATTGATGCATTTTCTTGTGAAAATGAAAACTAACGTTCTGCTTTGATATGATTTGTTGAATCCTTTCTGTTTAGTTGGACCACTGCAACTTCATGAGATATTAGTATGGTGAGAGCATCGATTGGGATTGTGCATGAGTTGCTTAGTTTATGGTTGATGTTTGAGTTTTTTTTTTTTTTTTTTTTTGGGGTCAGTTGGTCTTTACTCTAGTAGTTTATTGAATTACGTTGTGGTTTACTTTATGGTGGGATCAAAGTTAATATTTTGTCTGATGAAATCATTTTAATCAGTTTAAATGTTATCTAGTTTAGATGAGTGTGGCTTCTAAGTGGCTCGAGAGTATAAAGATGCAATCTTGATTAACCCTCATGTAGGTTTCTGACTTTCAGTATTTAAGCTTCGAGAATTATCCATGCAAATCAGTCCATCATATAGTATTTCTTTCAGATTCTTTTTGGTCAAATTCTTTTCATTAAAGATATTGCTAATTGCAATGATAACAGGTATGACAATCTGGTCATTCGGTTAGTGGGCCTGGCTGTTTTTTCCTTTGCAACTGCCTTTATACTACTCATGATGGAGACGCTTAGTGCTTTCCTTCATGCCCTGCGTCTTCACTGGGTGGAATTTCAAAATAAGTTCTATCATGGCGATGGCTATAAGTTCAGACCCTTTTCCTTTGCCTCATTAACTGAGGATGATGATTGATCCAATCATGTGTCTTGGTTTCTTGGCAAAATATACAGAAAGATGCGGAAGTAAAATTTGTAGAAGGAGCACAAAATGAGAGTACGTAGGTTGCCAATTTCATCATTGGGTTCGCTTGGTGCTATGCCTAGGCCTAGCCGCTTGATTCTGACCTATCACCCGCAAATTCTGGTTCGTGTTCCCGTGGCTTATGCATGTGTGAGAGACTACCGGCAACTCTAAAGAAAGGCCAATGTCACAATATTTTGCTTTTTAGTTTTTTTCCCTTTAATAGTGTAGGAAATTGGAAGAGACGGAAAGGGAATGTTTAGACTAATTTTTCTAGAAGAGCAGGGGATTTATCATGGAATGTGGCTATTGAATTTTGTTTGTTTGGGGTTTAGTGATGTTGTTGTTGAGGTTCCACACACACACACACACACACACACACACACACATATACACACACACACAATGTAGCCCGCATTTTGCTGGGAATTAGCCTTTTTTCTTTTCTTTCCTCAAATATTTCTTGTAATGATAGATCATTGATGACAACATATACAGTCCCATTTTGTACGGACTAATCGAAGTATAATATTGGAGATGAATAATACCATCTCTTTCTCGAGTTTGTTGGGTTTTGGTGGTGGTGGGGGGATTATTTCTCGAATATTTCTTATAATGATAAATCATTGTTTTCTTTGGGTAAATTGTGGAGAGATTATTCCTCGAATATTTCTTGTAATGGTAAATCATTGATAACAACATATACATGTCCCACGTTTGCGCGGACTAATCGAAGTATAATATAGAAGTTGAATGATACCGTCCGTCTCTTTCTCGAGCTTCTCTTTTGATTTGTTTTTGGGACCCTCTCAGTTAGTCCCTGAACTACGTTGAGATTATGAGATTATTAAAGTAGGTATTACAGGGATGTATTGAAATTATTAAAGTGGGTTTTATGTCTCTCCCAATAAACATCATCCAAGAGTACAATTTTTAGTACAATTTTAATGTGTATTTGTTGCTATTCTACTTTGTCTTGTTGAATTATTTTAAGGCAAAACTTAAGTATTTAAATTTATATATTTAGTACACTTATTTTTAATTAAATTAAAATAAGTGAATTTTTTACTCATTAGTTCTTTTATAATTAACCCTTTTTGATTAATATTTTTAATTTAGTGTAAATTCTAAATTTATTTATTTCAATTTGATTGGAAATAAGTCTATTTAGTATAAGGCAAAGTACATAAAGGTTTCATCTTATTTTAACTTAAATGCGTTTGTAACATTTTTTAAATTTGTTATTAATAGTTTGCTAATATGAATGGGATGTTTAAAGGTTTGGTTTAATTTTGGACAAAAATATAATCGAAACAAATTGGGTCAATGGATATAGGTCTTTTCATGTGTTTAATAAAAAATAAATATCATTTCATTATTTTTAATATTATATTGAATAAATTCACTGATTATTATTTTATCTCAATTATTTCCATTCTAACGATATCATGAATAAAGCCTTTATTTTTGTGTATACACTCTATATTTTAGATTTATTTCATATCAATTGAAAAATTTATAAGGATCAAAATTAATTTGAATCAAATGACAAGTTTTATTATTAAATATTTAATGTAACTGTTTTTTCAGAACTTAAACTTGAAATATTTGGTTAATCTGCTATAATTCCTTGCCAGTTAAACAAGCTCTTTTTTGTAAGGTTGCATGTGGCTTGATTATTAAAACTATGAACCTCTGGGTTCAAGTTATGAAAGGCAAATATAATAATGGGTTGTGAGATCTGGAGCTGAAATTAAAGCTACAGTTTCCACTCTTTGGAAAGAACTTATGAGGAGGTGGGAGATGTTTGTTGCACATTTGGGTTGGGACATTAGAAGTGGGAAGGATAGACATGTTTCGAGTGATGTCTGAGTGGGAGGGGAGGGAAAACTTGGTGAAGAGGCAAGGAGACCTGATGCAGTTAGAGAAGATTTGAAGGTGCAAGATCTTGTGACTGAAAGTGGTACTTGGAATGCTGATTTGGTTCATGAATTGGTGGAGGAGCAATGTGTCCAAAAAATTCAAGCTATGCTCCCTCCTCAAGTTGGGGAACAAGCTGATGAAATTAAATGGCTTCATAATAAAAATGGACACCTCACGGTGGCTAGTGCTTACAAAATGGTCACTGCCATGTTGAATGGGGAGCAAGATGACAAATGGAAAACTATATGGCAGCTTCAAGTCGCGGAGAGAATTAGACCCTTTCTATGGCTTGTTGCTAATGGAAGGTTGCTCACTCAACAGTTGACAAGTTACTGGACAGGTGAGAATGACACTTGTCTAAGATGTGGTGTTGGAGGAGAAGACATTACCCACGCGTTGAGAGATTGCCCTGAAAATGTGTCCACATGGAATCTTTTTATTTCACCCTCTGATAGATATAATTTTTATTCTACTCATTTAAATGTTTTGCTTAGAGATAATTTGCAGGGACATAACCAATTAAAGAAGGGAATTAGCTAGAATGTTTGTTTTGCACTTTGAAACAACTTGCTGGTTTATATGGAAGTGGTGCAATCAATATATTTTTAAGGCAAATGGGAACACTGGTGGGGCTCACATGGAAATCACCAAACAGTTCATTCAGAGCATGAGGTGGAGAGATGAAAATATGGTGCGTGAAGAAAGGAGGACATCCATAATGATTAAAGTGGCAAAAACCTCCTAGGGGATGGCTAAAATTCAATGTTGATGGGACAGCAAGAGGAGAAACAGGGATAGCGAGGGGTGGGGACTGATGAGAGATGGGAATGGAAGCTGGATAGGAGGCTTTACGCATAGAGTTGGTATATGTAATGCACAGGAAGCAAAAACTTGGGTGTTTATAAGAGGTCTCAAGACATGCTGGAATATGGGTATAAGGAAAGTAATGGTGGGGTCTGATTCTTTGTCTCTTGTTTGGGCCTTGAAAATGCAATTTGGACAATATAATGGAGATAGAAGATTGCTGCAATATGCAAGAACTTGGATGCTTAAGGAATGGGAAATACAAGTTCAACATGTTTCTAGAGAAGCAAATGATTGTGCTCATCACATGGCTATCTCAAGCTTGGAAGGAGTTCTCGGCTACTAGTTTATCAATTCTCCCAATCAGCTGATGAGGAAGGATCCGTCAAGTCAAGAAGAGTGGCTCTTGTCACATAATTTGTTCTTTGTTTTTCTGTTTAGGTTTGTGCCTGATGTCAGGATGTTTGCAGCTTGTTCTCTCTTCTTGTTTGGGATCTGTCTTTTGACCCCCTTATGTTGATAAAAATATATATATATATATATATTTATTTATTTTTCTTTAATCACTAAAATAGCCGGACTTTTTAAAAGTAATATTACTGCTAAATTGTATGCATCTTTGCCCTTTGACGAGTGCCTGTTATTGACTGACCCAAATTTATGCTTATCAGAAATTGACTTTCACGCTTTATCGTAACTAGCCTGTTATGTTTGGTTTTTTGACCGAACCCAACTTTGGACTCGCAAAACCAATTAAGTTTCCCCATATGTATTCCAACTGAAATGTGACACATACACTTACTGACGTCGATTCCCTCCTCTGGCAATTTTCTTTTGGGGCCAACCATGGCGACTTGGGAGTGCATTATTATTATTATGATTTTATAATATCTAGTCCAATTATTTGATACAGTTTGACTGCTACTAATTTTCTCTCATACGTGTGATTGCTGACATTGGCCCCGCTGGCATGTGAAACTTTTCAAGCACAAGCTTTCACGTCTCTCTATTTCTCTCTGATGCCATCAGCAAGGATTTTCTAGTGAAGCATGCCGACATTAATTAATATTTCTGAATTTCTAGACTTGATTGCTTGACTAGCATAAACCAAAGAAACTAAACCCATGTTAATATAATTTTCTTATTCACTAACATGCATACATACATTAAAAGCTGTTATTATACAAATTAATGAAAATTTTTAATAACAGCAAATGCAGGCACTCTGGACATATTTTAAGCATGAGGTGGTGGTTTCATGATTGATGCTTCTTCAGGAATGGCAATGATTGACGTTATTTAACTAAAATAATATAATTTTTTGTCTAAAAAATAATATACTTTATTTCACATATAGCTTACCGTTTTTTTTTTCATGGTAGGTTAGGAGTATCTACTGCCAACAATATAGATTGATTTTTCTTAAAGTAATGTGAGCCAAAAGTAAATCCCTCCCAAAATATTAATTTATAGACAATCAAGTCAGATGTAAGCATAATCACTTAACATTGAAGATATGAAAAATATCTTTAAAATAATATTATATAAATTATTAATTGTCAAAATTTTCAATTCACATGGTCAGGACAATATCCCAAAAAAAAATCCCCGACTTAAACGCAAAGGGCTTTGACATTTTTTATCTCTCAATATTTAGTTTTTATGAGATGGCTGACCGCTGATGGCTTCAAAAGCCTCCCAAGAAACAATCCAAATGGCAGTTGAAATAATTGAACAAATATGAGCCGTTGATGAGAGGCGGCTAGAATGTGAGCCTCCCGATTTCCTTCTCTTCCAAACGCGTTCCTGGTTTTGCTACTCGCGCGTTTTCGCGTCGTCTTCGTTGCATCTACCCCGAACTCGACTGCATGACCAAGCACACACTACGACTCTCCCCTTATCTTATTTAAAATCTTCTTCTCCTCACTCAACAGAACATCGTCTTCCGTTAATCCCAGAAAAAAATAAAAATAAAAAAGACCATCGTTGGTCTAGGTCTTCTTCCTTCTTCAAAACATTCCTCACGACAGAGGGAGGAACTGGTGTTTGAAAGATTTTGAGAGAGGAAAGAAAAGGCTTTTATGAGTGACAGAAAAATGGTGGATCCGAACACGGTCACAGATTTTCCGGCTGTTTCAACCCACGGAGGGCGGTTTATTCAGTATAACATATTCGGAAACCTCTTTGAAGTGTCCGCGAAATACAGGCCTCCGATTATGCCTATTGGTCGTGGTGCCTATGGAATCGTCTGGTACTCCGTTGATTGCTTATTCCCCTCACCTTTTCGTTGTGCTATGTGATTTTATTTTGGTTTGACTTTCCGTATACTGAATCTCATAGTGGTTAAAATGTTAGGCAGTGTTATTATTTATCTGAAAAGTTAATTGTTGTGTTCATGTGATGCTGAAGCTCGTTGTTGAATACGGAGACTAACGAAATGGTGGCTGTTAAGAAGATAGCGAATGCTTTTGACAATCTCATGGACGCTAAGCGCACGCTCCGTGAGATTAAGCTTCTTCGGCATTTGGATCATGAAAATGTGAGTATCTCTCTTCGGAAAGTGAATTCAGATATGACGTATAACCGGCGTTTATCTTGTTGTCTGCCGTATGTTTCTCTTACTGGAAATCGCGTAAGTAAATTACTTTTTTTTTTCCCATTATTGATTGGAATCATAGAACTGTTTTTGAGGAAGTTTGTAGCGATATCGATTTCTGTAAATAATTGAATTTGGTACGGATTTTACTTCTTGCACATATTCGAACTTGTTAGAGTTTATCTCTCTTAGTTGACAATGGTTGACCATGACTTCCTGATTTGAGAAACCCATGTTAATACAGAGTTTATCTCTTATAGTTGACAATGGTTGACCATGACTTGCTGATTTGAGAAACCCATGTTCTAAAATCTCTTATAGTTCCAATTTTCTCCCCATTTTTGACTTCAATTCTAGTTCTAAAATCTGTGCATAACAGGTAATTGCTTTGAGAGATGTAATTCCACCACCGTTGCGTAGAGAGTTTACCGATGTCTACACGGCCACAGAACTCATGGATACTGATCTTCACCACATCATCCGCTCTAATCAAAGTCTCTCGGAGGAGCACTGCCAAGTGAGTGCTGTTTTTCCTTTTTCAGTATGATAATTGTCTTCTCCACAATTTATCGCTGGAACTAATATTTTGCAGATGATTGGATACTCTTGCAGTACTTCCTGTATCAGATTCTTCGTGGGCTAAAGTATATACATTCTGCAAATATCATACATAGAGATTTGAAACCGAGTAACCTGTTGCTGAATGCAAACTGTGATTTGAAGATATGTGATTTTGGGCTCGCACGAACGACTTTGGAAAATGATTTCTTGACAGAATATGTAGTCACTAGATGGTATAGGGCTCCTGAATTGTTATTGAATTCCTCAGATTACACCTCTGCGATAGATGTGTGGTCTGTAGGTTGCATCTTCATGGAGTTGATGAATAAAAAGCCTCTGTTTCCAGGCAAAGATCATGTGCATCAGATGCGCCTATTGACGGAGGTGAGATAATAAAACATAGCAGTATAGGCTACAGCATACTGACATAAAAATAGCCTACAATATTCATTTAAGTGGCTCGTATAATTTGACAATCATATATTTAAAGTTATTTAAGATGTTGAACGCAGTCATTAATTTACTCATATAATGTAACTTACTTGATATACTCTTACCCTTGTTCTTCTCTATAGCTTCTTGGCACTCCAACTGAGGCTGACCTTGGGTTAGTGAAAAATGAGGATGCGAGAAGATATATCCGACAACTTCCCCAATATCCACGTCAACCTTTAGCAAGGGTTTTTCCTCATGTTCATCCCTTAGCCATTGATCTCATCGATAGAATGTTGACTATTGACCCTACACGAAGAATTACAGGTAATTTTCTTATTAGTTATCGGTCATTTTAGCTTGTGCTGCTATATAAAATTCATTTAGGTTCGTATTGAACATTCATGGCAAGCCGCATTAGAATGGGAAATCAAAAGCTTAAACAAATGTTAGTTTCCTCTCATATTGCTTCTGAAACAGTTTAGATTCTGCTTTCATGCTTTTTGAGCTTTCATTTGTAAGTGACAAATTTTTTAGATGCAGTCTTCTGATGTAGTTGTGTCTCTTATTCTTGAAGAAGCTTGCACTCATTGGGGGGTACCAATTATTGGCACTTGAAATATGACCAATTCACCCCATACATGGCTTTCCTCATTCTAGTTGCACTTAATTTAACATAGTAGAAATGCTGCACTTGCAATGTATAAATGGCTAGCTTCAATCTGCTTAATTTAGCGAGGACAACAAAAGTGGGATATGATAGGATATGAAAATGAGTTATGATTGATCTGAAAGAGGAATAAAAACGAAGTGCACTTGACCGTCACCTATGTTATATAACTCCTTTGAACTTAGTGAGCTTCCTTTTATTTTTTGGCTTTAATTAAGAGAAGCAAAAGTAATGGGAATAGCAGTAAAATCTATTGTGTTATGAGCTCCAAAAGCATTTTAAGTTCAAAATGTGAAGAGAAATATAGACGAAACAGTGTTGATTCTGACTTCTTGTCCGGTTACTCAGTTTTTAGGGCAATCTCTGGGATCTAGGAACTTAAAAGTTAGAATTATTGGTGTGGGAGACTTGCTGCGGTACCAAGATTGTCAATAGTTGGTTCTAATACGACTTTTAGCATCGTGGTTGGATAGGAATAAATTCTACTAAAAAGCATGCACAGGAAGTTGCTGAACTAGACATTCTGTTTGCAAACATTGTTTAATTATAGCATTAGTCTTTTCCACATACAACATGAGAGTTAAAAGTTGAAACGGAGGAATTATAAAGAGACTGACAGTTTTTATTAGGTCGTGGTACATTTCATATATGGTTTGACTAGAATAGACTCGATGAAGAGTACAATGCCAAGCTCTATATTGAATAAATTGGTGCGATGTTTCATTTCGATTTGCTAAATGATGTGCAGTTGAAGAAGCATTAGCGCACCCATACCTTGCTAAACTGCATGATGTAGCTGATGAGCCAGTCTGCCCAGAGCCTTTCAAATTTGATTTTGAGCAAAACCCCTTGGATGAAGAGCAAATAAAAGATATGATCTACGAGGAGGCATTGGCATTCAATCCATACTATCCATAAAGCAAAAGCACAAGGAATATGAAATGTTGGGGGAAAAAATGAGTTGTAGCTGTCAACTTCCTCATCAGAAAGTTCACAACAAAGGGCACTTTACTTGGATCCTCTGAAGTACACTTCATCTTAAGTGAAGAGAAATTTAGACTCAAGAAGACAAGCCTCACTCTTGACAATATAAGTCCCGCAAAAGTAAAGCCTATTTCTCTCTATAATTTAGATGAATTATATTTTAGGCAATCCAAATTCATTCTGAACAATAAAAATTGTCACGAAAATCAAGTTGGGCAGTTACTTAAATCTCATAACCCATCTCAACCCCTAGGTAATCCTGTTTTTTATGTTTTTTTTTTTGCACCAATGAGTGCCCATCTACTGTAAAATAGCTTTGTGTAATGATAATTCCCTCCATAATTTTGTGATGCCCAGTCTAATTGGGTTTTTTTCTTTAGGTTTTTTTATTCAATCAACATTTCAGTGGCATAAATTATTTGTATTGTAACTTTTTAATCCCTTAATAGACAGCTTTTTTGCCTTAAAATCTGTATAGTGGATGAATTCGGGGGGTAAAATTTCTTCCTCAAGTTTATCGCACGTCGATCAGTCGCAGGCATAGAATATACACTCGATGTTGGGGTTTCTGTAATCTCAAGTGTCTCCACATTTGAACATGTAGCCTCCATCCAGCCTTAAAAGGGGGAAAAAACGAAATACTTCCATTCCTTTTCTCCAACCCTTCCCATCAAATATATCCTTGATTCAACAATAAGCACTCATGTTTGCAACTAACATTCTGTTTATATATCTAAAGAGAGAAGCATATAAATAAAGTACAGGTGAGACAGCCCCGCAAGAAGGAAGCGCATTTATCCTTCTTGACTATAATTAAACTCAACCAAACTAATATAGATGCATGACGAGGTTATCAAATTAAGTTGACACACCTCTCATATGTACATGATTCCACCTTAAAAGCGTGATGTTCATTTCAGCCATCAGGTATCAGCCATGATAGCCACTTCTTTAAGCCTAGCTAATGTTGCAATCTCTTGAATTTCCTGAAGATTCCTCATCAGAAGAGGCATCGTCTAAGACTCCTAAGAAGTAGCCCTCTGCATTTTCTTCGTCTCTCACAATATCAGCTCTACTGTAACTCCTTTCAATATATGCCAATGTCTGCCGCCTCTGCAAGCGCAGAACATGCATTACAACATCAGGAGTAAGAGTTACACGTGATCGATCTTCTCTACCATGTCTATTTGCCTCCATTATCTGTTCACAGAAGTTAACAATAAGAAAATTTGCAGTCGGGAACATTAACCGGGTTGTATTTATTAAAATAGCACATTGATTAGGCATTAAACATAAAGTACAGAAATAGATAACAGAACAAGAGGAGAAAGAGAATCAAAAAGCAAAGTCAGCATATAATACCTCTTCTACATTTTCAGGAATTGGAGGAGTACCAGTCGACTGAGGAGCCCAGATTTTCACATCATTTTCTAAGCCACAAGTAGCAAGAATGGGAATATGTGGGTGGGCCTCAAGTTGATTTACAACATGTTGATCACCTATCATTAATCTCACCACCTTAGCATCCTTCTTCTTCCAGATGAATATATGACCACAATCTGAGCCACTCAAAACATATTCATCATTAGGGCCAAAGAAGCTCACTCCCTTAACTGTCCGTGCATTTCTATGGCCAGAGTAAACTTGTGCCTGCTGAAGTTTCTTTAAGTCCTCAGATGTAGCAGAGGAATGTGAACAACCCAACCCCATATTCTTCTGAAATAAATAGATGAGCTCATCGTTATAAGAAACAAGGAGTTCGCTCAGGGTTGAGTAAGCCAATCCTGTGATATGGACATGATCTGAGCCAATTAAGTGATGAGGGCAAAAAGTGTTAACAGGTGTATCTGAATTACTTGTTGCATCCCATTGGCATTTTCTTATGTCATAAACACGTGCATATTCATCAGATCCTCCAATGGCAAAGTAATATGGATTTCTTGAATCAATCACGATGGAATTCAACCTTACCCTGCTTGAAGGTTGTTTATTATTCCCTGTTAATGACAAGCAACGGAAAAGTTTTGTAGCAGAACTACTTCGCAAATCAAACTGCAAGAGAAACAAAACTAATAACTTATACTGCATAGCATATATAGAGGGAAGCTTCAATAAGGGAAAAGCTGAGACTTGACTAACATGCTGAACAAAACCATCTTCACCACAACTATACAGTATGTGAGGATTTCCTGGCTCCAAAGCAAGCTTGTATACAGAACCTTGGTGCTTCCCCAACATAGTAGTTTCAACTGTACCATCCTCCGAGAGATGGCCAAGCCTTACCTGCAACAGAAAGCCCAGTTACCATGGGAAGGGAATCAATGGGAAGTGAGAACTTTAAGAGAGCATTAAAAATATTAAGCTTGGCCTAAAGCTCCACTCTTTGGAATTTTTAAATATAATTCATAAGATCGGCCGGTGGCTCCCCTTGTTAATTAATAATCAACAAAAATATAAAAAATGAAATCCACGCAAACAGTACTCACTAATTATGTGCTTAATTATGGGGGTCTCTTCCTATTGATTACTATAATCTGGAATTTTAACATATTGGCAATTTGAATAGGAAAAGAAGGTGCATAAAGCACAGCAATAACAAGGTAAAACTAAAGAGCATCATAGAAGAAGAAATAAGACCACCACTGTCCTTTACAATCATAAAAAGATTAGAAATAAAGAAGCCGTGGGTTCAATGCTACTTTAACCCAATGAAATTGCTTCCATTTTTACAGAAGAAACAAAGGCAATTGTGGCCCAAGGGATCAAAAAGAATATTTGGCAGAAAGAGATACCTCGCCATCACCAGCAGAAGTCACTATTTTGCAGTCGTCAGAAAATGGCATAACTCTTGTCTGAAATATGTTGTCTGAGTGGCCAGAAGGATATTCAAACAACTTAGTTTTGGATGCCCAATTCCAAAAGATAACTTGTTGATCATCAGAACCTGAGATGAGAAGATCCCCAGTAGAGTTAAATTCCACAGCATTTACGCACCCTTCATGACCATTTAACTTCCCATACAAATTCATTTGCTTTACTATGGCCTGCATATAGAAGCAAACCTAATAAGGTCATTATCCTGTGGTAATATTATCACCAGACAATTGCTGAAAGTGGTGGATGATTCAGAGAACTGATTATTATTATTCCCTACAATTAAATCAGAGCCAGCACATGATTAAGGATTTTTTTTTTAAAGAAAAAAAAGGGTTCTGTCTCCGATAGAATCACTCAAGCCAGTTTATAACCTACTCAATAAAGCACAAGAGACAGACATTACGCCACAGTATATTCGTAATGTTGTGTTTTAGTCCTTGTATCTATCAGACCTGAGTAATCCAAATGCGAGTCAGAAACTTCTTCTTCTTAATCCAAATGCGAATCAGAAACTTATTCTTGTTGTTGATTTCAACTTTACTAAATAGTAGCGGCTCCTAGCTAACTCCGCCTATGTAATATCATAGCTGGTCCCAAGCCCGGGTAAAGGAGGAGGGTTGTGTTAGACCCTCGACAGCCAACATAAAAATCTGTCGAATCTTATGACATAGATTAGAGACGTATATGTGCTAAGGCTAGGTCATTGTCCAGAAGTAACGTGCTGTATGGCTCGAATGCAGTGTCAAATGAGTTAGAGTCGCTACATCGGCGCCCGGGTGTAGTGTTAAATGAGTAAGGGTTCCTACATCATGCTGGACGGATGTGGGTAAAGAAGTTAGCCTAAAAAAGCAAGATTAGATTTGATTCTTAGAATATTGGTACGTTAACAGGTAAATCTATGAAGGTGGTGGATGTTATGATTCGAAGGAGAATTAACATCTTATGTTTTCAAGAAACTAAATGGGTGAGAGAAAAAGTTAAGGAGTTAGACACTACTGGTTATAAACTTTTGTATGTAGAGAAGGTTAAAGTAAGGAATAGAGTTGGTATTATTGCGGACAAAAATTGGAAAAAGAATGTGGTATGAGTCAGAAGAATTGGAGATAGGATCTTATCCTTAAAATTGATTATTGGACATGATACATTCAATATTATTAGTACTTATGCACCTCAAGTAGGGTCGGACATACATATTAAGAAAAAGTTTTGGGAAGATTTGGAGGGCTTGGTTCAAGATATTCCACAAGAGGAAAATATCCTCATTGGGGGGAACCTTAATGGTCATGTGAGAAAAGAGACAAGGCAATATATGGGAGCTTACAACGGTTATGGCTTTGGAAAAGTAAATGAGGAGGGACATTCCATTCTTGATTTTTCAATGGCTTACAACTTCACGAATGTAAACACCTATTTCAAAAAGCGGGAGGAGCATTTAATTACATAAGAGTGGAGTCCAAAGGTCGCAAATTAACTTGTTTTTGGTAAAGAACTCAGATAGAACAACTTGTAAATACTGCAAAATAATCCCTGGTGAAAGTTTAACTTCACAACATAGGGTCTTGGTCCTTAATGTGCTAGTTAAAAACCGTAAACTGAAAAGTCGAAAAACTTTAAATCCTAGGATTAAGTGGTGACAACTAAAAGGTGAGAAACAAGTGACCTTTACGAGGAAAGTTATAGAGGAAGGGAATTGAGACTTGCAAAAAAGTGCTAACATTTTGTGGAATGAGATAGCTAAAAAGATCAAGGATACCGCTAAAGCAGTATTGGGTAAATTCAAAGGTTTTGGACCTAAGGATAAAGAATCTTAGTGGTGGGATGAGAGTGTGCAGGAGAAGGTCAAATATAAGAAAGAGTGTTTCAAAGCCCTGCATCTATGCAATAACGATAAAAATTGAAAATGTTATCGGTTGGCTAAAAAGGAGACTAAGAAAACAGTGAGTGAAACTAGATCTAAAGTTTTTGAGAAATTCTACCAAGATTTAGGAATGAAGAAAGGTGAACGTAAGATTTACAAAATTGCCAAGAGAAGGGAAAGAAAGTCAAGAGATTTGGACCAAGTAAGATGCATTAAGGATGAAGAAGGAAAAATTTTAATAATAGATGATAATATCAAAGAAAGATGGGAGAGTTACTTTTATAAGTTTTTCAATAGTGGATTGAATATGACTATTAATACTGAAGGATTAATCCATGAAAATGATCTTAATTTGAATTTTTATCGTAGGATTGGGGTTGGAGAGGTAAAAGAAGCTGTTAAGAAAATAGATAATGGTAAAGCCATTGGTCCCAATGGTATTCCTATCGAAGTTTGGAAGTGTTTAGGATAGAAGGAGGGTTTGGTGGCTCACTAAGTTATTTAACGAGATTTTAAGGTCCAAGAAAATGCCAGAGGAATGGAGAAAGAACACTCTAGTGCTCATATACAAGAACAAGGGAGATATTCAGAATTGTGCTAATTATCGGGGGATAAAACTCATGAGTCACACCATGAAACTTTGGGAAAGAGTGATTGAGCATAGACTCAGAAAAGAGTTTCATATTTCGGAAAACCAATTTGAATTTATGTCAGGATGGTCTACAACAGAGACTATTTATTTATTAAGGGTTTTGATTGAAAGATACCGGAGTAAAGAGAGAGACTTACATATGGTTTTCATTGATTTGGAAAAAGTTTATGATAGAGTATCAAGAGATGTATTGTGGAAAGTAATGGAAAAGAAAGGTGTCTGTGTGGCTTATATTTGAGTCATAAAGAATATGTATGAGGGGGCAAGAATAAGTGTGAGAACCCCTGGAGGTGTGATAAAGGACTTCCCTATAACAATAGGCTTACATCAAAGATCTTCCTTGAGTCCATACCTGTTTGATCTGGTTTTGAATGTTCTTACAGAACATATACAGGAAGAAATTCTAAAGTGTATGCTCTTCGCGGATGATATAGTTTTAATTGAGGACTCAAGAGAATAGATCAACTCTAAACTTGAATTATGGAGACATTCTTTGAAATCAAAAGATTTCCGTTTAAATAGAAGTAAAACGGAATATATGCATTGCAAATTTAATAAGAGGCCAATTAGAAATGATTCAAAGGTAAAAATTGGAGAGCAAATCATTCCTAAAGTGTCAAAATTTAGATATTTGGGGTCGATTTTACAGAATAATGGTGAAATTGATGGGGATGTTATGCATAGGATACAAGTTGAGCGGTTAAAGTGAAGGAAAGCAATAGGAGTTATTTATGACTGCAAGGTACCTATTAACCTTAAAAGAAAATTTTACAGAACAGCTATAAGGCCAACAATGATATGGTAGTGAATGTTGGGCTTTGAAATGACAAAAAAAGCATAAGATGGGAGTAACCGAGAGATGAGAATGTTGAAATGGATGTGTGGTCATACAAAATTGGATAAGATCATAAGATACAAAATGACTGTATACGAAAAAAAGGTTGGGATAGCACCTATTGAGAAAAAAATGATGGAAAATAGTTTAAAATTGTTTGAGCATATACAAAGAAGAGGGCAAGAGGAGCCAGTGAAGAGAGTTGATTAAATGGCCTAGAATTTTATTAAAAGGCGCAGAAGAAGACCAAAAGGAATACTAAAAGAAGTTATAAGAAATAACCTATGGAGAAATGATTTATTTTAGGAGATGATATTTGATAAAGTCCGTTGGCGTCCTATGATCATGTAGCCGATCCCACGTAGTGGAATAAGGCCAATGTTATTGTTATTGTAGTAGCGGTCCCACGTAGTGGAATAAGGTCTGTTGTTATTGGAGTAGCGGCTACTGGCTGGATACTACCGAACTACCCATAATTGAACTGCAATTCACTTTGTTTACAAGTATCGACTGCATACAACTTTTGAACAACATATCAAACGGAGGAAAAACGATAAAACTTTCATGAGGAATTGAGGTGCACAACTCCCAATATTTTCAAGGATCTGATTTCATTCGACACAACAAATAAGTTTGAGAAAATTGACAAATACTTGAATTGGAAATAAAAACAATTCATTACCTCGGAAGCTAAAAATCGTCGAGCAAAGTCGCGAGGATGGAGCAAGCCCAACTCCCTCCTGTAAGTATCAGTAAACCCATCTCGAGCTCCAAAAATGCCTTGATGAATACTCTCCATCAGGCAGAATTTCAGAATACACGTCTAAACCTCAATTCCTGGCCAAAATTGCATCAGACTGGAAGGGCTATTGCCGTGATTGCGCAACAACAAAGTGCTGCTTTGCAGTTTGCACTGGCTGAGCCTATATTGACGTTCGCGCGGCTATGAACGGTTCGTTTTGCAAATTTATTTAGGTTATATTGTTGTGTTGATACCCCTCGGTCACATTTTATCCCATTTTATCTCATTTTAACCGTTATTTTAAAAACTTTTAAATATTTCAATTTATCTATTATTTTATATTATTAATAAAATATTAATTATTATTTTATTATTTTATTTTTTATAAAAAATAGTAATACGGGGAACACAAGTCTTTTTCTAATATTTGATTCAAAAATATCTTGATATATTATAATTTAGATTAATTAATAATTTTATTAATTTATATGAAACAATACGAGGGAGAATGTAAAAGGGAAAATTTCACTTAAAAACTAAGGAGACAATATGTTTTCAAAAATACCATGAATTTACAAAATTCTCAATAGTTATCAAAGTATTATACTAATTAAAATGTGCTAGAAAATGTCAATTTTACCCGTGGGTTAAAGTTAAAAATATGTACAAATCAGTCAGTGGCAGACCTAAGATCTAGGATCAGTGGAACAGATTGATATTTTTTTTAAAATAAATGACACTGACTATTATCATATAAAGATAAGCTAAAAGCATATAAATTTTTTTCATATAAATATAATATATTACATACTACCTGTATTTATTTTTGTGTTGTTTAAGATTTTAGTGGGCATATCAAGAAATACAATAAATACATTGAAATTTATTTAAATTTCCTAATATATCCTTCAATAAATAGATAGATATAAAAGAACGATTAATATTATCTTTGACTTACCCGTGGGTGCCTGGTTAAAAATTAAGATTTTAAAGAGGTCTTCCCATCGGTACCCGTGAGCAACCGTAAGGTCCGGATTAATTTGGGAGGAGTAATAAACTCAGAATATCCCACAATACCAGATGATAAAGTATAAAAAAATATTATCTTTAACTTTTAAAATGATAAATAAGAATATAATTAAAAAAACAATAATTAGAATTTTGAAAATGACAGATAAATATATAAAAAAAATTTTAAAAGTGACAAATGAAAAAAAACAAAGGAGTACTTTACAATTGTTATTTACGTGACTTCATATTTTAAAGCCTTTAAACAATTATCTCATTATCAGTAACTTCATTTATTTTTAATAAATGATAATATATTATCATACAAATAAAAATTATTTGGACATTTCTGATAAAGTATCACAGATTTGGGTTTTGATAAACTCAACTTTATATTTATTTGAGCATAATATAATCTTCACAAAATTTTTAAACCGTAAAAATCTAAACTCAAAAGTAATTTAAATCAAATATATTTAAAATTTAAGTATAATGAGATCAAAATATTAAGATTAGTGATATTAAATTACTCAAATTTAAGAACATTTGTAAGTAAAACTTTCAAATTGAGGGAGTCAGCTAGCCCCCCTCAATTTCAAAGAGGTCCGCCACTAGAATAAGTTGAAAATATATGAAAATTAGTTAAAAATAAATAATAATTAATTGGAAATAGGTGAAATCAATTGGAAATCCAAAAATAGGAGTAAAATCGATATTCCCTCACATATTTTAATTCTTTTTTTTGGATAAATCATGTATTTTAATTCTAATTTGATAACCTTATGCTTATTGAGAATTTTGTAAATTTGTGGTATTTTTTTAAAATATCCTATCTTTGTAATATTTAAGTGGAATTTCCTCTTATACAAATAAAATATTCTTAATTTTTTACCTCAGCCAAAAAAATCTTAAATTTTAGTTTAAAGATTTATAATAAATGAATTTACAATTTAGGTAGCTTTTTAAAATCATCAATCATACTATAGCACCAAACAATACTATTATACTCAACAAATTGGCAATGAACCAGGGTCACTAAGAATAAATAAAGGGGATAAAAACAAACTACAACTATTGGACACGAGAATTTCTTTTTCTCATAGCCCAATAAAAAATAGCACTCAGGGTATGTTTGGCATGTCTTATAAAGCCTAATAATATAACCTAATACAAGACATTATAAACTTATCATCAGTATGTATAAATAATATATTGTATAGGTTTATACATCATAATCTATTTATATATCAAAATAATGTATAATTTATTCAGGCCTCAAAGGCTAAATAAGTAGTGTATTTAGTGAGCATTTGGCACTCCACTTATTCATCACGATACGCGGGATGCATTTAGTGAGAAAAAAGCTGTTACAGTTTTATATTTTCTAAAACTATCATTCTAATGTGAAAAAAAAAACGGTGATTCTAATGTTGAGTATATCTATGGTAAGATTCATTAATTATTTGAAGGAGTGAGAAGCAAAAGAAGAAAAAGAATAGAAATGCTAGTAGGTTAAAAATATTAATGAAATATGAATTATGTAACTCAATCAAGAATCTTGGTGAAAAAGAAAAAAACTGAATCATGAATCATATCATATTATCTATTGATTTCCTTCTTTTCTTGGCATGAGGATGGGATGATTACTGTAAATCACAACTTATAGCACCCTATTTATTAAACATTAAATAAATAATAAAAATTCGAGTAAAAGTATATATTTCTAATTCAGATAATGAGTAAAATCAACAACTTGAACAGGACAAACAATTTCAAAATAAAAAATAAATAAATAATTGTGATAAAAATGCTTCTTATATTGATGTTGTTAACATAGATAGGCACAGAAATAGTTTATGCGAATACAAAATCAATTAATTTCATATAAGTTCTGTTATTAATATTGCAATTCATATAGTAGATTAAAGGATAAAATAAAACAAAATTGCATCCAACTAATTCCTTGGTTTGTGAATTTTCTTTTTTATTACAAAATGGGCAATTAATTGCATTTCATTTAGGACATCCTTTTGGGATTATGTTAAACTTCGTAAGTTTTGACATTAATCAGGACTCAGGTTGAGAATGTTTTCTTTCTTTCTTTCTTTCTTTTTCTTGGTGAAATGTTATGGTTTTCTTTCTTTTTTCCTCTGGGTCTTTGACCCGGTTATGTACCCAAAACACAGAAAGACCCATGTTCGTGAGGCTCAATTTTAGTGGGTAATATGCAAAGGAAGTGCCGTGAGAATTTTTGCTCTCCTTATGCCGTCAAGAAAGCTACAGAAATTTAATTATATCAAGCAAAATAAGAAGATTTACATGCAAAAATCACATAAAACATCATACCATTGCCACTTGTGTAGTGGTTTGTATATTACAAACATTAAAATTTTGTTAGTATAATACTCGTGCAATATTTATTGAGAACAAAAAAAACTATTTTACTTAGATTTCACTATATATCATTAAAAACTATTCTGCTTCTTATTAAGCTAATAAGTAGTAACAACTCCAGTTTTACAGATTTAACAGCTCCTAAACACAGGACACACAGGACATATTTAATAATAATATAATTAACAAAATTTTGCAGTATAGATTTCGCCATATATCATTAAGAAACTCTTTTCTGAATACTTCATTGCAGCAAACAAAGTAAGTATTCTTTACAGTCAACCACCTCGCCACCTCCAGATTTGAGTGTTTTACTCAACGCACATCAATAATCAATAACAGCAAACTCATCATTAACATTGTACACGAGGAAAGCCAAGGGTTGCAACCGGAAAAGAAGAGAAAAAAAAAAGGGCATCACTTTTGAAGGAATCCCACCCATGTTTGTTACTATTTTCAAGCTAAGGGAAATATGACAGGTCATCATAATCAATTCTTGAAATGTTAAAGGGGCAGACGGTATGATGAAATATCACTTCCAAACATATATTTGCATTTATCATCATGAAAATTTTAAATAGATTCTTTTGTATTATGTGATGTAGCAAAACTTCCTGCAAATCACATTTTTTTATACTTTATATAGGTATAGGCATCTGTATTGTTAAGATGGTCTTCCGTTTCCTGCCCTTCCTGTTTCTTTCCCTTGACTGTGAGAACCTTACAAATAATAATCAACTAACTATTGCATTCTAAATGATTCAAAAACTCTGTTTAAATGACCAGAATCAATATTTAACATAAAACTAACTATTCTTATTCATATAAATCCTACAAATGTTGATTAATTTTGGTTCTAAATGATACAAAGACTCTGTTTAAATGAGCAAGATCAATAGTAAAGATAGACCACTACTTACCCAAATAACATGTTTTATTATTGACATAAGTTCAAGATTCTGAAGAAAGGAAAATGCCTGAGCATCACCAGTGTTCTTCTAGAGACCTAATATCAAGATACTTGAGGAATTCTTCAATGTAGAACAAAATAATCACTAAAATGAGAAGGGGGGGGGGATTCTGCCTTGTGATATGTGGTATCTAATATTAAGAAACCACTGGCTATATATTCATAAAATGATCCTTTTATGAATAAACAATATTATCCCAAATAAGACTTCTCCTTGAGGACCTAAAAAATTGGCTCTTACCGAATACATTGCAAAACAACATAAATAAGACACTTCCAACCTTGACATGTTCATTCACACTTTGTACCCTTAAACTTGATCAATAAATGGGTAATATGTCTTTAAATGAATGAACCATATTGAAAATTTAGTGACATCTAAATATAAGAACCACCTAAAAAGTACTCAATAAACCATTAAGAGAAAGTAATATACACCTGAAATGAATTGATGGAAATGACTCTCTCCCCAACGATGGATTCATATTCGAAGATGTTCCAACACCGCTATTTCCTATCACAATTATCATTAGTTTGAATCAAAGCTTGAATTTCAAACAATTCAGAATAAACTACCTATGAAGTATGGATGCTTCAAAAAAGTAGATACACCCATATCCAATATACGATACAATATGTATATCATAATTGTGCATCTGTATCTATTCATACCACTTTACATGTATTTGTATTACTTCAAATTTTTATAATAAAATAAAACTATTTAAAGTTATTATAAATATTTTATGGTTTATTTTGACATTTATACTATAATTTTTAAAATATTCAATACTCATTTTTTTAATAAATAGATTTATTAATTATATATATAAATAGTTACATAAATAACATTATACATGTATAAATATCACCCACATTAGTACCCTAACATTTTAAAAATTGTCATATCTATAAGCGATATGGGACTCAACGGAGCCATTTTACAAATAATTTCTCATGGATTTATTGGTGCTGCACTTTTTTTCTTGGCAGGAACGAGCTATGATAGAATACGTCTTTTTTATCTCAACGAAATGGGCAGAATGGCTATTCCAATGCCAAAAATATTCACGGTTTTTAGTATCTTATCAATGGCTTCTCTTGCATTGCCGGGCATGAGCGGTTTTGTTGCAGAATTGATAGTCTTTTTTGGAATAATTACCAGTCAAAAATATCTTTTAATGACAAAAATACTAATCACTTTTGTAATGGCAATTGGAATGATATTAACTCCTATTTATTCATTATCTATGTTACGTCAGATGTTCTATGGATACAAGTTTTAAGACCATAGCCCCACTAACCTCTTTGATCTTCTTCTCTGCATTCTTGGAAACCAACTTGACCTTCACCACAATAGGCTGGTTCTTCGAAAACACTTTTTTACCCAAAACCCTGAAGTATCCATATTGAGTAACATCGATCAATGGAACATTTGACTTCATTAGGAACCAATGACCAAAGCTTGTCAATGTTCACAATGGGGTAGTAGAACTTGTTGCGAAGCTCATGGAAATAGCTCATACCTCGCTTTCCAGAAATAACCAGTGTCATCCCTGCCGAAGAGGATTCTTTGGTGGTGCATACCATGGACATTACTACAACCACCAGGGTGTTTCCTGTAACATCTTGGAAACCAAAACCTAAAAACATACCAAAGTAAGACAAAACAACACCAAAGTGGCAAAAATAAGGTACGGCGCTGCGGCCTGCTACACTGCTGTCGTGGCAAGAGAGTATTATAGATGAAAACGAAAAAGAAATAGAGGAGTGTGGCGTCGCGGCCTGGACACTAGCACTGCGACACCCTAAATTGATATGATATAGGCAATTTACTGATATTCAGGACGGATTTCCATCACGTATAAAATTTAATCATAATTTTCGATGGACCTGACTCCAACTCTTACAGGTCATTTTGATTTTCATTCTAACCATAGACACCAACCACATCTCAAAATACTTCTGTATGAAGATTTTGGACGTCTAAAACCGAAATAATCAGTTTTGGACTAAACTATGGCACTTAGGCCTCATATTCTCAAACCATTGCACAACATCAAAATCAACATTTGACCTGAATCCCAATTACCTTAGGAACTGGGTCCAGGGCAATCTCCTCATAAGGAAACCATTCCTGTAGAATTTGATCCTCTTGAATCTCATAAGCAACAGGTGGGTTAAATACCCACTTTACCAAAAAAGTATATCTTCTAACCACAACCACATATTCCAAACTTAATAGGACATAATACACAACATATTAGCCAGATAAACATGCATATTGTCACATAAATGGATTTCTATACAACCCCACATAATATATATACCACATACAACACGGAATGCCCAGGATACAGTGTTACAACAAGAATTAGCACAAGATACTACTTGGCACAATATGTGTTACATAAATCAAATATATAATAGCTACCAACTACGAGCTCAAATGCCCTTGTGAAATTGAGTGAGTTAAGACTCTTTCGTCTTCTTCGAGCTAGTACTAGAGCCTTCGCCTAAACTATTAACCACATAAAGAGTGTGAAACAAAGTCTCAATAATCGAGAAAAATACAACAATTACACATAACCAAGCAATATATATATACATGTAATGAAATATGATGCAACTGCAATGATAATGAATGTCCCCTAACATACACGGCTAGAACCCCGGGCTAGTCACCATCACAAGGTATACCCAACAAGTAATTCCCTTCTAACAACTACTGAAGACTGATTTTGAGATATCACTAAACTTTCTACTCACTATTATAACCTTGCTAAAGGCTACACTAATAATTGGATTGTAGTCCTCCTTCCACTGGACCACCCGAATTAGTAGTGATTTAGGCAAGATGCATCTCCAAATTCACTGCCACCCAGCTCTTCTGGTCATAGGAAAAGGATTCAGTGGTAGGAATACACACACACACACACACACACATCAACCTTATCATTTGGACACGAGGTCTTGCGCGTTCCACAAGTGGATCGGCATACCACGTGATATCATATAACACCATCACCCAATCCAACCAATGTCATTCATGCATAACCATGTGATGATGCTTTTCCATGCTATCATATTCCATGCATACATGTATATTCTCATCATTATCATCATCATAATCACATATTGTCTCACATGACGAGGATGCAAATATATTATAGGCTACAAGTCAAAACATAATCACATAAATCATATACATAAGACCAGGAAAGAGGTTACTATTTCATGACGAGTTGTGCCCTAGGACATATTATGATATGAAAGAAACAAACATATATATATAAACAAGAAATCTATATCATATACAAATATACACAAAACACGCACATAGGGGAAACAACAGGCCGTCGAAGTACCAATACTAAAAACAATGCTTTTGGACCACTTCTTAGAGTGCCACGACCTCCAAACACAATCTTGAACACTACAATACCATAATATCTTCAGTTAACACGATATTCATATATCCCAGTAACTTACAATCTAACCAACCAAACTTAATGATGACAAATCTATGATTCCAATAGCACAATCATACATCAATGAGCCTCATATACACATATAAACCATAAACAATTACAGAAATCTTGGATTTCATACAATCCCAAAGGATTAAAGGTTAGGGTTTGAAGTAAGCCTTTCATAATCACTTAAAAAACCAAACCCAAGCCTTAATAACACTAATTAACACTTCAATAACACAATTGCAATCATTTTAATCGATAGAAATCTTACTAAAGTCGAAATCTATCAAACCCCCATGGATTTCTGACCAAAAATGCACAGAAAAGAGAGGAGAGGAAGTAGAATCCACTTACCAATCAATATTAAAGCTTCTAGAGTCCAAAAATTGATCATCAAGGATGGAAATTGAAAACCCAAGTAGAGTTCTTCTTCTTCTCCTTCGATTTCTTTCTTTTTGTCAACTGAAACGTGTTCTGATTTATTAAGATTCGGCAGCTGGCGCTGTGGTGCACGATAAGTTTGCTACGACATGAACCCTTACTACCTCAAAGGATTGATATTCCCCTGCTCTCTTGTCACACGCCTTTACTCTTCACCACAACATGTGAGGTTTCTGCCTCTTTCTCTTAACTTTAATCCCTTTTTGCCTTTCCTCCAGTCTTGGTCCCTCTGATACTGCATAATCAACAGGTAAGCTTCTCATTAACTTGGTACAAAGTCTAGGATCATATACTGAAGGTCGTTACACTTCCTAAGCTTGCCAATATGACCATGACCGGTGCTCACGTAGCAGCATTCTTTCAATTATTCTTGAAGCAGGTTGTGATCTCTAATCAGTCCCTCTCTGCAGAAGCTTATCAACTCTATAAGCTCCTTTTCTTATGTTATATATATTTCTTTGTTTTTGTTTGTAGCTAGCTTAATTTGTCATTTGTCAGTTCTAGCTGCCTTTATACTTGCTATTCCGTGAATAAAAGTTAAAAGCCCTTCCATTAAAAAAAAAATGGTGTTTGTCCCGCCCAACTTATTAAATGATGGTTGATAAAGTTATGTTTGAATGTTTTAATTCTTGAAGGGAAAACGCCCACCATTGATAAGATCAAACCTGAAATCCATCATATATAACCCATCAATATGAACAAAAACAGTTACAATCAAATCAAACTCTTAAATTAGTGTTTGATCAAAACAAAACCAGTTACACTTAAAATGAATAGTGATCAGCTCAAGTTTCATCCAGTTTTTGTATATATATATTGATATATTATATTTTCAACCAAAGGGTATTTGTGTAAAAAAATTAATATCTATGCAATACAATATCTATACATTGTTACACCAAGTGTAGTATAGTATTAAAATTTTATCAAGCCTAATCCTATCCAACCTTATCCTATCAAGCTTTATCCTATATAGTGTGTCAAATGGCCCTTAAACTAAAATTATTATCTTCCAATACCATAACACACTCATATAAGAATCAATGTAAGTAAAAGAGACGTAACACATTGGCTTCTTATATGAGCAAACAGTGCATGATGGGGCATGTCAATATCAACATAGAGATCATGTAATGAACAGTGTGTTTAGTCGCAATATATTTGATTTCCTAGACTTTTATACTACACGTCTAATTAGCGTCAATAAAAAGGGGCAACAAAAGTAAATTACATTTTTAATATTTTAATGTTCTTTAAAGTTATATTTTTTACTTTATTCAATTTTAATTTACTTTCTTAATTTTATTTCATATTTCACATGTATTTTTATATTTTTATTTTATTTTAATCATTATTTTAAAAAACTATTCAAATATAAGTGGCTTCAAAGTGAACATAAGAATTTTAGGTATGACAAGATTATTTGGTCTAGATATATAATGCCTAAACATGCTTTTATTATGTGGTTGACTGTCTAAAAAAGATTATTCACTAAAACTAGAATGGGTGACCTTAATATGCCGGTTAATGATCTAAATTGTATATTGTATGATAATGATGTTAAATTTGTTAAACATCTTTTTTCCCAATATCTATGGGTGAGAGAAATTTTTGTGGAAGTCTACAAGTAGATAGGGATTAAGTATGTCCCAATATAGTTTTGTAGATGAAGGGTTTGGCTTACTATGCGATTCAGAAGGAGAAACTGTTTTAGACAGATGTTATATGCATGGTTTATAAGTGTTATATGCATGGTTTATAACTGTTTTAGATAGGGAAAGGAATGTTAAGCTGCATAATAATGAAACATCTACAATCCAAAGAGTGATTAGAAATATAAAATTAGAGGTAAAAATTAGATGCAATTATTATGTAGGGGCAAAATAATGAATTGCTAAAAGAGAATTCTTGAGAAAAATTGGTGTTATTATTGAATAGGGCAGTTGTATGACATTCTCTTGCAGCTATGAAGATTAATTTGAAGAACCCTTCGTAGAAGGTGGCTTCAAATTTCTTTTCCTATGTTGTATATATAACTTTGCATAGCCTCCTCTTTTGGTAATAATGAAAATTTTACCTTATTACCAAAAAAAAAAAACTATTCAAATATATTCTCTTTTAATTTATCAGTTAGAATGGTTAATAAAAAAAATTCTATGTGAGGTTTACCAATAAAAATTAAAAATATTAGCTAGATCAGAATAAATTAAATAAAATTAAAATTATATATATTAAAAATTGAATTTAAATGACAAAAATTAAGAGACAATATGTAATTGATTAAAAAAGTAAATTAAAAGCAAATAAAATTAAGAGAAAAACAAAATTTGAAATCACAATTAAGTAATAGAATATATATATATATATGTATATATAAGAAAAAATAGATCTATACGCCTGGAATTCTGCGTGACAGGAAGGAATTTTACTGTTTTAATATGCAAGCATGTGCTAGTTAATTTTTTTTTCTGTTATAATGTAAACATTAGAATATAATTTGGAAGATAAGCTTGTCCACAGACGGAGACCTTTTTCCTCCCTTGTGTGTTCAATAATTATAACCTGCTTGTTGAGTATACAATCTTGTGGTGAATGCGGAATTGAGGATGACGTGTTTGGGCATAGCCGCGTGGAAAGATGAAAATTATTGGTTTATGCCGGTGAGGCGTCGTTCATTTAATTTAAACATATTCCATAGTTTTAGAATTGCCACCTACTGGGCCATGTGACTTTTGACATCAACACTTAAATCAACCTTCTATAATTCGCAGATGTTGTTGCTGCGCACTCTGAACTGGTATGCTGAAGGTGTTGGAGCATTGTCAATATATTGATAATGATTAGGAAAAGTTAATTTTTCAATTCCTTTAGTTCAATCTAGTCTACTTTTTATATCAGTCCGTATACTTTTTTTCCTCAAGTAATTAACTCCTCATAAAATTGAATTGTTTGAGTTAGTCCTTTCACCGTTTACAATTATATCCCTATCTCTTCAGTGTCAATAATATGTAGCTCTGGCAAACAGAGCTGACAAGTGGGGTTGAGGTGGCTGATTATATTACAATCTTATTGGTCAACAACCATCCATCATCACCCTCCTCAAACAATCCCTTCCCTCCGATTCAGAATTCTTCTCGCCTACCTTCTCCGAATTGTCTATTCCTTTCCGCTGGAGATCATGCCCTAGCCAATTATTTGAATACAAATATTATTTTTATTAAAAAAAAAATTTAATCATATCTATTATATTGTTTACATATTTTCTTTATAAAGATATATCAATAATTATTTTAAATGCCTTTGATCAATTATCATTATCGAAACAATGATAAATTAAAACTTATATAATCTTAACTGATGATTATGTATAGAGGTACAAATTAAAATTGTAGGCATATTGTTATTAGACTAATAGTTACATGGACCAGGTCATCAATGTATCTCATATACAATTGTGTCATTTAGTCTTCAGACCTAAGATCTCTATAAATTTCCACATGAGAATATTGTGTCTTGGGATAATCAAAAATTGCTTTTTAACCAGATGATGATATATGTTATATTTAGATATGGTGAAATTTATGCGATGGATGTTAAGTGATCAAGATGAGATTTATTCGTCTTAATACAAGAGAAGTATCTCTGGCCCTACAATGAGTAAGACTAAGAAGTACATGGTCGTACTTAAATGAAAAAGAGTTTTCATCTGGTTAGTCAATCAAGCATGGGATCGTGAAATAATGGTTAAACAATATGAGGATGACGATTTCATATCTCATGGTTAACCTAGATATCGTGTGAAAAAATGGATATAGCGCATATTGTAAGACAAGTTATATCATGTCTTTGATCTTCATAATTTGGGTGAGTTGTAATACCTTGTTAGAGACCTCTTATGATTTGCAAGACCAAAAGAAATTTTAAGCTATTTACCAATATTATATGAACCTATAAAGGTACACATAGGAATGAATATGGTGCGTATAAGAATGTCTAGATTTATTGAATTTAGAAAAATGCCACTATTCAATGTATCTCTCTATTTTAGAGGTTTTCTTATTTTAAAATAAAATATTCTAAAAATTATCTTATTTGAAATAAGAAAATAATATTATATTAATAATAGAAATATTCTAGAAGATTTCCTAATTTGATTTGAATGATATTATTTTATTGAATAATGAAATAATTATTTATTTTTCTTCTCGAAGGTGGTAGGAATATATTTATATTATTAATTTCGATATATATATATATATGATATATATTCCATTTAGTTCAAATAAGTGTTATTCAAATTAAATGAAGATAATATTTGATTTAATTTAAATAATATATTTAAATTAAACAAATATTATAATTTATTTAAATTATTAAATGATATAATTGAATTAAATGTAATTTAATTTGAAATATATTTTTAAATTAATGAAGAAGATCTATCTAATTTTATTTAAATAATATATTTAAATTAAATAAAGATAATATCTGATTTAATTTAACTAATAAATTAAATATATATGTGGTATTTAAATGATATATATTTAAATTAGATATGATCTTTTTTGAAACAAAAATTAGATATGATCTAATTTGAATTATATATGTTTAAATTAATGGATAAAGTTAGTGGATAAATTAATTTAATTTAAACTAGTTTGGAGATAGAATAAGATTTAATTTAAATAATATATTTAAATTAAATGTAAGTGACTTGGAAAGTAAATTCCCTTCTTCTATAAATAGAGAGGATTAGAAGTTTTCATTGTATTTTACACTTCATAATTTATTTCACTTATTGTTTTTCTCTTCTTTCTTTTAATAATCTACCCAGACCCACATGAAAAGTGGGTACTTATAAGTGCTTATGAGAGTTATTCATCTTGATCAAATATAAAGACTGAATTTTGAATTTATGACATGAATGTTTTTTACCTTTTTTATTTGATTTAAATAAAAATGATGAATCCTCTTGAACAATTTTGGATTATAAGTTTTAAATTTCTGTTACATTTGTATGCCAAAATCCCAACAATTTCTTCCCAACAAACGAACTCAAGAACTACAAAGGCACCACAATAATGATGGCATTTTACTCAGCTCCACGAGGAGCCATTCTGTCGAAGTATCCAAGCAAAAATTACAGAGTTCACAGCTTTTTGCAAACAACATGGTGCGCATAAACCAAACTATGGGCCATAATGAATTAATGATGCACTGGTCTCTCTCTCCTTTTTTCAAAAAAAAAAAACAGTTTTGATTTAGGGTATGTTTGTTTGGAGGGATGGGAAGGGAGGAGAGAGGAGGAATTTTAATGGAGGGAATGAGAGGGAAGGAGAGATGAGATATGGAGGGAAGTAGAGAGAAATGAAGGGAATGAGAGAAATTTTAATAATTTGTTATTTAGTTGGGGAGGGGAGAGGAGGGAAGTTAATAATAATTTGATCATTTTATTCTTGAAATTAAAAAAATTTTCTATTATTTTTTTAGTATAAAAAATTTTAATGTTGAGTATAAAATTATGTTTTAATATTTTATACTGATACTCATAATTTTATACTCAATATTAAAGTTTTTTACATTCACTTTTTGAGATATGAGACTTAGATGTAATATTTTTTTGTATTAATAATTTTTAGATAAATATTTTTATGTTTTTAATAATTTTTAATAATTTTTTTATTTATAAAAAATAAAAAAATAATAATTTGATCCCCCGAGGGGATCAATTGGGGAGGGGAGGTCCCCTTAAAATGTTTATCCAAATCCCCCTACTTGGAATGAACATGAATAATGGAGGGGAGGGGAGCAAATTCCCTCCCCTCCCCCTGTACGAAACAGGGACTTAAGGTACATTGGCAGTATAGTGAGGGTAAGGCACATATGAAAATTAGGAAATTCATCTTTGGATAAAATAAGAAAAATGGTATAAAGATGATTTTTGGGTAAGATTGAATCTATTGAGCTATTGGGTTAGTTAAACACCTTTAAAGAGGAGGATGAGAAAATGCCACAACCCATAATAATCAAAAGTGAGCAAGAATAAATCTAGCCAGGACAAATTTTCAAAGATCACACACACACATATCTCTATGGTCTCTTTACATTCAAAGGCTATTATGAAAACAAAATGATCATTTACAGAAATGCCTTTAGTCAACTTAAATAAAATCACTGATTTTCTAGTTAAACTCAATCCATTTTATAAAGTACATACTTACTTAATTTATGACCCGTTTGGATTTCAATTAGTTAAAAATGAGTTTCGATAGAATTAGTTTTGTAACGTAGTTATGATAAAATTTGGTTTTGCACTAACGTGTTTATATTTGGATGATTTATTTGAAAATTAGTTTTGACAAAATTCATAATTTTTCTTTAAATTGAGTTTAAACTCTATCACATGATTAATTTAATTTACTTGAACTAAAATTTAATCCACATTTATTTAATTAATAACATAATATATCTAGTGTAATATTTTCTTACTAGTTATAGTCTATGGAGATTAAAGTTTTGAATGAGCATTTTGGTTATTAAATAGAAGAAATTTTATGAAAATTTTATTTTTTTAATTTTTTCATTTTTTTATATTTTTATTAGTTTATTTTTATCTGATTTTAAAATAAATACAGATGGAAATAAAAAATTAGAACGGAAAAGTAATTACCCATATGCTTATGCAAGACTACGTTTTGAGCAAAAACTAATTATTCAATAGAAAAGCAAAAAATGAGTTAAACATCTACAAATTACCTCAAACTCCATTTTTATCCAAAAACTTAGTTTTAAAAGTGATCTTAAACGGGCGGTTAATAGTTAGAACATGTGACTATTGATTAATACTAATCCATATGTAATAACAAAATTATCCTAACAATATATTGATAAATGCTTTAGTTTATGGAACACAGATCTAGGCTACAATGATGATACGCAAAGGCTTTTTGTTTTGTCAACATCATCCTCTGTCCAGGTTTTGTTAGACAGGGTAGCCTCCTCTTAAATGGTGTGTGGGTCACCATTTTTCCCTTTTCATCTTTTCCAGTCATTCATTCACCCCATTAGCACCTAAATTATATATATATATATATATATATCCATTGATACACACACAAAATAAACTATACAAGCCCCTTTTGCATAGCAGAGATACAATTTGAGGATACATTCCGGTCGACATCAACTTCAATGAAGATAAGATCCTGGTAAGCTGTTATTTTGTGCAACACAAGACCAAGCAAATCACATTTTGCCTTTTCCACAAAAGCTATTGAGTATGGTACATCAAAGACCTGTCCACATCTTCATTTGCAACTTCTTCCTTTCCATCCCAAATACACCAAACAACGGAGGAGGGTAAGGAAATCAAGGTGGTGAAGGGAAGAACGCACAAGAGTGAAGCTTGCAGTAAGTCAGAGTTCCAAATATGGCATAATCCGCCGTTTTCAGACGGTCTTGCGAGTGGAAGTGATGGCATTGAACTTGGAGAAGAGGATGGTGTTGGAGGAGAAAGTGGGGAATTCTCTAGTGGATGTGAGCAATCAAGGATTCTGAGGTACGATTGGTGGCCTGAGGATCTTCGTGGCGTCTCATACGTAGGTCCCTCTTCTCTGGCTTTCTTCATCTGGGCGAGAATTGATGAATTGGAGCTATGCGTTTTAATAGAATCAGAATGACGTGGAGGATTGGTTCATTCATTCAAGGGTATTTCCATTTCCTTGTGACAGCCACATGGTCAATCTGTCAGCACATCAGCAAAATTTGGATGGAGTTAGTCTAATCGAAGACAATTTATTTAGGGGCTAAAACTTGGAAATGGTAGAAGGATGAACTCTAAAACCTGCTGAACATATAATTAAAAACAATTAAACTGTACGGACCAATTTGAACTTAAAAATAGAGATAAACGCTGAAGAGTGAAGACTAATGATTGATTTTCCTTATTAATTATATATGCTGATTATTGTTATTCACCGTGAAAAGATGAAGTTAAGGAATTTGGCATGTACTGTCAAATGAAATAAAATAACAAAATACAACATAAAAGGCGATTTTATAATTTCAAATGTTATTTATACTTTAAATAATAATGATAATAAAGACAGCTAATTAAATAACAATAACAAAATTATAATACATATTATATATTTTGTTTTGTGTACAATTAAAAAAAAATCCTCAAACCAAACATGAAACACCTCCTAAGCTTTTGCTTCAAACCCAGGTGGGTGCTACGTCGATGATACATGAGTTTTTTTTTTTTGCTGATATAATAATTTATTTTCCGGCTGGTTTGATATTAAGAAAAAAATGATTTTGAAGCTATGTTAGCACCCCATCTTAAAAAAAAAAAATGAGTGCAAGTTACTCACATAAGTATAAAAAAAGTGCAAAGAATATATTTAAAATAATCAAATTGCATGATATTTATCATAATTACCACTATAAAATAATAAATACAATACCATACGTTCGATTTGAATAGAATTATTAATTTCACAAAGAATTAATCATATATGAAATTTTTTTGAATAGATAGCACTAGTAGAATTGTTGTTAATTTCATAAATACCCCCATAGTTGATTTTTTTTTTGGTTAAAGTTAAAGTCTACTTTGGTAACTTATACACCAAAAAAATTAGTTTTCAATTATTATTTTAGGAATGTTCTTAATGTTAAAAAAATAGTAAACCATAATTTTCAATTAATCTTGATTATTGCTTATCTCATATAGTTGGATCACAATTCCACCTGCTAACTGACATGAGAAATGAAAAAGATTTTCTCAAGATTAAAATGGTGGGGTTAATTTGTTTTGAAATTATTTATTTTTGTTTATTTTCTCGAAATAGAACTCCAAAATTAAATTAGGCCAGTGAAAAGGCCTGCTTCATTAAATCTACCTTTAGATGAAAATAATATCCACTTGTCCTTCATCTAAAGAACCATTAATAAAAAAATGAGGATTATGTGTATTGAAAAAATTCAAATATTAGAGGATCTTATCTCATATAGTTGGATCACAATTCCAACCATTAATCCACATGTTTAGCAGATAAGATTTTCTGAAGACTGAGATTGTGGAGTTAATTTGGTTTAAAATTATTTATATTCATCTATTATCTCGAATTAGAACTTCAAAATCACAAATTAGGCTAATGAAAAGGCTTCTTCATTAAATATATCGTTAAATGAAAATAATATTCATATGTTACTCATCTAAAGAACCACTAATAGAAAAATTAGGATGAAGTATATCGAAAAAATTCAAATATTAGATAATTTTGTTAGATAAGCAATATAATTTTTCTTTTTTTTTTCTTATAATTTATTTATATTAATTTTTTTGGTGAGAAAATTTGATTAATTGAGTTATAACTTTAATTTGTTCGATCAAATTTTAATAGAAGAAATTAATTTAATTTTAATTTTAATAATATTTTTATAATATAAAGTAATAAATTTAAGCCATTCAAATTTACTTTAAAAATCCAAATCAACTGTGTTGAGCGGAGGGAAGCCATGTCAGCTGGCAAAAACGGAACGGATGGGAGACGGAATCAGGATAAAGTGGGAAGAAGGGTAGTCTCTGTAATTAAGTAAATATCCAAGGGTGTTAACCAGAGGCCAAAATACTAAAATGACAGCGACGCGCAGCGAGAGAAGCAGCAGCCAAAAAGCCATCCAAACAAAGCCGAACTCTCTCTTTTAAAGATTCCTTGTGGTTTCCTCTGTCTCTTGCCCTTTGGTCTCTCGCTCTCTTTCTGCGTCTTCATTATCGTGCGCTTCTGAAACAATCTCGTCCTCACAGTTTCATCTTCTTCTTGATCTCTCGACTGTAAGTCATGTAGTTCCAATCTACGACCCTAATGTCTCTGTCGTATTTATTTCTCCTAGATCCCTAATTTAAGGTCAGCTTATGTTGGTTGATGTCATCTCCGCAATTTTTTTCCCGGTCACAAATTTTATCCTCTTGTTTGGAATTTTTGAATTCAAAGTCAGTTTTGCGTTCCGGCTATGTTGTGTGTCGGATTTGGATTTTAACGTTTGTGAACAGTTTTGATTAGTTTGTAGATTGTTAATTCATTGCCTCTAGCTTATCTTTTATTCATCTGATTGTATTTTTCGATAGATCTTTCAGTTGATCTGTGGTGTCTCCAGGAGTTCTTAATTCAGTTGAAGTATGAATATCGTCCCTAGACATTTGATGTATTTATCTGATAATTAAATGGTCACATAGTAGATACTGTTGGGATAGGTTTTATTATAAATAGAAGAATTATAGGTTTTCTTTATGGTTGCAATTTACTACCTTATTGCTATTTGAGATTTCTCTGTTGAATTTGCATATTCTTTACGCAATCTTTTCCATTATTTTGTTGATTACAGTATCTATAGATTGAATGTGTCGGACTGTAAGTGTCAAGGGACAGTGGGCTATGTTATCTATTTCTTTTTTCGTGTTGTCATGATTGCCGTTAAATTTGCTGTCAAAATGCTTTCCAGGGGACACGCGGGTAGAATCACAGTTAAATTTGTCGTCAAAATATTTTCTTTTCTAGTTGGATGGATGTACGTTTTTTACCTTCTCTTAGTTCACCAGAACATTTAGATAGCATTCAATCTGAAGCTTATGTCTTTGACCCTTTCTGTTGTTTTCTGCGGATGACAAACCTTTGTATGCTTCTGGATGTGATTGAGAGTGTTTTTGCCCTGGAATTGAATTCTGTTTACTTATCATATGTGTTTTGTGCTAATTTTCCTCCAGAGCAATCATGAGTGACGAAGGAGAAAGGACTTGTCCTCTTTGTGCTGAAGAGATGGATTTGACTGATCAGCAGTTGAAGCCATGCAAATGTGGTTATGAGGTTTTATTTTTCCCCCTTCGTGGTTGTTAACTTTGGAGATTTTCATTTACTTTCTTGAAGCTGAATGTGGTCTCAAGTTTTTTCAATTGTTCTTCTCAGTTTGGTCCATTTGTTCTCTGTGGCCCATATGTTAGGATTTGGAGCTTACTTCTCCATATTATGTTATCATTTAAGGTTTATGTGTCATGTCTCTCTGTCCTGTTTGATTTTTAATACCATTTTGTTAAGTTGATTGGAATTCGAACTATTTGTTTATAACATGACTAGGAAATTAGGACTTTATCCACATTTAGGCTCATTCCATTTTTTTGGTAAAGTAGGTTTGTTCCATTTACCTGTGGACGTGAATTTATTTGTGTAATTGATTCTCTGGACTGTAGTTAATTTGGTACTCTTTTTTCTCATAAAAAGATAGTACTCTTTTTAATTTCACCTCTTCTTAATTTCAGATATGTGTTTGGTGCTGGCATCACATAATAGATATGGCTGAGAAGGATGACACAGAGGGGAGATGCCCTGCATGTCGAACTCCATATGACAAGGAGAAGATTGTAGGGATGGCTGCAAACTGTGAGAGGTTATTCAGTTAACAATATTTTTGTACATTTGATATGTAGTACTGTCTTTGTTGGCCTTCATCCCCACTCCCCATACATTTTTAATATTTGTGTGTACTTGTATAAAAATATCTTGTGAGGATTTCTATAGAAACTTCAATGTAGTTTCTGTTTTCTCTTTAACTTTGAGATGATTAAATAGGAAATGATGATGAGATTTATTTATTTTGTTTTTATTAAACTTTTGCTTACTAAAACAAACTAAGACTCTTTGATCATGTGTTCTCTTGGTGATGGGCTTTTCCCTGTAGATTGGTGGCAGAAATTAATACTGAGAGGAAGATGAAGAGTCAGAAAGCAAAGTCTAAATCTTCTGAAGGCCGGAAGCAACTGAGCAGTGTGCGAGTGATTCAGAGGAATCTTGTCTATATAGTTGGATTGCCTCTTAATCTGGCAGATGAAGAAGTAAAATTCTTTCCTTCTCTCACAAGCACTTTGCTATTATCTTTTTATTTGGATTTTCTTGGATATTGCTACTTTATGTTTTCTCCTTAGAGTCATGTGTTATTTTTGTCACCATTTGTGTAGATTCTTCAGCGGCAAGAGTATTTCGGTCAGTATGGGAAGGTCTTAAAAGTGTCTATGTCTCGGACAGCAGCTGGTGTCATTCAGCAGTTTCCAAACAATACCTGTAGTGTGTAAGTTTACACTCTATACTCTCTTGTGGTTTGCTTTTTTCTCTAATGCTATTATGGTGTCACTGTATGGCTTTCTGATTGTTGGCATTTCAAAATTGTTGCTGGTTTGTTGCTGTAATATGACCCTCTACTGACTTTTGAATTAGTTAAGTGCCTTTCTGGTTTTTGCTTTTTGAACATCTTTCTGTTTTGATTACATATGATCGGAAAAGTCCAGCAAAAAAAGGCACTTTTTCTCTGGGTTTAAAAAATTCCATCTATATATTTGACATTGGCTTTTATGAACCAAATGTGAGAGCCTTGTTCATGCTTCCTTTTTCTCCTTTATACCCCAATTATGTCAGCATGTTTGATTACCTTATTCATGACATATTATTATCAGTGTTATGAAAAGGAGGATTTATTTCAGATATATTACTTACTCGAAGGAAGAAGAAGCAATTCGGTGTATTCAAAATGTACATGGATTTGTCTTGGAGGGTAGACCTTTAAGGTACTGACATATTCATGTGTTCACCCCATTCCATGTTTGGGATGTTTGACCTCTGAATCTTGCTTCTGAGCTCTTCTATGTTGCACTTGCAGGGCTTGTTTTGGAACCACAAAGTATTGTCATGCATGGCTCCGAAACATGGTACAGAAATTGCTGTGTCTATATAGATTTTTAAGTTTTGCTATAGTTGATTAAATATGCTTTTAATATCTTCTGTTACCAGCCTTGCAGCAATCCTGATTGTTTATATCTGCATGAGATTGGCTCTCAAGAAGATAGTTTCACAAAAGATGAAATAATTTCAGCATACACTAGGTACTTATGTTGTTTGAAAGTTTTCATATTAATTTGGTATAGTCTATGAATCTTTTCTCTTCCAAATTGTGTGATTGTGATCCTGATATACCAACTTTTCCTTGAATAAAGATTACTTTCTGTTTGGAAAAAAATACAACTTATATTTTCCCCCAGGCTCTTGTAAGCATTCGGGTTTGGATATACATATATATATATTTTAATTCACATGTACTAATCTATTGTGCCCATATTTTTTTATTTTCACTTGTACTAACATATTGTACCCATTTCGCATTGCATGGTTAGATGAGGGTTGCAGCTGATTTTTTTTTTTTTGGTCTTTTTATTCACTGAATATTATGTTGGTTCTAAATTGTTGGCTAGAAGTATTTATCAGAGCGCTCCAACCACATAGTAAACCAAAAAGAAAGAATGAATCACGTTAAGGATGATAGGAACTGTAGAGATATGTGATATATATATTGTTGGAAACTTCTCTGTTGTTTTGTGTATATATATATATATATATTTTTTTTTTTGGGGTGGGGGGTGGGGGGAGGGGGTTGTTTAGCATATTATAATCTACAATTTCTGAAATTTGAGCTCCGAATTGAGATTTTGGCAATTGAGAAATGAATTAGATCTAGTGGAGTTCAATTTACATTAAGTGACGTTGTGTTCTGGTTTCGTTCTTTCTGAGTTTGTGCTTGTCTCTTTGTAAGTTTATGCTTTATACTGCTTGAATTGCATGTCACGATTTTCATTTAGTGATCTGTTCACTTGATTTGTGATTTTTAAAGAAGCAGAGTTCAACAAATTACTGGTGCCACAAATAATATGCAACGGCGGTCAGGGAATGTTTTGCCACCCCCAGTGGATGATTACATGAATCATCCTGGCGGAAAACCCATTGTGAAAAATGCTTCAAGTGTAAGATCTGTATTTTACTTTCCCCTCTAACCCTTTCCTTTTCCTTGGTAGCTTTGACCATGTCACTTCTGAATAGTTGTGTGCACAGATGATTTTTAGTTACTTTTCTTAGCCTGGGTATACTGTTAGCAAAATGTAGTTTATGCGCTTGGCAGCTGAACATGAAGGGTACTAACTATGTAATTTATTATTGAGTAGAACTCAGCTAGCATTCTGAGAGGCTCATCTCCTAATGGAAGTTCTGGAAGATCTACATCTCTTCATCCTGCCACTGCATGGTATGATTTTGGTATTTGGTTGTTGAGGTTGAAATTCTTGAATGATGATGTGTCCCTTTAACTTTTTCTTTTGTTCTAGGGGTACACGAGCTACAAATTGTCAGCCCCCTACTGGAGGTCTATTATGTCCAAATGGACCAGCTAAGCCAAAAGCTGATGCTGTTAGTGGCGCACTAGCTTTTTCTTCAGCTGTTGCAGGTTCAAGCCAGAATTCTTCATTGCACAGTGATGCAACGAAGAGGCCACCGTCAAGTGATGGAAGTCATAATAACCTTAGAGTACGAAATGATTCATTAAAACCTGTAAAGCAATTCAGTAGCATGGACAATCTGAGTAATGGAGGTGAAAAGACTGCTTCTTCTGATGGTTCTCAGGCACCTGTGAATTGGAACAGCTCATCTTCTTTACCATTATCCAGAGATGGTGATGGAGGCAGTTGTACTACATCGAACACAACAAATTCTACTGACATAACGGGGCAGTCATGCAGCTCTGGTCCTGAGGAAGCAACTATTGCTACCAATGAAGAGATTCAGAACTTGTACTCCAATCTGTCCTCTATTAACATTGATAGAAATGGCCCAAATGAATACCATGGTATAGCCAGATCTAATAGCCCCCTTTCTGATTATAACTTGATAAAATCTCCTCAACTTGAAGGATCACAGCAGCATAAGGCCGACAAATTTGGAGATGTACATATCACAAGTGAAGCAGGTAAAGCTGCTCCATCTGATTGGAAAATGGATCCACAAGCCCAAATAGTATCATCTGCAACTGAATTGGAAGATGATATAGCTTCTTTTGATAATCAAAGGCTCAAAGATCCAGAAGTTTGTCATTCTCCTTACTTGCCTAAGTCAACTAGTTTCATTCATGTCCCAAACCATCCTAGACAAAATCTTACACATGGGGAACATCCCCCTGCTGTGAATGCTGATTTTGTGTCTGCAGATTCTAAAGTTGGGAATGATTCTCTATCACATGCTTCCAGCATATTATGTAATGGTTATCCTGATAAGTTGGTCAGCAGCTGCTCTTCTGATTTGAATAGAACCACTGATCATATCTTGCTTCAGGATGAAAGAAATGAACAGTGCATTGGAAGATTATTCGGTGAATCAGTTAGTGCTGGAAGTGATGTTGCACTGGATAAGGGTGAGAGTAGTATAATTTCAAATATCTTGTCCATGGACTTTGACGCATGGGATGACTCACTAACATCACCTCAGAATTTGGTTAAGTTGCTGGGTGACAACAATGATAACCAGTTTGTTCCATTAAAAAAATCCAGTTCTTTGAAAGTGCAGAATAATAGTCAATCAAGATTCTCTTTTGCAAGACAGGATGAACCAAAAATCCAAACATTTAATGCACATCCATCTTATGGTATTAGTGAGCAATTTCCAAGGAGGGACTCTTTCGTACAGGATTTTTCTGAAAGAGACTTGTATAATGATAAGAAGTTGGGCATTGCAAATGGCTTCTCTTCCTGTAAACTTGAGGAATCTGAAAATCTTGGCAGTGGTCTCTTTGTTGCTTCTAATAAGCTTTCTGGTGAGTATTAATAGCTTCCTGAACTGGCTAATGTAGCTTTTACAATTGTTTTGCTGCTGTATCTTGTTATTGGATTCATTGCTATTGTTTCAATGCCATCCTTAAGCTTCTGCTTTTGCACCATTGTTGATTGAAGACATTGACGTTGTGTGAGATGTTCTTTTTAAATATATTTTTTTTTGGTGTTATGTTTTGTTAAATGCACGTTTTTTCAATTCATGTTATGTTTTGTTATATGCACGTTTTTTATGGTGTCAAGTGAAAAGACAAGCCCAGATATGCTTAATATTCCTATTTGATTCAGCCAGTTTGTGCAGTGAATTTGTCTACACTGGCTGTGAATGGGGTTTTGTCACTGAGATTAAAGTAGCTAACAGCTGCTAAAGCTGTTGCTGGATCACCTGACCCCCACCTTTCTGAGTTTGAAAAACTCAAAGGTCTAGCAATGGACGGGGTTTTACCCTTTTGGGTTATGCTTTTGAATCGTTGCAAAAGTATTTATTTTCCAGGTTGTGTGATTTGCATTTGCTTCTCAGCTGTAAACAGATATCTGATGACCTTGGTTTTATATTGATTTGCAGCTGTTTCTAGAGCTCAAATTTCTGCTCCTCCAGGATTTTCAGTTCCAAGCAGGCCTCCACCACCGGGCTTTTCTCCTTATGAGAGAGTGGAACAGGCTTTCAGTTCAGTATCTGGTTAGTTATGATGTCTATTGATTTTCACATGCATATCTATATATATGTGTGTGTGTGCATAAATGTTAAGGGATATTTATTTTCTTCTTGATAGGGAATTCAATGCTTGACCCATCCTCCTTGTTGAGAAATTCTTATCAGACACCTACAACTGGAAATATTGGTGGTACAGGGGACATTGAATTAGTAGATCCTGCTATTTTGGCAGTTGGTACTGGCAGACTTCAAGGTGCACTAAACGGCCCGGGGTTGGATATCAGATCAAGTTTTTCCCCACAATTAAATTTCTTCGAAAGTGAGGCCAGACTTCAATTATTGATGCAAAGATCTCTCTCACAGCCACAGAATAGATTTTCTGAAATTGGGAGTACTTTTTCTCAGATTGGTGATTCTTACGGCATTTCTTCAAGGTTTAATCAATCACAAGTCAGCAATTTGACCCCTTTTGCTCAATTGTCCTTACAGCAGTCTAGAAATGCTCTTTTGTCTAATGGCCAATGGGATGGGTGGAATGAGGTGCAGAGTGGAAGTAGTCTGGGTGTGGCTGAGCTACTAAGAAATGAAAGACTTGGAATTAACAAGTTATATACAGGATATGATGATTCAAAATATCGGATGCCAAATTCTGGAGATCTTTACAACCGAACTTATGGGATGTGATTTCCTTGGCTGTATAGTTTTTGTTATGGCTGGCCACTGAAGCCAAGACACAGATGAAAACAGGTTTGATGCATTGCTGAAGGTGATGGGACTGACTCATGATAGGTCTGTTGGGCTAATTAGTGAGTAAACATTGTCAAAATCCCTTGAAATGTGGCCTCTAGCTGCAGCTGGTAATCATTAAACTTTACTCTCTTTTTCTCTTCTGGTTTAATTGCTAGATTGTCATTTTCCCCATTTAGATTTGTGTGGCATTTCCCCCCGCCCCCTTCCCCCTGCTCCCTACAAATTTTTTTTTTTTTGTTTCCCGGCATCAACTTTCTCTTTATATGTTGCTCCATGCCATTGCTATTTGCTTTTCATGCCATGAGCACTGATTTTCTCCCTCTCCGTCCTTGGATTTGCAGAAGTGAGCTGTGGTGGAATATCAGTTGCCAATACTATTGTGAATCAAACTGCCAGGTAGAACTTAGTTGAGTGTTTTCTCTACGAAGTACAGAGCAGAAAAACTTGTTGATTTTGAACCAATTGATGAATCCCATGTTTATTAGTATTGTAATTTTCTGTTAGTTTTAACCTCTTGTGGATAGAAGTATATACGAGTTTGATGGGACTGATTCAATGTCAAGTATTTTGCGCGGAGCTTTAGTATCTTTGAAGAGTTTGCATCTCATATTAGGTTCAATAAATGAGGCGAAAACTGGGGAAGCTTCTTCGGAAATTATGTAAAATTGCTGCTTACTAGGCAGAGCTAGTGGCTGCTGGTGTTTCCTTTAAGATTTAAATTATATAATTAATATTTCTTTTTGGAAGCTCATTTTCCCCCCTTGTCTACGGATAGAGGCCGTTTTGTTAAAGCTATTATTCATTGATTCTTCTCGGATTAGTAAAATGTTGGAAGTATTTGCCCATTTTGTTTGTGACTGTTTATTCAGATCATAACTAACAATGCAAGAGTTAATCAAGTCACGGTATGAACCATCTTATGCGCAGCTAATTTTCGGTTTCTGATCAACCTGAAAATTTGTTATAGGTATTTGTTGTAATATCTAAGTTGAATGACAAGGTTTAAATTTAGTTCTAGTTTATTTTGCCTTGATACGGCCCGTTATGTTTCATTCTAGCCCCATAATATTATTTTGATCAAGTTGTTGAGAGTAAACTTAAAGGACTATAACAGAGGGACGTTTGGCATTTAGAAAATAACAATTAAAAATAATCTATGCTTTTAACCATTTAATTTCAATTTAAATAACTTATATCTACTAACATTATAAGTTGGTGTTTTTATTTTTTAGCTGATGATCTTATCTCGTGATTGAATTGAAGATTCTGGGGAGGTTCTCTAGGTTCTTTTATTGTAAAATTCTTATAAATTTTGAATTAATTTAAAGTATTGTATATGAAGTCTACTTTTTATTTTTTATTTTCTCTCTCCTTTTGTAGAAGTTAGTTTAGATTTATAAAAAAAAAAAGGTTGACTTTAGAAATTTTGGATTTATGTAGCAAATTGTATTGTTTACAGTTGTAAATAATGCAATGTGCCCACCTGATTTTTATAATACAACGGAAAAAATGTCATTTTGAGAATATTTTATTGCTAGTATAGATGGTATGATACGGCGTAGAATAACTTGCAAGGCTCAAACAGAACTATTTTAAAATCAATGTTAATATCAATATTATTATTTTAATATACAATGTAGTATAATTTGCTATATCAGTTATCAGATTTCATCTAATTAGTTACAAGGTTGTCAAACTCGAGGTTGGGACAACCATGATTAGATTACAGATATAAAACTGGGATGGCATGTTGGGTGAGGGTTAAACTGTGTTTTTTGGGGGCATGTGTAGCCGGTGAAACTGTTATAGAGCGGCCACGAGGCAAAAGTGAAATTCAGGAGTTACGATCGTCATTGACTCCAATTTTTCATTCCAAACCTCGGATTTGGACAGTCACCCAATTTCATTCCGAACAACGCGTTTAGCTAGGTAGTTCTTTCTTCCATTTATGGTGGCTTGGCAAGAAAGGAAAATATGTTTTTGATTTCTAAACTACTAATCGATGATTCAACCCTAAAGATATTAAAATTAGAACAGAAAACGATGATAAATCCATAACTAAAGATTTGCCCCTCCTTCGGGAAACAACTCACAAAACATGAATACTAATCTCCTGATTATCACAAAAATCTATAAACCTGTAAGCTGGACTATGAGTCTTAACATTTGATCGATTCTTAAGTATTCATGTCTGGAGCATTACGAAAATTTGGATATTCACTTTAATTGGTAGGCATTTGCCTTATTCTCCATATTTTATCAAGTACTAATACTTCAAAAAAGTAAATATACTCAAATCCAATACAATATATATATATATATATCATTTATATATATATAACTGTCTGCATCACTTTATCTTCATTTATATCATTTCAAACTTTTACAGTAAAATTTGACAATTTATGTTATGAATATTTTATAATTTATTTTATATTTAATACTCATTTTTAATGAGTAGATTTATTAATTATACATATAAATAATTATATATAATATTAAATATATATATATATATATCCTTGCCAATTGTATCCTAAAAATTTAAAAATTGTCATTTCTTTCCTATCGTATTATATCCCACATTACCATTCTGTGTAGCTATGCGAGCAGGCATGCTACCGCAACATATATATATATATAGAGAGAGAGAGTCGCATTCATAATCTATTGTCAACAACCATAATATATATAGTCTAACCAGTATTAAAACAGATTGAAACTAAAACCAGTACATCACTAAATATCCATGTCCTTCACAGTCTTGCTCATTCTAAAATCATTGACAGACTTATCAAAAGTGCTCCTGACGTGCTGGCACATAAGCATTAGATCCTGGCATGCATCTTTCAACACCTCTCGAGCGGAATCCCCTACAAATGCTCAGAGTTAACAAATATCGTAAACAGAAAATTACTGAAGCAATCTCGATTACATTGGATAAACAGCCTAAAATAACGAGTCAAATGCAAAACAGTTGCCTGCATTACTAGTGGTCATGTCATTGTACATCAGATAAATGTTCTGCACTCAATATATGATAACATTACTGGAAAGGTTGGCACACCCCATGATTTTAAGGTATTTATGGATTTATAGATGCTTTACCTTTATAATGTGTTTAACGCAAAAAATTCATTCTGTAAGATATCAACACCATGTATATCATGATTTTAGTTCTTTCTTTTTGGGTAAAGGTATTTATTTATGTGTTTAACGCAGAACTTTAATTTCTGAGAACAATTCAACAGAGAACTTCTTAAGTTCAGCAGAGAATGCTGAGACATATTCTCATGGTCTCGTGATATGTTGAACTTTCTTTCAAAATAAGAATTCAGGTTAGTGAAATAAATCATACAGCAAAACTAAAAATAATTGTGACGAATGTCATACGCCTAACTTGGAATTTTATCACAAGATTTTGGCAGAAACATACGAAGCACAGCAACAAAAAGTGCATCAAATGCTAGAGGTTCAAAGAGATGGTGCATATTACCTGTTGTTTGGACTCTAATATTAACTCGATTATCAGAAGGATGAGGGATGCTGTAACCACAAAATGTTACTCTTGGGCTGCAAAACATCAATGACCTCACCTTATCAGGATATATTGATTATTAAAACAAACGACACAAGGGTGGCAGGGAGGGTGGGGGGATGGATAAACCACATAAGACTGACAGGAGTATCCTAAATTATATGCCGAGTAGTAGAAAATCACATAAGAATTTCTAGATCACTGACTCTTGATTTAAGGTGAATCGAACAGCATTTGCAAATGTATGATCCTCATCCGCCAGAGAAAATGTTGATTTACTCTGATCAGAATACGACCCTAGCTCCATTGTGATTGATCCCCCTGCAGCCTGATAAGCACATTCCTAAGTATTATACAGAAGCACAGAAGAAGCAAAGGTAATTCTCATTTCTAGAAGAGTACATAGTCATATATATATATATAAGTGAAGCTTTGGTTAGTTATCATAACGATAACAACACACTATACAACTGATTACTCCTAACATCTTCCCTCAATTCCAAGTACCCCTTTACTCCTAAACTACTTCTGAACTCATCAAAAACTGTACTAGAAATGGCCTTAGTCATACCATCTACTATTTGATACATATCAAGTATATATTCTACTGAAATCTCCTTTTTTATTAGTCCTTTCACGTACAAAATGTAAAGCAAGATCAGTGTCCTTGGTCCTAGCATGAAGTATAAGACTGGCTGTCATCATTACAATACTCAATTTATCGCACAGCACTTTTCTTAGCTCAATCCAAAGTCTTTACATTAGTGATTTTATCCATAAGACTTAAGCCACTGTTGCTAGGATACTCCTGTACTCTGCCTCTGTACTGGAGCGTACAGAGATTACTTTCTTGTTAGAGGGCCATGAAGGCATGAACCCACCACATCAACACACACATTATTCAAAAGCATTGAAAAAAAAAAGCAAATCAAAAGAATCAAATCAGACAAATTCAGACTTGAAACCATGATATTATCAACTCCATTTTAACCATAGCAAAGTACTATAAAATAGCCCAAATAATGGCATTAAAATCCATCAGATAAAGTCTCACATTCTATCTTAAAAGAGCAAACAAAAGCCTCAGCCAGAAGATTTTACAGCAAGAGGCTGGGTAAGTCGAGCAAGAGCATTCAGTAAAATTTGGTAAAATTTTACAAACAATAGATAGCGGAGCTACACACAAGCCACTGTCTATGACAGGATTCTGGCCAAAGAATGAAGGCAATGAGGTTCAATGTCTGGTGGTGAGGTCTGATGCTGTTCGACAACGAGGTCCACCGTGTGTTCCTGCTAGTCGAGTGATTTGGGAGACAGATGAGATGGGCTTCTTTGATTGATGGTTATTTCAGACTGCCACCAGTTTTATTAATTTATTCAGGGGCATTAAAGTCCTTTCAGTAATATGCCTTCCTTTCTTGTTTAGAAAAACCCCATACCAAACAAAATTCATATCAACATTCTATTAAATTTTTCTTGCATATCAAATGTACTTTTAAAGCTTATTTTCATTTTCATTTCCATTCCTATTCCCTTTCCTGTTTCCTTTCCATCAAAAACTATTCCAACATACCAAACGGGCCCTTAGAGGACTGCTTGGTTACTGCTAAGGGTGGAAATAGGCCAAGTTCAACAAGGCAGGCCTTAAGCCTAAACCTGGCCTATATCAGACCTTTATTTAGGCTCAAGCTTGAGCCTTCGAAAGGCCTAGCCTAGTCTGAAACCTATTTAAAGGCCTACTAAACCAATAGGTCTTTAAACAGGTTTGAAGGCTTAGGCCTTCTAAAGCCTACTTAAAGCTTACATCAATATTAAACAATCCCAAACACAGGCCTACTTAAAGCTTACATCAATATCAAACAATCTCAAACACAACAATATGGTCCAACCAAGAACTAATAAGGGAGAAAGCAAGTAAACAAATATGTTTCTTCGACTAATTCAACTTAGACATATTTTCTACAATGGCATTAAATTAATCTCTTATCTTTCTAATCTTGCAAGCAATTATTGGATTTGAGGATGAAAATATTACACATTAGATGCCTAATCCCATCGGTGCTCAAGAAAATGACACACTCAGAGCAATTCACATTTCATCCCCATGATTCCATGACCATCTAAAAAGCTCCAAGCCTCCATTATCAAAATAAGGAGCTCCAAATTTCATAAATGAAGGGAGACAGTTTTTCTGTTTGAGTACATAACATGCAAAACCAGTATTTGCGGCAATCAATCATAAAATGAAAAGGTGCCTGCGTAAAACTTATTACATAAAAAAGAGGTGGCACCAATATGAACCATATTAAATATACCTTATCTGCAAACTTTTCAACCAATTAACACGTAGTAAGCTAAACTGAACACAATTAAGTTTACATAAATTGAACATAAATAGTCATTCTCGGTTCACATATACTTAATATCTGGAAGAAACAGATTAAAACATGAATGGTACAACAGAGGATTAGTTCTCACAACTTGAAAATGAAAAGCATATATATTAGTTGTTCTTGATTAACCCACCGGTTGAAAACTTCTTACCTATCGGTAAGAGACTGATAAAAGTGGCATATCTCAGCGATATTCCAATGGGACTACATAGCGGGAAAAGGACCCTTAAGATGATAAAAAGTGATTGACCATGAAAAACACATAAAAAGTGAGCTGCGAGAATGATTTTTTCTTGCTTCAAGGCTTGATAGCATATAAGTGAAGGAAATTAATGCTGAAAGTAAAAATAGAAAGCCATGTAAGAATATTCTCTCAAAACTTAACAAGATAAATGCATTAGATAAATCTTCAGATTAAAGAACTGGCATACCAAAGAGGAGTCTGAAGACAAATCAACAAGCAATGACTAGAGGGACGAGGGATCTAAGAACACAGTCGCAAAAAACAGAGCAAGAGAGATGAGGGAGGCCAAGAAGACGTACCTAATCGCAGCTCGTAGTCGCAGAGTTGAAGTCGGAGTCACAGCTCGCAGTTGCAGCAGCTATGGGGAGAGGGAGGCGACTGGGAGGAACAGGACGGGAGCCGAAGTCAGAGGTTGCAGGGGACAAAGTCAAGGTCGCAGAGTCGGCTAGTCGCACAGAACGGGAGGAACTGGAGAATGGAGATGAAGTCGGAGAGGTTGCAGGAGGCTCACACTGAACGAGTCTTCACGGTCGCAGCGATGGAAGCTAGTCTCACACAGACACACACACTGAACAAGTCTCGCAACATATTAGGGTTCCTTTGTCCCGTTTTGGGATTTCAATTTTTCATCACTTCCTCACTTTTCAATTTTCATTTCTGTAAATTGACTTCTTTACTCACTGCATCTGAATAAATAATAATATTATATTTATTAATAAGTTAATAAATTAATTTAAATTATACTGCTCTTATTTATAAGAAATATGATCTTGATCTTATTTATATTAAGAGAAAAATGGAGAGTTAATATTATATTAATTTTTTTATTAAAATTATTTTCTTTCATTAATACTATTAAAAGTTATAAGGTGTATTTTTTGAAAAGAATTAAAACAGGAATTAATTAAGTAAAAGTAATTTTTAAAAAATAAAAAATTTAAAATAAATTAATTATTTTTAACTAACTTTAACTTATTTTATTGAAACTCGTAAAATAATTTTTTTCCTTCAAAATAAGATTGAAGGAAGCATATTATAAATTATATATTATTATATTATAATATAATATTAATATATATAAATAGTTTTAACTAATTTAGGCTCATAAATACATGACAGATCTACTTACTAAAACAATCCTTAAAAAAAACCGTAGCCCTAGGTTAGGGTCAAATCTTAGGCTATTTAAAAAGAGTTTGATCTATTCTGTTAGTCCTAAATCAGGATCAAGTCTTAGGTTGTCTGAAAGGGATTTGATTTGTTCCCACCTCTGATACCACAAGTACAATTGACAGATTGGTTAAAAAACAAATAAATAAAATGGATTAGAATGAAAAGCACACGCCATCAATATGATTAGAATAGAATGATATAGAAATTATAAAAAGCATTAATTTTTTATACTTGATTAAATAAAAATAAAACAAAAAAATCGAAACATCTCCAAGTATTTTTCTGCTTGATTTGAATCAGAAACAAATCAAACAACATCATCCAGGCACAAATACCTTTCATGCTTGAATTGAATAATTCTTGTCTTAGCCTAGCCTAGGTGGGATGGGAAAAATACCGATGACTTTTGTCTTCCATCTTCGTTGGTTAGAAACAATAATAATTTGATTAAGGGGAGCTAAAGCTTTTTTACGTGGAGTTTAGCTTTCATAATGCTCAGTCCCAGAAGCCGGCTTCGCTTCACGCTCAAAACTAAAGTGTGATCTCAACGAACTCCATTCATCACCTAATAATTGTGAGGGACAATTCATACTTTTGTTTGTTACTTGAATCTTTAAACAGTTGAGTTTGGCATATGCGACCAAACTTTATTGGTATCTCTATTATTGGTATCTCTAACGGTGATGAGTAAATGAGACAAGAGAACGTGAAGAAAACTTTACTCATAGCAAACTAGCATCTCATTTTCTGGGATCTGAAGAAACAAAGAGGGTTATGCAGAGCTTAATTCCATAAACAAGCAATCACGAGCTTTCCCAGTATGCTCAGAAATATAGATGCCAACGCATAATTTACAGAGCAAAACATAAACAACAGAGTAACCGTATAAGTAGGAGTAGTAATAAATGATTAGACAATGACTATTTCTGAGGCTTCTTCCACAAGACCCCAATCTTCTTCAACATGTTGCCATTTTTCTTCTGCTGAAAATCCTCATCAATATCTTCAACATAAGATGAACACTTGCCCATAAGAGGGTTGTTGTTATAGTTGCTGTCCAAAGACACACTTCTCTCTGTGAGCTTCCCATTGTTCTTGTTTCCTCCTCCTGCTGAGAGCATAGCAGCTGCAGCTTCTGCTGCTTTTCTCCACTGATCAGACTGTACCTTCAATCTTCTCAATTCAGCTTCCATTTCTGAGTTTGCCACTTGCGCTGCTTCTAATTGCTCTCCCACCCTCTCTGCCTTTCTCTTGCTCCTATCTGCTTCTTCCTTCACAATCCCAAGTTTCATAAGAGCCTCTCTTTCCGCTTCCTTTGCTGCCTCCACTTCCTCTTTCACTCTCCCACCATCACTGAACCTCTTCTGGATTTCTATCTTCAGCGTCTCATTCTCTTCTGATATGCTTTGTAATGTTGTCTCCTTATCCATTAAATCAGCCTTCTGTTCAGCCACACATTCTTCTAATCGTTTAACTACCTTTTTGAGCTCATTTTCTCTATGGCTTGATAGGTTCTTCTCAAGCTTCAAGTTCAAATTCTCGTTCTCCTCAACAATACCTTGCAATTCTGTTTCCTTGTCCATCAGGTTTGCCTTCAACTCTTCAATCTCAGCTTTTCTTTTATTCAGCTCAGCCTCAAGCTCAGCTTGATTGTTAGTCGATTCTGATTTTATTTTCTCCATCAACTCATAGGCATTTCTGACCTCCACTGTGTTCCGAATTTGTTCTTCATGGTATTTAGTCTCAGCAATTTCTAGTGCAGATCTCAGCTCTGTTACCTCAGATTTCAGAGAATAAATCTCCCCTTCTATTTGATGTGGATCATCTGCATTTAAATTTTCGAGCTTGCTGGCAAGTGCTTCTAGTGAATTCACTCTTCCTCTAGACTGGTCTAACTGTAAGGCAATGGAGTTGTAGCCTTCTATAGCTTTTGCAGAATCAACCCTCAGCAACTCAACGGTTCTTTTTGCAGCCTCAAGTTGAAGCAGAGTTTCATTGACCAAAGCTTGGGCTTGAGCTTCTGATTCCTTACATTCTCTAAGCTGGTTCTTCATGTTCACTATAAAAGAAAGGGTTTTTGCCAAGCTTTCTTTCAGATTCAGTAGTTCCAGATTTGCTGACTCTTTATGCTGGTTTTGTGCACTCTCACAAGTAGTAATCAATTCGAGGTGGACCTTGAGCTGTTGAATTTCATTCATGGCAGCCTTGACCTCAGATTGCCATGCTTCGTCATGCTCTTCTGGGGTTTTCTGAACTTCAATTACATGAGCTTCTCCAGAGGCAGAGAGTTCCACAAGCTGCTTTTCAGAATCTTTGAGTTTTTCCGACAGGGACAGAAGTTGCACCTTGGATTCCTCAGCTTCTTGCTGGGCCTGCCTCTTGAATGATTCTGATAAACTGAGCTGATTCCTCACCTTCTCTAAATCTTCCTGAAGTTGAGAAACCTGACATTCCAATTCAGAGATTCTGCTGGGGCGCTTCCTCTGAAGCAACAGGAAAAAAATATGAAGTGATATTAGAACCGTAGACAAGAACAAGAACATGGAAAATTGTTATGAGGAGTCTTGAAAAACAAAAACCAAGACACTACTGGTAGTTCCCACGGGGATTACAAAAACCAAAGCAGAATAGAACCTAAAAATGAGACAAGGCAAAGGATAATAGTAATAATACAGAGGCTCAGAATCAGATAAACATTAGCTGTCATAACTCACACAAGTCATGCATGAACAATGACATCCATACTACTAAAACCATACAGAAGTTATTATGGGGGCATTCCAGTATCTTATGCCCACCGACTCCCCATAATAATAATGTAAATACACTTTAAATGCATGCTTCACAACAGATTTTCTGAAATGACCCTTTCATACTTGAATAAATGTAAACGCAAGCACTAACAGATAAATTTAGAATAAATTACATAAAGTGATATATTGAAATTATAAAAAATTTATTTTTATTTTAAAAATATACTTTATTATTAAAATACATACTTTCGTTCAACTTTAATTTCTTTTCACTAAAGCACCCTCATAAAAATATATGTGAGAGCATATTTTAGTTCAAAAATGCATTTAGGTCAACGGAGAGTATTTAAGTAAAAATATTAAATAAGACTAAAATGTAACATAATTTTTTGTTTTCATGGAAGATCCGTGTATATTTTTTTTTTGGGGGGGGGGGGGGAATTCTTGTAATTTCAACCAAACTCTAAGAGATCTACGCAATTTACTCATTGTTTACTTTTTTTTTTTTGACATAAACGAAAAGGCATGGACAACACAGACTAGCGATATGACCAAAATTTGAAGTCCTCGTGTGTGACAATTTGCTTTGGGTACAGTTGATGTGTTATTAAAGTGTGGAATAAAATTTAATAAAAGTGTTGTTCATGGTATAGTATGTACAGCTTATACTAAGGAGAAAATTAAAAGGAATAAAAGAAAAGGAAGCAAACTTCGAGTGAATAGTTTAAAGCATTATTTAAAAAGTAAATTTTAAAAGAAAAAAGCACCAACATCGGCATCAAAATATAAACGTATCATGTTGTCTGGGAGTGTGCTAGATGCAAGAGATCCTACGCTTAAGAATTCGATTTCAAACCTTAAATAAATATTAATTTAAAAAAAAGAGACAGAGAGAAGAAGAAGAAGAAGCTCCGTCCATAATTGTACCAAAAAAAAGGGAATTACCTCCGGAACTGGGCTTCTGGGTGATCTGCGTTCAGGGACTTTTGGGCTTCTCTCTTTTGATACTCTATTAGCTTGACTTAACGAAGAAGCAGAGTTAGTCTCTACAGGACTAGGCCTCAGTTGGCGAACAGCGCGAGGAGAGACCTTTTGAGGCACTTCCAAAGATCCACTTCTGTAATCAAAGTAAGCAATATGATCCGGTTTAGGGAAAAGGGAGTTTAATTACATATCTCTTATATTATTTTTCTCCAATCTTGCAATTAATGTCGTCGCCATATAAGGCAATATCTTGAAATCACTGGATTTTGCCAACTCATTACTGCCTTCAATTTAGTTGGTAAGGCACAGAGAGTGGTTGAATCATTTGAACAGACAAATTAAAATACGCTAACTTTATGGTAAAATTTCGAAACAGCAATTTCGAGTTTCGAACACAATTGCTGGAATGAGTAGTATCTCAGTTAACGTAAATATTTCTAACTGCTTCTATAATAAAGTCATCTTCATTAGCAAATTCCAAATATATTCTCATCTTCACGAACCTCAGTTTTATATCATATTTGTCAAATAAAGTCTTGAACGTATTGTTATCGCACATTTGATATAATAGGAATGGAGCTACATGATGTCATTGACACCCATATTTTATTCAAATACCAATGGGAATAACTTAGGCGAATCCCATTCTCTGACTCTGTAGATAAAGGGAAAGGCCTTCAATGAATTGTGAAATGGAACTTTAAAAGAAGGAAGAAAAAGAGAACAGCTAGCATGTGAATGTTTACTACAAACGATGAGATACAAAAAGCATCTTTGTAGCTCAATAAGATAACCATCAGCATCTAAAACTCTTACCATCCAAAAAATGGCTCTCCCTCATAGACAGACGAGGAAAGTGCATGGTATTACCCCAGTAGCTAGTAGTAAAGTTCTCAGTTCCACAGGAACAAATCAAACCAAAGGAGAAGAACTGTGAAAGGGTGAGCTAGTGGAGCCTAGAGCTAGTATAACCTTGAATTGAAACAGTTCGTTCAAAAGAAATATCACCAATATCATGGAATATAATGCCGCTGATTTCACTTTTTGAATACTTTTGATAGTAACAAAGCAAACTTTAGGAGCAAAAGATACCAATTAACGAGCAAAGCATTTGAAAATTACCTTGTCTTGGGGGTCTGCATGTTGAATTGCCTTGCGTGAAGGAAAGTGAAGGGGGTTAATAACTTTGGTCTGTGTCTTGAATGTTCCCTGACCCACCAGGACTGTCCCAGTGCAGCAAAATATCACGAGAGAATCCAATGAGAACGTAAATGAAGTTATGAACAAATAAATGGGTTCATGCAGATAGGAAACACTCCCATATCAGAACTGCTAAGCAATAAATGCACAAGATTTTCCAACTTCGATTATCATTTTCTTTCCCTACTCGTATAAAAAGTTAGATAGACTCAACTAATTGCAACAACATGATAAATCTCGCTTGAAAATACGAAGATGGGTGAGAGACATGAGCACCGCATAAAATGATGAATGGAAAAAGTGAAGTAAAAAATTTAGCAGAGGTCAACCACTCATGAAGAAAAAATTTAACTTTATACCGACTGCTGTCATGAATGATAACTCGAGCTCTTTCAGAGCAAACAGACCGCACATAATGGTCAAGGGGGACCCACGGCTACAAACACAAGATGAAAATTTACAGGGACACCCAAGATCTACACAGGAGACGATGAAGATACCAATTTACACATATGTGCTTGTTGGATTCCACAAATGAACCATGGGCAGTTTCGTAATTGCAAATGCAAAGTCATGAACCTTCAATTTTGCCGTGAAACAAGGGCACGACCCAACCAATGAGTGTCAAGTGTTGATAATGTACCAACACAGAAGTATCTTTAACCAAAACTGCTTTAAAACTTTTGCTTTAACTTGTTTGACATTTTCCCCATGGCTTTTCAACGAGCGAACATAAAAAATATCATTCCCTAGACAAAATGATTGTAACAAGACATGCTCCGTAAGCGCAAGTTATGTTTAAGCATTGTTCTCTGGAGAAGGAAATGACAAAATGGAAAAGATAAAAACCTCGAAAATCACAACGGATGAATATTAATTAAGGATTTTCCTGAGGAACAAAGGGAATCAGATCTACAGGAAACGAGAGACCATCGCTAACGACATTAAAATCTGCTACAGAAGTGGGTAATGGAATGGAAGACCATTTGAAAATTAAAAGAAAGAGAGAGAGAAGGTGCTGGTATTTAGAGATATATTATTAATAATTAAAAGCATAAAAAGAAGAGGAAGAAACAGAAACAAACAAAGAAAGAAGTACATTATGAATCCGCCCTTTTAAAAACATATTCGATTTGCTTTCAAAAAAGGTCTGAAAAACATTTTGCAAAGCCTTACAGCTACTCTTCAGCTGCAGCCCAGAGAATCACAAAAAGTGATTGAAAAAGATGCATCATTACGCTCAATGCATAGAAACATTTCCAGAGAACAGAATGAAAAAAAGAAAAGGAAGAAGAAGAAAGGAGAAAAACTAAATCGTCCAAGAAAATGTAAAAATGAAAAGGACGAAATTTTGAAGCTGCAAGCCTACAACTGACCTTAATAAAGCAGTTCTGTGAGCTGGGAGGTCATAGTTATCATGTAAATACTAACTAACCAGCTTAAACAAGGAAAAATAAAAAGAAAACAGAAAGTTTTGGCAGTACAATATAGTGAGGAGTAAGTAAGATCTTCCGCATTTTCCAGCATTTTCCCTGAAGCCAGACAAGAATAATAATGTAAAATATAGATATAGATGGAAACTCACTGAGCGTTACTACCAGGGAATGGGGTTGCAGGAGAAGAAGCTCCAAGCTAAGCTGGTGTATCTCTAAAGCAGGGCTTCCGTTGGGAGGGAGCAGGTAGCAATACAATAGAATAGGGGCAAACGAAGAGAAGAGAAAGAACGAGACTGGGGAAGGGAGAGGGTGATGAGGAGAGCAAAGCAAGCAGTGTAGAGTACAGATTTGTCGTTGCGTAGTCACAGCGATTAAATTGATTTTAAGGAAGAGCTTGCGTCCGCATCCCCGCATGGAATTGGAATATCATATCGTATTCGGGTTTTCCTCCGATCCCCGGTCTGTCTTTTTTAACCTTTTCTTTTTCTCCCTTGCCACTTTTGGGATTGGCGCCACTGTATAAAAACGGGTCAGTAAAACTAAAACTCCTCTAATAAGAAAGGATGAATTTCAAAAAAAAAAAAAGGGACAAGTCCCGCCGTTGTTATAATGATGATGAAAAATGTTGGCTTGGCTCACTTACTTTTTATTTTACCAGCATCTTAATTCTTAAATCTTCGGACTTTAAAATATTTAAATTCATCTCATCTAAATTTCATCCACTGAGGAAGTTTGCTGGATTTGCAATAAATAAATAAATGAGTACAGGAATCTACATTATTAAAAAAAATTAAAGCCTATTTAAAAAAATGGGTGGTTTGAAATCTTTTTTAGGAGCTTGAGCCTATTTTTATTAGTAGTTTTTTTTTTTTGCAAGATAAAACAATAAAATGAAGGTCAAGTCCTTTAGTTATACTTAACAATCTAAATCAGGAAAAGGATTTCCTTAAGTCTAAGTTGGACATCTTTAGAAGTAAAGTGTTTCAAAATAAGTCTCCAAAAGAATTTTCTTTAGCTGTTTGGGGTCGGTGCTAAAAAAAAACAGTGTTTAAAGTTGCGCTTTTGTTAAAAGAATATTGTCTCCAAATAAAACCGAATATACGACAACCTTGAATAGGACGAAGCAAGATGCTTTAGGCACTCTGTAACTCAAAAATTCAAAGTTCTCGTGTTATTAAGAATTAAATGCGTTACGGTATCAAAGTTAACAGTACGTTATATGGTCAGACATGAAAAATTTAAAATAAGACACAAATATTGCGTCGTGCCACAGTTAGTTTAAGAATCAGGAGAAAGGTTTTTCAAAATAGGGGGGAAAAAAAAGCATCAGGGTATATTATTCGTGCTTACCATCGTGGAGTTTGAAGGTTTTGAAAAGGCATTAATCTTAAGGTGAAAAATCAAATAACATCTAGTGCTAGGACTAAATTGACAAAAAAAAAAACTTAGTTATCTCATTGTTTTAGAACCTTGATAAGCTTTTTCTTTTTTCTTTTCCTGCCAACTATAGAAACTTCATAAGGTAAATATGTTCAAACCATAGAAAAAGAAAAGTTATAACAAACTTCTCCAATTATTTACGATCACAAAAATAACAGCAAATAATATATTGATAAATAAATGAAAAATTAACATAAAAATTAAGTATCATATATAATTTTTTATATCAAATATTATATATAATTTTATTTGTGTGCTATTAATAAATATATAACTATAAAGAATCTAATTTTTTGGACCAATAAAAAAATCCTTTAGAAATTGTATATTAAATATCACAACTGCCCTTGTCGGCAGAGAGGGCTATACTGCTCGAGTCGAAAAGGAGATTCACTTCTCACATGGATTGGGCCAGTGGACTAAAGATGGCCCATGTTTTTAGACTATTTTCGTGCAAAGTTTAGTCCGTTTATTTATAGGGTCTAAATGTGATCTGGTTGAATTTTTTTTTTTGAGCGAAGGAATTATCATTAAATGAAAACCATACATATATATAGGGAGGCAAGTGATCAGCACTTCACTTGCTGTCATTTTGCAGGGTCCTAATACGAAAAGAGGGAGGGCTTTGGAAGATACGGAAGAATCGAGAGCTGTATAACGCATTATGAAACGAGCCTAGTGATTAGCATTACTGTACATAAAGTCAACAAAAACAAAAGCAATCCTATTTAAGAGTCTAAGGGTTCAAAAGGATGATTGTCTAAATTATCTCTAGCCAGTCCCTATTAGCTATATAATACATGAGTATAAGGGGTACATATAAATAATAATTATGTTTATATTCAATAAATTAATATACAAAACTTAACAATATGAAAAGTGTGCGGGCCAAAACGAGTGTGCTGAGATTACAAGTCCGAGGTGGATGGACGCCCCTTTGAAGCCTCGCTTTCCGGGCTCATATACACCGAGCTATAATTCGGAGGCCGAACTTAAGCGCAACGAACCGAGTAATACATCGGTTATCGAACGATAAGGCCGAGTAATTGTATGGCCAAATGATCGTCCGACTGAACAATATCTCGATCATATACGGGTTTCTCCACGAAAACTATTTTACCTCAAAAACACCCGGCTATGAGTAACAGTTATGAGATCATAACAGTTACGGAATCATAACTGCAGGGCGAAAAATCAGGGATCACACTAAAAGAGCGTGATACTCCATAATGGCAATCTATGAAATATCCCGATAAATTAGGGATTACAGGGAGAAGACGGTTTAATCTTAACGGTCAGGAGATAGTGAATAAAAGGAAAAAAGATAAGTGTAAACGAGAGGCACTGCATACGTAAGGTGGAATAGTTTCTCGGTTTTTTGACGGAACATTTTGTCGCCCACCGTGGGGTCGAGAAAAACTATCCCACCACCACCAAGGATCATGGTGCGAACCAGGAGCAGTGCGGGTGCAGGAGAACGACGCTCTGAAGACAGGCCTTCTTTGGAGGACCACCCTGTCATTCGGGCAATGCGTGAGGAGATGGAGGTATTAAGAAAGGAGAACGAGGAGATGCGTGAAAGGAACAGACAGTTGGAGCAGGAACGCTATCATGAAGGTACTTCTCTTCATCGAGGAGGGGAACGGGGGAATATCAACAGGGAAGCTCAGCGGTCACATCATGAAAGAAGCCGACGGGAGGAAACACACCATTCAGAGACCAACATTGACAATTTGCGAGGGGACAAGCAGGCTGCCCGGAGACATCCGTTCGTTGATGGCATCATGGAGACGCCATTGCCAAAAAGATGGAAGGGTTTAAACTTAGAAAGATGTGACGGTACTACCGATCCTAATGAGCATGTGGATGCGTATGTTACGCAGGTGAATCTGTTCACAAATGAGGATGTAGTTTTATGTAGGGTTTTCCCTACGTCCTTGAAAGGAGCGGCTCTGAGTTGGTATACCCGGCTCCCATCACGATCTATTGATTGTTTTGAAACCTTAGTCAATAAATTCAGCGCGCAGTACGCTACCAGCCGACCTCACCAGCTTACCTCGGCTGCGTTGGTAAACTTGCGACAGGAGAAGGATGAATCCCTAAGGAGTTTCATGGAGCGCTTCTCATCAGTCTCGGTAAAGATCCGGGATCTAAATCCTGAGGTAGCTATGCACACGATGCTGATGGCTCTCAAGCCGGGGCCGTTTGCTGACCACCTATGTCGAAAACCACCTTCCGACATGGATGAGCTTAGAAATCGTGCAGCTGGATATATACAAATGGAGGAGGTGTCGAAGTTTAGAAATAGGGTCAGGACTGATCTGGACAAGCGAACTGAATCAAGCAACCGTGGAAGTCTGAGGCCGACGTTAGAGAAGGGGAAGTTTAAAAGAGAAGGTATTAGTCGGGGACCGAAGTATGACTTCTACATTCCACTAAACACCAACCGTGCTCGAATTTTGGAAGAAGCCTGCAATACCGAATTGATACGGCTCCCAGCTCCCGGACACACCCCGGAGATGGCGAATCAATCAAAGCATTGCAGGTACCATCGCAATTATGGTCACAGCACCGAGGAGTGCTGGACATTACGAGACAAGATTGAGGGACTGATCCAGGCCGAGCATCTCGGCAACTTTATACAGAGGGGTCACGGAAGTCGACCCTCCTATAATGGGAGAGGTCGTGGTAGAGGTCAGATTCGAGCTCAAGAGGAACCTCGGCAACCGAACAAGGAAAGAGTGCAGTCAGACGACACTCGAAACAGGGAAGGAAACAGAATCAGAGGGGTTATCAATACTATAGCAGGAGGGTTTGCCGGAGGAGGAGCAATCAGCTCGGCCAGGAGAAGACACTTGAGGGCCATTCGGGCAGTAAATGCGACGATGCACCGAGCGCCCCGGAGTTCTCCTTCCATCACCTTTTCGGATGAGGATTTCGAAGGAGTTGATCCTAATCAGGATGACCCCATGGTGATTTCAGTGGATGTGGCCAATTATGTCGTCAGAAAGACACTGATAGACCAAGGGAGCTCCGCGGATATATTGTATTATTCTACCTTCCAGAAGCTCGGGATACCTGAGGAAACGATCAAGCCTTATCACGATCCGTTGGTCGGCTTTGCAGGAGAACATGTTCATACCCTAGGATACGTGGAGCTGTTGACCACCTTTCGTGGAGATCTCGGATCAAAAACCATTATTGTCAGGTACCTTATAATTGATGCAATAACTTCTTACAATATTTTGATAGGTCGACCTGCGTTAAATGAGCTCGGCGCCGTGGTTTCCACACTGCATCTTACAATGAAGTTTCCATCGGTGACCGGGGACATAGTCGCAATAAAGGCTGATCAAAAGGTTGCAAGACAATGTTATGTGGATAGTCTGAAAGTCACCAGAGGAAGGGTGGTTGGCGGCAGTGAACATATGAAAAAGGATACAGCATCAGTAAACTTGGTGGAGCTTGATCCTCGACTTGATGCTCAGGACCAAAGGCCAAGGCCTATTGAAGAATTACAGAAATTTCAGCTCGCCGGTGAAGACCGGTGCACTAGCCTCGGAAGTAAACTCAGAGGCGAGATTAAAGAGCAGATAAGAAAGATGTTGAAGGACAATGCTGATTTGTTCGCATGGACTTCTTCAGACATGCCGGGAATTGATCCAAATTTTTTATGCCACAAACTTGTGGTGTACCCTGAAGCTAAGCCGGTAGCGCAAAGGAAAAGGCGCGTAGGCGAGGAAAGGCGGAAGGCAATGAGGGAAGAAACTGTAAAGTTGATTGATGCTGGGTTCATCCGAGAGATTGAGTATACAACGTGGTTGGCCAATGTGGTGCTCGTGAAGAAGGCAAATGAAAGGTGGAGAATGTGCACGGATTACACCGACCTAAACAAATCATGCCCAAAAGATACATACCCCCTCCCGAGCATAGATCGGCTTGTAGATTGAGCGTCAGGATGTGGCCTGCTTAGCTTTTTGGATGCCTACTCCGGGTATAATCAGATAAGGATGTACCCCCATAACGAGAAGAAAACCTCGTTCATGACTGAGAACGCTAATTATTGTTATCAGGTGATGCCGTTCGGACTGAAGAATGCTGGGGCTACTTACCAACGGTTGATGGATAAAATATTTCAGGATCAGATTGGGAGAAACCTAGAAGTGTATGTTGACGACATGGCAGTGAAGTCTGAAGATCCCTCTAAACATGCTGCCGACCTTGGGGAGGTGTTCGGAAGAATACGGAAGTACAACATGAGGTTAAATCCTGAGAAATGCGTATTCAGAGTAAATGGAGGGAAATTCTTAGGATTCATGTTAACACATCGGGGAATTGAAGCCAATCCCGATAAATGCCGAGCTATTATTGACATGAGAAGCCCCCACAACATAAAAGAAGTGCAGAAACTGACAGGGCGACTAGCATCACTATCACGTTTTATACCAAGGTTAGCGGAGAAAGCTAGGCTGTTCTTCAAGTTGCTTAAGAAGACCGCGCGGTACGAGTGGAATGAGGAATGCGAGCAGGCGTTTCAGAATTTCAAAGGCTTCTTTTCGGCACCACCGATTCTTAATCGGCCGACCCCCAACAAAGAATTGCTACTGTATATGTCGGTAACTGATCATGCAATAAGCTCGGTGATGGTACAAGAGATCGGCAAGCAGCAGATACCGGTATATTTCATTAGCCGAATACTGCACGACGCAGAAACAAGGTATCAGACTATTGAAAAATTAGCTTTGGCTCTGGTCACATCGGCGAGAAGGTTACGACCTTATTTTCAAAGTCACGAGGTTATTGTGAAAACCGACCACCCCGTAAAGCAGGTCCTGAGGAAACCCGAATTAGCTGGACGAATGATCTCGTGGTCAATCAAGTTGTCAGAATTTGGTATAAGATACGAGCCTAGAGGGCCAATTAAGGCGCAATGTCTGTCTGATTTTGTCGCTGAACTTACTCCATCTGTCGATTCCAAAGACGGGGCCCGATAGATACTTTACGTAGATGGCTCCTCCAACACTAAGGGGAGCGGAGCAGGTATCATTCTAGAAGGACCTGGGGGATTAATTTTGGAGCAGTCTCTCAAAATCGATTTCTCAGTCACGAACAATCAGGCCGAGTACGAAACTCTCATTGCCGGTTTAAAACTAGCTAAAGAAGTGAGAGCGAGGCAAGTTAGGTGTCGGAGTGACTCACAGTTGGTTTCTGAACAAGTCTCGGGGGCTTACCAAGCTAAAGATCCACAGCTGGCAAGGTATTTGGACAAGGTAAAACGATTGGCTGAATGCTTTCAAGAATTTGGGATTAAGCACATTCCAAGAGAAGAGAACTCTCGAGCTGACCTGTTATCCAGATTGGCTAATGTCAAGAAGTTCGGGCAACATGAGACGATCATCAGGGAAACAATACATCAGCCCAGTGTCGATCTTGATGAGGTTATGGTCGGAGACAGCCCGGATCGGGATTGGATGACCCCTATTTGGAACTATCTGGCCGAAGGGACCTTACCCAGCAACTAGAATGAAGCAAGAAGGTTGAAGATGAAGTCTTCCCATTACATAATAATGGGAGGAGATTTATACAGGCGAGGATTCTCAACTCCCCTTTTAAAATGCCTCACTACTGAACAGGCGAAGTATGTTATGAGCGAAATTCATGAAGGAGTGTGTGGGATGCATACTGGTGGAAGATCTATGGCAGCAAGAGTAATCCGGGCCGGTTATTATTGGCCCACTATGCGAGCTGATTGTACCGAGTATAGTAAGAAGTGTAATGAGTGCCAAAGGTTTGGTAGTCTGCACCATGCACCGCCAGAAGAATTGCACACAATGACGTCTCCGTGGCCATTCATGGTCTGGGGAATGGATATTCTCGGACCATTTCCGATGGGCAAAGGGCAAGTCAAGTTCTTACTAGTGGGCATAGACTACTTCACTAAATGGATTGAGGCGGAATCGTTAGCTAAGATCACGGCACAACAAGTACGGAAATTCGTATGGAGGAATATTATCTGTCGGTATGGGATTCCTCACTCGGTGGTTACTGATAATGGAAGGCAGTTTATTGATGGAAACTTGAAGCAATTCTATGAACAGCTCGGTATCAAGCATCAAGTGTCTTCGGTCGAGCATCCCCAAACTAATGGACAGGCAGAAGCGGCGAACAAGGTTATCCTCGGAGAACTCAAGAAGAGATTGGGAAGGGCAAAGGGGGCCTGGGCCGAGGAATTGCCGAGCATCCTCTGGGCCTATCGTTGCACGCCTCAGTCAAGCACCAAAGAAACTCCTTTTAGGTTGACTTTTGGAGCAGACGCAATGATCCCGGTGGAAGTGGGAGAGCCGTCCTTTAGGCGAATACTTCCCGACCAACATATGAACCAGGAAAACATGGAAGTTGAACTAGATCTATCCGAAGAGGTCAGGAAAAACACACGTATACAGGAAGAAGCTTGTAAGCAAAGAGCGGCTCGGCGTTATAATTCTAGGCTTAAGCCAAGAAGTTTTGTTAGTGGAGACCTCGTTTGGAGAAAGCAGAGTGAAGCAAGGAAGAACATCAGCGAGGGAAAGCTAGCTGCAAATTGGGAAGGACCTTACCGGGTTACTGAAGCGTTGGGCAACGGATCATATAGATTAGAAAAGCTGTCAGGAGAAGCAATCCCTAGGACATGGAATGCATCTCACCTCAAAAATTATTTTAGTTAGTTGATGTATGCAAGGAGGGCAAGATACTCTTTTTCCTAACTCGGTCTTTTGTCCCAAAAGATTTATTAAAAAGGGTTTTGGCCGAGAAGGTTTTGACGAGGCATGCCTACCTACTTCAATAAAGGAAATTCTTTGTCATGATTACATTCATCTATCTCGGTCAAGTATGAACTGAGCACTCGAATTAAATTTGGTCAAGTCTGAACCAAAAATTTGTTAAAAATTCGGTCAAGTATGAACCGAGCATTCGAATAAAATTTGGTCAAGTTTGAACCAATTTTTTGTTAAAAATTCGGTCAAGTATGAACCGAGCACTCGAATTAAATTTGGTCAAGTGTCTAACAGGAGAAGGCAGGGAGATTGGTGAGCTGAAGATACAAGCTCCTCGTCGGTGGTCAGAAGTCGAGCACGTTTGCTCGGGGGGCTTCGTGAAGAGGAAGGAATTTCAACAACCTCAGTTGTTGCCATTACTTCGGCACGACCTCTCTCTTCTTTATCAGGGTGAGCCTGCAACTTCTCGGCACTTGGTCCTGCTGATGGGGCCATGTTTTTTATCGAACGCCAGTTGAACTTCCCCATCACCACTGCAAAATAGAAAACATATATTAGAAGCTGAAACAAGTATGGTAGTACAAGATAAAAGAAAATCAGCACTCACGTTTAAAATCTTTATTAGGGGTTGAAGAGTAAGGGAGCTTAAGTAGGATTTTGCAGTTTAGAGGACGAGGTAATTTATTTAACTTGCCGACATCCGCCTTTTCGGATGCCGACATATCCTCGTAATTCTAGGACTGGAACTTAATGGGAGTCCGAGTCCAATAAAGAGGAAACCTGGGCCGCCCCCCCTCATCGAAGAACATGTCCGAGTAACCCTCGGCTGGGCGCACTTTGAAGAAACTTCCTTTGAAGTCTTTATATGACGAGGTATACGGACCGATTATCCCCTTCTTATTCATACCACTAAGGGAAATCCAGCCGATCTTATTTCCAAATTGGATTTGATAGTAGTAGAGAAATTTTGGGGCGGTCGGTGTCATATTCAATTTTCTGCACAGAACCTCGAAAGCTTTTAGAAACGCCCAACTGTTGGGATGAAGCTGAGTCGGAGCGACGTTCAGCGCCCTTAAAACAGCACACTCGAACTCCGAGAAAGGAAGACCAACTCCCAATGATTCAAATAATGTCCTATACATATATGTAAAATGCGTTTGTACTGGCAACGCAGATAGGAACACGTGCTCATCTTCAGCACACGGCTCGGCAATCACGGCCTCTTCTGTTTGTGTGCTAGCCAGAGAAATCGACTTCCTCAGCTCCACAATGGATTCGGCAGTCCAAAATTTAGAATGGTAGGATCCAACTTCTCATTTTACCCAATAATATCCCGGAAGCCGAATATCAGGAACTGGGTCTCTCTGAACTCTGGAAGTGACTTTTCGGGGGTTTTGTACAGCCATCTGCACAGCAGTAGCCGAAGATGAAGCCTCCCTTTCGGTCGGAAAGTCGGCCAAACGAAAATTCAACTCTGTGCTAGGGAAGGAAGAGTTCGACTGTGAAGGTTCTTCTCTGATGCCCAAAACCTCCCTCTCAATCAGGATTCGATGAGAGGACGACCCAGCCGATGCCTCGGATCCTCGGTTTGAACTCATGGTGGGTGGGAAAGGTATAGAATAGTGTGAAGTACTTGAGAAAAGGAGAAAACACAGAAGAGGGCGTACCTGGAAAAATGACGGAAGGGGCAAGGAAAAGGAGGCCAAAGACGACGAAGAGATTCAGAGAAAATGAAAAGCAGAGGTAGGTTGAAATAAAAGGATGAGCACCCAAGTCCAATACGTATACTCCTCCTCGAAAACGAGCAAAATAATCATGACTTTGGGGGAGCCAATCGTCACCATTGGGGAACGTGATTTGGCTGACGAAAAGACGCAGCATTAAATAACGCTGCACGCAGCTGTACGTGTAAGCACATTACCGTTTCAGAAACCAAAACGTCAAAGAGCCTCTGGGAAGGTTCTGGAATCCCTAAGGAACTGGAGCGATTTAAATTCAAAAAGCCAGTTTTTAGTCGACCACACGATTCAGAACCCTCTCATCCAGATTGGACTCGAGGCTCGGGGGGCTAGTGTGCGGGCCAAAACGAGTGTGCCGAGATTACAAGTCCCAGGTGGATGGACGCCCCTTTGAAGCCTTCCTTTCCGGGCTCATATACACCGAGCTATAATTCGGAGGCCGAGCTTAAGCGCAACGAACCGAGTAATACATCGATTATCTCAAGAGACGCCAAGGAACGTGTCAATGACTGAACATGTAAAGGAATAGACAAAAATGAGTTTATACTTTTAAAATATGCGTAGATTGTCATATCAATTTATTTATAAACAAATATCACGATAAAGATAATTATTCCAATATTGTTCACTCTGTACGTCGGTGACTTGTGCGGTACTTTTTTCTTTTTAATATTACATCAAAATTTGCCAAATCAAAAGTGAATTTATATATCTATGTCTATCTAAAAAATTGAACATATGAACATAAAAAAAAGTTCCTGGATGAAAAAAAAAAAGACCATTAAAATGTTCACCTAAGAGATGAAGTCCGTAATAATTTTTTGTTTTTGGACAAGGTAATGTTAAAAAATTTAAACGATGCCAAATATATATATTAAGGTAAAAAATTATTTTGGATTCTCCTAAATCATTATATCAACATCAATATTATTAAAATTTTACATTATTTATGTTATAAATAATGAAGCTCATTTCAACTGTGCAAAGCACACAACTCATAATCTAGTTTTCTACAACTATATGTTAATTGTATGGAGTAAAAGTGGGAAAGGTAATATAAAGCGCCAAAAAATATAAGGCTCATTTTTTTTATCTATTATAAATATTTTTTCTTTGGTTTTCTTCTACATACACGAATTCCTCCCAAGTCATCTCTATTTCTTCCTGCGACTCGAGGGAAGCTGCATCCCCGCTTACTGCCTTTGGCTGTGGAATTCCCATGAACGTTTTCACAGTTTTCATAGGGATAAGGACATTGTCGTCATTTAGATGTCTGAATCTTGTGGACACCTGTCCAAAATGCACAGCGAGTTCTAGTCTTTTATATACGCGCACACTCAAGGCCCACATACACCTTCTCAACTTGTCGAATCATAGCTAACAAACTCCATCCCTCCATATTATAGTTGCTCCAGTCTCAGTTTCAGATGTAACGCAGGAGAAAGAAAAATATTCCTAGAGAATTCACTTGTCTCTCCAAAAACACAGAAATTTTTCTTTTAACAAGAAGGTCAAAAGATGAGAACAAGCAACCACTTGATTGGCCTGGTAAACTTCTTGACGTTCTTGCTGTCGATCCCAATCTTAGGAGGTGGAATATGGCTGAGCAGCAGAGCCAACAACACCGACTGCCTCAAGTTCCTGCAGTGGCCGTTGATCGTCATCGGAATCTGCATCATGGTGGTGTCTCTGGCGGGATTCGCCGGCGCCTGTTACCGCAACACGTTCCTCATGCGGCTGTACCTGGTGGTGATGTTCTTCGTGATCGCCGCGTTGATTGGGTTCATCATATTCGCGTACGCGGTGACTGACAAGGGTTCGGGTCGGGTCGTGATGAGTCGGGCATACTTGGAGTATCATCTAGAGGACTACTCGGGTTGGCTGGAGGAGAGAGTGGCGAGTGATAGCTACTGGGGGAAGATCAGTTCTTGTATTAGGGATTCCAAGGTGTGTGGGAAGATGGGTAGAACCGTTGGTGGTGTCCCTGAAACTGCTGATGTGTTCTACCTCAGAAGACTCTCTCCTATTCAGGTACGCGTTCATTTTCAACAAACTTTCAAAATTAATTTTCTTTTTTTTTTTAGGTTTTTTCGGTAACAAACTTTCAAATCAAGTCATTGGTTGAGTGTTATAAAGTGAGAGGAGGAGGTTTGTGAAATTTTAATTTTCAGTGGGCTCACTTTTATCTCTTTTTTCTTGAATGAACATAATTGAAAATTTGGAGATATTTTTTTTCTCATTTTAAAAATATTATATTATCATTATTTAGTTTAAAGTATGGGTTGTGTGGGGGAGGAGCTGAAATGAATGCGGAGGTCGGTTGTAGATCTGTGTCATGTGGGATCCGGGTTTTGTTCCTAGTCAGACTGCCGAAGAACCGAAAATTATGGGTGAGTCGGCCAATAAAATGCAAGCCACGTTAACGACGTAGAAAACGAAAACTAAAATTAGACTTGAAAAATACGTATCACCACCACATATATTGGTATATTTGCAGATTATTTACGCTTGAATAGCCCTTCCCAGTACCACGCGCATGTCAACGTAACCCCAATCATCAAAATGTCTCTTTGCTTTTTTTATATAACGATTCAACTAGGATGGTTCTTCAATTTTTTCCATTCACAGGATAATAATATAGGGTTATAACAGTGCCGATGATGTATTGGGTACCAGGCCGTTGCCTTTTTTTTTTTTCCTGATCCAGAAAGGATCTTGCCAGTATTAGCAGGTAGATAAATCGTATTGTCCAAACAACCAATTATTTTATTCTCATAATTTATAAAGAGTATAATTTATTATAAAAAAATAAATTTCTAGAGAGGGGGATGGGTGGGGGTGTTTGCTGCAAAGTATACTTTTTTTTTCTTTTTTAAATCTTTTTTATATCTACGTACTTTGATTTTCACTTGTATTTTTTCTTTTGTTCATTACTTTTATGATTAGAAATTTCTTTAGAAATGTACGACTGTATTTTAGTTATAAATATATATAAAATTTAAATCAGAATATTTTAATTTAAAATTTTAAAAATAATATAAATTTTATAGATTTAAAAATATAAATAAATAATCTTAATAACATTTAAAATATACATAAGGAGTATCCAGTTTAAAAAAAATCAATTTGGAGAGAGAAGAGAAAGATGAGAGGGGGGGGGGTTGCTGGCTGCAAAGAAAACCGCAAACTTTGCCTTTCTATGCATCTTCGTACTTTGCTCGCATGCAAAGTATACTTTAAAAAAAAAACTTTTTTATATATTTTCGTACTTTGCTTTTCACTTTTATTTTTTATTTTGTGTTGATTAAACAACTTTATTATTTTATTTGCCGCCCTCCAGCTACGTACAATTACACTTTTCTCTTTTTGCAATGAATCTATATATATGTGTATATATATATGTCAACTAGTAAGTGTTGCTCTCTGCTTTTCATTTTATAAGAATTAATGTTCTCAATAAAACATTTTGAACAAAAAAACGTTGGATAGCCTTTTTTTTTTTTCTTTATCTCATGATTATCTGTCAGGTGTGATATTCTATTTGTCCTTTGCTGTAGTTTACAAAACTTGGAAAGATAAATTTATTGGAAAACAAATAAATAAAAGAATACTTAATGTCATTTTTGTTTTCCAGTTTCCGCTTTATTTAGTTCACAAACAGATGATCATGCTACAGATATTTAATAATTAAATTTGATACAAGAGAGGTTTATGATTGATAGCTAGTCTTTGAAATTAATTATCAATGAGTTTATGATTGAAGCATCGCCATGATTTGTTTAGGTGGCACAAGGTAGGTGTTGTGTCTCTCTCAGCTTTCGTCTTTTAGAATGGACAAGAAAATGCGTGTTTTGCTTCCATTGGTTAATTGATGAAAATAATAAGTAATTAATTTGTGCCTACTTTCAACCAAAACAAACTGCCTCCAGTCATCTCTTCTTTGGATCTTGAACTTCTCGCTGCACACTGCTCTTATTTTTCTAGTGGAAGGAGAAAGCATGATTGTAGTTTTATTTTACTAAAACGAAGCACAAGAGGCTTGGTTTACAGATAAAGTTAGCATGTGACGTGTTGATATGTTATGATTTTAGGAGGTTGTCCGGGAGAACTTTTATGGAATATCTTGGGAGGAATAGTTCGTTCAGCTTCTATGTGTTATTTATTTGAGATTGAGATATTATAACATATAAAAATATATCATGCCATAATATTTAAAATTTCCATAATCGATGAGAGACAAATGAAAGATGCCACAAGAACGACATAAATGATGTTTTGTGAAAATTAACAATTAAAAAGTAGTTCAGATGATAAGGTTCTTGACTATGTATTGTGAATTCAAATACTTCCTCCGATCCACATTATAATACATTTTATATTAATTACATACATATTAAAATAATTATTTTTTCACCTTAAATTAATATAAAAAATATATATTTCTTATTTTATTTTTATTAAATAGTTTATTATATTATTATTATATATAGGGATATAAATGAAAAATATGAAATAATTAAATATATAGATAAAAATAAGAAAAAAATATCTAATATCTTATATTTTAAATTAAAAATTTTTCATTCAAAATGTCTCGGAGAGATTTGATGGCTGTTTTAAATAACACCAAATACTTTGAATATCAGTATACTAAATATAAATATCTTATATGCCACCTAATATCTAAGAGAACAGGACAAAGATGTGATGATATTTTTCTTTTATTAACACGAATAGTCTACCTGTTATCGTATTAACTAATAATGAATTGATTAAACTCTACAAGTATTCCGAACACCGCCTCACTATTCAAACGAGGCGCAAACACAGAAAGATAGAAGTGCTGACCTCCTATATATTTCTTTACGAGAATTCTATTCTCAAAAATGAAAAATTTCTTGGAACCATGTCCTGTGTGGTCTACTTTATTCAACAAACAATGAAAAGAAGAGAAATTAAAAACTAGACTTTGTATTCTGAACCCACATGATCATTGAAGTGATAAATGTTTTCTTTTTTATGTAATGATTCAAGTCTGGATGCTGCAAGCCCCCAACAGAGTGTGGGTATGTGTATCAAAACGAAACGATTTGGAACCCAGGAGGAGGAATGGTGGGGACCAACCCAGATTGCACCAGGTGGAGCAATGACCAAGATCAACTATGCTATGCTTGTGACTCTTGTAAAGCCGGTGTGCTTGCCAGCATCAAAAAGAGCTGGAGGAGGGTCTCTGTCATCAACATTGTGGTAATGATCATCCTTGTGATCTTTTATATAGTTGCTTATGCTGCTTTCAGAAACAACCGCAAGATCGATAACGATGAACCCTCAGGCGAAGCCAGGATGACTAAGGCACAGCCTAGCAGAATCAACTTTTAGCTTTGGAATCAGATGCCATAATTTAGGTTGTTGTCCTTGTTTTGTTTCAAATGTACTTTTGTAACATCTTGAACTTATTTTTGGTTTTCGAAAACAGGCTGGATGTATTTGTTCTATTAAATACTTACACAAGGAAGGGTAGGTCAGCTTACAGTGGTTGAAGAACTTTTGATTTTCTTTTGCTGGAAAGTAATGATCATTTTGTAATGTCGAACTATGAATGTGTCCATACAGTTGTAAAATAGAATGCCATGTGTTGCAAACTGTTGAATTTAGCGAGAAAGCTACTATTTAAATTGAGAGGTCACCCATTATCGAAAAAGTAGACTGAAGTGTTTCTGCAATTAGACATGCAAAGTTGTGCAAGACGGCTAAAAAGTTTCGACTTCGAAATGACACATGCTTCTGCATTTTTTTCCTCTTTTTTTTTTGCAATATAAGCCACAGGTTGAGTGTATCATATTTTGAACTTAATCATTATATGAAATATCAGAAACAGAAAAATGACAACTCGAAATTTTTATACTATCTGTTTCTTTGAGTGGCTTACTGCTATCTCTATTCTTCTTGTAAATCAATATAAAAATATCATAACCTATTGAACAGTGCTAACAATTGAAAAAATAAATCTTAATAATCTTGTTTAGATACGCACAACTGCTCTAACTCTTTTAGGTTGTTCATATCTAAACATTCCATTTCTGTATTTGACAGTGCTTAAACTTGGCCTGTTGCTGATTCCTTTGAGCTTGTACAAACTCGTAGAGCGAAGACAATTGCAGGTGAAATTACGTGAACTGGTGGAGTAAGAAGAGTAACCAAACGAAATATTAAGCGTAATGAGTCTCGGTGTTAACCTAAGAAAGAAAAAAGAAAAAAAGTTAACCTGGAAAATAGCTTGTTCTTCTGACAAAAGATTTGCAATATGTTGGATTTCTTCTGCTCATGATCATTTTCATCATGCGAAATATTGTGACTCAAATTGGATGATACTCATTAGCTCCAGAGTATGCATTCCTGGCGAAGCCATTAATGCATCATCTGACGCTTATGCCAAACAAGATTTTGTGTGGCACATGCATATATGATATATATATATATATATGCCATCTCTAAGCTGGTAGCGTACTTCTGTTAGGTGTCCAATTGTTAATTGTGGATGCATAAAATCAGTTTTATGGACCTTTTAAGTTGAAAATTGTAGAAGAAAAGGCTGAATTGAATATTTGGTGTAAGAGGGAAATTCTAGAAAAGGCTGAAGATGTAAGCTGTTTGCAAAAAGCTCATCCATTTACTTGGCTTTTCATAGAAAACACTTCATATAAGCAATTTTTATTGAAAAATTTAAAACAGGTCATGCCTGTGAATGATCTCAAACAGGATAAATATTACTGGCTCCTGTTTATGACTAAATTACTGGTGATGGTAATTAGTAAATACACATGCTGATGAACCATGAAGCTCTTGAGAATCATCTCCTAAATTGCTACATTGAATGGCAATGTAGATGTTTATGAGCTCTGGATTTCACTGGCAGCAGGTGCATTCTGTTGGACTGGCTACAGATTATATATAGATGTACCCTTCCTGGCTTCCTCCATGGGATTCTAAGGTTCTCTCAGACATGCAAACACATTCTCACATGCAGGCTCAATTGTATTCATGTGCACATCACGCGTATCAGATGATTGAATGTGTAATGCTAACTACATACCATGACCTTCTTCATGTGACCCTGCTTCGCTACGGTTAACTTACAACAACCTTCTTGATAATAAATTTTGCTTGCTTCATGGTATTAAGTTGTCAGCAATAATTTGATACGTAAAAGGTGTGAATTGTGATATGTGCCTCTACTACTCTCAAATTCAAGGTTTGAGATGGTCATAATTTTTATTTTAGAAATCTGCCTTCATTTGCATATGTTGTGATCTAGGTGAACGATCAGAATCAATGGGTCCTAGGCGTCTAACAATTTAAAAATGATATTTGAGTCAGCAAGAGTTCTGCCATTTGGTCTTAAAAAAAAAAAAGGAGTTCTGCTTTTTGGTAACAGGTTTTGGCGAACATTGACGGCTGTGGACAAGCCAGTGGCCACATGTGAAGCGAGATCAGGGCTAAATGTAGTGAAAGAGGGAACCTTGCCCTGAACTTGAAATGCTCATTAAACTGAACAAGTCTGATTTAGTTGGGCATGATGAACAGAACTCTTGAAATGAAGCTAGATTCATAAATTTACCAAAAAAAAAAAAATCAAACACCAAATGGATTAGTCCAAATTCTTATGCGGTATTAGACTTTGGTTCCTGTCACTGTGTGGCACCCTCTCTTTACTGAAACTTTTGAAGATAGGGATCGAGAGGGAGGCACTGCTTCAGCTTTGACTCTTCCTCTAAACCTTTTGAATCCCACGAAGGAAGGCCACGTTACAGTTACATATCTTTATCAATACATAATACATTATGTGTGGGAGTGTGTGGATGGTCCAGTGAGAGGAAAGAAATTACTAAATGTGGCTAGAGTGGTTTGCAGCTTCATTTTGCAGATTGATGGGTCAAGTGGACAGGCATCGTAGGTGAGTGAAAGAAGTCTAAGCGGTCTGAGTAAGGAACTGGTTGCATTAGAAGTAGAAGGACCTCACCTTGTAGGTTGTAGGCTTGTAGCCGTAACCGTGTGGACCTCTCTAATATTTTGTGAAGCATAGTGACTGACTGAATCTGCAGGCAGAATCAGAAGCAGAAGCTTAACTCTTTCTAAAGTCACAACTTGCAGCCGTATTAATATATATAATTGTGATCGAATTTCGCATTTCTCAGTGATATTCATTTCCATCAGTGGGTTATGATCCTGGCATTTATCAATCTAGGCCACAACTCAGTTTGGTCTGCATCAATACTCAATTACTATTATTCAATTCAACTTTGGCTTTGCCAAGTGTTGATCAAGTCTAGAGGATTTGTTCCCCTGCGGTCGTCTTCTTCCATACAACCTCTACATATTCAATAGCTCAGTGCCCTGTTAATCAGGGTTTGAAATTTCACTCCCAAATTGTCGGAGACCAACCCCAGAGGATCGTGAAAATTGCATTTATTATTTTGTATACTAAATACAAAACCAAATTTTTTATCCTTGAACGATAGTAATACTACAAAAGAGTGGGATGACCGTAGGTCATTAATAATGATGCACTCACAGGTTGTAAGGACACATGTTATGATAATAGGAGTACGACCGTTGGACATTATTTCTATTTTCCTTGGACAGGTCATAATTATCCCATGTGCGGACCCCTCCACGACTGAAATTCCTCTTAGACACTTATAATACCTTAGACAATCCTTTTGTGTTTACAATAACCCTGTGTCTGAAGATCATGGACGTCTTTTATAACTAAATGCACACGTATACACACACCGATTGAAGACCGTCTGATTCCCACCTCGGGCATGTTGATTTCTATTAAGACCTATTTGGTACAAAATGGAAATGAGGAAAAAAAGAAAAGAATGAGAAAGCCCTCTTCCATAAATATAAAAAACTCTCTTTTTATGTCATCTACCAAATGCAACTTTTATATACTTGTCCTCACCTATTTTTGTTTCTCAAATTCATTTTTCATGTACCAAACATAACATTAGTGTGGTGAAGCCTTTCCATAGGATCAATGAACCTACCAAATAGTGGAGCAGAAGAAGGAAAGAGTTGATCCATTCAAGTTCTTTTGTATATATATACCTTTTTTGGGTCACATTGCTTGATCAGCGTCAATATGAACATGTGTTTTAGAGGAAAGAAAAAGATTAACAAGACTGGTTTTAGTGGGAGTAAACCGTAAAGTGGAGTTGGCTAATGTTGCTAATTTCTTTCCTTTTCTTAAGGTCCACGCGCTAAAGACTCTGAGTGCTAAATTGGTGATGGGAAAGAAAAATATTACTACAAAATATACAAAGGTCCAACTACTTCCACCGCTTAGTTGAAATTCCTTCTTTTCTTGAGCCGTAGAAAACTTTGTCACTTTAGAGATAAGCTACGACACAAAATCAAACTAACAATATAATTTTATATATCCAACATATACCTTACAAATTAAAAAAATAACATTGTTATGCTTCCAGACATTTGAAAGGTCGAAATCGTTAATGGCAGCTTCCCTAATTTCTTACTTCATGCGTCCAACGAGCTGACCAGCTCTCCACCAACCTTGCCCCCACCTCCTGCCCTATTGCCTCTCTCCCTCTAAGCCTCTAATTAACCTCACACACTGATACCTCCACTCTGCAAACAGCCACATGCAGTGGTTCTTTCTAAGAAATTGCACATTCATTTTCATTATATATGTTTTGTTTTGATCAAGTCCATTGACACATATAAGTGAAAAAGAAATTGAAGACTTCAATTTCAACATCGTATACATTGGCCTCTATCTTAAAAATATATAGAGCTAATAATAATTATGTCTCTCGAGATGCTTTCATATAATTCATTTTTTTCTTTTAATTAATGAATTCTCTCATCTTTAACTCAAATCGAAATGAAGCCATATATGTACAAACATATTAGGTGGTGGTTAAGGGAGTAGAAAGATAGCATTGTCTTGTCTCAGTGGTGGTAGCATGACTATAAACAAATTAATTGTACGATCCCAATCGATATCGGCCACTTGTCACCAACACAAACGGTCGTCACAGTTTAGTATTTTGTGGACCATTTCGAGAGAGAGAGAGAGATATATATATATATATATAAACAGAACTATAAACAAACACTTATCGCGGTAAAAGTGGAATAAGGATACCGTGTCAGCTTCATGGCTTTGTCAAGCAGGGAAACAAGGTGAAGAGTTTAGCATATATATAGCGTAATTTGTTGATTTGACTGACAGAAAATTAAAAATTTGCATATACGACTCAGCTTAACCAAAGATTTTTCTACGGGAGAGAACATATTTATCTTTGCCTTGTGCTGTTAAAGGAGACTATTTCGTTTTATTATATTGCAAATTTCAGTATGGTCAGTATAATTTCAGAAATGAATAAATTAAATTATGTGACTTTTGTCGCGGCATTGTGGCCCTACGTGTTAAAGGAACATATTTATATTTGCTTTTTTATATTTCTGCAACCATTTAGGTTGCAGGAAGAAAAAAAGATTTCTTTTAAATTCCATCCTATGATAATTGAGATGTGAAATATATATATATATATATATATTATGTAATTGTAATTATTTCTCAACAACAATTATTTCTTTTTATTATTAATTTTTATCTTGAAACATATATGACATTTCATACTTAAGAAATAACTTTTTTCATGCAATTTTTTAACATCATATTCCATTGATCTACACAGCGAACGAGTCTTTAATTAAGCTTTTAATTTTAATATTGGATCGAGTCAAATTTATAATTTATAAATAATCAAATAATTGAATTAAGGAATCAGCAGTTGTTGAATCTATAGAGATATTAATAAGATTATGACTTGTTGGGTGGAGTACTCCAAGAGTTTCGGAATGAGAAGGACATGTTGTTGATGCCATGGGTAAACTACAAGTGAAAGAGCAGGGTTAAGGTTAACTGCCCCCTAGAAAGGGAGAGGAATTACCCCAGGAGTGATGACTGTTTCTTTTAATTTTGAAAGAAAAAAAATAATAAATGGGTGAAATAAAAAAGGAAAAAACAATTGTGAGGTAAAAAAGATGATCATGTGAAATTTCAATGTAGGAGATGGGTTTTCATACAAGGAGCCAAAAGGCATCACAATCCAGAGCACCTAACGGAGGAGAAGTGGGAAAACAGGCGCAGCCACGTTACACTTGCATAACGAATTTCAACAGTGACGTCATCTTTCTTCTTTCCCTTTCCTATAAAACCCCTCTCCCTCCCTCCCAAACAAACGCCACCCTTCCCCCATCTTTTCCTCTCTCTCTCTTATCTATTCTACACTACACACACACACAGCCAAACACGAGAAAACAAACCCAATTTAATTTAAGCCTTTGAAAAAACGTTAACATGGAGTCCAGTGATCCCAACACTTCAAGTCCCACTTCCTCTATCCCTCTCTCTCACTCTCCTTCTTCCTCGTCTTCCCCTTCTCCATCAACTCCACAAGTGGTCGTAAGCCCTTGTGCTGCCTGTAAGATTTTAAGGCGTAGATGTGCCGAAAAATGCGTTCTCGCTCCCTATTTTCCTCCTTCTGAACCTGCCAAGTTCACCATTGCTCACAGAGTCTTCGGTGCCAGCAACATCATTAAGTTCTTGCAGGTAATTAATCTCATATCCTTCTCTTAATTACTTAATTCCCATACAAAGATAATCATAAAAATATGTACTTAGTTTTTCTTATTCTGTGAACCAATGTCATAATGCAGCTGCATCATCATCAACTTGCTTGAGGAGGTTTTTGTAATTAGTTCATATTCAATGTAGGAATAGCTACTGCTTTGGGAAGCATATTCGTTAATAACCCGTTTCAGACGTATTAGTACCGTGCTCAAAAGGACAAAATATAGACCATAAGACTAGTCTAGCTAGGGTACCCAATTTTTAATGTTCCTCCAAAATCTCTGATAGGAACGACACAGTGTGCACACAACCAATTTATGTAGCTATTAGCAGTCGAACTTGGAAAAGTAAACCTGTTTGAACGAAATGAATGGAGCCCCATGCATGAGGTCATAATATGTAACTGCGTTTTCAAAGACCTGCTTTTAACGAATACCTAATGTGGGCCTCCTGCCTCTTAGACCACACCAAGAAAGGTATAATAAAACTCCAAGTCGTAACTTGAAAAAAATTAATTAATAATTAATGTGGTCCTTTAATAAAATTAGAAACTTTAAATTTATTTGATGTCAAATCGGTTATTTAACTTAATTTTAATTCCTATTATATTTTCCAGTTTAATGAATGATACTTGAATTGTATTTCAGGAACTTCCAGAGTCGCAGCGAGCTGATGCAGTGAGCAGTATGGTGTACGAGGCAAGCGCGAGGATAAGAGACCCAGTGTATGGTTGCGCAGGTGCGATTTGCCAGCTTCAAAAGCAAGTGAACGAGCTTCAAGCTCAATTGGCTAAGACTCAAGCAGAGCTTGTGAACATGCAATTGCACCAAGCCAATCTGGTGGCTCTAATCTGCATGGAAATGGCTCAGACTCAAACTCAAACTCAAACTCAACACACAACTCCTCATCAGGAATATTCTTTACCACAGCCATCATTCCAAGATACAAACTTCATTACTTCAAGCAACCTCAACTTCTTCGCGGAAAGCTCCAGCCTTAACTCTTTGTGGGAGCAGCCACTTTGGACATGATCCATTTAATTATGTTAATTAATTAGTCTTACAGAGAGAGAGAGAGAGAGAGAGAGAGAGATTGGAAAATGTTTCCCATGACTTTCTCCTAAGGAGATCAAGTTTGAAGGGATGAATTAATTAGAACTACTAATAAAAGCAATTACTTGGGAGCTAGCTAGGCTTTATGGCGTATTAAGGAAAAAGTGTAATATGGGTTTCCCATCGTCAATAAATAAGGTAGATGTTCTTTTTCCTCCATGTAATCTCTCTTTAGCAGTGTTAGAGAAAAAGTATATTAAAATTGGTTCTGTTTTAAGAGGAATTTTATTATGATTATTTAAATCTGGAACAACTTTTTGGTGACCTAATATAGCTATAATCATTCAAAGAAATTGATGTGCCTGATGAAGATGTGTAATTCCTTGTCAAAGTAGCTTTTGACTCATCTCTTGGCTTTGGATTCGATATGGTTGGCTCTTCCTGAAACCCAAATCTTCATTTGTGGATATTGTGCCAATCCATAGGGCAACACTTGGCTACATCCAGATGGAGGATTAAACAGAAGATAGAGGCTTCACTGTATGCCTTTTTCAACTTCAAAAAGTCAAATTCGTTCAGTATGATAAGAACGAACCATGAACTGTTATGCCATTTTTTATCAAGGTATTTCTGCTTAACAAGTCACCATCCATCATACATACATATATATATATGTGTGTGTGTGTGTGTGTAAGTTACAGCAACAAAATAATCTCTCATTAATTAGTCATTATATTAAAAAAAAAATCTCACTTTGTAAATATATTGAAGGAATTTGGCTTACAAAATAATCTCAAGAAAAATTATTTAGTGAGATTGAATCGGGACGAAAATATCAGTTATTTACATGAAATTTTTTATCTAATTTTCTGTATTATTATTATTATTATTATTATTATTATTACTATTACTATTATTATTATTATTATTATTATTTAAGATGGAGAGTTAGGACCACTTGGTTAATTGATATGCTAATGTATACAGTACTTCAGATTATCAATAGCGTGAATTTTTCTTAAGTGAGTAATTATTATAAGTGAAAATTAGTAATAAAATATATAATTTTAATATAAATTAATGTTTTAAAATTTATATAATAAAAAATTATTTGTATATATCAACATTATCTATATATAAAAAAATTATATTTCAATGCCAATAGCACACATCTGGACAACAAAGATAGGTTTAATTGGTAATGATAACTAATATCCTCCCAGGAACAAGAGTTGGAATTATTTCACTTTCAATGTAAGGATTGTTGGCAATTAATCTTTAAATAGTAATTTCATAAGAGCTTTATAAGCCATAACTCATAAAGTATATCTTGATTTTGATGAGTCGTTAAAACCCAATTCACCTAACTTTTTATTTAAAAAGCATTAACAATTAAATAAAATTTAATATAATAAAACGTCCTATAACCAAGATTATTTATAAATAAATATACAGTATTATTAGTTTATTACTTTGAAAAATGAATCGAATTGACTGTGAAAATTAAACTAAGTGTCCATTTAATTTTCAGTTAGTTAAAAATAAATTTTGATAAAATTGTTTTTACAGCATAGTTATGATGAAAATATGTTTTGGATTAACGTGTTTATATTTGGATAGTTTATTTGAAAATTAATTTTGATAAAACTCATAATTTTTCTTTAAATTGAACTTAAAATCTATCTGATGATTAATTTAATTTACTTGAACTAAAATTTAATTTGTATTTATTTAATTGAAAACATAATATATCTGATGTAATATTTTCTTATAGGTCATAGTCTATGAAGAATAAAATTTTGAAATAACATTTTAGTCATTAAATAGGAGAAATTTTACATAAACTTTATTTTTTTAATTTTTTTATTTTAATTAATTTATTTTTATCTGACTTTAAAATAAATACAGATAAAAATAAAGAAGTAGAATGGAGAAGATGCTGCTTATACGGAACTCCGTTTTGGCTGAAAAATTCCTTTTTGTCAGAACTGAAAAAATTAGCTAAACATATGGTAAAACAAATCAATCCGAGTTTTTACCCAAAATTTAATTTTAATAGTGATACCAAACAGGCTCTTAAACAATCTGAAATCAACCAACCCAGTCCACGTGCCTAATCAAACACCGTTACGGTAATGATGGCATACGTGTATCCCTAAAACGCGTTTTTCAGGCTGTAATTCAAATATTTTGTTCCTAAAAAGAAGAAAAATGCTGTAATTCAAATCACGTGCTGCCCACGTGAGTTGATCTCCTAAGCTAAAAGCAAAACCCAACCAGACAATGTCACACTTGTGGCAATTTCATTGGTGTGATCTGTTTGTTATGAACCAAAAAATCTTCCCTCTCGCCCAACATATATTTATGCTTTTCTTTTTTATGCAGTAAAGGAAACTTCATCCCTTTTTATTGACTCAAAGTGTAGCTGTCCTTTACATAATGATCCTTACCTATTCACCATAATCCATCCATTACTCTATAATTTTCTCAACAATATTATTACTTTCCCTTTTAATTCCCCTCCTTAAAAGCACCAACATTTCCTTTGCGCGTCATTTAAGGATTTTGCTTAGAATAAAGGCAACATTCAAATAAAGTTATTGAGGAATTTTGGTGAGGAGAGCTGAATTTTTTTTATCGAGAGGTCAAATATGCATGATAATAAACGATTAAAGTATTACACAAACATTCTTAAGGACTAGATATAATAATGGAAGAGATTGATCTATATCTTGAAAGGTCAAACTGTTCCTGTTTCCCAACATTGTTCAAAGATGAATTAGAATTTCTAGAAGGATATGGATCTATTCACTTATATGGAAGGCGTAGGACGTTTAAATTAGAATTAATAAGGATAATTTCTGAGGAAAAGAAATGACTTACTATTCGCTTTTAAAAAATGTACTCCCTCCAATTTTTTTTATTTGTTACTTTTGAAAAAAATTTATTTTTATTTATTGATCACTTTCAAATTTCAAGATAATATTAACTATTGTTTTTTCAATTATACCCTTATCTATCATTTTAAAAGTTAAAAGATGATATTAATTACTCTTTCTTACCTAGCTATCTATTTATTGAAGGGAATGTTAAAAATTTAAAATAAATTCTAATACATTAATTGGATTTCTTAATTTATATGCTAAAACTTTAAACCACACATAGAAAAAAAAATGAAGGGGTAATTAAATTTTCAAGTATAAAAAGTAAGTATAAGCTTTCTTTAATTTGGTCAATAGATATTCATTAAATTGTTGGCTGTCATGTCTTAATATTTTCCTTGTCTTGCAAACATCAAGTATTTGATTGGTTTGATGGAGTAGTAAATTTTATAGAGACAGCAGAAAGAGAGCAAGAAATTATTTTATATGGTTGGTTTGGTTGTACCGGATCGGAGGAGAGGGCGGGGAGATTAATATTATAGGTGCCTGACATCATCTGGGAGTGTAAGTTGAAGTTCCCAAGTGGGTAATAAGTGATAATTTTGAGGCCAATTTTAGTAATTTCTCTTGAGGGTGATAGCACCGCTCCAATATGATTAATTTCTCCTTCCTTGTTCCAGCATTGAGTATAGCGTTTTGCCCTAAAACACCATGCAAAGCTTTCTCTTCACGTGAGAGGGGGCCAACAAACAAGAGGTCCCCCTCCTCCTCCTACTCTTCTGATTTGGCTTCAAACTCACTGATCAGTTTAATAATAACTCAGGAACGTACTATATACATATATAAACTATTAGATAGATATCTACACCATCAAAAAGTATTTGAAATTTTATGATTATATAATATTTTTTCTCACAAGGCATTTTTTATACGCATATATAGCTAAAATTAAATAACAACATATTTAAGAGAGACATAGCTATATTAATATATTTGAAAAACTTTGTTAGTTGTGATTATTGTAAAATATTAGTATAATTACATTTGAGATGTCACGAAAAGCAACATACATCTAGGTTCTAAGAATCTTTTATATTAAGTTTTTTTAAATAATTCTAAAAGAAGAGAGGAGAAAAAAGAGCGTGTGACTAAAAATGATAAGAAAATTCTAAACACGTTCTTACTCTTTTCATCATATCTTTTTTTCAAGTTTTTCAAGAATTTTACAATGAAAATTCTTAGTAAAATCTCTACACCAGAAAGTGATGCCACTTTGAAAGTCTTACATTCTCGAAGCTATAGTTTAATGTGAAACGAAATACGAATACATCCATTTAATTAAGTGCTTTACTATAATCGTTGCAACTTTATAAAATAGATCAATTCCTAATCCTTCTACATTTTTTTTGCCAATTAAACTTGCAAAATTGGACAAAATCATTTAACATGAATGGCAATCCAAAGCGACTGTCTTCTAATTTATATATATGCACATATTCTCATTTCTTACTGATGAAAGGTTTAAGAATTTCCATTTCTTGGTGAAGTCCTTCAGCATTTAAAATCTTCTACCCATTGAACGATCATAAAAATTCTTAATAAGGATCTTCAAAAGTTGTATTTGCATATTTTCGTGGTAATTGTATATTTTTTATTACAACATTTTAATTACATATTAATATCTCGTGTCTTGATATATTACATTGATTATAATATCCAAACGTAAAAATCAGATGGAACTACATTTAGGATTAAAATTGATAATAAACGTAGGTACATGTATGAAATAAAAAATATTATCAAAAAGAAAAAAGAAAAAGAAAATAACTAATATCTAAAATTTTGTCCCTTTGTTTGGTCAAAGAGATTGTACTGTGGTGGGTATGGATCAATCCACATCATTAGTGGCATTAGGTTGAGATTTGTCCGAGAGGTGATTCACCTAGCCAGAAAGAAATTAAAAAACCATGTGCGCAAAACAAACTGATTAAGACGATGAAATGAAATGATATGTAGCGGGATCCTTGTACATTACAAATTGGGATCACTAAATCAAAATATCTACACCAAAGAGTTGGTATATGTAGTGGGAAGAGTGGGAACTTAGACGCTGCTTATGGTCGAAATTCTATATATCTGACTATTATGGAAACTAAAGGTTGTATCAGACAGTGAAAGTCTTTCATACCTTTTTCCTTCTCTTCCCTATTTGGTGCCTGCAAGTGGATATAGCTTTTTTTTTATTCCTGCGTTTGTTTAAAAGCCACACTGTAGCACTTTTGGACCCTTCCTGCACGCTTATATGTATATATATATATATCCTCATGCATACATGTACACTTTATTAAGGCGCAGTCATTTGCGCGCCATATCCTTTTTACATGGACATGCATGCATGCATGTATGGCATATATATATATATATATATATATATACATGAATATATATTATCGACTTTGTGAAATGAAACCGACATCAACACGTGATTTCTGTTGACTTACTCAAGATCAGCAATCCTTGCGACTAATTGTCTTCATCTTTTGCCTACTTTAAGTTATTATAAGATATATCTCCTATCCTATGTATTCTCACCTTTTACTTTTCTTAACTAGTTACCTTCTAACTTCTAATATACCTCTTGGAACAAATTAAACTCTTAAAAGTTTTCATCACTAAGTCTTGCCGCCTAAAAGTAATCCATATATCTTTCTTTCTTTTTTTTTAGTTACTATTCCAGCTGGATTGGAGATGGCTTTCCAATTTCAAACATGCCAGTCTGAATGCTTTTCCCATATATAGCATGACCGTGATATATCCATGTTTACATTTGTTCTAATTGTTTCACTTGCATTTTGCTATTTCTTGCAAAAATTAACCTGCAGTTACATAATTTTATTATTAGTTTCAGGATTCTAATGTGCCGATTCTCTAGCTCTTTTGAATATTCGTCTCGGTTATTCTTTCAATATTAGTACTGAATGAGAATCTGATCACAAATATTGTAAAGTACCGCGTTTCAAACATCCCCTTGTTTTACGAAAATTTCAAAGTTCAAACTAATGAAAGTAATTAGGATTCAATTACGTCGGCTTTGCACTTTTCGGACAAAATATAATAACTATCTAGGATGCTAATTTTAAAAATAAATATCACCAAACTTTTCTTCATATATATACACAGCAGACCAAATTAGTCAATGTTGTAAAATAATATTAACTGCTAAAATAGGTAAGAAAACTGGAAAATTAAGCATGCACTAACTTTGCTGGCATATATATTTCTTTTTTTCTTTTTCTTCATTAGCTCCTGCCTGTGTATGCTATATATAGCAATAAACAATTATCTCATAAGAGAGCTATTAATTAATTTCACGTTTATCCCGTAAAACATCAATGGAGTAAAATTCTTATATGAGAAATTTATTCAGCACAGGTGTACTGAATTAATAAAATTAATTATATGTCTACCAAATAAGATTTAAGTAAAGAATATTTAACATTTTTACACATGTGTTTCTTATTAATTAAAAAAATAATAAATAGGCTAATTACAAAAAATTCCCTTAAACTGAGTCATGTACAAGTGATTCTGAATCCTTGACCTCTGGTACTCACACCCTACAATAATATTCTTACCGTATGAGCTAGCGCTAAAATAGTCTCATTTCATTGTAATCTTTTGTGTCCTAAAAAGAAAGCCATCTTTTTCCCCCTCCAATTCTGTATCAGTCTCGCGCATTTACAATTTGCAGAGTCAAAGGCGCTGTTGGTCAGAATCCATGGAAATATTTTGTTTTCTTGGTCAATAGAGTCCATGGAATTAAAAGGCCGCTGTTTGAATTTAAGATCGGGAGATGTTCCTAAATATTAAAGGATTTTTTTACAAATTAAATTATGATTTTTAACTATTATTTTTTTTTATCCAATTAGGTTTTTAAAAATTTCTCTACTTTTATTTAAATTTTATTTTTGTAAACTGTGATTATTCTAAAAGTACTTTTACAAAAAAATAAACCAAACGGGTACTAACACAACACAAATTACGTATGAGGCGAAATGTCAGACATGTTTGGCTTCATGAATAATAAACCCCACTAAAGATATGTTTGGTTCAACTGAGGGGATTGGAAGGAAAGAAGTTGGAGGAATTTTAATGAAGAGAATTGAAGGGGAAAGAATTAGAGGAGTTTTAAAATTTCCTTGTTTGGTGGGATTGGAGGGGAGGGAGTTTGAAGAATTTTAATGAAATTTTATTTAGTTTAAGAAGGGATTGAATAATAAATAATTTTTCCCCTCAAAAAATCCCAATTTAGAGGGATTTATAAAGGGGTGGGGGAGGAGATTGGAGGGGACTAAATTCCCCTCAATCCCCTCCAATTTTTTTAGCCAAATCAAGTGAGAAAATTTAATTCCCTCCAATCCCCTCCCCTCTCCTTAAAAAATCCCCCAATAATCTCTAATCAAAACAAATCTTAAGGTCTGTTTAGTTCAACTAGGGGATTAGAGAGATTTTAATGAAAGGAATTAGAGGGGAAAAGATTGGAGGGATTTTAAAATTCCTTCATCTGGTGAGATTGGAGGAATTTTAATGAAATCTTACTTGGTTCAAGAAGAGATTGAAGAGGATTAAGTAATAAATACTCTATTTCCTTCAAAAAACCCCAATTTGGGAGGATTTATAAAGGGGTGGAGGGTATTAAATTCCCCCTAATCTCCTCTAATTTTATTAGCTAAACAAGAAGAGGGGATTCAATTCTTCCCAATCCCCTCTCCTCCCCTTCCCTTTAAAAACCCCCTGAAAATTTTCAATGAGATAAACAATTAGGGTTTGTTGTATAAAGTTTAGAATAGCCAAAAGAGTCCAACTAGCCGCAAAACAGGCACGTGCATCTTAATTTATGTTGAATTCCATTTCTAATCAATACATAACGTAAGTAACTCTGTTAAGTAACTGAAAATTAACACGCTTTGACACTAACACTTGAATTGGAGCTTTCAAGTGCTTAAATTCTTTCATTATCTTCTTATTTTTCCATATATGCCATAATTTAATTTGTCCTTATAGTTGAATGAAATGAGAAGATCACATTAATCTCTTGCCACCCATTATTGTATTGTTTTTTCTTCTCTTCCGAATGATTCTAGAAATGGCACGAATTTGACTGGGACTTCCTCTTCATTAAATTTCGTAACAGGATTGATTCTATTAGTAATTACATAGGGCCATAAACTCTGTCAGAGAATAAAAAAAATATAACCAAAATGAAAATGACTAAGCGGATCATAATATTCATGTGAACGAGGGAAGTCAAAATGAAAAAAGAAGAAGAAGAATAAATATTCACTTAAAATTAACTGTTTTTATGATTTTTTATTATGACCAAAATTAAAATTTACTTTATTGGTATATTTTAGTGAAATTCACTTATTTCATTATCTTGAACATTTTATTTTATCATAGAAAATTGTCGCCTCGTTTATCAAAAGAAAAAGAAAAGAAAAGAAAAGAAAATCGTCACCTCTTCCTAATCAATTGTTAGTCGATTATCACTGCCTCCATCCGTATATGAAAAGCGAAAACGTTGTGTGTGTGTAAGTGTTTTTTCTTGGCCCTCAAATGTTCATATAATATTACAACTTTAATTGAACAAATAAGAAATATAACTGAAAATTGTTTTAAGCATTTTGTCACCTAGTTTGTCATATTATTCTTTTGTTACATGTAAGTATTGTTGTGGCACATTTAGTGGAGGGACATATTTTTAAAGAAGAAAAAAATGGCTCTCACAAAAGATTTCTTTCTTAACAGGGAAGGATAAAAGAAAGAACAAAAAAGAGAAGGCCAGATTGAAATTGGGAACGCTTCTATGCAAGTGTACAATATATGCATTGAATTTGCGTGTGTAATATGGGCTTGAACATTTCAGTAACCAATCTGGTTTCTGGATAACGATTTGAGCTTTTTCTCATCAAAATGATTTGGGCTTATCGGCCCATCATACTTTATTAAACATTTCATGAGCATTTGGATTTGTCTTCCTTTCTTCGGCCAACATTGGATTTGTGTCTTCCTGATTCTTGTGATTTTCTTTTGGTCTGAGTTCAGGTTGTGATTGGATTTCAGAAAAGGGACAGATATGATTGTCCTTAAAAGGCCGTTGCTGAGCTCTTGGGCCTTGAGCCCTCTCCCGTTCCAACAAAAAAAGAAAACAGGCTTTTGCTGGATTGTACGTGTCATCTAAACTGAATTGTTTATATGAGAACTGAATTATACAAATTTTATTATTTTTATTTTTTAATTTTTAAAATCAAAATATATCTTTTTCCTGATATTATTTTATATTTTGTTTCATTTAAATGGTTCAGATAAAAGTTGTACGTGGTGTATACCATAAATATATCTTTTTAATATATGCACCACATTTATTTTCATATTAATCATCGAATTCGTCAACATAAATTATAAAAACTGAATCTTCTAGCACTTAGATTCCGAGCTTTTGTATCTTTATCTTGTCTAACTCCTCTTATATACACAGACTTCCAAGCCTCCTGACACCTGCAACCCTCGCATTGCAATTTGAATATTTAGTTAATATTGATATTTGCGGCGATTGATTTTATTATTTTCCCTTTCGTCTCCCATGTGCAGTAAATTGTAGCTAAGTTCTATTTTGTTCGCAAAATTAATCCTTCAATTCTTAATTACAACTGATGTTTTCTCTCAGATTAATTGATGGGTTTATACCATATCAACCGTTCGTAAATATATATCTCAATAACAATAATAAAAATATTAGTCTTATCCTATTAAATGAGATTGACTACATAGATCATATAATACCAATAAATTCTATCAAATATCATCTATTCAAGATAAATTATTTATCAAAAGGTCATATCTTATAATTTCTCTTAGTGTCCTTCTTAGTCTTCCTCTATACCTTTTAATAGGGCTCCAATTTATTTGATCAACTCTTCTTATGAATTTCTCTTGTCATCTTCTTTGTACATGTTAAAACCACCTTAAATGATTTTCTGCAATTTTCTCTTCAATAAATGCTACTTCAACTTTTCTTCATATGCAATTATTTTGTATCTTATCCATTCTTATATGATTGCACATTCATCTCAACATTCTTATATCTACTACTCTCATTTTATACTCTTATTGCCCTTTCAAAGCCCAACATTCAAGGTCATATAGTATCACTGGCCTTATAGTAGTTTGATAAATTTTTTTTTTAAGTTTAGTAGGTACCTTACGGTCACGAATAACTCCTAAAATTTTTCTCTACTTTAACTACCCAACTCATATCTTAGGTATAATATTCTCATCAATTTCACTATCACTCTATAAGATATACTCCAAATACTTGAACTTTGATACTTCTGGGCTGGTTTACTTTCTAATTTTTACTTCTGAATCATTTCTAATTGGTATTTTGTTGAATTTGTAATGCATATATTTCATTTTACTTTTACTTAAGTAGAAATCTTTTGTTTTCGAAATGTGTCTCTATAACTCATGTTTAGAGTTGACCTCTTTATCTGAGTCCTCAATTAAAACTATATCATATGTGAAAAATATACATATAGGAATTTCTTCCTATGTGTGTTATGTTAGAACATTCAAAACTAAATCAAACAAATATGGACTCAAGGAAAACCCTTGATGTAAACCTATCCTTATAAGAAAGTTTTTTGTCTCATCTCCAAGAGTTCTCATATTTATTATTGTCCCCTTATATATATTCTTTAGGATTTGAATATAAATCATACAAACACATTTCTTCTCTATTGTTTCCTACAACGCATCTCTTGATACTCTATCATAGACTTTTTCCAAATCAATAAAAACCATATGCAAGTTTCTCTTTTTACTTCGATATCTTTCAATCAAATCCCTTAATAGATAAATAGCCTTTGTTGTAAACCGTCATAGCATAAATCCAAAATGGTTTTCTGAAATATGAAACTATTTTCTTTGTTTATATTCAATCACTCTTTCCCAAAGTTTCATGGTATAACTCATGAGTTTTATCCCCCGATAATTAGCATAATTTTGAATATGCCCCTTATTCTTATATATGGACACCAAAGTGTTTTTTCTCCATTCCTCTAACATTTTTAACCTTAAAAATTCATTAAAAAGCTTAGTTAACCACAAAACTCTCTTCTTCCCTAAACACTTCCAAACTTCAATAAAAATACTATTAGAGCCAATAGTATATGGGTACCAAAGTATTTTTTCTCCACTCCTCTAACATTTTTAACCTTAAAAATTCATTAAAAAGCTTAGTTAACCACAAAACTCTCTTCTCCCCTAAACACTTATAAACTTCAATAGGAATACTATCAGAGCCAATAGCTTTACTATTATTCATTCTCTTTAAAGCTTATTTTATCTCCCCAACTAAAATCCTATGATAGAAATTTAAATTTAGTTTATCTCTATAAGTTGTTAAACCTTCTATATCACTAGTCATACACAATCCATCATTAAAGAGCTTATAAAAGTAATTCTTTCATTTTTCTTCAATGTCATCATCAGTAACCAAAACTTTTCTTTCCTCATTCTTAATGTGTTTTACTTAATCTAAATCTCTTGACTTTCTTTCCCTATACTTGACAATTTTGTAAATCTTGCGTTTTCCATTTTTCATTCTTAAATTTTGGTTGAATTCCTCAAAAGTTTTAGATGAAGCCTCGTTCACTACTTTCCTAGTTTTCTTTTTAACTAAGCAATAACTCTTCCAATTTTTCTTATTATTACACAAATGAAAGGTTTTAAAACATTCTTTTTTATATTTAACTTTCTTTTACACAATCTCATTCCACTATTAATACTCTTTATCTCTAGGTTTAAAATATTTGTATTCACCCATGAATGCTTTAGCAGTCTCCCATTTTAGCTATTTCATTCCACAAAATATTAGCACTTCCTTGCAAGTTTCAATTGTCTTCCTCCAGTACTTTTCTTATAAAAGTCAATTGTTACTTACATTTTAGTTACTATCACTTGATTCTAGAATTTAAGACTTTTTAAATTTTCAGTTTATAGCTCTTAATCAGCACATTAAATATCAAGACCCTATATTATAAAGTTAAACTCTCACTAGGGATCATTTTGCAGTCTTTATAAACTTTTCTATTTAAATTTCTTAAAAAAAAAATAAGTCAATTGTCAAGCTTTTCTATCTCAATTAAATTTTTTTTTGGCTTGATATTTCTCAATTAAATTGACTATTTAATTTTATAATATATATAATAGATGATATATTTCCAAAATTGAGATAATAGGTCACCATATATTTTTAGTTGGCCAAAAGAAACAAATGTTTTCTTGCCAAAAAAAAGTCACCAAATGTTTTCAACTGGCGAAAGATGTGACTGTCATCAATCAATTAAAAAAATAAAAGCTTCAGTAAAGAATACTGTTTCTAGCACTGTTATGCACTGTATTACTCTGTTCCCTTCACTGTTGATTTTCCGTTATCCATTCACTATTTATTTCTGTTTCCTCTGGCATCTTTCCAAGGCAAGTGGACTGCCCAATCATCCTTCTTTTGAGATTGTGTCAATCCATAAACAATATTAGAAGCAAACAAATATTAAGTGTATGTTGGATTATGTTTTTAAAAATTGTTTTTTTTTTAAATAAAAAATAAAAAAAATTTGTTTGGTAAAATTATTTTTTATAAATTATTCAGAGAAATAAAAAAATAGAAAATTAAAAATAACTTTAAAGTATTTTATAATTTTTATTTTAAAAAATAAAAGAAAAAATGAAAAATACCTACTTTATTAATGATAAAGTTATAAATTTTAAATAATTTATTTATTTTTTTCTAGTTATAATTTTAAGAATAATTATTTAAACAGATTTTTTTATTTTTAAAACTTATTTTATAAAACTATTTTGGGATAAGAAAATACTATTAAAGAGACCAAAAACTCTGCAATTCATTCGCGTAATGCGTGCGGTTTTTCCTCGCTTATTTCCAACGCAATGATTCTTCATTTTAGGATTGCGTCTTCCGACATTCATTCTTGGGGCAGGAACCTATTTCCCAGAATCCTTTTCTTCTTCACTCCTCTCCTCGGTCTAGATCCGTCTAAAGAGTTTGTTTGTTGACAGGAGGGATGAGAAGGGGATGGTGGGAAGAAATTTTAATGAAGAGAAAGAAAAGGAAGGAAAGATGAAATATGAAAGGAAGGAGAGGGAATGGAAGGAAAGGAAAAAAATTTTAATAATTTATTATTTAATTTCGGAAGGAAGAGAAGGAAAGTTAATAATAATTTAATTATTTTATTTTTGAAATTAAATTTTTTTTTTATTTATATGAGTATAAAAATTTTTAGTATTGAGTATAAAATTATATTTTAATATTTTATATTCAATACTAAGATTTTTTATACTTATTTTTTTGATATAAGAGACTCAAGTATAATATTTGTTAATATTGAGACATTTAAATAAATATTTTTATATTTTTAAAATTTTTTATTAATTTTTTATATTCTTAAAAATATTTTTATTTAAAAAAAAAGAACTGTCCTGCCGTGCCGTGTCCCCCAATTTTGGGGAGGGGGGTATTTTGAGGGGGAGGGGAGAGAAAACTCCCCTCCTCTCAAAAGATGATTCCAAACAAGGGGAGCCCCTCCCTTCCCCTTGTTTGGAATAAACATGTTTTATGAGGGAGGGGAGGCCTGTACCAAACAGGGGTAAGTCTCCAGATTTGTTTGAGATTGAAACGGGCTTCCACATTGCGACCGATGCTGATGGGGGGACATTGGATGTGATTGGTGTCCGGTGGGTGGATGTTGTAGATATGCGGTGGTGACGGTGGTTGGGTTGTTAAGCGATGGTGGTGACCGGTGTTTGGTGCCGACAACCTTCTTCCTCTCCGGTGGCTCTCTCTCTGTATCGTCCGAGAGTCTTGCTCTCAGATCCACACACAGACGACAGCAACGAGACGGCAACGATAGCAACGCGGTCAGGCAACACACACAAGACGATGGTGACGGCAACAGATCTGCAATGTTCACAACCCCACCAGCCAGTTTCCTCTGTTACTTTGATCCTGCAATGACGTGTCCCTGTGAAGCTGCTATGTGGTGGAATGGTAAGCAAGATAATCATTTTTAAGATTATACGATGCTGATAATATGTGTGTTTTAGTTGTTTCTGTTGTGTTTTCCTTCACCAGTATTTTATGTTCATTGTAGCTGTTAATCTTCATATAATTAGTAGAGTATCTTATTCTTTTTATTTAGCATGTTGGAGAATTTCGCATTATTCACTTGATTGGTCATTTTGTGAATGGAGATATGAATATCTTTATCATGTCAAAGCAACAAAATTATATTACGTTCATTTGAAGTTCCATCATTAATAGTTAATACTTTATATCAATGTTTTGGTCTCTATATTATACTTTCCTCAGTATCTATTATTGCCTTTCAAAGATACTTTCCATTCATTACGTTTTGGTCTCTATAATTACTTTTTTTCCTCCAAATAATCATTCCATACTTTATGCCTAATATCAAGTTTCTCCTCCAATTTGGTTCTAACTGAGTTAAGGTCTTGACTAGACTGATGTATTCTTTAAATTATCAAGACTAAATATATGATAGGGATATCTTTCAATGACAAAACAATAGTTTACTCTTCATTTAACTTTTAAGTTGACTTTCAATAGCCTGTCTATGAATTAAACATGATTAAAGAGGTCCTGAATTTGATCTACAAAATCATATCACTTTAGGACCATGAAGCTTTTCCTTGGTTTGTATCATAATTTAGCTGGCTAACCTGAAGAGAACTTTTGACCTGAAAATGAGTGGACATTATATTACCGCTATTAACTCTGCCTTTAATTTAGATGTCGGTGCTTTTGACCTTTGGTACTTTTAGTGGTTAACTATTACCGTGTTTCCTTTTGATTCAAAAGCTCAAAGGTGAATGCTAATTAAATTTGTTTTCATTTCATGTAAGGAGAGAGATACAAATGGACGGGATGCTGAGAGCAGTGAGCTAAAGTTGCAGTTGCAAACCATGGAACAAGTTTGTTTACAAGATGATAAGAAAACATGTTGGAAGATAACTTGATCTGTCAAGTGGAATGGACATTGATGGTTTTTAAGTTTTGCACGTCTTTCTTTTCAATATTGCTATTATGGTCACCTGTTTTGAATTTATGTTGGTAGCATTGGCTTAACTTTTGCTAAATATATTGTTTTTTAAATGTTGGCTTAACTCTTGATTTAACTTGGTAGCATTGGCTTGATTCTCCATAAGTTTACAACTAATGTATTGATTTTGTGATATCCTGATGATATTTGCATTTATTATGTGATGTGATGTCTGTGGCTGCTATATTCTATTACATGTGAGTAATAATAAAAGTATTTAGTTGTTAAATTGTAGATGAGCTTGCTGACTTTGAAAAAGCATGTCTAGGAAATGTATCATATGTAAGCATAGGAGTTGCCCATCTGGTCTACATGTAAAGGACTGACTTTTTTTGCTTGATTTGAGTCGTATATGTCTAGATTTAAGTAAATCAAGCAAAGAAAATGAGTCATTTAGATACGGACTCCAATTTTGTAAGCTTCTTATATGATTGCATTTTAGTATATGTCTAGATTTAAGTAAATCAAGCAAAGAAAATGAGTCATTTAGATACGGACTCCAATTTTGTAAGCTTCTTATATGATTGCATTTTAGATTCTTGATATCTATTTTGGAAAGCACCTTTTTCATTAGCATGATAGATTCAAGAGCCTTCATGATATCTGTTATCGAATTCTTGATATATGGGTCCTATTTTCTTCATATTCTTTTGATCCTTGGAGAACTTAAACTGCCTCAGATATTAGGACTAAGACTCAATAATTGTTTGTTGTCAGTGTTTAATAACTATGAAATATCATAACAGCATTACAGAAGGGGGTATAACAATAAGTGGGCAATGTTGATATCATGGAAGAATGACAGTATCGGACATAGAATTTCTGAAATAGCATTACAGAAATTTGTGGAATATGAAAAAAGTCCTTTCAACTATCAGAAAAACAGGGAACTGGAAATTTAGATATCTTGCTTGTATATTTCTTCTTCAGGTGGAATACAAGGAAGAGAAGATTCCTCAGAGCATGAAACTGGAATGGAAAAGATGCTGCAAAAATGATGAAAGAAACCTTAAAATGGAGGGTGGATTACAAGCCAGAGAAGATTCAATGGGTAAGCATCATCATAAGTTTTATTTTATCTCTTTGTGCTCCCCCCCCCCCCCCCTCCTCCTCCTTAAAAGAAAAAATGACAAGGTTAGATTTAGTATAGTCAATGTGTTACCTGGGCAGATGTGCAAATTAGAATTGCTTTAAGCATTGGAAGCCAAATAAATTAGGAAGTTCTATCAGGCTAGATATCTCTTAGTCACTCACTTGTGATTAGCTTTTTTTTTTTTACCCTATTATAGATAAGACTCCGCTTTATGGTTGTGAGATTTTACAAGATTGTGATGAGTTACACTATTAAATAGGTATATGCAACTGGAAAATGAATTTTTTATTTTTTAACCCAATTATAGATAGCCCCTGCTTTATGGTTGTGAGATATTACAAAATTGATGAGTTACACTCTATTAAATAGATATGTGCAACTGAAAAATGAGTCTGTATTTGTGAAAGTGAAACTTGGGTGATGTATCTGTCAAAGCTAACACTGGAAGGTTATATAGAGCTGATTTTTTGGATAAGGAAGGGAGGGTTGTTCTTGTGATGAGAGCAGGTGTTCAGGTAGTTCATATACCTTAACAAGAAGTCACAAAAGTCAGTGGCCCCCTTTTTTATTGGGTGATTCTATAATAGAGTTCTTTATTATAGAGTTCTTGAAGAGTTTGGAGAGAGTAATATGAAGGTAGAGTTTGCACTGCTGACTCTATAGGACTCATCTTTTTGCCAATGTAAGTGGTAATATGGGTACTTTAATTCAACTGTTCCTTCTATATCTTGGTTTATAACCTTATTGTTTACATGGCTAATTCTATAGGAAACTTTGCAAATCTCAAGAGAAAAAATTAATTTGAAGCAATTGTTGTGAATTTGTTCAATATTTTACCCTTCAAATAGTGTGGCCTTTTGTTGGAGTATATATCAGTTAGCATCATTGTAAAATGGTCTATATCAGGCTTATTAGCTATCTCCAAGAGCACTAGGTTCTATTCACCTCTCATCAACTAAGGTCTCATACTTCTATTGTATAATTCATCAAGTACCTACGTCTTATTACTATAAAAATTAATATGGTTAATTTTTTTTTTCTAATGATTGAAAAATATAGCTCAAAATAAAGCATTCTTATTAATGTGAGCCTCAGTTTAATTTTTATCTTTATTAAATAATAAATGATGTAGTACTATCTTAAACTCTATTTAATGCTTGATCAAAGAGAAGATTCAATTAGATATTATTGGGGGTAGGAAAAACAAATTGCTTTTGCTGGCAAGCTCAGATGGATTTTCTTAGATGCCAAACCCAAGAATGGTATTTAACAGTTGTTTTGGGAGGTCTAGATCATTGTGAGGCATCTAAATTTTTTCTATTCATCCTATTCTTGAGTTGGTATCAATTACATGTTTCTGTACTCATCACAGAAAACGATTTTTAATCAAAGAAGAATTAAACTAATTACAATGGGATTTGAGCCACTGCATGCAATTAAAAATTTAATTGATTGTTGTTGCAAACATGGGAGTTTTTGTAGTGAAATTTGAATGCTGTTGTGGTGTATCTTATTGGCTTTAGTTTCAGGAGCAATATCATCATCCTTATCAAAGTACAAGGTGGCCTGCTAAATGAGCCTATGATTGTAAGTTTGGTTTAACAAGTGAATTACTTCTACAAAAGTGTGGTTTTTGCTATACTCCTTAACATTATATTGCTTTAAATTAAGGATGACAAGGAGTAAAAAACATTACCTGCTTCTTGATACATGGAAGATAGTTTGGCCTTGCACTTGGCTTCCCTATGTTGGAGTATCCTCTCAATTTTTTGGCCTAAAAAAGGCCTCATCCAAGCCAAGTATATTGAGGTCACCTTTTTCGTCCCTTTCATTGCAATTGGTGTATGGAGTTGAGTCTGTCATGCTATCTATAAAGTATCTGGAGATTTGTCTGTGCTGGTCTTTGATACAACTGTAGTATTTGGGGTAGGCACTTGTAATAGAACAAACTTGGTCCCCCGCCTACTGTTTCCTGCACTGTAGCTTGCATTAGGAAATGATTCTTAAAATTTGCGTCTTGTAGCATTCTTGCATTATGTGCATCAGTGACAGCAATATCACTTCAACCTGTAAAGATAGTAAAAGATAATTGTGATTATTTCATTATTAGTGTATGCTTTTTTTTTTTTTGCTAGAAACTTCCATAGTTATAACAGTGTATATTGGCAAAGCCAAAGCAATCCTCAAAGTCTTGACCAAGATCTCCTTTAACTCCTTCATCAATACTATTTTATCATTATATTTTGTATTCATATGTCTTGAGTGTTAATATCTTTTTAGATGAATTCATTAATAAACGTATTTTTTTTAAATCAAAGTTGGACTCTTTCTACCACTAAAAATGGTGAAGGTTTTTAAAATATTTTGTTTGTCCTCTCTACAGGATCTTATAATTCCCTTTTTTAAAATAATGGGCTTCCAATTAGTAATTGTTAAACATTGGACTGAAAAAAGAAAGCCCACTATAACAAGCAAAAAGAAATATAAATGATAGTCCTATTCAATTCGTAGCTCTCCACAATAAAAGAAAATCAGGGGCTTGTGCTTCCTCTAGTTTAACAAGAAGGTCAGTGAAATAGTATTCTACACATTAAATGTTAAAAATGAAAGAAAAATAATGAATACATTGAAAATGTTAATTTCTTTTGTATTTAAGCACATCGTTGGACCTTTTTTTTTTGGGTAAAAGCACATAGCTATAACTTCACTTCAGTACTATCGTTACGCCTTGTTATCAATCGGTGTTATCATTGCTGTGGCGCGGCATGGTGGTGAACATGGTTGGTTCAGGTTCGGGGAGGGGAGAGACGGATTTTAACAAGTAGATGGGGAAGGGATTTTGATGGTGAGAGGTAAGGGAAGGGAAGAAAAGGGGAGAGAAGGGAAAATATTTTAATTTTTTCTTGTTTAGTATATTAAAGGGGAGATGAGAAGAGAGAGTTGCTCATTTTTCCTATAAATTTCTCTACTTGTGAATGGGAGGGACCCTTTTATTTATTAAACCAAATGTGAGAAAATTGAGATTTTCTCTTCTCCTTCTACGTATTAAATTCTACCTATTGAATTAAATAAAAAAAAATTTAATTTTTCTTCCCCTTTCCTTCCGTTTATTGCGGGTTTCAGCCGGTGGGTTTCACCTATTATTATCCCCCACCTACCACCATTATAATATTGGAAAAAGACCGTGCAAGACCTAGAAATAAAAAAATTCTTCAATCAAGACGTAATTTGAAAATTTTCAAAATATATAAATTGAATTTTCAATGGCAATTGTTCATTTGAAAATATTTTATTACATATAATGTCTTTTTCCTTTATACTATTATATTTTTATATATTCTCTCTGATTCACATTATAAGATATTTTATATCAATTACATGCATACTAAATAAATTATTTTTTTATCTGAAATTAATGTAAAAAATATATATATTTTTTATTTTACCCTTATTAAATATCTCATCATATTATTATTATAGAGTTATAAATAAAAAGTACGGAAGTAGTATTAAGAATAAAAATAAAATAAGAAGAAAAATATATAATTTTTTATATTTTAATTAAAAAATTTATTATATAAAATATCTTATAATATGGAGCTGTGGAGCGGAGTATATTAGATTTTCACTATCAAACTCACGCACGTGGCCAACTGTGCGTCGTTCATCAGCATCAATGTCAGTCAGTCTGTGCCGTTCCTCCCACTGTCCTCGCTGGCTCTCACTTTTTTTTTTAATTTAGATTACCAATTATTTTTTTCCTTGCAAAAATGAGATTTAATTAATATTAAGGAGTGTAATTTAGGAGCTAACTATAATTAATATGGATAACTTAGAAAATAATAAATTTTTTTCAATTATTAATTATCATTTTTACTCTATGTTCAATAATTAAAAATACTATTTTATAAATAGAAAATAGAGTACCCTATTTATTTCATATTATAGGATAATGTAAGAGTTTTTCTTATTCAATAATATAAGGTAATATATAATGTTTTATTATTCTTTCTCCTAATTTATTTTATTATTAATATTGTAACTTGTATTATATTTAATGAAATGGTAAAATTATTAGAGATAAAATTAGAAATTTGGAATTTTTTTTTAAATTTTAAAACATAATAAATGTTTTTGTAAAATACGTGAACCCTACCATTACTTAGAATGGGGATAGGTAGCATTACATATTATCGTACTCAATTAGTAGCTCCCCTAGAATATAAGTAAATAAGTTTTCTCATTTTATTTTTGTCAGTTTTTCTTTCAATTTGAGAGAAAAAATAATTGAGAAAATTACATTTTAAAATTAAAATAATAAATTTATTATAAATTAAGTTCTATTATTGTTTATTTTTTTAATTTTACTACTTCAGATTTTATCACTTTTTACTACCTAAAATTCTTCTTTTATAACTGTAATTTCCCAAAAAGAACTTTCCGGAGAAGTTAGATCCTTGGAAGTCTGAATCAGTGTAAGATGGTAGTTTTTATAAGAAAAACTAAACAAAAAAAAAAAAATAAGGGACATTCATGGCCAATAACGGTCGATTACAGGCTTCCGGTGGGCTACTACACTTTTTTCCTTGCTCCACGTCTCCATCCAAACCTCCAAAAGGCACTCTCATTTTCTCACCGACCTCTTTACTTCGTCATTTCTTTGTCAACATTCTATACCTCTGAAATTCTCGCTTCTTCTTCTTCTTTTCATGCCTTCTGCTCCACTCTACACTCTTAATTTCATTGTCCTTTCCTCCTCACGAGATTCAACTTCCCTTTTTACTCCCTCAGATAAAAATTCCTACTTTAACATCTGTTTGGATTGGAGGTTTGATTTTGCTGCGGTTATTCGCGGCTACCGATATGAGTACGGCAGAAGGCAATACGGGCGAGTCAGTAAGGTTGAAGGAGTGTATGATGGAGTTCATGAAAGGTGCGGCGGAGATGACCGTGGAGTTGGGGAAAGGGTGTAGAGATATAGTGAGGCAGGGCTTGGTGAACGAGGATTCATATATAGCGAGAAATTTTGGAAGGGATTCATATTTTGCCAAGAGGATTAGTGGACCCTGTGAAAAGTTATGCGGGAAATTGAGTTTCTTCAACGACTACTTGCCGGAGGATAAGCATCCGCTGCACGCATGGTCGGTGATATTCTTTGTTTCGTTGATCGCCTTTGCAGGTGAAGTTGAATATAGTCATTTTTCTCTTAACATTTATTTGTCCTTGGGGATTGAGGATTTAGAGATTAGCATTGTTAAAATTGAGGATTTCCTTTGTCACTTGATAAGTGAAATAGTGGGATAGGAGGAGGGAAATGGAAGTGTTGATTGAGATAATAACTTTTTGTTTTTTTGGTTGAAATAACCTTTGTTTCTCTCCCGTTAGCTCGCAATATATTATGCTTTTGCCGTAAATTAGACTAAAATATGATGGTCTTCGACTTGTGAATTTATTTACTTTAGTGTGAATAGACTTATATTAGTGACCGGCGTTTTTCTTTAGGGTTTGACTTCTTGGATTTATATTTGATATGGATTTGTAAGTCTAAGTGCTGCTGTTTGTTCTTGGCAAAAAAAAAAAAAAGTGCTGCCGTTTGTTCATCTGGGGCGTCCGAATTCAAGCGGTCGAATTTATGGAAGAGTTTTAGAGACAAGCTCAGATTTAAGATTATAAGTGGAGATTGGATTAGCGTCCTGGCAATTGCGAAAATAAAAAACTAGCATAAAGCATTTTTCTGTTAGTAGATAAGTTGTAGAAGACCTCTTGTAATTGCAAAGTCCTTTGTTTATCTATCCATGTGAGGTCATTTATCTTCTGAACAATGTCACTGCATGTTAGAGTAAAATTAGTAACTCAGATAGGTGGAAGATATAGCTGTACAAGAGTTAAACATCAAAGGGACTTTGTGTACTAGAGGATTGCCGATAGATCTCATGTAGAATTCACATTATGATCCCAGATATTGCGGATTAAGGCTATTCCTTAAGTAAGTATTAACAAGCTGGATTGCCTCAAAATTGATCCGTGGAGTCTCATTGTTTAATTATTGATATTACTTTTTGTTTTAGTTTTTCTGGAAAAGGAGGTTGTTCTATTATAATCCTCAGAATTATTCACTGAAGTTGATTATATAAGCATAATGTTCTTGCCGCTGAACATCTGAATGACTGATGATCTGATTTATTTGCAGCCTTATATGTAAAGTTTGAACATGATCCATCTGCTGATTCCATCCCATTGACAAAGCAAATATTTGTGCATCCTGCTAGCGCTAGCCAAATAGTGCTTCCAGATGGTAGATACATGGCATACAAGGAACGAGGTGTTCCAGCTGACAAAGCTAGATTTTCTATTATTGCTCCTCACACTTTTCTTTCCTCTCGGCTTGCAGGTTTTTTTTCTAAATGTGAAGCTTCCAGTCTTACTGGTTTATCTGAGTCAAATTTTAGTGTCAACCGTAGTTTATGCATGAACTACCAATTTCACTTTTGTTTTCCATCTCCAAATTTAGGAATACCAGGAGTCAAGGATTCCCTGCTTGAAGAGTTTGGAATTCACTTGCTCACCTATGATCTTCCTGGTTTTGGTGAGAGTGATCCCCATCGCAACAGAAATCTGGAATCCTCAGCAACAGATATGTCTTTTCTAGCAGATGCTCTTGGTGTTAACAAGTTCTGGGTTGTTGGTTACTCAAGTGGAAGTATGCATGCTTGGGCTGCACTTAGATACATTCCTGATAGACTTGCAGGTATTAATAACTCTTTTATTTGCCTTGTCCTTTATCTTATTTATACCTGTGCAAATAGTCTTTTGGATCAACTCATCTTTATGGAAACTTGGAGCTTCAATAGTCTGTCAATGTCTACATAGTTATGCTTTAGCGTGGTCTGTTGCATTTTCTCTTGGGACTCGTCTTCTTTCTCCCCCTTCTGGAAGACATGCATAACTTGTGTGGAGTGCAACTGAAGTTCACATGGTTATGAGTCAGACTGTCAGTAAACTTTTGGTGAAGGAGGTATTATCTCTTTAAAATATATTTTATGTAACAGTAGCTTCCAGTAGCAAAGCAGAACCTTTTTTTCCCAATTATTTATTTTGAACTAAAACAAACTTTGGATTTGTTTTCACTCTGTTAGAATGAAGAACTTTTGTGGTTTCCTGTTATTATATATTGCTATTTGTGTCACGTCAACGCAGAAGTTTTTCTCAGAGAACAGGTATCTATTTAAATGTGACCTCCATATTGGTCTTGATCTTTCAAGTAGTAACTTGCAGGTGCAGCCATGTTTGCCCCCATGATGAACCCGTATGATCCCATCATGACAAAGGTAGAGAGACGAAAAACTTGGGGGAAATGGACAAGGAAAAGGAAATTCATGTTCTTTTTAGCACGGAGGTTTCCTAGATTTCTTGCTTTCTTCTATCAGCGAAGCTTTCTATCAGGAAAGCATGGCCAGATTGATAGGTGGTTGTCATTATCTCTTGGAGAGAGGGTGAGTTAAACTTTGTTTTCCCCTCTTTTGTCTGTGAGTAGATTAGATATTTATATGACATGAAATGTTGCATTTTTCCATATTATCTTCACCATCTTTCACCTATATCTCAGACTCCACCTTCCAAAAATAGAAACTAAATCCCTGTAAGATTGTTTTAAAAGTAATGATGTGGTTGATTCTAATAAGATTAGGGAAGGTCGTCTGCAGAGAATATACAGAAAATGTAAGGAAAACTATTGTGCTCGGAGCGCATACTTTAGAAGGCTTAGATCTAGCTGTACATATGGGGTCCACATGTTAGAGCTGATCCTTTCTGTCCGGAGTATGTCTTGATTCTGTTATGCAAGTTTAATGCATATGCTATCATTTGATAATGTCCTGAAATCAGACCCAAGCTCATCAAGCTATAGCTGATTTCATGTCATGTTATCTTCGTATTTTCAAAAGCAGGTCCTAAGTTTATATTATACCTAAAGTTTTTGAGATTTTACTTATATATCCCATCATGAAAGATTTCAGTGCCCCTTCTAGAATAGATCATTAATGGAATCCATCATATGCTTGTTTCATGCAAATGCTATCATTTGGTAAAGTCCTGAAATCAGAGCCCATGCTCATGACTCATCAAGCCATAGCTGATTACATGTCATGTAATTATGTTTATATTTATAAAAGCAGGTCATGAGGGTTTAAGTTATGCCAAGAGTTTTCAAGATTTTCCTTATACGTTGATAAATTCTGGGAAACTTAGAAAGAAAAGGAGAAATAGATGAGAAAGGTAGGATGAAGAACTCTCTAAAGCCAGAATCTGTGCTTTAGAGTAGGAGAATCTCCATGACACTGAACAGTACTTGCATTCGTGAGATCGTACAGTACAATCACATCATATATCTAGGACAGCAACACAACGGAAACAACTGACAATAACTACCCAAGACACCGATAGAACTACAAATAACTTAGTAGACACACACAATCACAGGGTTCCACGTGACAGTTTCTAATCAGATAAAGAACTATTCTGAATAGTTGCCATCTGTTTTCCCTTTCCCTGCAAATCTGCCATCTGTCCTTGCTGTTCTGGTGATCTGCCACGTTTCTTTCTCTTGTAAACAAGGAAAGGAGGACGTTGGACAGGTGATGGAATCCTATCATACATCCCATCATGAAGGATTTCAATGTTCCTTTCAGGATAAAGCACTAATGGAAGATCCAATATATGAGGAATTCTGGCAAAGGGATGTGGAAGAGTCAATCAGGCAAGGTAATGTGAAACCCTTTGTAGAGGAATCTGCTTTGCAGGTCTCGAATTGGGGTTTCAGCCTTGCAGACCTCAAGTTGCAGAAGAAAAAACGAAGTCAAAATGTGTTCAGTTGGCTGAAGTCAATATTCATAGCTGAACAAGAGGAGTATACGGGTTTTCTTGGTCCAATACATATATGGCAGGTTAGTGCATCTTTATTTAATTCCCTGCCCTCCCTCCTACCCTTTAATAAATGGATCATTTGCATTAAAATTCTAATTCGTTTTTAATTGGAATCGTCTACAACGTCCGCAACAATATTTTGGTTATTATTTTATACAGTTGCGCATATTTTCTCACTTATGAGATTCTCTTTTTTCTTAACTTTTGCCAACTGGCCATTTGCAGCCGTATGTCAGCATGTTCTATTTGCCCAAAGTATCTTAAGATAAATCTTCCCCCACTTTCTCTTCAACTAAAGCAATTCCTACTAGTTTGAATATCTTATTTTATTATCTTTCTTAAATTGTCATATGAACTTCTTTTACTTTTACATTCTTGGACCCCGGATCTCTTGAGCTCCTTGCATATGAGCGTACTTCTTCATGGAATACTAAAAAGGATTATATGGAAGCATTAGATAGCTGAACATAGTGAAAGTGAAACGAGGGAAAAAGTTTGCACTTTTCTTTTTATTTCTCTTCACACACACACATAAATGAAGAAGATTCGAATTGGCGGTCGTCCTATTTGGACCAGCATATGACTATTGTACTATCCTATCTCATTGCAATGTGAACAGGGAATGGATGATAAAGTGGTTCCTCCAGCGATGACTGATTTTGTGCACCGCATCCTCCCAGGAGCTGCAGTACATAAACTCCCATATGAAGGCCATTTTACGTATATCTACTTTTGTGATGAATGCCACAGACAGATATTTACTACGCTTTTTGGAACCCCGCAAGGACCCCTCAGCATTTCATTTGAAGCAGATCAAACTATCTTAGATGTCAATATTGAACAGCCAGAAGTAGACACCGGCGACTCTACTGCAGATTAAAAGTACGCATAACGGGTCACAGTGTCTTTCTTCCCTTTTCCATAAGAACATAATTTGCGATACATATAATGGATACCATAGTAGTTTTGCTTCATCACCCATGGAGTAATACAGAGAAGAACAAGTAACGCAGTTTTGCCCCTGCTTAGTTGCTTTTGGGTTGTCGAGCTGGTCTGCGCTTCGAAAATAGTGTAATGCCCTACTTAGAACTCCTATGATGTTCAGCACAGTCCCATCTCCTCTTCCTTCAACGCAGAGGCATGTTTGGTGAAATTAACATTTGAATATATATATATATATCCTACATGATAATAATAGAAGAAATATAAATTTACAAAGCATTATATGATTGTAATACTTGTTAAGTTTGGGCAAGGGATAATTCTTCCAACCCCCGCCCCCCAAATTAAAAAAAAAAAAAACAAGCGTATATGCTGTGTTGCATTATCATCAATGACATGCCATTACTATACTCGCTCTAAGTATATCAACTTGCCGTGAATTGTTTCAAGTTTCAACAAAATAGATAGATTAAGTTTATTATTATTTAAATAAATATTAATGACTCTGAAGCTAAATTTGTCAAGAATATATTTAACCTGTTTGCCTATGTAATTTTTATCTATTTGACTTTTGCAGATGAAGTTTATTTTAGAATTTTACTTTCAGGAGCTAACTGTTAGGTCCGTAATTGCATTGATAATCATAATCCTTTAACAACGATTTTTTTTTTTTTTAAAATAAGGCATTGTTGATAATTTGTTTGATTGATTTACTAGAAAAAAAATTTATAAGGAATTTAAATATTATGTGAAATAATTATAATGATAAACCATATATAAGCAAAATTCATGATTTAATCATGTCTACAACTGCAACGACCGTCGGAATAAATATTGAAGGAGGAAGCAATAGCTATAGCTATATGTTATGATCTACACCACAAATGACATCAACTCAACATTACAAAAACACAGCACAGTAGTTCCACTTACAAGTGACAGAAATGCAGAAGAAAAGAAACAGAAATATTCTGCCGGGAAGAAGACATGCATTAGGAACGGAGTGATCAGAAGGAAGAATCATCAGAGAGGAAAAATAATATCATCAGAGAGAAGGTGTTATAAAAGAAAAATTAGAGCAAGCAAAATGGGTCAAACTCAATGGGTCAGTCCGAATAGTTCAACAAAACAGGCGGGCCGAACTTTAAAATCAGAAGTCCGAAGAGAAAACAGGCTTTTTGGGCCCAGCCTGTGGCGGGCCAGCCCGATTGGCCCATTTCCCCTTTTTTTATTTAAAATATTAAAAAATATATTATTTTATTAATTAATGATGTATAAATTATAAAATTTAAATATTATGTTATTTTTTTGTGAATGATTGTGATAATTAGTCGTATTAATTTAAAAAATTATATGAAAAAATTTTAATAAAAATATGAAAAATAATTTTTAAAAAGATACGGGTCTGCAGGCTCGTGTCAAACAGGCTTTACTCACCGAACCCATTTGGTAATTCGGGCTTTTTGGGCCAGCCTGATTTGGGTCCGGCCCGAATTGCCAGTACTGGGAAAAATATATCATCAGAGAGAAGGTATTTACTATACTCTTCAAATCCTCACGCTGCCCTCTCTCAACCTATATATTCTCCTTAAATTACTCATAAGCCCAATAATCTCGAAATGGCCTTCTTGTTTTTGCCAACCTTTAAATGGGCTTCTTGATCCATAGACTATTAGGCCCATTAATTACACCATAGCAAATCAGTTTCCAATATAACCGTGTGAGCCATAAAATTTCTGTTTTGGTCTGTGACCCTCGTTTCCAAGCAAAAACAAAAAAAAAACTAAAAAATCCCAAATATTCATTTGAAAGTCTCAACATTAAAAATATTTCATGGTCAAAATGAATATAAAATTTTAAAAAATAAATATAAAATTGTAAAAAATAAATATAAAAAATTTTAAAATTGAGTATAAAATTATACTTTAATATTTATATTTATATTCCATAATTTTATATTTAATGATAAAATTTTTTATATTTATTTTTTTGGAATATAAAACCTAGTTGTATAAAATTTTTGTTTAAAAATTGTGTGAGCCATGAAATTGTCGGAATTGCCACAAAATCATGTTTTGGGTGTAGCAGTGTAGCACCAAAAACGAGTCAGGAACCTGTTTACCGGGTCTCCGTTTCGCTCCAACAATCATGTATATATAGGACACACAGCGGCCCGCGGAGAGCGCCGTGTGTGCGCTCCGAACTTTCGTGTTCTTCGCAAGGCTAGTTTCCACGTATAAATTAAAACCGCCTCTGCTGGTCTCCACTAACCACTTGAATGTCAGCGACGCAGAAGATCCTCTGCGCTCTTTCTCGCTCTTTCCCTTGGTCACTTCCTTCCATTTCATCTTCATCCTCCTTCAAATCTCCATCATTTCTTTTTCTTCCCTTCTATCGTCCTTACAGGATTCTAGCTCGCCCTGTGCTTATCTCTCCCTCACCAATGCCTCACAATCAGGTTTGTAATTTGCCATTGAATCTCTCTCATATTCGAGCTGCGTCGTCTTCTACACGCGCTTTCATTGGTGTTGCACTTATTATCGCGTTGGATCACTATAGAATTGTTGAGGATGTAATCTTTAGATGGTTTGCTATCAATGACTAATCCAGTGCTACTTCTAATTGCGGTTAAAGATGTTTATATTATCCGTGATGGTTGGTTTGGTGATTAATGCTTCTCTCTTACCTTCCACCTGTTCTTTTAGTTTATAGTTTAGGAGCTGACATTTATACTGTAACACCAAGATTTTGTTATCTGAACAATTTCGAACAGTTACATGCTGTATAATGTTTTGTTCTGAATTGCAAGTGTTATGAGGCAAGTTGTTGGTTTTCACTTAACTGCTGCTCATAATTTACGAGTGGCAGCGAATATGCTTAAGGTTATGAGTGTTGTGTAAATTGACTATTAGTAATGGTGCGTTTTTTCCTTTTTTTTTTAATATATAAATTTAGTCTATTTTTCTTCATTTGTAGAGAGCTGGTGGGTACAATGAACCCAAGTGGAAAGAGAAACCTGAAGTTGATCTGATTTCATCAGCTACAGCAGGTGCAACAGGTGCTACTGCTGAAGCTGTTACGCACAGACTGGCTGGAATGCATATTGCTGAAAATAGTGGCCAAACCAATGTTCCAGCTGCAACCATACAGTCTGAAGGTGTCCAACCTGCTAGTCAGTTCACTGTACATGGTCCAAAAACAGTCTGCAAACCCAAATCCTATGGAACAATGAGCGGAACTGCTGTAGATAAAGTTGAAGTAGAAGTGGCTTCAGCTAAAACTAGTACTACTGGTTTGAGTGGGAATAATCTGTTAGATAATTTTACAGTGGACAACTCCACATACTCAGTTGCCTGCATAAGGGCTACTTTCTACCCCAAATTTGAAAATGAAAAGTCAGATCAAGAGGTATATTCCTTTTTTTATATTGTTTCATTCTTGATTTTCTCATCTTTATTCATATTTTTGAAATATGTCATGTACACATTTGAAGCAGTTTCCGTGTGAGCTTGGTCTTCAAACTATATGCTCACATGGTTGCTTTCTAGGAAATTTTACAGATGAAGAAATACTGTTTATAAGGAAGCTTTAGTATTGGGTTAGGCTTTTTGGAAAGTATTTTAGATTGTAGGTAGGCTGAAAGAAACAATGTTAAAATCATTATTTACCCTCTCTTAGTATTTTTACTTGCAACTGAGGATGCTTTGTTGAATCTCATGCCAAAAACTATAAAATAAAAGCTGAAATGATCTTCCAATTACTGAAATTTTTCCTAGCTTCAGAATCACTCCTCCAACCACACAAAAAGTCCTCATAGATGCAGGTAACACAGATAGTTATGCCTATTTTCCTTAAAAATGACCTGTTTGACCCAATGATTATGAATTTACGATCTAGTGCTGCACCAGGTTACCTTTTCTTTGAAGCCATCTTATAACTATAAAGGTTAGATGAACTACAAAATATTTCATTTCTGATTTCTTGGTTGTACCTGAATCAGATTTTACACTTATTTTCCTTTGAAATTTCTTAAATCACTGCATATTAATATTGCTAATTACGTTACTCTGTACTTTGAGATCAATTTTTCTTTCAAGCAGTTGTTCATGCCTTTTTAATTTTGAAATTGTTACTGATTTATGTTGTTACATGCCTGTAGATCAGGACAAGGATGATTGAGATGGTATCTAAAGGTTTGGCTACCTTAGAGGTATTATAGTGCTTAGCTTATTTTTCCTAGTCAAACTGAAACATTGTTTACGTTTCTTTAGCTGAGTTTCAGGTTAACAGTTAGACTACTTGTTCGATAAACCTTTATTTTAATGAATTTTCATTCGCTGAGCTTAACTGAATTGATTTGCAGGTTTCACTTAAACACTCTGGTTCTCTTTTTATGTATGCTGGCCATAAGGGTGGAGCATATGCGAAAAACAGTTTTGGAAATATGTATGATCATGACACATGATGTCTTACCTTTAGTTTATTTTTTATTTGTTTAAAGTTTGGTTTTTATTTGTCATACATGATAGTTATGAAATAATATGGCATACGAGAAATTTTTTATGACATGAAAATTATTTTATTCATAGTAGGATACTTGAGTATTATTGCCATGGTGCTCAGTTTCTATTATTACATTGATGCAGATGCTGAACTTCATTTTGCCAATGGAGTTTTGATAGATTAGTATTTTAATTTTAATTTTGGAATTAGAGTTTATTTTATTTTTGATTGTGGGGTAATGTTCATCTATGTTTACGCTTAGTATATCTTTGTTAGGATTTCTAGTTCTGTTAGAATTTTGTTCGTATTACAACTTTTTAGCCTATATTCTTATAAGTAGGACTTGTTAGACTATTCTTTTATCCACCCTTTTGTTATTTATAAAATTGATTGAGAATATTGAGTCAAATTTAACAAGTTCTCTAAGAGTTTCCTATTGATTATACACAAAACTGCTGTCAAAGCCCAACTTCAATCTTCCTATGCCACTTTTGTGCTTGGATTTTTTTCCCATTTATCCTTGTCTTCGGATCAAACCTTACCTTAGTTTAGTATACCATTATCCACTTTGGCCAGAAAACGCTCAAACATTCCTAAGAATCTGATAGATAATAGAAAAGAGGAATGAAATTTAATTGATAAACAAACAATAATAGAATTAGAGAGCAAGAATGGTAAATTTCAAAGTCCACTAGCTCTAGGAGAATCCTACAATACAAGGAATCACAAATAACTTCTTAGCCAGATATGCAACACCTTCAGTGGTTATCTATGGTGCTAAAATCAGGGATTAAAAACTACATAATCAAAGCAATAATTCCTATGGAAGTGTGAAGCATGGGTGATCATGTGTCCCATTTCATAGTTGATGGGGTTGTGCCCTCTTTCCAACTTTCCCCACTTCCCTGTCCTCCCATCTCTTGCTGACCCTGCCCACTCTTCTATCCATGTGGCCTCTTTCTAGAATATGTTAGAGTGGGTCTCATATCAGAATCCCTTGACCATTGCTATAACTCATTGTTTTCCAGTTTTTGACCATTGTTGACCTACGCAAAGACCTTTGATCTTTAGGGGATGTCAATCCACTGGTGCACAAAAGCCTATTCTTGTAGTTCTTATGTCTCAATTCCCTCTTTGGTGGGATATCACTTTGAGGGACTCCAATATTGGGGGTATGCTAAGTAATTCTTATGTTACTCTGGAGATGTGGTTCTTTCCATCAGCAATCATGGGGAAATTGCCCTTAAAAACTGATGGGTATTTAAGTGGGATGAAGAACCCCTCCCCAAAAACTAGTTATTAGGGTAGGAGAACCAACCCAATTAAATATCTCATAGAGAATATACCACTCAATGTGAGACTTGGCATCCCATATTACCCAAGTTTCCATCAAGTAAGTATTTTTATTAGAGTTTTAGTTCAGTTAGAATTTTACTTGTGTTACAATTGGATTTACTACATTATTCTTGATTATTGACTTTCGTTTAGTGTGTTTTGAGGGCTTCTTATTTATTGTACAGCATATATGTATCACTGCATCCTTCAAATTATTTTGTTTTTTAGATTATATTTTTAATGTCATTTTGTTTGGCACAGATATACTGCTGTGGGTGTATTTGTTCTTGGACGGATGTTTCGTGAGGCTTGGGGCACTGAAGCATCAACAAAGCAAGTCGAATTTAATGAGTTTCTTGAGGTGATACTCCAAAAAGAAAAAAAGCTAAGATACGTTAGCATCCCATTGGCTTCTTTGATAGCATTCGTAAAAGCATCTCTAAGGATGAAAACTAAATAAGAGTTGAAAAAATGCATCTTCAGTTATTTTGATTAATTATGTCCTTTGAAAGCTTTATATGACATGTCTGCAAAATTCAGGGTGTAAGATGTGATTGGGGTCTAAGATCTGCTAACCATGCTGTGAATTTAATTTTACATTTTTCCATGGAAACTCTGCTTGCTTAATTGGATAGTGGTTCAGATGATAATCATTGTTTTAGTGTGAAAGCCATATTCCTTTGCTCCAGTAGTTGCTTGTTAATCTTAATTTCCTGTAATTGCTCCTTTCTCTTGTGATTTTAGGTTCATGTTTTTGAAGCACTTTGGGATTGATAATCAAAATGTTTTAATGATTAGCTGGTGAATTTTTTTGCATTCTTTTAAACACCATGGTTTATGATGATTTTATTTTCGGCTTTTTGTGTTCTTGAAACTTGACATACTTGCACTGCCTCTCTCTTTGATTGACATCTTTTGTCCCTCCTTCTGGTATTTACTTTTGTGCTTATACATCCCTTGTGCTGAATCACTTTGCCTAGAATTATTCTTCAATCTTGTTTCTATCTACCTTTTGTTTTAGTCACTACATTTGACTTTTTGGCTGAGTCATTTTTAATGGACCTTATTATTATTTCCTCTTTCAGAGAAATCATATGTGCATATCAATGGAACTAGTAACTGCTGTTCTTGGAGACCATGGACAGCGTCCCAAGGAAGATTTTGGTAAAATAAATTTTCATTTTTATTGATTTAAGAAATTCTTGGTATTTCTTGCAAGTAATTTTTAGTTAACCAGTGAAAGGAATGGCTTTTGCATTCTGTATAGGATTTCAATTGAGGTCAGGTTATGTTGCTTGTGGTTATTACATTTTGTTAGACTCAAGACATCAACTCTAGATTTAGAAGCTGAATTGTTGGCTTGCAGATGTGGACACTAAGCCGTAATTATAACCATTGTAAATTTGAAGTGTTGGTGTATTCAGAATTTTTTATTTTATATCATACTGCCTAAGAATGCTAATAGATCTCCATGTACCTGCTGCATCTGTCCTATCTGCATTCTTTACTTTTGGTGTATTTGATATTTTAGACTTTTCTGTTGTATTTGAAAAAACTGATGAAATTTTTGCAATAGCATTTGAGTTACTTTCGACATGTAAATATTCTTCTTCATTTAGTAAGTAAAGCATGCTTCAAAAAATTGTGTTTTCAAAATTTATTTCATTCTCAGTATTGGATAGAACTATTTTGTATAATATATTAATTATATTTCTTGTTGTGAGCAGCCGTAGTTACTGCAGTTACTGAACTGGGCAAAGGGAAGCCAAAGTTCTACTCAACTCCTGAGATAATTGCTTTCTGCAGAAAATGGCGCCTACCTACAAACCATGTGTGGTTGTTTTCTACAAGGTGAAAATTTAGGACCTGCATTACTTACTGTGCAAATGATGTCTTAAATGTAACATTTCATATGCCTAACAAATGCTTGCATACCCAAATGATTTGAGTAGCGTTAGAAGTTCTGTATCATTCTACTTATCATTGGTTTGTATATCATTGGACTCCATGTCTTGGAGTGAATATCATTGGTTTTTGTATCTTAATTATTATGTGATTAAACTTGTTATACTTTAGGCATTTTTTTTTTTAAATGAAGTTTTATAGGTCTTGATATTTGCCATTTAGTGGTCTAACTTTTTGACTAAAAAATGCTGCTTCAGACAATCAATGAATTGATTGGGTCATTGTTACATTATTCTTTCAGTTTGCTGGTGCGGAGCTTATAGTTTTGCCTTTTTTGGACAAATCTTTGTTCAGATGATCATTGTAATGCAATTTCTCTTGTTTGCCATATAATACATGCTGTCAAGATACTTCTGCTTGTTTTATGAAAAAGGTGTTGAGTCTTTCTCTCTGTTATTTAAAGCAATACTTTCTGATCTGGATTTTTCTTATCAAATCAATCTGATTAAAGTCTGTGAGAACATAAGGAAATTTTGGTTTTGCTTTTCTCTAATTGTAGGAAATCTGTTTCATCCTTCTTTGCTGCCTTTGATGCCTTATGTGAAGAGGGTACTGCTACACCTGTTTGTAAGGCTCTTGATGAAATTGCTGATATATCTATACCAGGTATGGTTTTTAAGGGTAACATGATTAATGAATTCGACCTTTGTGTCTCATGGTCCCAGATTATATTTTAATCTTGAAATTGTTTTATGGTTGAAAGGCTATTTGAAGACCTTTTTTTTTTCCCCTAGAAATCATGTTCACAAGTTCCTGCTTTAGCCATGGTGACTGAGAGTATAAAGCAATTAGGTTGGCATTACAGTGGAGAAATATAAGAAATCCCTTAAAAGAATTGTGATGCTTGGATGTTTTTAAAACCACACTTCAAGACTGCTGGGCTGTAACATACATCACAAATAGTATCCCGTTGTTGTTATGCTTATTATGAAAACCATAATGTAGAGTAACATTAGAAGTTCTATTTCATTTATTCCCCTGCAGATGACCAATATATTTCTGAAGTCATTGTCGACTAGTTTGTAATTTGCCTTTCTTACTATTTTATTATTTTTTATCTTCAAGGGGTTTTCTGAACTTAATCTTTATTTATTTGTGAGTGTTATCAAAGTTTTGGAATGAATCGCTTTATAATTATTATCTTCATGTCTTTAGTTTTATTTCATCTGAAATGTTCTTTTTTCTCTTCTAATTTCAACATTTCATGTTCTTCTATTGGTGGAAGTCTCAACTAAGAACTAACAGACTGTTCTCTTCCCATGATCCATTTATCAAATGCACTGTTTTTATTCATGTTTAGATCAATGCAGGTTCAAAGGATCATGTAAGAGCCCAAGGCGAAATCTTAGAGGGTCTTGTGGCTCGTATTGTTGCTCGGGAGAGCTCAAGCCATATGGAAAAAGTTTTAAGAGAATTCCCCCCTCCTCCTGCTGATGGAGGTACGCTTCTTGCTTTTCCTATGCTTTGTGTGCCTGTTATTGTGTCATCTTTGTTGAAATCCTTGTTATCTGTCTATCGGCATTAATTTTTATGTGAATGGCATTTGACCTTGCAAGAAGATATTATGATATGCCAAAGCTTGGCATTAGCCGCATTACAGAACCAGTGTTAGTCTATACATGCCTGGAAATGGATTTTTTTTTTAATTTTCTTATGTGATAATAAATTATGTGCTGCTCCCTTTTGCCAGTCTATATTGGTGATTTGACCCTCATAAATGATTCTCGAAATACAAGTTGCAATTCAGATTTCAGACTTTCTAATGAATGCTCCTTTTTCCTTTAGTCGGCCTTGATTTTGGACCAAACCTCAGAGAAATTTGTGCTGCAAATAGGTCTAATGAAAAGCAGGTACATCATGAACTACGTTATCTCTGTTATCTATTAGAGGCCATCCTATTGTATTTGATTAAGGCAATTTTTGGGATAACTTTGTGATTTGTGTTGGTATTTGGAATGGCTCTGCAGCAAATAAAAGCCCTTCTTGATGGTGTTGGCAGTTCTTTTTGCCCAGACCACTCTGACTGGTTTGGGCCTGATGGTGCTGATGGTCATTCAAGAAATGCTGACAGGTCTGTTCTTCCAAAGTTCTTACAAGCTAAACCTGCAGACTATTCAACTAGGAAATTGCAGGTCAGTCTAGACTCTTCTAAATCATAACCTTACGAATGGCTTTTTTTTTTTTTTTAAACCGACCATTATAACTTCCTCATATTTTTTTTTTCATTTTTCACATGTAAGTATCTGATGGCTTTAAATAAATGGTCAAATCATGTAGTTCATGTTTTCTGTCTTATAATTTTTTATAAGAGAAAAAATTGGCTTGCAGTCTCTTTTCTAGCTTGAGTTAATTAACGATCAGTTATCATTACCTTCCTATATGTATATTATATCGTTGGAAAGGTCTCCTATGCTAAAGAAGTGTTGACATTTTTGTAATTGTATTGTCTCCTTTTCTTGTTAGGTGCCGATATCTTGGGTTTCATTTTTCAGGAAATTGTGATAACTTTGATTTAAAACTTTTTCAGGAAATTGTTCGGTTGATGAGAGAAAAACGCTACCCTGCTGCATTCAAATGTTACCATAACTTCCATGAGGCAGATGCTATGGCACGCGATGACCTTTTCTACAGAATGGTTATTCATGTTCACAGTGATTCTGCTTTTCGACGATACCAAAAGGAGATGAGGTCTTGTTCAATCTGATTATCATCCTGATTACTTAGCTCCTTAATTTTATAAACAAGAAAAAAAAAAAGCCTTTAAGAGCCTTTTCATTTTCATTTTCATGTACTCCTTATTTAACTCATGAATTACAAAATTTCATAATTTCAGGCATAGACCAGGATTGTGGCCACTATATCGAGGTAAATATTATTCATTTTTAACACCTAGTCTATGTACTATGAGATAACTCATCTACTGATACTGTAACCACTAGACCAGGCTTGTTGGCTTTTCCCCTAGTTATATGTTTAGGAGGTTGAAGTTTCACTCAAGAAATTTAAATGTTTGTATAAAAAAATATGTAGATGACATAGGCCGTTATATTTGGAATAAAAATTTTAGTTTTGCAGTATGCTGTGACAATTGTCGACCAATAAAATATTAAAAGCAAGTGTCATATCTCCAAAGGTATTTTGGGATGAACTAAGGCTTTTGACTAAACTGAGCAGGCTAGTTTGTGTACTTTGATGATTGGGGTCCTAGTTTGTGTGAGGTCTTAAGGTTTGTTGGAATTTACTTTGAAGTTAATGATATGTATGTACTATCATATGAATGCATAGAAAGCATGTCAAAGATTACTACTACTCAAAAGCTTTGTCGAGTGAAGGATAGTTTTGTTATAATCTCTAACATGCCTCCTCGCAAGAAAGCCTTTTGGGTTTGAAGTGTAGACAAAACACAGTCCCATTATACCTTTTGCGGAAAATTGATTTTGACTAACAAAATGGGGATGACGAGGATTCTTGATCACTTAGTCAGATTTTGGTACCCTGTCAAGTACCACTTTTACTCCAAGGCTTAAGCTATGAAATGAATGTCTATGAATTGTTTTATTATAATCCATAACAAAATATGCCAAAACCCTCAACTTATTTATAATCCTTAAAAGCTTACATTGGATTGAAGAGTTGAGGAAGATGGCTAGTTAATCTTTGGATATCGGATATCCCTTATAAATTTCAGTATATTATAAATTTTGAACATTTGATCTGAAAGCACTTTATCAAACTTAGTTATAGACTTATATATCAAGGAATTTTGCGGGGGAGGGGTATGATACGTTCCTCTATCATAAACTAATCAAAATTGACTAAGACCCCTCGGACTCTGAATGTGCTAGTTTGATGTCAGACTGATGGTGTATCATTTTCATAGAAATTAACGGTTTAGTTTTCCTTTGAACTTATTTTGTTGAATAGCAATGCAATACTTCTATGGAAGATAAGAGAGAGATACTCAAAATTCTCAAGTTACTGAGTGATAAAGCCTATCTAAACGAAAGAAAATAAATAGCTAAACCATGGGAGATAAACCCAAGTTAATCCTATCTGAACAGAAAAGTAGATAATAAAACTGGAGAGGATCAAACCACCTAAATGAAATAATAATAATAATAATAATCATTGGAAATATCATGTGCTGTGAATCAATTCTTGGTCGTTTAATGGTGTTATTCAACAATTTTGAAATTTGCAAAGCTAATATATGCTTTTTGTTATTCAATTTTGAGATACTTCACAAATTTTTCAGGATTTTTTGTTGATATCAATTTATTCAAGGCAAATAAGGAGAGATCTAGCGAAATCTCTAAGTGCAATGACAACGTGATTGAAAATGGTACCAGCAGCTCTGGAAATGACTTTGCAGATGAAGATGCGAACTTGATGGTCAAATTGAAATTTCTAACATATAAGGTACACGTCCTTGTATAAAAATCCTTAACGCAAAGTTGGACAATTTTATAAAAAATGTTATGAACTATTTAACTTAAAACTTCTTTACATCTGTATGAATTTTTGAAGTAAGAATTGTTCCAAATCATATTTAGTTTGTCTGAAACTTTGTTTTGAATTAGTTTAATAATTTGTTTGGTTAATCATTTTTTAATTTTCAAATAAAATTGAAAAAGTGGGGAGAGAGAACTAAGGAATCCTTTTTTCCCCAAATAAAAACTGATTAGGTGAAAACCAGCTCTAATGGATCTCTTTTAAACTAGTTTCAACTTGAACACATAAAATAAAATTCTAAAACCACCTATCCTGTACCTAGTTAAAAGTCAATGTCTCTGGTGAAATACAACAACAACAACAATAGCCTTATCCCACTATGTGGGGTCGGCTACATGGATTAAACGACGCCAATGAGCTCTATCAAATACCATCTCTTCCGATAAATCATTTCTTGAAAGGTCATTTCTTATAACTTCCCTTAATGTCCTTTTTGGTCTTTCTCTACGCCTTTTGATCGGGCTCCACGCCATTTGATCAACTCTCTTCATTGGCTCCTCTTGCCCTCTTCTTTGTACATGCCTAAACCACCTTAAACGATTTTCCACCATTTTCTCCTCGATAGGTGCTACCCCAACTTTCCTTCGTATACAGTCATTTCATATCTTATCCAATTTTGTATGATCACACATCTATCTCAACATTCTCATCTCTGCTACTCCCATCTTATGCTCTTGTTGTCCTTTCAAAGCCCAACATTCACTACCATATAGCATTGCTGGCCTTATAGCTGTTCTGTAAAATTTTCCTTTAAGCTTAGTAGGCACCTTGCGGTCACAAATAACTCCTGTTATTTTTCTCCACTTTAACCACCCAGTTTGTATCCTATGCATAACATCCCTATCAATTTCACCATCATTCTGTAAAATCGACACCAAATATTTAAATTTTGACACCTCAGGGATGATTTGCTCTCCAATTTTTACCTCTGAATCATTTCTAATTGACCTCTTATTAAATTTGCAATGCATATATTCCATCTTGCTTCTACTCAAATGGAAACCTTTTGATTCCAAAGTATGCCTCCATAATTCAAGTTTAGAGTTGACATCTTCTCTTGAGTCTTCAATTAAAACTATATCATCTGCGAAGAGCATACACTTTGGAATTTCTTCTTGTATATGTTCAGTAAGAACATCCAAAACCAGATCAAAGAATGTTTTAAAAACCGGACCGGACATCAAACCGGAAATGTCATCGGGTCACGGTTTTTACGGTTCAACCGGTTGGACTGGCGGTCGAACCGGTGACGTAATAATTATGTGAAAAATCATATTATATGTAATAAAAAAGATATATAATAAATAAAATCATATCTTCAATTATATATCAACGTCAATTGATTAAAATTATATAAAATTTTGATATATAAATGAATCATAATGTATAAACTTAAATTTGTCAAATGTTTCATAAGTTTATAATATATTATATTAATTTATACTCTTTCAATTCCATACTATAAAGTAATTAGTAGAATCTTTTTATTTCACATTATAATGTAATATGAACTTATTTGTCATCTTTCATTTTTCATTAATTTAATGTCTAAAAGGGATTTTTTTAAGTAATGAAAATGAAGAATATAAATAATGTTTAATAGGGATAAATTTTTTTTTAATATCTAAAAATGTAGATTATGTTTAAATAATAAAAATAAGGAGTATTAATATATTTAATAGGAATAAAAAAGGTTTTTTTAAAAAAATATTTTTAATATTGTAAAATAATAATATTTAATTAATTTATAAAATAAAAAATCATAATTAAAAAACCGGCCGGTTCTTATGGAATCGTTCCAGTTTCCGGCTCAAAGCCGGTTTCCGGCTCAATTGCCGGTTCGATCCAGTTCAATCCGGTCAACCACGAAAACGGTTCAAATCTTCAAACCGAGCCGATGTAGTCTCCGGGTAGTGGTCCGACCGTCCGGTCCGGTCCGGGTTTCAAAACATTGATGTAAGCCTATTGTTATAGGGAAGTCTTTTGTCACACCTCCAGGGGTTCTTACACTTGTTGTTGCCCCCTCATACATATCCTTTGTGGCTCGAATATAAGCCACACGGACACCTTTCTTCTCCATTGCTTTCCACAATACATCTCTTGGCACTCTATCATAGGCTTTTTCCAAATCAATGAAAACCATATGCAAGTCCCTCTCCTTACTCCGGTATCTTTCCATCAAACTCCTTAATAAATAAATAGCCTCTGTTGTAGACCGTCCTGGCATAAATCCAAATTGGTTTTCTGAAATACGAGACTCCTTTCTGAGTCTATACTCAATCACTTTTTCCCAAAGTTTCATGGTGTGACTCATGAGTTTTATTCCTCGGTAATTAGCACAATTTTGAATATCCCCCTTGTTCTTGTATATGGGCATCAGAGTGCTCTTTCTCCATTCCTTTGGCATTTTCTTGGACCTTAAAATCTCATTAAATAACTTCGTGAGCCACCAAACCCCCTTATCTGCTAAGCACTTCCAAACTTCGATAGGAATACCATCGGAACTAATGGCTTTACCATTATCTATTCTCTTAAGAGCTTCTTTCACCTCTTCAACCCGGATCCTACGATAGAAATTCAAATTGAGATCATCTTCATGGGTTGTTAATCCTTCAGTATCAATAGTCATATCCAATTCATTATTGAAAAGCTTATAAAAGTAGCTCTCCCATCTTTCTTTGATATCATCGTCTGCAACTAAAATTTTTCCTTCTTCATCCTTAATGCATCTTACTTGGTCCAAATCTCTTGACTTTCTTTCCCTTCTCTTGGCAATTTTGTAAATCTTATGTTCACCATTCTTTGTTCCTAGATCCTGGTAGAATTCCTCAAAAGCTTTAGATCTAGCCTCGCTCACTGCTTTCTTAGTCTCCTTTTTAGCTAACCAATAACGTTTCCAATGTCTCAGGTGAAATAAAAAAAAAAAAACGTCTCTGGAAGAGTCAAGCTTGCGTATTTATTTTATACATCTTCATTCTTTTATATTAACTTTTGTATATGGTCTATGTGTTTGGGCTTGTTATCTCCAAAATAGTTTAAGCTACTTGGTTAGGATGGCCATAAGTTTATATACCCTTCATCTTTCTTACTACTATTAGATGTAAGACTTCTATTCTCTAATATTCCCCATTTACTCTTTTTTTTTTTTTATTTGCTTGGGCTTGTGTTTTGAGTTTTAAAGACCTCAAGTCACAACCTTCATTTTTTTTTTTTTTTACCTAGGCTTGTACTCTTGAACCTCTAAAGCCTTAGGTCCAATCTTATGGCCGTTAGGCTTTGATATCATGTTAACTTTTGTATATGGGCTATGTAATGTTAACTATTGTATATGGGCTATGTAATTGAACTTGTCCATAGCACCAAAATAGCTTAAGCTTCTTGGTTAAGCTTATTATCACAAGCTTGTATATAGGAGTTCTTGAAGTTTTGCTTATTACAAGATGTTGCTCTGCAGCTGATAATTGCCTAATCTTTGATACCATCTGCTTGTGTTCTTAGTTGTTCTCACTTTGGGTCTTTGTTCCAGTTGAGAACCTTTTTGATTCGAAATGGTTTGTCAATTCTGTTTAAAGAAGGTCCAGGCGCTTACAAGGCTTATTACCTTAGGTATGTATGTTGTAATTATAAATGATCTTCATTGACGATAAGGTATTTATTGTTGTTCGTTCTGCTTTTTTTCCCCTTGACAAATTGAACAATGGATAATTCTTTGACCGCATTATGTATTGTTGGAATATACTCCTATTGGTTGGGGATTGAGATAGATTTATGTTCTAAGATAGGCATTTTATCCGGATGTATTTTTGTTTGAAGATTGTAGAATGGTTTCTTATGCTATGAAATTTGACATTCTTTCCTAATAGAGGTATCCTTCCTCGATATAAGGTATATAGGTATTGTTAAAACATTCCTACGGGGTGGGATTGAGATAGACACATGTTCTAAGATAGGCTTTTTTTTTTCTGGATATATTGTTGTTTTAAGGTTCAAGATTGAATTCTATGAAAATTGGCATTCATTTCTGAAATAAATCTGTTTGTTTTCTTTTCTTATTAGTCTTCCATTTGCAGCACAAGATATGTATTGCACTATTTTCCTGCTCAAACCATCTTTTTTCCCCCCTGTAAAGATCAAAATAGTGATCACTAAACATAGTGGTTTGCTCGGCCAAAAAAAAAAAGGTGGTTTGCAGTCATCATCAACAGTTGTACTATCTGAACGTGGTTTCCACCTATCTGGTGGGCTTAGTACAGTATTTTAAGGCTGAGTAGTTGCTTCATAATGGTGTGAGCAGTACAAAGAGGACTTTTTAAGGGAAAGACAGACTTTTTTTTTTTTAAAACTTCATTGATAGTTCCGTATGAGCATGAGGAAATTGTAAGTCTAAATCTTTATTCTTGAAATATTATGTAGACACTTGAAAAAAAATTATCCTAAAATTATTCCTCCAGCCACATTTTTATTCTTATTGACAAGTTTCCCTTCAGTGTGGTCATCATATTCATACATATATGGTTCAATCACTCCCAGAGCATAATGTAGTATGTAGCTGCATCAGGCAATGACACTGAAGTGTGGAAATGGGAATTTTGACATGTTACCTGCTGTGATGGCAATCATACTGTTGTAAAAGATGAAAGCATGTAATGTTTCACATGCTAGTATCACCAATGCTTATGTCCTGAACAACTTTTTTTAATATTACAGGCAAATGAAAAATTGGGGCACTTCTGCAGGAAAACAGAGAGAACTCAGCAAGATGCTTGACGAATGGTAATGCCTGAATCATTTATGAGCCAACAATCAAAGAGGACAGAAGAAAAAAGAATCCTTTATGAGCCCAACTGTATTTTTGACATTCTACATAGGCTCCTCTCTCTTTATAACCATATAACTATATTCTGAATGTGGTTGGGGCAGCAGATGAAAATTCTTCTCTCTTTACAGGGCTGTGTATATAAGAAGGAAGTATGGAAATAAACAACTCTCATCATCATTATATCTTAGCGAAGCTGAACCTTTTCTTGAACAGTTTGCAAAACGCAGTTCACAAAACCAAGCTCTAGTTGGTTCTGCTGGTAGTTTACTAAGAAGCGAAGATTTTATGGCTATTGTTGAGGAAGGGCATGATGAAGAAGGTGATCTTGAGGTAGAGCGGGAAATACCATCACCAAAGTCTAGTACCTCGGTTACAGACACTGTAGCGAAACAGGAAGGGTTGATTGTGTTTTTTCCTGGTAACTATTTTGCTAACTTTCTTCAGTCACATTTAATGAGCTTATTGTAAGTCCCAACAGATAGATTTCTATTGCTTAGCCAACCCACTCTAGAACATTCAAGATTAATTTGTCATATCTAGTAGTTGGAACTTGGAAGTATAGGAAAAAATTCAATTAAGAATATGAAGAACAGATCTTCACTAATATTATTGCGGATAAACTAACAGAAGAATATGCCTTAATTTTGATGTGTGTACTTGGGATAGAAGATGAAACGGCTTATCTGTGTGGAATCACACAGACCAGTAAGGGTATCAGGCATATGGACATAGTGTCACATGGCTTGGCCGTGTGACTAGACATACGCTCATGGCCTGGCCATATACTCTGGTGACAAGCAGTTGTTTGTGTTTTAAACGTATAGTTTTGTATTTTTGGCAACTTCATCTTTCCTGTTTGTTTCCTATTATTTTGGCCAGGGAATGTGAAAAGTTTGATTTGGTTTTGTTTCCTTTTATTGAGATAGTATGAGCTAACCTAGGGTTGAGCAACCTATATAACAAGAACAAGACAAAAAAAAAAGAGCTGCTTTAGCAAGAGCTCCATTTTTCTTCGTTTTTAATTTTTGATTGATGAAATAAATGGATGGATGGCACAAATTTAACCAATTGTATGTGTAATGATGCCTTGTCCTCAAGAACAAGGACTTGGGTTTAAGTTATAGTTCTAAGATTATCAAGTGCTTGTGTTTGACTAATAAAATTAAATGAATGCACATATAAGTTAACTAATTCTATGAGTTAACATTTTTAAGCAAGGTGCAGTAAATATTGACTTCCTGAAGTTGAGGAACTTAAAACCCAAAAGAACTATTGTCTTCATACTGTTTTAATGAGGACTATATTTGTGGTTTAAATTGATCCTTTTTACGAAGTGCTTATGAGTGTAACTTAACCTAACAGACTCTAGTGTTGATGTGGGCTTTTGCCGTGATGGGCACAGCTTTTTGCATGATTTTTGTATTAGATCCTCACCCTTGGGGATCCCCTCCTCCCTGTGGGTTTTTTTTTTTCAGGAATTCCTGGATGTGCGAAGTCTGCTCTTTGCAAAGAGTTGCTAAATTCCCCAGATGGATTTGGGGATAATCGACCAGTTCATAGTCTCATGGGTGATCTTGTTAAAGGTAAGTTTTATCAAGAAGGCATATCAGAAATAGTACTTAGTTCTTAAAAAGCTGTCATTTTCTCCGTCTACAAAAGTTGTAAAGAAAGGGGATGATAGAAATTATTATGTGTTGCTCCTGATTAGAGAGCAGTCATTAAGATTCGGTTTTATTATACCTATAATGCTTCAATAATTAGGTATCTTTATCAATTCCACTTCTACTTAGATAACTAATATGTGCTTGTGTGGCATATCATCAGCAAAGTATTGGCAGAAGGTGGCTGACGAATGCAGGAAGAAACCTTATTCTATAATGCTTGCTGACAAGAATGCACCAAATGAAGAAGTTTGGAGACAAGTTAATGCTCTATCTATTATCCATATATGGTTTATTGGATTTTTTTGTTCCTGTTGCCCTTTTTTTCCTAAAAATGAAAAATATCTTTGGTTGGTAGGAGAAGGTAATTTTATATTTTTCGTGACAGTACAATACAGGTTAAAGAGGGACCTCTTCCTTTTTTTTTTTTAAATCAGGATTTTATGACCGGAGTTATGATATGTTTTCACTCATCTCTTGATAATAGTACTGCAATATTTACTTCTTTTTTCTCAGTGGAACCTTACATGGAAACTCACTTAAAAATAGAAGTGTGATTGATATATAAACCATATGCAGGTATATTTAAGTGATTGGAAACTCATTTATTCAATGTGTATGGCAGTTGGTATTTTGAGTTCCCCTTGCATGGTCAAGATGGTCGAGGGACAGAAAAATATAAAGCTAAAGTGCCTTATGTGTTCGTCTGTTTCTGAGCTGCATTAAATTCAACTTGAAAGCATTCTTATTTGGGGGGCCAACTTTGCAACAAATTTGAAGGATTTATTTATTTTTTTTAATAATTTACACTTGGTGTCAGGAATTTGTTTTCTAAATTTTTCCCTCGTTAACTGGAGTATTATCTGCTTGTTAATATTGTTTTACATTGACTAAATCTTGTCAAATATGCAGTTAGAAGACATGTGTCGCAGAACTAGAGCCTCTGCTGTTCCAGTTGTGCCTGATTCTGAAGGTAATATTAGCTGCAGCCTGGATTTGTTTGTATTGACTGGGTCTGCTATTAATGCTTCATAATATAGTTTTAGGAGTTTATATCTAGAATTATTTCTCCAAGTGAAATCAGTGTGAAAGCATTCAGCTGGCTTCTTGTTTGTGTGATACGCGGGATTCCTTGATAACTTGAGTGAACTGAGTATATGTCTTGATTAAAAATCTGAATGAACAAAAAAAATATAATGTTGGAATCTGTTGGGCTTGATTTAAGGGTGTTTGTCTTCTTATTATCCTTGTTTATCACGTAAGATATTCTTTGTGATTTCAAGCGGCTTCTTTCATTTTTTGGTTCCCCTAATCATGCAATGTTGTCTTCATCATCATATATAACCGTCTTTATCATCATGTATAATTATGTCTTTTATCTCTCCTGTTTGTTTCCTTTCTTGGAAAGCATTTCTGCCTTCTCTTTGTTAGCCACACTCTCTGTACATGCATCTACTCTTTTTTTTTTTTTGGTCATCTTGTTCTTAGAAAAGAAAATGCATTTGATTTGCCTTGGTCAGGATTAAGAGTGTTGTGCCATATGATAATGGTAACTTATCCTCCCTCCTCCGTGAGATGATCAAATTATGTGACCCTCCATAGCATTTTGAAAATATATACTTACCTTCCCTGAGACCACAAGATAACCAAAATACTCTGAAGAATAATATTGATTTTGTTTCTTAATTGAAAAATGTATTCTCTTAAACTTCTATTTCAATATTTATTTATGTTAGAAACCAAGAATTTAATTATTCTAAATCTTTATTAAATTTATAACAATGCTTATGTTTATGAATATATATATATTTAATAAACATTATTTTTGTTAATTTGTTTTTAATGTATTTTTCAATCAAATGCTTTGACGATTTGCTAAATTTTAAAAATTCACTATTTTATACTGGTCAAACAGAATAAAATACTTGTTATATAACAGTATAATGATGTGCAAGTCAAAATAAATGTAATTGCAGCTTATTTTTTGTTATAAGGGAGATAAGGGCAATGCATCTCAGCAGAAGGGTGTGTATATTTTAAAGATAGAGTAGATGACTCTGTGATTTTGATGTCTCTCAAGCGCTAGAGAGCAATTTACCCTATGATATTTCATGGAGTTCATGGTGATAGTTAGCTTGGCTTCTAAGTTAGTTTCATGCTACTTCTACTAAGTATGTTTCTCTTTGTTATTTTCTGCAGGAACTGACTCAAATCCATATTCACTTGATGCATTGGCTGTTTTCATGTTTCGAGTGCTTCAACGAGTTAACCATCCAGTATGTTTTGTTGTCTTTCTAGATATCTCATTCCTAATCCTTCCGAAATTCTGATTACCTTATAAATTCTTGTATTTTTCAAATTATTTAAGGGAAGTCTTGACGAAGCATCTCCAAATGCTGGTAATGTGCTGCTAATGTTTTATCATCTTTATGAAGGCAAGGTATGACATTTCTGTGACTGCATTCAATTTTGTAGGTGATAAGGTTCAAATTTTTAAGCTATTTTTGTTAATGCTTTTCAGAATCGTAGAGAATTTGAGGACGAATTAATTGAGCGTTTCGGCTCACTTGTTAAGATGCCTTTGTTAAAATCAGATAGGTACTCTCATTCTATACTCAGTTCATGATTCTTTTTTTTTTCAGTTTTGGTTATGCAAAGTTCATATACTGTTTTCCTCCTTTTACTTTTTGGCATTATCTATTTAGGAGAGAGTGTGATTCTCGTCCTTTGTATCAATACTTCTCTGTACTACAAGTTCTTCTTTTTGAAGGAAGATATCTTCATATTATTTAATTTCTCATAGAAGTTTAAGGGCCTCAAATTGTTTGTTCTATCTCAATCTTTCAAAATATATTTTTCTTCTATTAATCACTTTTAAATTATATTTACTTCTTCCAACTTGGAAAATTTGATATTTTCTGAGATAAGAAATAGGTTTAGGCAAGGAAAGAACTTGTTGTTGCTTAGTTCTAAAAGGTGTGTAGACTTCAAGAGCGAATTTGTTAGGATCCAAAAAAGTGTCACATTATGGTCACAAAAAGTGTCACATTGGGTAATATGAAATGCCTAAGTGGAGTTATAAATTTGGAGGCTTTACCTTCCTAACAAGCTAATTTTGAGGGAGAGTATCTCCTCTAGGCTCATAACAATGCTATTGGAGCTAGAGCTCATTTCTTCACGCATCATGAATGGAAAGCGCTACCTTGGTCCGCACTTACATGAGAAAAATTGGCTTGGGAGTCATATTGATTATTGTGCATCAGTAGCATTGTACAATTTTTCACGATTGCTTATTGCATGGACTATTAATTTTTAGATATATATATTATGTTGCAATTTTCATATATCTGCCTTATGTTTTTCATATTTAGGTCTTTCTGTGTATTTACCCTCTATTTTCATGAGATCAACTGATCAAAGTTTCATTGTAAATAAAGAATTCAGAATAACAATCCGAAATACATGATTTCATACATTCTCTCATTAGCATTACTTCATTTGTTATTTCTTTTCCCAATCTGTAGGAATCCCCTTCCTCAGCCAGTACAGTCCATTTTGGAGGAGGGCATAAATCTATATAAGCTTCATACCAAAAGACATGGCAGGTCAATTTTATGGTTTTTTGCTTGCATACTATGGAAATTAACACCTCTGTTTTTCCACCCCTGTTTTCAAGTTTGGAACTTATTGCAGAATGGAGCATTTGTGAATGCTTTTGATCTTTAGTTAATAGATATTAGGGTGTGATTATTTTTAGATTTAGAATAAATACATATATTAGGATGACATTCTGTTTCTATTCATTCTGGAATGGTAAAAATTGTTACCGGATACAAATGTTATTACTTTAGCAATAAGTGCACTGGAAAAACTTAACTTGTCTATGGTATGAAGAAAGCAGAATGTCAGAGGAAGACGTACCTGTGCTTGATATTCTGCTTTCTTCATACTACAGCATGTTGTATTTCTGGCGATTGTATTTTGAGCTGCAGCAAAGAATTACTTTTCGGCTTGTAATTTTTTAAATCAAAACCTTAGTCTCACATTTCTGCCTCTGTTATGAGTGGAACTGTTAAAAATGATTGCAAAGAGTGATCAAGAAATGATCAAGGAGAGAAGAGAATTGTATTCTCTTGATTGGAACTCTGATAATACACAAGCGTGGGAGTATTTTACAATAATGCCCCTAGAACTATAAGACATTTTCGAGAACCAAAAAAATTTTACAGAAGAATAAAAATATCTTAATACTTCCACACGAACAAAAGTTGGTTTTTCAAGTTCTCGAGATATTTCTGGGGAAAAAAAAACGAGTCTTGAGATGTTCTCTATAGTGTGTTCAGCTTTTGAAGTGTTAATGATACACGAGGCTGTTTTGTTCCTCAAAGTGCCTTGTGCTATAGTGCACTGAAGGTTTTCTGTCCTATCATATAATTGAAATATGAATAGCGTCATGTAATATCTATTATTTTAATTATTGATTATTGATGGATGGCTATGGTTTAAGCTACTTTAGACCCGGTCTTTGGGATTTTCAGCTCCAAGTTAAGATTATAACAATCTTAAATTGATCACTATCGTAACAGGTTAGAGTCTACCAAGGGATCCTACACCAAGGAATGGACCACGTGGGAGAAACAATTACGTGAGGTTCTTTTTGGAAATGCTGAGTATCTTAATTCAATTCAGGTTAGTAAATCTTCTTTTTCGTGTAAATTGAAATTTTTACATTCACATGCTAATAATATTTTTTACAGTTAAAATGAAAAGTTGTTTTCTAAAATGCTATTGTTTGCCCTCAACATCTGTAGGTTCCATTTGAGGTTGCCGTCAAGCAAGTTTCAGAACAGTTAAGGAACATTGCAAAGGGTGATTACACACCACCAGAGACTGAGAAGAGGAAATTCAGAACCATTGTTTTTGCTGCGCTCAGTCTGCCCGTTACCGAAATTCAGGGTGTTCTTACGAATGTAAGTAAAATTTCGGCTCTTTAAGTTAGTTGCCTTTGATTCTTTTTTCGCATCGTGTTAATTGAAAATTAATTTTGCTTTTATCTGCATTCTTTATTTGTTGATTTTTAACTGCTATACCCTTCAATTATGTATGAAGGGGCACTTAGAAGTAAAACCTCCATGCTCATAACAATTTTGTTATTTAAAAGTTAGATCAATGTTTATACAGTTTAGGTGGTAGGCTGGTAACGATGTCGGTGCTTCTTGATTGCATCTTTTGTTTTGAGTTCCGTCTTTTGAGTAAGAAATGAGTCATACCTTGTAGCATTTTTTTTTTATGAGTATGTTTGCTGCTACGGTATTCCTTTTTTATTTTTATTTTCTTTAACTCAGCCGAGTGTTTGGCTCAGTAGAAGATTCACTTGGAAGATGCCAATGTAGAAATTACTTGTGCATACAAGAGACAACGATAAAATACTTCTAGGCCACTTGTCCATTTCTCCCCCGCCCCAAAGCTCGTTGTTTTCCTTGTCTGCACCTACTTTCAGTGAATTGTGTAGTTTTTCCCCGTATGTGTTTCTATGCCAAAATTTGCACCGCAACAACATTCACGGTATTTGATTTCTGCGGATATCCTCCTTAAAGAACTGATCTAACAATCTAGAAAGAAATCATGACACATATCTGATCCTACGATATCTATTTACATATGCAGATAGCTGCAAATAGTCCTTCAGTTGAAGCTTTTCTTAAAGGAAAGCATTTAGAGAATCTCCAGAAAGCCCACGTGACTCTTGCCCACAAGAGCAGTCATGGCGTGAAAGCAGTTGCTGATTATGGCGCGTTCTTACATGAGAATGTGCCGGTGGAGTTGAAAGCTTTGCTCTTCTCAGATAAAATGGCTGCATTTGAAGCTTGTCCTGGCTCTCTGGAAGGTGAAAAGATAGTTTCCAAAAACCCGTGGCCTCATCTCACCTTATGGACTGCCGAAGGCGTTGCAGCCAAAGAAGCAAACACGTTACCCGAGTTACTTGAGCAGGGCAAAGCAAGTCGTATCGACTTAAATCCTCCCGTCACTATAACTAGCACGGTGGAGTTTTTTTAGTCCCTTTTGCTGCTATTCATTCCTTTGTTAATAATATCATGCATTTCTAATTATGATGATAGAGAATGGTAAGAGTTGATGGAGAAAATTTTTGTAGGAGCCCTCATTTTCTCCTGTATCGGGCAGGGCAAACATATGAGACGTCTCGTTGCCCACCGATTATTTGTTCGAGTACATTTTATTCTGGTAGAGGAAAATGTAACAATATAACTATTTTCTTGTGCGTCTCTAATCATACGCATTCATGGGTGCATCTATCCGTAGCCTCGGCTGTGAATATAGTTGAATGCAGATGCTTTGTTTCTTTGGGTGGGTTTTATTTTCGTGACAGTTTTTTAGGCCTGCTGTTCTGCAAAACAGTTTTTGTGTTTTTAAAAACAGAAAACTCAGAAAACTTGTTTGGTAAATCTGTTTTCTAAAAACAGTTTTGTACATAAAACTCAGAACATCTTTTAGGTGTTTTGTAGTTTTTGTTCTGAAAAACACAAGGAAAAATGAGAAACATCCAGCTCATTAATGATAAAGTTATAAATTTTGAATAACTCATTTATTACTCATTAGTTATGATTTTGAGAACAAGTATTCAAACAGATTTTTTTATTTTCTTGTTTTTAAAACAGATTCTTGAAAATAGTTTTATAAAACTGTTTTTGAGAACAGAAAACAGGAAACACTATCAATAGGTCATTAATAGCATATCCTAGGACTATACATGCATTTTCCCATTGATGAAAAGAGACTTGACATCTGGGCGATGCACAGGGATATTATTTATTTGTTTTAATAAGAATGTATTTTGAAAGATAATTTGAAATTTGAATTTGAGTGTAATTGAGTTGAAAAAAATTGAATTTAAGACGGTATTAATATGTACTAGCCATACACACACACAATTGTTTTGATAGGATTTGCTCACAGATGACTTAGCTTTGGAAGAAATTAAAGAAGGTTTTGTATACCATTCCCCAAATTGCGAAATTATGTTGTTACCGGTGTTATGCATATGGTGAATCAATTTCTTTTAAATGGTTATATTTTGGTTTTTTTTTTTAAGAAAAAGGGGAAAGCCGAACGTTAAATTGTGTCTTGTAGTCTATGTATATATATATATATATATTTAGTCCCTTGAGCAGCCTATTTAGCAATTTATTTAAAGCCTTGATTATTATTACTTAACAACTTTTATCTTCTTATACCACAATACATTCGAACTCAAAACTTCAGCATTAAAGCTTTGAGGACTCACCACTGGGACTGAAATATGCCAGCAAAACACCATTATTTTTTATAAAATATTTGGTAAATAAAATTTTAAAATTTAAAATAAAAACTATAGTAGATAGTGGAATCCAAAAATTCAAAAATTTGTAGAAACTCCTCCCCGTCCCCATTGAAAAAAAGAAAAAAGAAATTTCTCTAACTCCACCCCAACCTTTATGCCCAATAATTCTTGACAAATGAAGACAAGAACTAAATTTTACTTGACTAATGAAGACAAGAAACTCCTTACTGTTTGAGAATGTTATAATAAATAGATTAAGTTTAGAGGCGATACAACAGTAGCAACACTCCTAGCACAGTGACACAGCACACAAAGTCACACAACACTGAAAATAAAGAAAAGAAATGTTAACAATGGAGCAAAAGGCAACCTCCCCCCTCCCACAGCCAAGTTTTTGAGAGACCAGCCTTCTGCACGGCAGAAGTACCCTCCTACACTAACAACCACCCTTCTACAGACACTCACTCACATTGACGTTACTAGCCAAGGTTGTTACCCCTGGTTTGGACTATTTTGAACCTCACATTCTAGCGTGTCTTATTTTGTCTAAAGGGCTGGGCCTCCTTTCTATTTATGACCCTTTTTGCCTCTCATTTGATACATTTTCCCCCACTGTCTAGTGAGCCCAACATATTCATTCAAGACAGTTGATATGGAGCATATCTGTACTTTGAGCATTGCCTATCTGAGAAGACTTTCACTTCGTCTACAAGTTCAATAACTTGTCAATAATGCATCAAATTCTGTGTCATTTATTTTAAAAATGTACATCTGTTATATACCTAATATTGAACACATAGGGTAATAGTGCAAGTCGTCATTTTGTACTGAAAGGCTACAAGTTTGACGTTGTTCATGAATGGTCTTGGTTGTTGTTTCTCTACCAGCAATTATATTTAGTTCTTCTGATCTTGGCTAGGGATCCATTGAATCTATCAGACAAGCCCTGCAGGTGCTACCACAAGATAATGTCACATTGAAGTTTTTGTTGGAAACAACAAGTGATGTTAGCACTAATGATATTGACCTTGCAGTTGCAAGCAAAGCTATGATTTTTGGATTTAATATCAGAGTACAAGGTTCTGTAAAAAGCTATGCAGAGAATAAGTTCATTGAGATTAGATCATATAAAGTTATTTATGACCTAATTGATGATGTGCAGAATACAATGGAAGGTCTCCTGGAGCCTGTTGAGGTAAATCAGCATATGTCTAAATATGGAACCAAATTATAATTATACATCTACACTTTCATTTGAGTATAAGTTGGTTTTCTGATCTTTATGTACCACGGAACTTGTAAAAATTAAATATCATTTACATGATAAGAGATATGCATATTGTTAGCTGTCTAGAGGTGATTATATGATTAATATTGGTGGCTCCCTAGAGATGATTAAAAAATATCTTCCTAGAGATGTTGGCACTTTGCCCTCAAGTCACCAACATCATCCCCTTTGTTATAGTCATGGGATTCTAAAATGTCATAGACAAAACAATTATGTGCCTATTGCTGGCTGCCTAGTCTTATTAACTAAATGCTATTGAATTTGCTCAAGGTAAGTGGATACTTCATAAACTACAAGTCAGGAATGATGGCTAAACCTTTCCATCATATCATCTCACACACCTTTGAATGTATATGATATATATCATGGACTACAGTGCTGACTTATTTCAAACCATGAAAAATCAGTACATTAGGCTTAAAAAATATAGCTGGTGACTTGAAATAAATTAGCTCTCCTTGTACAGTAAGGAGTTCCTTACAGCAAGAAAATAAATCAACACATTCAAGTGTGCCACCATTGTCACATTTCATAACTTCATTAGATAGTCTACGAAGATAGATCATTGAATAGCACTCGAAAATTAGAAAGGATTGACCACAATTCAATATTTGCAAAATCCCAAAATCTTGTTCTCTACTACCAAAGTTATTGAATTGAATTAGCACTCTTTGTACAGCAAGAAGTTTCTTATAGCAATAAATCTCCACAAGCAAATGCAGAGCCAATGCAACACTTCGTAGATATATGGGAAAGTCTATGAAGATAGATTTTTGGTACAACGAACCTTGTAAGGGGAACTAATAATAACCACCAAATGGTGAAATTCCAATTAAATAGAGAGGCTCTAAATTTTTATATGCATTCAAACCAACAGAGACACTTTTAATATCAGAACTCAAAGAAAAACTGATAAATATAGTTGGGTATGGGATATTTGGAGGCCAAATGTAAATAGTTGGAAAATCATTTCATTTTGAATATCCACTTTTAATATTAGAACTCTACCCAATATCCAATATCCGTCATTGAGCGAGCATTAGGTATTAGTTTGTCAGAAAATGCATGGAAAGAACATAGTAAGAGAGAGTACCTTTGCAGGAAATGACTTGACCCTGAGCAGCATGAAAGAGATCGAAACCACATAGGACAAACACAAGACCAGACGATGAGATACTTTCAGCTAGCAAGGTATAATCAATCCTAGATTATGACAAGGGAAAAATGAAATTTTGATGTTCAAATCACCGCTAGTGTTAGAATCTAGGACTAATCAATCTTATAGAATACAGTAGTGCCCTCATTTTGATTTGTAGCATGGGTAGTCACCTACACCAACACAACAAAATCAAAAGCTAAAAGTGAAAGAAGCCCATAAGAATCGCAATCAACATGAAGATGGATCTTAGATGCACCTGCACCTCCCGTATGAGAGAGACTAATTTCGTCACCAATAAGCCTCCCGCTATCTCCTATAAACATCACTCTGTGATCTATGAGATAGCATTTTCCCCTCCATAGGGACTTTGTTGAACTTTTCAAATAGTCCTGACCAAGCAATAGTTCCGTGGAATCGTTCACCTTGTCACACCCCGCCATAGCCATAAAAAACTTCCTGTGAAGAACAGACAATGCATTACTTCGACGAAGGGACAAAATCATACAACTTTAAACTAAAAAAATTGAAAGTAGAATTTAAAGGATGGAAGCATCGAACCAAGCGAAGCAAACACTGATGAATAAGCTTAAAATTCAAATGACATATCCATAGTTAAAACCTCACCTAGTACAAAACTAGGTAGAAGCTTTTATGCAGCACTGTTTGAAGCGGTGATCTTTTTATAGGGTGATTGAAGGAGCAAGTTTGGTATTGAATTTGAATTTGGGATGAACATTGATTGGAGGGAAAACCTTCATTTCCCTCAAATCTTCAATTCCAAAGGACATGGTACGAAAGCTCGATCATCCCCAAAGATCGTACAATCTTATTCGAAGATTTTTGGAGAGCATCTGGTATAACCTAAAGCGGAAAAGAAGCCGAAAATTGTGACAGTGAGGGGAAAGCTGATAAAAAGTTGAAAATTCTTCTTGGTTTTATGTACTTTTTTTGTTTTTTAAGGAACAGTCCGTTCCATCCATTCCATTAATTCAAACAATTTTATTCACTATTTGAAATGTTTGAGATAGAGAGTTACTAAAAACTAAAAACATCAATATCAATATACTTGTAGTTTTTCTCTCGTCATGAGAGTTCTCTCTCTCCCGAGTGAGAGTCTTCGAGAGAATTCGAAGTGAGTCTTTTTCTCTGCCATTGGGGTAGGCTCGATAGTTGGTTTCTGAAAGTGAGTGTGAGTGTGTTCTGTGTGTATGAATTTCTTCATTAGATTTGTGGTGGTTTGGGGGAATGGAGGTAGGGCAAAGGAGTCAAAGGAAGGGGAAGGTGGTGGGTCTAGATTTGGGTGGTGGTACGAAGGATGAGGGATCTGGTGGCGCGTTGGCAGTGAAATTGTTAACAGTGAAAACACTAAATAAGAAGTCAATTATTGAGACGATTAAGAAGAGCCAGGGTTTAGAGGAAACAGGCTTTGAGGCAGCGAAGATCGAACGGTATCCGTATATGTGCTGATTTGATAGAATTGATGATCATATTAGAGTCTTGAAAGGGTCTAGAATCAATTAATGAACGTCCAATCATGGGAAGACTATATGGTGCTACGGGAGGCTAACTTTCAGTTTTGCCCTTTTTGGATCCAATTTCAATTTTATGGTCTGCCTTTTGAAGCGTTGAAAAGGAGTAATGCTCTGAGGCTTGGGCAAGCTGTTGGTAATGTTGTTAAGATTGAGAATCCAAAGTTGCGTGGAAGATTTAATCGCTATTATATTAGGGTCAGGGTGCTGATTGATCTCGAAGAACCATTAACTCCAAGGATTTGGGTACCACGACCAGGAACGGAAATGGTATGGGTTCACATCAGGTATGAAAGACTACCAGATTTCCGTTTTAAGTGTGGTGAGATAGGCCATGAAGTACGGAATTGCCCTAAGAAGAGTCGTGATGTTAATGAGGAAGATGTGCAATCTAAATTTGGAAAATGGCTGAATACTAATTCAGTTAAAATGGAAGAAGAATTACTGGAGGTATGTCAACAAGGGTGGTCTGTTACATATTATATTTTTAAGCTTTTTTCATGAAATTTATTTGATTTTAGTGTAATAAAACAACCTTAGAAAACTTAAATCAATTAAAATTTTAAAATTATTTAAAATTATTTTTCATAGCTTTTTAGCTCACTGTGCAGTATTTTTTTAAAAATTATAATTAAATATAGAAAAATTATTTCTAAGTGGTTCATTATCTAAAAATCGTGCTCATATTGAATTTTTAGGAAAAAATCAAAAACTAAGAAATGAACGCACCAACTCGTATAGTTTATTATATACATATTACTATTTATTTTCGCATCCCTGTTTCTGTCCGGAAACTGAACCTAAACTTTGAAAATTTATTTCTCTTAATATACAGAGCCATTTGGTGCATACTTAGCATCATTTGGAAATATTTTCTTGTCTACTTTCTAACCATATTTTTTTTGTATATTTATTCTACTCCTACTAGTCAGAAAATCAATATATGTCATCAGAGGTCAAAAATAATGTCTACTGGAGAAATTTTGGCAAAATAGGAATAACTACCATTATATAGCTCCAAATACAACCAAACCGGTGTATTTTGTTTCTAAGACATAGATCTATTTATACATATAGACCAATAAATTTTTGGAGATATGTACGAATTTATACAGTAACTAAAAGCAAACAGTATATAAACAGAACATTAACAGTTTTCAGTAAGGTTCCATCACAATCATTTCTCATGCTCCACATGCTTCACTTTATCATGATTTGGCCTTAACATTAGTTAACTATGGGGTGAGATTGGGAAAATCTCAGTAGTCAACTTGCACATGTCATCATGTCATCACAAAAACATTTGAAAACATAACATACTTTCATTAAATCATCAAAACTTTCATGTTGTCTAATGAAATTTCGGCAGTATAACAGCTTAGTAAATGAGCATCTCGAGACTTACCTTTTAATATAAAACAGCCACCAATCATAGAAAAGCATTCATAATAACAACATGACATCATTTATAAATCATTATAACATATAAAACATTCATATGTAATAACATTAAGTAAGGATAAGAGACTACATTAAAGCTTTACTAACTTTTATTTGAACCTTTCTTTTACCTAACTTTAGATCACTTCCTTAACTTGATTGAAGTCTAAAGCATCATTAAACCTTACTTAATAATTTAATATCATCATATAAATCTAACTCAACCATAAACTATAAACTCTTCTCTCAAAATCATATATTGATCCAAATAGAGGAATAAGAGGGAGCAAGAAAATAACTTAAATTTTAACTAATCTTTAAACTAAATAAATAAAGAAAAAATCTAAAAAAAATCTAAAGTAGGAGCTTACCTCATAAGACCCCTACTTGCCTTCCCTTCCTTCCTTCTTCCTTGTTTCTCCTTTTTCTTTCTTTTTCTCCTTTTTTTATTCTTTCTCTTCTCCCACGGCTCCCTCTCTCCTTCTTTTTCTTCTTTCACACTCCCTCTTCTCTCACTTGCGTGTGTGTTTGTGAGAAAATGGGAAAATGGAGGGGGTATTTATAGGGAAGTCTGAGAATTGTAGACTATCAGATCGAGATTTAATCTGGGGGCTTACAATTATTCTCACATTTAATATACCAATTACCCATTATACCCCTAGATATTTTTGGGCATGTGAGAGAGTTTGGAAGGGTAAAACTGTCCAATTTTTCCCTCCTTACTTTATGTCAAATCAAGAAAAGCAGATAGTGTATTTTTTAATTTTGCAGATAAATTTAGCTATGTTTTGAGTACTTTTTGAACCAGATTTTCTATTATACTCAGTATTCTTCTTATTTACTTTATCTAGGGGACCCATTATCTTTTTCTTTTACTTTTTCATGTAAGGTCCACCTATCTTACTTATTTTTTACTATTTATCTCCTCCGGTATTTACTATTTATGTGGGACCCCCGTTTTTTACTGGATTTATACTTTTTTTCCTCTTAGGGCCCATATAACCAGTATTATTTATACTTTTAACTTGCACCGGAGTATTTAAAATATTATTTTTCTTGTCTTATTGTAAATAATAATTTTACCCTTTTTAAGTCCTTTTTTATATTTCAGAATATTTTGGGTCTTAAACTAATTTAATTAAATATCCAGACTTCTCTAATCATCATAAATTAATCTAGAACAATTTAATATCATTTGTAATATTATCTGGTCATAATATTCAAACATGAAAAATGAGAATGTTACATGGCCTGAGTCTAGTAACTTTTCAACTAGAAGAGAGAATGATAGTGGTAAGGGCTTAAGGAATGAGGCAGTTGCTCCTGGACCTTACAGTGGATTAAAGAATCCTATTATGACAAAGAATAATGATTGGAGGAGGACAACTGGTAAGGTGATTGTTAATGCTTCTTTATTTTCATTTGATAAAAAAAGGATAGGGGAATCAAATGTTAGTAAATTCGAAATAGAGAGGGATATTGGATTAGATAAACAAAGTGAGGCCTATTCTAGTCATTGTGTTAAGGATGGGCTGCATGAAAAGAATAGGACTGGGTTCAAGAATTTTTTTCATAGTTTAGAGGATGAAGCTTATGAGATAAAAGTGGGTTTAATTACCAGAGAAACACGTCAAAAGACAAATTATCTTGTGGAAATGCCATGTGAGGATGAAGAATACTCGAAAGCTCTAGTTCCTTATAAAGGGTTTTCATTCATCTCAAGCATTACATAGGGCATTGATAAAATTTGTCTCAAGAGGAAAGCTGATGAAATGGAAAATTTAGAAGTGGTCAAGAGAAGACATGTGGTTGAGGATAAGGAAAATAGTAATGCAAGAAAATCTTAGGGATTAAAGGGGAGTACAAAGCAATAGAAAAGCATGCAGAAGATGAAGCAATTTCTGCAGAAAAGAAGAGGAATATTGATGCCCATTTAGAATGAGGATCCCAATGGGGACTATATGGATTTTCCAGAGGGTTGGTTTGTGTTTCAAGGTAGAAAGGGTGAGGTTCAATCTTTTTCTTCTCATGTTAACGTCGGTGGCTGTAATGGATCAGCCACCAAAGCGCTATGAAAATCCTTTTTTGGAACTATCAAGGCTTGGGGGTGGCCTGACAGTTAAGAATCTTAAAGAAGAATGTAGTAATACTAAACCTCTAATGGTTTTTTTTTTATGGAAACAAAGCAAAAAAAATAAAGTAGTAAGTAGAACAAGAAGGAGGTGTGGTTTTGATGAAGAGTGGATGGTAAAACCAGAGGGTTTGAGTGGTGGTTTGGCTATGTGGTGGAAGTCAGAGCTTGTTGTGAATATTCTAGACTCTTCCAAGAATATTATACATACAAGAAGGAGTACTAATGCTGTAGAAGTGCCTGACTATATTACATTTGTATATAGTCCTCCAAAAGAAATTGAGAGGAAGAAGATATGGGATATTATTTCTGGTATGACGAGGGGAATAGAGGAATCTTGGCTTTGTTTGTTGGACTTTAATGATCTTTGTTCACAAGCTGAGAAGTGGGGAGGAAAGCCTAGAGCAGTAAGGTAGATCCTGAATTTTCAGAAGTTTATTTCAGATTGTATGCTGCATGATTTGGGATTCAAGGGTCTAAAATTTATCTGGTGTAATAATCAATTAGGAACTCATCAGGTGAAAGAAAGAATTGATCATGCACTAGGCAATTTAGCCCTTAGGGAATGTTTTCTAAAGTTGCAAATATTGCATGTAAGTCCTATGGCCTCTGATCATTATTTACTACTTATGGATTTATGTTGTCGTGGAGAAAAGACAACTTATTCATTCAAATTTGAGTTTATGTGACTTCAACATGTTGATTTCTGAATGTGGTACGAAGAGGTTAGGCATGTGTAGGTGCTTAATGGACAAGAGAATTTCTAAATTTATTGGCAGATTAGAAGTGTGTAGAGAAGTGTTAATTAAGTGGAGTAGGAAGGAGTTCCCAAATAACAAGAAATTAGTTGAATCTCTAAAATTTCAATTATCTGATTGTCAGGAAGGGGAACTCACAAAGGATAAGGTGATCAGTGCTGAAAGTGTTAAGGCTGAAATTGAAAAGGTGCTTGATAGGGAGGAAACTTATTGGTGGCAATGATCTAGAGTGATTTAGCTTAAAGATGGTGATCGTAATTCTCATTTCTTCCACCTATCTACGGTTAAAAGAAGACATAGGAATAGTGTTTTGAGAATTAAGAGGGATGATGGGGTTTGGTTACAGGAAGGAAATGAGATAGCAGCTTCAGCTACAGAGTTTTATAAAAAAATTGTTCACAACTTTAGGAAGCAGATCTTTTGATGAAGTTTTGTAATAGGTTGATGCTAGAGTTGATGATTAGATGAATGAGTCTGTTATTAGACCAGTTTCTATTGAAGAAATTCATGAAGTAGTTTTTCAATTGGGGGGTACAAAAGCCCTAAGCCTAAATGGATTTCATGGCAAATTTTATCAAGCATCCTGGATAACAGTAGCAGACATTGTGACAGCAATGGTGCAAGAAATTTTTTAGGGTAATTCTAATCTTTAGGTATTGAATTTGACTAATATTACTTTCATTCCTAGAATTGATAAACTTGAAAATATTAGGCATTATAGGCCAATAGGTTTATGCAATTTCTCATATAAGATCATATCTAAAATTCTAGCAAATAGTCTTAAGCCTTTCTTGGATTGATGTATTTCTGTCAATCAAGGTGCATTTATACCTAGCAAACAAATTCAGGATAATATCCTTGTTGCGCATGAGATGTTTCGGGTCTATTTGATTTGTGTTTCCAGAACAGTTTTTTTGTTTTTGAAAACAGAAAAATAAAAAAACTTGTTTGATAAACTTGTTTTTTATAAACTGTTATAGAAAACAGAAAAATAAAAGAACAGAAAACTCAAAACATGTTTAAGGTGTTCTGCAGTTTTTATTCTAGAAAACACAAGAAAATGTGGAAAATATCCACCTTATTAATTACAAAGTTATAAATTTTGAATAATTCATTCAACACTTATTAGTTATGATTTTGAAAACAATTATTCAAACAGATTTTTTTATTTTCTTGTTCTCAAAACTTATTCTGGAAAATAGTTTTCCAAAACTGTTTTAAGAATAATAAAATAGAAAATACTACCAAACAGGCCCTTCATTATTTGAAAAGGAAAATGTGTGGCAAGAAGTATGAATTTACTTTAAAAATGGACATGAGTAAGGCTTATGATAGGGTAGAAAAAGATTTTCTTAGGGATGTGTTGCTGAAATTTGGTTTTCATGATAAATGGGTAAATTTAGTGATGAGATGTGTTAAAACTATCTAGTTTAATATCTGTATTTCTAGTAGGAAAATAGCTTCTATAAAACCATCTAGAGATTTGAGACAAGATGACCCATTATCTCCATATCTTTTTATTCTTGTGGTTGAAGTATTATCATGTATGATTAATAAGTTTGACATGATGGGTAAGATTGAAGTTATTAAACTGGCCAGGAATTGTCCCATTTTAACACTTTTTTTTTTTGCAGATGATGCTTTGTTCTTTATGAAGTTGAAGGGAATAATTGTAGAATTTTATCTGACATTTCAAGAATGTATTGTGAGGCTTCGGGTTAGCAAGCTAATTTTGAAAAATCTGGATTATTTTTCTCAAAAAAACACTCCTAAAGAGGTTGGAGATGAGGTTAGTCAAATTATGGGTATTTGTTGTATGGATGACCCAGGTATATATTTGGGTATTCTTAGCATATGGGGGAAAACAAAGAGTCAAACTCTTGCTTATGTTAGAGAATGTGTGAGTGAAAACGTTCAGAATTGGAGTAAAAATTTACTATCCCATGCTAGTAGAGAAATCATGATAAAAGCTGTTATTAATGCCATTCCCATATACCTTATGAATTGTTGTAAGTTTCCTGCTAAGACTTGTAAGGAACTTGATAGCCTCATCTTTAACTTTTGGTGGGACGGGGGTGGTGTTGGTGGGAGAATTCACTGGAATGCTTGGGACATGTTAACTGCTTCAAAGAAAGAGGGTGGAATGGGCTTTTTTAATTTTGTGGTAATGAATGAGGCTCTTTTACCCAAGATGGCTTGGAGAATATTGCAAAAACCTAACGATTTGTCGGTTTGGGTACTAAAGGAGATTTATTTTCTTGATTTTTTTTTCTTGAAGCTGTCAAGGGTCATCATGCATCTTGGGCCTGGGCTAATATTTTAGATGGTAGAAAGGCCATTGAAAATGACTTGTGTTGGTGTATTGGGAATGGTAGATCTGTTTGGATATGGGGGGATGAATGGATTCTAGATTTAATTGGTTTTAAACTTCTTGTTGTGAACCTGGATGAGGAGGAGGAGGATAGAAGATTGTTTGATTTGATTGAAAATGGGATGTGGAATTTAGTTCAATTACTGGGTAGAGTTGATGAGGATATTGTGAATAAAATCAAGCGTATACATGTGTATGAAATGGTAGATGATGATGTTTTGAGATGGGTTCATGCGAAAAATGGGATATATACTGTTAGGAAAGGGTATATGACTGCTAAAAGTGCTAGAAAGTCTTGTAATATGAGAGCAAGTTCATCCTTTGAATTAAAGGCAGAGGTGTGGAAGGTAGTGTGGAATCTAAGAGTACTACCTAAAATTAAACATTTCATTTGGAGATGTTTGTCTAATGTGTTAGCTACTAAAGTGGCCTTAGTCAAAAGGAGATGTGGTTCTGATTTGATGTGTTCTATATGTGGTAATGAACCTGAAACTATAGAGCATTTGTTTTTTCTATGTCCATGGGTCAGATGTGTTTGGTTTGGCTCACCATTCTGTTTAAAGTTTGATCATGTAAATATTTCAAGTTTTGGGCACTAGTTTATGAAGTTACTGATTGATGATGATCTTCTAGATGATTATGATGTGGCTTTTATATGTTGGTTGTTGTGGTATATTTGGAAGGCTGGGAATGATTATGTTTTCAACCATTTATTGTCTAACCCTTCTCGAGTTATTGATGTTGCAGTAAATGGCTTGGATGAGTTTTAGGTAGCTAATGGATTGAAGAGAGTGACTAAAGTTGAGATAAATAATGGTGATAATGATATTTGTTGGCAGGTTCTGCATCATGGTGAGTTAAAAGTTAATTGTGATGCCTCTTATTTTGATTGTAATTCTGTTGTAGGAATAGGAGTGGTTTGCAGGAATGAGTTTGGTGAATTCCTCTGGGCATTTAGGGACCATGGATAGCTAGTTTAGCTTCCATGGCAGAGGCCTTAGCATTGAGGAGGGCGCTTCTTTTAATTTTGGAGGCTACCACTAGAAGAGTTATAGTGGCAGAAGATTGTGCAGAGCTCATTTCATGTATTAGTGAGAATAGCTCTTCTCTTTGTGAGTGGAAATGTAGTGGTTTTATGCATCAAATTTTGGGCTTGAAAGCATCTTTAGCTAGAGTCTCTTTTTCTTTTATATCCAGGCGGGGAAATTATGCAGCTGATTGGTTGGTTGGTTCTGTTGTTAAGAAGGTGGGCTCGGTTGGGTGGGTGGCAATACCATCACCTTCTTTTGCTACTATTCTAGCTAGAGATGCTGAGAGTATTAAGGTTTTTGCAACTTCTTGTTTGAGGAGGGATGATAGGGAGGGTATAGGTTAGTCTTATATTGAGTTTTCAAAATGATTATTATATTTTTTTTGGCCGTATTTTATTTTTGATGGACTAGTCCGTGTATGGTTTGGTTTGGTGGTTTTTAATAAAATTAATTCTGTTTGGCCAAAAAAAATAGAGAATTACGAAGACAATTTTTTAAACAACTTTTTAAACCATTCATTCCATTAATTTATAATTGTTTCGAGGCAGGCTTTTAATTATGTTTAAATGTTTGAAAAAGAGATTTATGAAGAAAATTTAAATATTTATTGTTCCATTTATATAAATTCGTAGCATTAGTTATGTCTAATTCAATTTAACATACTGAATATTAGATAAACATATTATCTAATAATTAATTTAATAAACTTTAGTAGATGGAAAATATAAATATTCGTTATTTGATTTAGATATGATACAATATTCTTTAATTTTATTCAATCTAAATTGAACTACATTGAATTGACCTATTCAATCTAAATTGAATTAATAAATTGGTAAATAAATCATGTTCTATTCTATTATAAAGACTTAATTATCTGATAATCAATTATTAGACAACTGAAATTAATTACTAAATTGAAATTAATTATTAAATAATTGAAATTTCACAATAATATTTAAGATACACATGGCATGGGACCCACAAAAAAACTTCCCCCCAACCCAAAGGAGCCAAACGTCTGATAAATCTTGCACATTACAAAAATTATAAAAGGAAATAAAATACCCCAACAAAAAATTAGCATCACCTTATCCCTCAACTTGTACACATGGCATCGAAGAAAAATCCTGTACAGTAACGGCTTATTTTCCCTTTAAAACTAGATAATAAATTTGAAAAATGAGTTATAATAAAAAATTGGAAAAATGTGCTTGTGTACCCTTTTTTTTATTTGGATGGCAGTTATTTTATTTTTAATATTATTGACTTAGGTCAGATTTTAATATGGTCAAATTTTAAATGAGGGATATTTTTTGAATATACTAATTCTTTCATTTATAAAATTGGAACTTGTTTAGTAGATATTAAAAGTCTTTTATTTCACTTAATAATTGTTGTTTGTTAGTTGTTATTGAAAGTAAGATAGTTTTAATTGAAAAATATTGACACAGGTGTGGTTGACAACAAAGAAAATTCTTTGGAACTAAATAAAATTATAAAACTAATACTATAAAATATACTTCCTTTAGTTCTTAATATAATATCTTCTTAATTGAATCACATGGATTAAGTATGAATGTTAAAATCAATTAACTACATTAATTTTTTTAAAAAATAAAAATATTTTTTTTAAAATTATCTTTATTTAATCTCTTTTTCTCTTTATCTTAAATAAATTAAATAAAGTCATCTCTTAAAAATGTGTAATAAATATTATTTCATATTTTAAAAATAGTGTTATATTTAAAATCGAGATAAAATGTTCTATATTTAGGGTTTAGAGAGTAACTCATTTTTTCCGTCCTTGTCAAAACCATCTGATTAAATGATGCAGGATCTATATATATATATATATATATATATATAATTTAAAATAAGCAATATTATGTTAGGAAATAAATAATATATATTCTTCGTATAGACATATACCTAGTTTGACTGTTTGAGATCAAATTAATATATTAAATTCAAAATTACGATGAATTAAAAAAAATAAGATTTAAAACAAAATGAAAAAATAGAATATATTTTTATTTATATATTTAATTTAATATGAAATACGTTATATAAGCAATAGCCACTAAGTTAAATATATTTTGTTAAACTAATTGCGATCATAATTTTTTAAAAATTATACTAGCGCATTATATTTTTCTTTTTGAAGGAAATGTTTTATCGCAGAGACCGTGTCTGGCCTTCCTGATCCCGGACTTCACCTGTGTCTATACCATGAATCGACAGCAAACCACCCTGACTTTAGATGCGCGCCACGTATCTTCCCGTTTTCTTTGCCTCCTCTTCATAAACTCCCCCCTAATCCTCCACTCCTTCGGCATCGCTGAATTCCCACTCACACGAGAGAAAGGATGCTAAATAGAGCTACCCGCTTGGTCTTTCTTCTTGTTCTGTGCCATGGATTGGCAATGGGAACGGGGTTCGTCGAAGATGAAGATTGGAGACGCGAGAAGCAAGAGAGTCAATCACCAGTAGAGTGGAGAACCAACGAGCAGAGTCCATCACCAGCAGAGTTTGATGACCGCTTCATCTTGCGACAATCGAAACAAGTGATCAAAACTGAGGCAGGGGAAATGCTTGTCACGAAAAGCTATGGTGGAAGGATTGTGGACAGGCCTATGCACATTGGCTTCATCACTATGGAACCTAAGTCCCTTTTCATTCCTCAGTACCTCGACTCTAGCTTGATCATTTTCATCCGTAGAGGTATTAGAATCTCTCTTTCTCCCTTTCGCGTTTCTGGTTGTCAGTTTCAGTTTAAGATACTGTCAATTAATTGCAGGGGAGGCAAAGTTGGGATTCATCTACAAAGATAAACTGGCAGAGAGGCGTTTGAAGACTGGGGATCTGTATACAATCTCAGCTGGTTCTGCATTCTACTTGGTGAACACAGGACAATATCAGAGACTATATATTATCTGTAGCATCGACCCCTCTGAGAGCTTGGGATTAGGTGTTTTCCAGGTACACGCATCGCATTAATATCCATTTCTTAATGATCTACTGATATTGCAATCCCATTATTTTCATTTCCTTGGAAGACTAATTTTCCTAGCTAAATTCTCGATTTCTTGGGCTCTATGTAGTCCTTCTACATCGGAGGAGGAGCCTACCCATCCTCAATTCTTTCTGGGTTTGAGCCTGAAGTCCTTAAAGCTGCTTTAAACGTAAGCTCGAAGTTTCACTGTACGACAGCAACTAAGAAAACAAAATTGTTTAACTCTACAACAGCAGCTAAGAAAAAACCCATCTTCCATCATAGGCACGGAACACCTGACGGTTTTGTTTATCACACAGGCATCAGGCGTTGAGCTAAGGAAAATCCTCACAGGGCAACAAGAAGGGCCAATCGTGTTTGTGGATGATTCACACGCCCCAAGCCTATGGACCAAGTTCCTTCAACTCAAAGAGCAAGACAGGCTGCAATACCTCAAGAAAACGGTGGACGACCAAGCAGAATCCGATGATGATGAAGAAAAGGAGGAGGAAGAGCGAAAAGTCTGGTCATGGAGGAAGCTCTTGAAATTTGTTTTTGGACATGAGAACAAGAAAACAGACAAGAGAGATATCGCTGAATCTCCTGACTCTTATAACCTCTACGACAGAAAACCCGATTTCAGAAACAGCTTTGGTTGGAGCGTTGCTTTGGACGGCTACAGTTATTCCCCACTCAGACGCTCCGGCATCGGCGTTTATCTCGTCAATCTCACTGCCGTAAGCATACAAACTCAATTTTGACCCTCTGGACTTGGATTTCGAAGCAATGTGTGTGAGACTTGAACTGTGTATTCCACAATTTGCGTGTGTGTGTGTGTTTTTTTTTAAATCTAAAATTCCCTGAAATGTTTCTATTCTTTCATTCCTATACAGGGATCCATGATGGCACCGCATGTGAATCCAAGGGCAGCAGAATACGGCATCATATTGGGCGGCACCGGATGGATTCAAGTCGTGTTTCCAAACGGAACAGCAGCGATGAACACAAAAGTCAAAGAAGGGGATGTGTTCTTCGTACCGAGATACTTCCCATTTTGTCAAATCGCGTCGAGATCGGGATCGTTAGTGTTATTCGGGTTCACGACATCCGCGAGGAAGAACAGGCCACAGTTTCTGGCGGGAGGGACGTCGCTTTTCCACACCTTGATGGGGCCTGAGCTCGCAGCATCCTTCGGTGTAAGCGAGGACACCATTCGGCGCTTAGTGGGTGCTCAGCCACAGTCTGTAATACTGCCAGCTGCACGCGCTCCACCAGAAGAAGTAGACGTAAGACTCAGAGAAGAGGAGGAGGAAAGAGAGAGACGAGAGGGCGATGCTGCCTCGAATTAGGAGTTGTGATTAGATTAAAAAAATTAGGATTAGAGGGATGGATCAGCAAGAATAATAACAATTTAGCTGCCTTGAAGCTACTTCGTTTTCCTTCCTTTGTTTAGATTTAGACTAGAGTTGTTTTTTTTTTATTTTCATTTGTTCGTGAATAAAATTCCCATCTCCGTTCGTTGCTCATCATGCTTCTCATTTTCTTTCTTTCTGTACTATTTAAATCATTGCCTAAAATGACCCAAGGGGGGTTTAATTCGCTTGCTCAAAGATTAAGCCATTCAGTATAAACTAAAAGTCTTTTATTCTGTGTGTTTTTTTTTTTAATTCAAAGAGCTATTAGCATTGGTTTGTTCTTATATTAAAATTAAATAATTCTAGGCACTGGTAAATTTGAGGATCCAAGAGAGTATCTTGGTAGAGAAGAAATTGTGGTGTATGTGGAACCATATCTAAAAACACTCTCGTAGATTGCCTTGATTGTCTTGTCTGTCCCACACTATTTTAGTCTCTATCCAAAAAAACACTTGGACACAATGAAGAGAAGAAACCAAAATATTTCGAACATTTTGCATCCATTTGGCTATTGATTTTCATGAAGGTCTGCAAACTCCTACAGTGACGAAAGGGGCGATTGAACATACTAATAGCATGCTATGTTTGAATATTGAGAATATTATCAAACACTCGACGAATTTGGAGCATGGGATTTCGAAGAATTAAGTTTGAAGTGAATAATGATAGTCATGTCTTTCTGCTACTCAAAGATCCTCACCCAAGCTCCACGAGATCCTCCTGTACTTATAGAGCTATAAGAAGGCTGCTCGAACAGCACTGGCTTGTGCATATTTATCATGAGGCTAACATATGTGCACACTACCCTTGCCTCAATCTCACCAATATATTTCCTGTGAGATAGCTTGTCATCTTTAAGAACTATAGGTTGTCTCAATCTCACCAACATATCTCAGAACCTGCATACAAGCATCAGAAGTCTAGCTCAAATCTCGTTCTGCCTTTGCTCAGTCATACTTTTAGCTTCATAACAATGTAATTTGTGTTCTCCTCCTTTTCAATAATCCACTATCTTCTAATTTTTTTATACTGAAGAATTTTGTTGATCATAACTTTTTTATTTTGCACGTCATTTTTTAGTTAGTCAAGTAAATAATTCTTACTATAATTCCAGGACTTATGAAAAGCCAGAAATTCTTGCAAGAATCCTACTGTTCTTTGTCTCTTAATAATTCTTACTATAAACTTTTTTTTTTCCAATTTCACTCCTTCAACTTGGAGTGAAAGATGAAAGCTTTTGGGGAAGAACACCATTTTTGCCCCAATGATTCTGCATGGAGGTTGAAATAATCAAAGCTTGAAGCACACTACCTCAAATCTGAATGGTGTTCTCTCACTATGTGCTTGTGACTCCTCATAGAAATGAGAATTGGTGATGGCTTGATTGAATATTAGGTAAGGAGTACACATTGACATCAGCAAATAGGACTATTTAGGGCCCGTTTGGTTCTTCATTTTGTAAAATTAAGTGAAGATAAATAAAGTTTATAAAAATAAAGTTTAGATAAAGTAAGTTTGTTGGAAGTTGTTATGTTTGGATATTCTTTTTGTAAAAGTAAGTTTGACAAAAAATCTGTTTGGATGATAGGGGTTAAAAGTACTTTTAGATGTATAATATAGAGTAAATTTGTTTCTTCTTTTTCAAAACCCACGTTTTGTTAAAGGAAAAGTAATTTTTTCCCTCTTTTTCCAAAATCAAAGTTTAACTCACTTTTCATTTTTCAAAAAGTCAGTTTGTATTTCATCTGTGTTTGGCCAAAGACATTTTTTAGAAAACTATGATTGAAAACCATGGTTATGTTTACAAAACAATGAACCAAACATGCACTAAATGCCTGTTTGGTTCCATGTTTATAAAACGTAATCATGGTTTTCAACCATAGTTTTTTAAAAGATGTATTTGGTCAGACACAGGTAAAACACTAACTGACTTTTTGAAAAATAAAAAGTGGGTTAAACGGTGATTTTGAAAAATGAGGGAAAAAATTACTTTTCCTTTAACAAAACGTGGGTTTTGGAAAAGGAGAAATAAATTTACTCTATATTATATATCTAAAAGTACTTTTAACCCCTATCATCCAAACAGATTTTTTATCAAACTTACTTTTACAAAAAGAAAATCTAAACATAACTATTTCCAATAAACTTACTTTAACTAAACTTTATTTTTATAAACTTCATTTATCTTAACTTACTTTTACAAAATAAAAAATCAAAGGCGCCCCTTAATAAATGTAATAGACCTGACTGAGGGTAATGTTCGTAAAGATTTTACGTTCATAAGATGTTGAGGAGCTAGCAATCTTGCGTTTCAAAAAATGACCTTCACTATGTTCACTTTAGGCACGTGCCTGGCTGTATTATGTTCACTTTACTTACCCTCCATCACCTACTCAACACGTGCAAGTGCGACCCACGTGTCTTTGACAAGACTCTCCGAACTGGTTCTCGGTGCTTTTCTCAGGGTGAGAGATCGCGGCACCACCGAGCCATCGTAGATCAGTCATGGGAAATCACAGGACTCCCTTTCTTCTTCTTCTCATTCTTCTCCTCAATCTAGCTTTTCTCGCTCAGTCCGAGGTTATATCGTTAACCGCTGACACGTTCTCTGATAAGGTATCTACCCTCGACGTAAAACCATCGCTCAATTTTTCTCGCCCGTTGTTGTCAAATTTGATTGAATGAAAATCCTCTTTTATTTTTTTATTTTTTACCGAAATATTGCTTAGTTCAGCAATAATTGCTGTCTATTGTTTATCATAGATTGAAATTCAGGGACATGTGCTATTTATTTATTTGTGGCAATCATATGGAAACATTTCTTTACCCTAAATTATTCGAATCGATGCTCTCGCCGCCGATGGATGTTTGCCTCTGCAAATGCAGACTGGGATGGGAAAAGCTGTAAAATAAAGCTATGCATACTTGAGGATATTAGTGAAACTGTTATTGAATTGCATCTCCCGTTAGTGTTATGGTCTCATTTTTCAATTAACTTTGTTTTGCGTTTGACTCTTTTGTTTAGATCAAGGAGCAACACACTGCATGGTTTGTGAAATTCTGCGTTCCCTGGTGCAAGCATTGGTAATATGTTTTTTTTTTTCGGTTCTACTCTTCAATAAGCTTGACCGGATTTTCAACTGCTTCCTAATCTGTATTGATAACACTTACTGTCAGTAAGAATCTGGGATCATTGTGGGATGATTTGGGTAAAGCGATGGAAGGAGAAGATGAAATAGAGATCGGAGAAGTAGATTGCAGCATAAACAAGCCAGTGTGTGGCAAAGTTGATATTCATTCATATCCTACCTTTAAGATCTTTTATGGTGGAGAAGAAGTTGCCAAATACCACGGTAATTGAGATCTTTCCACTCTGCCAAAGATGTGTTTCATAGATTCCACTTGATTCTCACTATTAGTGTTCATCAATTTGATCCTTGTGCTTCAAACCTGTGATTAAATGAAGATGGTCGGATGAGTTTGATTGTAGTCAGAGTTATTGTCACATTACAATTTTCCATTTTAGAGTCGGTCTATTACTGAGGATCATGAATAATATTAAAATTCAGAACTTATTCCGGGTAAAATTTTGTTATTGACTTTGAAAATTAATCGAGTCTTGGGTAGTTGATGGGAGGGATGGTAGCATCAAGTTTGGTCCTAGACTTGAGTTTTGTGTTATTCATTTTGTATGAAACTGTCAACCTGAAAATCTATGTAATTTCACTTTCATATTTGGTTTATGCTTTCTTGAGTTTTACACTTCTATTTTGATTTGGTTGTGGGGTACTCATAATAGTTACTTTACACTTCTATTTTGATTTGGTTGTGGGGTACTCATAATAGTTACTTCCTCTCTTCCTCCTCCCCTCTCATTTTATATTGATTTTTGCATGTTGTGTAATGCTCAGGTCCAAGGGATGTTGAATCGTTAAAAACGTTTGTTTTGGAAGAAGCTGAGAAGGCTGCAGCAAAAGCTCAACTTGACAGTGATAAAGAATTGTAATAATTTTCTAGGTATACTCCAAATCTCACCCCGCTGCTGGTTTTTCTTTCTCTTCTGAGTCGTTCTAGTTGTACTACAAAGAAAACTTACTAAATCTTAAGGGGTTTGGTGATGTAGGTCACTGTTTGTCAACCATCTTTCTTTTGTTTTGCTTCTGAGTTATGAATATATATTCATATCATAAGTCAACTACGTTTTTATGTGGAGTAGCAATTGATTAAAAATTGCATTTCGTGCAGCCATTAACTGGGATACTGCTGCTACTTGTTCTTTGCTACCATTGCTGGAACTCTCGTATGATTGATTATTTCTGGGTTCAAGCTGAGATAAGTGAAGGCACATTCTGCTCTACTCCGATCGTCATTTGTTTATTCAACTCAGTAGTAGTTATTTGAAAAGATTAGTTTTATATTCTACCACATCTAGTTTGATCAGTTCACAGAGCTGGTAGACTTCTTGTTCAGAGTTTCGATATTGGATATCAATGCTGGCAGCTTGAGATTTAACCTAGAATCATTCTTGAAGTATTAACTTTTCTTTTGTCCATCTCTCATTGAATGCTCGTATTTTTTTACTGGGACTTGAAAATCAAGTGTGCGGTCGATATGTTATCAAAATAAATATATAAATGGCTAATGTATTGAAAAATATTATGGCACCTATTATGTTAATGATAATGATAACGATAACGTCCATCCAGATTTATGTAACGACAGATAATAGTGCCGGCTTGTTAGAAGGTGGCTGAGGAAATTTTTAATTAAAGAAAAAAACCTTGTTTGAGTGTAACTTGTGGTTTTGTTTACCACTAAATCAAACTGTGATATCGGTATGGCATGGTTTCATGTGAGTTGTCTGATTAATTTCCCATGGGCATGTTGGCTGTTTGCAGGATTTTCATGCCTGTGCCTGAATTTCAAAGATTAGCATCCTCCTAGTTTTGTTTGGAAGAAACACTTCTAGTCCTTGTCTTATATTATGTAAAATGCGTAGATCTAGTTTGTTTGAATTGCTACTCATTTATGGTCAACCGTACAGTTCGAGCAGGGTTAAATTATGTCGTGAAACGTATCAACTAGAGTCACTCTTCGTATTTATATGGAAAACCAATGAAATGTTCAATCTATAGTCTTCGTATTCTCTGGCATTTGACGAGGTCACAAGAATTTTCTCATACAGAAGGAAGCAAGGCAATCCTATAAATTTTCGTTTTCCTGATATGTTCAATCTGTAGTCTTCGTAGAACTTGTAAGCCTCATTTGGTAGGAGGGAAAAATGGGAAGGAAAAAGGAAACGGAAAAAAGTGAGGGAAAAGATATTTAGGTGAAGATATTTATTGCTTGGTTGAAAAGCATTGAAGCAATAGGATTCCATTTGGGACTTGGATCTGCAGCTTATCCTGAAGGATGAGTAGGCTGCTCATCTAATGATCTAAGCCGTCCATCTCATCTGATGGTCCGCATCCATTTTCCCATTTAAATACGTGCACTTATGGACCAGGTGAGGGATACGCCATGAATAGTATCAGACCATCACTTAGGCCTCAAAATCCTACGCTAAGCCTGCTCATGTCTAATGCAGTCACCAGGTTCCGTACAAGCATCAATTTGTTTATTTATTTATTGAATTTTCCTTTTGAGACAACTCTTCGTACTCCATTTGTTTTATTGTATGTTCTTGTTAATAGTGGTAATCCATTACTCTGTTCTGTAGAAGAAGAACAGGGGAAAAGAAGGATGATCTTGAAAGCTTATGGTCCTCCTGTAACTTGCTGCGTCAAAGACCCTTTTTCTTTTTTACTTCTTTTGCCAAAGCAAAGACCCTTCATTGATTGGATCTAGGTTGCATATGACCTTTCAGGCAAGTCTTCTTTTTTCCGTGAAATCAAGCGAGTCTTCTTTGAATTGCCATGACGTTATCCTCTCTTATCACGCAATGGACAGTTAGGATAAGATTTTGAAGCTAGATGTTCTGACCCTCAGATGAGAGGCACGGCCTAGATTGGCAGATGAGCAGCCTACCCATCCTCTCAGACGAGCTGATTATCCAAATCTGATTTGATCTCCCTTTCTCAACTATATCAAACGCGTTTGGAGTCCAAATTCTCTTTCTATGTACCTCTCCTTTTTCCATCGCCTATCTATACCAGATCTGGCCTTAGCATAAAGACAAACAAGTCAAAACATTCATAAGAAAGATGAAGGTGAGAAGGAGACAAACAGATCAAGTTAGACGCCTGAGAAGCATGCAGAGGACTAGAATTCCAACAAGGGTGATATATATATTTATATATGTAACATTTCACTAAGAGACTACCATAAAGATGCTTCCTGGATTTCAAAATTATAAACTTCCATTCACTAGATAACTTTTGAGTTGAAAAATCCTTCTAAAGAGGAATGTTACGTAATGCCTGCAAAAAGAAGTAGGACAGTGAGTGAATATGCAAATACAGAAAGAAGGAAACTCGATTAGAGAGAGAGAGGAAACGCGAAAGTAGAGAGCTTGCCTTCACTCTACCTATGTTTGCAGATTGATTGGTTGAGTGATATAAAAGAGAAGAGTGCTTAAGCTTCATGTTTTGCAGGAGGAAGGTTTATTAGGCAGGAGAAAGGATGCCATTGGCAGAGAGCCAGAGCCAGCAGGCAGCATGGTCGTCTCGATGCTAACATGGGCGGAGGCAACGGCACCATCTCCCCTGCATAGCAAACCTCTCATGCTGTGCTATATCCTCCACCATCTCCCTCTTTCACTAAAACCTATCTGCCAAGCCCATCATTTATAGGCCACAATTCTAATCATCACTACTTTTCTATTTATTTTCCTTGTTGATAATGTTGCTGCCAAATAGGAGGACACTCTTCATAAAGTGCTAATCGAATCTAACCACCGAGGTGGATAGCACAGCATTGTTCTTCTTGTGTGGTTGGGATTCATCTGTGAGTCATGAGGTCATTCCTCTTACGTCACCTTCTACCGTAGCTATGCATACGGGAGGCTGCTCTGCCTCTACTATGTTATCTGCATGGTTTCCTTTACTGTTGTCTCATCAGTCATCATCGCAACCAATAATGAGTTTTTCTTTGTAATGATGATTGCAATGGAATGGCGAAACTTATCGGAATAATATAACAAAAGACTAAAAAGTTCGTGTCCGCCTACATTGCACCCGTCAATTTATTCTTTTTCTTTTCTTTTTTGGGCCCCATCATTTTCAAGCACAGTCAAAAGCTTTGCTTTTAGCTTTTTAACTCATGGAGTGTGTTCTCAAATCGACGGAATTTAACATTATATTAAGGCAGTTTAATCACAAAGATCCCTTTTTTTATTACTGTAGTGTTTAATCGCAATTTTTCTAAATTATAAAATAAAAAAATTCCATAGCATTCATTGATTCAGATGATGATGAGCAACTATATTGCAAATTAGTGAATTTGTAAATACCTCTAATATGTTCTTAGAGTTATGAGGTTTGTTCCTGTTGGGTTTTATCCTTGATGGGTAGAAATTGAGAGTCCAAATATAAGGACCTAAACCTAAAATAAAATAAAAAGTATTTTCTTTAATACTGATTAAAAAAAAAGAAAGGGAGGGAACGGTTAATGTTAATCGTTCCCACACAATGCACGTCGGGAGAAAAATTAGTGAATGTGTATACATTCGTGAAAGAAAAGAAGAGAGATTTTTCAAGTGTGAGTCTCTCATCCCATGGTGTTATTTTTAATTTTCTCTCTGGAAGTTGCTCGATTCTTTGGAAGTCTCTCTCAGAGTTGCTTTCACTTTCTTCCTCTCAATTTTCCTTTTGAGTGTATCTATGGTGAACCAATGAACAAAGTTCGAGTGATTATATTTCTACCGCCTAGAAATTTTCATTCTCTCTATGTGGAAGAATACATTCTCAATCGATATGTATGTCTTCCCTATCTTTTATTTCTTCATTGGCATCAGAGTATGTGTTTAGATTCAGAGAAAATTTATATCCGCTGCAAATTTTTCACTTGAAAATTAGAAATTGTTTCTCTAAGTTTCATAATTTGCATACGGTATATTTTTCTTATGAGTTTTTTTTTTGTATTATTTTATATACTGTTTATACTCATAATATATGCAAATAGGATTCGGTATAGGGAATCTCAAATTTTAAAAAAAAATTATTATACACGGTATAGTTTTTTGAGTTCTGTAAAAATAATCCCTTCCTAGAAAATATGTACACCATCGTGTAGAGAATAAAGAGACGAGAAAAAGGCTACTAAAATCATATTAAATGAACACCAGATTAGAGAAATAATGGCGAAAAAAGCTTTAAGAACCACGGGAAAACTAAAAAATTGGGTTTATCCAAATTGAAATTTTTTGGACAAAAGGAGGCTACCATCATGTAGAGGACGACGAGACGAGAAAAATGACACTAAGATAGCCTCAAACGGAAGCTGGATGAAGGAGAAAACGGCGAAAAACGGTGACAAGTTCGCGGGTCCATCACCGGGTCGGGTTGACCAAGTGAGAGGTCAGGGATGACCTCAGCGACGCATCGTTTTGTCTTTAAAAGGAAAAAATCGAAACAGAAAAATGGGTTGGGATGGATTATTAAATATATATATATATATATTTGGGCTACAGAAGACCAGCCCAATGAATGTTTAAAAAAAAAAATTTATGGGCCGCAGATGACCAGCCCAACAACAAAAAAAACAAAAATTAAAATAAAAAAAAGGAGAGTTGGATTATTGATGTGGCGCGTGGGGCCCATCAGCACGTGATTTAGCCACGTGGAGGACACTGTCAGAACGCTAGCGACGCGTGGAAGATGTCTAGCTAGCGCGTGTGGCTGGATTTGCCGTCTAGGACGGTGTGTGGAGTTCACGCGCTGCCCTTGCGCGTGGACTTAGTTTTTTTTCATTTTTTTTGTAGTCTGGACATTCTTGGGGCGCGTGAAGAGGTATTTTTGACCACGGTTTGCTTCTAAAAATTCCTGAATTTGAGATCTTCAATTTGATATACTATTGGCCTAGTTTTGAGGTAATTTTGGATCTGTTTAAAGTTATTTCAGTATATTTTTTTTAATTTAAATTTTTTTTCAAAATTATTTTAATAATTCCTACTATTATATTGAAGGTAAAAATAATGAAGCAAGAGAATTTTGAAAGCACTGAAATAGTTGGATATGGTTCTCCAAGTTATAAGTATTTGGAAGAACTTATTCCAGAGGGTGAATTTTTTGATGAAGATCTTGATGAGGAGTTTCTAGAAGAAGAAGAAAATCCTAAGGAACTTCAAGATATATATACAAATCCAAATGGGTCAAAGGAAGATGAAATTATTTTTGAAGAGTTTAAAATTAAAGATCAAGAAGTAGATCAACCCCTTACTCACTCTGTAGTACAAGACATAACAAATATGGATGCAACAAAAATAAAACATTTAAAAGACTTGTATCCAATTCTTGCAAAGAATTCACACTTTGTGGTGAATATGGAAAATGCTGAGTTTTTCGCAAACGTCATTATTAAGTTAAGAGAAAATCTGAATACACAAAATAAGAAATATTCAGATTACACCTGGGTATATGCGATTAATAGAGCCATGAAAATAACGGATCATATTCTTAAGAGGAAAATTATTAATTTCTGTTTTCCTGTTTAATTTATGTATATTGTTTTATTTTTTTTTTGTACAATGACTATGTTCTTGTATAGATTTAATATTTTTTAATATATGCTTTATTTGAGTGTGAGCTCTTAAAATACGAGTTTTTTTTGAGTTAATTATTTTGGTACTTATATTAAAATCTTAATAGAAAATAATAGTAACACTAGTATCCGTGTGATAGGAGAAACACTTGTGGTCTCCTGATCATGGAACTAATGAAATTATTATTGTTCTAATAAAAAATAATCCAAGTATATGACATTGTGTATTGTACTGTGCTACATGTATATTTTATTAATATATTCTTTAGTTCAACTCAATAATAAAAATCCTTTATATGGGATAGTCTAGTAACTGATTTGAGAATGACGACCAAGAGTATAATGACTGAGCTGAACAAGAAAGATAAACTAAATGGGGACAATTGGGATATCTGGCACCAAAAGGTTTTGTATATATTGGAAGAACAAGAGGCTATAGAACCATTGACTGTAGCCATGGCACAACCTGAAGCTGGCAATACTGCCCAACATAGGAGAGATCAAGAGGTCTACACAGCCTGGAAAAGGAAAAACAGCATAGCACGTATTACTATGCTGGGCACCATGGCCAATGACCCAATGTGTGAGTATGAGAAATATTCAACTGCACAAGCCATGTGGATGGCATTAAAAGATAAGTTTGGAGGTACCTCTACCATCAAACTAAGAAAGCTGACAATTAAGTTTGATACTTATAAGTTAAGGCCTAATACTTCTATGAAACAGCATCTACGAGAGATGGCCATCATAATCAGAGAACTAAAGAAAGCTGGGCATGAATTGTCTGATGAACAGCAGATCCAGGCTGTCATAAGGTCACTCCCTTCAAGTTAGGAACACATGAAAGTTAACTTAACCTATAATGAGAATATAAACACTTTTAGTGATATGGCGAAACACCTGGAGCTTGAAGATGAACGTCTAGAGGCCTACAGAGCCTCTAGACAAGCCTATCTGACTGAAGAAGCAGGAACTTCTAACTCTAAGCCCAATTCTAAAAAGGGCGAGAAATATCAAAGAAAGGGTAAGAAGAATGACTCGAAATTTAAAAAGGGAAATAAACCTTTCAAGAAAAGAGGGAAGAAAGGTGAAAAGAAGAAGAAGACTGACCTGAGTAAGGTTAAGTGCTATTCCTACCTGAAAATGGGTCATTTTGCAAGGGATTGCCCTGAGCAAAATGAACATGAAAAGGTATTAGTGAATTATGTTAATTCACATATGTCTTATGTTTCAAGTACTGTTTTTTTAACAGAAACTATTTCTTCTTCTTGGATAATTGACTCAGGCTCCACAGACCACGTGAGCAGGGATCGTGGATCCTTTATAGAGTACCGTTGGTTGCCGAATCAAAGCAAGTGGCTTTATGTTGGTAACAACGTGAGAATTAAGGTGAAAGGCGTAGAAACCTGCAAATTAACTTTGCGAGGTGGAAAAACCTTGATCCTCTATGATGTATTCTATGTACCTGACATCCGACGGAACTTAGTTTCTATTTCCTGCTTATTAATTTATGGGTTTAATGTAATTTTTCGTGATAAAGTAGCAGACATTTCATTGAGGACAACCTTTTATGGTTCAACTTTTCTTTCAAAGAAGTTCTTTGTTATAGACATTATTGGTGATTTTTATATGCATGATTGCTTTGCAACTTCTTCCAATTCAAATGATGATATCAATGCTTGGCATGTTAGACTAGGACATGTTAATCAAAATAGAATGATTAAACTAGCTAAAGAAGGATTGCTAGGTACAATTGATAAAATGAAAATGTCCTTGTGTGAGCATTGCCTGACTGGTAAAGCAACTAGAAAATCATTTGGAACTAGAACTAGGATAGAAACTCCGTTGCAATTAATCCATTCAAATGTTTGTGGTCCTATGAGTGTGAGGGCAAAACATAGAGCTGTTTATTTCATTACTTTCATTGATGATTACTTGCGATTTGGTTATGTCTATTTGATGTCACATAAATCTGAAGCACTAAAATGTTTTAGACGATATATGAACATAGTTGAAAATCAAATGGACAAGAAGATTAAAGCATTAAGAATTGATCGCGGACGTAAATGTTTATCGGATCAATTCAAAAAGCTCTGTGAAGAAAAGGGAATAGTAAGGCAACTTACAATCCTTGGCACCCCACAACAAAATGGTATAGCCGAAAGAAGAAATAGAACATTACTAGACATGGTTAGATCCATGATGGCACAAGCCAATCTACCCATTTCATATTGGGGAGATGCAATTTTAATAGCAACCTTCATACTTAACCATGTGCTCTCAAAATCGATCACATCAACACCCTATGAGCGATGGATAAATCGTAAGCCGGATTTAAATATTTTAAAATCCTGGGGGTCGGCAGCTTATGTCCATGATCCTTCCCATAAATATGGAAAACTAAGTCCAAGAGGGAAAAAATGTATTTTTATTGGATACTCTGAACAATCTCAGGGTTACATTTTCATTAGAGAAAACCAAGATGGAAGTGTGGCTGAAATAGAATCTACAGATGTAACATTTCTAGAAAACAAATTTCCTAATAGGGGTGAGGTAGATCGTACTGTATTTCTTTATGAGATACATGAAGAAACTGAGGAACAAATTTATATACCTCAACTTCTTAATTCGAGTGAGAGCTTATAAGGACAAGTGCAAGATTCTGTCCAAGAACAGAATAACTTACAAGAGATCCCACTGTGAAGAAGTAACAGAGAAAGTGTACCAAAGAGACGTTTCCCAATAGAAGGGACTGCACTTATAGTTACCCCACAAGATTATGATAAGCCTAGTTCAATACTTGAGGCTTTATCATGCCCTGCTAGCAATGAATGGAAGAGGAAATGAATTCAATGAGGATAAACCAAGTCTGGGATTTGGTCAATCTTCCATTTGGACGTAAGACAATTGGGAATAAATGGATTCTCAAAATTAAGAGAAATGCAGATGGATCGATTGAACGATATAAGGCTCGATTAGTGGCAAAGGGTATACTCAACAGGAAGGTATAGATTATGAAGATACTTTTTCACCTGTTGTGCGTTTTAACTCCATAAGACTAATTCTGGCAATAGTAGCAAGTTTAAATTTAGAATTACATCAAATGGATGTAAAAATTTCATTTTTAAATGGTGAACTGGATGAAGAAATCTATATGCAACAGCCATTAGGTTTCATTGAGAAAGGGAAAGAAAATAAAGTCTGCAGGTTAAAAAGATCTATTTACGGACTTAAACAATCATCCAGACAGTGGTATTTGAAGTTTCACCAAGCTATAACCTCGTATGATTTCCAGATGATCGACGAGGACCATTGTGTATACATCAAGAATTTTGAAAAGAATCTTATGATATTATCCCTTTATGTGGATGATATACTATTAGCCGGAAATAGTCTAAAATCGATTATAGCTATCAAAAAATGACTATCTTCGAATTTTGAAATGAAAGACATGGATGAAGCTGATTATATACAAGAAGTTAAGATCCATAGAGATTGCCCAAGAAAATTAATATCCCTTTCTTAGAAAAATTACATTGAGAAAATTCTTGAGTGATTCAACATGAAAAACTATAAACCTATGGATACCCCTATTTTAAGAGGAGAAAATCTTAGCCGAGATATGTGTCCTCAGACTGAGTCTGAAAAGAAGATGATGGAAAGAGTCCATTATTCCAGTGCAGTTGGTAGTTTAATGTATGTCATGATGTGTACGAGACCAGACATATGTTATGCAGTTGATTTGGTCAGTAGGTACCAGTCAAACCCTGAACTGAAACATTGGAAAGCTGTGAAGAGAATCCTGAGATATTTGCAAGGCACAGCAGATTATGCCCTATGTTATCCAGGAAGCGATTTGCGCTTGGTAGAATACTCTGATGCAGATTGGGGAAGAGATCTAGATGAGCGCAAATCGACTTCTGGATATGTTTTTCTGCTAAACAATGGAGCTATATCTTGGTGTAGCAAGAAACAGACTTGTATTGCTTTGTCTACCATGGAAGCAGAGTTCGTTGCATGTTCTGCAGTAGTACAAGAAGTAGTATGGTTGAAAAGATTCATAAAATACTTAGGGATCATTGATGATAAATTGGATCTAATTTTGATAAACTGTGATAGCGAGGATGTCATTGCCTACACTAAAGATCTCAAGTATCATAGTAAGATAAAGCACATAGACACCAAGTATAATTTTGTAAGAGATGCCATAGTATAGAAAAGTGTTATAATTCGCCATATTCCTACACATCAAATGATTGTTGACCCCTTTACCAAGCCAACACCTAGAGATATATATGTTGATCATGTAAAATCACTTGGTATTTGTAGAATATAATGTAACACAAATCTCTGCAATGATCAATTATATGAATAAAATTAAGTGTATTTTTCTATAATTGAGTTATTTGAGTACATATACTTCTGAAAAATATATAATATCTAGTATGTCGTACATGTTGATAAGGTTAGCTTTCTCACATGAGCAACTACCTTTGACACTCATGGAGGGTGGGCAAAGATGAGACATCTTTTGTATTCACTAATAAATCTGCAAGAGGGCAGATATGACAGTTAAACAATACAAAATAAGTCACCTCGACAAAAGAAAAGAATAGGTCGGGATGAGATCCAATAAATATAAATTTTGAATTGAATTATGGATACCCACAATCCATAATACATGTAACCAGATGAGAATTCTTCAATAAAGAGGTTATGATAAGTGGAAGCACTGGTAGAATTCGGGTTAGACACTATGTGTGTCTAAACTTAAATCTGTACGGTATTAACAACAAAAACAAAATCGACATACGCTCTTATGTGATAAGAGTAACATCGTAGCATGCAATTCATACTGCATGTGTTTTTAAAATCGCAATTGAGAAGTAAGTGAATAAATCCCTGCTTCATTACTGTGTGAGTCCCAGAGAAAAATAAATCCTCTCATTAATGTCGTTATGACTTTGACATTTTCATGGAAAATGATTAAATGTTAGCTACTTTAGCATATATCCAATGGTCATGATAAATTTGATCAAAAGGTCTTATGCTAGGAAAGCAATTGTTTCATATTGAAATGAAATATGGACGAAATGAATATTATCTGAATATATACACATTTATACTGGTGTCTAAGACATGTCCATGAAGAAGTTATGATGTTAACATCTTAAGCGTAGACACTAAGTATACAAGAGTTAGGCAATCTAAGTTTATATAAAAACTTATGAGGGATTAGATTTGCCATGTATAAAAGTGTATATGGGTAAATTTAGGACATTCAAGGCATAATACATGAACAAGATAAATACGAAATACATAAGGTAATTCTATACTGGTCCTTGAAAAGGATTTCTAATATAAGAATACTTGATTATAGACGTCATGCCCATGCGGTCACAATGGAACACTTAGTATAAAATGGAAAGGAAGAATTGTAAAAGGTTAACCCATCAAATATGAGTGGGAGATGTTGGGTTTCACCCTTGATGGGTAGAAATTGAGAGCCCAAACATAAGGGCCCAAACCTAAAATAAAATAAAAAGTATTTTCTTTAATACTGATAAAAAAAAAAGAGAGGGAGGGAACGGTTAATATTAACCGTTCTCACACAACGCACGCCCGGAGAAAAATTAGTGAACGTGTGTGCGTACATGAAAGAAAAGAAGAGAGATTTTTCAAGTGTGAGTCTCTCATCCCGAGGTGTTACTTTTAATTTTCTCTCTGGGAGTTGCTCGATTCTTTGAAAGTCTCTCTCGGAGTTGCTCTCATTCTCTTCCTCTCAATTTTTCCTCTTGAGTGTATCTATGGTGAGCCAGTGAACAAAGTCTGAGTAATTTTGTTTCTACCGCCTAGAATTTTTCATTCTCTCTGTGTGGAAGAATACATTCTCGATCGGTATGTATGTCTTCCCTATCTTTTATTCCTTCAGTCCCAACCCTAAAATACCTATGAAATCCAATTCAGTTAAACTTGGTAAGAAGCCAATTATATTGCCAATCAATTCATAATTTTAAAATGCTTAAAGAACTATTCCATTTATGTCGAGTACAAGTTTATTGTTGGAATTAAACTCATTTGGAATGTAATGTGTATGCACAAGTAATTTGACAAATCTAAATATCTTTTTGACCTATTTTAAGAGCCATAAATGAAGTAAATAGAATCTCAATTCTTTTATCGAAAAAAAGAAGAGAATCTCAATTCTCGCATCACAATCACATGGCAACATATGCACCATTTGATACTTAAAACAAAATAAAAGTAATATATATATATATATATTTAGTTCATTCGTCCTTTGGAAAGAAAAAGAAATGGTCCATTACTTCTATCATCGTTGTCTTGGCAGAGTGAATATAAAAAATATTTTGATTCAATTTTTGTCCGGACCACCCTTTTCACTGGAATAGAGATAATATAAAAAATATGATAAAAATTTCAATGTCTTTCACAGTTGCCTATCTTTTATCTTAGCACCTTCTTATTCTACTTTAACATATATAAATATATATACACACGATATATATATATATATATATTATATACTGATACTGATTTGGTGTTAAAGAAACGGCCAAAGTCTGCGTTTCTGTGGTGCGTTGTATTTTATATTTTGGCCTGAAACGTGTGCATTTTAACTTTGCCTCACATTTGATCTCTTCTGCCAAATGCTTTGTGTTTTATCCCTTCCCTTTGTATTTTATGCCCTGTCAGAATTTCATTGCACATGCCACAAACAACTAAACAATTTGCTTAACACAACCGACCAAAATTTAATGTCGTTATACTACGTATAGAAAAATATGCAAAGCGTACGAATTAACACTCAAATAATTAAAAAAAATTATAAAACCAACTTAAGATTAAAATAAATTGCTAACAAAGGTTGGGTCAAATGAAAGAGATTTAATTCTCCTTTAAGTAAGGTTGAGAGTTCGAATCTTGTAAATAAGAAAAAATTATGTTAGGAGAATTATCACCAATTAGGTTTGATATTTTTTGTTATTAACAAATATTAAATAATTGTATTAAAAAAATTAAGATAAATTCTAAAGAACTTGAAAAACTAACGCAGGTGTTGCACCGAAATGAAAGTTAAAATTTTAAAAGAAAAACGAAAAATGGAGAAATTAAAATGATAAAACAATTATAATTAATGTCAGAAAAACGGAAGAAGTTAAGATAATGAAATGAAAATTTTAAAATGTGAAATTTGGACAATATATTAGAAAAGTCACAGTAATCATCATTTATTTATTTTGACAAAAATAGTATTTATTTATTGAAATTAAAAATAATTTTTAAGCCATTACCTGTGAGCCAGTATTGCTCACAAGGCATGGCTTACTACATGCTTATAATGGCTGCATATATATTAGATTAGATTTAATGAGTTTATTTTATTTTATTGTTAATATGTTAATTTTCATTTGGAAATGTCATGATAAATATAATACTCTGTTTTGGCAAAAAATGTCATGATAAATATAATACAAACTTGGTCATTGTTAGTGGCTACAAATGCCCAAAACATAGAAGCTGCCACCAAAAAGGTACAAAGAGTTGACGATGTATGTATCTCTTAAACATTTTGTTAAAAAAAAAAATAAATTTACTAAAATCAAGGTCTACTTCGATTTTTTTTAGGCTTTCACGCTCATCCAGCATGATTTACCTCAGGTTCATCCCCTCTTAAGTATAATCACCAAGATCAGAGATTTTCTCATGCGAAATTAGATAGTCACTTTTGATCATGATTTTAGAGAAGTAAATAAATGTGTGGATTGATTAGCTCATTAAGCATTTTATGATAGCTTTAATATCAGGATTTTAGACGGTCTTTCTTTTGATTGTAGAAATTTGTTAAGATCTGACATATCTAATTTATTTTTTTTTCCTTGCACGGGTCACACCGTGATGTTTGTATTAAAAAAAATAGTTTGTTTAAAATTTAATTTTTAGCTGTGTATTAAATAGATTTTGTTGGAAAAAATAAAACTTATTTTAGTAATTTTTACGCATTGAAGAGATTAGTTTCCAATTATTAAAATGAGATACCCTTAATACTCATTAAAAGAATAGGCAGCTTCTACGTTTTGAGTTAGAAACATGCTACCAACGACATGTTATTGTCGCAGGATCCTTGCTACTCGTAAAATTTCTTTCCTTTGTGTGAAAGGTCATCGGTTAGAACATAAGGGTGTGCGTGTGTAAGATGTAAACAATGTGTAAGTTATACATAAGTTGTCCCTATTTAGAAAAAAAAAAAAAGTTAAAAACACGCCATCCAAACAGATTGTCATGTTGTATTTTTCCCGGGAATATAGATTGCATTATAAGGTTATTAAATTAAGGGTGGAGAGATAAGCTGTAAATATAATTTCACGTACCCTATTATAGTACGACGAAAGAACAGGTTAAATTAGAAGGCTCTAATAATCAAAACGGCTGATAAGGAAAAATGTTTGGGAAAACAAGTTACTATTTGGTTTCTTTTTAACAAAAAAAAACCATGATTTTTTAAAAAATATGTTTGATCAAATACAGGTAAAACATAAATTGACTTTTTAAAAAATGAAAAAGTGAGTTAAAACTATGGTTTTAGAAAAGGATAGGCAAAGTTACTTTTCTTTTAACAAAATATGAGTTTTGAAAAAAAAGAAACAAATTTATTCTATATTATACATTTAAAAGTATTTTTAACCCTTATCATCTAAACAGATTTTTTGTCAAACTTATTTTTTTAAAAAGAATATCCAAACATAACAACTCACAACAAACTTACTTTATTTAAACTTCATTTATCTTAACTTAATTTTATAAAAAACTGAAAATCAATTCTAATTAACTTTTGTTATTATGGGTTAAATCAGTTCATGTCCTTCTCTCTTGGCTGGGAGGCGGGAGTAAAATATCAACCTTTGGTTTATTTCTAACAACTGTTTGGTTTGAGAGTAAGATGTACTCTAAAACAAATGACATTCTTTAAATCATGCACGCTTGGCTTATATCTTTTTTTTTAAAAACATAATTATCATATTCAATTAAAGTAATTGATACAAGAATGAAAGCGATGAAATAGTTGGACATTCTAAAAATATTTTGTCCAACAACATACTTTTTTCTATTTTAATTATTAAACAAAATTATCATATTAATACTACTTATTAGATTTTGAGCCTATACATTTGCTTATCGCAAGGGAATAGTGCAGTTTTTATAAATTATTGATTATACAAATGATTTAAAAAACATTTTACAATTAAAAATGAATTATTTTAACAATTTTTATAAAATTTCAAAAAGTACATTTTTGTCAAATAAAAATTAAAAATATTATAATATATTTTTCATCAAAGATAATAAATTATAAACTTAAATTAGGATTTTAAATTTTTTATAACATACTAAATATAATTATTCTATTTTGTTAAAATTGATTTTGATTGTTAATTTTTATTAAAACTTGTTTTATTTTCGGAAAAAATAATTATTACTTGAATGAAATAAGACTTAATATTATGTTGATAACAATGATGTCGTCATGAAAGATGAATTAAAGAAAATGAAAAAGGGCAGAGAAGCGCTGAGAAAGCACCAAAGGTGGCCCGTTCTCTTCTATATCCATCCTCACCAAAATTACAGACTTTTACAGTACCCTTGGTGACAATGATCTGGTCCATCTGCCATCAATGCTTCGCGGATAGGACGACACAGACTTGACCCCAAATGCTTTCATTCTGATTATTAACAATAACTCTTTCGTATTATTTCTTTCTCTGTCCCTTCCCTTCTCCCAACACCAAGAAAAATGCAGTCCATGTTTAACTCCGTGCCACCTATGGCGTCGCTCACTGTCTTTCGGGGATAATCCTTACCCTCCATGCTTCTCTTCCCAAAGATTACTTTTCTTCTCTCTGTTCACCCAAATTTATGATCTCCTTGTTTTCCTCTGTTCTCTATTAATTTGTGTTGTTGGTAGTGTAGGATGGCAGATCACGATCGCAGAAGGGAGGTCATGAGATTGAGAAGTCCTAGGTCACCGTCCTCACAGTCTCTTCATGCAAATCAAGAAAAGGGTTTCCTCACAAGCCTTGTGGAGATCAAACATGAGGAACATGGAGATCTGGACGATGCTATCCTACTTGATCTGTTTCAAGCTTTAACTGCTAAAGCTGCATAGTGACTTCTTCACCAGAATCACCACCATTTGTGGTGTCACTTGTGATCTCCCTCTACTGTAGGCTCTGTTTTACTTCTTAATCTGCTTTGGTCCTCCTTGTTCTGTTCCAATTGTTAGTTTCTTAGATTATTGTGTAGAATTCTTCTCCGTATATGTTATACCCTGCTCAGCATAATTTACTTTGGCCTGATTATGAAACCAAGTTTGAGTTCTTGATCATATATATTCATGGCCGTGGCCCTCCAAGTAACTCCATGGTTAGCTATTACTTGGTTTTTGAGAAGATTTGTTGAAATAAGCCATTAACCAAACTGGAAAACAAAAAAGGAAGCTTTTTTACCCCTCTTCTCAAGCGAAGATGGTAGAATTAGTCACGGTCATTTGCCATAAATGCTTGCTTCAACTTAGCAGTTTTAAGTCCCACAAATTTTATTCAGAGGAGTAGGATGGCAAACGTCAGCCTCTGCGTCTGTTTCTGAGCTTCAAATTTGTCCATTTAGTCGCAACAATCTCTCATAGGATAACTATCTGCTATTATTAGCCAAAGCTACCGTCTTTAATCTTGTTTTCCATTGATTTTACCGATTTAGTTCTAAATCATTACGACTCTCAAACTTTCTAACAGGAGATGTCTAAAGTTGAATCCGAGATAGGTGATCTCATCGTATTATTCCTGAAAAAACTGCTATGGGCAACATCGGGTAGTTCAAATTCAATCATCCTCTTGCGGAATTAAAAAACAAAATTCTAACATATTTTAAGGTAGAAATTAGGTTTATCCATTATTTGTATTAAAATTGGAATGTAGAGGATATATTTCTTTATCTATATGTAGTTTTCAGTGAAAAAATTTCATTTCCACTGAAAAAATAAATAAATAATCAAGGGTCATATTCACTTTCACTTGGCAAAATATGGAAGGAAGCAGTAACTGAAGCATACAATTATACAAGGCAAATATATAGCCTCCCCGAAATTACAAACCGTTCTTCCAAATTTTGCTTCCTCCTGAGAAGCTCGTATCCAGGCAATATTCAATCTTGACATAAATAAAACTCCCAAGTTTTCCGTTAGAAGAGAGGATGTGCTCTCAACTCTCTAAGTATCATAACCTATCTAATCTGATGCAGCCCAGAATACAAGACTCAGAACCATCTTATCTTTTCCAACTTGCATCACCATTCTTCTGAAAATTTGCTTTCATCATTGTCAATCTTGATAAAAAAACATTGTAACTAACATGGCGTGGGAGATAAACCAAGGAAATATTGCTTGGCATATGCATCAGGCAACAAGGGATCCATGTTTTTATCGGACCCTGCCATGAACAACAGTGCTGATTTGGAATACTACTACATGAATGAGACACGAAAATCAAATAAGTCCAACCGATGCATATTAAATCCAAAATCTTCTTAATTGTTAGCAAATGTTTATAAACGAACTTTTTAAAAAAAATTGCTTATCACTAATTTCAGTAATTTGAGGTAACATGGAGATCGCATACTATTTTTGTATCAAAAAGGGGTGAAAGAGGATAATGAATTACTAATGAACAATCAGTACCACGATTCAATGTTCCTTCTAGCCAATTAAAATACACCGATGTAGCTTCTGTAGAAAAAATGGACAAACTAGCTATGGGTTATTATCAGCAGTTTCTCCCCATACAACTTTTTATTTCCCAAAACCAAGTAATATTGAATACAGAAGCTAATATTAGCTCAGGGTTTGAACAAGAGAATGATCAAATAAGGTGCGAAAGGAGAAAAACTGCTATACGCATATTGTCAAAAAGACATCATGAAATGATCCTAGGCACATTGAAACTAAACAAAACTTTACATAGAATCAATTGAATATGATGATAAAAGAAAGGCAGCTCAGTACCTGGATCAACTCTGCCAACTGAATTGCCATAGTCATCTTCCAGCACACAAAGAAGTCTTCTGTAAACATGCCCATCCACAAGGTCCTTCTCTTGAAACTCCTGCAATAGCCTCACTGCCTCCTGAACTCTTCCGTGTCTACATATCTCATCCAATACAGTCCTATATGTAATAAAATCAGCTGACCTCTCATTTTCAGTCATCTCCCACAGATATTTTACTGCCTCCTCAATCTCTGCACCAAGTGCCAAAGCATTGACAAGTGAATTATAAGATTTACTACTTGGGGTGAAGCCTTTGGTCTTCATTTCATTACATAACTCTATAGCATTCTTTGTTCTTCCTTGGGCACACAACCCATGTATCAAATAATCATAGGTAAATGAGTTAGGCTTGCAAGCATAAACCACGCCCATCTGATGGAATATCCTCAGTGCATCATTAACATGGAGCGAAAGCACGTAACCTTTAACCATCGAATTTAAAGAAAATATATCAGGCTCTATCCCATCGTTGACCATTTGCCTAAACAGACATGTAATAGTGTCCATATATGCATGATTTATGTAAGAGTTGCTTCCTCTACTCAATAGTGCCACAAAAAGGATATTATAGGTTTTGATAGAAGGCCTGCAATTCAGATTTCTGCTACATTTCATGTGTGTAAATATATTGACAGCTCTAGTCAACTTTCGAGCTTCAGTGAAATAATATATTATAGCATTGAAAAGTGCCTCCGAACCATTTAATGGAACTGCAAGCACTTGATTGACAATATCATCCATTTCTTGGTACATTTGCGCAGCACCGAGCTTCTGGATGGTTATGTGATAAGTGGAGACATTGTGCCGAAACCTGGGTTGTTGTGATGCCCAATTAAATAGCTCCAAACAAACTAATGGGTCATCTTGAAAAGTAATTAGACTACAGAGTTCTTCAGGAGTAAACCTTGGGGAAAGTTGGGACAAGGCCAATTGTAATTGGGCTTGGTCTAGAGTAGGCTTCAAGGATTTTAACAATCTCTTACGAGCTCTTCTTCGAAATGATCTTGAGGGTGGCTTGGTTGAATAATGAGAAGCAAAGCAAGTGGGTGCACACAGGCCAGGAGTTTTTTTAGATGAGCTGTGGAAAAAGGGGTCAATTTTCTGAGTCTCAAAAAGAGAATAAATCTTCTTAGATTTTTGTTCAATAGGACTATTGAGCACAGCTGATTCATGAAATTGCAGCCAAAATGCGTTTGCAGAGCATAGATGATTCAAAAAGTTCCTCCAGGAGCAGCTACCATGTTTCAAGCAATTTCTACCAAAAGAATACATTTTTTTGGGTGTCAAATAAAGCCTATTTGCTAACCGGCAAAGTCAGGGATTTCCCCTTCCGTAAGTTTTGTCACCTTCAGCTCTACTCTGACGAGATTTGCGAAATCAATGCACATAAAAGATTGCTGATCAAATACAAACTCACAAGTAATGGGAATGGCAACGAGGTTGGTTTTTCCCTCCAGAAAGTCTTAGCTAAATTGCTTAAACCTTGAAATGTTGATCACCTGCCACATTGGCTGAAATGAGACTTGGAAAATAAATCAAAATTAACCAAATAGCACCACCATAATGGCTATAAATATCTTTGAAGCTTTAAACGGGTTCTGGAATTGAAGTTTTCTATGATAACTTTCACCGGACTGGCTAATAACAGAACATATGCATGAAGAGAAGGACACAAAGTAAGAACGATGTAAAGAGGGAAGGAGATAAACAAGAAGATTTTTAGATTAACAAACGGAGAGCAAAACCACTATAAATTTGTGGCAGTACCAATAGTGAGAAAGCATAACAGGCACCGGGTTCAGGCAAAAACGCCATTTGCAGAATCAAGCCTGCGGTGACCAATCCGGATAAAATCACATACCAAAGCGCAGCCACAAGATTTGGATTTTCCTTCTCACTTTAATTGATGCCACTGTAAGACTCATAAGAATAAGGTTCTATTAAAATATGCAATGAATGGTGAAAACCAAATTTCCCCATCCATCGGTACTTCATCTTGACAACCTTAAGAACTCCCATATCTAAGGTGGAAAAGATTCTCTCCTACTTCACTTCTCCACTAAACCCCAAAGTGAGAAACTTCGAAGATTTCCTAAAGTGGGAACCCAGTATTCAATGGAAAACGGCGTAAAATTAAGATCTAGGAATTCATATAAAAACGAAAAACACAAAAACGCCAAGAACCAAGGAAGCAGTAAACACTTACGATGGCCGAACTCCTCTTCTCCGTCACCTCTACTCTTCGGAACCTCTCCACTTCCTTCCCATACGCTTCCACTCCACTTCTCCAAAAACGTCGTCGTTTAGTGACAAACTCTGAGAGCGTCATTTTTTCAATGGGCACCTTTATTTGAAGATGAAAATTTGATCTTCATACTACATTAACTTCAGCTTAAACGGAACCAAATATATATATATATATATATGATTCAAATAAAAAAATTTCAGATCACAGATTCAATTAAAAAAAAACAAAAATTTCTTCTCTTTCTCATTTAAAATATTCATTATATACAACCCCCAATTACCAAACACAGATTCAATGGATCTGAAATAGGAACTAATTCATTACCTTTCCCAACCAGATTCAGTTCCAACTTCCAACCGTCGTATGAAGGAAGCCGAGCAACCCATTCGGCCGAAGGAGGCTGAAGACACGGTGGGTATTTGGAGATGAAGGAAGACCGATTAGAGCGAGGGGCCAAAGGAAAACATTGAGGAAGAACACGATTTGCCGGAAGGAGAACGCTAAGGACGAACACGAACGCTGAGGAAGAACACAATTGGGTCGAAGTGCCAAGAAGTAAGAGCACATTCACTGGAAGAAGAGCAATGAAGTCGACGGTCGAGATTACATGAAGAAACGGACGGATGAGATTTACTCACTTTAAAAACGATGTCGCATAGCTGTAGAAGTGAACCATATATTTAAAATTTATTTATTTTTTTAGGCTTTTCTTGGGCAAAGGGTTATATGAATGTTAACAGAGAAAAGAGATTAGTAGTCTCCGAGTTTCGTCACAGGGAAGAGACCTCGCTACCTTCTCCGCATTTGCACAATCCAAACAACAAGCATTATGGGTTCTGTGGCTGGATCCGAAAGAACTTTGTATGTCCTCTCCCTTTCTCCCTCTTATGTCTATGATGTACGGATTTCAGGGTTTTCGTAGCTCTGCGAATTTTAGGGTTTTCGTAGCTCTGAACCAGATTATTCGATTTTCAATTTTTCTTTAAACTATGCATTTGTAAATTTTGCTTTCATTATGAATTTTTTGTGCAAACCTTAGGTTTCGTTTTCATTCTTAGGTACCCTTATGTAACCGGATCGTCAGTAGTTGCCATCAAATACAAAGATGGGATTCTTATGGCTGCTGATATGGGAGGTCAGTTGCAACTCAATCTTCATTATGTATGCATTTATAGTGTGTTGCATATTTATTGTATATTGGAGCATTCTGATTGATACCTTGCTGCTGTAAATCTGAGCATTGGAGTTTCTTTGGCTTCCTCTTGTTGGACATTGGATCAGTTTGGGTCAACTTCATCTTATTTGATGGGATTGGGATTTTGTGTTTCAAAAAAAAATCTTTTTTTTTTTGCCTAAAAAAGTTGTGTACCTCTGAAAATAAAAGATGTGTCTTCTCGTTGACTATTGTACTTTGGCTCTGGTAGTTGATAATTTGGTATAACTATTTGTGGACACTTTTCCTGAGATATTGCCGTTATAGGTGGGTATTGATGCATTTAATTTCTTGTACTATTACTTGTTTTCCATCTTCATGAAAAATAGTCTATAGCATCCGAAGTCCGAACCTGATTCAAATGTTTTTCTGGATTTTTCTAGGATATGAATTGTGACTTTTCTGAACTTCTGATCATAAATTTGTCAGCTTTATGGAATTAAATTTTTACACTAAAAGCTTCACTCTGCATCTCATGGATGCTGGATCCTCTGTGATAGGTTCATATGGGTCTACCCTGCGATACAAGAGTATCGATCGCTTGAAGCCTATTGGAAAGCATACTCTTCTTGGTGCCAGTGGGGAAATTAGTGATTTCCAGGAGATTCTTCGCTACCTTGATGAGCTCATGTAAGCCCCAGTTAGTACACATTAGAAAAGTATTTGGAGAACTGCTAGGTTAAAAACTTTGCGTGTGCTTTTCTCCTTCCTTTTGATTGGCTTGACTTGTTCGTATTCTGCATGTTTTCCCCCATATACCCTTGAATCCTTATCTTTTAAGATCAGTTAATTGTTGGTTTTGGCTTATGACTGCTGCAGCCTTTATGACAACATGTGGGATGATGGGAATTCTCTGGGTCCTAAGGAGGTGCACAACTACCTGACTCGTGTGATGTATAATAGGCGTAACAAATTCAATCCACTGTGGAACTCACTTGTAATTGGTGGTGTGAAAAACGGGCAGAAGTACCTAGGCATGGTTAGCTCTAGTTTATCTTCTTATTTAATTCCAATGTGAGATTGTGAGCTACCTGCAAGATTTAGTTTTTACTCAGTTTTGTGAATTGTATCCAGGTTAACATGATTGGCATTAATTTTGAGGACAATCATGTAGCAACTGGACTTGGAAACCATCTTGCAAGGCCCATTCTCCGTGATGAATGGAATGAAAATTTAACCTTTGAAGAAGCTGTGAAGTTGCTGGAAAAGTGCATGCGGGTACTTTTGTACCGTGATAGGTCTGCAGTCAACAAGATCCAGGTTTTTTTCTTTTACCCTTCCTCTCTCCTTTCCTCCACCCTGCCCCAGAAAGAGAATTCAACCCAACTAATATGTTGCTTTCATTAGCAAGGGAGCATACTCCATATGGAGGTCGTTGATAAGTATGTGCCCTATTTTGGTTGAGTAATAAGGACATTGAAAAGGGATCAAAGTATCTGTGTACAAGGATAATTTCTCAATATCAATATATAAGTAACATCTTAATATATTTTTCTGAACTTGGCGGTTGATAGCATGGTACCATCAGCCCATCACACAGAATTAGCATGCTCATCGACCTTGGGCCAGGCACCACTTTCATGCCAGAAAATATTCCATCAAATTAGCTGATTTGTTATGGTTCTTTCTCTCTGTCACTTGTTGCTGGAGCTCTCATTTACTTACTCCACATATATCTGTCAAGATAGATGTCTCTTTTTCCATCTATTGATTCTACCCAGAGTTCTGTTTGCATTTGGATTGCCAATGGAATTTGAAAAGGTGATGGGGGCATTTAATTTAATCGTGATTTTTTTCCCCTCCTGAATTTCTACTACATCATTTAGACAATGACATTTCTATTTTTTTTTCAGTTAGAGGTTTTATTTATTACGTGCTTGGTATCTAGTTCTTCACTTGACCTTATTTACGCAGGTTGGATCCTCCTGGGTCTAATCCCTATTTAGCCCAGAAATGTGTATAGTTTGTTTGTATGTTTGTAGATGACTAATTAATTTGGTTGATTCATCTCAACATAGCTTGGCATAGAATCTTGACCGTACAAGAATTGAAGGATTTGCTACAGAATCCTGTATTGGGAGAAAAGAAGGGAAAATTATTATATGATATAATAATATAAACTTCTTTTGTGATTGTGACTTGTGATGATTCTGAACAAAGGGGGATAGTGATAATTTTATTAATGCATGCTGACATTTAATATTTTACGGAAAAATATACATTTGGTTCCTATAGTTTACCCGAGCTTTCTATTCAGTCCCCTTTTTTCCCTTCAAATCCTTCCCTATAATTTGCAAACAATTAAGTTTTGGTCTCTCGTCTCTGATGTCTAAATGTATTTTGATATCATGTATTTCGAGTTGAATAGGTTAACAAATGAATAATGTGTCGCTAGCTGGATCTCTTCTGGAGAAATGGAAAAAAAAATGATTGAAGGGATAGAAAAAAGAAAAAAATGGGATGGCCATGACCTTGTGGATTTCTCAGTTCTCACCACAAACGACGATGCTTGTCTAGGGACTGGCCTAGTTCATGAAGAAGATTCTGTGAATGAAACACAGTGCTTCTACCATGAATGGTGGTTGAATTGGTTTCTTCAATTGGCTTTGATAGAAGCAGCCCATGTCTGATGATTCCATGTGGGTGAAAACCATACTTAGTTTCCACCCTTCTCTTCAGTTGAAATGATATACCAAAACGCTTAGTCCTGCAGCTGTTGCTGCTAGGCTCTTCAATTATGATTATGGACCTCTTTCATGTGCTGGTAGGAGAGTTCATGAGATGGGATAGAGGTGAAGCTTTCATGTGCTGAAGAGGTCCATAACCGAATTATGGAGCTCTTCAATGTGCTGGGAGGAAAGTTATAGACGATTGTTTTCTTGTCAGTGAAGTTTCAGTATGCCTATAAAAGGGTTTGCTTGTTTCCTATTAGATTCTAAGCTGTCAGCTGGAAGAACGTGACCTTTAGTTAATCTGTGCTTGTTTCCCATTGGTTGATGTGTGTTTCTGCATCAGATTGTTTTTCCTTTATGTGTATTTGTTGTGGAAATAAATCGTGTTCTATTGTGTATTTGATTCTTACCTAAAGGCAGCTGCTAATGATCTATTGAATTACAAGTTTCATGCGAGACAAACTATAGGGTAATAAAACTTACAACTACAAGATGTCTTTTGTAAGGATTTTTTTTTTTTAAATCATCTTGCATCTGGGCAAGCTGTAGTGGATTTATTTTTTGGGGTGTAGTGGTCATTATGACAACTAAACTTAAGTGCCTCTTTTTATGTGTTCCAACTTTCAATTTTTGAGTTCAAATCTTTTATGCATGTTTCTTAACTTAGTGAGTTATAAAAGTTGAAAATGCTAGATGCGGTGTGAATGATTTTGTTTCTTTTATCCATTTTGAGTCTATTGTCTATTCAACATGATATTTACAGTGTCTGTAATGCAAAATTTGCAGATAGCCAAAATCACTGAAGAAGGCACAACCGTTTTCCCCCCATACTCATTGAAAACATACTGGGAGTTCTCTGCTTTCAGGAGCCCAGCGGCTGGTGCTGTAGGTTCGTGGTAGCTGTTTTGCAAACTTTGATTACTTCCATGAAACCATCCAACGAGTCTTACGTTAAATCGATGAGATGGCTGATCTTTAATTCGTAGAATGTTCAGCTATTTGTCGAAAAAGCTATTGTTTTTTCTTTTATGGAGATTTTTTTTTTTTTTGAAAGTTATAACTTCACTCCTGTTAACCTGTATTCTCAGGGCATCGACTTTGCCTCATCCTACTCATCTTGCTTTCTTTGAAAGGTGGTGCTTGCTTGCTTTACGTGTTATCATCTATGACAAATATTTTTTCAATAGAGAATGCTGATAGATACGATAATCAATGGATAGGAATAGGATATTGTACTTTTTTAGGCGTTCAAAAGTATTTTCGTATTTTTTTAAATGAAAAAAGTTTTTTCAAATTTGGATCCAAACCTTTCTACGTTACAATTTGAAGGCCCAGTCTCATTTTAGTTTTATTGTCAGATCCAAACTTGTTTTTTCTGAATTGGGACAACTATAGCATATACATCCCTACTTATGCACCCAAATGTACTATTTTGTCATTGGTGGACTTGATTTTACGACTTTTTTCTAATCAAGGAATACAGGTGCCACTAGGTCACAATTCCTATTTATTTATGGATTTATAATTGGACAAATTTGTTTACTGATCTTTGCATTTAATCTAATAGTGTGTTTGGTTGGAGTTTTTTTTTTTTGGAGATTTTTGGAAGTTTTTTAGAGGGGAGGGGATTAAATCTTTTCCCCATGTTTGGTTCAAAATATTGGAAGAGAATCCTCTCCTCATCCCATTTTTAAAACCCCAAAATTAAGATTTTTTTTTAAAAAATATTTATTACTCAATTTTCTTCATGTCTCTTTTAAATTAAAAAATTTTATTAAAATTTCTCTTATCCTAGAATTTTAATCATGACAAACATGAAAATTTTAAAATATTTTCAACATCTTTCCCTCTACTTCATTCTATTAAAATTCTTCTCAATTCCCTTCCTTCAATCTGATCGGTGGAATCAATCAGAACCTAAGGAAGAAGAGATTTAGAGGACAATCAAATGTCGTTATAATACCAAGCCTTGCGAAAGTAAAAAATCTGATTAGAAGTAGACAGTCGAGACTGTCTACTTCTAATTCGTGCCTTTACGAAAAGGCATCCGTGCGAGACAGTCTACACAATTTGAGTAGACTGAAACTGTCATGATATATCACATCTAAGATTTTTATAAAAAAAAAAAATTGAAATACATCTAAGCAGTAATTATTACCTATTTGAGGGGAAAAAATGGCATCATAAATTTGTTATCACGAACTGTCGCTTTTTATATCATTTATATCCATGAAATTGTAACATTTGCATTTGCGGCCATGCATTATACAGATCCTGCCTTGAGTCACAAAACGGAAAGCCAGAGAAGCTCAACCCCTAAAATTGTCATAGTTCATAGAAATAATAAAGGGACATCAGCGAGGAGACAGGTCACGCAAAAATTTAGAATCCCCGATAAAGCTTAGCAGGTTAGATAAGAAACCTTCCTCAAAAATTGAATAACGGAGTATATTAAACAAAAATACCAGGCTTCCACCGCCAATGGATAGGGAAAACACATCAAAATGATGTTACTACTTTCTTTTCTTATTTACTGGGACAGACTACTTGTTGAATCCACTCACATCATTTGTGGTCTCTGCTGTATTCTGTTTTTTAAGTCCCTTACTACCTCCAGAACCAAATTTAGAATTTCTAAACTCCCGTTTCTTTTGTTTATTTCCTTCTCCAACACCTTGCTTTGCCTTGCCACTAGACCGATCGCCTGGAGTGACACCAGGCCTTTTCTTGTTTGACCTCTCAAATACTTTTCCATCCTCAAAGTCCAAATCCAAATCAATATCATTGCCACTACCAGCAAACCCACTCTGTTGCCTTTGCTTCCTCCACTGTTTAGCAGCTTCGATCTCTTCCTTTTTCTGCTTTGCCCTTTCTTTCAATTTCTGGGCCTGGATTTCTTTAGACAGTCTTTTGGCCTCCCTGGGCATTCTTCTCTCTTCAGCCTCTTCCATCTTCCTCTTCTCAGCTAAGAGCCGGCCTTTCACCTTCTCCATATGAGCATCTGTCTTCACCATTTCTGCATAGTAGTCTGAAGGTGTTAGGAAAAGAAGACCCATTGATTGAAGCTTCTCAAAAGCCTGCCTAGTTCCCTCTAATGCCTGTGTGTAAAAAGCGAGCTCTCATGCCAAGTCATCTCTCACGTCTACTTCCTGCTCTTGATCGATATCAATAAAGAGTTTGTGGATCCATCCCAGATTCTCTGGCCAGCTAATGTCTCCAAGTTTATCCAAGAGACCATCTCTGTCATATACTGCATTTTTAGATGGTTCAGTCAATTTCAAATCTTCAGATTCTGACTCTGATTCAGATGCTGATAGTTCCACATCCAGATCTCCAATTTCATCATCAATCATTGTAGACGGTCCTTTATAGAGCACCCCCATTCAACCTGTACAAAAACTGAAGGGAAAAAATTAGTACAAAACAAATGGTCTCTAGCATTTAAAGCTTCTGTTCTCGTTATTGGGCTAAATAATTCTTCATTGAAAAAGATTCAAGGTACAGAGATTTCACAGCCAGATTCAAGGTACAAAGATTCCTCAGCCAAAAAAAACAAAAGCAAGTTTTACATTCATTGCACAATGGGTTGCTTGACAAACATGAAACAAAAGCACAAGATTCTGACAATAAAGTTACAAGATCAACAGACAGAAGTCATAACATACAGAAGTTGGGAGAGACCAAAAGCACAACAAATTATGCCAATTTTTGTTTGAATGCATTGGACTGTTGGAAGCACACAGTTTTTAGGAAAATAAGGCTTTTTTCCCCCCTTCAACACAACTCCAAGCTTAACAAATACATAATTGACATTATGTAATATGAACAAAGAGGCATGAATTGTGTTCAAGCAAAGAATTTGAGGTCACAAGCAAGACAAAACTAATAGAACAATGTTCTTTCTTTAGCAAATTGACATTCAACGTTTCCTTTTCATCAGAACAAAAGGAGCTCCATGATTAATCACTAATAATATAAGTCATAACATATAGAAGTTGAGCTTTTCAATTGTGATTGAAGCTTTGCATCTTGACACCAAATATTCACGAGAGTTAGAATACAATTTCTCAAGTCCTAATGACTGAAAACACGAGAACTGAACTATATCGCTTCTACTCTTCATATGACACGCATAAGAAAATCACCAAACAACATGCACTGGGAAAGTCGAGAGCCAACTTGCAGAGAAAAAATGTTCATGGAACAGCGCACTAGTTGCACCAGAAGAAGGAAGCTCGTTAAACCAAATCATCGAGTTGATTTATAACGAAGGTAACTGATCAACCAATAATTGTGAATATAACCTCAATCCAGATAAACATAAGCCCCTATAAATGCGAAATCTATAACATAAAGATTAAAGAATATAGCATATAAAAGATTGGGTTTCCTCAACCGAGAAGGAGGAAAAAAAAAAGCGACTAGTGTTGTTTTTTCATTTGGATGAGCAGGCATCTGCAACATGCAAAGTTTACTTAAAATGAAAGAATGGAAAAGAACTCGGAGTCGAAAGGAGATGGGGATGGAAACAGGGAAAGCTTGAAGCTTACCTATCGGAGATTCAATAGACGCCGGGCGGGCCGCCGGAGAGGAAGAACGTCGCCTGGCTCTGCCTCTGCGGAAGAAATCCTATTATGCTCCTTTCTTGCGCCGAGTGATTTCGCTGTCTTCACTCGGCACGAAACGCAGTTTTTGTCTGCGTTTTGAGCTGGATCAATAGATGGGAAATGGCCCAACCTAAGGTCCATCTAAATTAGTTATTTGTCTAGACCTACTCTTTTTTTTTTAAGTAAGAAAAAAAAAAGGAGAACAGCCTCTGTAGTCTGTAGACCTACATTTTTTATATGGAACTTCCAATCACTACTTGGTAAGCCATTTTGTTCCCTTTCTCGTTAAATTTAGTACAAGATGATCTGGGCCGGCCCTACTAAGCCTTGCGACTTTACAGATCGACTAAACAAAAACAAACACGAGAATGGGAGCGTGTTTGTCAGTTTACTGTTATGCCATGGCCTCCTAACCATCCCATGTTCATCGGAGAGAAGTGCTGAGCGTAAAAAGCAGTTATAATTAACCAACTAGGACTAGGTTGAATAGTAAGTGACTCGGTATCCCTTAACCTTAAATAAGGTATTATAAAAGAACTATTCCAATACTTGGACCCATTGATTGTGATATTATTGTTAAAAGCATTCCATTAAAGATCATCAAATAAACTATGTTATCCATCTATAAATTATTTTATTATCCATTTGATCATAATTAATTAATGGAGGAAATTATGTATGAAGAGAAGAATGGAAAGGGATGCATGAATGGATATTAATTTGTATTTGTTCACCAACTTGACTAACCACGTACATATATAGTCTTTCAAACAATTAAGATATATATATAACGTCCACCATACTCTTGTCTACTACTAATATTACTAATTCACTATCATATCATATGATCATAATTTAATTAAGCAGTCTCAGAGCGTAATGGTTGCTGCTGCTTTTGCCTCTTCTTTCTTACATCTGCAAGCCATTTCTTCAAAGCATTCTCCATGTTCTCTTCCAACACCCAACCTTTGAACTCTGACCCCACCTGGAATATTCATCTATCGATCACACTCTATATATACGTCGACACTCCACATCTCAGAATTTCAGTCATGACTTGAAAAGAAATTAAGGGAATATATAAATTAAAATGCCTGAGTTACAAGAGCATATAGAGGAAGAGTTGAACACTTACCCTGCGCCCAAACATTACCATAATTAATTTGCTTCATTAGCTCTTAATTTATAGGATATATCTTGTCCGTACAAAGCTGTATGTGTCTATATGCGAATCAAAACAAATCAACTATGGATCCCAATTCTAACTGAAAAAATTAACGAAACGAACCCGTGAATTTCAGCATTCTTTATATTTATATATCCCATTCATACTTATAATTAATGATGGAATGAAGTTATATTTAGTGGAGGAATGACAAGAAATTATACCGTGACCCAAGTTAAGAATGCTACTTCGAATGCATCGAAAGAAAGTGAGTCAGAATCATTGAAAATCACTCCCAACTTACATATTATCTTTAACACAATCACACACATACAAGAGAGCCAAACTTACCAAAAACCAAGACAAGTGTAGAAGATTTAAGATTAATTTTGGATGATCCAACCAGAAGAAAGCATCATCTGGTCGCCCTAAAGGAGTCCCTTTATTGTATAGTTTTGATCCTCGAATTGAAGAGCCATCCCTCTTCCACTATAACTAACGTCTTGGTATTAACAACGTGCAGTATCTGCAAATTGTAAATATATTTAACTGTATAGATTATCTTAACGCTTAACAAAATGTTAATTCATCAAATTTTCTTTTAAATCTTTTATTACATCCCATGCATGCTTTGACAACAATCAGATATATATATATATATAGTGCTATGAGATTTGGTAGTGTGTGTGTAACTGTAAGCATACCACTAGTGGGAGAAATGATATCCAGAGATAAACATGCCAACCTGAAGCATAAAGTTGGATTAATTGAGAATATAGGAAGAGGGTATACAACTAAAAATAATTGGGGTTCATGCATGCTCACCGTGCACGTCTAGGGGCATGAATATAGCCATTAAGGGCCTGTTTCGCAACCAGCTAGAACCTAGAAACCAATTAAGTTTAGAGCCAACACTAAGTTTGATGCATTTTGAAATGTGTTCAGTTGTTTTTTTGTGGCGTGGTGAAAATTCATTCTCAGCTCAAAATCTACTTCCCCCTTAACCAGCTTCCTCTTACTTCTCCATTTTAGTTCTTTATTGGGAAAAAAATTATATATTTAAACGTGTTTTTGATTAAAATTATTCAAATATAATCATTTTTGCTAAAACTAATTATCCAAATATAAACACGTTAGTCCAAAATCAATTTTCACCACAACCACATTGTAAAACCAATTTTGCTAAAACTTCATTTTGACAAACTGAAAATCAAACAGTCAGTAAAAACAACATAAAAGACCTGCCTGTCATTATATGAAGAATTAATGGAGATGAACTATAATTACGGGTAAAGAAATTTATTTTAAAGAAAAGGAGTTAGGACACACACATAAATATTACCTGATGCTAGCTACCACCTTGAAGTCCTCTTCCAGGGAACGCCTGTGAAATTAAAAGTTGTATTAGTTGACAAATAAGCCTGCATAACATATTACACATAGATAGTTTTGTTAGTTACAAAGATTAATCAATCTTAAGGCTTACGAAATCAAAGTTATTACAAATTATTTAGAGAAATTGATCAATTATAAATTGACTACCGAGATAAACCCGTGGCGTAGAGTGAGGTAGTCGACTTTTGCCACTGAATTAAAGAATTGTCGGAAGAAGCATTTCTACTCAAATTAGTTTCAGAAGCATTGAAAGAAACAAAAAAGGAATTGGTATAATAGTGATAAATCGAGGCGATGTACTTGTACAAGAGCTGGTGTGTCGGCGCCCAAATGTTGTTTCTCTAGTAAGTATGAATCGATCAGGATCTAAAATTGGAGAATTACCATTGAAATTGTCATCTATTCAATTTCATTCTGTCATGGCATAGCACCATTGTTGGAATTTTTGGTGCTTGGAAAAATTGATTATATATGCCAACACGTCATATTTATATGTATATTTATATTATTAACAGTAATTCAACGTTCGTACAAGTGAGGCTACGTACGTAACGTGAAATTTGAAGATAACCAAACTTTCTTTTTCTTTGGTGAGATGAAGATAATCAAAGTCAACGATCGAGAGTAATTATTACCTTATTGTTTGAAATGTATTTCAAACTCATAGATATTATAAGGATTTTTTTTAGTCTTTTTTTGTTTATGGTAATAGGTTTTTTGAGTCTGTATCTAAACAGTACACATTTTAAGGCTTAAATATAAATACAACAGTATATATAAAATTGAGAGCGGCACTGTGCATGGCATTGGAGAAAGGCGAAGTAAATTAATTAACATGAATATTAATATATTTACCGTTAGCAACTAGGAAATAGGTATTCTACTGTATGAGTCTCATTCTCCCAAGATTTCCAGCGCCTCATCTTCAGATATACAATTAATTAAAAGAATTCTCACATGATAAATAAATTCAAAATTATCCTATAAATATGAGAAAGTAAACTTAATTGTGATCAAAACTTAGACTATTCAATTTCAAAGGGCCCCCGTTATTGCATAAAAAAAAGAGAGAAAAGGGACGGGGGGGGGGATAGAAACCATACCAAACATGAAATATATATATATATATAGAACGTTAAAATTAATATATTGATATTGAGTGAATGTTTGACATGTGTCAAATAGATATATAGATATAGATATAACGTAACGTGCATGTTATACTACTTTAATTATATAAAGGTAGGTGAAAAAATTAAGTAAAATTAAATATGCGTATATACCAGGGATTGGCAATGACCAAAGCCGTTATCTGGTATGTCAATGAGTGACAATATACCCTGCACTATCACCCTTATACTCCATCCTATGATAAACATATGACCTGTTTTGATTATAAATATAAGATATTTTTAGAGTATGGGATAGTATTTATTATGTATTTTAAAAAAGAATATTCATATTTAATTCATCCCATAGAGAGAAAAAAATAAAATAAGAGTAGTTTTGAAAAAAAATATCTTGATTTAAAAATAGAAAAAAAAAGAAATAAAAATTCCCTTTACTTAAATAAATTAATACTTATCATTTAATTTCAAGATAAATGTAAATCTTCTAAAATCCAAAAATCACTCTTTGAATCCAATTTTTTCCTTCCAGAATTTACGGTTTAAATTTTCAAATTTCAAATTCAAATAAAAAAAGAAGTAAAATTAAAAATACCTTTAGTTTTAAAATTTTGGTGAATCTCATTTTTTATTACTAATATGCTGAAAAAGAAATATTTTTTCTAATTTAAATAAAATTGGTTCTTGGTTAAAGAAAAAAAAAATAAAAGAAAAGAAAAAAAAAGGCAAAAAATGTTTTCCTTCTAATATAATGAACAAAACAAAAATAGAAAATAAAAAATAAAAACAACAATAAAATAAAAATATAAAAATAATATAATTGGGCTAGGATTGAAACACCGGAAGCCCTGCATTTCAACCCCAAAGCCCTAACCAAAATGAGACAGAGAGCGAGATGGTCTGAGACAATGAGAGCGAGATAGAGCGAGGTAGAGAACAAAGAAAAGTAGGGTTTGAGCACTAGAGAGAGAGAGAGAGAGAGAGAGAAATTTGGGACGCATAAACAAATAATATCATCTTTCTACTACTCTTGTGCTTAGACCCTGCTTTTCTTTATTCTCTGCCTCGCTCTATCTCACTCACTGTCTCAGACATCTCGCTTTCTGTCTCAATTTTGGTTAGGGCTTTGGGGTTGAAATGCAGGACTTCTTGTGTTTCAATCCCAACCCAATTATATATTTTATGTATTTTTATTTTATTGTTGTTTTTATTTATTTTTGTTTTGTTTTGTTTTAGTTTTATTTATTATATTAGTAGGAAAATCTTTTTTTGCCTTTTTTTCTTCTTCTCTTTTCTTTTAACAAGATCCAATTTTATTTAAATTAGAAATTTTTTATTTCTATTTTTAGCATCTTAGTAATAGAAAATGAGATTCACCAAATTTAAGACTAAAGGATTTTTTAATTTTAAACCTTAAATTCTAGAAGGAAGAAATTAGATTGAAAAAGTGATTTTTGGATTTTAGAAGATTTACATTCATCTTAAAATTGAATGATAATTACTAATTTACTTAAATAAAAGGGAATTTTTATCTCTTTGGTTTTTCTATTTTTAATTTTTTTAAATATTTAGACAAAATATGATATTCACAATTCTCATCCTTAATTCATATAATTTAGTTAAAATAATTTATATTAAGAATATGAAAAAATATTATATATATATATAAGCCCAGAATAATCATCCTGCCATAAACTTGCATATCAACAATATTAATGATATATATACAATTCATTTCTCTATAACAAGAAAGCTCTTAATTAGTAATTGCTGAAATTATATATAATTAACATACCTGATTTAAGCTTTTGCACGGCCTCAGACAATGAGATATGTCTATGCCTTATGAGCCACTGTACACACACATGCGCGCACACACACATATAATGTAATATAATTTGACCGCATTTATATATAGTTACAGTGAGCGTTAATTTGGACACACACACACATATATATATATATAACTTATCTGAAAAGCAAGCATATACATTGCGGACAAGATGGATAAAATGGTCGATGATAATAGCTAGAAATGGAGATGATAAAGGAAGCAAACAGTAGTGGCGAGAGCCCAGGTGGGTGTGTGTTGCACAAACCCAGATTCTGCTCTGCTTATCCTATATGTGTGTGTGTGTGTGTGTGTGTGTGTATGTATAAATGAAAGCGAAAAACGAGTAAAAACTGAGGCAGTAAATTAGCGAGTACGTACCACAAGTGTTTATGTCTCTAACTAACATCTTCATTGACTATCAAGTACTTCGTCAAGTTCAGTGGAGGTTCTATATTTCTGTGTTAAGTGTATAACCTAATATATAACCTAATTCCTTGGAGTTGTAAAAATTATCGAAATAGATTTTGCTTTCTTAACAAGACAATTTCACACATATATCTAAAAATCGAACCAAGATAGCATGTCAATGAACCCAATTAGTATTTATCAACTGTACTAGCTAGAATTTGTTAGTCATAATAAAATGAAATTAATTACTGAGTAATTGTTTTATATTGAATGCTTAACAGTTTTTAATGGTAGCTAGGTATAGCAAGTTATTGGGATGTAAATCTCTGTTTGATCCTCTTTTTTCTTTCTTTCAATATTCAGAGTACGATTTAGGAGCCCTATGAAGTTTAGTTGTTATAATTAAGAACTTCTACAGTAGCCGGGTCCAATATTTTCTGCACGAGTTCACAATAAATATTGGTGTTGGTGATGACTTGATGGACCAATAATGCAAATTTCAAATTCTACAATATAGTTATCATATTATTTCGGAGCTGCGTCAAAAGCACACATCTGTTCACTTTACGCAGAAGATCCATCAAATTTTGCAATATAAGATTCTAGCTTTTATAACAAATAAAATTAGAAAATTAACCTCCAATAAATATGTAGATGACTAACACAATCTTTGGATTTGGAAAAAAATAATAAATTCATAGTAAATTAAAAATAATTTGTTTTTGTATTTTCTTAAAAAATAGTAACATTTTACGTTCAATTTTATAAATGTTGATTTTTTATTTTTCTTTTTAAATGTTATATCTTTTAGGCCACAATCCATAACTTAAGATCTCAAGATCTTGAGGTTTTCTTTCAACACTCGAACGGCAACGGCAACGTTGGTTGTCTTAATGGTAATAAATGCACACACCCACACACACACACACACACATATATATAACCCTGATGTGGCATATTGAGCCTTCCTTCCCTTTCAAAATTGGACGAAAAGTGCAGCATGCCACCACGCATGTCAATTTGAAACATACTGGCAACAATGACACCCGCTTTAATTTTGTTCCTAAATTTACTTATCATTGGCTCCATAACTTATTCTAAACTTTGAAATTTTCTCACAAAATTGAATGCTGAAAATTTTCAGTCCAGACTAGAGGCTGCTTTATTCCAAATAAAATTTGATTACTTGTGAATAAAATGATGACCCTAAAATAAAAAATTAGTAATAAAACGACAATATTGCAAACCCATAAATTGGACACAATTTCTTTAGCTATATATATAACAATCTACGCATAAAAAAATCTTGCCCCAATGTAACTCAAAAGTATTTGAGTAAAACTAATCAATATCAATATTCAACACAATATATATAGTTATTATCAAAAACAAAAAATGCAGTTAGAAAAGAACTCTTATAACTACCAGTAGGGCACCGAGTCTTAACAATTATGGATCTATCATATATCTTTAACCGCCACTAAGCGTTCCTAACACCCAAGGCCTTGGGAGTGGGTATTCAATATAAAATCATATAAGTATTTTATCAAAATTAATTGTAACAAGGCACACTACTTACAAACTGTAACTAATAATACAATGATAACAAAATAATCTTTAAATTAACTTGTGTACATTGAAATTCTTCTTTTCCCTTTTCACCTATGCTATCACCTTGAAAAATATGCATTAATTTTTATTATTATCAATGATGATTAGCAAAATACAATAATGTACTCTCTCTCTCTCTCTCTCTATATATATATATGTCAGTGATGCGTCCGTACATTCATAAATATAAGAAAACAGTGAGTTGAATTTTGACCGTCGTGGCTGAAAAAATTTGGGGTTAACTTGAACATTGGCGCCTATAATTTATCCCTTTTGTTTTTTTGCCAACATATATCGAGTTTATATTGATTAGTGGTAAAGTATATTTGTGATCGTGATGTAAGAGGAAGAGGGTAAGGTCGTTAGACAAAAGAGAGAAAGAAAAGGAAGAATTTAAGGAAAAGAAGAAAGAATTAAAAAAAAAAAGCAAGAAGGGAAACAATAAATATCTAGAAATCAAATTCACTCAATATTATTTTCTACAATTGGAACTACAATATGATCTTTTACAATTGAAATTACAATAATAGTTATTTATAGGGTTTACTGGAATATTTTAGAAAATTGACATAATTTAATAAAATAGGAAATTATTTAATCTAATGACTAAATTTAAGAAGATTATAATCTCATTTATTTTATAAATGTCTGTAAGACTAAAATATTCTAGAATATTCTAACATAAACTTAAAAAAAAATCATAAAATAAGAAATAAATAAAAGATAATATAATTCCTAATCATCCTAAAAGATATTATAAAATCTAATTAAATATAAAATATAATCTAAAATATTTTAATAAAATAATTTTATTTAAAATTTTAATTCTTTAGAACTATCCATTATCCATCATTCTTCTTTGTTAGAGAAAAATTCTCCTCTGGAAAGTCAAAATTTTACGTGATATCTAGATTTGGGAAATCTTTCTAGCAAATAAGATAGTGAAGGATGAAATCTGAAAGAAGAAACTTCTTTTCAAACATTGAAATATTATTTGACTTTGGAGATCCCTTTTAATGAATAAGATATTAATGAAAAGAATTACCAAGTGTAAGAATATTCCTTTTTTTTTTTATAACAAAAAGGATGAGACGTAGTTCATCCACAATATGCAGCGTAATATATGAATAAGGTGGTGCAACGATAAAATGAAACTAAGAATCATAATCTAACAAACTTAAGAAATACAACTTCTATGGGTCGAGATTGTTTTAAAACTCATTCATTCTTCAAGTTTGTGCCTTCCAAAGATAAGGGGGGCTTTATTAGTGGAATTAAATTGGACATTTTAGAAGACTCGAAATCCTCAAATCTAACGTGACTTGTCCACATATTTATTGGAGAAGTCAAGCATCTGATTTATAGTCATGTGAAATTCTTTAATTTCTGCACTAATTTTATTTAAACATCTTTCAAGGTCTAGAAAATGAAAATTATTTAATCTAACAACTAAATTTAGGAAGATTATAGGAATTTCATTTATTTTAGAAATTTCTAAAAGATTAAGAGATTTTAATCTAAACTTAAAGAAAAAGAAATCATAAAATAGGAAATAAATAAAACATAATATATATTCTAATAATCTTAAAAGATATTATGAAATATAATTAAATATAAAATATAATCTAAAATATCTTAATAAAATAATTTTTTTTAAATCTTAATTATTTAAAACTATCCATTCTCCATTGGATTAATTCATATTACAAGACACTTAAGAGGGGATTTTCTATTGTTTTAAATATAATCTATCAATTCAAGTTGGTATGAGTGGTAGATGTTCTCATCCTTCAAATAAATGCTTAAGTTTGATTCTCAGACTTGTGTTTATGAAACAAACTTAATTGCGATCCATAGTACCCTAAAGGAGATTAATCCATGCTATTGGAAATAAATACTCCAAGTTAACAAAAAAAAATTCATCATCTTCATACCTAAATAAAAAAATTATTAGGTACATTATATGCCAGTTACATCTAACAATTAGAATTAATTTTGTGAATAATATAAAATAAAATACCCAGACACTTAATATTATATACTTAAAATATTTTTGTTCAATTAAATTAAAATGAGATTTTAAATTTACAAAATAAATAAGTAGTATTAATAACAAGAGTTAATTATTGGATAAGTGATACATAAAAAAAATTCATTCATCCTTATTTGATTTCAATAAAATATCTTTAAGTATATTAGTTAAGTATCTAAATTTTTTAATAGAAAAAATTATAATGAAAATAAATTATATTAACTTTTGAATAGTATGGCTATGATCTCTCTCTTTTTTGTTTGAAATTTGAAAGAAGGTGTCAAACAATTTTGGGAAAATTCTAGATAAATACCAAAAAAATAAAAGACTTTTAAAGGGCAATTCCAAATTTACCTAATTTTCAAAAACTACCAAGATTTATAATTAAAATTGAAATTGAATGATAAAAGATGAAAATACCCTTTCTGTGCAAGTGACCCATTTACAAGCGATAAATATTTATTTGTAAGTGATAATAGTATATTTACAATTGATAGATATTTATTTACAAGTGACATCTATACAAGCGATACTATTATCATTTACAAATAAGACTGTGTCACTTGCAAATAAATACTTATTAGTTACAAATATACTATTATCACTTGTAAATAAGTCACTTTTATAGGAAGGATATTTTCATCTTTTGCCTTCACATTTTAATTCCAATTACAAATCTTGGTAAGTTTTGAGAATTGGGTGAATTTGGAGTTGCTTTTTAAAAATATTTTATATTTTGATATTTATCTAAAATTTTTTCAATAATTCTTATTGGTCAAATACTTGAAAAAAAATATTCTATAAACTCAAAACTCAACAGTAGATTTAGACCATTCAGACAAAATCTGGATGATCTAAATTTATTATATAATTTTTTTGAAAAATTTTAATAATTTTCAATTTTAAAAGAAGCAAAATATAAAATAAAAATAATTTCTTAATGGTAAGATTTTAAAAATAAATAAGTTTTAAAATTAAAAATAACATAAAAATGTAAGATAAAAACTGGATCCTCTATATTTAGTATGGACGATGTAGATATGCATCAACGCCTGCTGGAATAGCAGCGTACGGTGCTGCGGTGTTGTTGCTCAAAGAAACCGGATCCCCTGAACTTAGACCATTGAATGCTCTTCAACAACAACAAATACGTCTGAATTTTTTTTTTTATCGAAACCAGGGTATCCACCGTCGAACACGGTGACTAATTCCCTCACTGACTTATAGGCACCTCAAAGGGTGAGACAGCTGGCCCGGAGATTTAAGGCTGCTTCATACCAAAAGTCAGGATTCGAACTCCTGACATTTAATTAAGGGTGGATGAGTCCCTTCCACTCAACCACACTCCTCCAGGTTGAATACGTCTGAATCTTGAAGTCATCATGCAGCCACTTGCTGTGTATATTGTGTGTCGCATCACTCGTTGTTGAAAGGTCTATGCCCAGCAATGCATGACGAGCATAACAGGTTCAGCTATCCTGAACATTGTGGAAAAAGTACCTAACGACTAAGAGTGAGAATATATATATATATAAAGTAATTTTATTTATTTAAATACAAAAATATTTTTCTAATTTTAATTTTGGAAATTATAAATCCAACCAAATATTTTTTTTTGCATAGTTTGAGACAAATTGCATACTTTATAAGTAATAAGTAGTATGAATTATTAAAAATTAATATGAAGATCAAATATACACAACAACAAAAAAATTTTTATCCCTTTGAGATAGACTATATAAAGAATACGATATATCATTATATTTTATGAAAAAATTAACTTTTTAGATATATTATTTATAATAAAATTAAATATATAAAGTATGAAAATTTATATATTTATAGATTATAAATAATATAATTTATCTCAAAATATATATAAATAAACAGATTTCATCCTATATTGTATGTTGGTAAAAAAAAGAATCCCTATATTTTATGTGGATGTATTGATTGATTGATTAATAATAATCAATTGTGAATATCATTGTTCCTTAACGGACCACTGCCACATAGCCTTTACAGAACCCAAGTCTTTTCCCTTTTGCTCTCTCATTAATGTCCAAGACTTGAAATCTTTTGAAACAAGAAAAATTATTGGCAAAAAAAGAGAGAAAACTTGCTATAATTTATTTAGTAAATTTTATTCACTTTTTTGAGGTATAACTAAGTTAAATTTTATTTTTAATAAAATTATATTTATATAATAAGCATTTATGAATAATTTTTAATTAATTTTTTGTGGTCATATCATGAATTGAATTATAACCTTAAATATGTAAAAACTAATTTAATTGAAGAAAAATGAATTAAAATTATTATATAATATATATTTAACGGAATGTAATTTTTTAAACAAGATATTAGATTTAAGAAAAATCAATGATTTATTTTAATTTATCTGGCCATAATACGAAGAATTTTTTTAACTTTTTTTACCCACAAAATTTAAACTTGGAATTTTGTTCAAGAATATCAAATTCCTTCAACTAGACCCAACAATTTGTTGCTTCAAAACTATTGATTTTTTTCATTATTAAACTTTTGACTTTTAACATAGTTCAAATTAAATTTGGAAAAAAAAAAAAAGGGTTTTGAGGCCAACTTCAGTTTCTGGAACGGGGGTGAACGGGGGTGAAAGAGCTGTCAAAGAAGGTGGGTCTTTAAACCTCCGTTCTCAAACTGACGTTTGCAGGCTCAAACGGTGACCCAAACAATTAAATAAAAAATAAAGTCTCGTGTGAATGGTGATATTATTAATATGATGCCGGGCATGCACTTTCGTTATGAAACACGCGGTATGTCATCAATGCGTTTGTTTGCCCGTGCCGTAGTTCCCACCATATTGCTAAAGTCATGAATGGTTTGGAGGGCAAGAAAAAAAAACGGCTTAAATGGAATTTATGTACAGCTTTGTTAGCCAGGAATTGTATGTAATTTCCAATTCCTATTAGGAATTAGCCCGGTCACAAATATGTAATCTCACACGTACACCTTTGTTAGCTACTAGTTTCATTTTCTAGGTGAACCTTCCTACAATTTTCACCCTTCACCTTCATGCAATCCAATGACAATTTGAATCTACAAGAAGTTTTATTTTTAGGACAGTAACTAAGATTAAAAGTCAAACTGTTAATTTGGTCATATGGAAAATGTTAATTTGATCACAGTGATTAGGATTAAAAGTCAATAGATATAGTATGGGCCTCTTGATTCAAAGTAATGCCTTGATCAGATTAGCATTTTACATATGACCAAATTGACTTCTTGACTTAATCTTAATCACTGTTATAAAAATAAACTTCTTCCACGTTCAAATTTTTATTATGTTCCCATTACTAAAATTACATATTTTTCCCATTTAAATATTATTATTCATTTAATACTTATTATGTATAGGTATATATATATTATAGTTTAAAACATGATTTAAATTTTAAAAAATAAAAGAATTGACTGATTTAAATTAGTTTAATGCATGACCAAATTAATCAGTTCAACCAGTCAAGACTGAGTCTTTTATGCCTTAAATCTAAATTATATTTTATTGGTGAATAATTAAATTAAACTTTATATTTATTTATTGTAAATTTGCCCATTCCAGATGTCATATCAAGCCATGTTTCGCATTAATTCACCCCTCTAAGTCAAGTCATACCAACCTGGCAACTTGGTGTTAATTTCCTCTCTTATTTTCTTTTATGAATAAATAAATCGAAACCCTGAATTAGTACCTCCACGTTCAAAATAACATAAAAATAAAAATTTACTGCCGTTTCATGCAATTTGTTTATTGATATTTTTATAATTATTTTTGGCGAACATATTCTTATAATTTAATAATTCAGCGTTTAAAAAAAAACGTTTTACTTGCATGTCATATTCTTATGAAATAAACAAATATTTTAAACAACTTTTTCATATACATATACATATATATATATCATTGATGCTAGCTTCAAACTTTCATATGGTGCGTCTATCTTCTCCTTGTTCTTATAGATCCGCTACTGCTGATATATTAGTATTGTTTTCGTGCATCTTTGTTCTGAATTGTGCAATTAATTAAGGAGACGGCGAGGACACATGGCAGGAGAAAGCGCAGAAAGAAACTTAGAGCAAACGCCGACGTGGGCGGTGGCTGTTGTTTGTTTTGTTTTGATCCTAATTTCTATAATCATTGAGCACATCATACATCTCATAGCAAAGGTATATTTAATTTTTTTTCCCAATCAAGTTCACAAATACCACAAACTAATACTAAAAGTTTCAAATGCATGCGAGTGCAGTGGTTGAAAAAGAAGAACAAAAGAGCTCTGTACGAGTCATTGGAAAAGATAAAATCAGGTCTGAACTATTTGGGTTCTGTTCTGTGTAACTTAATTCACTCGGTTCCTTGCTTACGTTGACAAAATATATATTGGTGCAGAGCTGATGTTATTAGGGTTCATATCGTTGCTCTTAACGGTGGGACAAAGTCTAATAACAAGAATATGCATATCAGAAAAAATTGCTGACACGTGGCACCCCTGCAGCAATAAAGAAGATGAGGAACCAGCTGAAGCCGAAGATTCTGAAACCACTGGCCGGAGATTACTGACGGCGTTGATTGATTCGGACTGCACTGCAAATACCCGTCGTGTTTTGGCAGCAGGAGGAGGAGGCAGCAAATGTGGTGAGGTGGGTAAAATTATAAATATATATGATTAATTATAGATAAATTTAGCCTACCATATGCAGAATTTAAGAAACTTACTTGTGTGCAATCATATAGCTTAATACGGGATCGATTATTTTATTTAACTAAATAAATGTAATGGATTTAAGTTGGAATGTGATATGGCAGGGGAAAGTGGCGTTTGTGTCGTCAGATGGTATTCATCAATTGCATATATTTATCTTCGTGCTGGCCTGTTTCCATGTGCTTTACTGCATACTCACTTTGGCTTTGGGTCGTGCAAAGGTTCGTACGTAATAAAAGGACTCCTTTTTTTTATTAACGTTTTCGAAACTGATACGATCATCGACATCCTCTCTCTGGTTTGAATTGCGTATATATTATTAATTTGGTGGTAACTATATATATAGATGAGAAGGTGGAAGCGATGGGAAGACGAAACAAGAACACTTGAGTACCAGTTTACACACGGTTAGTGTCTTGATATATAATAATTAACGTGCAGGGGTATGTTAATTAAAGTTCATATTGATATTTATATTTAAAAGCACTGTTTAATTATGCGTGCGTGTGAGACAGACCCAGAGCGATTCAGATTTGCGAAGGACACCTCATTCGGGAGAAGGCACTTGAGCTTTTGGACTAAAACTCCTCTGCTAATGTGCATTGTACGTTACTTGACCCACTAAAACTCCTCTGATCTTTTCTTCGATCTCTCAGAATGCTGTGCAAATACGTGTATGCCGTGGTCTTTATATTAGCTTATATTTTATGTGTAAGATAGGAGGTTTAGAGAACAAATAAATAAATAAAGAATATAAAATAAGAAAGAGGAAGGGTTGGACGGTTGGTTGGTGGAGTTCTTCTGATAAGTCAATGTCCAAATTAAAGAGAGAAAACGGTCCAGAATGGGAAAGCTGTTTAGCTGGAAACGTGGAGTGACCGTCTATAATGCATCGATCTCCAGTCATTTCTCTTTCTTTATATTTATATGTCATTGATGATGGCTCGTCAATGAGACGACTACGCTATTATATGCCACCTCTCTTAGACACCGCAAGAAATTCATATTTTGGACCCAGGCTATTCTTGTAATTCTGAAGGTCTCCGTCGACGTCAAAGCTGAAAGTCTTTCTCCGCTTAATTTATAGCATTCGCCATACAAGTACATAAAATTAACTGTTATTTATTTATTGTTGCCTTGGTAGACAAATTAATTTTTAAAGGAAATTACATATAAGAACCGGCAGAGTGAACTAATTACAAAACAAGATTTTAGCTAAAAAAATGTGTTAAAAAATGTAATTACTCCTCATTTTTATTTTACTTAGAGGGATTAGTTCCGTATTCACTGACTTCCTGCTGAGTACTTTTTGTTTGTGCTGCTTGCACAGAGCAGTATTTTTTTTACTCTTTTTTCTTTTTCTAAACTGCTTATGCAGGTTTGTTTCTTCAGGCAGTTCGTGAGGTCAGTTCCTAAAGTAGATTACTTAACCCTAAGACATGGATTTATGATGGTAATTTTCCTCCTACTTTCCCCCATCCCCTTCAGTTTGAATGCTGCTTGATATTATTAAACATAAATAAATATATTGTTGTTATTTTTAACTAACTTGTAGAAAATTGTTTTGCATGTGTGTATATAAAATGGTTTGGCTTGGAATCTATTCGTCTGACATTTATTTCACTAAGAAAATTGAGAACTTTCACTTCTGGATATATATATATTCAGGCACATTTATCGCCTCAGAGTCATGAGAACTTCGATTTTCGGAAATATATTAAAAGGACTTTAGAAGAAGACTTCAGAGTTGTCGTAGGAATCAGGTTTGTGTTTAATTTGCAAGTTTAACTTCATCGTTGCTTGTTTAAAATATATATATGTACATATTGTACCTAGGTAATTAAATATTGTTGATTCATATATAGGATAGGAGTAAATAATTTGACGATCGATCGAGCAAGTTCGTAACTAACTAATGATCTCTGTCTAATTTCTAGTCCTCCAATCTGGGCCTTCGCCGTGTTGTTTCTCCTTTCTAACACTCATGGTAAGTATGGATATGATTTCATTTTATTGTTGAATTATTTGACTGGAGAGAATTATTAACGAACAATAGTAATACTAATACTAATACTAATTTAATATATATGGACAGGATGGAACTCTCATCTATGGTTTCCATTTATCCCTTTGGTGGTAAGTGAAATAAAATGGGTTGATAAGGATTGACTGTGATGAGTTAAAGGGAAATTATTGAAAGGAGGATGATGATAATTAATTCATCAGCAATTAAATAATGAATATATATATAAATTAATATATGCAGATCATCTTATTGGTGGGAACCAAGCTTCAAGTGATCATAACTCAAATGGGACTTAAGATTGAAGAAAGAGGAGATGTTGTGAAGGGTGTGCCAGTTGTCCAGCCCGGGGATGACCTCTTCTGGTTTAACCGACCTCGCCTCATTCTTTACCTCATCCATTTTGTTCTCTTTCAGGTTTGTTACTTGATTTATTCGATCGTGTGATTCATATATATATATAGCCAAACAAAACTTTGTGGGATAATTATAATTAAGGCTGTTGTTATTGTAATGTGTATATAGTAGTATTTAATCGATCTTTAATAAACGTACCTTACGTCCTCTACAGAATGCTTTCCAGATGGCTCTCTTTACATGGAGTGTGGTAAAATTACTTTCCATTTTCACTTAATTACTGCTTCCGCTTCGGTCCCTACGTGCTATTGAAATGAAATTCTCTTGCATGTTATTTATATATACATATGCTGATCATGAAGTGAACACTATTTGCTGATGCTTTCAATTCAGTTACAATTCGGGTGGACATCGTGCTTTCATTCACATAAGATTGACATCATCATCAGAATCACGATGGGGTAAGACCCTGCTCATTTTCATCACATTAATTAATTCATTGTAGTTCCCATCCAAGTTAATTTACCACTGCACACACATTATTAATTATTAATATTGATTATTTTGTGTGTGTGTGTGTGTGTGTGTGTGTGTATATATATACATAGGGTGTTCGTTCAAATACTTTGCAGCTACGTCACTCTTCCTCTCTATGCTCTGGTGACGCAGGTATATAATTAATATATATTCTGTTTCCGAAATTTGAAGATAAATAAAATCAAAATTCAATATAATATTTATGAATTAATTAATAAGAGATTAATGCATGCATGCATGCAGATGGGTTCGTCCATGAAGCCAACGATATTTAACGAAAGAGTAGCGGCAGCACTCAGGAAATGGCACCAAACTGCGAGGAAGCAGGTGGTTAAGAGGAGGCGGGGGTCCGGGTCGGGTTCAGTGGGCACGTCATTGCCCGGAACCCCAACCCACCCGATGTCTCCGGTGCATCTCTTTCGATACCACCGTGGTGAAGCGGATAGCGTCCACACGCCTCCGAGAAGATCAAGTGATTATTCATCTCCACGGCATTACAATTACAAGCGAAGATCAAGTGATTATTCATCCCCACTGCATTACAATGACAAGCGGAATTATAATAATGTGGCTTCTTCGTCTAATCAGCAACAAGTGGAAATGGAGGCTCAATGCCGTCAAGCTCAAACTCAAGGGGCTTCTTCTGTTGAAACGCAACATGAGATTCATATAGGAACTGGGCGTGCCGAAGACTTCTCGTTTGATAAAATAGGCACCGCTGAAGCGCGTAACTTAGAAATAAGAGGCTAGAAATTAAACCATCAATTGCCACTAAAACGACAGGCCTTGCGATCCATCGATGCAGTTTAATTTCTGAATATCTCTCTTTATCTTTAATTTGTGCCAATTATATATATATATATATTATGTACATCTTATTAGTTCCTATTGATTTGGTTTGTAAAAAGTTTATACGAATAATTTTTCAACATTATTCACCTATTTAGTAATTACTTTATAAAAATGTATAATTTTATGAACATTAGCTAGTATATAAACTCCTTGTAAGGAATTATCCCATTTTATGAGTGCTCATCAACTTTTTCTCCCTTGGCAGTTCTTAATTACGTCTTTATTTCCCACCTATCAGTGTTCGCTTTTAATTAGTATTCGCTGCTCGACGCCATGGCGAGAGGGGCATCTCAATCTCAATCCGCTACTACGGCCGCGACCACACGTCCAGGAGTTATGGCTCCGCGTGGTTCCGCTGCTGCCACAGCCGGCATGCGCCGCCGCCGCATGACCGGAGCCGGCGGCTCGGGAAGCAGTTCTTCAGGTGGCGGAGGAGGAATCGGAGGTGGTTCCGGAGCTGGCGCAAATATGCTGAGGTTCTACACGGACGACGCCCCGGGGCTGAAGATTTCTCCGACCATGGTGCTGGTGATGAGCCTGTGCTTCATCGGATTCGTGACGGTTCTCCACGTGTTTGGCAAGCTCTACCGGTCCTGATCTGGCGGTGATTGAGAATATATCTGATGACGCGCGTACGTGGTGTTGAATCCTTTGAATTTACAGTTGAGAGATCCGTGTCCGAAGCGCCATTTTCGGCTCTCCGCTCGGTGTTATCTGTTTTGCTGGCTTCTTTCTTAGGTTAGATGTTATTTTTCAGACCCGAATACGGCTATTCAGGTCGGTTTGGGCCTTCCGGCGACATTCCACCTATAGCATTATTCTCTGTTCATGATTTATCCAATCCAGGTTGCGTCCTTTTTTTTTTCTCTTCTTTATTGCTACAAAATTTTCAGACCTTCGAACTTTCTGAGAGTAGTAAGCGCATAATGGCAGGCACTATCTTCTAGTTCGTGAACATTTCAAGGCTAAAAAAAAATTAACATAAGAAAATTCAGAAAAAAACCAAAAATTAAAAGATAAAACTTAGAACTTTATGGTCACTAAATAAAGATGTGGAGTGATATGCAGTAAAGACAATAAAGAATTTAAAGTTTTATATATAAATCAACATCAATATATAATATAAAATGCCAACTATTAATTATGTAAGTTTAAATTAAAAGCTTGAAGAATTGATTGGTTTTTTTTTTTGGCCTGATGTATGAAAATGACTCAAAATTAAAAAAAAAAATTTGTATAATTTACTATGCTAGTAGTACATGAAATAGTGAAGGTATAAAAGTTTAAATTTTTTAATATTATAATTATGATGTTAATATTTTTTAAATAAAAGGAAATGAAAAAGGTTAAAATTGAAATGAGAAATCATTTCTTTAAACCCATCAATTTAAAATTAGACTCTAAAGTGAATAAGGAGATACTTCATTCAACTCATCGTATTTAACTGACTTTTAAAGATTCAATTAATTTCTAAGACATTCAATCCGTGGACAGAACAAGAAAAAAAAAACTATTCCAAAGGATTCAATCTTATGTTTTTTTTTTCTTGTTCAAAGTTTTATTTAAGTTTTATAACCTGTAAGGAAAATAATATACGTGTGTGTAACCGAACAAAAAAATGGTAAAAATAGAAGAAACAACTGCCCGCGAAAGACGAAGTTAAGAGAACGATAGTTAATGCCAAGCTATCGTGACTGTCGAATCACTTGTGGAAGCGTTGTTTTCGGTGAACGACCTTGGTATGGAAGGATGCACTGGAACTAATCCAGAATCAGAGAGAAATCCTATAACGTTCTCTCTCAGCACCGAATCGCATCGATTCATTGTCAACTTTTCCAGATTTTCATCGCATGAGAAAACATGAGCATCATAGATATTATCTTTCGAGTCGATTCAATATGCCAGAAATACGACAAATATGACATTGATAAGCAGCGGGAGCTTAATGCCTACGGTGATGATGCCTTTGCTCGCCTCTACGCTGCCGTTGAAAATAACATCCAAGCTGCCCTTAATGTTAGTTTCTTTCTTTCCCTTTGATTTCTTCTCCACTCGTAATTGGTACAAAATCACGTATTGATATTTTCCCTGTTATCGTTGGAAGTTAGAATTTATCAACTTATAATTCATCTCTGGATCAAGTCATGGAAAATTGGATCGAGTGGAAACAGGATATATGGGGTTTAGCATGTTGTAGAGCAGAATCAAATAGGTCTTCATGAAATTTGAATTATTCATTGCAATGCAGAAATCGGAGATTGCTTCTAAGGAGAAGAACAGGGCATCTGCAGCGGCATTGAATGCGGAAGTTCGTCGGACAAAAGCTCGACTCATGGATGAAGTCCCTAAGCTTCGTAAACTGGCGCAGAAGAAGGTGAACCATGTTTGAGACCTATTTATATGCTGTTAAAACGTTTGCGGGCATATTTGAATCATTTGGTCTTTTAATTTATAGTTGAATTTGAATATGACGGATGCATTGATGCATTGCTAATTCTCATTCCTTTTATTGTCTTCCCTTCTTGATGTTATTTCCCCAATCATGGTTCTGTGGAGATAGTTCCAGTCATGTGTGTGTGGAATGGAAGACTTTAAGCCTGATAGTTCATTGACTGAAAAATAAGTACATAAGCATAAGCCAAGCCAATTACAGAGCTGGGAAGGGACATTCCAGTGCACAATATGTTATATTGTTGCCTTACTAGTTATTTGCATTCTGAAGCCCTGAGGTTTTCTTATTAGCCTTTTTATTTATATGATCTCTTCATACGTGCCCTTTTTAAATTTTTGTTATACTTCAGTGTACAATTTTTAGCAATGATCACTCAATCTACTCGAAGAAAAATTGCATTGTTTTGACGGCTTTGCCTCTCTGAAGATTAAGATTACTCAATTTGTCAATTAAAAAGGGCTGGTCTTGGTTCTTTTCTTAAATAAACAGTGTGAGTATTCCAAGAGGTCCACGTAATTTTATACATAAAAAAGTAAGCGCACAGCAATTATGCATGGCCAGAAATAATCAATAGATAAAGGTAAAATGGGTAAAGCCATCAGTGTGATTAGTTTACTCCGATGAAGTGGGAAAGTTTTACTTCTCCAGATTGATTTTGCGTTGGATATCTTATCTTCCAGCAATAAAAAACTGCTTTGGTAATTCTAATTCTAATTCTATAAATAACAGGTTAAGGGTCTCACAAATGACGAAATGGCCATTCGGAATGATATGGTCCTGGCATTGTCAGAAAGGATCCAAGCAATACCAGATGGTATCGCTGCTGCAGTTAATCAAGCTGGAGGAGGGGCTTCTCCCTCATTTAATCAGAATATTAAGTTTGATTCATCCGGTAACCAGTACTTCAGATGCTAAATGCATTTGACTTCTATTTGTTTTGATTTTATTGTTTGTAATAATTGTTGATCATTCCCAACCTTAGAGGGATACAAGGACGATCTATATTTCCAACAAACTGAAGCATCAAATCAGTTTAGAGCAGAGTTTGAAATGCGAAAAATGAAACAGGCATGTAAGATTCACTGCTTAATTTCAGCTAACTTGGAAGGGCTTGAAATTTCGGGTTAACTTAGGGCATTTGTCCCCAGCTGATCCGCAATCTAATATGATTTAACACAAAACAGGATGAAGGGCTTGATATCATATCAGAAGGATTGGATACGTTGAAGAATTTGGCCCTTGAAATGAATGAGGTTGGTTGTGCATTTCAAACAGCCTATTCTAGGTGTTAAAGTACTAGATAATAATCAGTTTTTTTTTTTTTGGGTAACTTCAGGAAATGGATCGGCAAGTTCCATTAATGGATGAAATTGGTACAAAGGTGAGAAAAAGCCTCAATCATGCTATTCTATCAACTAGATTGTTTCAAGAAATAGTAGTGCAAGTATTTCATGAATACATTACATGGTGCTTTGCGTCTATTATACAGGTCGATAAGGCCACATCGGAGCTTAGAAATAATAACACGAGGCTGAAGAAAACTCTCAACGAGGTTTCTGACATGATTAATTGTACTGAGTTCTTTTGGAAGAAAACTCAATATTTCCGATTAACCACATCTTTTTCTTCTTTTTTCTTTTGGGGTGGTTTACCTCACAGGTGAGGTCTAGTCGAAATTTTTGCATTGACATCATTCTGCTGTGTATTCTCCTTGGCATTGCTTCGTATATATACAAGTAAGTTACGATTCAGAAGATGATCCCTTTTTCCATTATCCAAGTGTCCTTACTCCACTAGCATCCTTTCACTGTTACACCATGCAAGCCAGCCTTCTTGAATCACACGATTTTAAAATTTTAAATATATCACTTTATTGATTGTGGCATTCTTATGCGACTTCTGCTGCTTGCTGACTCTATATTCTCCCTTTCTGTCTCCTGTGTTCCTAAATTCTTTTCTTCCTTGTTACAGTGTACTGAGAGGATGAATTGATGAATGCTTCCACTTGTTGCACCATGGCATTGCATCCTTAGATTGTCCGGGGTTTTCTGTGTAACTTCCTTTTTTTCCTAATTCATTTCTTTTCTGTTTTTAATGGCAAGTTCCATAGTATGTTATCAATGTGCTTTGTATTTGTACAATGTATCAATGTTCGATCGGATGGAAAATGTCATAACTCTCTTATATACCTTTTTCTTTCATCTATATTTCTCCCCAAAGGACAGTTGGATGTCTGTTTATAATAATTATGCCGCTTAATAAGTTCATAATGATTTGTTGTACTGGAAAGTGTTGCCGAAAATTTTCTACTCTAACAAATTATACACAAGGCCGGTTGGTTGGAGGAATGTGAACTGCACCGACCCGTAATTGCTAAGTAGAATATACTTCTATTTGAGATGACAAAGTGCAACCACCAGAATATAGTACATAATTACATATCAATAAATGAGTTTCGTAATCTCCTCCCAACAGGAGCCAAACAATTAGATTGTTTATTTGGCCCTGACATTATTCAATTTATTTTCAAGGAATCTCATGAATTCAAGAATCATACCCCTTTTTTCCTCCCTAACAGGAACCGAGATATGAGCTTGTTTATTTGGTCCTGTCATTATTCATGCTTTCTAAGGAATCCAATAAATAGATGAAAACTAGCAATCTTAGTTATTGCCCCATGTTTCTGATGGTAAGAATAATAAATATGCATACAAGGGAATAATAGATCATTGATTCACTAGTAACTTGGAGGCCTAATCTTGGCTGCCTAATGTCTAATCACCTCTTCATTGCATGTACCTTCCCGCAAAGGGTAATTCATTCAATTCTTGAAAATTGATGCCGGGATCTAGTATCCTCTGGTCAAGAATTCCCTCAAGAGACAGACTTTGGGTATAGCAGCAGCTTGTATCAGGGAGACCGTCAATCTTGTTCTCAGGGTTTTGCTTCCTGTTAAAAGAAATGAGATTTCCACACTGACTATCCTCATTAGATGTTCTTTTCAGCGAGTGGAAGTAACTGTACTCCAACGATGGAACTGTTATCTGAGGACTCACTTTACTGAATCCATCTTCATGTACTGAAGTGCAAGTGCTGCCTTTGCTGCTTCTATGGTTCATACCAGACATGTTCTTCGAGGGAAGCTTAGGTTCATCAACAAGAACAGAGGCTAAGATTTGATAATCTGTGATCGTAGGTAGGTTTGCCAGCACTTTTGACCCACATTGGTTCTCCTGATTCTCTGCTCCATTATTAGATGAATAGCCTTTATATCGAACCCGACATAATACCCAATCATCCAACTGTCAACATATATCAAGCACACAGTTCATTGGAATTCACATTCAACCTGTTTATACATCTTTACGTAATTATTCTGGACTATTATATTGGGGCTTGTAATACTACGAGCAATCATGTAAATGGAGACTTACTCGCATGGAACCTTTGAACCTGCAGGGTTTTCTGGTTGTATCAACCAATCTATACTCGTTCATGATCCAATCTGTCTTAGTCCCTTTAGGAGGACGACCTGAGTAAAAAACCAAAGCTTTCTTCACTCCTATGAGCTTTGATCCACAGCGACTAAGGACTGGCTTGTCGGTTCCTGTTGCCTTCCAATACCCAGAACCTGCTGCTCTGTTTGGCCTCAACCCATTTGGGTATTTCCTATCTCTGGGGCTGAAGAAAAACCACTCATCCTCTCCAAACAAAGCTTGCTCTGCAGAGTCAGAAACACAAAGGAAAAAAGATTCATTTTTTTAAGCTAAAGTCATCGGCAAACAGACAAAACTTACAAGGAGTAAATGATGAAGAACAAACCAGGTAGCTCCCAAGGGTTATACTTGTAAAGATCAATTTCAGCAACAATAGGTGCTGGAAGTGGATGTGAATTGATCTTCTTGTTCAAGTAATGTACTATGAGTTCCTCATCAGATGGATGGAACCTAAAACCAGGTGGAAATGTGTTATTAAAGCTCATCTGATCTTCCTCCGTCATGGAAGAACACTCTGTTCTTCCCAAGAATGAGAGGAATCGATAAGCAACGATAATCTCAACTTGAGTTAGCTATAACTGAGGAAGCCAATCATCACAAGCATTATATATACACGTAGACGTTGTACTTTACGTGCAGATGCTTGACATCATGGAGTTGGAGCAGATAAAAGACTAAAAGGAATCAAATTAGTTGCATGTAAAGTTTGAGCGAAAACGGCAGAAGCAACAAAAAATTTGTCCTTACTCATTGAATTGACATACACCGACGTAAGAGCTAGAAGCTACTGCTCAACACCTCATCAGCACAATGTAGGGTGACATTTACTCCAGATTGTGGCTTTGAGAGAAACTGGAAATTGAAAATGATTTTGTGGCATTAAAAGTTAGTGTCGGTTTCCTAATCATATCAACATTCCTATATGTAACTATTTTATACCTGTGTAGTTATGTATGAAGATCCGAGAATGTGTCACAAAAGAGTGTCATTGATCTTTTTTTCTTCATATATATATATATTACATTTATAATTTTTTTAAAGACTGCTGAATATTTAGATGATGTCCAAATGACTTTTTTTTTTTGAAAAAAAGGAAAAAGACAAAAATGGCGAATGAAAGAGAACTGTGTTGGGATTGCAAGCTTTCTTGCTAGTAATCGATTGTATCTAACCGAAATATACCACAAATGATTAAAGCTTGTCCTTAGCTGTTCTTATGACACTCTCAAGTGTGAACCTGATTGCTGAGATCGTTGATTCCGTTCCGTCCCACAAAGGATTTTCTAATATTGAACTGATACAAGTGAAAGAGAAAAAATGTCTATTTATGAGCCGGTGCAGGAATCTTGCAAACAATAAAAAGATAATCAAAAGTAACTCATGCAGAGGATAAGTTTAACTAGCATTTAGATTTCAGACAAACCGATGAAACCCAGGTGTGGTTCTAGGTTGTTGTTAAGCAGTTATGGAGGATGATCCAATGTACAAAAGCTCACTTAGTTCCAATCGAGATTTAGGTTGGAGTGTTGTGCAGATGAAGACATGGAATCCTAGGAGAATATCGATGAAGATTATCAGGCTGCCAAGCCATGAGACGTGTTAAGTTATTATGTAACGGGTCACAGTGATGATCACCATGCTCATCAATTTTGGGCGGATTTGCATCGTGTAATTTTAATTTGAACCATTTAGATTTATAGTTTTTTATTTTGATTTTTTTATATAATAATAGTAGTATTTTTTTAAAAGATAATAGTTATAAAATTATATTTATTTTAGATCATGTATCTAATAAAATAAAATTATAATAAAAAATATAATCAAATTTGGACTATCCAAATTTGATTAAGATGATCTAGATCCGATGAGCATGTTCATCATATGCAATGAGCACCGAAAGCAAATTATAATTAGTTGTGATCTCTCTTATCATGTGGAAATAAGTCCAAACCCAAAAGCTAATGATGAGTTATGTTAGGGAATGTGAGCGAGAACATATTCAAACTAAAATAGCCTATTTGAGAGAGAAGAAGAGAAAAAGCTATTTTTGCATGTTTATAAAATGGTTATAGAAAAAATTTATTTATGGATTCATTAACTATTAGATTTGGCTAAAATTTTGTCAGAAAGTTTGAGACATCTGGTTATGCATTTTTAACAGTTGGATTGTCATTTTGTGATTTTGTGTAAAAGTTATTCAATTCATACTAAAACAATAATTTTTTAATTTTTCATTTTCTAAATTTTTTATTGTAAGCTTATTATTTTGATTGATTGGAAGAGCTATTGATATTTATTTATGCACTTAATTGAAACTTTATTATTTTAATTATAGTGAAACTATTTTTATTGGTTTAGATGGCCAATAATTTTTATTTTTATCTTAAGGGGTTTTTCACTTTAAAAATTTTAGTATCTCATAATGTATTTATGGTATTTACATTTTATCATATATATTTATTTTATTGTTTCTCATATATTCTTATAAATATAAAAAATTTATTTTCACTGCATATTCATTATTTTATTACTCTTCCTATCATTATAGTTCAAATGTTTAAGGTACCCAGGAACTTCTGCATGTTACCTAGTATGGTTCAACGGTTTAAGATACCCAGAAACTTCTGTCTATATATAATTAATTAATTTAAAAAGATTAAATCCCCTTTTTAATTATCCCAATCATTGGTTGCGTAAGTGAAAAGATCAAGTTCTGACTGACCCGATTATTCATTTTTACTTTAAGTCATTTTTTTTTATTTTGGCTCTAGTTTCCTCATTCGATATAATTTAATTTTGTCTTCAGCTTTAACTGTAATCTTCCTTTTTTTTATATATTTTATTTCACATTGTTCTTAATCTTTTTATAACCATGTTAATAAAATTTCACAGGTTTTGTTTATAAGAACGAAAAGAGGAAACAAAAGGGGAAATCCACTTGGTTTTTGTTGAACTTCAACGCCAGAACCAATCCCCAAATGGCAACCTGAAAATTCCTTCAATAGGTTACCACCTTTCAAATGAATCAACTTGGTTTTGACATTTATTTGCTGAAGAACAAGTTAAATAAACTTGATTTCTCCCATGATATTCCTCTTGATTTAAGTATTTCGTTCTTTTTAATTTATTCTCTATTAATAAATTATTATCTCCAGAAAAATAAATAAAATTTATTAATTATTTTTGCAGTATTATTAAGTGTAATTTTGTTCTGTTGTATTCTAATTTAGATTTGGTCCATTCACATATTCATACACTTAAAAAGGAAAAGAATTGTATTAGAGGTTAACATTTCCTTTTTACATCATTGACTTTTTTCCTCATATCTCTCTATAAACATATTACAGTGTTAGAAAAATTAGATTTATCATATTTTCCAAAAATTAATTTCTTTAACAGAAGAAAACTAGAAAAATTGCAAGATTTATCTAAATGTTTAAAGAGCCGGGCATAATTATTTTGTACGAAAGATATTGAGTATAATTTAATTTAATATAAATTAATATATATTATTGTAATTTACCCTTAGCTTAATTGCCTCGGAATCTTAGAACGACGGATGGAGCAATTTAGACCTAATTCTAATGATTAGCTCAAGAGCCTCATCCTTAGTCCTTACTACTTTTTTTTTTTCCTTTTGAAAAATTTTCTTTTTAGTTAATTATTTTTATTATAATGTTTTTCAAAACTAAAAGTTTTAGGTGTCAAGGGCTAATAATTCCTTCGCACTTCGTAGTCTCAAATTTTCATCCTTCTTTTGACATAAATGAAAAAATTTTTTGGTCTGAAAATAAAGAGTTATCATGGACTATAGACCATATGCATTTTTTTTTTACTATAAAACAACTAAGATATTCTTTTTTTTTCCTTTTCATTTTCCTTGAAGCCTTGTCTCCTCTCTCTCTCCACTTTTTTTTTGCCCCATCCTGTGTGGCTTTGTTTACACTGACATTTTCTTTTTGAGAGAAAAATAATTTGGGATCTCCATATAAAAATATTTTTCAATAAAGACTTATTTTAAAAAATTTTAACTTAAATAAACTAAATTTTTAACTCAAATAAATTAAATTATCAACTGATACTATTTATTTATAAATATTTTCATACAAGGGTACTAAATTCTCTCTCTCTTTCCTTTTCTCACACTTCTTTTTTAGTTCTTTGTGTGCATGTTTCTATTATAGGCCTCTTAAATAGTAAGAGGTTCCAATTTATTCAGGCTCAACAGATTTTTTCTTTCAACCTAAGAGGTTCGGTGGATTCACTACAGCCTTTAAGCTTCCAACTTCGACCTGTAATTCAGAACTTTATCACCTACGTTTTCTTTTTGGCCAAGATACACACACAGACACGCTAGACATACCTCTAACTGTATTGCACTGAATGAATCTGAAGTAAGCTTAAAAAATATTAACACAATACATACAGATATTGACTTTTTGTCTGATGTGTTTTCGTTCTGTACAAGAGACATGATCATAGTAATTAATTTATTGTATTAATAATTAATAATTAGATCATGGAGGAAGATAGTCATCTAATGTATCTATTTTATACTTACAAAATATCTATATTTTATATTTATTTTTATCTTAAAATATTGTAATTTGATACTTTTTGGTATGATTTTAGATAATTTGGAGTATATTTTTATCATAGGAATTTTTATGAGGATTTTAAACTGTATAAAGTCAAAAAATTGGAGAAAAATATACAAGAGTGAGTTCACCTATTCCCAAGTGATTCCCTCACTAGACCACAGGTGAAAAAGCAAAGAGGAAAATCTTTAGTGTGACGACCCGGCATGGGTTCATTGAAGAAGGGCGAGTAGCCGACGTTGGGTGAGCTTGTTTCCTGGGAAAAATGACACGTTGAGACTATGCCAGATGGAGAAGAAATTGTTAGACCTGACGCCGACTTGTCTGACATTCCTGATTTATCTCTTTACTCATTTTTGTGATATTTTAAACTTTTATGAGTTTTTGGACATTCTTTATAAAAGAGAATATGACAGAAACACAAGAGGAGATTCAAAAAGAGAAAAAACACTCGGAGGCTAGAGAACAAGGTTTAAAATGTATTTAAGAGCAACTAAAAGTACTATAGAGAGAGATAGTGAGAAGATATGGGAAGTGTTAGAGATAGATTCATTTTTTTTTCTAATATAACTCTTTATTCTTGTTATTTTCACTATGATTTAAGACTTTAACTTTAATTTGATTTCTATTTTCATGTGTAGCTAAATTTCCCAGCTAGGGGTAGAGATATAATCTGATTGGAATTAACTAGATTTGTTCTATTTAGTCATGACTCTCTGTGTTTATTTTTCAAGTTATATTTACTTTATTTTTTCATTATATTCATTTCTCTTATTCGTTCATGTGTATTTTATGTTTGATTACTATAGAATCTAATTAATGGATAAACTTAATGGACTGAGAAGTGAAGAGTGAATCTAGATCTAGAGAGTTAAACATGAATAATTAATCTAAAGATAAAATTAGAAATTTGTGGTGATATATATTATGGCTTTCAAGGTCTGATTAGGAACTTTAATTGTGTGAGAGCAAATTGAATTCTAATTAAATAAGGACTAATTGATCGAAAGGTAATTTAAACACTTTAAAAATAATGATTACTATAATTATACAGAGTCTAACTAAAGAATAGAATTTAACTATCTCATAAGATAAACCCTGATCCCATAATACTTCTAGTAACTAAATCAAAACTCAGACATTATTTTATTTTTTATTTATTTCTTTTTTAATTCAAATTTCTCAATTTGAGTGTTAATTTACTTTTAAAAGTAAAATTTTGGATTGGTCAATTTACTACCTGCATGTTGGGAGGGGGGACCAAGAAAAAGTAAAGACATTTCAATGGGTAATCTGTACATGCTATATGCACGGTCTTGTGGGAGGGGGGGGACCATGTTTTTGCACGGTCAACTGCATTTACGTATATGCATAAACCTCCATATTTCTCAGAAATTTCCAGTTTGGTATTCATTCATTTCAGTCTTCGTATCGTATCATCAAAATATGCGCAAGCACTTGCACTTTTCAGCCTCGAGTAAATTTTATTTATTTAATTAGTAACAATTGATCACGTCAAATTTGTTCGTTTCCGATCATTTAAGTTCACCTCAACCAGTAGCTGGAAAGGAGGAAAATTACCAATAACGCTTTAAGGTCTATGTTTTGCCCCACTTCAAAAGAGGCTAAAAAAATTAAAAATTAAAAAAATTGGTGGGGGATTTTTAATTTTTGAACAAATTGAATTGATTAAAATTATATAATAATTAAATTGAAAGTGAATTAGAGTAATTAGGAGATGTAAGTAATTAATATTATTAAACAATAGCTATAGTTTTATTATTACATATCACGAAAGTTAGCATTATTTTTTTTAGAACCAAGGATATCTTTTTGGTAGAGAGCTGAAAACTAATTTCTTTGAAAAGTAGAGATCATCGTAGTGAGTTTTATCTCTCCCCACAACAAAACTTTTTTCATATACAAAGTTAGGATCGAACCTAGGACATCATACTTAAAAGTTTTAACTATCTACCAACTATGCTAGGATTAGCTTTTATTAGGCTGCATTAGTAATCTAATTAACACAATAATACCATGCTTGCTACGCTTATTGGTCTTCATTAAAATCAATCTAAGAGCATTTTATTCTCTATTTATCTTCCTTTATATATGTCCTTATGAATATGATGTTTTGAAATTTTACATTATATAAACTTTTATAAGAGAAAAAAATAAAAAGCTCTAGGATATGTGTGTGTGTTGGGGGGGGGGGGGGGGGGGGGACATCCCTACGTAATGGCATCGAAGCCTTATGTCAATTTCATGGGGAAAGTTACTATTAAGGACCAAAAGCATAATTTTATTATAGAGTGAATTTTACTGTTTATTTAATTATAAAATGGAATTAATTTTTTAAAATTAAATATAAAAAATATAAAATTATTAAAATATGTAATATTCATATTTTTATGGAATATTATAAAATGAATAAAAGATAAGAAACGAAGTGAGACGAAAATGTTATATATAATCTAGTTTTAGAAGAAATTAATTTCTCATCTAATTTTCTAAAGAAGTTATGTTTGGTCCTTAATTGGAATTAATTTTTCATAAGGTCCTTAGCAGAAATTAATTTCAGAACTTATCCCAGAAAATATGCAATATACCACTTGAATAAAAGCCCGCTCAAAGATGAGCGCAACGGTATAAGTATTGCGTAGCCGGGAGGTTCAAATTAAGAGATAGACCAATTTGAAGTTAGTGTGAATAGTGATAAAAAAATAATAAAAAAATTGGTATTTGGGTGAAATTATAGGAAAGTGCCTGAAAGAATGGATAATTTTTTTTTACTTGACTTAAGGGCAAAACTGTCATTTTCCATATTAGAAGAAAAATATGAATATTACATTTAAACCCCAAAGAATAAATGCTGATATCATAAAATATATGAGCAATTGGGAAAAACAGAAAAACACCGTTAAACGTAAAAAAGGGTAAATATGTCATTTTTTTCAATTAGAAGGAAAAATGAGAAATTATATTTTTATCCCAAAAAAATTTATGAAAAGGACATCCATGTTTTTAAAGTTATAAAAAGTACGGAGAAATAGTATTAGAAATATCTTGGAGAAAATTACACCTAATAACCCGAAAGTTCTAAAAATTATAAATTAGCTCCAGTTCAAGGGCATTTTTGTAAATATGAAAAATTATGGTCAAAATGAATCTCTCAATGAGTTAGACCCAATAAAATATAGTATGAAATTTATTAAGGCTAAAATAATATTTATTAGGCAATTAGGGTTTAATATTAATATTTTACCCGATAAAAGTCATTTAGACTGCAGGAAAATGTAGTACTGATTCAAGGACAATGATTGGACCTTAACAAATATATTTTGGGTCTAGATAATGATTTTGGACCAAAAGTAATTGTTAGATAATCCTGTACCAGTTTAATAACAATTTTGGCAAAAATACTTAATCGGTAGAGGGTACTTTGATTCATAAAAATTATTTAAGCAATTTTTGGCCAAGAATGAGACACATGGCGTGCTGCAGCTCATTGGGACACAAAGGAAATTTTTATCAAAGCTTTATTTGCCAAAAAAGTAATCAAAGTCAAAGATTTAATTAATTAAAGTTGCTTTATGATTGTTAGCACTTAATCACTTTAGTTAAAGGGATTCAGCACGTCTTCTTCAGCTCAAAACACGCACAACCAGAGAAGAAAAGGAGAAAGAAGGCGTGAAGGAGAGAGAGAGAAAGGGAGAAGAAAAAAATCATAAGTTTGATCCCAAACTCTTAAGGTAAGTTCCTTTGGTGATTATCTTGTATCTACTTAAGTATGATAGTGTTTCATGAAGTATTTCTCTCTATTTTTGCTCTGAAAATTTCTTCCTAGAGAGAGAGTAGAGAGAGAAAATGAAACCATGGAGAAAGTGATCCATGAAAAGTGTTGTATAGGCTTCAAGATGCAAAGATATACCATTAGATTGTAAATTAATTGGGTAGATATTTTTTTACAAATTTCTAAAATTTTCTGCCTATTTAGGGTTTGAAAAGGAGAGGGAATTTCAAGTTTTTGACCTTAAAAATGGATTTTTTGGGTCCAAAATAGGTAGATACAAGTATGTTGTACAAGAAAAAGCTTAAGATTAAGAAAGCGAAATTTTTAGCTTTTTGAAGCTTAATTTGGAATGAACAGTAACCTAGCTAGAGATGGATTTGGCAATTCTGAGGCCATATTTGGATTCCTCATGAAAAATTACATGGAATAGAGGTATAATTCATCATTTTTGAGTTAGGAATGAATTTTTAATAAATTTTTGAAGAATTAGGGTTTCATGAACACTTTTTGAAGAAAGTCATGGAACCATTAGCTTGAATAGTTGTTTGATGATACATTAGGACTTGAAGAAGCCCAAGGAAGCTAGTGGGAGCATTGATATCAAGTTGAAGAGTAAGAAAAAGCATGAAGGTAGCAATTTACCTATTCTTGCCTTATGTTGTCATGTGATTTTCAATGAGTTTGATGACTTGTCTATTGTTTGCTATGACCAATTGTGATGCTTTGAGAATGTTGACTGAGTTAATTGAGGGTTTTGAGACCCCGGGATGTCCAAAATACAAAATGAAACTCTGCCAAAATTTTTGTAAAATATTATGGCATAAATGTTTAAAAGCATTTACTTGATGTTTTATGATGATTATATGCTTAATGTGATAATATGATTACATGAATGGTGATTGCTACTGAATCTCACCCCCCCCTTCAATGACTAACCATGCTAGGAAGAACCAATGCAAAAGAGCTAAGGAAGGAGCAAAAGGCATGAAGAAGGAAATGATGTTGCAAGCCATTGTGTTATAATATGAGTGGTTATTTGTGTCTTGTTTTATATGAAATTGTAAAATAGTGATTATTATGTTAATATTGTGGAAAATGCATGAGAATTTCCAGTTCTAGATATTGTGATGTTAAGTTATGTTCTACCAAGTTTCATGCCAAAATGAGTTCATTTACAATGGTTTTGATAAGCAAATGGCAATATAGACTGAAACAGGGCATTTTCCAGACATGTCTGTTTCATTCACCCTTATTCTATACTTAATGTGAGATTAGGTTTATGGTATTTTTATACCAGATAGAGGGAATCTCAACCTTTAATATGACACCCTATTCACCCCATTTGGAGTTGTGGACAATTAATGGTGAAATTTTCTAAGTCAGGGTTCATAATAGGGCAAGAATGGGAAAACTAAAAACTGAAAAGTAAGTACTGGAAAATTTAAAAGTTAATATAAAAACATACAAATCTCCAAATATTCAGTGGTTTATAAGTGTAAAAAGGTCTATGTTTTAAGTTTCATATGCCACTGATTTGAAGTTAATTGGAGCTATATAATAGGAGATATGGAGTTTTTCCCAAAACTATTCTAGTAAGAGTTAGATTCTGACCCTTCATGATTTAAGTTAAAGTTATGCCCTGTGTAGGTGAAATAAATGTATAATAAAAATATTTCTATAAGTGGACATATAGAGCTTTCCAATGACATATATTATGCATGATTTGGTTATGGATAGAATGAAATATGATTTTTCAAAATTGAGACCAGGAAACTGGAAGGTAGAAAAAATGACCCAATGAATAGTAAATATCCACGAAAGTACTGTACAAATTGGCCCAAATAAGTTACTATTTTACATTTTTCCCATGTAGATCTGAATTTAAGAAAATTTTAGAGATTTGAATCACATCAAGATGATTTTTGTAGATTTAGTTATGAATTTTCAAAGTTCATCGGGTAAAATGGAAATTGCCAAGTGAACAGTGCCCTGAATTTTGAAAAATTCTGTTTTATTATATTATGATTTTAGTCTCTAAACCATGATGAAAAATATCTAGAATAATCTAATACATGGGAAATAGGTCCTAATATAAGGTGTTACAAAATACCTTTAAGTTTTATTTCTCTCCTTATCAACATTGATCAACAGTCATCAGCAATTGATTAATAGTTGTTAGCAACAGGTCAATGGCTGCTAGTGATCGGTCAACATTCGCTGGGATAAATGACTCATAATTTCTTTTTTTAGATTTTGTAACTTACTTGTTTTAAATTTACAACTTAATTTTTAAATTTTTACTTTACAATTTCTTTTCCAGAATTTGCAACTTTTTCACTCTAAATTTGCAACTTATTTTTCAAATTTTTATTATGAATTGTTTCAATGTCTTACAACCTTATTTTTACAATTTACAACTTATTTACTATAAATTTAAAAATCACTTTTCAAACTTTTACTATGAATGATTTCAATGTTTTTGTAATTTATTTTACATGTTTTATAACTTATTTTCTAAATTTTTACTATGAATTTTTTCAGTATTTTTACAACTTCTTTTACATATTTTGTAACTTACTTACTATTAATTTGCAATTCATTTTCCAAATGTTTTGAGTTATTTTAGTGTTTTGTAACTTCTTTTCTAGAATTTAAAATTTGTCCACTCTAAATTTGCAACTTGTTTTTCAAATCTTTATCATAAATTGTTTCAAGTTAAAAAATTTTGGAATAGAAGTCGAAAGCGTTAAAAAGATTTATAATAAAAATTTGGAAAATGAGTTATAAATTCTGAGTAAACAAATTGTAAATTTTAGAAAAGAAGTTACAAAGCACTAAAATAATTTATAGTAAAAATTTGAAAAATAAGTTACAAATTCAAAGTAAGTAAGCTGCAAAATATGTAAAATAAGTTACAATAATATTGAAATAATTCATAGTAAAAATTTAGAAAATAAGTTATAAATTTAAAGTAATTAAGTTATAAATTCTAGAAAGAAAGTTGTAAAACACTGTAACCATTTATAATAAAAACTTAGAAAATAAATTATAAATTCAGAGTAAGTAAATAGTAAAATTTGAAAAAGAAGTTACGAAATCACTGAAACAATTCATAATGAAAATTGGGAGAATAAGTTACAAATTTAGAATAAAAAAAATATAAATTCTAGAAGAAAATTGTAAAGTAAAAATTTAAAAATTAAGTTGTGAATTTAGAATAAATAAATTGAAAAATCTAGAAAAAGAAGTTGCAAGTCATTTGTCCCGATGAACAGTAATAGGTTGCCCTTGACCATTGAAAGGTCACTGAAACCATTGATTAATATTAACTAATTACTGATGATCATTGACTGACGATAGTAAGAGAAAAATAAAACTTAAAGATAATTTGATAATTTTATATTTTTTATATTTAATTTAAACATTTAGTCCCTTTTTATATTAAATAAATAATAAGTCTAATTTTGTAATAGAATTTTAATTTTGGTCATTAATAGTAATTTTCCTATTTTCTTTTTCCTCGCTGTGATATAGTGTTAATGTACTATTTGTATGTACGTGATGAGTCCCTGTCACTTTGAAATTTCAATATTAATATTATAAATCAATAATTTCATTTCCTGTTCAGAGATAGAGAAAGCTGAGGGGGCGTAGGCAGAGTCAAGGGGGACCAGCAGGTGCCACAGTCCCCTATAGTTTTCCATAATCCTTATATTAAATTTGATTATTAGGTGAAAAATGTTGAATGTTAAAAGTGGAATAATAACAAGAAGTAAACCACTCTTACTAAATCATTATCTGCTACTATTTACTCAAATCTTAATAATAATACATATAACTTGTTACTACTGAAAATAATGAAACATATAACTATATATGGATAAATTAAAAAATATTATACTCCATCTGCCTAATTTATAAGAAAAAAAACTATTTCATATTAAAAAAAAAATAGTTTTAGTTAGCTATAACTAATTAATTTATCTCATATTTTAAGTTTATTTTAAAATTATTTCTACTTAATTTAATACTAATTTGAATTACTAATATATTTAATGTCTCTTTTACAATTAATAATGGGTAATTTTTGAAAAAAAATTTAATGTACCATTAACCCTTTTTTCCCATATATTTAAGATCACAAAAGGAATAATTTTTTTCTTATAAATAGAATTGAATGGAGTATTTATTTATATAATTTATTATTTTCTTCGGTCTCATATATAAAGAACAAATAACTATCACAAAAAAAAACAATTAAACCTCTTAAATATGTCTCAAATTAAAAATTCTTTTCAAGAATATCCTAAACCTAATACTACCATAAAATTAATTATACATAATTAAATTCACTATTAATAATGATGAATGAATGATAATTTGGGAAATGGATAATCAATACTCAAAATTCCAATATTAGTCCCTTATATTTAGGACTAAAGTTACTCTAAAAAATTCTCTTATATATAAGACTAGAGTGAGTAAGTATTTATATTTTAACTATTTATCAGTGTTGTTAATTATTTATAATATATATGCAATTATAATTATTAACAAAATAAATATTTAAAATAAAAATAACATACACAAAAGTATATTATTTTTTTAAATGGCCCCTCAATGCATTTATTCTAGCTCTGCCCCTGCCTCTGGGGGACCAGCAATGCCCGATCTCTTTTGATAAAATTAATTTTCAGCTTATTTACTTATTTATTTATGATTAGTGACCTAATTAAAAAAAAATTTAATGGACCAATCATCAATATAAAATATAAAAAAAGTGTAAGCCATGCATTGAGTATGACTTATTTTGTATGTACTTTCTGAAATCTCCTTTAGTTTTATTTTTTTAAAAAATCTATTATTTCAATTCCAAAGATTAACAGAGAAGTGAATCAATATCTAGTATATAATATATGGCCTGTCTTTAAGAGAAGGAGAATATCAAAGTAAAATAGACAAATAAAAGATGCAATATTCATGCATGCCCTTTGAGTGGAAGCTACAAGCACTTCACTTTAGTAATCCAATATTATATATATACACACACACTTGTGACTACTAATTTATACGGTAGGTAGCTAGCTACCAACGATTATTGGTGACGATGACTACTTGTTCAAGCTGACACGCACATCTCTCTCATTGAAGCTTTAATTAACATTTAAAAATAAATAAAAAATCTAGATTGAGTTTTCATGCATGTTTTTTAATAACGAAATGCTTATATATTTCTTATGATAAATTTTGTAAAAAATTTGATAGCTAAAATATAAAAATGTAATCAAATTGACATTAAAATTGACAACTAGCTTAATTATCAGATGAAAATTAATAGTAAAGTTGATTATGTATATTACACATTAATCTTCTTGTCAACGAATCATTGGGTTGATCAAGTGGAATAACGTTGACAAGTCTCATATAATATCAAATAGGGGTAGCAAGTAGGTAGTAGCAACTACAATACTAGAGTAAGATTTTTTTCCTTCCTTTAAAACTTTATATGTTGCCAATGCAACTTGACCCAAGCAATAAGAAGGACGATTATGTAACTTTCGGGTAGCAGGTTTAAACCCTTTCTTTGCCATTAAAATTTTGTTTGGTGGCAATCAATCATGGGGAGTTCCTCCACCCCTAGTAGATATGGGTGCCTGCTAGTGGTCAAGTGGTTGACCCGCTCTTAGGGCTCTAAGTTCAAAAAAGCCATTCATGGCTGCCAAAGGTACAAAGCAAACTCTCAACTGCTGAAATTTCAAACCCTACTATGAGTTGGAAGCACCTTTCCTCCCTCCCAATTTTCTAATAAAAAAAACCTTATATGTTATATAATATATATATTTATTTATTGGGACAACTATAAATATACACCCATCTATCCAGTCACTCACACTCAAGATGACAACTTACCATCAATAGGACTTGATCCACAACCTCCATCTACTAAAAAAAGTGCTGGTACCATTAGACCATTGGAAGACTAAATTGCCTTCTTTTTTTTAAGTCATAAAATTAGACTAATTAACCAAAACCAAAAGACTAAATTGATAGAGGTGGCTTGAAACTAACATGTATAAATGTTTTAGAAATTACACACATGTGCACACAATCGACCAAATCATTATCAACGATCACCTTCATCTAATTAAGAAGGAACAACCTTCAAAATATGCAATTTATGGCTGGTTGGTGGGTTATACAGTATCATACACTAGTAGAAAAAACCATGTCTAGGACTGCATTTTAGGATTGTTGAAAAAAAATCATTCTGAAAAATATGACTGGTGGTATTTTTGTAAATAAAAGGAAAAATTACTATTAAATCTCAAAACTTTAAAATAATTATTATCAAGTCCCATAACCCTAAAATACTACAATGAAATCCCATTGGTACTTAATTGAAAAGTAAATTAGGATGAAGTTACTTAAATGCCTTTTACTAAGTTGACATAAAATCATGCTCGGTCATTCAGAGAACACATGAGCAAATCATTTTTTCCCTCTTTCCTCTAAGTTTCTCGCTATCACCATGGAAGTAGAGAGCAGAGATTAAAGCATTCTTTTACATTCTCTCAACTTTAGTGAGGTAAATGTGTAAGTTTAAGATGTCTTTATATTTTGCCCTATCATTCTCTCACTTTAAACCAGCTATTTTACTCTTTCTCTCTATGAACCACATTGCAAAAATGATTGTTTTTCTATCAAAAACATTGGAAAATGATATTGGGTAACGGGGTATTTTATATTAGATAATATGTAAAGCTATTAACAATGGAAAAAGAGATTAGGTAATAGGTATTAAACATGTTTGAGCAATATCATTCTCCAACATTGTTTGATTGTTTGATTGTAAATTAATGGTCTAAGTGTTAATATTTGATAGTACTGCCCTGATGTGACAAATTAAAAAGTTACTGTTAAATTGTGAAAGAGTTATTATTAAATAGTAGAATATCAGTTGAGAATTCTGAAAAGAGTTTGAGTGTTAAAAATTGCAAACTATGATAATAAATAGTAGAATATTGTTTGAGAATTGTGAAAAAAGGTTTGAGTGTTAAAACTTGGAAACTATAGTAGTAAATAATGGAATCATAATTGTAAATTCATAATTGACTATTATTTGAGAATGATTCGATTATGAGTATTGAAATTTTAATATATTTCACTCTATTCAATGTCTATAGGATGTCAAGTAATTCATCAAAAAAAAAAATTTTTTTACTTTCATTATGGTGGAGAAATTGTTAAGGACTTGAATTGAATGATGCATTATGATGGAGAAAGATCAAATGGAGGACTAATTAAAGAAGGAATATCTCTAGAAGAGCTTATAAGAATGATATTGATTGAAATCTTATAAGTATACATGGTCAATCATAGTAATAAAAAGTCTCTGAAGTATTTCAGAGGTCAAACCCAGAGGAGGTAATAAATTCACTAGTCCAAAATTTTAGTCCCAAGAGCAAGTGACAATCAAATTGAAAAGATGAATAAGAAAGAAGCAAGTAAACACAATTAATACGAGTTTAATTCAATCACAAGAAGTATCAGAGGATTGAGTTTCACCTTATGGGATAACTACATTTTATTCTTTAATTAGACTCTATACAATTATAGTGACTGTTGTTCCTAAAATGTTCTAATTACCTCTTGGTCAATTAGTTCTTATTTGATTAGGATTTAATTCACTCTCGTGCAACTAAAGTTTCTAATTAAACCTTGAAAACTACAACGTAAGTTACCATGAATTCTTAATTCTATCTCTAAATTACTTATTTGTGTTTATCTCCCTAGATCTAGATTCACTCTTCATCTCTCAATTCATCAAGTTTACTCATTAATAAGATTTTATGGTGATCAAGTATAAAATCTACACGAACAAACAAGAGAAATAGATATAATGAAGAATAAAAATTAAAAATAACTTGAAGAACAAATCTAAAGAGTCATAACTAAAGAAAACAAATCTTGTCAATCCTAGTCAGGCTACATCCTTATCTCTGACTAGGAAGTTTAGCTACACATGGAAATAGAAATCAATATAGAACTAAAATCTCAAATTATGATAAAAATAATAACATAAAAGAGTTTATAATGGAAGAAAAGATAATCTTGCTCTAATACTCCCTAGATCTCATTGCTCTCCCTTTTAGATTGCTTCTAGTTGCCCCCAAATGCATTTGAACCATGTTCTCTAATCTCTGAGTGCTCTTCTGAATATCCTCTTGTGTTTCCCTCGCGTCATATTTATAATCGAGTAAGAATACTTGGCCTTCAAGTTAGTTTATGCGTCAAAAAGGTGTTTTTGCTGATTTATGGTGCTTGACATAGTGCTAGGTGACCATAGGATCATAAAATATAGAACCTGGTGCTTTTGGGAGGTATAAAGACTCAAAACACAAGTTGACCCTATGCCAGCTGAGTTTAACCTAGCACCGGATGGATACCTGGCACAATAAACAGCTTCGTTCAGCTTCAGACAAGTCACAGCTCGTGTAGACAGTTTGGGATCAATTATCACTATGATAACACTGAAATTTGAAAAACTTGAGTAGGAAAGTTGTAGTTCTATGTCTTAACTTTCCAATGCATCTTAAATCATATCAATTAGAGTTCAAATGTGAGAGTTATGATTAGAATATCAACTAGTATTAGAACTTTTCAGCATAAACAATTTATAATCTTTTTTCTCCGAATACTTCCAAATGAGCCTATAATGCCATGAAATACGCAAATATGTAAAATCATACTAAAATATACCAATGTAACCATATTTATGAGTAATTTAAAGCTTAAATATGGGTATGCATAAAATAGATACATTAATAGGGAGGAAATACCCCCCTTCTGTATGTGAAATAGATTTTGCTTACCTTGTAATGAAGGAGATTAATTGATTCTTGATATTCATTATTCTTTTGACAAAAATTTTATGGAAATCATGCAAAAATATAGGCTACATGGGCTTGTATAAATTGCAGTGCTCACAGTGTGCACTCTTCCAAATCCGTAATTATTTTTGCATAAGCAATATATGCTTTTCTACGATGTTCTTTGCTTATATGGTTAACTTCACAATCAATGCTCTACTTTCCTATCTGTACTTGCATGTACTAAATTTTCTTTTACTAAAAGACAGACAATTCCTGGGGAGTTTTGCAAAGATTGCTCCTTCTCTTTAAGGTCTGCCACATATGGTAATTAAATATTTAAAGTGCAAGTCCTTTTGCTTTAAATTTTCCTCCTTTGTCATGATTTTACTATTTCTTTATTTATGTGCAGGTTATAGAGAGTATTAATAAGTCTGATGTGGACATCCAAAGAGAATTATTTAGTTGCATACGAGTAAAACTAATTTTGCATTACCTTATATGTAATAAGCATTTTCTTGCATCTATGTTTGTCTATAAATAAAAATAGTTTAGCACATGAATCTTTGGTGTTTTGTTGTTAATGGTGTGTTACAACATGCCCTATGTCATGGGGCATAGTGCCAGAGTTTTGTGCCATGCAACCCATATGGCTTTGCAAAATTTAAGTGGCACACTATGGTGTGCAGCACACACATCCTGTGCCACATTATTATTTTGGCAAAATGTTGAAGAAAGTTTGTTAATCTCTTATATCTCTATCTTTTTCCTTCCTCTCTCCGTTCTCATACCTTGATGATTCCCTTGCAAGTGTGCTATGGCCATTAACAACTATAGTTTGGTGCATCATTCATATGCTTGGGGGTTGGGTGCCATATCATTGGGTTTATAATTAAAATTTTTGTCTATCAAATGTAACTTGCTGGTGGTACAACTTTGATGCAGCAGTTGAAGGAACACCCTGAGAAAGACTTGCTAGGGGTATATTTTTTCAACAAGGCTGATTTCATCTTTATACACTTTTGCCAAATTTCTTGTTAGTTCTTAATTTGAATAACTTCTAGGGTGGGGTTATTTCCACTTAAACATACTCTAATGTGTCAACAATTGATAGCATGCATCTAAGTTGACTTTAACTAGAATGCTCTGATGTATCAATATAATTGAATACTGACATGATTTGGGTATATTGTAAGTGTAAATCTCATTATAAGTATTATTTATAATCTATTGTAGAAACATATATATTGGAAGTTTAAATCTTAATTGTAAGTATTAGTTTCTATTTTGAAAATTGATTAGTATATTCTTGATGCAAGAGTCCTTTAAATTAAGTAAATGGATAATTTAAGTGTAGCTTCATAGACCAATGCATGTGTTACTACTGAAAATAATTAAAAAAATTATAAAAATTTCAGGGCATGTTTGACAGTACTTTCTGTTTTATTGTTCTTAAAACAGTTTTATAAAACTGTTTTCGAGAATAAGTTTTGAAAACAAGAAAAAAAATCTATTTGAATAGTTGTTTTCAAAATCATAACTAGTAAGTGATAGATGAATTATTCAAAATTTATAATTTTACCATTAATGAGGTGGGTGTTTTTCACTTTTTCTTTTGTTTTCCAAAACAAAAACTATAAAATACCTTAAAGATGTTCTGAGTTTTCTGTTATTTTATTTTTTTGTTTTTCAAAACAGTTTATAAAAAACAAGTTTACCAAACAAGTTTTTTTTTTTATTTTCGAAAACAGAAAAACTGTTTTTAAAAACTGCGCCAAACAGGCCCTCAATTTCCTTATTATTCTCTTGCTTTACTTGGTGACTTTAACTTGTCTAGTACTTGTGTTACTTACTAATCATCTAGTTACAATTGTCATATTTTAGAATCATAATGGATTTGTCATGGAGGAAGGTGCTGGTTTTTTGCTTTTAGAAGAATTAAACCATGCTGAGGTACTTTTGATTGATCTCTATTGCATTAAAAGATAAAAATGTTTTAATAATAAAATAAATAGGTAATATATTCATATCCAAAATTTAGTTTTCTTTTTTGTGTGGGTCTATAATTTGTATTACTAATCAGGGTTAACTAAACAATGGAATAGTTTTATATTAAAACTGTGAGATTTTAATGCAATTTATGGAGTTGCTTAATCTGTCTGTGTGTGTGCATTTTTTTTTTCTCATAAAAGCTTTATATACCATATTCGTACATGTTTATATTTGTTTTTGGTAAGGATATGATGATGATGATGTTACCTTTTCTATGCTTTTTCTTCTTGTTGTTGTCTTCTTCTTCTTCATCATGTTTTCTCTTTATGAAAATGAGGAATTAATTCCTTAATATATATATACATAGGTCACTATCATTCTCTTTGCCTTGGCTGCCATTGTTGTGTTTTCTATTCTTGATCGTCTCAAACCTTCACCTTTTTCATGGATTACTTCTCATCCACTGTCTTCTTCCTTCTACACCGTATGCATTTTTATTATGTATTGACATGTTTTTTTATATATTTTTTTAATCAATGGGCTTAGTATGGTTGAGTATATACAATTGCAATTTAAAAAAAAATCCCACTTTTAGGACGATTGTGAGTTACAACAGTCCTAGAAAGTGGACACATTTTACATTTTACAGGACTCCTCCATTCTAGAAAGTCACTTACTTTCTAGGACTGTTCATCAACAGTCCTAGAAAGTTTAACTTTCTATAACTCTCACTTCTACTGCTCTACACCAACTGTCCTGGAAAGTCATTTTCAACTATCATAGAAAGTCTTTTTTCTACTAATGATATGTAGGGCCTACTATGTATTTAGCTTTGTTTACAAGAAAATAATTAATGTAGGGGTAGATTAATGGAAGAATCATAAAAGATCATGTCTTTATCAATTTTATTTTAATTAGAAAATGTAATCAACAATGAAAAGGAATTGTATGCAGGGGCTTTAGTATAATAAAATACCAACACAAATGAAAAATATGAGGCACATAGTAGGCATCATATTAAATGAGAAAAAAGTTTGAATTGACTAAGTAGTGGCACTAGAAGGTCCAATAAAAGGTAATGGAAAATTACAGCACTTTACAAATTATTAAGTGCCTATGTACATCCTTATGGTTAACCTAACTTTCTAAAAGTCTTGTCCTTAATAGTTTCCTTTACCTAGCCTGGTCAGAGTGGTTCATTCTTCCTAGTAAGAGTAGTTTTCTCTCTTATGTGAGGGTGCAATTGGATATATATTGACGTGTGTTACTGCAGTCATTACTTGATGGTGTGAAAGAGAATGATGGTTGGGAAAATCATAATAATTGAATACAAATTCCTAAACGGATTATTGTTTGATATATATGCACCAATTTAATTTCTATGATATTTTATATATACATACATATAAGCCTTTTATACTGAATATAATGAGTAGCTTGCTAGGGGAATAAAGTTGCAATGAATGTCACAAATTAACCCCTTGTTTGGATGGAGGAGAAAATAGAGAGAAGAGGAAAGTAAGGGAAAAATATGGGAGAAAACATATTTTCCTTGTTTTGATAGTAGGGGAAACTAAGAAGGAAGGAAAAAGTGAGGGGTGGGAAACATATGGAGCCCACATGTTTTTTCCTTAAATTTTCTCTCCAAAAGTAAAGAGATTTTGGAGAGAAAACTTATATTCCAAAATTATTCTTATGGAATGCTTTGTATATATTGATGTTGCATATCACCACAAGTAACAACCTTTTTGCCATCATCGCCTGCTAGCCGCCATCCTCCACCATCCATAAGCTACCACCACCATTACAGATCACCAATCACCTACCACCACCATTGCTAGTCATAGGTCGCTACAGCTAACTGTCACCGATCATTGACTTTTACCACCACTAGTCACTGGTCACCATCATTGCTGGTCGCTGGTCACTTATTGCTATTACCACCAGTCATCATTCACCGCTGCTACTGATCATCAGTCACTGGCCACTGTCGCCATTATCACCAGTTGCCGTCACCTCCTATCACTAGTCACTAGTCACCGATAATCACCGATCGCAACTACCATTGATCACCAACCACCGCCACCACCCTTCACCTCTAGTCACTAGCTATTGCCGCCATTCGCCCCACCCTTAGTCACTAGCCACTACATCCACCTGTTATCGATCATCATTGCCAATCACTGGATGCCACCACCAATCCCTAGCCACCGGCGGCTGCTGCCAATTATCAGTTACCAACCGTCATCATTGCCGATCACCACCTTATTGAATAAAATAAGTTGTGTGGAAATATCATCTATATAAGTCATTTTTTATTCATATAATATAGACTAGTTACACTAGTAATAAATGCATTATAGTTCTTATGAAATAAATAAGTTTTCTTTCTTCTCTATTATCTCCCATCATCCAAACATAAGGGGAGAAAATATTTTATCTCCATGTTTTTCTTTCCTCTATTTTCTCTCCTCTCCTCCTCCAAACAAAGCATAAGGGATTGAATCCTATAGAAAGGGCATTTGTGTTACCACCCTCTCTAACATGTTTGATTGCTAAGGATTTTTATCAAGTGCAATAGCATTATGATGTTTATGAAAGAATTGGCTAATTTCTAACATTTTATGTGATTACTAGCTAGTGTTCATATGAAGAAAGGAAGAAAAAAACAAGATTATTGATTTGTACATGTGTGTATATAACTAGATTTTTTTCCTTACGCATCTTTGTTGGAAGACACGTTGATGTTTTATTTAGTTCTAAAAGATATCGAATTTAAAAAGAATCTTATCACTAATTTCCCCCACGCAAAAAAATGAGATCCACCCAAATAGAAAAGAGGAAAAAAAAAGAAGGGCATGGAGCCATGGACAGAAGAAAAAATCTCAAGGGGTTGAAGAGACAAAAGAAAGTTAATATTGCAAATTTTGAAACTTGAGGGGAGCTTATCATAATTTTTTGAGGGATGGTAGTGTAGTATACCCCTACATAAACATATATGCTTATAATCCGTGTTGTTTTTTTTTTTTTTTTGGAGTGGGTGGGGTGATGACCCGAAATGCTAATACTTCAGTCCATTCTTACATGGAACCTGATATGGAGTTAAACTATTTACTTTATGAATAGAGCAACTTTGTCCTACTTTATATTATATATTGATGGGATATCATTTTCCTTTAAATAAGACCTACACGTGCACATGAATTTTAAAAGGCTGGTTAATTAGTAGTTTATTGATAATTATGATCATATATTCTAATATGCTGCTGCTTGCTCCAAATCCATATATAGAGGGATATGCAATGGTTCATTTACTGGTCAAATCAATACTCTTTAATCAATAATATTCTTATATTCGTTAAGCTACTTATAATTATTATTAATTGAAGTGCACGGATGTGGTTTTTTGATTTAGATCCCAGTTGGATTTTTAATTAAACTTTTTATTTTAAAATAAACTCTATTGTATAAAGATAAAATGAAGCTACGTACATATAAAAAAATGTATAAATATATAATTATATGTATGTATGTATAATTTATTTCTTTTTGTTCTTCTCTATATGTGTGTAATTAATAATTTTTATATTTATTTTTATCACATTACAATGTAACGTAAGGTGACCAAAAGACTTTACTGGGAATTAAACAATCAAATTACTTGTTAGCCTAAAAATAATCAAATTATTTTCATAATAAATGCTAATAATTATAACATATTAAATCTTTAAGAATGATAATGTTAATGTGTCAAATCTATAAATTAACCACCTCATATTGATTAGTGGCGGGGATCCCTTCCCTTAAATTAACTGGTTGGAGATTCAATTTTTAATATTTATATAAAGAGTAAAAGAGAATATTTACCCTCAACCCTCAATATGTCAAAGAAGATTAACAATTAATCAATGAGGATGCTTCTAATTCATTACATGTAAGTTGAAGTGGCGTTGCGTTCTGTCGTGTGTCTGGGTGTTTTTTTTTTTTTAATGATATTGGTGACGTGACGCAGGGGAATGATTTTGAAGGAACAACTAAGGCTCATTTGGTGCATAAAATAATTTTTGATGGAATGAGAATGGAAATAGAAATGTGATTGTGATTGGGATTGTGAATGAGAATGAGATTTAAATGTGTTTGGTATAATAAGGAAAAATGATGGAAATAATAAAAAGATATAAAAAATATAGAATGACTTAAATGTCCCCAGGATAAAAAAAAAAAAAAGTTCCCTCCTTCCTCCTTCCTCCTTCCTCCTTCCTTCTTCCCTCGCCGACGGCAAGCATCACCATCAACTTCCTTTAGCCATTTTTCCCAGCCACCAACATAGATAAGCCAATTTGAAAAAAAAAATATGAACATCATTATCGTCCTTCTCAATCATCAAACGCAGCCACCATCATCGTCCAGATCAATCCATGAAGTGAACTCGAGCTTGCCATCAACCGCAGGGTTTGGTGGAGATGAAGCAGGTGACTGAAGATGGAGGAAGATAGATGAACACCGAAGGCGATGGCTCACCAGATCTCGGTCCAGATCGAACCCATGGTGATTGAACGTGACCGCCGATGGTGATTGTGAGCAAAGAGGAACACTGAAACGAGAGGTGAGGGAGGTGACGACGATTAAATATAGCACCATCGGCAGCCTTCCTGCCTCCGACAGCAACTACGCCGGAGGGAGGGAGGCCGCCGATGGTGACTATGGCAACGAGAGGAAGGGGAGAATGATAGGAATTTTTGCTCCGATGAAAATTTGTCAAAAGTGGAAGGGTACTTTTGTCCACCTCATCTTGAAACCCATGGTTTCAACCCAATCCCACCTCCCCCGCAATATTCAGCATTCCCACGTACGTGGGTCTGAATGATTTCCAGGTGACTTAATCCCTTCATACCAAACATGTAGACTGTGGGAATCCCTAACCCATTCCCTTTCCCTTACCTTGATTCCATCCTACCAAAGAGAGATGTTGTTCAATGGACTCATCAAGCGCTGCCACCATATGTTGTCCGTGTCATCCACTTTCTCTCTTACCCTCTCACAGTCACACTTGATAATCTAAAAAGATTGACAGATGGACTTCATGTGCAGTATTATTATTATATCATATATGCAATAAAAGAAAGTAATATTCAGGTTGTTTATCTTTCTTGTACCAGCATTCTATAAATCTCCACCAGATTACAAAAGATACTGCATCGTTCTTTTTCAACACTTTAATTTTACTTTGTGGGCTCCCAACCAGTGAGACCTCACGGACGGCGCCACCCCCTTTCTCTCTCTTCCCTCCCTTCCCATTATTCTCTCTAATTAATCATTCCATTTTGCCTTAATCTTTTCCAATACATCTACTATTTAAGATAGCACATTAAAAAAAAAAAATTCACGTCGTCAATTTTTTTAATTTTTAAATTATTTAATCTTAATACTATATCTCAAACATTTCAATAGCACACAATATTTAAAAGATATTAATTTAATTTATGTTAATTTTTATTACCCAACCACTTCAAAATAAACATTTTTTTAATATAAGCATATTTATTATGAGATTTTAAATTATAATTTTCTCAAGTTCTTGTCACCCTCCATTGCCTCTCCCTATCTCTTTTCTTTCCTAATTATTTTCTCACTCTAGCTCTTACAAGTTACAACTCACATCCTAGCTTGTTTACGCATGTCTTACTTGTTAAGGCATTGATATTCTTAATCTCGTACACGGGACCATATATAAAATTTACTTTTATATCCATATCTATGTTTTAATTTTAAAAGCATTACAACAATAACAGTAGCAGCCTTATCTAGATCCCACTAAGTGAGGATAATCATATAAGTACTGCAGAAAGTTTTTCAATATAATTCTCTCTTCTTACTTTTCCTTCCATGCACCAACCAAATGGGGTGAAATATTTGTCTTATAAGCAACATTATCAAACCAACAATAATTTGAATTGATGGTAAAAAACTCAACATCTTTAAGTCCATATCATATTAGAAAAGCTTTTCTCAATTGATATTCCAGATAATTTTTTTTAAAAATATATATAGAGAGAGAGAGAGGAGGAGCGAGAAAAATGAAGCTGAGTAAATGGAAACCGATCGAGCTGCATATATAAAGAAGGCGTGGAAGATAAGGAGCGAAATTTCTCACTTGTCAAGCGCTCGTTTTCCTTACTGGAATTTTCTTCCTCCTACCTTCCTTTCAGTTTCACCTCAACCCAAACTCAATATATCACTTGCATATATGTGGTCCTCCTCTCTTCTCAAGTACGTTAAATCAACTCCCACACCACCATGTGTGCTGCTGCTTCAATTCTTTAGCTCAAGTAACCAATTTAATTAATTAATTACTGCAATCTATATATGTATATATTGAGAGGGTTTTTATCACCAATATATCATTATCTTTCTTGCTTGTCCCAGCACCAGAAGTAGAGCATCTTTTGGTCTTTATTCGTGCTTCAGTCTTATTGACTTAGCTTCTACCAATTTATAGAGATCAGACCAAATAGAATATGTCTGAACAAGCCCTTTCTCTTCCTTCCACCATCAAAACTTTCCTTCCTCACCCTACTCATTCAAATCCTGTTAAGAAGAAGAGAAATCTCCCCGGAACACCAGGCAAGTATATATCATCTCTTTCAATTTTCCTTCCATATTCGTCTCCCTTTCTACATGCAACTAAATCAAGTTACTTGAATTATTGCTATCAAGTTCTCAATAAAACGCACAGTACCTGGCTACCTGCGTAAAATGGTTCAAAAATTAATCCTAAAAAATTCATATTCTGATTGAATAGTCTCCACCGTGAACATTCAGATCCAGATGCAGAAGTGATAGCACTATCGCCTAAGTCCCTGATGGCGACGAACCATTTTGTGTGTGACATCTGCAAGAAGGGGTTCCAGAGAGACCAGAATCTGCAGCTGCACCGCCGCGGACACAACCTTCCCTGGAAGCTCCGGCAGAGAAGCGAGAAAGAAGCAGGGAAAAAAGTGTACGTGTGTCCTGAAAAGACGTGCGTCCACCATGATCCCTCCAGAGCCCTGGGAGACCTGACGGGCATCAAGAAACACTACAGTAGAAAACACGGCGAGAAGAAGTGGAACTGCGACAAGTGTTCCAAGAAATACGCTGTTCACTCCGATTGGAAGGCACATGCCAAGATTTGTGGGACTAGACAGTACAAATGTCACTGTGGCACGCTTTTCTCCAGGTGATTTATACTCAAATTCTGATTCTGATTCTGATTCATTTGTTTTATTTTTTCGCTTTTAAATTTTATTAGTTCTCTTGTGATTGTGTCGTCTTGTCCAAAGAATTTAATGCTTGTAGTATTAATTCAGGAAAGACAGCTTCGTTACGCACAGAGCTTTCTGTGATGTCGTCTTGGCCGAAGAAAGTGCCAGAATCAACTTACTTCCTGCGGCGCCTAGAATCCCTCAGATTTTTTCAGGGTTTTACCCAGAGTACGGTGCTTCGTCAGAAACACTTGGAAATTTGATCCAGGTGAATCCCAGTGCGCCTGCAGATTTGGTGCAAACCATGAACATGTTTGCGACTACGTCTTCGACGGTGTGGGTGAAACCATACCCAGAAGCATTATTCGAAGGTGTTGCCAATCTGGCAATGTGTGGGGCGCCCCACCGACTGAAGGAGGAAGACGAAGAAGAAGAGAACAAAGGAGAGCTGTCGTATAGCATGGCCTCTTTGGATTGTAGTAATTATCAAGGCCCATCGCAAGCAAACTTGGCTCAGCCTCATGATCACGTGTCATCACCCACTTCACTCCTGCAAAAGGTAACCCAAATGGGATCTGCAGGAAGCAACCATGTCAGCATCTTTGGGTTTAGTGGCTCCTCACCTCTCTCCAACACCACGTGGTTTAGACATGTCGATCACCCACTTCATTCTTCCAAAACTGATCAGAGCTTGAATGATGACTTGGTGATTTCACAAGCAAGCACCAACGTTGGAGTTGGACGTGATGAAGGTCATGTATTGATATTGAATGATTGGAACTCCAGCTCCTTTGTGAGAGACACACAGAATTTGGAGGGAATGGAATTGGGTGGTTTAACCAGAGATTTTCTGGGCATTGGTGAAAGAGAGTTCGTCAAGTGGAATGGAATAGGCTCGACCGCTTATCAGCCATGGAGCTGATCGCCTGTGCTGTGGGCGCACCTCTGAGTTCCAAATTCCAACTCAGGAAGTAAATAGCTTGAAAATTATATCCAGATAGGCATATATAAACAGTGTGTTATTGGCGAGTCACGTAGAACATCTTAGCAAGGCCGTTGCTTATGAATTGGCAACTGATGCCCCCAAAAAAATAAGCTTTATACCTGCTCTTTATATTTTGTCATTAGATCAATTTTTTGGTTTTATTGAGAGCTGATTTGAATCATTGATAGAATGTAAAAAATTTTTTTTTTATTTGTTCCAAGAATTTAAAACTTTAGATGGTGATAAATTGAAAAAAATAATTTATTATTCTTGAAAAAATATTTTATCTTAAGAACATTCTAAAATTAATAGTTTTGATTTAGTTTTAGAATTGACGGTGTTAAGAGATATGTAACAAATTAATAGTTCAATAGATGTATTAAACTATATTAAAAGATTTTTCCAAATATATGTATTACTTATAGATTATTGAATATATCCGTGGCAATTTTTTTAATTAAAATTGTTTAAATCCTACTTGATATAAACTATGTTATAACATATGTTAAATAAATTAGGAATACTATATATTCGTAGTATGAAATTAATGTTATAATTGATTAAAAATTTTGATAACTAATTTCACAACTTAAAAAGTTAGAAAAATAACATAAGAATTAATAAGTTATATTAGGCCCACAACAAATTTGCCTAACGCCCCAAAATATCTAAACACGCCCTGCATGTAGTAGAGTTATTTATGGACTAATCATGAGTTGAGTTTTAAATGGTTAAAATTACAATCAATGGATGCCTAGTGAAGTGGTAAAGGATTTGACCAATATTCCTTAAGATTGAGCTTTTTATTTCTGAAGAATGCAGCAAAGTAAAAAATAAGCCCTCAAAGAGGGTTTCCCATTAATACTGTCGCCATCGCAAGGTCCTACATCATGGGGTTCAGATTAGTCTGAGATGGGTAGTGAACCCAGTTATCCCAAGATACCGAGCGTAAGTAGCAAAAAAAAAAGATTTATAGTTGACAAATAGGTATAATTAATTTTAGATAAACTTTAATTTTAGAAGAGATCTTGTGAATAGGTGGAGCCATGTGCATATGCTGGAATTAAGGTTAAACAACAATGCTCGAGGTTTGGTTGGCCTGGTCTAACCTAGCCATATCAGGGCAACTGGACCAGGCCAGCTTTCGGGCCAGTTTGGCAACCCGACCTATATATACATTTTTTAATTTTTGTTTCTTTTCAATTATTTTATATATATTGATTTTTTATAAAATTTTTATTCTTTATATATCTAATGTAATATATTTATTATATAAATATTATGAAAACTTTTTAAAATTTTAATTTTTAAATTTTTTTAAAGTTTGAATTAATTTTTTAACTTAATATTATATTAAAAATAATATACAATAGTTAAGTATTCGCAACTCTTAAAAATGTTATTTTTTCTAATATTATTTTTCAAAGAAATATATTTTTCAAGGTATTAAAAACTGGACCGACTATTGAATCCGATAAGGTAATGGTTCAAGATTCAATGGTCGAACTAAGGTCAGACCGGCTATAAATAAATTAATATGTATTAAATAATATAGATAAAAAATATTTATTTATACTCATAAATTAACATTCAATTTAAAATAAAAACTAAATTTATGAATAGAGATTATGGCATCCCATAATTATGCGTAAAGACGTGTGTTTTAATTGGCTTATCTAATAATAAAATTAAATATAAAAAAGAGTGAGAGGGTTTTTTTTCAAATAAAAAATAAAACAACAACACGAGATATTGACAAGTTAAGGGAGGAGTCCAAAGTCCATAGTAGTGTAAGGGGAGCAATTTGCTTTTAGCCTATCCTTTACTCTACTTTCCTTTGATCGAGACACAGCTAGTTGGCATTTGCAAAGTTCAACTTTCAAAAGGTAAGTCCCATCATTTCCTTCCTTCTTCTGTCTTCTTTTTCTTTTTCCATTCATCAACTTTTTTACCCTTCTCTTCTCACTTCTTCGTCTACTGCCTTTCCTTCTTTCCTTTGTTCATTGTCATCTCCATCTTATTTTTCTTGCTTCTTTTGCTCATTTTTCTCTTTCATATGGGATTTTCAATTTTTATTTTTTAACCTTTTCATCTTCTACTTTCTTTGTCTCATCCTTTTCTTTTTCCGGTGCCATGTTTGCTTCTCAAGGATCTTCTTCAATCTCTTTTTTTTCCTTGCTTCTTATGCTCATTTCTTCTCTTTCATTTGTGATTCTTCAATTTTTATTTTTTGCATTTTCATCTTCTACTTTCTTTGTCTCATCATTTTCTTGTTTTGGCATCGTGTTTGCTTCTCACCGCTTTCATCTTCATCTTCTACTTCCTTCTTCAATCTTTTCTTTTTAACTGGTTTGACCTGTTGACCACCAGTTTTGTCCAATTTAAAACCAATGTATCTGATTCTACACCAGTTTATATCTACCCTGGTTCATCCTCTTTACCAGACCAGACCACCAGACCAAGTACCGTTTCCCAGTCCAGCGGTTGAACTTACGAGTCCGGTCCGATTTTTAATACCATGATATTTTTAGATATAAATAAGTATATTTTTTATTATTAAATGAAGTTATTTTTTTAAATTTAAAAAATACTTAATATCAGGTATACTTGACCCAATATGACTCAAGCGTTCATTAGGTCGGGCAACGAGTAAGAATCAAACCCAATCCAAACTTGCCCATGGACACCCCTAACTAGAATAAGAGTCTAATCGATACGAAGGACTGATGACATATGAATCCAAGTAATTTTTTGTAAAAAATAAAATTCTTAACTAATTTTCATATTTTTTAATCTATATAATTTAATTAAAATGATTTTATAAAAAATTAACAACGAAGGGGGAATATATATCATATATAGGTATTGTGTTTTTTTTTGTTTTTGTTGTGTTCTTTTTTTTTTAGAGCTGTTACTGCTGCTCCATGAATGTAGCTGAGCCGTAATATATGTGAAACAGAAAAATTTATTTTGAGGTAACTGCTTTCCGTATTTTTTTATCCCCCTTTTTTTCTTTTATAATTTGCCGTGATTTTGTACCAACAAAAACAATGAACACATCAAATAATGTCTTAAAAATAATTACAAAGTAATCGTAATTCAAATTTTGTCAAAACACGAACACACACAAGCAAATAAAGGAAGATATCCACGTCTTGGTCCCTAATTAATGACATTCTATGCTTCGCAAACAAACCACACTCCATAATTAAGCAACAGACTGGGAAACATGACGCTGACTCGTACGATCAGAAAGCACTGAGAGATTTGATCGCCAATTACACCTGCAAAAGTTAAACACATCACAGCAAAAATAATGGACCTCCTCCTTCAACTTCCACCACCTCCTCATCATATCATGGCTCCCGCCACAATTGCGACCCCAAGACCAACACGTGCCCACATTACCTCTACTTTCAAACCCATGGAACTGTCCGTCGGAACGGCATCACCATTACTGTCACTGCTATCATCTCCAGCACTTTGATCTGCACCCGCTGCCTTAGTTTTATCAGATTTTGGTGAATCTCCTTTTGTCGCCGCGGGCCCTGGTGCTGGTGCGGCAGCCTTAGGAAGCACGATGTCAAGCGGAAGAAGCACCTTGTCCACCTGATATATAGCAAGTTTGTTGTCCGTGTACACGGCTCCCGTAACAGAGGCGTTGACGGCGCCGGTGGTCATGCTGACCCCGCTGCCACCGTATGTGGTGACATTAAGTTGAAGCCTTTTGGGGTCGTCGCCGGCCTGAGTCTGAACAGGGTTGGTGAGGGTATCGAAGTTGGAGATAGAGATGAAGGTAGAAATAGTATGGAACTGCAAAAGCTCCACCTTTTGCCTGTCACTAAGAGAGTTAAGGAAGCCTGCTTTTAATTTAGAGAAGGCGGCATCATCAGGGGCGAAAATGGTCAATCCGCCGGAGCCAGAGGTGACTAGTTGAGAATTAAGCTGATTGATTAACTGGGTTGTCTTGAGGAGGCGGATGAGGACGGAGAATTTCTTGGCCTTCCTCAGTATTTGTACAACATCAATGGTGGGACCTTTGGGGACTACCAGTGCGGGTCCAGGGGCGGCACCGGGTGTGACTGGAACCAGGGGAACAGTACTAAACCCCGGGGCTGGCGCTGTGGCTGACGGAGATGTGGCCGGCAGAGAAGTGGGCGGTGAAGAGGCGGGCGGCGATGTTGGGATAGGGGGAGTTGGGGCAGCTGCTGCCGGAGCTTGAACAGGAGATAACTGGGCGGTGGTGGTGGAATAGAACAATGCAAGTAGGATGAGCAGTGAGGCGGAGAAATGAGAAACTGTGGTAGACATTTTAGTGTGAATTGGATGAATAATTTGGAAGAGAACAATGCTTCACGCGAGACTAGCCAGCTAGTTGGTGTGTGAGGAAATTAGGGAGGAAAGGGTTGGTTTTTATTGAGTTAGGGAGAATGGGACAGGTAGGTACAAGGTTTAATTGAAGCTAAAAGTTGAGTTTGGAGAATATGTCTCCTTACCTGTGATGCAAAGATGTTGCATGATTGATATATGGTTTAGTGATGGATGATTGAGATATTTGGAAGTGAAAAATCAGTTTGGGTGTTTCAGGTTACCATGATTTGGATGCATGTACTATCAGAATGTGATATGAGAGGTGGGATGGAGATATTTGGGAGTGAAAATAGAGCTAGGAGAACCCGTCAATAGGAAAAGGAAAGCATTTTGGTTATTTCAGGCTGCAATGATTTGGGTGCATGTACACTATAAGAACATAAATTGAAAGGTGGGAGTTCTGTATAAATAAAGGTTGAGTATTTCCATCAACGAGGATGGAAAGTAACCAAATGATTAGTATATCCTATCCTGATTAATGTGGCCTTGTCTCACAGGTTTTGGCAAGGATTGGGCAACTGAAGATCATACTTGAGACCTACCATTGCATGTTATCACCCCACCAATTTCTCCTCATTCAAAAACCATTGATTTTCAGAGGAATCTTTAATTGATCAAGTCTCTTGCATATATCTTTTCGTTGGTTCTTTCACTCCTTCATTCTTCCATTTTCATCCATCAAGTATTAAGCAAAAATTAATAAAGAAATGTTAGGCTGTCGTGATTTCCGCTCAATCAGAAAACAGGGACCCAATCTTACTCATATGGGCTCAGTTTCTTGACGAGTCCAAAAATTTAATTAACATTGTCTCGGTCTTCTTTTGGCCCATTAAAAACACGTAAGCACGTAGGCCTAATATATGGGGGAAAAAACACATTCAATCATGATTAATTAGGCCATCCTAATTTTTTGTTTCCAAACACTACATATATAATTCACTTGTGATTCTTTTTCTGCTTGAAACCTTGTGATGTTAGGGGAAAAAAAGAAATGAAATGGAGTAGCTTATAATGGAATAAAATAAAAAGGCAATGAACAGAATAGGAAGCCATTTACTTTTTTTATTATCTAGAATTTAATGGAAAAAGAAGCTTATTGATGAAATTGAATGACTTACGAATTTTTTAATACTACTCTTATACCACAAAATGTGACTTTAACAAGCTTTTAGTCCATAAACACATAATTTTAATTAGGGAAGCCATCTGTTTATTCTATTCAAGAGATGTAATAAAAAATAGTTATCCATATGTCAAATTGAGCGTCCCTAATGGTTGGAGATTGCTGTGGTGATATAAATCAAGTTTTATGTGGCCCTAAAATTGCCTCAAGTGCAATGCAATGCTTGGACTCAGGCATATTAATTATTCGAAAGGTTGTGTCAGGCCGATTGGGAATGAACAGCTCTAATTAAATTCTGGAACAAAAAAGACTAATTAATTTGACGATGATTAGAGTGAATTCCAATGTGAAGCTCCTAAATTTAAACCTTTCTTAGATATAAGTATAACTTTAAATAAATTGTTAAAGTTTTTGAGATATTGAATCTTTTACTTGGTACAAACTGAAGCTTTGATTATAAGCCGCAGGACAAGGAGGTGTCATCAATTACCAAAACATGAAACCAAATGTAACACACGTCTCTTTATTAATTAGAACAAATCATCATATACTATGCACTACATTTGTCCTAATCCACTCAAATAAACACACTGGAACGCCCTCCATCTCGCTTTCAATATGAAATTCAACTCTCACGAATAATATAGCATAACCATAGCTTATCATACTCTCCGGGTTTATACTGTCAATATAGATACCAAAGCAACTCCAAGGGACACCCACATTCCACGCACGTTCATTCTCACATCACCAGAGTCTTCCTTACTGGGAACAACCTGCGATGAATCTGAGGAATCCTCAGAGGATGATGGCTCATCCTTATCAGCCTTAGGCGCCTTTGCCGTCGCTGCAGTGGCTGGAGCCAATGCCGGTGCCGCCGCTGGTGTTTTAGCAGCATAGAAGTCAAGAGGAAGAAGCACCTTGTCCACCTTGTAAAGAGCAAGATGTTTATCTGTATACACAATGCCATTCACTGTCGTATTCACCACTCCCGTAGAAATGTTCACACTGCCGCCATAACTCGTCACATTTAGGTCCACCCTCCCTGGTTTATCTCCGGCCAGGGTTCGAACCGGGTTTGTCAGTGTGTCAAAATTTGAGCTTGAGACGTAGTTAGGAAGAATGTGAAACTGTAGTAGCTCGAGCTTTTGGGCATCGTTGAGAGAGTTGAGGAACCCGGCTTTGAGTTCGGAAAAGGCAGAGTCATCTGGTGCTAGAATGGTTAAGCCTCCAGATTTTGTGGTAATGAGCTGCGAATTGATTTGGTTGATGAGTTGGGTGATTTTGAGGAGACGAATGAAGACCGTGAATGATTTGGCCTTTCTGAGGATACCGATGATGTCAGTGGCGGGAGTGTCGGGGGTGTTGTCGGAGGGTGATTGTGGTAATGCGGGGACTAAGGCTGCTGGGGCGGCAGCCGGGGAAGCAACAGGAGCCGCTTTTACGGGAGCCACCGCCGGTGGTTGGGCTACAGTGGGGGTGGAATACTGGAGGGAAATGAGGAGAAGTGGAAGTGAGAAGAACAAGAGAGATGGCTTCATCGTCATTTCGGAAAAGATAGGGAATTGCTTGATGTAGTTGCAATGAGTTGCTGATGATGGATGAGAAACACAGAGGAGGGGGGCATTTTATGCAGGATTAAGAGAGAATGACAGGCAGTAGAAAGGAATGGTTAGAAAATGTTAAATTGGGATTTGTGAGCGGAAATGTTGTTATGTGGGAAGGAGTTTAAGGTGGGGCATCAATTTTGAAAGCAAATAGAGATGGTAATACTATTCTGATGGAGAAGGCGGGAAAAACAAAGTGAGAAATCATTATGGGGAGGGAGCAAATTTGAAGGTTGGAGATTGGTGAATGTGCTGCTTTCACCTGTACCCCATCTCAAAATGAATGTTGATACTTTAAACAACTCAATTTTCTCAACCTCTTTTTCTTGGACCACATTCACAACTAAACTACCGTCTGCCCTGTCTCAGTTATCGTAGTAACCGCAATTCAGAGATTAGGAAAGGAGCTGAAGTTCAGAGTTTTCCAAATTTTAATTGCATACTCCTTCCGTTCTTATAAATATAAGATACAATTGGGGAGTTTTTTATTTTAAAATATAAGGGATATATGAGATTTGTCTGATGTATTTAATAACTTTTTTTCAAAATACCCTTCATTAATATAGTATGTTTTCAATATACTCCCTCCGGTCCAAAATATAAGGGTTCTTCAACTACTTCACGCATATTAAGAAAAGTTAGTTTCACTCTTAAACTCTTAAAAAAAAAATTCAACATCTTATTTTTACCCTTATTAATTACCAATAATAAAATTACTAATCATTATTATCCCAACAATCTTTTTCCCAACTCACATGAAATAATGAATAATGAATAGGGGTAATACGGGAAATTTACTCCTAAAAAAGAACACAATCCCTTATATTTTGGACCAAATAAAAATTCTAGAAGAATCCTTATATTTTGGATCGGAGGAAGTAATTCATTTGTATTAATTACATGATGGAAGAGTTATTAATATTAAATGAGGGTATTTTTGGAAACTACTTCATATTTCTGACAAATTTATTACTTTTCTTGATCTGTGTGATTTTGTCTCTTATCCCTTATCTTAAGGAATAAAGAAAGTACATCATAGTGAATAGTCGTTGATTTGATTTCAGTTTGAATATCTTTTTTCATAGCTTTAAGCAAGTTCTTTTCTTTGATTTAATTGGAAAAAAAAAGGTTACTGTATGAATTAATCAGTTTGAAGTACTCCCTCTGATCTTTAATATAAGATCCTTTTAACTGAATCATGTAGATTAAGAATTGGAATTAAAACTAATTAACTATCTTGATTTCTCCAAAAATCTTAACATTTTTCCAAAACTACCCTTATTTAATATCTTTCTCTTTGAATACATTAAATAAGGGCACTTTTTTGAAATGTATAATAAATACTACCTCGAATATTGTAAAGGGTCTTATATTTAGGATCGGAACAAAGGATCCTATATATAGGATCGGAGGGAGTAATTTGTTATTTATATTATGCACATATTGACTATATTAGGTTACTAACTTCTTTCTTTTAACCACTTATTTGGTTATCAACTATCTGAAACTTTAGACTAATCAACAGTCTACATATTCTTCTGCCTCAGTACATACAGAGCTCAGAGAGAAGATATGATATCAAATTAGCAATTTTTAAAATCAGTTCCTAGCTACCTCAAAATGTTGTTCTGTAAACTCCGGTTAAACTGAGCCCTTGGCCAACCACATTCTTTGAACTAGGATGAAATCGAGCAGTCGTTCTCACTTCTCTACTGTTCTTCACCAAATCTAAACTTAATCAGAATTTAACTCAAGAGACTAATGGAGACAGATAACTTGTATCCTCAAAAATCCAACTGCACATTTCTTTTTTTTTTATATATCAAAAACTACACATTTCTTTCACCTATCTCTCTCATTACTTCCTTATGCTCTATAAAATCCCTCTCCTCCTCATTTTCTCACACATCAAACACTCATTATAACAACAAACAATCCCAATCATTTCCATTTCCCTTAAAACACCAATCTTCCACTATCAACAAGAATGATGAAGCAAGTCCTCTTCTTCTTTTTCTCATTCCTCCTTCTGTTTTCCACCACCATTATAGCCCAATCACCCGCCCCATCCCCAAAGCCCCAACCAAAACCTGCCTCTGCCGCACCGGCTCTAGCTCCAGCAAAACCATTAGTACCCACTTTACCCCAGTCACCTTCTTCGGACACTTCTGATTCCTCCAACGACGACATCATCAAAATCTTGAGAAAGGCCAAATCTTTCAGTGTCCTCATCCGTCTTCTGAAAACTACCCAAATAATCAACCAAATCAATTCGCAGCTCATCACCACAAAATCTGGGGGATTAACCATTCTTGCTCCCGACGATGGTGCCTTTTCCCAACTCAAGGCAGGGTTCCTGAATTCCCTGGAGGACAATCAAAAGATCGAACTTTTACAGTTCCACGTGTTCCCCATTTACGTATCCAGCTCGAACTTCGATTCTCTGACAAACCCTGTTCGGACGCTGGCCGGAGACAACCCCTCGAGGTTGCAGCTGAACGTGACGGCTTATGGGAACAGTGTGAATATTTCGACGGGTGTGGTGAATGCCACGATCACCGGCATTGTGTATTCCGATAAGCAGCTCACGATTTATCAGGTGGACAAGGTACTTCTTCCTTTAGATTTCTTTCAGCCTAAGCCACCAGCTCCGGCGCCGGCTCTGGCAAAGGCACCTAAAGCCGATAAAGACGAGTCTTCAGAAGCTGAGGTTCAGACAACGAAGCACAACTCCGGCGCCGTCAGTTTAATTGGTGTTCAAGGAACAACATTGGCATCTCTTGGAATTGCTTTATTTACCGTAGCAACGATATGAAGATGACCTCAAGACCCATATTTGAAGGCTTTTATTTATTTTTTTAAAAAAAAAAAACTTTATTTTTTGTGGTAAAAGAGAGATTTGGATTTAAGTTTTGTCATTTTTTGGTGTGAGCATATTGCATGAGTGGGAACTAGGAAAAGTATTGTTTGAAAGCTATCTAAAGCCTTCCTCAATAAATAGTTATGATTGTTTTGAAGGATCATGCATCCCCTTCATATTTTCTATTGGGAAAATTCAACCTTTGGTCACTGTAGTTTCACCCTATTTTGAATTTAGTCCTTGTATTTTAAAAATTTTTAAATGACTCCCTAAACTTTACTATATCCAAGCCTTTACTCCTTCTATTTTTGTATATTGAAGCAAGGATCTACACCTGTAATTAACTCCGTTAATTCTATTGAGGTGGCTAATGGTGTGCCAAAGTGGAAGGTGACAAGACAGTTATAAGGACATGGTGAACAGCTTGAGGACACATCGGACGAAGGAGTAGACCAAAACAAATCGCTGGGTTCAATTTGCTTAACATTCTTTGATCTTCGAAGAGAGGAAAGTGAATCTAGGAAGGCTTAGAATTCCATCATCAAGCAATGTGGAGCCAAATATTACAAGTAAAGTGTGCTGTAGTATTGTAGTATTAAGAGGAGTTCCACCATCAACTCCTCTCTAACACTGCTGAGCCAAAACTCTGGTGCATTTTGAAATGACTTGTTAATCCTTAAATACAAAGAGTCAGTTTTGACTTCTGCTACAACAATCGCTTGGCTTTTAGAAGTTGGAGCTCATGAGCTATGTATGCCTTATGCATCTAACATGCCTTGTTAGTATCCATGCGAATGTGATTCCATGTTGTGCTTGTCAAGGACAACCAAGTATTCCAACCAAAAACACAAGTGTCATCTACCACCCATGCCTTTGGCCTACCATTAACTTTGTTGCTTAGACACGTGGCCTGTTTAGGCATCCTGTCCTTTTCCTACAAACACAAATATATAACTTTTGGATAGGAGTCAATTAATGTTCTTTCATTTACTACGCTAAAAATAAATTTTCTTGGCACCTAAAAGTTCACGATTATAGGAAAAAATGCCAAAAAAAAATTAGACAAAGACATTTGTTGGCGGTTATAGAAATAATTACCAAGAAAAGTCAACTTACTGCGAAGAAATAGATTTTGTTGGCCGTTATTTATATAACCACCAAGAAAATGTCAGACCTTTTTTTTATAGTTATTTATATAACCGCCAAGAAATTCCTGGTTGAGACTTTTCTTGGCGATTACATAAATAACAGCCAGGTTAAGTTGACTTTTCTTGGCGATTATTTTTATAATCGCCAAGAAAAGTTTTAATAGCTTTTTTTTAGAAAAACACAAGGCACAAATTGATGAGGTGGCAAATACACATCTATTAATTAGAAAAAAATTTAAAGGTGGCAAAAAGATTTCCTATTTCATTTTGCTTTGTTCTCTGACTCAATCCTCTCATTTTCAGGCTTTATCCCTTCTCTTCCTTCTCTCTCATCTCTATTATCTCGTCATATTCTCTAGTAAGGAGGAAGAGCTAATTAAACGGATGAACAAGAGGCAAACTGGCAGATCTCAACATCGATTGCCAATGCTAGCATCTCGCATCCCTACCATCATTAGCCTCGATGGCTCCATTTAGATCTGGTGGTTTCTATTGATAGCAACGGAGATAGTGTTGGATCGGGTGAGTTCACTCAACGAAAATAGTGATTTAACTAAATGGACGAATGACTAGAGGACTAGTGGATCTGGTAGATCTCAACATTAGAGCTCTTCCTTCCCTCAGGTACTCTCTCTTTTCCCTCACAGACCAAAAGAAATATTGGTTTTATCTCTCTGTTTCGCTCCTGTGGTTTTCAATATTGAACAATATTGTTCAGGTCTTGAAATATATGTCTCACATTTTAAGAACTCATATGTATATTTTACTTTTTTGTTGATTGGAAATAATGATAATACTCCTTTCTCGTTCTTAATTTGCGCTTTGTGCACTATCTAATGTAAATTAGGATTACAATTGCAGATTTTTTTTAAAATAAAAAATGACCATTTGTTGGCGGTTCTACATAACAACCGCCAACAAAGGGTATTTTTTTTTAAAATAAAAAATACCCTTTCTTGGTGGTTATTTTGTAGAACCACCAACAAAGGTCTACTTTTCTTGGCGGTTGATAACCGCCAACAAAAATTACCCCTTTTCTCGGTGCATAAATATTTGGCTGTTCAAAATCGCCATAAAAGACTAAAAATAACCGCCAAGAAAGCCTATTTTTGGTGTAGTGGTTCCAAGTACCCCTTCTTTTACATCATTTGTATTATATTTTTGTGACTTCAAAGTTCTTTATATAAATAGATATAAAAAACATGAGACTCATATTTGAATAATGAATCACTTTTTACATCTAATCTAGTGTAATCATAAACTCATTGCCAAAAGTGCATGCCACCCTAACTTATAATTTGATGTGAATTTAAAGTACTTGAGAATAGCTTTAAATATCATACCTCTCTTCATCCGAAATGACATTACTGTAATGTGATGAAATGGCACGCAAAACTTCTTGGAGGATTGGGTTTTCCATTAGTATGATACACACACATACCCTCTTTTTTAATCTCATTTTCATATAGATTTTTGTCATGATTATTTTCAGGTGGCAACAAAACCAATATCCTACCTGATGAATTTTTTTCACAAACTAGTTAAAATGGTGGCTAAAAATGTCAACACTCTAGTCAGCATTTGCTTTTTCCTCTGCTTGGTGGCTTGGTCGTTGACCCTTATCTATATATGTAGAAGGGCCAAAGCTTTAGATCGGCAATGTTAAAGAGAGAAGTTTATGGTATGGAACTCCTCTTAATAAAATGCACATTACCTATAATACTTCGATCCCCATTGGTTGATGATAGAATTCTAAGCCTTGAGATTTACTCTTGTTAGAGCATGATAATCAGATTTATAATAGTATAATTAGTTATAGACTATTCTAGAGATATGAATCTTATATGTATAACTATGTTCTCTCTCTACGTGGCTTTACCTCATTCATTCTGTTGTAACCATATTATAACCATATGGATCTATAAATAATATATTGTGCACAAGCCTCACTATCATTGAGGCTTGAATTCATTTTACTCTAGTAGCTCTATTTTCGCTCTTAGTATCAGAGCTATTTACGCCATTTCTCTACGCCTTTGCTCACTATGTCAAATTCCTTCAATTCCAGTGGTACCTTTAGTGCTCCTCTTCTCGTTTCTTCTGCTCTTACCAGGACTTACTCCTTATTCAATTCTTCTAGCCAAACCTCCTCGATCAAGCTGGATTGAGAGAATTACCTCGTGTGGGAATCCGTTGTGCTTCCTGTCATTGAAGGAAATAGCCTTGAAGCTCATATCGATGGCACTGCTCTTATTCCACCTTGTATAGTCTCGGATGATGCTGGGACTAAGATGAACCCCGATTTTAATGAATGGTGTACTGTGGATCGGATGCTCGTTGGATGGCTATGCAACACTATGTCAATCAAGGTCAGTGCCCAACTGGTGCATTGCAAGACTGCTCATGAGCTTTGGACTGAAGCTCGCATTCTCTCCCGTGCCTCTACAAAGGCTTGTATCATGGTGTTAAAGTCCAAGTTGTATCGCACACGTAAGAACAAGATGAAAATGGATGAATATCTAATGAAGATGAAGAATATTTCAGACCAGCTTGTTTTAGCCAGATCTCATGTTGACACCGAAGATCTTATCACTCATACACTGAATGGTCTTGATGCGAATTACAATGCCATCATTGTGAAGCTTATTAATCAGCCCCAACTCACCTGGATTGAAGCTTAGGCTTCTTTACTTGCTTTTGAAAATGCCTAGATGCTCATTTTTCTTCTTTGTCTCTTCAGCCATATGCTAATGTTGCTCAACATGAGAACACTAGTCCTGACTCAAGTCGTCGTCCCTTTGATGGTGGTCGTATTTCAGATGGTGGTGTTCGAGCTTGGCGTGCTTTTTGTGGTCCATGTGCTGGCGTGGACATGCTTTCTGTGGTGGTGCAAATAGTGGTCGTCAATTTTGTGTCTTTTGCCAACGATATGGACATGTACTAGAAAATTGTTATTATCATCCTACTTCTGACTTTAGTCATTCTGATGGGTATTCACCTCAGGCTTATTATGCTACTCCTTACTCTCTTAATGACTCTGCCTGGTACATGGATAGTGGAGCTAACTACCATGTCATTTCACATTATGATCAATTGGATCGTGTGACTCCTATGGGTAAGTCTCATTTAGTTACTTGTACTAGCCAACGCAATTGTATCATTGGTATTGGTACTGCTTCTATTCCCTGTTCTACTCGTACTCTCCATCTCAAAGATGTTATGCTTGCTCCTTCTGCAACTAAGAGTTTAATGAGTGTAAATAGACTTGTTAAAGATAATCAAGTATGTGTTACTTTTATTGATGATGGTTGTATGGTGAAGGACAAGGCGACCGAGTAACTTTTGATGAAAGGGAGACCTAGACACAAAATGTATCCAATGGCCAACAAAACTAGAAGGGAGCGAGCTTGAAGGCATTATTCCTGAAGTTAATTTCTTTAAGTTTACTGAATGGCATTACAAATTTGTTCATCTGTCTGATCGGATTTTGAAGCAAGTTTTGAATAATTGTAATGTGAAAATCAAAATGAATGAGAAATATGAGACACATATCTGTGAAGCATGTAAGTTTGGAAAATCAAAACAAATGCCATTTACTTCCTCTATTTCTCATGCGTATGCTCCATTAGAACTTATTCATACTAATTTGTAGGGGCCTCCTCCCCTGCAATCATTCCATGGGTCTCGGTTTTACATTCATTTTTTGGATGATTTCAATCGTTATGCTTGGTTATATCCCTTAAAACACAAAGGTGAAGCAATTCATGCCTTTTATCATTTTAAGGCCTTAGTCGCAAATCAATTTGACACTAAAATTAAAATTATTCAATGTGAAGGAGGCACCGAATACAAACCATTTGTTCCTATTGCTGAAGCTTCTGGAATTCACGTGAGGTATACATGTCCATACACTTCCCCTCTGAATGGCTGTGCCAAATGGAAACATCGACATATTGTCAAGATGGGGTTGACATTGTTGGCTCAGGCACCTATGCCTTTGGTCTATTAGGTTGAAGCTTTTCAGGCTGCTATTTTTCTAATCAATTGATTACCCATACCTGTTCTTCAGGGTTCTACTCCTCTGTACCAACTATTCAAAATAGAGCCAGACTATAAAGCTTTACAACCTTTCGGATGTGCTTGCTCTTCGTGTTTGAAGTCGTGTAATGACCATAAATTTCAGTTTTATAGCCAAAAGTGTGTTTTTCTTGGTTATGCATCTCAACAAAAAGGATAGAAGTGCTTGAATTCCACTAGTCGAATCTATATTTCACGGCATGTTATGTTTAACTCATCGGTTTTTCCTTTTGCTACAGGTTTTCTTAATCGGCCAGTGTCTTCCTCTATAACTGAGTGTGTTATTCCGATGGTAATTCCCTCATCCACTAATTCGAATCATCCATCTGATCCTCTGGCTGGTGATTTTTCTCCTTTATCTCAGTAAGACCAACCACAACTATCTATCTCTCCCCTCCTGAGTCTGTGTTCGCTGAGAGAGTCACATGATAGTCAGATTTCTAACTCAACTTCTTGAACGGCTAATTCTAATTCTTCTAATGGACAACTTCAGGCTTCCTCACACATGTCTATTTAGTCTCCAGCAAACACTCATCAGATGATAACACATGCCAAGGATGGTATTTTCAAACCCAAACACCCATTTGTTGGGTTTCTCCACTCTGAGGATTCGGTTTACCTTTTTAAGACAGCAGAACCCACCAGTGTTAAGGAAGCTTTATCTTGTCCTCATTGGCAGCAGGCAATGGTCAAAGAGTTTGAGGCTTTTTAGCAAAACCAAACTTGGGTGCTTGTATCGTATAATGGCAATCAAAAAATTGTTGACTGCAAGTGGGTGTTCAAAACCAAGTTCAAGGTTGATAGCTCTATTCTTAAGCACAAAGCACGACTTGTGGCAAAAGGTTTTCAGCAAGTTCCTGGTATTGATTATAGTGAGACTTTCAATCCAATTGTTAAATTAGCGACAATCCGAGTAGTTCTCACCATAGCCGTTACCTTCAATTGGGAAATTCAATAACTCAACATTAATAATGCATTTCTCAATAGCTATCTTCAAGAAGATGTGTTTATGAGGCAACCAAAGGGGTTTGTAGATCTGTGTCGTCTTACTCATGTTTGTAAGTTGATTAAAGTAATTTATGGTCTTAAACAGGCTCCTAGAGCCCAGTTTGGTTGCTTACGTCTTACCTTGGTGCAATGGGGTTTTCAGAATGCTATAAGTGATATTTCCTTATTTTTCTTGCGTACGCATGATCTCACTATTTTTATTCTAATCTATGTTGATGATATCTTGGTGACTGGAAATGATTCTATTTATCTGAGCAATTTTGTGACCAGATTAAATTCTTTATTTTCTCTCTAGGATTTGGGACCACTCCATTATTTCCTCGGACTAGAAATTTATAGAGATGCATCTGGGATATTTCTAAATCAAGGAAAATATACATTGGATATCTTAAAGAAATTTAATATGCTTGATTGTTCTTCAATACCTACTCCAATGGTTACAGGTCGACAACTTTCTTTGATTGATGGAGAACCTTTGTCTGACCTAACACTCTATCAAACAACAATTAGGGCTCTTCAGTATCTTTCCACCACCAGGCCAAATATAGCTTATTTTGTGAACAAATTAAGTCAATTTTTATCTCATCCTACAACTACTCATTTTCAAGCTGTTAAAAGGATTCTTAGGTATCTTAAAGGAACCTATCATTTTGGGCTGCATATCACACCTTTTACTCCTCTTCAGTTAATGGCTTTCACTGGTGCTGATTGGGCAACAGATGTTGATGATCGAAAATCCATGGCTGGTTGCTGTGTATATCTTGGCGGTACACTAGTATCTTGGTCTTCATGGAAGCAACGTGTTGTGTCTCGGTCAAGCACTGAGTCCGAATATAGAGCTCTAGCAGATGGTGCAGCAGAAATCAAATGGTTATATTCACTACTATTTGAACTTGGATTGCCTCCAAGACAACCCTCTATTATGTGGTGTGATAATGTTAGTGCTGGTGCTTTGGCAGCAAATCCTATACTACATTCTCAGAGCAAGCATATTGATATAGATATTTATTTTATTCATGACATGGCGCAATCTAGTTTTATCAGAGTTCAATATGTACCCTCCTCCAATCAAGTGGCAGATTGTTTGACAAAAGCTTTAACTCACACTCAATTTTCCATCTTCAGAAGCAAACTTAGGCTATTTATTACACCCTATTGTTTGCAGGGGAATGTTAGAGCACGATAATCAGATTTATAATAGTATAATTAGTTATAGAGTATTCTAGAGATAGGAATCTTATCTATATAACTATGTTCTCTCTCTACGGCTCTGTTTGGTAGGAGGGAGGGGGAGGGAAGGGAAGGGAAAAATTTTAATGGAGGGAAGGGAAGGGAAGGAGAGATGAGATTTGGAGGGGAGGGAAGGGAAAGGAAGGGAATGAGATTGAAGGAAGGAGAGGGGATGAATTTTAATGATTTGTTGTTTGGTTGAAGAGGGAAGGGGAGGGGAGTTAATAATAATTTGACAATTTTACCCTTGAATGTTTTCTATTATTATTTTATTTTAATAATTATTTTTTATAGTAATTTATTATTTTAAGAATGTCAAAACCTGATGTCCCATATTAAAAATTGTTTCAAATCTATCTTTAATTTCTTTTGTAAATTTCACCATAAAATTTATATATCTGTACATACTAAATTTTTTTTAAAAAATTGTTATTTTACAATGTTGGTAAAAGAAGAAAATGTGTAAACGAGCCTACATTCACAATAAATTCTATATTAATAACTTCATATTTGGGGGGTTGTCGCTTGTCTCTCAGCTGCCCGATTGAAATGCACTTTATCTACCATTAATTTTAAACTGTTATTTCATACTATGTTCCTTATAAACTATTAATATCCTTGTGGAAAGAAACTATTGAAATTTTCTTTTTTAATAATACCTCAACTTTGGATATAAAAGCCAAATAAAGAAAGCTCCCATCTTTACTGCATAATCTTTTCACCTACGGAAAAAATGCAAAAATTCAACTCACCCCTACACATCATTTATTACATATCCTACTCTTCATTACATATCAGTGCCCTTTTTCCCTGCCAAACTATTAATATTTTGGACAACTATGCACATACAAATCCAACACACCATAATAACAATGTCATAACAAAATGATGATGAAGTAGACAATATGAGAATTACAAAGTCTTACACAATATCTTGTTCCAAAATAACCTTACTACAATAGCATTATCTTGGTTCCATATAGTACCTTAGCTCCAAAATAGTTTTAACACATAACACCACAATCTAACTATAAACATGAATACTCCCTTACAAGGATTTCAAGAACCAAAAACCATATCCACAATTGCTGCCTTGCGTAGTAGAGGTGGGCATTCAATAACTGTCCTAAGCTTATCAGCATCACTCATTAAGAAGTTATATATCCTAGGTAGCTTGTCAATATCACATCCACATTAAGTTATCAAATTGCAAATTTCTTCCCCAGACATTTGTGGTCTTTTATAGTTGAAGCTCTCTCTTTGTATAAGATTTCCTTCTCTGATTGCTTCATTTCCATCCCTTAATGCTTCAGTACCTCGTCTAATGGCTTCAGTCCCTTCTCTAATTGCTGCTGCAACTTCAGATAATACTCCTTGAATTCCACTTGAGTCAATGTGTTTGTCTACCGCTTTTCTTTTCTTTTTACTGTTCCCACTAGATGATCCACCTAACTACTCATTAACTGACAAATTTGAATGATCATTACTAACATCAATAGAAGGCTCAAAACTCTCTAATGTCACCTCATTTTGTGACACAAGATGATCAATGTCATTAATGGTGACATTATTAAAGTCTTCTTGAGTGGATGAATGATGGCGTCTCCTCATCTCAGCTGCAATTTCTGCTTCTTCTCCCGTTGCTCGATCATTTCCATACAATATGATCATTTTGTCATAATTTGGGATGAAGGTATTTCTCCATTGTGCAGCTTTAGGTTTGGACTGAAAATAAGACATTAGAGGATATATCTAAAGTTAGTCAAACATCTCAAGTTATAAAAGTTGTAGATAATAACATATTCATTACACAAAAAAAGGTTATAACCTCACCTCTATTAAAGCATCCCAAACTGGAGGCTCTACATCCCACATTTCAGTTGATGAGTTCCAACCAAATCCACTCAAACCATTTTTGAAGATGTCATAAGCTTCTGAAAAATTTCTCTTCAAGGTTGTCCACCTATTCTTGACCTTCTCCTTGTCAATTTTTTTGCCAAATTGTTCACTCAACTCTTTCACTATGTTATCATAAGCTTGTGTTGTGAATTGACCATTAACTTTCCTACCTGCGTTATACTCATTCATGAAAAAATCCATAAGAGCATTATCCATAATTCTTGTCCAGATCATTAACTCTTTGCCCATGTCCCTTTTTGGTGCCATTCTATAGATGTGTTGATTAGCTAACTTTATCAAGCAAAGATACATCAAATTATACATTAAACCAAGTTACATAGGAAATGAAACTCAAAGTCAGTAAGTAAATCAAATTATACTACAAGGTTCAAGCTTAAAATAACAAATTAAATCACTATAAACTGAAATCACAGTCCAGATGAAGTAAATAAGCGAAAATACAAATGAGTACAGCAAACTACAAAGTTCAAACTGAAGGAAATAAACGAAAGTATTTATAAGTACATTAAACGAAAAAGTTCAACCACAAGTAAATAAATCAAAGTGCAAATGACTACATCCATGAGCCCCAACATCATATCTCAACTGATTGATTATTTTCATAATTAATCCACATCTGAATAGCTATATTATCTCTAATAAACTCGCCTCGAGCAGTCTCAGCATTGTTACTACTTGGAGCACGATTATTTTCATCTCTTTCAGATTGAGTTGCAAGTTCAGCATCTACTTCAGCTATAAGATCTTCATCGAGGTCTACGCTCATCATGTAATTATGAAGAATGCAACATGCAACAATTATCAATTTTTGAGCTCTGACTCCATAAGTAGGCTTTGCTGAACTAGATAAAATTTGAAATCTTTTTTTCAATACACCAAAGGCTCATTCAATTGCATTACGCAATGATGCATGCCGAAGATTGAATAATTCTTTATGATTTTGAGGTGGATTTCTTGCTGAATATTCTTTCAAATGATACTGAACTCCTCTATAAGGTGTAATAAGCCCACTTGTTAACATGAAGCCAGCATCCACAAGATAATATTTCCCTATATAATCAATGAAGGTAATTACTATTATAGGTTGAAAATACCTACATTGAATGTGAATAATCTTTTAATCATGTCTAAAAGAGTTACCTTGGGGAATTTTAAGCATATCTTCTCTTGCTAATGCATTTTTCAAAATTCTTGAGTCAAATGTAGTGTCTTCCCAACCAGGAAGTACATAAGTGAAGTTTAAATCAAATGTGCATGCTGCTAACACATTTTGTGTTGGGAAGTCCTTGCTACCACGATAGGGGGGGGATTCGCAGCAGATACTTTGGCACGTATATGTGTTCTATCTATGGCACCCACACAATCCTTAAAAAATGGGTAAAATCTACTACTACGATGGATTTCAGGAGGGATTGTTGAGTACAAGAAATTTTTCTTCTAATTCAAGGATAGCTCTCAAAACTGTATGGAGATGATGACTAGTTGTCTCACCAGAACGCTGAAACGAAAAGTTTATTTCACGATTTTTTACTTTATGTGTTAAAATGTAAAGAGTTTTTGCAACTTGTTCTTCAACACTAGAATATTTAGTTGGTTTTAACCCACCATCTCTTTCTAACATATTACATAATGTTAGGAAAGCGTGAGGACTCATCATAATAATATCTCTACTAGTTTTACTACAATTTATTCGACTCATCACTTCGGCACGTGCCCTTTCTCTCTTGGAACGCATACTATAACTTATTTTTCTCCTTTGAGATATCTCATTGAAGTAGTAGTACAAAATAACACATATAAGTTGAGATATGACCCTTCGACGCATATCCAAGTATCGGCCAATGATTACAGTGTATTGCCTACGGAGTGAAATTAGTGCCCTCATTCTTTGGTCCACCATATCTAGTGCCTAATCATAAAGACCCATCGTAATTAGAAAAACAAGTTGTTAATGAGATTTGCTAATTTCAAGTATTAAGGAAGCAGTCAAACTTTAAAAACGGCTTTTATTATGAGGACGAGAGGACTAGTTTAAGCTCTAAAATTTCAAATGCAAATACATAATATTCTTTAAATAACATTAATTTTCAGAACAAGCTATTGGATCCAAAATTAAAAGTACTAATCACCTTATACCTGTTCAATACAAGATACGCATAGCTTCAGATACTTCAACAATGTTCTCATCTAGCAAGTCATTCACCTTAAATACATTAATTAGTATTTCCAATTTCATGTATCAGGGGATCTATATATACAAGCTAAGTGGCCTATGAACAACTCACAATTGGAAATAATAAACAAGTCATCATTTTATTTATATTTCATTTTAAATTAGACCAGATCATGGATAAACTTCAAACATCTGATGCAATCTTATCATGCACTAATTCATACTCATCATATATATATAGATCCTAAAATCAATGCTTAATAAGGCAAATAATGGAATGGGGAAATCAGGCTGAGTGAACGTGCTGAAGGGATAGATGAAGGTTCAAGTCTGGATGTCATATTCACAGCTATTGGGAAGAGAAAAAAAAAAGGCAGCAGCAGCAACAAATAAATCAGCCATACTTTCACCGTAGACATCAGTCGGCCAAATCCAGAAAATAAGGACGAAGGACAAACCTGTGAGACGGCAGCGATGAGGATTGATCTATTGGCGGCGATGGAGGTTGCTTCGTACCCTGCGACCGACGATTGCGAGGCAAGCGGTGTCAATACAAACACATAACACCACAATCCAGAAAATACAGCTTCAAGTGTGATACGGAATAGACCAAATCTGACGCAACAACTATTCTAATGTTGAAAAGAAAAATCACGAGGAAGGAGAAACCTGTGAGATGGCAGCGATGATGAATGATCGATTGGCGGCGATGGAGGTTGCTTCCTTGGCTGTGATGTCGGCGGCGATGGAGCTACAGGAGCGAGACACAATGAAAGAAGACGCGATGGAGCTATGAAAAATAAAAGATGTGATGGAAAATGAGAACTGAAAGAAGACGCGGTGAACTGGATCAGTGAGGGCATTATAGTAAAAAAAAAAATAAACTGCAGCCCGTCTCAAATCCCCCAATTTGGGGTGCTGCGTTTCAAGGGGAGGGGAGGGAAGTTGCTTCCCTCCCCTCTTTGGATCTATTGTTATCCAAACAGGGGAGGGAAGCACCTTCCCTCCCCTCATTGAATCCAAACAAGGGGAGGGAAGCAACTTCCCCCTTCCCCCTAAAACCCCCTACCAAACAATACCTATGTGGCTTTACCTCATCCATTCTATTGTAACCATATTGTAACCATATGGATTTATAAATAATATACTGTGCATCAGCCTTACTATCATCGAGGCTTGAATTCATTCTACTCTAGTAGCTCTATTTTCACTCTACTCTCCTCTTTTATAGTCGAAGAATGTTGAGCAAAATCAACCTAACTATCTGTTTTTTTTTTCTGGTCCTCAATCCAATGTGTCCTCTAGTTGTTTACGGCTTGCCATGTTTCCTGCAACTATCTCGCCACCTTCCACTCAAGCACACGGCCGTCAGCCACCTCAACAGAATTAACAAAGCAAATGCTAGGTGGAAGTCCTTGCTTCAATATACAAAGCTAGAGGGAGTAACATCTTGGACGAAGGAAAGTTTAGGGAGCCACTTAAAATTTCAAAGTGTAAGGGCTAATTTCAAAATTGGGTGAAACTATAAGGATAAAAAATTTAATTTATATATCTTTCTATATATAATCTCTTTTACCCATTTTATTTAAAAAGTGAAATATTACTAATTATCACATTAAACCAAATATATTATTTATTTAATTATTATATTAAATAAGTATTGTAATTATTACTGAAGAAAATTATGCATGAAGAGAAGTAGTGATAGAAAGTATGAGAAATTCTAAACCCTTGTTTTGAATGAATAATGCTTCTAAGTTAAATACTCATGATCAGTGATTATATGATGTATATTGTTGCTAGTTATTTAGTAATCTGTTTACTTAGTCAAAAAATGGGCAAAAGCAAGTTTGATTGTTAATGGAAATAAGAATTATTCGCTTAAGAACAGAGTGAATGATATTATGAGTTGGGAATTGAGTATATGATGCGGGGGATTTAAAACGGATTAATGAAAACATAAATGGTTTTTATTTATTTAAATTTTAATTCCAAAACTAATATTACACTAAATTACGTCTCGGATACCTGCTGAAACTTTTCAGTTCAAACATTTGTGTCCTGGCTGCAAAATTGTTAATACACACACACACACACACACACACACACAGAGGAATCAGTTTTCATTTATCATTATAGAAATAAAAAACATTTAGGCAAATCTTAGAATTTGGGTTTGTTTATTTTCTCGCTCTAACATTAGCTCATGTTGCAGGAAAAAAAAAGTACTATTTAAATAAAAATTTGTTTATTAAAAAAATGAGATATAAAATAATTACTATATATTTAGGTTATTATTGTTAATTAAATATAACTAATATTTTTTATTATTTATTTTTATTGTTGACCAACATTGTTTATTTTTTTTTGTTTTATTTTGTTATTTTATTTGGTATTTTGAAACTTGCTTAGTGGGATAAAACTAAAGGGTAATGTTGTTGTTGTATTTTGTTTCATTTTATGCATTAATATAAACATACCTAATACCTGAAAAATAAAAAAAATATATGAAACTCATATCTTTAATTTTGTTTATCTTAAATTAAGATAGTTGGCTGAAAATATTCTTATAATAATGATGACGATGATGTTGTAACGAGAAGATTGAGAAAATCCAGAGTGTCAAAAGAGAGCTTAACATTATAACAATTTATTGATTAAGAAGTATGAACCTACATGTGGAGTTAATACCTTGTGTTCGTTAATCTAACCTAGAAAAGGTCAAGTGTCGATAATTTGGTGCACAATGTCTATAGTATTACTAATGAAACAAATGAATGGTAACAACTTTAATTTGAGTATTTTATCTTGAAAGTATTTATTAAAAAGAAATTAAATTTGTATCAGGCAAAGGCTTTCTATGTGAACCTAGGCCTCTCTCTCTCTTTTTTCTTTAGCAAACCATCTGATATCCAAAGCTCTGACTAATTCATATTCAACCCGAGTCAGGCCCCATATAGGTGGTGGATTTTTCAAGCACGTTTCTTCTATTTCCATCGCCTCAATATATAATCAAACCTAAGAACTTATAGTTAAGGGATTTAGACTCCTTCTATCTGAACTAACATGTGTTGGTGAACTTAAGCTTCTTTGATGAAATAATTGAAAATATTAAAGCTGAAAACTCACTTTTTATTATTTTTGATCACAGTGTAAACAAATATCAATGTCAATGTAAATTATATGATTTATAACAAAATATACTATATATAAAACTACCTAACTATTTTTCAAGGTATTAAAAATTGAACTAATCACTAAACTAGTTGAGATACTGATTCAAGATTTAATAGTTTAACCAAGGTTGAATTGTAATTAAACCGCTACTAATAAAATTAATATATTTTAAATTTTATATGTTATATATTGTATAAAAAATAAAAACATTGTTGTTAATAAATTTCATAACTTAATATTAAAATTTAAATAAATTATTATTCATTCATAATTATATTTTGAATACAAAATAGTTAACTAGTTATCTAATATTATATTATTTATTAAGTAAATTTATTATTAATAATAATTTTATATTATAATAATACTTATACAATATTAAAATAATGATAAAAAATAAATTTATACATGAAATAATGATATTAATTTAGTATTAAGAATAATATTATTTCATCTTTAAATTAAAAATTAAAATAAAAAAATGACCGATTCACAGTTAGTTCTACTTGGTTCATAATCCGTTTTGGATCCAATACTGCATCGATTTTGAGTCGAACTGGCCAACCACATTCTCCCTCAATAGTAATGGTTCATGTTATTATTTTTTCTCATAGCTATAACCCTAAATAAAAGGGGTTCCTCTGAGTCGTTGGCCAACCACATTCTTGAACTTTGATATTAGAAAGTAGTCATTCTCGTTTGTCCATAGTTTTTCACCAAATCTGAATTTCATCTTTATGTAAATTTATTCAAAACCTAAAAAACATTAATTTAACTTGCACGGTTGCTCTGCAAATCCAAGTGAAATTGAAAAAAATGAAGATGTTCTGAAAAAGGAATAATTAAATTATCATGGGTTTTAGATAGATCGATTCGAAAGCGAAAGCAACACATTCACAAATCTCCAATTTTCATCTTTGCTGGATCTAACCCAAAATGCTGTCAAAATTGATGCAACGACCTTAAACTTCTACCCACGTAATGGGATATCTGCTCATAAATCGCAATTTTAAGCTCTGTAACCCAAACTGTTTACCTACCTGTCACTCTCTCTTTTCCTCCATAAAATCTCCCCTTCCCCATATTTCTCATGCATCATCAAATCCTTTTGCATTTGCAGCTCTAACCGTTCCCCTCAATTACACAATCATCATGAACAACCCATCTCTCTCATTCTTCTCATTCCCACTATTACTATTACTGCTCTCCCTCCATTATTCCACTCCCACTGTAGCCCAGTCGCCCGCGGTGGCCCCGGTAACAGCTGCCGCTGCCCCTGTTACTCCACCGGCCGCTGCCTCTGCAGCCTTGGTCCCCGCATTGCCACAGTGACCTTCAGATAGCAACCCCGACACAGCCGCCACCAACATCATTGGTATCCTCAGGAAGGCCAGATCATTCACTGTCTTTCTTCGGCTCCTCAAAATCACCCAGCTCATCAACCAAATCAATTCGCAGCTCATTACCACAAAATGCGGAGGTTTAACCATTCTAGCACCAGATGACTCCGCCTTTTCCGAACTCGAAGCAGGCTTCCTCAACTCTCTCAACGATGCCCAAAAGCTGGAGCTTTTACAGTTCCACATTCTTCCTAACTATGTCTCAAGCTCGAATTTGACACACTGACGAACCCAGTTCGAACCCTGGCCGGAGATAAACCGGGGAGGGTGGACCTAAACGTCACCAGTTATGGTGGCAGTGTGAACATATCGACGGGGGTGGTGAATACCACCGTGAATGGCATTGTGTATACGGATAAGCATCTCGTTATTTACAAGGTGGCCAAGGTCCTTCTTCCTCTTGACTTCTATGCTGCTAATACAGCCACGGCAGCTCCGGCACTGGCTCCAGGAGTAGTGGCTGCAAAGGCTCCTAAAGCCGATAAGGAGGAGCCACCATCCTCCGAGGATTCCTCAGATTCATCGCAGGCTACTCCCACCAAGGAGGATTCTGGTGATGTGAGATTGATGAACTTCACTGGAATGTGGGTGTCCCTTGGAGTTGCTTTCATTGCATTATTCACCGTATAAACGAACCTAAGTTGGATGGCAATGTGTTCACAATATATTTAATTATATTTGTGAGTGTTTTGTGTGATATTGAAAGCGAGAGGGGAGCAGTACCACTAGTGCGGTAATGAGAGAGAGGCTTTGGGCGTCGCTCCTTTGAACCTATTTATAATATATTCTTTTAAAAATTTATTTAGTTTTATTTATAAGATGTTGTATTATTTTTTATTTAAATTTTTTCTTTAATTAATAACTTTTTTATCTCGTAAATTATTTTATTTTTTAATTAATAAGGGTAAGATTGGAAGTTTATACTATTTTTTTTATAAATTTAAAAACATAATTATGTCTCTTTAATACCAATGTAACAAAAAATAATATCTTATAAATGAGATCAGGGCTTTTTTATGTTCATTTATATATATATTTTAATGAATAAAGAGATGCATGCTCCGTTTGATTGGAGCATTTGAATGGACGTGGTGAACCTTGTAAGCAAGTAAAATTAAATTAAATGATTGACATTCCAATTGGTTGTATTAGTTGTATTCCAGGATTACAGATAGATATACTCCCTCGCTTTCAGAAGATTTTTCTAATTCCTGGATCTTATAATATTTAGTAAGTTATTTTTTATTTTGTTTTTCATATCTTTTTTTTGTAAATTGTTATTAAACATTTTAGATTAAATAGGTACTTTTAATTACTTAATTAATTTTTTTAATTTTTTTTCAATTAATCTCACACTTTTCAACTTAATAAGAATTGAAAATTTTATTTAATGTGAATTATATTATTATAATAAATAAGAAAAAATATTTATTTTTTTTAAATTTTAAAAAAATAACTAATTTTTTTTAATTTAGATGGAATAGTTGACAGTTCCGTTAAAAATGACGGATACTGCAATATTTATCTGTCCCACAAGGTTGTTACGTGCTCAGAATGTTCCCTGCTATTTTTGTTTCATAATTTACCTTACGATTAATCCTTGGAGCACATGCACAAGTGTGCGTTACGTACTTGTTTTATTTTCTGTTCTTTGTCTTATCTGTCAATCATTCTTAATTCTTTATTTTTCTAAATTTAAGCTCTTTTGGCAAAACAAGCATGACCTATATATAAATGATTAATTAAAAAAAGTGCTTATATTCGTAAATATTGACACTCAACTTTATTTTAAATTTTATGAGTTGTGCTTTATATTTATGTAGTTTACTTTAGCTACGTATCTATCACTGTAATAAAATGTATATAAAAAAATTTGAAGCAATAAAAACTAAAAAGAATGATATCGAGTAATGAAAATTGTAGAGAAAATTTAAAAAAAAAAATAAAAGAAACTACACGGAACCCAATGGCAATGAGCCACAATATTGTTCACGAATCATGATAGCAACTTTTATGTTTTATATTAATTAATTCATTTAATTAATTAACTTCATAGTTAGATCTAATTAAACACATAACATTTTATCCAAATTCTGCACCACCAACAACCCAAGAATATTATAAATATTGTTAAAGGGGAAACAATATGATGCTGAGCTGTAAAAGTATTCATGATCATGATATATTTTTATTTACAATTCGACAATAAATGCTTTGGTATTATTAAGTACATGAAAATAATAATATTATAATATTCAAATTCAAACATTCAATGAATAAGTTTTCAGAATGTCAAAAAGTTAAGATATACCTGTGTAATTAAAAAAAAACTTTATTCGTAGCTTGTGGGATAACTGGATAAGAACTAAATTTTAAATATGATGGCCTAAAGAAAGTATCTAAAATTAACGTGAGAATGAATCAAGTATATGTCTTGCGACTTAATTCATAGGATACCACTTACAGTTACGGTGTGTGTCATATGACAGCTGTTTGACAACATTTTTCTCTATTTTTGCAGTAAGTGCTACAAGCCAATAATTAAACTTCATTTGATCCTACTTAGGGTATTTTTTTTTTAATTTTGGGTATTTACAGCTATTAAATATTTTCAATTCGAACATTGTTGGATTCTAAATAAATGGTACTCTTGAACTTAATTTTTTTTATTTACAAAATCCAAATTTTCCTAACTTTTTTAAGTAATAATTTTTATTTAATTTGAAGCAATCATTTGTCTTCCCTGCATTACCCAATCTGCCCATATTTGTTCCGTCGTTTTTTAAGTCTTAAAGTTGGTAGTTTAGTTTGGTAAAAAAAAAAAAAGTAATTAAGCTCTATATTGGATGTAGCGCAAGATTAATTGTTTACCCTTATCAACAATTTGAAGCCACAAAAATCACATCAATCATGTACAATTGCAAAGCTTGAAATCACACAAAAACAAAAACCACAAAACAAGAAAGTCACGCAACAAAATTTAAAAGGCAATCGAATATTTTTCACGACCACACCATCGCTACTGCAACTAAAGCAACCCCAAGGGACACCAAAGTTGTTCCTTGAACACCCATTAAAGTGACGGCGTCAGAGTTGTGCTTGGCTGTCTGAACCTCATCTTCTTCTGAAGACTTGTCTTTATCGGCTTTAGGTGCCTTTGCCAGAGCCGGCGCCGGAGCTGGTGGTTTAGGCTGAAAGAAATCTAAAGGAAGAAGTACCTTGTCCACGTGATAAATCGCGAGCTGCTTATCGGAATACACAATGCCGGTGATCATGGCATTCACCACACCAGTGGAAATATTCACACTGTTCCCATAAGCCGTCACGTTCAGTTGCAACCTCGAGGGGTTGTCTCCGGCCAGCGTCCGAACAGGGTTCGTCAGAGAATCGAAGTTCGAGCTGGATACGTAAATGGGGAAAACGTGGAACTGTAGAAGTTCGATCTTTTGATTGTCCTCCAGAGAATTCAGGAACCCTGCTTTGAGTTGGGAAAAGGCACCATCGTCAGGAGCAAGAATGGTTAATCCCCCAGATTTTGTGGTGATGAGCTGTGAATTGATTTGATTGATTATTTGGGTAGTTTTCAGAAGACGGATGAGGACACTGAAAGATTTGGCCTTTCTCAAGATTTTGATGATGTCATCGTTAGAAGAATCAGAAGTGTCGGAAGAAGGTGATTGGGGTAGTGAGGGAACTAATGGTTTCGCCGGAGCTAGTGCGGGAGAAGCAGGGGAAGGCTTTGCAGGGGGTTTAGGGGATGCAGCAGGTGACTGAGCTAAAGTAGTAGAGGAATACAAAGAGGAGAAGAGGAAGATTAAGGAGAAGGAGAAGGAGAAGAAGGAAGGTTGCTTCATGATGCTGATGGTGATGGAAGACTAACTGTGTTTGATGAGTGGGAAGAGTGGAGGAGAGTGATATATAAAGGGGAAAGACATGATTGGTAGGTGAAAGGTTTAGTTATGAAATAGAGGGATCGGTGTAATTTGTGAAGGTGCGATGGGAGATTTAAGGTGGTGCAGACGAAGGTGACAGAGAAGAAGATTTGAGTGGTGCCGCCAGCCATGGATTGTATTGCTTAAGAAAAAAGAGAAAAAATTGAGTGAGCATTTCTGTTTTATTATTTTTAAAATAGTTTTATAAAACTGTTTTTTAGAATAAGTTTTGAAATAAAAAAATAAAAAAAATTATTTAAATAATTATTATCAAAATCATAATTAGTTAGTATTAAATGAGTTATTCAAAATTTATAACTTTACTATTAATAATATGGATATTTTTCATATTTTTTTTATTTTTTAAAATAAAAACTACAAAATACCTTAAAAATGTTCTGAATTTTTTATTTTTTTATTTTTTAGTTTTTCACAACATTTTATAAAAAATAAGTTTATCAGACAAGTTTTATTATTTTTCTGAAATAGTTGTCAAACACGACCTAACTCTAACTCTGTTGGGTGTGAAGGTGAGCTTTTAAATATGCCCATTAATTAATGGATATAGCATTGTATCTGAACTGAATTTAATAAAGATAAATGAGCCAGTTGAGCCTTCCTTCATTCAGTGAGACTGAGTGTGGAGGACCTGCTCGGAATCCATGCTCATTTGGAAGAACCATGGGGAAAAATATGTGATCCAATTAGTGATCATGGGCTTAAGCAACTGATACAATTTCTACATGCTTGGGGTGCCTCATTTTGTTTTTGGCCCATATTTTTTCAATCCTCTATCACTTTCTCAAGTTGTAAATCCATTATTTATTTTTATTCTTGCTGGACTCTATTTGTTTTACAGAGCCAGCTTTGGACATCCTTGCACTCAAGTCACTCTACTTCATCATGGAGGAGCTCACTGTTTAAAATTCCATCCTTTGTTTAGCCAATAGCCATTTGCTGTCAACTGATATGCATTGCTTACACCTAATTATTCGCATCTTTTGGGGGATATCACACAGCGAAACCTAATTATTCTGTACTCCTGAGGTCATATAGGGACCCACCTCTATGGAATAAAAGGGATGCTAATTATTGGGTTATAACTTAAAAGCGCTAACTATTTCACTTGGTAGTTTGCTTTGCCCCATCATGATGTTCATCTTTTTTTAAGCTTCGTTGGGATGTGATCTTTTTGGGCTTCGAGAAGAATCGCAGATGCAATCAGAACCAGAAGTGAACCTATTGATGTCAAGGAAGATAGACCAGTTATGGACCACAGGCTGCTCCTTTTCAACATGCAGACCACGCTCAGGGAGTCTTTTTTCGTTTTGGCCCACTTCTTTTCAATCAACTACAACTCGGACTCTTTTCTCCCCCTCGTGAACTGATAATTACCTCTCTTTATTTTACCAACCCGCTTCATCATCTATAACTCTCAAATCTTGAAGAAAATCTCACCGTTTGTTTACCTATTTGCTATCAACTATCATTTCTAAATTTTTTCCCCCAATAAACCATGCTTATAGAAGTTTGTTTCTTAAGGCTAAAATCATTGCTTACACCTAATTACTCGCATCTTTCTTTTGGGGCAGATCACACAGGGTCAGGGGGGGCCCTCTTGGTTAAAACTTAAAAGCTCTCACTAATTCAGTTGGTAGTTTGCCTTATGATTACCTTCATCTTTTTTACGCTCAATTGGGACTTAACTCTTCTTGGCCATGGGGAATCACTACTGAAAGGATGAAAAATAATCAAAGAATGTGGTAGATGAGACAAAATTCCACCTTTAACATTAATTGCTCCGCATATTTTACCTTTTCCATGTTGAAATATCTGATGTTTAAGCCAATACATGTAAATTCTTTTCTTAAAAAAAGATAATACATGTAAATTAAAATATTATTAAATAATTTCAATGGTAACAAAATATAATTATATTTGATTAAAATGTCCTTACATTAATTCTGTAATTATTTATTACATATTCGCTCTCCTACTGAAATCAAAAGTTAATGAGAATAAAATCATAAAAAAAATAATGAATATTTCATTTGAATTTCAAAGCAATAATTATTTTAAAATAAAATTAAAATTCTAAAATGGTAATTATCTTGAAACGAAATGAGTATTATCTATTTGATTGTTTTATGGGACTCTCAAAGAGAGATTATTGCTTTAGGAAACTATTTTCACCATGTATAGGAGATTCTATCAGAAATCAACCTAATGATGTCAAGGAAAATTCATTTCTTCAGTTTCTTACGTGTAGAATCAACCATGGAAAATCAAACTTCCAAAGTAACTAATAAAATGAATATATATTAAAGATTAGTCTAGTTGTTGAGGACTTAACACATATTTCATATATGTTCAATTACCGTAGTTACCAATGTAAAAATATTATCAGTGGATAATTTTATAAGTATTTTTTAAGTTGTGAGGAATATCATATTAATATGAAGGAAAAAAGATATTTTAGGACAGTATAAAAAATATTGACAAATGAACAGTACCAATTAAAAATTCAGTTGATTTAAGTTGAAAATTCAGTTTATAGGATTACTGAATTTTTAAATCGGATTCTTAAAAGGAAATATTTCTAATTATGGGTATCAAATTGTCTTTTGCCCTGAGTGCTAAAATCTAACTCACCAAAGCTTTTTTTTTTTTTTTTTTGCTATCCAGACCAGACAAAAATATGAATATATGAAAAGTTTTGCATGAACTTCACTTTTATTTTACAGTAGTGTGTCTTGATTGCAACTTGCTAGAATACATTAGATTGGCCCAAGAACAAGAAAACACGAGAAATATACAGACACCTTTCTTTCTGATGAACACTGAGAGAGAGAAAGTGAGAGAGGGGTAAACTTCAAAATTCGAATATAATTCTCACCACAAACTGACTTGATTCGCATTTCACAAAAAAGAATAGGAAAAAGAAGAACAAAATAAGAAAAAAAGACTTATTTGAAAAGCACTACAAAATGTTGGCCATTCGTCTTCAATTCAATCGAACCAACCCATAGAAACTCATATACCACCAGCATGACAATGTCGGACCCAACGTACCACATAGTACATACGCATACACGCACTTGCTTGACTCATCATCTTCAACCTCGCTCCCATCTTCACAGACCTCACAACCAAAATCCCACTGCCGCAAAACCAATGATGGCCCCCAACATCTCCTTCCTCTGTTTCAAACTCATCGCAGCAGAGTCATCCACCGGAGCGGCTGGGCCCTCCGCAGTTTTCTTCTTTGAAGCCTTAGCCTTGCCTGGCGCCGGCGCCGGAGCCGGAGGCTTGGCCTCAAAGAAATCCCTGGGAAGAAGCACCTTATCCACTTGATACACCGCAAGCTGGTTATCTGAATACACGGTCCCACCAACGGTGGTGTTGACAACGCCGGTCGTCATGTTGATTTGACTGCCCGAACCCGTGACGTTGAGGGCCAACCGATCGGGATCAGCCCCGGCCTGCGTTCGAACGGGGTTACTCAAAGTGTCGAAATTTGAGAGGGACACGAATGTGGGTAATATGTGGAATTGAATGAGCTCGTTCTTCTGCTGGTCGTTGAGAGAATTGAGGAATCCCGGTTTGAGGCTGGCGAAGGCATTGTCGGATGGAGCGAAGACGGTGATGCCACCGCTTGAAGTCAAAAGCTGAGAGTTGATTTGGTTAGCGACTTGGGTCGTCTTGAGAAGACGGATGAGAGTGGTGAATCCTCCGGCCTTGTTGAGGATTCTGATGATGTCCGTGGGTGGTGACGAGGGAGAAGGAGCTGGAGCCGCCGCCGGCGATTGAGAAGAAGAAGTGGAAACACAGAGGGCAAGTAGAAGAAGTAAGAGGTGTTTCATGGTGGTGGTCATCATGATGATTGGAGTGATTGGTGAGTGAGTAGTGAGCGATGGAAGGAGGGGAATTTATGGAGGTTTAGAGAAAGGGGTTATCTTAAAGTTAGGATTAAGAAAGGTTAGTGGTTAGGATATGTGGTTATGCATCAGACGAAAGGTGGTGCGTCAAAGGATACAGAGAGAAAGTGGAAGAGAGGAGTAGCCAGTTGGAAATTGCTTGGGAAGGAAGCTAGCACAGTGAGAGTGGGTGTGTGACAAACAAAATGAAAAGAAAATAATGATTGCGTAGCATTCACTTGTTAATTTTCTGAAATAGGAAAAAGGAAGAAAAAATAAAAAAGTGAACAAATTGCTTGCCACTATCTTAAGGAAGAAGAACATTATTTGATTTTTTGAAGGAGAAATTGAGAGAGTTTGATGATGAACTCAACCCCAGGGATGTGAGCCTATTACCTACGATAACAACAGCTACAGCTACTGGCTCGGTGTTGATTGTGTGTGGGTCACCCCTGCTTCTCAATTAATTATGATATTAATTAATCTCCCTAATTGAGGAAGAGCATAAGTATCATTGCGAGCTGTGTTGCTCTAGCAGAGCAAACATTTGCTTCTTTCTTGTGTTTCACAGGCCATGTTCATTTTGTTTTGATCAACAGTTTTATCCTATTAAAATAGAGTATTTGATTTTTTTTTTTTTGCCAGGCAAAATGAGAAAGTTTGATGATGATCTCAAGCTCAACCCTATGGTGGATGTTAGCCTACGATGAGAACAACTACTTGTTCGGTGTTGGTAGTCTGTGGGTCATCTCTGCTTCTTAATTATGATATTAATATCCCAAAGTGGGGAAGAGCAAAGATTTAGAATATCATCACCAGCTTTTATGCTTTAGTAGATTACGCAATTCCTCCTTGTCCAGTTAGGCCATGTTCATTTTGATTCAGAGTTTTATCCTTATAAGGAGTTTGGGCGTCATCAAGAATTAAGGAAAAAAAGGAAATCAGCAATGGATTAGGTTGTTTAATTCGGTCATTTTAATTAACCAATCAAATAGGTGTGAGTGTGACAGAATAGCCAAAAGTTTTATCTCATTATTTCTGTAAACCAAACAAATTCATCTCAATCTTAATTGTTCATGATTGAATTGGATGAAGAATTCTTAAAAAAGATAATAAAATTTAACATTCAATATCTTTTGTACTCAACATCAAAATAAATATTGTAATAGTTAGTTGTAAATTTATAACAATTATAAACAACTTAAGAGGTACATCATAGTTCATTTCAATATTTTGTTTAATTTATAATAATCATTAGAGTGAGATATTAATTATATATACATAATTCTAGTAAGTTGTTTAGTTATCAATCAAATCGATGCTGGCAAATTTCCTCCCTAATACTGGGTTTTGATCGATGTAATACATTTCAAATCAGGTCAAATTGGATTTGCTCAAGCCTGAATAAGAATGCCTGCCGACTATATTAAAAAAAAAAATTAGCATTAGATGTAAGATACATACATGGATTGAAACTAAATCGACACTCCCTCTCATGGACTTGACCTTTCACATTCTCTACTCTTGTTTCAGTCAAAGGGCTATAGCAATTCAATTGCCCTATGTTATTTGATAATAGAACAGTGTTTGACAAAGCTGTTAAGAGTTATACATCTCAATCTAAAATCTATAGTTGTTAATCTCTTCTATAAAACACCACACTCAACAAAGATAACATCAGATTGGTCAACAAAAAAGAAAAAAGACATCAGGAAAAGCATCCACTCACCACTGAAGATTGATCTTTTTTTTTTCTTTTTAGGGTGATCTAACAAAGCACATCCGTGTATAAATACTAAATAGTGAGGGCTCCAATTGAATATATTATCGTCTGACTATTGTGGGGTTTAATAGACCAGTGACCCTGTGAATAGACTTCGTCTTCAATGAAATATAGATCTACGGCCATCATATGATCACAAGTATACGTAGTCACTGAAAAAGAATACCAAGGAATTAGTCGGTGGGGGCTGTGAAAGATATGTAAGAACTAAGAAATGAATCCACTAAACAAACGTGAATTAAATATTGCGTCCACACCGTGACACAAATGGATAGATTATGTGGCTGGATTCTTCAACTACATGCTACACCATTTCTATCCAACATTCACACCGGAATTTCTCTCCCTTAATGCATCCTCCGCTTTAAGTTTCTCCGGAACAGAATCTGAACAATCAAAAGCAATGTAGAGAACCTTGTAAATTAAAGCAAATTGAGTGTTCAGAACTTAAACTTTCAGATGTTAGTACATTATCACAGGAAGGATAGCACTGGGACATGAATAAGAATTACCTGAGAGAAAGTCATATCTGCTCTGCTTACTAACAACAGATGCTGAAAACAAAAACAGGCACCTTAACAACAACTTGATAATGTTTTATGACATAAATACACGTGAATGCGCAAAGACAAGCACAAATATCAATTTCAATTTTTTTTTTTTTAAAAAAAGGAACTTGATAATGTTCAACTTGAACTTTTCCTTTCTTTTGCATAACAAGTTGCTGTCAATTTTCCCCTTAGTAAGACTTGGCAATCACCGTTATAGCTTCAAAGGACAAAGTAATCCAGAAGAAGATCAGTTGTTCCTTCAAATAGATGAAGTTAAATGATTTTACTGTAACATCATACCATTCAGACCTAGCCTAAATCAGTTTCAATTTTCTGTTCTCCAGAAGCACAGGATGATGAATCCCTGGCTGGGGCCAGATTAGCTTTGGCACACTTTTAAATTGGTTCTGTTGTCAGATAGAATGCAAGCAACAGTTCCAGAGCAGATGTTATCTAATCACTATATAGAAGAAACGGTAAAAAATATAGACCTAACTGAAGGTTTCTACTTTCTACATGCTTACATTTACATTCTTTGAAGTGAGCTTCAACTATCTACCATAGATGGATTTGATATGACATAGTTGTTTGACTATGACCTCGTGTACAAGATTGGTGCAATATCCTTAATGCCATATCCTTAATTATAGAAAAGGGTCAGAGTTTGCCGATTAATTCAAAAGACATTGGTGGACATAACCATCCAATCTTAGTCTCAAAGTATGAACTTCGAATATTAGAATTGCTGGGCAATTTCCCACCCCAAAAAAAGAGAATCACCCCTGAACAACAAATGGTATTGGGATAGTTCAACTTCAAAGTAGGTATGAAGGTGAAATTACATGTCTAATAACTCCAAAGAAATGTGTGTTTAATTTTCTAAATAGCTTAAAACAATCTAGAGACACAAATATTAATCATGCTATAATCTTCTGAAGGAAGAAACGGACTTTGGACCATAGTAACTCAACAGAAACAGTCAGCAGCTATGAATAATTAGTAAGAGAGGGAAATTACATAGGTGTTTGTAAGCAAGAGATTTCTTTCGATCCCGAACACAGGAAGCATAAGTGTCCCGTGTAAATTGTTCAAGGAATATCTCCTGCAACCAGAATTGGCAATTAGGGTGGCCTCATGAGATGTTGAGCACAATATTGCCTGAAAACTTTTAATATTTGAATAACGAACAACAATAGCTTAAATTCACGAGTTCTAAGTTATGAGCTTTAAAATCAGAGCTGATTAAAGCATAAACAAGAAAGATATAAGGTAAAAAGAAAAAGTACCGTGGCTTTGTTGATAACAAATATGGCTTCCTGGGAAATACGCAAATCAAGATCTTGGCCCCTGATTATTGTGCGGATACGATTCATGGGAAAGACATTGCCTTTGGCGTCTCCTTTCCCTTCATCCTCATCTTCTTCATCATCTTTAATTCCTTTGACTTTGTCTTTTTTAGGTTTCGTTGCACTGGTTCGCCCATTTGTAATCTCAGTCCTGTCTTCCTCATGTCCTTCTTCTTCTACTGCTTTTTCATGGGACTCGGTGCTGGAAGAGGGAACAATGATCGCTCTATCTTCCTTATTCACGTCCTCACAATTGCTGAGCTTTTTCTTCTTATTGCTCTTCTTTTTCTTGTCTAAGTGCTTCTCCTTCCGGGGCTTAGTGGCTTTACTCGCAGTTTTGGAGCTTTCTGCAACTTCGCCTTTCTGTTCTGTCTTGGAATTTTTGGAAGAAGCCATCAAGAACCGCCCTGAACAAGGGTTTTCAGTTTTTCCGTTTGAAGCCGATGCTGAAATCTCCTACCTTTTCTAAAAAAGAACAAATTGGGCCGTCTGGATTAAGCTCATTGTTGGATCCGTCCGACATTGTTCAGCGGCCCGTGACGTCATCTAGCTTAATTGTTTGCGAAATAAAAAAGTGACTAACCTTAATTTTCTTTTTTCTTTTGGAATCGAAAAGGGGTGGGTTAAAAACCCATACAAGATCTACATGTGAAAATTATCCTCATAAACTAACTCCCTACATTAATTGAGGAATGGCCATCTCTAGTCCCTTGCTCTCTAGAGAACAATCCCCACTAGACTTCCTACAAAGGAAAACTAATGGGTCATGACGTAACAAAAGAGGCTGAGGAGGAATTGATGACTGTGGAACAAGAAGAATGGTGGGCACAAGTGTCACTGGTTGTTCCTTAACCAGGAATATTAGAACCTACTTGTCAAGATGAGGTTAGCGAATTCAATGTGGTCTTTTGAGAAAATTGGGGGTCAAACCATTCCCAGATTTTCCTTTTCTTGAAGGATGAAGGAGAAACTCTATCATGCTTGGGATTGAACCCTTATTGTCACATAGTATTTAAGGCTCAAGAGACAAGACTTAAAGCGATGTGGGTCAAATTAGGTGTATTAGACGTTATTGATATTGGTAATGGTTTTTTTAGGTTCGTTTCTCTAGCATGGAAGACTATTGCCTCGTTTGGTTCACAGAAGTGATTTTAAAAGAAGTGGAAGTGGAAATGGAAGTGGAAGAGGAAAAGGAAATGAAAATGGAAGTGGGGTTTAAAAGTCCACGTTACCTTATATTTCACACAAAAGGGTAAACTGGTCTTCTGCCGATAGTTCCATGGAACTTGAGAGAGTTCCATCGCTATGGCTAAGGAACCCATTTCCATCAATTTTGATGGAAGTGGCTTCCCTATGGAAGCATGCATCCAGCGAACCAAACGAGCACAAGCAAGGATTCCTTCTCTGTTTCCACTTCCATCCTCTTGGTTCCAGCTTACCAAACGGGGCATATGAGAGAGCTCTTCTAGAGGGGTCATGGATGATCTACGACCATTATTTGACTGTGTAGTAATGGCGTCCCCAAAGGAGGGGTCATGGATGATCTATAACCATTATCTGAATGTGCAGCAATGCCATTCCCAATTTGATCCTAGAACAGAACCAATTAATCAAGTTGCCACTTGGATTAGAATTCCATTTTCCCCTAGTGAGTTATAATAAGAAGGTCCTATCCTTCATCAGTAGTGCTTTTGGTAGCATGGTTAAGGTTGATTAGAATACTACACGCAAAGTAAGGGGCTTATTTGCTAGGTTTTGTGTTATTATTAATCTTGACAATCCTTTAATTCTAGGACTTCATATTGAAGATAAGTATTTTAATGATGAATATAAAGGTTTACATCTTTGCACTCATTATGGAAAATATGGTCATGTGGCTTTATCTTGTCCATGTAAGAATTTGAGTCCTTCGCCAGCGATAAGTCCAGGGGAGTCAGAGACAAGGTCCAACAAGAGTTTACCTATCTCCTTTGAACCAATTGGCAAATAGAGCACTATACAAAAACCGAGGAGACCCAGATAGAGTAGAGAGAAAAGCTCTAATACTGATAATCCTCAAAAAATGAAAAGCACAACTTCTGGTTCAAGATTTTCCTTTCTTGCCAATCTAGATAATGGTGAAAGGAATAAGCAAATTCCCTTATTCCAATCTACTTCTCAGTCTCGTGAACAGTCTCCTGCCACAACCTCTAATCCCTTTCTGTTGTAGAAAAAGGATAAGCAAAGAAGTGATCTTTAAAAAGGGAAAAAGACAAACAAGAATTCCTCAAGCTCTACGAGACCTATAGAGCAAGTAATGAGGAAGGGACTTGGTCAAAATGATATTCAGAATGTGGTACCTACAAGCTCTCAAAAAGTAGTACAAGTTTTAGAAGTGGGAAAAGACAATATCTTGCCAACCAAGTCATCCTCTAAAGTTTTGAACTCTGAATCTCCTAAGCATTTTCCAGTTGGACTTCAAGTTGGTCTGGATCTGGAGGACTACCAAAGTAAGCCTTCCATTATTACCAGCCCTATAAAAGTGAGTAAACCACAAAATGACCCTTGTCTTTCATCCTCAATACATGTACCCACTCCCTATATTGACTATGAACCTAATAAACTAGAAGAGGAGCCCTCTTTAATGGGTTCTCCAACAAGGCCCAACTTGCCACAATTGGTAGGGTTTGCTTCCTTCCAAATGGGGATTAACGAGGAAGTATGAGAGGATAGTAATGGTCCAAACAAGATGCAATTTTGAGCTACATAGTCTTGCTAGCATTTTCTATGGATCAGGATATCTTTTAATGGAACATCTATGATAGATGTAACCGAGGTTTGATTCTTAATGTTAAACAAGCTCGGTGCCCCCAAAGGCCATCTATTTTGGCGTTAGTTGAAACTAGATGCTCAAATGCTTCACAACTAGAACGTCTTAAGTCTCTTGTTTCAATTATGTCTTGTATGTCCCAAGTATGGATTTATCCGGTGGTCTATGTGTAACTTGGGATAGCCGAAAAAGTTTATTTTGAGATCTTGGAACTTAACTTGCAATTTATGCATGTGAAATGCTCCTTAGCTGGGGGTTCTCTTTTCTTTTTACGTTAGCTTATGTCTTGCCTCATTTGGAAAATCGACGTATTTTTGGAAATGCATGAAGGAGATTGCTACTGAATTGAGGCTTCCATGGCTTGTAGTTGGAGATCTAAATGATATTTTGGATCAAACAGAGAAGTTAAGGGGTGCAGATATTAATGTTTCTCGGTGTAAGTGGTTTAGCGAACAAATTCAAGATTGTGCCATTCATGACTTAGGGTCTTCTGGTCCATGTTTCATGTGGAGAAGGCTTGTTATTGCAGGAAAAGGTCATATTTTTGAAAGATTGGATTGAGCTCTCATCAATGGTGCTTGACTCTCTAATTTCCCAAACTCACAGGCTAGAGTCTTGGGCAGATTGGCCTACTCTAACCATAATCCTATTGTGATTTTTCTGGATGCATGTTGTAACAGGAATCCTAAGGCTAAACCTTTCTGTTTTGAGGCTATATGGATCTCACATGAGGAATATGCTGCTTTCCTTAAAGATAAATGGAAAAAAAGGAGGTTTTTCCTATTACTCTTGAGTCATTTAGGGAAGAGCTACAACAATGGAATAAAGATACTTTTGGCAATGTTTTTCAAAAGAAACAGGTTTTGATGGCTCGATTGAAAGGCATACAATAGTCTAGGAATTATCCTTACTCCAAATTTTTATAACATTTGGAAGTGGAAATTCAGAAGGAATTAAAGGAAATTCTTTGTCGAGAAAAGCTTTTGTGGTTCCATAAACCAAGAATAGAATGGGTGCATAATGGAGACTGTAACATACAGTACTACCATCTTAAAACTTCTATACATACAAGATCTAATCGTTACTCTGCTTTGAAAGATGACAATGGCAAGTGGATTAATGACCGAAAAGCTCTCTCGAAGATGGTGGTTAATTTCTACAAGAAGCTATTTTCCTGTGATGGGGTGAGATCTTGTTTTATAGATACCACTACTAAATTCTCTAGAATCACAACCTCAGATTGCCTTAATCTTGATAGAGTTCCCAGTGATGTTGAAATCAAGGAAGCCATTTTTTCTATGGGGAGCTTCAAAACCTCGGGGCGGGATGGTTTTTCTCCTATCTTTTATAAGTCCTAGTTGGAAGTGTTAGGCATAAGCCTTTCTAGTTACATTAGATAGCTCTTTATTGAGGCCTCACCTATGGAAGATATCAATAGAATGTTACTTGTCGTTATTCTGAAGAGGGAGTATCCTACTCATGTATCTCATTTCCATCTTATCTTTCTTTGTAATTTAGCCTATAAATGTTTGACCAAGGTAATTGCTAATAGATTGCAACCTCTGATAACATTGTCATTGGTCATGAAGTTGTACACTTCATGAGGAAGTTGAAATGCAAGAAGGGCTACTATATAATCAAAATAGACTTCAAGAAAGCCTATGACAAACTGGACTTGAGATTCATAGCTGAAATGCTCAAGGAAATTGAGACTAGTAGTCAATTCTGATCTCTTACCAGTAGATGTATCTCTTCTACCTCCTTTAATATGTAATGGAATGGAAGCCTAATAGAGGAGTTTAATTCTTCAAATAGTCTCCATCAAGGTGGTCCTATGTCTCTGTATTTGTTTATTCTATGTATGGATAAATTGTAGCATGTTATTTTTGATGTTGTTAATAAGGGCTTGAAAACCTTTTCCTTATACAGGAAAAGGGCCTGATATTTCTCATTTAATGTTTGCGGATGATCTACTCCTCTTTACTTAAGCTAGTGAAGCCAATATTAAATGCATGATGGATTGTGTTGATCTTTTCTGTGCTTCATCTAATCAGAATGCTAATGTGGCTAAATCTTCTATATTCTTTTCTATGAATATGCACCCTTCTGAATGAAGCAGACTTGTAATTGGTGTGAGACTTAGAATCTCTTTGGACCTTAGTACTTACTTGGGTGTTCCAATGCATAAAGAGAGAAAAAGTACCTAAACTTTTCATTATATCATTGAGAAAACTAGGAAGAGACTTTTACACTAGAAAGTTGCTAGCCTCTCTTTGGTAAGTTGATTCACTCTTACCAAATCTGTGTTGAGTGCCCTTCCCAAGTATACAATGTTTACTACTAAACTCCCTATAACGGTGTGTAAGGAATTGGAGCAAATTCAAAGAGCTTTCATTTGGGGAGACATGTAAGGTTTAGCTAGCCATCCAAGAGATGAGTGAATTGTGTGATGTAAGATTTTTACTCTTTTTGAAATATAATCTAACTTCGCCAAAAAAAGTAGTAAAACAAATGTGAACAGAAGGTGATAAAGGATATAAATGAAATAATAAAATGAAGGATAAGACACAAGAATTTATCTTGATTCAACCCAAATCACTTGACCTACGTTCAGTTCTCAAGCCATCACTTGAAATTTTCACTATATCCCACAAGTTTGATCCGGACACTTGTAAAGTCTCAGTACATCTCACAAATTTCAGTAGGTACTTGTGAAGTCACTCTCCCCACACCGTTACAAGATGTGTATTTTTCTTAGTTTTATCCCTATACTAAAACTCTACCTAGAAAATAGTAGAAAAGAATGAATATAGAATTGAAACTCTCTTTTAGAGTAGATGATACATTGAGAGCTCATTCTAATAAGGTGGCTTTAATTATGAATGTTAATATAGAAAGATTTTATAAATCATAGCAACATTTTAGCATAAACTCTCTTAAATTTTGTTGCCCATAAGTTCAAATGAGATTCTATTTATAGATTTGTGGTTTAACTAGTCATTATGTAACATCTTACTTTTATCTATATTTTTCCATATATTATAGTATGTACAATGTCCAAATAGCTCATATTAAGAGTTTGAACCATTAATAGAATCAAAATATTTAAATAAAAAAAAAGTGGTACTATTCATTTGGTTCTCAAGTTTTCTGGACGAACTTTGAAAAATCATAACTTAATCCAGAAAAATCGTATCAATGTGGTTCAAGTCTCTAAATGAAGATAGAAACATGATGTACAAGATAAAAATATGAAAAGTTCCTTTAATCTGACCAATTAGTACAGTTTATTACTCAAACTTACACTGTAAAAATGGCCATTTCTCTCTTTTCCAGGATTTTGACCATAACTTTAAAAATTCATATCTAACTCTATACTGAGCCAAATCATGTATTCTATATGCCATTGGAAAGATATATATGTCTAATTACTATCATAATTTTATTATATATTTATTTAGTCTAGAGAGGGCATGATTTCAACTTAAATTACTAAGGGCCAGAACCTCACTCTTACTGAAACAGTCTTGGAAAAACTTGTATATCTCTCATTGTACAGCTCCAATTGAATTCAAACCAGTGGCATATTGAACCCAAAACACAGATCGCTTCAAACATGTAAATCACTGAATTTTTGGAGCTCTGTACGATTTTATACTCCATTTCAAAGTAAGTGATACTTACAGTGAAATTCGTGGCTTTTACTTTACTGTCTAGTTTTGACCCTTAACTTCAAAAATATACTATAAATTGTACACATATCCAAATTAATAAAAGTAAGGTGTTCTTTAGCTCATTGGAAAGCTTGTTCTCTCTAGTTTCAGATAATGTATAACACTTGACTTACTTGCCCTGTTTCAGTCAAACAGTATTGACTTTACTTTCATGGCCACAAAATGAACTTCTAGCAATATAACATGGCAAAGAAGACTTCATAACAAACTCACATGATCATTCCATGTTTCAAATCCATGCCAAACATTTCATAATGCTCATAAGAACATAATAGTACAAGGATACAGATCCATATGCATATACATAATTTTTATACATTATTTCAAAATATGGAATCATAGCTTGAAATTATCATCAAGCATCATTCTCTCTTTCATTCTCCTTGCCTTTTCTTTGGACTCCTTTGTCATAACTTGTGCCTAGTCATTGGGAATACTTGAGGGGATGAGATTGGGGGCAATCTCAGTAGTAAGTTATGTTTCATGCAATTATGTCAATCATGTCAAATAACTCACATTTGATCACATTTAGTCATATCAATCACCTTTAAACAATAAATTGCCACATTGGTCATAAAAAATTCGGCAGTATAACGGCTTAGAAAATGGACATCCCGGGGAATAAAACCCCTCATTTTACAGCCAACACCAATCAAAGAAATCACAATTACAATATGGCAACACAATTTAATCATAGAAAGACAATGAAAGAACATAAAGCAAGAATATGAAACTTAGCTACCTTGAAACATTCCTTTGGCTCTTCCTCTTGAATCTAATACTTCCACTAGCCTCCTTAGGCTTCCTCAAGTCCCTTAGCATCATTAAACACTTGCTCAATTAATTAGAACAAGTAGCTACTTCATAAAGTCTCATTTAAAACCCTAAATACTCAATTTCTTTATCTAAACCTTAATCTTTGAGCCAATGCCTGTCTTTAAAGTTTTTCATCATGGGAAACTCATTTTTGCCATCAAATACATGAAAATCAAACTCTTTCCCATCATATTAAACTAATCGAAACAAGGATTGGAAGAGAAAAGAAGTGATTTTTATTTTCTTACTTCCAAACATATCAAACCTTGTTCCTTTCACTTAATCTTATGCTTTCTCTTTAATTTATGGCAAAAACTCACTTTCTTTCCTAACTCCACATTAAAACGGAAACTAAACAGAAAGAGGAGGGGAGAAAATTTCAAAGAAATCATCTTAAACTACCCAAGAACAAAGTTAGAAACTATAGAAATTACAAGTATAAGCTTACCAATTTTTTCCTTGAATTTCCTTCTCTTTTTCCTTCCTCCTCTTCTTCACGTTTTTCTCTTCTTTCTTTGCTGTTTTTCAGACCTCTCTCCACTCTTTCTTTGCTTCTTTGGTCGGCCAAAACATGAACCAAAAGGGGAGGATTTATAAAATTTTCCAACTAATGAAAGTTTGCCACCTAATGTTCTTGAATTTTCTTAGAAAATGACTTAAATATTAAATAATTGGAATTCCCCATGTGCAGCTTGGTCAGCACGAAATGGAGGATATTTTAGTCCAAAAATTTTAGTTATTTACTTATCCAGATATATCATGGACCAGTCTGGACAATTAAAGCTACTTTAACAGTATATTTTACTATTATTAGGATACTAATTATAATTACATTGGAATATAAAATTATCATAATATACTTATCCCAATTGGTCCAAATATAAGACCCTCACATTTTTTTTGAATAAATACTGCTTCTTCCAGCAATTCAGACTGACATTTATCGGGTAAGACATTAATATTAAATCATAATTACCCAATAAATATTATTTTAATCTTAATAAATTCCATACTATATTCCAATGGTCTTAGCTCATTGAGAGCTTCATTTTGACTATAATTTTTCATATTTATAAAAATACTCTTGACTCGAGATATATTTATAATTTTTAAAACTTTTGGGTCATTAGATGTAATTTTCTTCAAAATTTATAAAATTTGTTTCAATTGGTGACCACGTCCACCGCCTTTCTTTTTTTTTTCTTTTTTTTTTCTTTTTCAAGGGTAAAATAATTATTTTTTTATTTTTTCTTCTACTTAAGATAATTAACCTCTTTACCTTATATCATGTAAAATAGTGTCTGCCTATTTTTATAAATTTTTTATGTATTTTTAGTTATCTAATATTTTAGGGATATTACATATTAGATATAAGATTTATCTGTTACTCTATAAAAAAAACTATTTAACAGCTACAATAAATATGTTTGACATACCAAAATTTGAATTTTAAAATCTAATAGATAAATTTCACAAAGCCAGCATAGTTATGTGTTTGACATTCAACTTCAAAAATTTGTCTGTCATAACATAAAATTTGAATTTTAAGTTTGCCAAAGTTAACCCATGTTAGTTCATGTAAATTTTCATATTAGAAATGCATCTGTTAAGTTTGAACAATTATCGTAAGTTTTCATAGTATGTTTCGAAATTCGAATTTCAGAAGCTAAAACTCATTTATCAAAGGTATGTTCAATATGACATAAAAGTTCTTTTTTCAAAATTTGACTATTGAACTGCAAAGTCTGCCTATCAGAAGCATGCTCCAACAAGGCTCACAGGTTCTTATTTTAAAATTTATACTTTGAAGTCTAAAGTTCGTCTGTCAGAGGAAGTGACTTTGAACTTACTTTGAATTTCAACAACATTCGAATTTTGACTAAGTTTTATGCAAATTTTACATACTTTCACTAATAATACTTGGCCTGAAATTCGAATTTTAAAATCAAAATTCGTCTGTCAGAGATAAAACCTTTGTAGCTTCAAATTTCAGTAAATAAAGTTCAAATTTTACACAAAATAAACATGAGTCAAACATAAAATTCATCTCATAGCTAATATTTCTCAATTTTATCATAGGCTAACAACATATTTACTTAATCTAACTCATTTAAAACATATGATAATAAGATTAAATAAATTTTGAAGATTAAACCACCTCAAGACCTAAGTGAAAACAAAATATACATAATAGTTAGATCTTCAAAAGTTGAACTCTACTTTTACTTAGTTATTCTCATTTTTTGTATGCTCCCTTCTGATCTTTCATTCTTGGAGTATCCTTTTTCTTCTTCTTCTTCTTTAAGTGAAACATAATGTTGATCTTCCTTTCTTCATTCCAATACTCACTTTTTTTATTTGGATAATCTTACACTTAATATATTACACTTATAAATCAAATAGTTAGTGGAATTGATATATCCAACTTGTATTATAAAACATAAAAGTATAGTAGATATATCAGTATATAACATGATATATGCATTATAAATATAATTAAATACATGCTAATGTACATTTTGTTTCTTCAAAGAATATTACATATATGAGACGCATATGATGCATTTGTTCCTCATTATTCTACATTTATCATCATTAAAACTTATATTATATTAAAATTAAAAAGAAACACCTTGATAATCATGAATTTTTATTATTTTTATTTCCCTTATTTAAGCATTTTTAATATTGAATTTTGGCTAATTTTGTGTGATTTATATGATATTTAGGAAATTAGCCTTAATTTGAGATAAATGAGAATTTTGGGATAATTCTTGAAAATTAAGTTTAAATTTCAATTTTTTTTTTTAAATTTTTCTTAAAGTAAAGCAAAACAAAACAAACCTACTTTCCTACTTGAATATCCCTCCCCCACACTCAAATATTGCATTGTCCTCAATGCAAAAGTCCACCAAAACAAACCAGAGATAAACCCAAAATCCAACAAACATAAAAACAATCAATCAATCATCAAATATCTAGCCAGTACCAGTCCAGTCAATCCAGTAACATAGAGGACAAATACAATAAAGAGAGTAAAGGAAGGAATACGACCTGACTCATGGTGGGTCATGGAGAGAAGTAACCTCCTGAGTGCTCTGAGGAATGCTCTCATGGAATAGCTTCAGGCGGTGACCATTAACTTTGAACCTTGACTTGCTTGCTTCATCCATTAACTCAATCGCTCCAAATGGGAATACATGTAATACAATGTAGGGACCCTCCCAGCGCGATCTCAACTTTCCGTGCATCAATTTGAGACGGGACTTGTAGAGCAAGACACGATCACCAACTTTAAATGTCTTCCTAGAAATGGTTCGATCGTGGTAGGCCTTTACACGCTCTTTATAAATCCTTGCATTCTCATAGGCCTCCAGTCTCTGCTCCTCAAGTTCTTGCAATTGATATTTTCTTTCCAAACCAGCTGCCTTCAGGTCTAAGGAACACTGCTTGATCGCCCAATAAGCCCGATGCTCTACTTCAACTGGCAAATGGCATGCTTTGCCAAAAACTAGACGGTATGGGCTCATGCCAATAGGTGTCTTGTATGCTGTCCTATAGGCCCATAGAGCATCGTCTAACCATTTACTCCAATCTTTCCTATTGGGTTGCACAGTCTTCTCCAAGATCAACTTCACTTCACGGTTGGAAACTTCAGCCTGTCCATTTGTTTGGGGGTGATATGGGGTAGCCACCTTGTGTAAGACTCCATACTTGTTGAGGAGACTCTGCATGCTACGATTGCAAAAATGTGTGCCCTGGTCACTAATGATAGCTCGAGGTATGCCAAACCTGCTAAAAATATTAGACCTGACAAAAGAAACCACTACAGCAGAGTCATCAGTCCTAGTGGGGATTGCCTCAACCCACTTTGACACATAATCAACAGCAAGCAATATGTAATAGAATCCAAAAGAAACTGGAAAAGGACCCATGAAATCAATTCCCCATACATCAAAAATCTCACAAAACAAAATAGGTTGTTGAGGCATCTCGTGCCTCCTAGTGATCCCACCTACATGCTGACATCTAATGCAATTCCTACAATACTGAAATGCATCTCTAAATAGAGATGGCCAATACAAACCAGCATCTAAGACTTTCCTAGCAGTTCTCTGTGGCCCAAAATGTCCCCCACATGCGAGCGTATGACAAAAGTGTAAAACAGACTCAAACTCATCATCAGGAACACACCGCCTAATAATCTGATCATAACATAACCGCCATAAGTAAGGATCATCCCAGATGTAATGCTTAGACTCACTTTTAAACTTAGCTAATTGATGCTTACTAAGATTCGCAGGTAATGCAGAAGCAGCTAAGTAATTAACTATGTCAGCAAACCATGGTTCAGATAGAGACACAATGCACAACCGATCATCAGGGAAAGAATCATCGCAAAGGTAAGAGTTTACCATCGGAGCCTCAATCCGGCTCAAATGATCTGCTACAACATTCTCAGCTCCACTCTTATCCTTAATTTCAACATCGAATTCTTGGATCAGAACTACCCAACGGATCAAGCGCGGCTTTGAATCGGGCTTCCTAAAAAGATACTTGATAGCAGCATGGTCAGTAAAAACAATCACCTTAGCATGCAAAATATAAGACCTAAACTTTTCTAAGCCAAAAACAATAGCATAAAGCTCCTTTTCTGTTGTTGTGTAATTGGCCTGAGTCGAGTCTAAGGTCTTAGAAGCATAGGCAATCACATAATGCTTTCTATCAACTCTCTGAGCCAACACCACACCGAGTGCATAATTTGAGGCATCACATGCAAGCTCAAATGGAAGGTCCCAAATAGGTGCCTGGATGATCGGGGGCATGGTCAATCTCCTCTTCAACTCATCCCAAGCTATCCTGCAAGATGCATCAAAAGAAAACACAGTATCCTTTTGCAAAAGACGGGACAAAGGCAATGCTATCTTACTAAAATCCTTAATAAAACGACGATAGAATCCAGCATGCCCTAAAAATGAACGGACCTCTCTAACAGATGATGGGTATGGCAAAGATGCAATGATGTCTATCTTGGCTTTATCGACCTCAATACCACATTTAGACACAACATGACCTAGTACAATTCCCTTTCTAACCATGAAATGACACTTTTCAAAATTCAAAACAAGGTTACAATCAATGCATCTTTCCAAAACATTATCAAGAGAAGACAAGCAGTCATCAAAACAATCACCATAAACTGTAAAGTCGTCCATGAAAACTTCCATGCATTTTTCAAGAAAATCAGCAAATATAGACACCATGCAACGTTGAAAAGTACCGGGGGCATTACATAACCCAAAAGGCATGCGTCTATAAGCAAAAGTACCAAATGGGCACGTAAAAGTAGTCTTATCCTGATCCTGTGGGGCTATAGAAATCTGAAAATAACCTGAAAACCCATCTAAGAAACAGTAATGAGACCTACCAGCCAATCTTTCAAGCATCTGATCTATGAAAGGAAGAGGGAAATGATCTTTCCTAGTAACTGAGTTAAGCCGCCTATAATCTATACAAACTCTCCAACTGTTTTGCACCCTAGTCGGCACTAACTCACCATCCTCATTCCTAATCACAGTCAATCCAGTTTTCTTAGGTACTACTTGTACAGGACTCACCCAATGACTATCAGATATGGGATAGATTATACCTGCTGATAGTAGCTTTGTTACTTCTTTCTTGACAACATCCAGAATCAATGGATTAAGTCGTCTTTGAGGCTGTCTAACTGTCTTGGCTCCATCCTCAAGTAGAATTCTATGCATACATACATCTGGGCTGATGCCAGGAATGTCAGCTAATGTCCAGCCAATTGCTTTCTTTCTCTTCTTAAGAACATCCAATAATCGACTTTCCTGATCTGGAGTAATATCACTTGCAACTATCACTGGTAACTTGCTCCCTTCCTCTAAGTACGAATACTTGAGGTCCTCTGGAAGCGGTTTGAGCTCAAGTATAGGGGATTGCTCAACCGAGGGAACAAGTGGTTGGAGAACAATGTCTTCCAAACCATGTACCTGCATAGGAAATCTACCAACAGCAGTATCTCGTCCAGTAACAACAGAGTCAATCAATCCAAAAGTAGTACCACCATTCGAACATCTAGATACAACAACAAAATCACTAGATTGAACACTATCACATGCATGCAAAGAAACATTATCAACATCAATGTCATCACTAACTACATTCATAACATCATCATGGAAACTAGTCCTATCAGAAACGTTAGCATGAACAACATCAGTAACCCTAGGACTATCAATATAACCAACATGCATATCAGCATCAATAACATCAATCACATGAGAACATCTGGTACCACTAGTACTTGTAACATGCTCTAGACTCATCATCAAGTCAGAATCAGATAAAGATGTCAAATCAACCTTTTTCATAACATCTACCACATCAAGCAACTTAGAAAATGAACTAGAATCTGAAGATTTCATAGATGCTACATTATTAGTGCCAACAGTAGTACTCATAACATCATCATCAATATGATCATCAGAATGCATCAATGAATCAACAAAAGCACTAAACATGTCTAGCTCAGATCTATCAACATCAACACATATGTCACAAGTACTAGTCTCAATGCAATCACAAGAAACAGAATCATCAAGTCCAGCTATATCACAAGAGACACTGATCATGCTACTCCTAAAATCTAAGGAAGCAATGTCAACTAGCATATCAAGCATATTAACATCCACAACAGCAGAATCATCAGATGGATGCTTCATAGCCTCAAACAGATCAAACTTAATGACATTACCAGCAAACTCCATAGAAAGCACACCAGAATAAACATCAATAATTGCCCTAGCCGTTTTCAAAAATGGTCTACCTAAAATCAAAGGAGCATTACTACTAGATTGGAACCTATCATCCTCCATATTTAAAACATAAAAATCAGCAGGAAAGATTAGGTCCTTCACCTTGACAAGCACATCTTCTAGGACTCCAATTGGATATGCACATCTACGATCCGCTAGAAAAGCAACCAAACCAGTGGGCTTCAATTCTGCTCCTTGCAAGCGAGCATATACTGATTTAGGCATGACATTTATGGCAGCTCCTAGGTCACATAAAGCATCAGTGAAGTCCAAATTGCCAATCGTGCAGGGAATAGTAAAACTCCCTGGGTCTTTGCATTTCTCTGGCATAGGAAGCTGATAAAGTGCTGAGACACTCATTCCAAGATCAACCTTTTCACTGTTCCTTGTCTTCCGCTTGTTTGTGCAAAGCTCCTTCAAGAATTTAGCATGCTTTGGAAATTGCTTGATCAAATCCAGGAGTGGTACATTAACTTCAACCTTCTTGAACATTTCTAAGATCTCTTGCTGGACACTCATCTCCTTTTGCTTCTTTCCAAGAGTTACCCTATTAGGGTAGGGCAAAATACTTCGCTCTTCTACTTTCTCTTTTTCTTTAGGCTCTTTAGGTGCGGTTTGTGTTTTTTCTAAAACCGACTTATCCCTTGATGATGTAGAAGAAGAGGAAGGCTGGGACTTAGTAGAAGTCGAGGGAGTAGAGATAGGTATCTCCTGAGTAGGTGCTGAACTCTCAACTTGCACCTTTTTACCCTTGGCAACAGGGCTTTCGGATATCAAAGGGTCAGCAAAAGTGACTTTCTTTCCACTCCTCAAAGTTATTGCATTAACACCACAATTAGGATTGGAGGGAGCTCTTGCATTAGGATTAGGCACTGTCTGTGATGGAAGCTTCCCTGAACCCTGACTCTGAATATTATTCAAAGAAGTAGCTAACTGACCCACTTGATTCTGAAGAGTTTGCATCTCTTGTCTGTGCTGGAGATCTTTCTGTTGTAACTTCACATCTTGTTCCTGAAGTTGCTTTTGAATAAGCATGTTACTCTCCATCAATTGTTTCATCATTGTTTTCATCTCATCATCCTTCTTTGACTCATCATGAATTGGAATTTGTTGCTTAATTGGTGCTTGAGGCATATAAGAAGAAGATGAACCTGGAGTAAACCTTTGATGCTGCAACTGATTACCACTACCATATCTAAGATTTGGATGATCCCTCCATCCAGGATTATAGGTAGGAGAGTAAGGATCATACTTTGGTCCTCCCTGATTCGTAGGCTTTATTGGATATACAGCATGAACTTCTGCCTGATCGTTTATAAATGGACAATTATCAGTTGAATGGGTGGCCAAAGAGCAAATAGAGCAGCATGGGCCAACTAGAGCCATAGAAGTGGACTGAGGAGGCATAGAGACTGATGAGACTGAGGAATTCTGAAGTTGTAACATCGCCATCTTCTCAAGTATGGAATTCATCCTATCCAACTTGGCATCCAACTTAGATTCCATAGAAGAAATGCCAACTTCATTCACTTTGACTGATTGTCTAACTCCAAATTGTTGTGCATTATTTGCCATCTTTTCTAATAAATCCCAAGCAGTTTGAGGAACCAAATCTGTTAAAGCTCCTCCAGCAGCTGAATCAACAAAATTTCTCTCAAGTGAAAGTAGACCCTCATGAAAATACTGTATCAAAAGATTCATTGAAATATTATGATGAGGGCAAGATGAGAGCAAATGGTTGAAACGCTCCCAATACTCATACAATGTCTCCCCGTTGTGCTGACGAATACCACTAATATCTTTTCTGATTGAAGAAGTCCGGACGTCTGGGAAAAACTTTTCTAAGAATCGACGCTTCAACTGATCCCAATTAGTGACAAAACCGGGTGGAAGGTACATGAGCCAATCTTTCGCTACTCCTTCAAGAGAAAAAGGGAATGCCCTTATCTTAACTTGATCCTCTGACACACCCTGAGGTCGCATTGTTGAACATGCCATATGAAACAGCTTCAAGTGCTTGTACGGATCCTCACCTGCCAAACCATGGAATTTAGGCAATAAGTGAATAAGCCCAGTTTTAAGCTCAAATTCAGCATCTAAAGCAGGATAAGTAAGGCACCAATGCTGAAAATGTGTATCAGGTGATGAAAGTTGTCTAATAGTCCTATTATCCTGATTAGCTTGTTCATTATTGTTATTTCTATTCTGTTCCATGTTTAAACAAGCAGCAGTATCAACAGGATGACTAACAGATGCAGGGGAATCAACAGACTCAATAATCTCAACAGAATCAGAAGAAGAAGAAATTAACACAGGATTTACACTACTACTACCCGATAAAAGAGTATTATCCCTAATTTTTCTTCGTCGGTGAAATGTACGCTCAATCTCAGGATCCAAATCAAACAGTATATCAAAAGATGATCGGGTCATACATCATCAACAAAGAGAAATAAAAGCTAGCAAACATAAATAATAATAATAATAATAATAATAAATAAACAAGAAAACGTGAAAATGAAATATGCAAAACTTAGAAAATCACAACTCAAATAATCAAGCACAAATGTCACCTCCCCGGCAACGGCGCCAAAAATTGACAAGCCATGTCGAGGGCTGTACAATTTAATACTAGGTGCAAATAATTTGTGGTATAGGTGCAACCTAGGTCGTGTTCTAAGAGAGGTAACTCTTAATATGCGAGTAAGAAATTGTGAATTTCTAAGTTAAAATGATGCACCTAAATAATAATAATAAAAATAATGCAAAAATAAAAATTGAAACTAAGCAAAATTAACTAAATTAAAAAGCAACTAAAATGTAAATCTAAACTAGTCCTAAATAAAATGAAATACAAACTAAACTAACTAAATTAAAAACAAATAAAATGCAAACTAATTATTACTAAATTAAGATGCTAATGCAACTATATTATTATTTTCTTTATAAAATGCAATGCAAACTATTTAATATGAAAATGTCAATTATCAACTAAGATTTGGGGGGGTTGTTTTTAATTCAAAGTTAAACCGAATTAAAATAAACAATTAATTAAAACAAACTAAATACTAAACAAGGATTACAAGAAAACAAGTGTTTAATTTTGGAAAATGTGGATCATTCATGGGTTTGACAAGTAACTTGGTCCTATCCTAACTTAAGTTCAATTAATTTAGAAATGGGAAAGTCTTTGATTAAGCAAACTAATTAGATTCAACACTTAATTACCTTAAGCTTAATCTAAGTAATTAATTAATTCTAGATACCTCTAGTTGTTAATTAATCACCAAGAATTAGTCGAATATAATTAATTAAACTTAATCCCAATATTAATTGAGTTTATTAATTTCTGAAAATTAAGAAATAATCACCTAATTTAACCTAATTAGGTAATTAATATCTCAATTATGCAAGACTACTCTTAACATTACTTAGATTATACCATTAACCAATGATTTAATCAAAATAACACTAATTAGGACATAAAATTCGAAATTTCCAGATCTAGATAATGTATCATTCCAAACTCAAATCAACACTAAATAACCATAATCATGTATTTAATACATTAAAAAAAACAAATCCAGTCTCTAACAATCAAGATTTATACAAATTTTGATAATCCTAACTCAGAAACCTTAAGCTGAAATCAAATTAAATTCAGATAAATCAAGATTAAGAAAGAAAAGACTTCCCCTGTACTCTAGCCAAGCTCAAGTACCAAGCTCCAAGCCTTACTCCATGAAAGATCCACTAAAAAAAAAAAACTAGCCTTGCATCTTCACGAGCTTCCAAGCATCATAAAAATGAGAGGACGATTCGGCCATTGCAAAGGAGATGGAAGGATGGTGTGAAAATGGTGGAGGAAAGAATGAAAATCAGTGAGGTAAATGGAAGTGGAAGGTGGAGAAAGAAAGGACTGCGAGGAGAAGAAAATGGACAATGGAAGAGGGATGCCGGAAAAAAAAAATATGGGAATACGAGGAAAGAGTTGAAAATGGGTGGAGAATGGTTCAGGAAAAAAAAAATCATAAGCCTGAGAGCTGCGAAAAATTCTGGACGAGAGGTGAAGAAAAATGAAAAATGAAGAGAACAAGGATGCGGCGGCCTCTCCCCCTCCCTGAACGAAGGGTTGCGCATAAGATAAGAAAATTGGCAAGGGCCATGTTTGGCTAAACGGAAAATGAAGCAAGAAAGTGGTTTTAAAACTAATTAAAATGAAGACAGATAAAAATGGATAATTAAAGATAAGGAAAGATGGATTAGTTGGGAAATTAAATTTCCCATAAAATTCCTCCTCTCTAATGATCAAAACACCCCTTCAAAATTTCAATCTTTATGGACCATAACCTGCAAGAAAATATTACATCAGATAGATTATATTCCCAATTAAATAAATACAGATTAAATTTTGATCCAAGAAAATTAAATTAATCATAGGATGAAATTTAAGTTCAATTTGGAAGAAAATTATTAGTAAAAAAAAATGATAAAAATAAAAGAAATAAAATACTAAAAAGAAATTTCCAAAATTCTTTAAAAATTTTGCTCATAAATGGATCAACTTCAAATCATTTTCCTAATCACAATTAAATCACAAATGACCCATAATAACATTGAGAATTATTAAATAAAATAAAATGGAAAAATTAAATTCTTGGAATAATTTAGAAAATAAAAAAAAATTGAAATTTAAACTTAATTTTCAAGAATTATCCCAAAATTCTCATTTATCTCAAATTAAGGCTAATTTCCTAAATATCATATAAATCACACAAAATTAGCCAAAATTCAATATTAAAAATGCTTAAATAAGGGAAATAAAAATAATAAAAATTCATGATTATCACACCTCATAAGAGAAACGTCCACCTTGTTAAGTGGGATACTTTATGTTTGCCTAGGAACCAAGGTGGCATTGGTTTAAGGAAAATTGAATCTTTGAAGCAAGCTTGCATAGCTAAACTTAGTTGGAAACTTATCAATGATGAAGGAGGATTATGGTTGAGAAGGAAAAAGTACTTAGAGCCGAGACTGGAGGAATGGAGATTTATCACTAGGAAAGGTAACTCTCATTTATGGTCTTTCTTGGTGTGTCAATATAGTTTGATTAATCAAAGCTCGGTTTGGAAAGTTAGAGATGGAGCTTTGGTATCTTTCTTCACTGATACATGGTTACTTAATGATTCTAATCTGCTGAATGTGTCTACGAAAAACATACCTGATATGATCATTAATTCGATGGTCAAAGATTGTACTGATTTGAATGGCTCATGGGATATCACTAGAATTGCTGAGCATATTACCCACCCCATATTAGCACATCTGTGCTGCATGATTCCTCCTTCTCGACACTATGGTCAAGACGTGTTATGTTGGAGGGGTGCTCCGTCTGGGGACTTTTCGATTAAAAGTTGTTACCACTTGATTGAGAATATTGATTCTTCGAACAATGAGTTAATTTGGAAGAGAATTTGGAGATGGGATGGAATTGAAAGGATTTGATCCTTTCTCTCGTTGCTTGTGCATGATAAACTGTTAAGCAATAAGCGAAGGAGTAAGTGGTCTAATTGTAGCTCTTGTTGCTATAGTTGCCCTTCTGAGATTGAAGATGCTTTACATGTGGAGAGAGATTGTACACATGCTACTAGAATTTGGGAGGACTTGGTTAAGCTTCTTGCCAGGCCTCATGTTTTCAATTCTACACTTAAAGATTAGATTCTTATGAATTTAAATGAAGATCTTAGTGAGAAAGGTGATTTGAATTGGAACCTCTTTTGAGGTGTTTTAGTGTGGAAATTATGGACTTGGAGAAATAAAAGTATAGTTGATGATAATTTTGTTCAACCTATAGATCCGGAGAACTTCCTTTTGGTCCAGTCTCCAAAAAACAGCAAGAAAGTTTTGGATTTTAATTTGGTACTTTTTTTTCTATCTATTCTCCTGTGTAGACTTGCTGACAACCTCCTGAGCATGGTTGGTGTAAAGTGAATAGTGATGCATCAGTGGATACTGTGAGTGAAAAAGCTAATTGCGCTAGGATCATTCGCAACCGTGAAAGATAATGGATAGGAGGATTCTCTAGATATTTGGGCTACTGTATTGTTGATGATGCTGAAATGTAGGGTATTGTGGAAGGTCTTGGAGTCTGTTGAGAGCTGGGCCCAAAACAAATCATTGTGGGAACATATTCACTTAACTCAGCTAGGATCCTCAAGCAAGAGATTGACTAGACCAAGATCTCTAGTATAGCCCTTAAGGCTCTTGAATGGCTTAGAAAAGATTGAATAGTTAAAATTTCCTTTAGCACGAGAGAGTCTAATAGACCTATTGATGTACTGGGAAGAGTAGGAAGACAAAGTGAGAAGCCATTTATATTTTACGATATTGTCCTAAACTATATTAGGGACCTTGTTCTTATATTAATTTAATTAGGTATGTATGTAACAAGTTTTGTGCATACGATTTATATGTATATGTTTATGTGTGTGTACAGATGTGGATGCTCAAACTTAATGGAGAGCGTTATAGTATGGTACTAGTATTATTTAGTTTATTATTTATATATAATTAATAATATCATAATGTAGAAGTTGTTTGGTGTAATATAATTAATATTGGTGGTGCATGGTTTTTTTTTTCCTTGTATTTATTTGTATATAATTGGTAAATAAATTTATTAATTTTAATTGTTTAAAGGTACGTAATTGCTAACGTCATTTATGATTAATTACATTTTCTGATTCTCTCTAATGAAATAGCCATGTGCCCATTTTGAAAAATGTAAGGAACTCATTTTTTTCAGTGTGGGAAAGCAAACTCACAGTACAGTCTATGCATGTATGATGATGGAATCTGGGAATAATAAAGTTTTGCAAAATTCGCGTATTTTTAGGTATGAATGAAATTTGTGAGTCTTCTATCCCTGGAATTGGCATGTTCAGGGTTTAAAGTTTTGGGGCATGCGTAAAATTATGTACTGGTGCAGTTGAGTCATTGTCATATGGATATAGCTGTCTCCTGTATCAGTAGTCATATACTATATATATCCTCACATGTCCGTGAGGATGTGTTTTTTTTTTTTGGTAACAATAGGATGTTTGTTTTTTAGTAACTGCAGCTACCGCCTACCATCTTCTTGCTGCTTCTTATAATCTGATGCCACCCACTCACAATATCCTTCAACATGAATATATATATATATATATATTTTGTGTGCTTGGTTTGGAACCGGCCAGTGCGTGTCATCAATTGAGGAAGTGCAGCTAGCTAAGCAGATAACACCCAACTTTCTTCCTTTACACATGTGCGTGCATATACAGCTAGCATTAGCATGCACGACGTATAGTTGATTTATGAAATTGAATAGAGATTTTGTATGTTATCGAATTTTAATTTGTTAGGCTTCCGTGTGAGGACATGTCAATGTATCTACTATATACACTACGTACAGGCAAGCTTCAATTACGTTGTTCCTTAATTATAATTTTACTTTCAGTTATTCGATTTACCTATAGAAAATTTACATAATGCATACCAAACATATTCCACAAACAACTTCTTTCTCATTTTCCTTTTCATGAATCTTTTTTCATGTATATCAAACATAACCTAAAATTCACTTGTTTTTTACATTCGTAATTAAATAAATCTCTATTAAAAAAATGAATGCTTGTGATGGTTTATTTCATATGAAATTAAATAAAATATTTATAACATATTTGGATTATGCATATTCATATTTATTGAACATTCAAAACCTACTCTACTCAAAAAATTTAAAACAAAAAATATAACACTACTAAATGCCTCACAATAAAGTAAGAAAAGAGAAAAGAAAATGTATGCTTTCAGTGATAAATTGTCGTTTCCTTGAATATTTAGAATGACATAGATAGATCATATGAAAAATATCAATTAATATGCCAAACAGAAAATGAAATGTCGGATAATTTAAATGGAAGATACGTACTGGTAATGATAGTCAAAATTAAGAAAGGTAAGACGTGCTAGAAATTGGTTACCCCATTGGCATTCACATTCAGGGGGGTGCGTGAGCCCCACGCATTTATTTAGTAAGCGTTGTTATCTTATCAATAATAGCATCGATCGTCTAGACGTGGCGTGCATGGAAAATCCCGGTTTGGAAACCAAACATTAATCAGGTCTGGTCTAAATTTGTTGTGCAAGTGCAAGTGCAAGCGCAACACAACCTGTTAACCTAACCCACCTTCTCCCATTTCTCTCCACTTTTTCAATTACCAACCCCATTCTCGTTCCCTTCCATCTTTACATTTTTACAGTATATATATGTGCACTGCAGTGGCCATACAAATACAAATTTTGTGCTCAATTTTTTTTACAGTAAAAAAAATTAGACGACACAAAAATAGAATGTATATTTATGTATCTAATACTTTTGTAAAAACTACGACTTATAAATAATACTATTTTGATTTAATTAATTACATTATAACTTATATTATACTCTATATATTTTTCTTCTATAATATTTTCTTGTGTTTTAATAATTAATTAATAATGTAACTGGGCCCTGCATCTAGTTGTCCATGAACGTATCTTTGGAATAGCTCAACCATGTGGTAACATGTAATGTAATACTAATATAATATAATCAATTCACACCCAAATGACAAGCAAACACAAACACAGTTTGGGACCCAAAAGAGAGAAGAAGGGCGATGGAAGGAAAGAATGAATGAATGTGAAATGATAAAGTAGTTTTTCGAAGAGTATTGTTTCCGATGAAGAAGAACATAGGAAGCGACAAGCAATCCTTATTGGTCTGTTTGGCTTCGTACGAAGAGCATCAAACCAACATCAGTCCCACCACAAGAGTCAAGCAATAACTGTTCACATGCATATGACTTGATTCTTTTTCTCATTAAAATCAAAATCCAGATTTCAATATTCCTACCCCATCACATACCCGTTGATCTCGCCTGGGTCATTTCAAATTGAATTACTAACTCAAATAATAGAAGATAATTTACTAGTAAACAGAAACCTCTACCATGATTCTCGTGGTTCACTTGTCCAAGGGTTTTCATAAAAAAAAAAAATTGAAAGGCTAAATGACATCTTGAAATCCCCATTTCATTTCAAATAAAAAAAATATTAAATATCATATAAACTAAATAATTAAACAAAAGAAAAAGGAATTTATAATAAATTAACTAAATGTTGATGTTGATTGTGGTCACGTACGAGTCCCTCACAAATAATGTTGGGGCATTGTGCGATACCTAATTATGACCACCGGATCGGCACTGGCTACAGCATGCGCGCATTTGCACCGACATCTTAGTGGTTGTCTGTCAAACTCACACTCACTCACGCTCCCACCTTCTTCTTTCTTTCATTTCATCACCCATTTCTCATTTTTCTTTTATTCATTAAATAAATCTCTCTGTTTACAAACTAGTAACCACGTAGGTTGGAGTACTTCTTTTTCAATTAGTCCCATTTCTTCATTATTACCATATCTTCTAAAATTCATACTATATGCTCATCATTTTTTAGTTTCCTATCATATTTCCAAATTTTAACGTAATCTATCTCATAGTGATACAGTTTAACCTCCCACCAAAACTTTCCCATAACAAAAATCCTTATTAATTTGCCAGTCGCCTCAGCGTTTCCTGTCTCTCTCACCACATTCAAATTACCAAAACTTCTACCCTTCACTAGAGTCAATTTTACTTTTGACCGCCAAGAGCATTGCTATTATTATTAAACCCATCCATTAAACATTCATTCAAAGTACATGATAACCCATTCAATTCAACCTGCCTCCCACGTTATCAATATGCAACATCATTTAGCTGACCATAATAAATCCACTTCCCTTAAATCTTTTCCCTCAATGTCAAATTTTCTATCTTCTTCTCCACGTCTACCCCTAACCGTAAGCAAATATAGTTTTACATATAGATTTCCTCCCACACTACCTTCTCACTTTCTGAGTTCACACTTCACACCGCTGCAATGACTGACCAAAATTAAGAAGACCCCAGTTTTCGTGTGCTCCTAACCACACCCAATCCTTCCTCTTTCCTCTTCTTCAATAAAATCCCACTGCCACACAATGACAAATACTCGCTACTCCAAAATAAGCCAAAGCAGTAAGTTGATGATCATGAAGTTGTAAGCCCTGCTCCAACAGGACAAGAAAGCAGCTGAGGAAGACGATAACGACGCTGACATGCTTTCCCATATGATAAGATATAAATTTAATTGACGTGGCGTGCCCTTCCTCCTCTACAAACTGTCTCTTACCCCCACTCCTTCCTCTCTCATGATTCCCTTCAGCGCTTAAGCAACATTGTTTACACTTATTTGAAGGAAAAGGTAGTAGCATATTAAGTCAAGCTTTCTTTTGGGAAAGCAAAGCAATCCATTGTAACTGTTTTCTAAAGCTTTTTTTTTTTTGCCATTTACTTCACGGAAAAAAGAAGTGTGTTTTTGACAAAGATCTGGGCCTTTAAATACAAGAAGCAAAAGGGAATCATTGTTCTTCCCCCTCTGTGGGTTTTGGTATTTGGTTCTCTGGGAAACCCAAAAAGGCCATGAGAGCGACACAGATTCTATTCCTTTTCTTTTGGTTCCTAGGCATTCTAGCCTACACAACGTTTAGCGCCAATGTCACATACGACCACCGTGCATTGGTCGTCGACGGCAAGCGCCGCATCCTGATCTCTGGTTCTATTCATTACCCTCGCAGTACTCCCGAGGTGTGTCTCTCCGTCTTTTTGAAATGCATGCCTTATTGCTGTGTCTTCACTCTACAACTTAACTACGGTATATCTGTTGCTCCAGATGTGGCCGGACCTTATTCAGAAATCCAAAGATGGGGGATTGAATGTGATTGAAACCTACGTTTTCTGGAACAAGCACGAACCAGTTCGAGGCCAGGTTCGATTACCATTTTCATATTTTACTTGCTCCATATATCTGAATTCTGAGACTTGCTTGTCTGCTCAACTACTTGCAAGTAGAAAGAATTAAAAGAAAACGCTACTCAGCTCAATTGTATCATTTAATTGCTTTTTATAAACACCACAGTTGAATGCATTGGCCTTTTCTTTCTCTGAGATATTTTTATAGCAAGACATTGTGCAGCAAAGTAACATTGAATTGGACATATTGCAGTATAATTTCGAAGGCGGGAACGATTTAGTGAAATTTGTGAAGTTAGTAGCAGCAGCGGGTCTGTACGTGCATCTACGGATTGGTCCGTACGTATGCGCTGAATGGAACTATGGGTAAAATTCCGACATTTCTTTCTTTTTATCCTTTTTCACAGTCTGTTCGTTCGCAATTTCAAATCTAGTTCTGCTTTTGAACAGTGGTTTCCCTCTCTGGTTGCATTTCATTCCCGGAATACAGTTCCGTACTGATAATGAACCATTCAAGGTAATTCTTTTTCTCTGCTCTTATCCCGCTGTTTGGTTGAATTGGTGTTCATCACCACCACAAACTCTGCTTTCAGAAAGAAATGCAGCGATTTACTGCTAAAATAGTGGACTTGATGAAGCAAGAGAAGCTCTTTGCGTCTCAGGGAGGACCTATTATTTTATCTCAGGTAATTTCATGGTCAAATATAGTCGTATATTATACTATGAGTTATGATGGATAATCTTTACAGCCCTCTGCATACAAGTTGATATAAGAATAATAAGTGCTCTCTCATGCTAGATTGAAAATGAGTATGGTAACGGTGACATTGAGCCTCTCTATGGTCCTGCTGGTAAATCCTACGTCAAGTGGGCAGCAGCAATGGCCACATCGCTCAATACGGGAGTTCCCTGGGTCATGTGCCAGCAAGCAGATGCTCCAGACCCAATTGTGAGTTCCCTTTCGCCTATTCTCTTCAACTGTTCTAAAGCCTATGTTTTCCTAGATTGCTTTTCTTCCTGAATGGAGTTATCTTATTATTCTCTCTACGTCTTACATGATTGACATGTTTGTTGCTTATAGATTAATACTTGCAATGGATTTTACTGTGATCAATTCACGCCAAACTCTAATCAGAAACCAAAATTTTGGACTGAGAATTGGAGTGGATGGTGAGCATTCTTTCCCGAATATGATCTTATGAGCATTCTCTCTCTCTGTTTTTTTTTCCCCGTTCTACTGCAACCTATTTTGCATTCCTTGGATTTGTAGGTTTCGATCATTTGGTGGTGCAGTTCCCTACAGACCTGTGGAAGATCTTGCTTTTGCTGTGGCACGCTTTTTCCAGCGAGGTGGAACATTACAAAATTACTATATGGTAATGTTTCCTTACAAAGAGTTCATGTTCAATGCTGTAGATAAAATTGCCTGCAATAAAGACGGTAGGAAGTTTATGCCATAATTTATGGTTGCTCTGAAACAGTACCATGGCGGGACCAACTTTGACCGAACTTCTGGCGGACCATTCATCTCTACAACTTATGATTATGATGCACCAATTGATGAGTACGGTATGTAGAAGTTCTAGTTTTTATGATCAATCTTTTGTTGCAAAAATGGAATCTTTCATTTTGTTGCAATGTTATTACTGACATTTTAGACATCACATTTATTCAACCAAAAAGAAACAATTTTGTATATACAGCAAATAGGCTTCTTTTTTACATAGAAGACAATTAGTGTTAACAACTTTTATATGTGATAACCAAAAATATCTTAAATTACATGATGCAGGAATCGTTAGACAGCCAAAGTGGGGACACCTTAAAGATGTGCATAAGGCCATAATGCTTTGTGAAGAAGCATTGATAGCCACTGATCCCCAAATTACATCACTTGGTCCTAATCTAGAGGTATATGTGATCTTTATTAGAGTTATTGATCTTGTTTAAAATGCTCATTCACGCTTCATGTATGACAATGGAGTTTTTGAATGAACTGGCACAAACTTCTCATATTTTAATCAAATTTGTAAGTTTCTATCCATGGAGATGCTATGTTTAGACTTCAAAGTTTTGGCATAATTATCTATATATGTGGTGAATCATTTTCATAGTTTTCTCCAGATCCCATTCCTTCACGAGTTCATGAGAGTTTAGTGATTACAGCAACATGCTGCATTCCTGTCTTTCTTTTCTGCTCTATAGCACTTCTTATCTGATTTATAAAGGATCGATCTTTTGTTTCTTTATTAATATACAACTTTTATTTTGTAAATCCAGGCTGCAGTTTACAAGGCAGGATCTACATGTGCTGCCTTTCTTGCCAATGTGGGCACTTCCTCTGATGCAACAGTAAATTTCAATGGCAATTCCTATAAATTGCCCGCCTGGTCTGTGAGCATCTTACCAGACTGCAAGAATGTAGTGCTTAATACTGCAAAGGTATGCCTGATCAACTTCAGTTTTGTGTTTACTTGGTCTTATTGATGACTCATATTATGATCCACCTAATTAAAATAGATGGTTCAGTTGGCTGAATTTATTTTAAAAATTACATTCAATATTTCATTTTGTGATTAATCTGTCTACAGTCAAGATACTTTATGTTCTTTGCTAGTCCAGAAGGGCATGAAATAAAGTTATGACTTTATGCATGACAGGTTAATTCTCCGTCTACCATTTCAAGCTTCACAAGAGAATTTTTCAAAGAAGACAGTAATTCTCTAAAAGGTTCTAGCTCTGGATGGAGTTGGACAAGTGAACCGGTAGGTATTTCAAAAGCTGATGCATTCTCAAAAGTTGGATTACTGGAGCAAATAAATACAACAGCAGATAGAAGTGACTACTTGTGGTACTCGATAAGGTATAGGTGACCTCTGCGGTTAACTCAGCTACCTTCTGATCTATAATTAACCTCTTTTAATTGCATTTTATTTATTTTTTTTTTTTTTCTAGCGTTGATCTTCAAGAGGATGGTGGCCCTCAAACTGTCCTGCACATTGAATCACTTGGTCATGTCATTCATGCATTTATCAATGGGAAGCTTGCAGGTAAATAAAATCAAGGCAATGAGAAATTGAGAACTGATTATATGCTTGGATAACCTTCCATCTATCTTAAATTACACATAGTACTTACCAATTACATCATAAGCACCCAAAAAGATCAGTTACAATATCATAGATTTTGAAAGAATAAAGTGATTTATAACATGAAAGTAATTTTGTACATTTCTTGTCACTCAAAATTTGGGCTCCACTAAGGATGCAAGGAAAACAAAATGAAGGTTGATTGAAATAGACTAGATTTATTGTTCTTGGCTGTGCCTTTTTGGTATGTTCATAGATTTTCTTCAATTAAACTTTCAACGAATTATTTTAAAAATACGAACCCATGACATTAATGCAAACTTTTCAGGGAGTGGAGTACGTGATGCTGCCAAAAAGTTAAATGTTCCTGTCACCCTTGTGGCTGGGAAGAACAAAATTGATCTCCTGAGTTTAACTGTGGGACTTCAGGTTAAGCCTTTTCTGAGTATACATACTATAATCTGCTATTATAACACAGAATCATGGTTCTCTCTATGCATTGACTCGTTTTCATTGTTCATATGATTTGACATTATGATCAAGTCACTTTCCAATATTATATCAGCTAACATGAACCTAACTTATACATATCAGAACTATGGTGCCTTTTTTGACACATGGGGTGCTGGAATAACTGGCCCAGTTAAATTGAACGGTTTGAAAAACGGGAGCACTCTTGATCTCTCCTCCCAGCAGTGGACATATCAGGTTACTCTCAGCTTAACCAAAAGCCTATTCTTTTCTGTCTCTTTTTTGCTGAAATGGTGACAAGACATTCATGCATCCTAGGGGAATTAAAACTTAACAATCCTGCTAACATGGCAAGATTATTATTACTTTATTACCTTAATTCTCTAAAAGTTTGTGGTTGATGATGCATGTGGGAGCATATTTCTAAGTATAAATGACAAGTAAAATGCAGGAAGAGAGTGAGGGAAAGATAAAAGCTCTACAGAAGCTTTTCTTATAGCAACATTCATTTTCGATTTTCCCATTTTTTATTTGTTTATAGTAATAATTCCATTAAATTGATCGATTCAATTGATATGCCAAAAAAAAAAAATTTACCAACTTAAGAGCCTGATGTGAATAGTTTGCAACTTAAATCATTTGCTTTTTACCCTTCCTTCATCGATGTCTGAGAATGCACTTTATTGTCATGACTCATGGATACAGGTTGGCCTTAAAGGTGAACAATTAGGTCTGTCTGATGGAAGTTCTGAAGAATGGAACTCACAATCTACCTTACCTAAGAATCAACCATTGACTTGGTACAAGGTAATGTTATTTTGCCCTTTTTTTCATCTTTTTGCAGAATTGTGGCTTTCCCATAACTTTGGCTGTGCTTTCTATGTGGCCTCAAAGGGTATTTCTTGCATTTCTATAGATACGCAAAGATTTGTCCGCATATTATACATAACCAATAACATATGTAGACGTCATTATTAGGTTGTGATATCCATCATCTAAGTTATAGCTTAAGCATACAAATGTTTTTGTACCTGTTTGGTTCACTCTTACTTGGGTTAGAGCATGTAAACTGGTGTTATAGTGTAATATAGTTTGAGGAAAATGATTAGGTATGTGACCCTTCCATATTTCATTTATGAACGAAAGATTAAAAGTTTGGGCATAAGATCAATACTGATTGGTAACCTATGATGCCAGAAAATAGAAGGGGAAAAAAACCGATTCTTGGCTAATATTCCACTTATATGCCGTCTTTCTTTATCACCCCTTCTTTGGAATGTATGGAGATATGAATCCATGATACTGAAAACCTAACCTAATTGTCTAGTGCATGTGGTTGACTAGTAAGAATCATCTTTTGGGCTTTCTGGCTCTCTAGTAGCTAGATAATGTAATTATTATTATTATCTCCTGGTGACCATTAAATTGCTTCACCTCTCTCTTCCCGCCTTTTTCTTTACAACCCCCCGTTTTGCTCAGACTAATGGTAATACATGTTGGACCAGACAACTTTTGATGCTCCTTCTGGCAGTAACCCAGTAGCAATTGACTTCACGGGTATGGGGAAAGGTGAGGCTTGGGTAAATGGACAAAGCATCGGTCGATTCTGGCCCACATACATTGCTCCAAAGAGTGGTTGCAATGAGGCATGCGATTACAGAGGGACATATAATTCAAACAAATGTCTCAAAAATTGTGGAAAACCTTCTCAATCATTGTAAGTGTTTGAGATTCTTGATTAGGTAACTTAAAAGTAATCATATTTCTCATTAATGGCAACAATGCTACAGATACCATGTACCCCGCTCGTGGTTGCGTCCAAGTGGTAACATACTTGTGTTGTTTGAGGAAAATGGAGGTGATCCAACTCAAATAACTTTTGCTACAAGACAGATAGAAAGCCTGTGTGCACATGTTTCAGAATCTCACCCGCCACCCGTAGACTCATGGAATTCAGACACAGAATCAGGAAGAAAACCAGGGCCTGTACTTTCACTTGAGTGCCCTAATCCTGATCAGGTTATCTCTTCCATTAAATTTGCTAGCTTTGGAACACCTCGTGGGACTTGTGGCAACTTCAACCATGGCCGCTGCAGAAGCAACAGAGCTCTCTCCATTTTACAGAAGGTCGGAACCTTTGTATCACTTCTCTAGCTGCTCTTTTTTGTCTCTCAAATTCAACTTTAGACTAACTCAAATGAACTTCAATAGGCCTGCGCTGGATCAAGAAGCTGTAGTATTGGAGTGTCAATTGATACATTTGGCGATCCATGCAGAGGAGTCCCAAAGAGTCTAGCAGTTGAGGTTGCTTGTACATAATCATGATGCTTCCAGCCTTCACTAGCTACAAGTATCTAGTTTTTTTTTTTGGGGTAATGTGCTTCTTTAAGTATAGCCGAAGTAAAGATGGAAATCAACCAAGAAAAAGAAAAAGTCATGTAAAACAGTTTAGTCTTTCTTGTCTAAAATGAAGGCAAGGGAGAAGAACAAATTTAAGCAGATGTGTGATAAAGTATAAATCACAATAATTGTCCCTACTCGAAGTGGTAGTTTCAACTTTCAAACATACAACCCAGTGCGCTAGCTAGTACGGGAAAGCTGGACAAACTCTTACTAGATGTGCGTTAACTAGTAGACACCTGCGAACTTTTTTAGCTATTGAATTGAATTTCTATCTTGTTTCCCCCTTCATCTCAGACTTAGAATGTTAACTAGAAAATTCCCACCCAACAATTCAAAGCAAACTAGAATTAACCCCCGTGTTATGCATAGAAATATTCTAGTAGGTATTAATATTAAAATTATGGATTTGTACTGCTAACCATAAAACAGTTGGGTTTGATAATTAAACCTTGTAGTACTATGAAGAATAAATATAAGAAGAATAAGAATTACCAAAGATCAACACAGATGGTTGTTACATATATTGAGTAGATAAAATCTCCATATAATAATTAAGATAACGGTGACGATGGGCAACATTTGGAGCCCTTATTTTTCTGGCAAAGAATATAGTTTCGTCGTAAGGATTATCCGTCCGTATTGAGCGAGTCCTTCATCAGCAGCAAACCCAGATGGCCTCTGGAACCTGCAAACTCTGCAGAAGGGTGAAAACAGAGAAGGAGTTCTGTATTTGTCCTCCCCACCCATCATTGGCATTGGAACCCCTCTCTTCACAGGGCTCACGTAGTCTGGCCTGTAAGTCTTACCCAAAACTCCTTCAACAAGATCTGTAAGTTTTTTAAATCTGAACTGTGTCTCCAAATGAGCAAAAGCGTCATCTGCTGGCAACTGATAATTGTGCACTCTGTTTTCTTCTTCTCCAATGGGTCCCACCTTGATGTCCATCTCTAACAAGCCTGAAACTTTCACTCTTACCCTATTCGTTTCATCTGTTCGTTCCACTTCCACCTCTCTCCCTTCAATATTACTCTTCCATTCCGCATCTTCACCAGTAGGGATGCTCACTACTTCACCATCCCACTGTACTATCAAAGAATCGACATTATCATCCCAGTGAGATACTCTGTTCGCTGCGACAACGAGAGTGTGTGTGTCGAACATGACAGAAAGTGCTTGAACCCATGTGAAGTCACGAGTCCTTCCTTGGGGTCGAGATCCGATGAAATGGGCATTGATTTGGAGATTATCGTCAGAGACGATGGCAAAGTTTCCACCTTTGGCTCCATGGAAGTAGAACATGACGCCGTCACCACCAACAAATCGTGGGTCGTAGCAGAGAGAACCATACCCATTACAGTTGGCTCTTCTATCTGCGAACAAAAAGAATCTAGTATTTCAGTTCAAAGCTCAGACAAATTTTTAATCGGTTGAATTATTTTTAATCAACAGATAGAACTTACACTTGCAGGTGGCTTCGCATTTGCTGCTGCAGTCTAGGAAGCATCCCTTCTGCTTCTTGTTCTTCTTGGGTTTTCTTTGTGTGCACTCGGCTGGACATGTAAGGATCTTGTAGTAACAAGATCCTTTTGCGAGGCAGAAAGCTCGTTCTTGTCCCGATGGCAGAGACGACAGCGTCTTATAATTTGATGCTTCTTCTTTTGGTGCCTTCGTGGGCTTTTTCTCTTTTTTCTTTCCTTTGTTCTTGTTGTCGTCTTTCTTCCCCTTCCCTTTGCCATTTCCATTATCCTTCCCTTTTCTATTTCCATTGCCCTCCCCTTTGCCATTGCCATTGCCTTGGCCTTCGCTGGCAGCAATGGCGACTTCCATAGTGATAAGCAAGATGACGAAGGCCACCAGGATGGCGAATTTAAGCCTAGCCATATCTTTGAATATCTGTAATGCAATGCTAGTTTAGCCTTTGCTGTCTTCCTCTGTTATTGATGATTTCAAACTGCTTCAATATCAATGAAAGAGGCGAGATGGGAAGAATGAAATGAGGAGGAAGCATTTATAGAGCAATTTTGGGTATCAAAAGGCCCAAAAGTTCGCCTTAAGCTTTGTTTCTATCCTTGTGCTGAATACACGGACAAGTAACAGCGTGATACAGTCAATTGAACGCAATTGACTCTCTTTATGCATTACAAAAAAACTCTCCCCGACTTTCGTTTTTGTGGTTGCGACTTCATGATGAAGATAGATGAACGACTTAAAGTTAACTTGCAGTTCAGGTATTTTCAACAGATGGATTTGCATGTCCATTTTAGCTTATAGACATGATAGCTAATCTAAATGCCATGTTTGGATTGGAAAAGAGCATGTTAACATTGTGGTCGCGTAAAATGTATACCAGATAACTGTGGTTGATCTCCAAAGCTTGGGAGATCAGAAAAGCACATGAGGCTTCGTATCACAGGAAGCATTCATCCATTCATCACAATACGACAGATCAGTTGACTTAAAACGCCAGTCATTCGCACCTTGGATGCAGCCGGGCCTTGCGATGTCGTCGGTGACCGGCATATTCCCTTTCCTTCATCCAATGAAAGACAATGCCTTCCAGCTTCAGTTTTTTCTTTTCGACACACCTTCGTGGCTTCATTAAATGAAATCTTTATTTCTACTTCATCCATTACATGCCTTCATAATTTCATTAATCATTTTCTTGGTAAAAATAAATAAATTGGTGAATTAGGTTTTGAAAGCACATCAAAATTATCTCAAGTGTTATTGCTCGAAAAATGTTCACAGAAGTTCTTACATATTACTGACCAACAATTTAATTTCTTTATAGGACTAATAAGTCTAATAATATAGAATCTAAACTTAGTCTTCGTGAAATGTATGTACTTATCAATTGGATCAATCCTTGTTAGCTTTACTAATAATCTTTTAGTACATAATTTAATTTCTCCATAGTTATTCTCCCTCTTTACTAGTTTATTTGTTAATAGTATTGATTTCTTTATACGACTCGTTTGGTACATATAATAGAAATCCATGGAAATGGAAACATAGAAGGAATGGAATATAATAAATTATGTTTGGTATGATATAGAAAGGAATAAAAATACTTTTTTATTAGACCCTGATGACTACATGATAAAGTTATTATGTACTACGAAAAAATAAGAGATTCCATAGTGTGGTACGTGAAAAAAGAAAATGTGGAATTCTAACATAACTTTCAATGGATAAACGGTTTCTATAGTTAGAGAGATGGAAAGTTACAGGGAAACAAGGTGAAAAAGTCAAAAATGCCCTTATCAAATTACTTATTAATTTAGGGATGATAGATAATTTAGTCTTCTCACTTTAAATTATTTTCAATCTTCAATTTTTTTTTTTCATTCTACTAAGCATTGCTAAGTAAAATATTTTGTTTCCATTCTTAAAAATACTATACATGTTTTTTTCCATACCTATCTGAAACGAAATCATAAAAGCTAAGATGAAGGGCTGCCAACCTTTACATCAGTTTGGGAACATCTTAATAATAAGCCAATAATGATATTTATAACTCTCTAACCTTCATTTTAGTTTAATGGTCGAAACTCCATCTAAGTTTAATGTTCTGTTTCTGGATAGCCTTGGATGAGTAGTATAAATAGAAAGTCTCAATTGTGTTAAGGATCATGCAATAAGATTTCTTCAAATCTAAACAGAATCATGAAAGCTAACATGAAGGGCCACCAACTGTTACATCAGTTTGGGAACATCTTAATAATAAGCCAATAATGATGTTTATAACTCCCTAACCTTCATTTTAGTTTAATGCTCGTAACTCCATTTAAGTTTAATGCTCTCTTTCTGGATAGCCTTGGATGAGTAGTATAAATAGGAAACCTTAGTTGTGTTAAGAATCAAGCAAAAAGATTTCTTCTCAAATTCACTTTGTGAAATTTTCTAAGCTTTCTGAGGCACTATCCCTATAAGATTTCCCTCTCCGTCCCATTAAAAATTTTTCCCCTCAACCAAGCTTATGATAAAAATAATGAAGGAATGAAAAGAGAGAAATATTAAAAGACTAAAATATTCCTTTCATAAAAAGATTAAAATATCATAATTATTACTTTTGCAAGGGATTTAATTTGCTTGTTAGTGGTTTAATTGGCACATATTGACACCAAAGCACGGAGTAAAGCCATTCCATGCCCCATTCCATCCATTCCATGGATTGCAAAGTAATATACTGCTTCCGATCCTTTTTATTAGTCATCTTCTATGAGTTTTTAAAATATTAATTAGTTTGTTTTCAAAATACCATTATTTAATTATGAGAGAGAATATGAATTGTTTGAATTTGTAGTATTTATTAAAGGCTAAAGATGAAAAACACATTAATTTTAAGATAATTTTAATGATATAATAAATTTTTCTTGATTTTGATGAGTTAGTTAGAAATGACTTACATTAAGTATCGGAGGGAGTATATACCAAATATGCTTTGCTTAAAGATTCCATTGCCCTCCATACAAACCCTCTTTATTATAATTTTATAATATCTATTATATTTTTGTAATTATTATTTCTCAGTTTTGATCCCTGGTCCGTCAAAACACAGACACGAAAGATAATTTTCTATATTCAAAATCCCTTTTTTTATTCCATTCTTTTTCATTTCATATATTAAAACAAAATGGATCATTAGGTGACAGCCACAAATGTTAAAAAAAAGGGTCTAATAACATTCTTACTTATGGACACCTTCTAAAATCTAACCATTAAAGCAATATCACATTAAATTTACAAGATTAAACAAAGAATTATTAAGAAAACATGAAGATAGTCTGGGCCACCCCCTGGCTCTATTGAAAAATGGGAAGGTCATTCCCAGGTGGTTGGTTGCAACTAAGATTAACTTGGATTGAAACAGGGCTACTTGAGGCTTCTTCACCAGTATCTTCTGCCATCTTTAAGAAATAACTATGCCTGCAAAATCAAACTATTAGAACTTCAATTCACATAGAACTGTAGAAATAATTGACCAAGTTGAATTGACATTTACCATCTAGTATCTGCCGTCAACTCAGGATGAAAAGCAGTAGCAAGTATGTTCCCTTGTCTCACAGCAACTATAACTTTCCTTTCCTCCTCAACGTTCTCCTGCTTTACCCATAATCACTAAGAATAATGGTAATACACGAGAAACCAACACATTGACGTACCATAACCACTAGATGTCGAATTAGTTGTTGGATTATATTCAGAGACATTCTTCAAGGAATAGGTGGAATGGAAGTACAAATGCTTTGTGTTATCAGTAAATCAGCTGAATCAAAGGCTTCTGATGAAGGCCATGCTTCAATTATCATGAACTGCCATGTTAATCCCTAGGGTGGATTTTGGTTTGTGGGAATTTTAAGAAGATATTTGCATAACAAATTTTAAAAATTTATGTGTAAAATGTATCCTAAATAATATAGGAATGCTCATTTTATATTCTGTGTCAAGAAGCTTCAACGTGCTTTCATAAGGTTCTCAATAGTCCCAACCCAGATACGCCAGTGAAACAGAGGAAATTAAGAACCAACAGATGACAGCTTTGTGCATGGATCACAAAGTCTCACCCCCATCCCCAGTTCTGATATCAATCCTCAGTACACCAGATCCATAAACAGAAATATACAAAGATATTCCTTCTTTCCTGGTCCAAAATTGATATATATTCTACAAGCCAGCAGGCAACCTCATAAGAAAGGGCTCATTTTAACTACTACCTACAACAATAAACCAGCTAAACTTCTAGACTGATTGGATTGATTTTTCTGATCCCATCTATTTTCATAATCCTATTCATCAGACATCAACATTTTTAACACTCTCTGAACTAGTTACCCTATCTTATACTGACAAATAACTTCATACACTGATAGAACCGTAAAAATAAGCAAGACAGTAAGAGCTGTGTTAGAAAAAGAATAGGGCCACTAAGGGCGAGAGGCAACAGGGGACTGCATGAGTTGGCAGATAAAAGGCTTGGAAAGGAATCTAGAGGGACGTGGGACACGTGGTGGTTCTTAGAGGAATTCTCTAGAAGGAATTGGTTCAGCTGGAGTTGTTAAATAGCGGCTCAGAGAGATGGCAAGTGGCAGAAACATAGGCGGAAATCTTGTAGGAGGGATCTAGAGCCTTGAAGAGCTAGGCTATCTGGCTTTTTTCAACATTTTTCTCTGTTTTTACATTAAAAGTTGACATTGAAACTTCGGTTTCCACAATATGTTTAATCAGAGAAATCAAGATAAACAAGTAAATAAATCACAAACATTGCAAACCTCAATATTTTGCATCCAAAACACTGCAAGCTGAAAGCTTTCTCTAGAGATAGAAGTCAATACTAACCTCTAATAATCTATTAGATGGGGCTGGATAATCAGCTAGCACTTGAACTTCTGGCCCTACTTCAAGGATTGCTGGGGCACGGATAAAAACTCCACGAAATGATTCAGGGCCACCTTCACTTGATGCAATCTCCGGTACTGAAATCTCTGCTTCAAAGCTTTGAAGCTGATAAAAAATTTTGGTTAATTACTCAAGCAAGATCAAAAGAACGGAATTGCATCCAGATTCCAGACTTCTAATCCATGACCCAAGCTTGGCAGTTATTACTCTCTTTTCAGGCACACAAATCTGCATCGGTTATCATGTATATTTATGGGCAAAACTGAGTCTTATACACTGACATGGCAGGGGAATTGAATGTTTTAGAACAAGAAAAGAATTTAACTACAAGAAGGAGGGCATACAACTTCACTCTAACCAAAAATATCCACAAACACAAAGCATAAAATTTCGTGTCCAGTGTTTCCACATGTATCAGGTTGAAATTGGCTTCCTTTTACATTTGCTTGATTGTCCATAGTTCAACGTAAATTGTGCAGACATTACCTGACTTCCGAATAAATTCCTATGGACAGTACAATCAAGTCCACCAATCAGTTCTTGTCCACCAGTCTTCTGTCCTGAAATGAATTCATTCATTCCTTTAAATGCATGGATTGAGATGTAAATTATGGATGCAGCCAAAAACTCAACATTAGGGAAGAAAGGGGACGAGAGAAACAACTAACCAACAGCTTTGTCCGCCAATAGTATAAGCCCAGCACAAGTTCCCCAAACAGGCCTTCCCATTTTAACAAACTCGCGCAGAGCAGGAAACTGATAGATTGGAACATACAACATAGATTATATTATGTACTTGTCAACCAATTGATGAATTAATAAATCTTAATCAACTCCAAGTAATTATTTTTAACTCCCAGTCAGATTACAAGGATATAACTATCCTTAACTGGGGAATGAATATAGGAGACAGAGAAGTATGAAAGAGGGGAAAGAGACCAGATTGTAGCACTCAGCGAGCTTAGCCATGGTGGTGCTCTCTCCTCCAGGAATGATGAGAGAAGTGACATTGAGAAGCTGTTCTGGCTTCCTAATCTCTACGCCTTTCACCCCTAACCTCCTAAGGGCTGCCATAAACACGGAAAAGAAATGAGAGAGAGAGCCTTTGGAGACAAAAAGCAATGAAATTTACAGACAATGGAATAAGAGGAGAAACGTGCCGGCGATATGTTCGTTGAAAGACCCTTGCAACGCGAGGACGCCAACGATGGCCATGATCTCCGCCCCAATACTCACTCTTCCAAACGAACCAAAACGCTCCAACACACACAACGGAGACGCGAGACGTTGAGAGAGTTGGTCCTATCGTTCCGAATGGCCTTCCTCAAACGGCCTCTAGGCGTCTTTCATTATTCGATGCCAAAAACACTACTCGCTTTTTTTACCTCACCACGCCAACATTTATGTACAAAACTAATCCGTATTGAGATGTTTTCTATTTTTTTTTTTTTGGAACGAATATTGAGATGTGGTTTCACGTGATTATTCAACTAAACTGTATATTCATTTGCAAAATATTTGCCCCCCGTGGCTTTCTATTATTCGAATTTTTTCTTAAATAGAAAAAATAAAGTCATCTTTCTCAACAAATACTATGATTTTGTATAAGAAAGACAATTATTGGAGATGGCATGTGAGAAAAGATAAAATATAATATTATTCTCATACTGTTATCTTTTATTTTTACCAAAACCTCTTATTATTATCTGGAAAAACCATTCTGAAAAGTTGAAATTTCAAAACATGTTTAATGACAAGGGTTTAACAAATGATTAAGCACTTAGTTTGAGTGTTTTAGAGGCTTGGTTGAGGACTTGAAGCCCACACATTCTTAAACTCAATGGGCTAATTACAAGGCCCACAGCTTTTTCAGAGTAGGTAGAGGTAGGCGCCATCAAAAGAAACATGAGAACTTTGTTTACGTGAGTGGGAAGAACAGTGGGCGGGATTAAATTCCATGTCTTTTTTCTTTCTTTTTGTGTATTGAAAAAAGAGATCATTTTCTCCTCCACTAATCTCAACAAGAGCCCCTCAGAGCTACTGCTCTACTCCTTTCATTTTTTTTTTATTAGTTATGCCCTAAAAGTTATTTTTAAATTTAAATATAAGTTATATTTCATAAATTTTAGAATATTAATTATTTAATTTTTAAAATACTCTTATTTATTAAAAAAAAGAGAAAATATGAATTATTTAAATTTTTTATATTTATTATAAATAAAAATAAAAATCATACTAATTTTAAAATAATTTTAATAATATAATAAATTTTTCTTGATTTTGATAAAATAATTGAAAGTTACTTATATTAAAGATAAAAAAATAAATACTTTAAAGGACAAGTTAAATAAATAATGGTTGTAGTTTTCACAGAAAAAAATGGTGGTTGAACCAACAAAAAAACGATAGCTAGGCATGTGAATGAACCACAAATGTCCATCTCGGGCATATCTAAATCTAAATCAGTTCAAACTCGAACACCATCAAAGCAAATTCCAAGGCAAGAGAGTGAAAACCACCAAAAAGAAACAACGCTAATCAAATTAAAAACTCAATCCCAACAATCCCCATGTAATAATGACAGTGAAAATACTCCTATATTCTATCTTTTTGTTTTCTTTTTTTTATCTTTTTGTCCAGTCATGCAAAGTTTCCATGTGACCAATCATATTTGGAGCATATTGTAGAACCCCTCTTGTTTCGACCCATTATTCAGAAAAACAAGGTTGTTAGAAATGTTTATTTCAAAATTTCAATTATAAATGGGTTAATTGTATGCTAGGAATTACTCAACTCGCTGCTTAACCTCAAATGCATTAAAGAAAAAATTAAAGGTAATCCTTTTCCTGTTCAGACAAAAAAAAAATCCATTTCCAATTAAAGATGCAATTTTAAACTATATAATTCTGATACGGGTACGTAAATCAGATATGATACAATTCAATATAAAATATGGTAATTTTTAAAATTTTAGAATATATGTGTGAGGAATATTTATATGTATATAATATTATTTATATAATTATTTAAATATATAATTAATAAATATACTTATTAAAAGAAAAAAAGTATTAAATATTCTAAAAATCATATTATAAATATTAAAATAAACTATAAAATATTTATAATAATTTTAAATGGTCCTATTTTACTGTAAAAATTTGAAGTGATACAAATCATATAAAGTGGTATGGATAAATACGTATATACAAGTACAATAAGCATATTACATTATATCATGTATTGGATATAGATGCATATACTTTTTTTTAAGTATTGGAACTTCATAAATTTTAAACTAGTATTATTATACAATACTCCCTACGATCATTTTTATTAATCATATTCTAGAAATTTTTTATGGGTCTAAATATATGTCACATTTCATAAATTATTTTAGTATTAATTGATTTATTTGCAGAATACCCCTATTTATGAGTAAAAAAATAGTAAATTATTTAAATTTATGGTATATTTATTAGATGTAAAGGTGGAAATTATATCAATTTTAAAATAATTATAATGTTTTAACAATTTTTTCTTGATTTTGATAAGTTAGTTAAAGGTAACTTATATTCAGGTGGGAATGAGTATTCTCTCTTATTCATATTATAAGAAATTTTTAACTAATTCACATTTTTTTAAAAAAGTTAGTTACAAATCTCAAACTTCTAAAATAATCCAAACATCTTACTTTTACCCTTGTTAATTATTAAGTTTCACACTTTTTTCTTTTCAAAGTTACAAGACATTTAATAAATTAATAAGGGTAAAAAAGTAAATCACTGCTAAAATATAGCACAACACCCTACTCCCTCCCTTATATAAGAAAAGTCAATTTCATATTTTAGAACTCTAAAAACAACCCAACATTCCAATTATATTCTTATTAATTACTAATAAAAATTATTTTAAAAATTTATTTATTTATTCTCTTTTTTTTTTTAATTTACAAAATGATAATCAATAGAGATTATAAAAGTAAAATTCTACTAAAAATTATATAAATCCTTATATTTTAAATTAAATAAGAGCTCTTTAAAATTCTTATAATATAAATTAAAAAGAGTATATTTTGGATCAATTAAAAATTTTAGAAAACCTGTTGTGATATGAAACGAGGAAGTATACAATATATAATAATAGCTACAACTTAAAAAAAATAGAGTGTATAACTGTTAACTAAAATTAAATTAAATTTTTAAGAAATTATTCAAATTTTATATCGATTTTTTTTTTTTGCTGACAAATTTTATATAGATTTTATTCGAGGATTTTGCACTTTTCCATGTAAAGTATGAGTTCTGTTGGAATTTTGCCATACCTGTTACCGTTTTCTGCGGAAACAGGTACTAAACAAGATTCTCCTGTGGTCGATGTGGCCTAAGAACGTTTAGCTATAATTAAACTACTATATGCTGCCATGATCCGTAGCATCAAAATGACAGCCCCCAACATTTTGATTTCATTTATTTAATCAACCCATTCATCATTTCCCATCCAAGTTTTGATTTTTCTTTTTCTTGCCGATTCTCTTCTATTCCCTATTGGGTTCTCCAATCTAGGGTTCTTCATACGCGGATTCCTCATTATTCTTTCGCCGCCGGAATCGGAATTAGTGGAGGCTTTTAAATTTTTCGCTTGTGGGTTCGCTTCGATTGCTGGGGTGACTGGAGATTTGCAACTGCGCCTGGAGTTGGGGTTTTGAATTTCGCTTCAAAGGCCGCCGATCCATGTTGGAAGTTTAGGCCTTTTGCAGGCAAGAAGACTCGGTGTTTAGTTATTTCAGCTTGTCATCCTCGCCCAGAAATACGAGGTAACGTGACGACATCAATTATAAAGATGTTTTTCAAGCAAGTAGGATCTATCTGTCGTTGTCGCTTCTGCCTGATGGCGTCTGAAGGTTCTTTGCATTTTTTTGGGGCTAAAGTTCAGCTATGTAATTTGTTCAATTAATGGGTGACTTTTTTGGTTCTGTTCATTTATTTATTTATTTTTAATTTTTCGCTGTTCCTGATAATGGAAAAGGTCAACGAATTGTTGTTGGGAGATTGGGGGCTGAGCCAGCAACTATTAGTATAAACTGGAGTTTTCACAATGTTGGATGGGAATTATAATCGGATTAATATATCTAGCCGTTTTCTTCACCTAGCTGAATGGCATCCTTTAGAATAGCATCGTTAACCAGGGCTTGAAGCCATCTCCTCCCTCTGAAATCAGGTAAGCATCTTCCGGCACGAAGCATATAAAATATCATTCTTTCTGTAATGCACTCAAGCCCTGAAAACCAGTCTTTCTTTCATCCCAGTAATGAAACTCTTGTTGTGAAAACCATTACAGGGTCAGCAGAGAACATAGTTGTTAGGTGTTTGCTTTGGGCGTTTGAGGTGAGTCAGATTCTTGTTACTTTTATTCGAGATACTTTATTTGCTTCTTTGCATATTTTGTTTAAAAATTTTTAATAATTTTTGTCGATTTTTGACTGTAGGATATATATACGGCTTTAAGCTTTAAGCTCTGGATGTTCAAAAAGAGTTTCTCTATTGCAATAACGATGGGCTGCTGCAGTTGCTTTGGGTTCATAAGAAAATTCAAACGTCGCAGGAATAAGTCTGGCATCAAGAATAGTCTCTCTCAAGAGCCATTGTTGGATGAAGACAGAGATGATGATGGATCCTATAATGGTGATGTTACTGACACCATCAGTGGAGATGATAGCGAGTTTCCAATTCGTGCCAAACGTTCTGAGGAAATTTTAATGTTGAGAGAAGAGAAAGATATGATTTGCAGGCAGTTTCCTGTTAAGGAAACTCGCAAAGTTGTTCGCACAGAGGTAATTGGGAGAGTAGTTTAGTAGGTTTTTGTTTTACTATGTGTGTTTTTTATAAAAGGTGAAAAATCAAAACTAGGTGGGTTATTTGTGATCTTTAAAGTGAGATGATCTTGAGTGCATTATTGTTCAAACCTGCACTAGTTGTGTTTTAGGAACTGTCTAATATGATATGGTATCATATAAAGTGCTGCAATATGAAACTTCTTATAGTGATTTGGAAGTGGTACAATATTTGCTAGTGAGTATTTCATAGTTATTGATGATGCCTTACTGGTAGTATGAACTGAGATTAGCTGTATTTTTATGATATTATTTGACATAAATAGAAAGGAAATTGTCAATTATTAATAGAAAACTAGTTAATTAATGTTTGGGGATAGTTTCTACTGTAGATATTATCTTCGTCAGTATGGTGAGTTAACATGAAGTTGCAGATGAACTTGTAAATACTTTTTATTGTTTTTGTAGATGTTGCCGTTATTGTTTTCTTTCTTCACTTGTAACCATAATTTTCCCTCTAGCTGCATCTAGTATAATAATTTCGGTGTTGGATTTGTAATTAACATAAGCAGTTTGTTTTAGGGCTTTTCTTTAAATAATGTCAAATTATATGTGTTTGAGCCTAACTGAATGGTTATCAGTATTGCTTTGTTTGCTTTCAGGGGAAACTTTTCTATCGTATTGCATATCTTCTATCAGAAGCTTTGTTTAAATTTTATTGTTTCAGGATGAAAATGGTAACAAGATGGTAAATGAATATGTTCGGGAGTATAGGATTGGTTCTGGTAGTTATGGAAAAGTGGTAAGTATGGTGTTTGTGCTCTTGCGTTGTCTTGCTCATCATTGTATTTAGATTTTTGAAAGCACCTTTTGTCCATGCATGATAGGTTTTATTCCGAAGCAGTGCCGATGGAAAGCATTATGCAATCAAGGTAAGAGGCTCTTTTCTGGTGTGGGAAGATGCTGGTTTACTCTATTGTAGCAAATTTGGGCGTGGTTCATGTAATATAGGTGCTGCTTTGAAAAAACACTATTTCTGACTAAACTTAGGCAGTTAATTGATTGAAATATTTTGTGGCTGAGACAAATTGTTGACTTTTTTAGTTTTTTTCACTACCTGGATTGAAAAGAATCCCTGTGCCTTGATGGTTCTTTGTGCAAAAATATGAAGGAAGAAAAAGAAAGAACATAAATGATCATGGTACTAGTCCCCATCAAAGACCATTGGCAAATGCATGCACAATGGTATTCTTTAGCTAGGGCGTGTTTCATGGAATATAGGTGCTGCTTTGAAAAGACACTTTCTGACTGATAGTTTTGAAGTGTAACTTAGGCAATTAATTGATTGAAATATTGTGTGGCTGAGACCAATTGTAGATTTTTTTTCTTTGTTTACTATCCGGAGGTTGAAAAGAACCCCTGTGCCTTGATGGTTCTTTGTGAAAAGTTACTCCCTCCGATCCATATTATAAGGCATTTTATATTAATTACACGTATATTAATAAAATTACTTTTTCAACTCAAATCAATGCAAAAAATACTCATATTTCCTATTTTATCTTTATTAAATACGTCATTCTATTATTATTAGAGAGTTATAAATGAAGAGAGATAGAGCATTAAAGACATGGGTAAAATGGAAAAAAAATATCTAATACCCTATATTGTGGACCAAAAACTTGTTATACAATATGCCTTATAATATGGATCGGAGAGAGTATAAAGGAAGAAAAAGAGAGAAAATAAATGATCATGGTGCTAGTCCCCATCAAAGATGATTGGCAAATGCATGCACAATGATATTCTTTAGCCAAGGCCGTTGTTAGTCATTTACTGATCCTAAGTCTTTTGATCTGCAGGCCTTTCATAAGTCTCATTTACAGAAGCTTCGGGTTGCACCCTCAGAGACTGCCATGACTGATGTTCTGCGTGAGGCATGCTTCTTTTCTATATCTTTGGTTTTTTACATTCTAAACTGAAAATGAGACGGCAAGTGTAAACATATCAATTTTGGTCAAATATCTTGCTTATTTGCTATTGGTAGCTGCTAAATGTGACAGTTTATTATAGCAGACATTATATGGACATTACTACTTATTTGGCAGCTCCTATCTAGGTGTCCATTTCTGCAGGAACCAGTGAAGTTCTCTAACTAAATCTCAGAACAGCATCAATAGAAATCAAACCAACTGGGAAACTTGAGCCTTGCTATTCCATTAAGCAAATATTACGCTAAATCATCTTGCAAGATCTAACCCAGCGCCCCTATTACACCCAAAATGCAAGTAAACAGCAACAAAACATATCGTGATGCATAGTTTTACATACTCTTACTACAAAGCATTATACTACTCCAACATAGAACGGTACGATTGAAGTTGAGGATAAAGATACAGATAACAACTAGTACAGTAAATAAAGAAAGAGGAACTCCACACTCCTTACTACACAAACACTTACTAAAAACACAACTGATACGGCACAAAACCCTTCAAGAACAGAACAAGTTTGCCAACTTTTGAGAGGTTGGTTCTCTTCCCCCCAAATTCTGACTCTAAGTTCTTCTCCTTTTCCTCTTCAGCTTTTCTTTTTATATACCCCTATGAACAACTCTTTAACTGCTCTCTCCTACCTCTACCATTTGCTCCTCTAGTTTTTCTTTTTGATGGGCCCAATACCACGAGTTCAGTCCAAGTTTACAGCAGAAAAAGAAAGAGAGGGAAGGGTGCTGAGCTGGCAAGAGGGAGTGGCATAACGAACTCTGACATTAATAGTGGAGGGGGGAATGATAGTGGAGCCAGGCAATAGGACAGTATTGTGAGGAAGGTGCTAGGCTCTCAAAAGCTAGCAAGAGGAGTGTGGGTGTGTAGTGCTTTGTTCTCTTTCTTTCAGTGAGTGTGCTAGTGAGTTATCTGGTTAAGCTATCGTCTTTCACTGAGAATGGTGGTTTGCTGGAAATTTTGACCTTGTACATATTTTTCACCGCTTTAATCACAGAAATATACAACACCATTTTCTAGTCCCCATTAGTGTTTTATTTGGTTCCCAAACCAGTGGTAATCCCTTTTCTGCCCTTTCTCCCACTCGCCTATGTCTCCCTCTGTATGTTTTGGTGGTAGCAGTAGGTTGGGTCCCATCAATTTCTCATGTGATTTTGATTGCACATAGAATGCATATTGACCAAATTTAGGAATTACTCATATTTTAAGTGGCACTTGGCCTCCTTGTTTGTGCACATATTTTATATTATTTGTGCTAATTCAATTATTTAAGCTTCTCTTTTTTCCCTATAGTAGGCTTACAGACATAAATTCCTTCTTTCCAGGTACTCATCATGAAAATGCTGGAACATCCTAACATAGTCAATCTCATTGAGGTGATTGATGACCCAGAATCAGATCACTTCTACATGGGTAATAGCAACTAGTTTCTCTCTTGGTTTTGTTAGTTAATGATTGACAGCTGCTAAATTTTCTCTATCTGCATTGCTTCCTCAAGTTTGAATGGATAATAATCTTTACCAGTCTTATGATTGACTGCTTATTTTTTTCTTCTCCATGTGCAGTACTTGAGTATGTAGAAGGCAAATGGGTTTGTGAGGGTTCAGGTCCTTCTTGTAGCTTGGGTGAGGAGACTGCTAGGAAATACTTGCGTGATATAGTTTCAGGATTAAGATACCTTCATGCTCATGTATTATCTCTTAACCAATCCTTTTGTGCTTATTGTTGACTCAACTCTCGCACACACTTACTAATGCCTTCCATGGTATGATAATTATTGCTGTAGTTTTTTGTTATTATACTTGTAGCATCTGATTTTTATTATGAGGATAAATATGGATGCATGCGTAGTTCCCTTGTCGGTATAAGGAGGATCAGTTCACGAGGAGTTAAGGACTAGAAGTATTAACTGTATATGCTATTATGCTTAATGACATAGTCTCACTGCTCTGCAGATGGTGAGACTTGAATACAATATTTTTCATTATCACCTGATATTGGATTTTAAGTTTTGAATAACCATTTGAAGACAGTCAAATACATATTTGTTGGCCACTGGTTGTTGAGAAGAATACTATTTGAAGGACCTACAGTTACTTCTCTTGTAATATATTTTTAAAGGGTTACTTCTTACTTCTCTATCTTTGTCTCTCCTTGTGCCTGCATTTCCTTTTGTTATACTTTTGCAGTCTGCTGATTAATATTTATTAGAATTCTTGCCCTATTGGAGTACTGTAATAAAGGGTCAAAATTTGGCAGTATGATTTAGATCATATTTCGATCATGCCGCCAAGCTGTAATAAATCAAACCTTTAATTATTATTATTGTTGTTGTTGTTGTTGTTAGGGGCCATTTCCATGAATTACAGGATTGAGACTTTAGAATTATCGAAGTGCTAAATGTAGAACTTTACGTCCTGTAACCCATTCTCTTAACTTGCTCTTGAATATGTTGCTCCCTAGACATATCTTTAGTTATAGCTTTTTACATTGTATTGAATTAATTAACCTCTCTTGACAGCATATTGGTTAGAAGTATGCGCCAATTTAGTTTTGTTTAATCCTGCAATCTCACCAAATTAATTATGCTCACCAATTTGTCTGCAAGAATTGTTTTGCATATTAGCTTCTTATCTATGTTATATGCTGTGAAATAGGTTGTCTTTGTTATATGGTGGTGATTATTTCATGGTCTCTTTGAAATGCAGAATATTGTACACGGAGATATTAAACCTGATAATCTGTTGGTTGCACGTCATGGTACAGTAAAGATTGGGGATTTCAGCGTCAGTCAAGCTTTTGAGGTAACTTCAATTGCTGAGCTTTAATGTAAATTGTATATACCTCAAAGCTATGAAAGCTGATGCTATTGAAACACAAAATGATATGGAAGCTGATGAACATGCTCTGCGGCTCTGCCATTATTTTTTTGTTTAAATCTTGATATAGCCATTATTGTGTCTCTCCTTGGTAATTTTCCTTTGTTCTGTCCACAAAATTCTGTCTCTACTCTAACCAAGATGCAAGGGTCATCTTCGGTAGTTGTTAATTTCTTGAAGTATGTACACTATAGTTTGTTCCTGTAACATCTACTTCAGCGGAAATGCTAACTTGGAACCATATCCAAATTGTCCCTCCAAAGGGGCAGGGGAAAAGGGCTACCCTACCCCACCCCCTTAAGATTAGGAGGTTATACTTTTTTTCCTTTTAAGGGGCTACCAATTATATAGTATTATGGCTTCTTTGATGTTTCTACATATCCCTCCACCCCACAGATAGTGCTTCCTGAGAGAGATTTTATTTTTTCTGCTAGACACAGGTAAGTGATGGGTATGGAGGCTTTAATTGGTTTCCATTTTGTAGGATGATAATGATGAGCTTCGCCGATCACCTGGCACTCCTGTTTTCACTGCCCCAGAATGTTGTTTAGGTTAGAGTTCTCTTTTCCAACTTTGTTAGATACTATAGTACATGAAATCACATTTTATAATTGCAGTTTTGTTTTTTGATATTATTTTAGGTCTTACATATAATGGTAAAGCTGCAGACACATGGGCAGTTGGAGTTACTTTGTACTGCATGATTTTGGGTGAATACCCATTTCTTGGAGACACCCTTCAAGATACTTATGACAAAGTATGTGACATGCATACATACACATATATGTGGTCTCCATGCTTCATTTATCAGCTTCTGTGATAAAATCCTCAGCTTAGTGTTTTATTTCTCATCAGATAGTAAATAATCCTTTAGTACTCCCGAATGATTTGAACCCCCAGATAAGGAACTTACTGGAAGGATTACTTTGCAAAGGTATACTAAATTCTATGTTTCTATTGTTTCCTAAAAGATGTAATTATTCTATTTGCAAAGGTATACTTGCTGTTTTATTCCTCATCTTCTTATGAGTCCCAATTGAATTTGTGTTTTGCAGATCCAAAGAGTCGGATGACATTGGGTGATGTTGCGCAGCATAGCTGGGTTATTGGAGATGATGGGCCAATTCCTGAGTATTTGTGTTGGTGCAAACGCAAGAGATTGGAAGGGGAATATTTAAACAGCAACAACATGATTGCTTGACCTATACTGACTAAATTATCTTTAGGTTGTATTCATTTATGTACAGTGGAAAAGCCCGAATTTTCCCCCTGATGGTTGGGGGAAGTAAACTTCCAGGAACTCCCGGAGAAAGTGGTTGCTCATTTTTGTTACGAAATTTGTTTGTTATACAGGAGACTTGCGATTTTATCGTTGCATTTATCGATCTCGAGTACTATCTGGGCGAGATATTGATTTCATCTTCCCACTGTATTATGCTACTTCGATTTGCTCAAAAGTACCAGTCGTTACACTGTATTATTGTTATTATTATTAGTTGGTTAACAACATCTTTGTGAATTTTTATGAGCATATTTTAATTGTCGTTTCCCGCCAGATGAGGGGTCATTTCAGGCCTGTTTATCATGGTTTCTAATCATTATTTTTTTTTTTATCTAAACAGTTTTTCAGTAAGTTTCTATATTTTTATCTAAATTTTATTTTTATAAATTATAATTATTCTAAAAATATTTTTATAAAAAGATAAATTAAATAGGCACTTAAATATTTACATGAGCCTTACGAAATAGAAGTTGAATTGACGCATTGGAACTTGTTGTTGGAAGCGGTTTACAAAGTGGTTGGTTGGATGTGTACTAGTATCACTTATTTCAAATTAAAAGTCACTTTGTATATTTCGAAAGAGTGACCAAGAATACAACCGAGATTTACACATGATATTTACCCTTGTTTTCTTTTATTTTATATCTATATACATGTGTGTGTGTTTTTAATGACTCTTCCCTCCACCCTCCATCCCTTGACAGCATCAGAAACCTATCATTGTCATTGTTTTGCCATTTTGTTTTTTATGGGAAACTGGAGCCTGGCAATGAGTATGAGCAGCTTCCTTTTTAAACTGCTTTTGGTGTGAGAGGGAGAAGCTCCAACTCAAAAGGCACCTGCCGACCTTGTTTGATTTGTTACATACTATAATGTGTAAAGTGGTTGTTGGTTTGCATCAATTTGCTGTTTCTTCTATGGTAAAAATCCTCCTGAAGTCTTGATCATCCGATCCACTTATTTTAATTCCTTTGGTATGTGTTAATTTTGGCCAGCAATTCCAACCTCTTTAGCCACCACTAATCTAATTCCCCACGTCTCTCTGTGTCTTTATAGACAAGGCATGCAATGAAATTGGTGTTTTATTGAAAAAAATGAAAAAGGTTCATTCCTTTCAGCAAACTAGGCGTAGTCGAGATTCACACGGCAATAATAATACCTGTGACTCACGCACACGTCAACTGTATTGATGTTTTATCCTTTTCTTCTTTGACGGACCCAGAATGACGGTAAAATAAAAGGCATAGACAGAATCTGAGTGTGGTGGGAAACGGAAGATAAATGATGTTACTGTGAGGCTGTTTGGTGAAGCCGAATTGTACAGAAAAAAGAAGAAAGGAGCACATCAAACAGCGAGTGCCTGACACAAAAGATACTGTGGGAGAACCACCCTTCTGACATCTGATATAAACCCAGTACCACAGGGAGAGGGTTTTCTTTTCAATAACATGCTCAAAATTCTTCCCAAAAAAAAAAAAGCCAGCAGAAACTCTCAACTAAAATGCCAATACATTAATTTTCGTTTTTCTTTTTGGTAAAAGGTTGCAAAGTTTTGTTTTTGTTTGAAGGTGTGAATGCCTAATATTAACTGGGGATGGTGCTAGGGTTGTGGTGGCGATCCTGACAATTCAACAGGCAGCATATATATATACATCATCATACAATACAATGGATGTAGTATCTTTTACGAATTGAACAAGAGTGGAATAAAACAAAACATTTGGTTTGTTCACCGCTCTCTTTCTTTATCACTTCAAAAGTCCCACACCATTTTCCAAGTTGCAAACGTCCTCATCGCCTTCCTAAATAAGTTTGACTACTTCCATATCATTTCTCTCCTTCTTTAATTTTATAATGTTAAAATGGTTGACAGCAATGTGATTTTTGAAAGTAAGAGGCATCTTTTAGTTGGACAGGTGGCGTAACCCAGGTTGCTGGTTTTCGTTCTTTTTGCTTCTTCACATGGGCATGTATAAAATTAATGGAATAAAGAAAAGTACCTTCCCCTCCATCTTCCCATATTGTTTGGTCTTAAATACTACTCCCATGTGCTAGCTTAACCAATTACCAATGAAGTACTAGTATTTGTTCATAAAATTGTCACTTTAGATTTTATGATTTTTTTAAAATATTTAGTGTTTTGAAATTTTAATAAAATATTAATTACTCCTCTATCTTAGTATTTTATTTATTATTTTAAAAAATTTTAAATATTTCAATCTAACTATTATTTTAAATTAACAATAAAGTATTAATTATTTTTTCTACTTTATCCTTTATTAAAAATAATAATAGATGGAATATAAGTCATTTTTAGTAGTATTTAAGTTAACAATATTTTGATAAAATATCATTAAATTTTTCTGTAATCTATATTATTTACTGATTTTAGCAGCTTTGTTGAATTTTTTCGCATATTTACTCGATATCTAAAACCTACCCCTTTAACTAGAGAACTTATTATGGTCAAGATTAATTTGAATCGAACCGAATAGGACCCAAAGAATGAAAAAACTCTACAGTTAAGTTTTAATGTAGCTAAATTTTCAAAGTTTAATCTTAAGATCTTTGATTAAACTAGTATAACCTCTGTCAATTAAATTAAGTGCTTGATCATTTTGGTGCAAAATATAGTTAGGCCCCGTTTGTACACCATGAAAAGACGATGGATTCCATGGCTTGGTATGAACAAGCAGAGAAAAGTTGAGATTTTGGTGCAATTTGCAATGCATAATTTATTTTCTTAGTTATAGTGCTAGAAAGTTACTCACTTTAGTCTTGTTTATAAAGAAAAAAAAAGAGTTAATGTTGTATTAATTTCCTTTTATCAAAATTACCCTCATTCATTAATACTATTAAGAGTTACGAGGTGGATCTTAAAACGAATTAAGAGAGAAAGATTAATTAAGTAGAAATAATTTTTAAAAAAATTTATTATAGCTTTAAAGTTTTTTAACACAAACTAATAAAATTTCAGACAAAATTTAGGTAGTTAATGTTATGTCCATTATATCCATTTCTCCAATTACATTTTGCCATATGTATTATTTTTCCAACGCACCAGTTAACCTCCCAACAATGTTAATCTACGGTCCGTTATCTATTAAAAATAAAAACCTAATTTGCCATCCTCATGTCTACCTTCTTCTCCGCGGTCTCAAGATTCTTTGTGGCTGCATCCCCACTCTCTCTCTAATAGGCTTCTTAATTAATGGATGTCATATTAATTGGTCCTCTCTCATGGTCCTCAAGCCTTGTGTCCTCTCCCACTCATTCCTAGTCTCAATCTCTCCCTCCTCGTCAAATTGACTCTTCTGCAGCCATATTTGAAGAACTTAGTGACTGTTTTCTAGCTTTTGTGAATCCTACCCCTTAGCCTTGATTGGCTATCAAAAAAGAAATAGAGAAAGCTTCTTTTTTGGGCATTTAATGGTACAATGTGCATAAGTTCATAGCAATTGATGAATTTGGAGCTGAGACAGTATTAGTAATGTGATGAGCATATCCAGTTCAAACACTAGCCACGAGAAATTGACGAGTCGATCAGACCCGCCATGGAGAACCAGTTTGGATGTCATGAAGAAGCTGTACGTGAGGGCTAACAAATTTGGTTTTGTTTTTTAAAAAAATGTCATAGATAACTGTAACTTCACATTGTTTAAAGGTTATTTGATGACTTGGAAAAAAAAATACACACGGATAGATTTAATTGGAGAAATAGATATAGTGGATATAAGGTTAAATAAAGTTTTCTCCTAAAATCATTAAATAATCTGAATTATAGTAAAATTTATTTTATCAAAATATTATTGATTTAAATGCTAAAAGATGATTTATACTTTACATATTTTTTTAAATGAATGATAAAATTGTAGACAAAATAATTAATACTTTATTAGTAATTAAAAATGATAGTTAAATTAAGATATTTAAAATTTTCTAAAATAATAAATAAAATAAAAATGAGAGAGCATTTTCTAATTTAAAGATGGAAAGCAATTTAGTCTTCTCACTTTAAACTGTAGTCATTTATTTTTCTAATTTACCAAATATTTCTAATTAAAATATTTTAGTTTCATTTCTATACATACCAAATATATTTTTTCATACTTATCTCCATTAGATTCTCATCTCTATCCTATTAAAAATCTTTCCAATTTTGACAATTTTTTAAAGTATGACAAGGACAAACAGAACTTCATACTCAAGAGTTAATTTTAAATTATTTATAATTATAATATAATTATAATGTGATGGAAGCAAGTTAACGGGTTAAGCAATAAGCATTGGTAAGTTGATTAGAGAAAAGAGTAAGTTGAAAGGTAAAGTAAAGAGAAGATAGGTGAGTCAGATGGCAGAACTGTGTGAGTACATGTACTTGTTTCGTTAGTATTTGGCAACACCAACACCTTTTATTTGTACTAACACTGCTCTGCTTCCTTTTACGTCTCTCTCTCTCTCTCTCTCTCTCTATATATATATATATATATATTCCCAGTACTAGTAGTAGTATTCTTTATTTCTTTTGTACTAATAATAATTCTTACTTTCTTGGTTTGCATGCATGCGAGTACCATTGATTGAAAAGGAACGCAGGTCCGGACGCATCAACTTCTTTCACAGCTGCAGTGATTCCCTAAAGCAGCCTCATGCTGCTTACGATGTATCCACCCGTCACAGTTTTTCTTTCAGAAATTTGAACGCTGTAACTTTAAGAAATAAATTAATTAAATGATTCCCTTGACTTTAAAGAATTCAATAGTTTTCTTGTCTCAGTTGATCACAGACTCTTTTTATATTCTCAATTTTGTGCAACGTAGTTTATGTACTCGTTTGAATATATTCAGCCTATTGTTTTAAGAGATACATAAGAAATAATATTTCAAGCTGGAAATTTATTTATTTATTTATTTATTTAAAATCATAGGAATATATATTTTTGTTCATAAACTTATTTCCACTAATCATATTATAAAAAATTAATACACATACACCACACAAAAATGAATAACAAATTGATATATTTAATCAACTTTTGAAATTGAAGAGCCAAGTTGAATAAATTTTAAATTGAGGAAAAAGAAAAATATTTTAATACCAGATTGAAATTAAATAACAACTTGGTTTATTAGATATAAAAGCCTAAAATAATAAATGATGATTCGGTTGGATAATAAAAGACTCAATCAACAGATTAATGTCTTGAGGTTGAGCCTCATGAATTAAAAAAGAAAAGGTTGGGTTATGAGATTTTCTGATTAATTTGAGAGCTTGATCTGGCTTGAACCAGTAATATCAAATATTTGATTGTTATAATATATATATATATGAGTTGACACGTAGTCAATACGTATATACTAGAGCGCATGGCACTAATTAAATGACAATGATTACACATCAGCACCAAGTAAAAAAAAAAAAACAAAAGGAAAGAGGTTGCTATAGCTTTGATTATTAAAATCGACTTGTTTACCAGTTAATGGAAGACTTTCATAAAGGAAAGGGTCTTCCAATTCTGATACGTTTAAGTTACGTAGACGTAGACCTTTCTTCTCAATCTCAAGGGGGGAGAGAGAGAGAGAGGGGGGGGGGGGGTATGGGGCATGGTGATAGACTGATAGGGACAATTACAAGTCAAACTTTGGTGCTTATTCAACAGTTTTCTCATTTCTAAATTTCTTTTTTGGGTCGTCAGTCAGTGGCAAGCCTTTAGCTTAATTTTACTCTTCATTATTTACTCATGTCCCTCCTATTTTGCACTAATCCCACATGTACCAAAAATAATTCCTTTTATTTGTTTTTTAATTATTAATAAATAATTTAAAAATGGATTAGCATAAAGTATGTTGTGACACACACACACACACATATATATATATATACATCACCTAAGTTGTCATTTTGTTTGGCCAACAATAATTTTGTTATATATATATAGCAACATGTCTAGAAAACATTATTTGTGTGCCGCATAAATGTGCGCATATCATAATCATAAATCATATTATTCTTAATGCAATATATGTTCTCACCGTGTTCATTATACAGTGCGCGCGCGATCAATTATTTATGGTATATATTACCTTTTCTCTTTGTTATTAAGTACACTGTTTATTATTTGTAAATATATCAATTATATATATTGATATTATATTGCTCTTATGTAATCTTGCTAGATACTTCTAGATTACATCTAATTTTATTTATTTTTAAACTCACTCTTGTTACAAGCTATACAAGAGATTGATATTTTTATCTATATAAATAAAATTTGAGGTCCTTTAATATTTGTAAAAAAAATATGCATGAATAATAATATGTATTTTCTTTCTTTCTTTTTTTTAATATAACCACGAGTATTCGGGCGATAATAGAAATTAATCTCTCTTAATTTAATTTATGGAGGGCAAATAATAGACTTTTCCCATTGGATTTACTTTATACATAAAGATTCAGAATCAAATCTCAACTACTTACTTAAAATATTAAAATCTTTATCATTTAAACCAAGTTAAATTATTAAAAACAATATTTTCAATTTACCATACTACTTTTGCCATAAAAAGTCTTACCCCGTGTGGAACATTACCTTTTTGACACACTCATAGTTTATATAAAAGTTAAAACCACGTCTACACAAGAAAACTGTCTATATGAAGCATTGATGTAAACTTAATTAGAACGTTCTCACAACTAATTCATATTTTTATAATATATTTTAATAAATCCTCGTAAGTTATTCTCATAAAAATTTAAATAGTCATTATTTATTATTATGTTAGAAAAATGCTTAAGATGTGTTTGTTTAAGGCACAGGAACTTTGACAAAGATATATATTTGCTTTTGTCGCCAAATAAATTCCATACTAGAAACGAGAATAGGTACACATAAATCAAATCTGAATAAAAAAAATGGGGTTATCCATTATATAATTTTTCCAAAATATTTTGACATTAATTAAGTATATAAAATTTGATTATAATTAATTTAATGTTAATATAAATATGAAAATTAAGACTAATTTAATTATTGGCAACAATATATATCCTTTTATTAGAAGGGGAAAACAAGAAATACAATCAAAACGTGGGGTCACCATTGCAAATTAAGCAAATTTGATGGCAAATATACATATAAAGTACTTGAGTGTTTCCCTGTTCCAACTTATCTAAAAAGCCAAAAAGCCCACCTTCACCCTTCGTTACAATCGCCGGTTACCGGCATCATGCTCTGACGCCACCATTATTCCCGTCTAATCATGCGGCGGTTCTGTGTCTGAGTATTCAACGTTTTTCTTCCTTCCTGGTATGCCTGCATTCATTTTCGCTCTCATCTCGGCACCTCAAAAAGCGAATTTGATTCTTTTGATTTGGACTCGGATCCGGTTTCTACTCCTTGAATTGGATCAACTCATACCCATTTGCTCCTATCGGATTATTTTATAGCTGCATGCATAGTTCTTCCCTTCGTTCGTTTAATTTATTTGTGTTAATTTTTCGTTCTCACGGATTTGCAGTTTTTCCATCTCCATACCTGGAATTCGGTCGAGGAACGTTTCTGGGAGTTCTCGCTAATTTTCTGGTATTACTGGAATTTCAATCTTTTACGATGATTCATTTCATCTTGTGCTCGTTTTTTTCCCCCCAAGATCCTGGTTTTTCTGTAAAGATACAAACTGGAAGAAGTCCCGCGAGGCTTTGATTAATGTTATAAAACAAATGAGAGAATCCTAACTGAAGTTTCTAAATTGACGGAAAAAGTATATAGGTAGAGATTGGTCGCATGCAGATATTGGAATTTACTTTCTGGTTATAAGCGGCATAGTAAAAAATTGTGACATAATAGGATTTTGAATACTGTTGTCGAAGCTTGCTTTTAATATGCTATGGTTTTATTGGGATGAACTAGAGATCTTTTGGTATGACAAAGGAAATATGTTTGTCTTGTTCTATGCAGGACGATGAAGAGAAAGTGAAAAAGTTTTTGAAAATGAATTCGAGGAAAGGAGTGAATGATGGTCGAACTAGAATTGAACTAAATGATTCTGTTCTCCCTGGTCTTATTGATGATGTTGCCTTGCTTTTAATCTGCTATGGTTTTGTTGGGATGAACTAGAGATCTGTTGGTATGACAAAGGAAATATGTTCGTCTTGTTGTATGCAGGACGATGAAGAGAAAGTGAAAAAGTTTTTGAAAATGAATTCGAGGGAAGAAGTGAATGATGGTCGAACTAGAATTGAACCAAATGATTCTCTTCTCCCTGGTGTTATTGATGATGTTGCCCTGAATTGTCTTGCACGGGTTAGTAGATCAGACTATGCTTCACTATCTTGTATCAATAAAAGATACAATAAGCTTATTAAAAGTGGGTATTTATATGAGTTGAGGAAACAGTTAGGACTTGTGGAGCATTGGATTTATTTGGTGTGTGATCCAAGGGGATGGGAGGCATTCGATGCCATGAAAAAGAAATGGATGACATTACCTAAGATACCATGTGATGAGTGCTTCAACCATGCAGACAAGGAGTCCTTGGCTGTGGGCAGTGAACTATTGGTTTTTGGTCGGGAATTGTTGGATTTCGCTATTTGGAAGTATAGCTTGATTTTTCATGGTTGGGTTAAATGTCAAGGGATGAACCGGCCTCGATGTTTGTTTGGATCTGGTAGTCTTGGTTCAATCGCTATTGTTGCAGGTGGAAGTGATAAAAATGGAAATGTTCTAAAATCAGCTGAGTTGTATGATTCTTCATCTGGTAAATGGGAACAGTTACCAAACATGCACACTCCTCGTAGATTGTGCACTGGTTTTTTCATGGATGGCAAATTCTATGTGATTGGTGGAATGTCAAATCCTACAGTTTCATTGAAATGTGGAGAGGAGTATAATCTTGAGACAAGAAGTTGGCGGAAAATAGAGGATATGTATCCATTTGTTAATGGGGCTGCTCAGGCACCCCCACTTGTGGCAGTTGTGGACAACCAGTTATTTGCTGTGGAGCATCTAACCAACATGTTGAAGAAATACAACAAGGTAGAGAATGCCTGGGATGAATTAGGAAGGCTTCCAGTTCGGGCTGATTCTTCTAATGGCTGGGGCTTGGCATTCAAGGCTTGTGGGAAGCAACTTCTTGTCGTGGGTGGTCAGAGAGGTCCTGAAGGTGAAGCTGTTGTGCTGAATTCCTGGTGTCCTGCATCAGGGATAAAAAATGGCACCTTAGATTGGCAGGTTCTTGCTGTGAAGGAGAATGTTGGGGTGTTTGTGTTCAATTGTGCTGTTATGGGTTGTTGAGATGCTTGTAGATTGACTCAACAGAAGATGATGGTATCTACTATCTGATTTAGACGACAAGGGTGCTTCCCTGTGCATTCCGCTCTGGGACAGCTTTCTCTAGCGGAGAATTTGATTTCTTTCTTTTAACATGGCTTATTTGGATGTTTTTCTCCCTTTCATGATGATTTTCATTTGTTTTTAAAATTCCTGAGTAGGCTTGTTTTTCTTTCTCTCTTCATGATAGCCAACTATGTAAACCAATAAATCAATGTTGTTTATTGTTTCATGATTTGACTGATCCATCTCTGTACTTTTCTCAAAATTTATGTCCACTATTCAGGCCGTGAGAAATATTCAAGTAGTATAATACTATTTCTAAATGCTAATAGTCCAATGAAATGGAGGTCTGTGCTGTAGGTTTATCTTCCCATATTATGTTTTTTTGTTTGATTTGTTTGGGTTATATTTTATCTCTACTCATAGTGAGAAGGGGGTGTCCATATATTGCACAGCAGATTATAAAGCCTCAGAGTTGAGTTAGGTTGCTAGTGCACCCAATGAACATTTGGTTGCTCATGATTTGATCCTTCAACTGGAGACTTTCATAGTTGAGTTTCAATAGATTGTAGTTGTAGCTAATGCATGCAGCGAAGTGAAATGATGATTAAATTACTTCTCATATGAGATCACACTGCCAGTAACATTATTTGAATTTCCGAATCAATTTTACACTAGGCTTAAGTTTGGATGTTTGTATGAGGTTATTTTCTTCATGATATTCTTTGATATTTTGATGGAAGGAAGGTCCCCTCAGGTCGTTGTTGTGTTAATAAGCTTTGTCCACACTACCAGCTGTACTTCCTCTATTAAGAAGTTCTTGTTTTCATCTTTCTGTTGGTGTTTTATATAAACTTCATCAACACTTAATTAGACCTATAAAAAGATCTCTGTTCTTTAATCAAGAAGACTAATTGAGATCTGGGACCACTCTTAATCATCCCTACCAAGTTCCCTTTTTTTGCTGCGCTTTTCTTATCAATGAGTTTGGTGAATGGTACTGAAGTGACAATGCATTTAGCTCCTCGGTCTAGGTGCATTTCTTAGTCATATTTTACTACCAAGGAGAAAATACCCATGCCAATACATCGATAAGTTGAATCATGCAGGGTTGTTAGGTGCAAGTGCCAAAGCTCACTTTATTCATTTGTACAACAGTATGTGATTGCTTAGGTATGTTACCCAGTTGCAACTTAATAGAGACCAGAATGGATCCTCCTCCAGCTACTATTTCTGTGATTGGACAACCAGGAGGTTGTGAAAGGGAATACCTTGGTTGCTGTTTCTATTTTGTGTTGTGATAAGGAATCCATCTTTTCTGTACACTATATACTTATGCATCAATTCTTTGCTCGATAATGATATATATACCAATCGAGCCAAAGGGGACTGACAAAGAATTTGCCACTGAAAAAGATAATTCCGCTGAAAAACATTCAAGAATGCTGGTTAAAAAGAAAAGACTTAATAGTAAAGGTTGGTCGTTTATTGTTTCTGGCTTTACTGAAACTATTTAAAACTGGGCATACTTCTTTCTCTCCATGGTTCATACTGCTTTTTATTTAATGTGCTCAATTCTGTTATTCCTTGGAAAGGTTGTAATGCGTACTTGTGATATCAAATTGATTCACGCTTTCCGAGAAAGACATTCGCATTTGCAGAGTGGGAATATAGGAATAAGATCCTGTTTGTCTGGTGAAATAATAGGGCCACCTGTAATTGGTACTTTTTGGTTTCTTTCAGGATTTTTTTTTTATTTTTTCATTTTCCTCTTACTCATCTAACTTGGATTTTCAGATGCGCGTGGATTCTGGACTGTTTATATTTAAGAAAAAAAATTCAATAATTAATTGTAACATTTTTATTTAAAAAATAAAATAATAAAGATTCAGTATGATTTTTAATATTGAAAATAAAAATATAATTTATGTTAGAAAAGCAAAAATATTGAAATCTAAGCAGTGTAGCATGTATGTATCTTAAATTCTTAATACTTACAAGACGCAAGGCTTGTTTGGAATCACCTTGGGGAACCCTAAAACATCGTTCTAGCAGAAACACCGAGAGTTATTTTTGTTGAAATTTGCTAGAACTACATTTTAGGGTTTTCCCAATGTGGTTCTAAAGAGGCCATGAATCATCATAATCTGGTCGATTGATTTGTTTTTGTTGTCTCTACAAAACAAGTAATATCAGCACCTAAACATAATAAATTGGGATGAGCAAAATATTTAGATATTATGGGAACATGTAAAATTTTATAGCTTTTTTTTTTGTGCATCAAAAATATACCTCAGTCCCTGCCAATAGCCACATACTAGTAATCTTTTTAAGGTGTAGAAATCACCAAATATACCTGGCCAAAATAGTATGTTTTATAGCAATTAATGAAATAAGTCCCTCATTTTTTAGGGTATGCAAATGTGCCAAGAATTGAACATTATATAGCATATTTAAGATATTCAACTATATGCCAACTATGTTGACCCATGTTGCTTAAAATAAGTTGTTTTTAATTCACATTAAATGTCAAGCTTCGTCTCTGGCTACCTATCTTAGATCTCAAATAGAACCTTGACTTTTTTTAACATGCTTTGAAACGTCTGTGAATGAATTTTGAAACATTTCAAATCGCATTAGACAAAGATAAATAAATATAAATAGCAGAATAATACGTGTAATGTATTAGTTATGGAATTGGGGACAAGAATTCGAGTTACGTATAAGTGGACCTCATATTTTTTTGGCGTATCTGGGCTTTCTAGGTTGAGTGTACTTTGAGTCGCTAAAAATCCTTTTAAGGTTTTTAGAAATCAAGGATTAACCAATTGAACATTTTTCATTTAAAAAAATAAGTGTGATTTTTTTTTGGTGAGCAGATTTTTTTAATCAAAATGAAACTATTATTATTATTAATAAAAACATCCCAACGTGAAAAATAATTTTTTTGCACCAAAACTAGCCAATTTTATTAATCACAGAAAAACAAGTACAGACACCAATAGCCGAAGGCAAAAAAGAAAAAACGAATACAACCAATAAAAAATAAAAAAAACACCTAGAATACAACCTAGAAAATAAAAGAAAAGACCATTATCCAATTCCCATGCGAGCCATCAACTCCACATCGAACATGTGAACATAAGAGTTATCCAGTAGGACCAGTACTGAACATTCATCAACACCATTAGTAGAATCAACTGCTAGTACTTCAAATATGGAGGGTGTTGCTACTGAAAGTCACCCTATAGGGTCCAACCTCCTAGCACTACATGCTGCAAGATGATCTGCAGCTCTATTTCCTTGACGTCCAACCAAGAAAAACCCAACATTCACAGCCGAATCCAGAACCTCCATAACCCCCAGCAGTGTCGAATAGCTCTACCATTCACAACCTTCCAATCTTTTCTCAGTGACCATCTTAAACAACACTTCACAATCAGTCTCTAGCACAATCCTCTTTCCCTCAGATCTCCTGCAAACCTCTAAAGCTCTCTTTAAAGCTAGACACTCAGTCATAAAGGCAAAACAAGAATATACAAATGAACCTTCACCATCAACAAATCGCCCTTCATCATCCTTGCAAATAATGTCAATCCTAGTAGCATCATTATTCAACTTAAAAGAACCATCAAAGTTAATTTTGATAGAAACTTTATCAGGTTTCATCCAAGATAACAACCTGTTAACAGATTTCCTACCACCCCTGGATGACACACTGAAATTCATGACTTTAGCTCTAGTAAATTCATTAACTAAAACTAAAGCATTATTAATAACTTTGCAGGGATCCACCTTAACAGAATCAAAAACCCATTCGAATCTTGCTTTCCATATACCCCAACAAAGAGCAGCAATTAGAGCCTCACCTTCCTCATCCAAGCCTTTATTCAAAATTAAACATTCTTCAAACCATTCTTCAACACTCCTAATATCAGTGGCTTGAATTTGTAAACCCAAAAAATTCCCAAACCGGCAATTACGAGTCCAAGAACATAAAAACAATATGTGTTCAACAGTTTCCACATTAGTATTACAAATAGGGCATAAAGGATCAATAGCATACTTCCTCTTAAAAAGAGCATCCCTGGTAGCAAGAGCACCATTCAACAATCTCCACATAAATTGTAAAGCTTCAGGAGGAACAGATAATTTCCAAATACTACTCCAAAGTTGATTCGGCACCTGATATGACCTATTAGGATCAGATTGACAACATTTATCACTAAGATTCCTCATCACATAATAGGTAGATTTAACAGAATAAGAACCATCCTTTGTATGTCTCCAAATCAAAGCATCATCACGATTCACACGAGGAATATGAAGAATATGAATTCTACAAATCATCTCATATTCTAAATCAGATATATATTGCCTAATTCTACTAAAGTCCCATTGACCATCATAGATCAAATCAGAAACCAATAGAGAATTATCAATATGAGAAACATTAGTAGCATTTAGTTTACAATCATTCAATCTCGGTATCCATCTATTACCCCAAACTCTCACATTATCACCCTTACCAATTCTCCAACATAACCCATTCAATAAGGTTTTCTTGCCTTCCAAAATACTCGACCAATACCAAGAAGCTCTATGACCTTTTCTAGCAAATAAAATCATTAGGAAAGTACAAACCTTTCAGACTCTTGCACCAAATATCATCTGAATTCTGAAGAAGTCTCCATGCAGTTTTTGGCAAAAGAACCTTGTTGAAATCTTGCAAACGTCTAAATCCCAAACGACCATCTTTTTTACATTTACTCAGCAGCCCCTATCTTTTCCAATGAATTTTTCTACCATCCAATTCAGAATGTCCCCACTAGAAATCCGAAGTCATATTATCAATCTCATTACAAGTCTTCTTACGATAAGAAAAAACAAAACATGGAGTAAACCGGGATAGAATTAGTGACCGATTTTATCAATACTTCCTTACCCGCAAAGGTCAGAAGTTTTTGCTTCCAACCTTGTAATCTCGAACCCGCCTTACTTTTAATAAAGGATAAAGCACTAGCCTTAGATCTTCCCTAAATAATAGGAAGACGTAACTATTTACCTTGCATATCAGTACCACTAATACCCAAAATATCACAAATCTGATCCCTCAATTCAGGAGTAGTATTTGGAGAAAAGTAAACATATGATTTATCAAGGTTCATTTCTTGACCAGAAGCTGCATAATAAACCTCTGGAATTCTCTTCAAAACCATACAATTCACCACATTAGCTTTAAGAAAAAACAGAGCATCATCAGCAAAGAAACAATGAGAAAGAATTGGTCCACCTCTAGAAAGTTTTATCCCTTTTAAATCTTCATTCACCACATGATAATGCACCATAAGAGATAAAACATCAGCAGCAATGATGAAAAGATAAGGAGACAAAGGATTACCTTGTCTCACCCCTCTTCCAGGACTAATACCAGCAACTTTCCGACCAGAAACATGCATAATAAATTCAACAGTAGAAACACACTCCATGAGCCACTCAACTTACTTGTTACAAAAAGCCATCTTGATTAAAACTTCTTTTAAAAAATCCCATTCTACCCTATCATAGGCCTTACTCATGTCAATCTTAAGAGCCAATTCAGCACCCACACCTTTCTTTCTATTTTTCAAGTGATGAAAAACTTCATAAGCAATAATGATGTTATCCTGAATTTACCTATCTTTAATAAAGGCTCGTTGCTGCTGTGTTATGCATCAATTCATCAACTCCCTTATTCTATTAGTTAAGATTTTAGCAATTATCTCATAAGATACATTGCATAGCCCAATTGGTCATTTACTAACAGTTTCAGGTCTATATATCATTGGAATCAAAACGATATTGGTCATATTAAGATTCCTTAAACTAGCTTTGCCTTCAAAAAAATCATAAACCATTTTACATACCTCATTCTTCACTTGTGCAACTCCGTCTATATTGTGTCATAGCCGGTCCCAAGCCCGGAAAAGAAAGAGGGTTGTGTTAGGCTCTCAACAGTTAATGTAAAATTCTGTCAAATCCCTTTGACATAGATCAAAGAAGTTTTTGTACTAAGACTAGGTCGTTACCTATAAGTAATACGCTGTATGGCTTGAATGCAGTGTTAAGTGAGCTAAACTTGATACATCGGTGCCCAGGTATAGTGTTAAATGAGCTAAGGTTTACACACCATTCTAGATGAATGTAGGTAAAAAAGTTAACTCAAGAGAGTCAGTTCGGTTCTTGCAATATTAGTACTTTAACAAGTAAATCTATGGAGGTAGTGGACGCTATGATTTAAAGGAGAATGAACATCTTGTGTCTTCAAAAAACTAAATGAGTGGAAGAAAAGGTTAAAGAGATAAACACTATCGGTTTTAACTTTGATATATAGGGAAAGTCAGAGTAAGGAATGAAATTAGTATTATTATGGAAAAAGTTTGGAAAAAGAATGTAGTGAGAGTCAGAAGGATTGAGGATATGATCTTATCCTTAAAATTGACTATTAGACATGATAATTTCAATATTATTAGTACTTACGTGTTTCAAGTAGAGTTAAAAGCAAATATTAAGGAAAATTTTCAAAAAATTTGGAGGATTTGGTTCAAAGCATCCCACAAGAGGAAAAGATTTTCATTGGCGGGGACCTTAATGGTCACGTGGGGAAAGAGACAAGGCAATATGTGAGAGCTTTGTGCAATTTTGGTTTTGGAGAATTAAACGAGGAGGGGCATTCCATTTTTGATTTCTCAATAACTTATAACCTTACGATTATGAACATTTGTTTTAAGAAATGAGAGTAACATTTAGTCATACATAAAAGTGAAACTCAAGAGTCGCAAATTGATTTCTTTTTAATAAGGAATTCAGATAGAAGAACTGTAAAGTGATCCCTAGTGAGAGCTTAATTTTACAACATAGGATCTTGATCCTTAATATGCTGGTTAAAGGTCGTAAATTGAAAAGTTAAAAACCTTAAATCCTAGGATTAAGTGGTGGTAATTAAAAGGTGAGTAACAATTGACCTTTACAAGAAAAGTATTGGAGGCAGGTAATTGGGATTCACAAGGGAGTACTAACATCTTATGGAATGAGATTGCTAAAAGGATCAGGAATACCGCTAAAATAGTCTTGGGTGAATCCAAAGATTTTGGTTCTAGAGATAAAGAATTTTGGTGGTGGAATAAAAGTATGTAAGAGAAGGTTAAATATTAAAAAAAGCGTTTCAAAATCTTACACTTGTGCAATAATGAGGAAAATTGAAAGAGTTATTACTTAGCGAGAAAGGAGACTAAGAAAGCAATGAGTGAGGCTCGACCTAAAGCTGTTAAGGAATTCTATCAAAATTCAAGAACGAAGAATGATGAATGTAAAATTTACAAAATTGCCAAGAATAAGGAAAGAAAGTCAAGAGATTTGGATCAAGTAAAATACATTAAGAATATGGAAGAAAAAGTTTTGGTTGATAATAATAATATCAAAGAAAGATGAGAGAACTACTTTTATAAGCTCTTCAATGATAGATTGGGTATTACTAGTGATACATAAGGTTTAACAACTCACAAAGATTAATTAAATTTGAGTTTCTATCATAGGGTCCGAGTTAGAGAGGAAACTCTTAAGAGACTAGATAATGGTAAAGCTATTATGTCCGATGGTATTCCTTTCAAAGTTTGGAAGTGCTTAGAAGAGAATGGGGCTTTGTGGCTAACTAAGCTTTTTAACGAGATTTTAAGGTCAAAGAAAATATCATAAAAATGGAGAAAGAGCACTTTGATGCCTATATACAATAATAAGGGGGATATTCAGAATTGTGCTAATTATCGTGAGATAAAACTTATGAGTCATATCATGAAATTTTGGGAAAGAGTGACTGAGTATAGACTAAGAAAAGAGTCTCATATTTTAGAACATCAATTTGGATTCATGCCAATACAGTCTACAACAGAGATTATTTATTTATTAAGGGATCTGACTGAAAAATATTGGAGTAGGGAGAGAAACTTGCATATAATTTTCATTGATTTGGAAAATGTTTATAATAAGAGATGTATTATGAAAAGTAATGGAGAAGAAAGATATTTGTGTGATTTATATTCAACCTATAAAGGATATGTATGAGAGGATAACAATAAGTGTGAGAACTTCTAAAAATGAGATAAAGGACTTTCCTATAATAATAAGTTTAAATCAAGGATCTTCCTTGAATCTATATTTATTTGATTTGGTTTTAAATGTTTTAATAGAGCATATACAAAAAAAAATTCTAAGTGTATGCTTTTCATGGATGATATAGTTTTAATTGAGAACTCAAGAGAAGAGATCAACTCTAAACTTGAGTTATAGAGACATACTTTGGAATCAAAATATTTCTGTTTAGGTAGAAATAAAATGAAATATATGCATTACAAATTTAAGAATGGGCTAATTAGAAATAATTTATAGATAAAAATTAGAGAATAAACTATTTCAGAAGTGTCAAAGTTCAAGTATTTGGGGTCGATTTTACAAAATGGTGGTGAAATTGATAGAAATGTTATGTATAAGATACAAGTTGAGTAGTTAAAGTGGAGAAAAGTTTCAAGAATTATTTGTAATTATAAGGTATCTACTAAATGGAAATTTTATTAAACTACTATAAGGCCAGTGATGCTATATGATAGTGAATATTAAGCTCTAAAAGGGCAACAAGAGTATAAGATGGGAGTAATAGAGATAAGAATATTGAGATGGATATGTGGTCATACAAGAATGAATAAGATATGAAATAATTATATACAAAGAAAAATCAAAGTATCACCTATTGATGATAAAATGGTGGAAAATAGTTTAAGGAGGTTTGCGCACGTACAAAGAAGAGGACGAGAAGAGCCAGTAAGGAGAATTAATCAAATGACTTGAAACAGTATTAAAAGGTGTAGAAGAAGACCAAAAAAGACACTAAGAGAAGTTATAAGGCGTGACCTTTTGATAAATAATTTATCTAAAGAGATGGTGTTTGATAGAATCCATTGGCATCATATGATCTATGTAACCAACCCCATTTAATAAGATGAAGCTAATATTGTTGTTGTATTCTTCACTTCTACCCATGCTAATTGGTATAACAAACCTAAAAAGCCTTCTAAGCTAGGAGATTTGTAAGCACCAAGTTGAAAAACTGTAGCTTCAATTTCTGCATCAGTCACAGCTACGGTCAATCTTTTATTGTCTTCATCAGTGATTAAACAATTCACATAACTCAAGGCTTCATTGAAAGATCTCAGACCTACAGAATTGAAAAGATTTGAATAGAAGTTAGAGAAGCTTTCATCGATTTCCTCAATCTTTTCAGGCCAAGTCCCATATGAAGATTTCAATCTTGGAACCATATTCCTTAGTCTTCTCTGTAAAACAATATTATGAAAGAAACTTGTATTACGATCCCCAAACTTCAACCAATTTATTCAAGACCTTTACCACTAGAACATCTCTTCCTTTTCCCAAACTTCCTTAGTTTTCTTAACAACATCTTCAGCTTTTGCCATTTCATCTTCAGTAATGAACCCCTCTTGGCATTCTCTCAACTGTTCTCTTAGCTCATTTATCAATTTCCTATTATTAGGAAATTCCTTTTGATTCCATTTGATCAATTCCATTATGTAGTTGTTCAACTTTACAACTAGATCTTCAACACCAGTCAAATCCCTGTTACTATCACCATTCCATTCTTTCTTCACAATAGCTAAGTAGTCACAATGTTTCACCCAAATAGCCTTAAATTTGAAAGACTTTGGAACATAAATTTCCAGTGCACAATAATCAACAAGTAGTGAACAATGATCAGAACTAATAGATTATGTGTGAAACACCTGTGCCTTGCTAAATTGCTCTCTAAAATCCATACTAGCATAACTTATATCAATTCTCTCTTTTACATTAGCTTTACCCAATCTTCTATTGCTCAAAGTGAATTTCGGCCCTTTAAAACCAAGATCCATCAAGTTCCATTTAGATAACTATTGCTAAAAATTCATGATTTTCCAAATGGCTCTTAGATTCCCACCCTCCTTTTCTGAATTGAGAATAATCTCATTAATGTCTTTAACATATGACCAGGATCCAAAAACTCTTTTTGCCAAATTCCTTAATTTGTTTTAGACACTTAATCTTTCCTTCTTATCTGGTGGCCCATTGACTAATGTCACAAAATTAGGAACATTAATCATTATGAAGCCAAAGAAACATGAATCAGATTCTTCGAATAATACCAGAAATTTATATCAATCTTCTCCCTCCATCAAACAGCTAATCCTCTAGACAAACCACTTCTTTCAACATAGAATTCCTTCATTGATCCAAAGCAACTTCATCTAATTCTTCTCAATTTCTTCTCAGCCATCTTGGTTTCTATTAAGAAAACCATTGAGGGTTTGAATTTCCTACAAGAATCCATAAGATTTTTAACTGTCAAGGCCACCCCCATGCCTTGATAGTTCCATGATAAAAGCTTCATGGAATCTTGGTGGCTATTAATGGCTAACCACCACTACCTTTTGCCAACTGTTTAATGTTAAGAATACCATCTTTATTATTGGAATTTTCTACTGGCATAACATCCATTGCCATAATAGGTACATCCACTAAATTTTCTTCTAGGTCTCTTTTGGTAGAACAGGATTTTTTCATCACAAGCTTCTTTCCCTTGTTTTTCCTCATTTTAGCTTTCTCTTTTTTTAGTTCTTTAGCAAACATAGTAATCTTTGCCTTATGACTAATTGCCTGCTCTAAAATCTCCCTTCTCTTCACTGACTTAGCCACTAATTCATCCCCTGCTTCTCTTTTCAAATTAAAAGCATGCAACTTCTTAGTAAAGCAATTCTTTACCAATATAAGGAATAATTGCCTTATCAGCAAACACATTATCCATTGACTCATTAGCTAGAGACTGACCAGACTTAAACATACCCCATTCTCCATTAATTTTCTCAATTCGAACATTATTCCTTTTAAACACTGCTACAACAAAATCCTTAGCAATGAAATTCTTCAAATCAGTTGAAGATTACTGTACAAAAAAATCTAAATCAATGTCAATACCTTTGCTCTTTATAGTAGAATCTATTTGCAACATATCATCTTTAGATCTCGAAGTCTCTCCAGCAAACCATCCACTACCATTCCTCTCCTCTGCATCTGCATTAAGTACTTCATTTCCCTTCCCTTTTCCTGAGATCAACACATCAGAAGTAACAAGAACTTTCTAAATTTTAGAAGCTCTTCCATCAAAATTCTCATTCTCCTCTATCTTCAAGGATTGTGATTGTGACATAGACTTCCTCTTCATCATGTCTCGTGCATCAAAAAACACATGAACCATCCCTAATTCTCAAACTATGAGATCTTTGAAAAGGATTACCTCGTGCCATATTTCTTTGAACAAAGAAGCTTTAGACCACTTTTGCTTAAGGACAATTAGCGTGTCATCTAAATTGCAAATAGGAACCACAGCTAATCAGGCTCCAAACCTCAACTTATTTGGATTGACACTCGATCTAGCTCTCTCTATCAAACAACCTCGAGGTTCATGTCCAATTCTGCCACCATTAAAATAGAAGTTTTGAAGCTTCTCATATTTAATCGAGATCCATATCTTGCTTCCATCTACCCGTGGAATCTAGAAGCCAGAAATTAGTGACTTCCTTAAATCAATTCAAATGCATATCTGTATAAATCCTCTTAACAATCTACCATTCAGCTTCAATTTCTCAATCATAACCACATCTCCTACTTGATTACCAAGAGTCACCGCGTTACTCACATTCATGGTGTCAAGTAAAAGATTATGGATTTGGATCTAGAATGGAGAATGATTGAAATCAATTTCTTTGATTACTTTGAATTGACTCCATTCCTGAATATTAAGCAAATGTCCAAGAATAGACCAAGGTTTACCACGCAGAATCCTCCTACATTCAGCTTCAAAGTTGAATCTATAGACAACTAAATTCTTCTCCATATCAATAATATCAAGACCTTCCAGCAAATTCTAGGGCTTCCTAATCATTGACATCACTATTGTTCGATTAAGATTCTTGTCCATCATTAATTTTTTGGGCACCATAGATCTGGCCACATTGCCTTTCTCACTCGTGTTCCAGATTAGTGAATCTAAAAATACCTTCATTGTAGCCATCAATTCCGGCCATGGCCACACCCTACCATTCCTGAAACACAAGACACACACACAGAGTGAAGCATACAATTCTCACATACTCGTGGAGAAGGTCAAAGAACTCTCATGAAGGAGAAAGTCTTTTTCGTGTTAAAAATAAACTTACATGACCAAGTATGTCAAACAAAAAAACTGAGACTAATGATGACGCCTTTAACTTATTGAAAAGGATACACTTATGACACTATATTTTTTAACTATGATGATAATGATTTGTAAAGGATGAAATTGAAAGTCAGCTACAACCAAATCCTAACCTCTAATAAACAGAAGGGCTCTGGGAATCTGAACCTGAATCTAAATGTGAATGATGGTGATAAATAATCTGAGTTCCATTATTTCCTACCCAATTTCCATCTATTCTTCCTCACTCTTGATAAGTATGAGCCATCCACCCCCAATACAATACTCAAAGTAAAGTTGTTAAAGCATAACAAATTGTTACCTTGAGCGCCTTGATGTAAGGAACCGAATATGTCCCACAGTTGTTTTTGCATCCTCCCATCCCAATCATGTTGTAGGCTTGGTTGATATCCCTGCAACCATTATGAACAGCCTGATAATCCAAGAGTACCAAATATTACTGCAAACCAAAGCTAGCTATCTCCATATTCACTCTTGAGTGGAAAAAAAAAACTGCATGACCATTGATACAGATTCTGATTAATTTCATGTGTCCTAATGCCAACAGGACAACCAGACCACAAAGCTCCAGCAAACCAACATCTCATAAAAACAGGGTCTGTAGGCAATTTTAATGGTGTAAAAAGCCGCTTTCATCATCTCTTATAAGTAAAAGAAAAGTCAAGTTTCCTCTCTTTCAAGCACTGCTCAAGTCAATTCCCATTAACATAAAATTTTTCTCAAAAAATACAAAAAAAAAGCACTTTGGTATCACAGATTACATAATTTGTTAACGTATTTGTGAACACCATATTTTATCCGGGTAATTTTAAAAAATACATATAAATATAATAAAAAATTAAATAAAATAATAAAATAATAATAATAAATAAATAACTAAATAATGAAAAATGACCAAAAAGAAAGAAGGAAAAGATAAAATAACTCAAAAAATAAAAATAAAAAAAAATTAAAAAAAAATTAAAAAAAAAATTTTAACCTTGGGCTGAAATTATTTCAGCCCAAGGTGGACTTGAGCCCCAACTTAAGCCCATTTGGGGCTCAAGTCCAGCTGACCCTGAGCCCTGATTGAGGGCTCAGGCATGGGCACACGGGAGGGAGCCTTAAGGAGGGGCTCAACGAAGACAGAAAAGGGAGAAGGAGCTCAGGTAAAGATAGTGGAGGAGACCGAGAGGCAGAGGAGAGAGGGAGCTCAGACCACCGAGGAGCCGTGAGCTCGAGAGAGCGACCGAGAGAGCCATCGAGGCAGAGGAGCAACCAGAGAGGCGAAACCGAGGGAGCTTTAGGGCTCAGTGGATGGAAAAATCAGAGGGATCAGAGAGGAGAGAGCCGTGGGAGCAAGGACAAAAGCTGCTCCACTACTCTGTACCAGGTACGGCAGAGTAATGAAGGCCTTCGGACGAGCCACGTTCTACAGCTTGAGGGCCAGGAAAACGACAAAACTCCCTCCATTACTCTGCACTCGGGACAGTAGTGTAGTGGCGAGAATGAGAGCAAGCGGGACGAGGGGTGAGGAAGGACATTTGGAGACGAACGAAACATGAAATGGGACTGAGAAAAAGTAGTCACGCATTCGATCTGGAGAGGGAAGTCACTCGCGGGAACTCTATAAGAACCGAGGGAAGGCATTGGCACGGGGGGGGATTTTGGCATTGAAAAATCCGAAGAGAGGGGAGAAACAGAGAGAGAGAGAACGGAGAATTTCTGGAAAAAAGCTAAGAGGCCGAGGGAGGTACGCCGGGAAGCAGAGGACTGGGAGACTAAAGTGGAGGCTCTGAACAAACCAGGGGAGCTTTTTCTTGAGATTTCGACAGTCCGAGAAAGGGAGAGAGCTGACAGAAGAGGAAGGGTTTTTTTAAAAAAAAAATAGAAAAAAAAAGCAAGGAACAGGCAAGCCAGAGAAACAGGACGCAACTTGATACTCAGGGGTAACTTCTTTACTGTCGAACTCTCATGTGGCTGTTAGGAGGTTAAATTTTCTTGTGAATCTGTATATGCTTTGTAAATCTGTAGGCGTTTGTTCTTGTTGGCGTAAGGAGCTTGATGAAGATTTGATTGATGTTGTGTGTTGGATTATATGCCTTAGTGATGCTACGTAAACGCGTGTTGGGTGTTTGACAAAATGTTTAAGGGAGTTTGGAGTCAGTAGTTTATTGCTGTAACCACTTCCTTTCCCTTTTTATTTTCTGTTCAACTACACACTGATGGTGGAGTTTGATGATGAATCTTATGCCCTGTTCTCTCAATATAGCTTTGGAAGTGTTGGGTTTTAGTTCTAGCTTACATATGTATACTGGATAAATAGCAATGGTAGCATTTTTACGCTTTAGTTTGACCTGGATGCTATTAAATGGAAATGGGATCTTGTTAAGAACATTAATACGCTTCATTCATGACTCTGAAGTGTTTAAAGGTAGAAAAATGTCTGAAAAGCCAAGCTCAATCTATGTGACGTTAGTGTAATCATATGCTTTAAGTTTTTTTTAGTATTTTTTCCATGAGAGCTTTATTGGATGTGTTATTTATTTAATACCCCAAAATATATATATATATATATTTTTGAAAAGATAATTTACAAAAAAAGGGAAGAAAAAAAAGAGATCTTTAGAGTATCCCAAAATAAAATATATATATATATATATATATATTTGAAAAGATAATTCAAAAAAAAAAAGAGAGATCTTTAGAGTTCATCTCGAGAGACTCAGTCTCCGTGTGCATATAGAGTGTCGGTCAATTATACCATGAGTGAGGAGTTGCCATGGTATAAACGTTGGCTAAATCTTATTTTTTATTTTATCGTATTTTTTTATTTATGAGTACCAATGTTTTTTTTTATTTATTAAAAGTAAAAATAAATAATTCAATGAGAGCTCTTTATTTCAAATTTTTGTTTTGACCTTTATGTTTCGAGTGGTAACACCGTGGGCATTTAGGTGTTAATTAGCGAGCTGTGAGTGATAAAGTCACCACAGATCCTAATTAACTCTTTTTCTAAAAAAAAAAAGATAAATAAAATAAAACAAAAGAAATAAAAATAAATAATATATGAATATATATATATATATATATAAAGTCATATTCTTAAATTGCTTTTATCACTTTTCTTTTTATAAAATAAGCATAATCATATTTATTTTTATATATAAAATGATTTCTTTTTTTTTAATTTTATCTTTTAAGTCTTTTTTGCCTTCCGTCACGAGTGGCATCACCGTGAGCAAGTAAATGTAAATTGTCAAATTATGAGTGATTAAGTCGCTATATATGCTATTTGATTTTCATTTAAAATTTTTCTTCTGGTATTTTCTGCTCCGAGCGATAACACCGTAAGCATGTAAACATAAATCAGTAACTTGTGAGTGATAAAGTCACCACATATGCTGATTATTATTTTTCAACATGTAATGATCACATTTTTTTTAATTTCGTTTTTTTTAATAAATAAATAGGTGTTAAAATGATTTTTATAATAAAAGAAAAAATAATTTGTACAAAAAAATTGAAATTAACAAATTGTCTTCTTTCGATTTTTTTACGCCTTTTTGTCTCGAGTGACACCACCGTGGACATTTAGGTATCAATTGGTATATTGTGAGTGATAAAATCGCCACATAAGTCGATTGATTTTATCATGTAAAAATAAATTTGTTTCCAAATATTTCATTTTCAAATCAAAGAAAATGTTCAAAATCACAAATAATTTTAATCCTATTTTTTAAATTGAGGAAAAATATATTTCCTCTTTTAGAAATTGATTAAACAAAAAAATATATAATAAAAAAATGAAAAGAGTAAATGATGGGAATTAATCTGTCTTTTACAAATTAAAACATACCAACCAATTCTAAAGATTGTTTTCTTTGTGGAAAGACAAAATTATTTTCTATAAACCTCTCTTTTCAAAGAATATATAATAAAAAATACCAATCCAATGACACGCTTTTCTAGTCCGAACTACGTCGACTTTGATCCCTATCGCAGGGTACGTAGGCCCCAGATTCTAATTCTGAGTCAAGTCCACCTTTGTAAATAAATAAACATTTTCTGATTTATTTGATGTTTTTTTCTCTTCATTTAACAAATATTTACCAATTTTTCAAGTCCACTTTTGTAAATAAATAATATTTTTCTCTTATTTTGCTTTTCGCAACTTCTCATCTTCATTTTATTCTTTGTTTTCATTTTTACATTTTTCTTATTTTCGCATGTGAATGGTAAAAGAGCAACCAAAATAATTTTTCAAAGCCATAAAAATTGCATGATCAACCTAAGGTAACCGTTCTTCGGAATGGGTATTGTGGGGGTGCCTAACACCTTCCCCACTCACAATCGTACTCCCGAACCCAACTCTGATTCGCAGACCATCCTTATCCCTTTTTGTTTTTTGTTTCGGTTTTCCAAAATTTCCCTTAAAATTTTGGTGGCGACTCTCTCCGAAATCGGCCTTCTGCCGTGCGGGCCGATTTCTCCCTTTTCTTTTTATTTTCGTTCTTCGCGCCATCCGCGTCGCATTTTCAGGTGTGACAGTATTAGTTAGTGAAGTGTAATGTTTAATTCAATTTGTCTTGCTAGTCGTTTTTTTTATTAGTTTTGTAGTTTTTTTTTGTCACATATTAGTTGTGTAGTTTGAACCAACAAAATTCAATAATTTTTTATCATAAAAAACATCAGGCTTAAGAGGTTTTGAAAATGAAAATATAGATGAGAAAAACTCCAGGGTTAAATTTTTTTTTTTAAATGGCTCATCAAGTTTACAAATTTAATACTCCTTCGGTTCAAAAAATTAAGGGATTTTCTAAAATTTTTTTAGTGCATAATATAAGGTGTTATGTAATTTTTAGTAATAGTTTATTTTTTTTATTCTTATTCATTAATAACAATTTCGTAATTTGTAATGAAAAAGAATAAAAATAATTTTAATTATTAATAATTAATAAAAATAAAAATAAGATATTAAATTTTTTTAAAAAAAAATTTAAAAATAAAACTAACTTTTTTTTTAATGTGTGTGATGTAATTAAAAAATTTTTATATTTAAAACGGTGAGAGTATATCAATGCAAATATATTTAAAATGCTGAATAATTCGATGCAAACAGCGGATTTGTTAGGGAAGGTATTAAAGTTGTGGTCTTGTCTTGAGGGAAGTGGTCTTGGTGGCGGTTAACGAAGAGGATCACAAAAGGAAGAGTGGGCGTTAGTTATCGTATTTTGAAGTAGCAGGGAGGAACAAGAAGCTCGACCCAATTAGGCAGCGCCTTCAATGGCGGAAACTATTGACAGTGAACTTTCACTTTCCAGCTCTAAAACCCTAAACCCTTCCGATCCAATCAACGGTTCTCATTCGGCCCAAGCGCCCGCTGAAAACGCTCAAACCCATCAGGAATCTTCGTCTCCCAGTGCCCAACCTTCCGACGATGTCGTTTCCAGCGACAAACGGAAGAGGGAGGACTCAGATTCAGGGGCCTCAGATCCTTCCCTCAATCCACTGTGGAAAACCAGCCTCTGTTCTTATTTCCGGCGACAAGATGGCTCCTGTAGCCACGGCAGTGAGTGCCGCTACGCCCACGGCGAAGAGGAGCTTCGACCGCGCCCCGATAACACCTGGGATCCAACGTCTGAGCGGGCAAAGAAGGCGATGAAAACCGATGCGTGGGAGAAATGTACTGTTTCTTCGGGTGTTATGATGACTGAGGCTGTGGTTGATGATGCTGATGCCGAGGACAATGATGATTCCAATCACGCTCTTAGCAAATGCTTGGTGCATTTGCCAAGGAAATGGGGCTCGGACAACTTGAGGAGTTTTCTCAATCAAGAGGCAAGCTTGCATGGAGTTTTGTTTACGTTGTTTAAAACTGATTTTTTTTTTCAGATTTCTTTGGGTTTTCAATCTTGGGAAAGTAGTTGGAATGTACAAACTGAATTTGATATATATGCATCTGTTGATTTGAACTTTAGATAAAGTATAAGTGAACTTGGCTAAATTGAGCTACTCCGATCACTGACTTGATGGTTGTAACTCTGGTAATAAAATCGTCGACTTTCAGTTGTCTTAATGGGCAGTATCGAGTCTGCGTAAGAGTGGATGCGGATTTTAACTCTGCTTTACACTGTGTTAATGAAGGCTCATGATTATTCACAGAGGCTGTTTTTTTTTCAATTCCATATTGCGGAGTCATCCAATCTCTTTTTTCCTAAGATCGAACCTTCTGTTAATTAATTGAAAAGTAATTTAAAAAAAAAAATAAAGGGAGTAAATTTGTGATCAAGGTTTCTTTTGTTGATATAACAAAATTGGTGCTTTTTATCTCCGCCGATGCGATTGCTAAGCCTTTTGAATAATGGTATTGGTGTAAAGTTGTATACCATGTCACTGCTATTGGTTTCACAAAAGCTTCCAAACTCATTATCTCTTTGCTTTTTTTTGGGTGGCTGGGTGCACTGAGAGTTATTGTATATGTGAAGCCATTTAAATTTTTTTTTTCGGGAATTTAGCATGGCAGAAGTAAGAGTTATGTAGCATGTATGAACTCTGAAATATTTGGTTCTTTTCTTCTTTTACTGCTTAGGGCATACCTTTTAAATTTGCAAAGAAAAAGAAAGGTATGTTAGTGGGATTTGTCACATTTGAAGATCAAGAACAGTTGAAAAGCTCAACAAAGGTAATTATGACACAGTTGCCCATTATTTCATTCACGTGCGATGGAATTAGTGATTAATTAAACTACTATTGTAATAGGAGTTGGAAGGCAAATTAATTGGCAACAAAAGGTTAAAGGTTGCAGATGTCATTCCTCGATCTTTTGAAAAGAAAAGTAACTCAAATGTCACTCTTTGCCCAGAATCTGCACAAAATTCAGATGCTGCATTAACTACAGAGAATACTAGCAATTATGTTCCCTCAAATGGGAATGTGGATAGTGAGACAAATGGTGCTAATTCGGCAGTTGGTGATTCCATGCCGAAGACAAGAAGCCTCCGTGATGTAGTGACTCCTCTTGCTCATATGGCCTACGCTGATCAGTTAGAGCACAAAAAAGGCTCTCTCACACAGATTCTCAAAAGACTTGTTAGTTATAGTTGTTTTCTAATTCTGCCTTTTGTAGTAGTCATTTTTTTGGTTTATACCTACTTATTCTATGTCTTACTTTTTGTAAAGAGTGATGTTTCAGTAAATTAAACTATAAAGCATTTTGTTGCAGACTAGAAATGCCCGTAAAGCTTGTCCAATTGGCGTTTCTCTTCCTGAGTGGATTCTCAAATCTAGGGACATAGGTAGTGTATATATCTTAAAAAGTTTTAACCAAATCGCCAGGAACAATTGTATAGTTTTGTTATTTAAGATTGGAAGAAGGGTTTATTTTGAATTTTTCTAATATGGTGGTCTTTTTCTTCATAGTTTAGCACACCACCCATATTCTCTCTGTAATTTTATTCTACTTTTAACATATGATAACTTTAATGTCTCATTTGATTGCCCTTTGCCCTTTTACCCCAAAACTTCTACAGGTGGTCTTCCTTGCAAACTAGAAGGTATTATTGGATCACCAATGGTAAATGGATATCGCAACAAGTGTGAATTTTCAGTTGGATATTCTCTAGAAGGAAAAATAACCGTAGGGTTCATGCTTGGAAACTACAGGTAAACTACATTCACTCTATTTATAAAGTGCCTGGCATGTAAATTGCTTACTAAAGTATTGTGGCAGGGAGGGTGTAACAGCAGTTGAGGAAGCTGTGGACTGTCCAAATGTTTCTACAATTGCTCTCCAATATGCTTCTATCTTTCAGGAATTTCTGCAGCATTCACAGTTACCAGTTTGGAACAGATTTAAGAACTGTGGGTTTTGGCGTCAATTGACAGTATGATTTTGCTGGTTTTTGAATTGAATGTTGCTAAAAGTTTGTGATGATCATCTTGCTTGTTATGTGGAATTTTGCCAATATAGTGCTGGTGTAAGAGAACTATTCAGCCATTTCTTGATGCTAATTGGTTGTTGTATTTTTCTTGCAAGGTTCGAGAAGGGAGGACAAATGGGAAGGTTGCTGATGCTGAAAATTTTGGTGGTATTGCAGAGGTCATGCTTATTGTGCAGGTTAATTTCTAACATTAATCATATTATGAACTACCTTATATAGATTGAAAAGCCTAGTTCATGTTGGCATTACTATAGAGGTAGAACATGGTTTATAAAGGGAGACAAGACCTGATTATTTAAAGCTTATGGATTATGTGTCATGTTTATATGTCATCCTTTTCTTAAAATTTATAGATCTTTGTCACATTGTTGATTATGTAGGTTTCTACAGTGGGCTTTGATAATGAGCTAGTAACTGGTGAATTTGAGAAACTCGCTCTGGCATTTGTTGCAGGAGCTACTGCGTGTTCTCCATCGTTGCCTCTCACAGCTCTGGTTGTACAGGTAGTATCCCTTTTAGTCTACAGTCTATGTTTACTGTCAGATTGATATGTTAAACTCTTAAGTGCCTTATATGTGCATTCCCATGTAAAGCTTCTTGGAACTTGGAAGGTTATAATATTGTTTTCAATGTTTAATGCAAGTTAATCTGACCTTTATTTTTCTAAATGATGACTGAAGTGGTAATGGGTTTTGCATGTAGGATCACCAAGGAATATCCAATGTTGCACCGGCTGATGCTCCTTTGCACTCACTTCTCACTCCTAAAGCTGTTGGTGATCAAATAAATGAAAAAAACGGTACATTGGATGTGAGAATCCATGATTATATCAGCAATCTCCAGTTTTCTATATCTCCAACAGCATTTTTTCAGGTGGGGATGGGCCTTGATGTTCTTCTTTGAGCAGCTCAAAAAAAAAAATTTTTTTGGTAGATAAAACAGAGTCTGTTCTACTGCAGGTCAACACTCTAGCGGCTGAGAAGTTGTACTCATTTGCTGGAGATTGGGCATGCCTAGGTCCTGATACGTTGCTATTTGATATTTGCTGTGGGACAGGAACAATTGGCCTGACCTTGGCACATCGTGTCGGTATGGTAATAATCATCTTTTAATATGCTATGGATTCGATTACTTGAGATCACAGCTTTTTGGAAGTGATTATATATGTGTTAAGGTTACTTTCAGAAAGGCTAAATGAAATTTGCATATAACATAATTCCCAAATATTATATGAGAATTGACTGTTCAATTTGCATATGATGCATGGCTTTAGCTTATTTTTCAAAAATTTCGTCATTTGAAATGATTAGCCTGATTTGGTTGTGGATTTTGTCAGGTGATTGGCATTGAAATGAATGCTTCTGCAGTATCTGATGCTCATAGGAATGCTGAGATTAATGGTGTAAAGAATTGTAGATTTATATGTGCAAAGGTGGGATCAACTTTTTAATTTTTATTCCTAGTTGAATTATGCTATGGCCTAGGGCTGGAAATTATGTGAGAAATTTATAGATATTAATATTATCACAAATTATGGCACTAAGAAAACTTATCTCTGATGGAAATATTTTTAATTTGATTTAGTTAGTTTATTAGTTAACTAGTAAATGAAAATCAAACTTTTGCATGCAGGCAGAGGATGTGATGGGATCTCTGTTAAAGGAGTACTTAAGTAAGCCTAAGGAACAAGTTAATGTTCCTAGTATCTCTGCAACTGGCACTGAAAAAATTTCTGAGGGGAGTACATACCATGAAACTGAAGATGGTGAACAAGAATCTCACTGTTCAGAGAATGGCAAGCAAGAAGATGAAAGTGAGGTTCAGAAAGGTAGCGATCCTGCAAATGGGAATACTTTGGTGGAACAATTTAAAAATGTTCTCGCTATTGTTGACCCTCCACGTGCCGGGCTCCACCCAACTGTAAGAATCATTTTCTCATTACATTTAAAAAGATAATATGATGACCGATGCAGTGAGTAAGAATGCATTAGTGTATATTATTTATTTATTTATTTTTCTTGTCAATCCCAAATCGGATATTCATTAAATTTTCACTTTGAAAGACTACTGAGACTGATGCTTGACATCTGTAATAGACTAATAATTAGGTTTTGGAATAAAACGAGGCTGCAAAACATTTTTCCCATAAAATTCAACTATATAAATTTGACCCCTTGTTATCTTTTCTTGTATATACAGTTTTTCCTTATAATGATGAAATTATGTGTCCCATATTGATATGTCAATAACTAGTTTGATGATGTATAATACAGTTTCCTATGCTCATACTTCCCTTTCGTAAAAATATTTATTCTGGTTCTCAAGTCAACTGCAGACATTTTAGTTACGGTTTAAAATTGATTTGGTTTGTTATGATTCTATCATACGCAAACTCAAGTTTAATTGCTATGTGGCATATGATTTGGAATCTCATGTTCACTGATCCACATGTCGGATCATTTTTTTTTAGGTGGATACTGTATACCCACTTTTGCTTTTAATTTCCAGCATAAAAGTGAGCATTTTACTGCTGAGGAGATTCTTTTTAAATGTTTCTTAGCCTTTGTTCTCTTCGTTTTTCTTCCCCACCTTCTATACCATTGGCAGTCATTTCATATGTTGGTGGACAAGTTTTTTTCCCCGATTCCCTCAAATCTATAAATTTTACATTTTGCCTGAAAATTGATTGCAGGTGATCAAAGCTCTGAGGACTCATCCACGTCTACGGAGGCTTGTGTTAGTCTTTGCTCTGAATTATACTGCACTCTTTAAAGTAATTTCCGTTCTTTGCAATCTAATGATGGACTTTTATATGCAGCTACATATCCTGCAATCCTGAGAGTTTGGTGGCAAATGCCATTGAGCTTTGCACACCTTCTCCTGTGAAAATTGAAAAAGGAAATAAAGACAACAGAGGATGGAGAAACATGAGCAGTACTGGTCTTGCAAGACATAGGGCCAAGTCTATGCCTATCTCGGAGGCCTTTCAACCCATAAAAGCTATGGCTGTTGATCTATTCCCACATACTGAACACTGTGAACTGGTGATGCTCCTCGAGAGGTAGGAAGTAGGTGTTGGTAGGTGATAGGTCGGTAGTCCAGATTGAGATTTATGGCTTCTTATCTATTAGGATCTCTTAACTTTTGTGGCGGACCCCCTTTTCTTTTTTGTTGCTTTCTGCTCACTGATGGATGTTGCTGCTAATTACATCTTTTGACAATGTGCATTGAATTATTTACTAGCATAACCTTAAAGATTCGGCTACCATTTTTTAATATTTGCAGCACACATCATCAAGTATTACTGGTATTATTTATCTTGTCATCTTTGTGGGGATATTATGTAGCTTGATAACTACATGGAAGTTATTAAGGGTTATATTGTAGACTAACGTCAATTTTTTAATTTTACTGATGAGATGCGGTGGCTGCTGTATGGTATATATCTAGTTTGCTTGATGATGCTATCTTCGTCAGCGTTCTAGCACAATGAACAACAATGGTCAAACATGGATGTTGCGTCAAACTATAATGCCTCATCAAGTCCTTGTTGGAGATCGAGTCATACGACGCACTCCGCGTAACTGCAGTTAGTGGACCTCTATTCTATTCTATTTAGATTGTAGAAAAAGACCCTCTGCTGCTCGCACCTTGTTTTTGCAAAATTTTATTTACGTAGGGAGATTTTGAGAAAATTTAAGCATCCCCTTAAAAATAATATGTATATAACTCCATGTTAAAATATATGGTCCTTTAGTATTTTTTTTAATTTTTTCTCTTGATAAATACTCCCCCTGTTTTCGAATATGAAAAAAAAAGAGGGAGGATTGTGTTGCTCTAAAATAAAAAAAAAATTTAGATATTTAGTGTAATAAATGAGATATTCCAATAATACTTTTCATAAATTTGTGGAAAGTTGTTTTTTCCTATGATCATTAATTGATTTAATGAAAAAATGCGTTTTATTATAAATTAAATAAAATAAATTAATTTCAGCTAACAATATTCGTATGTGTGAAATATAGTTTTTTTTAGTCTTATAGTATTTAAAAGTAGAGGAAGTAGTTTTGTTATATTTCCCTTATCCCCTTTTTGTAAGATTTTTCAAAAAATTTTCTTATCCTTTAATATAAGACACTTTTTTATAATGAGGTGTTTATGAATTTTTTTGTAAAAAAATACTCCTCATAAATTCACTTTACAACTTACCTCTATCTTTTTTCAAAAAAAAGTTAATGAAATGATTGAGGGGTATGTTTGGAATAATTTTTTTTAGGGACAAAATTAAGATTTTTAAGTAATTTTAACTATTTTCTTTAATTTGTGTGACTTTTTTGAATGTGTGTTATAAATGGGGATGGAGGGAGTAATCACTAATTACTACTACTACTACACAGTGAGGCCTATGTTGGGGAGTTGATTGGGATGTTTGTTTCCGTGTTGTGTTCCACGAATTTATGTACTCTAATATAATGGCTACTGCCACATCGAACAACATCGGTGGTGCTGTCCTCATCATACAAATATTACTATCAATATTATCTTACTCCTACTACTACTACTGCCTTCTAAAGGCCGTCACTTTCTTCCTGCTTCTAGCCAAGGAGTTTCCATGCTCTATCCTCAGTGGCCGGGTCAGGTTTTATTTATTTATTTATTCGGGTCCTTTCAAAAGATGATGCCCCCACAATAATCCTTGGACTAAGGAAACGTTAGGCATCATGCCAAATATCAAATCCATTCAGTGTTTTTTGAATGAATGGAAAAAAGTTTAAAACTAGGACGCTAGCTTTTCTTTTCAGTTGGAGGTGGATGTATTTAATCTAGTCCATCAGGATGTCCTTTTGACTGGTCTGCTCTGGCTTAATGGGAGCCATGCGATGCTCATGCTAGACCATAAAGGTCATTCCAATTTTGGTGGCGTTTATAAGTAGTATATAGTAGCAAAGCAACGATATATATGCATTTTGTCGTGCTGCTTCAACTTTCTGACTTTTCTTTAGCGTTGATAATTTACTAGCCAGTGAACTTTACTACATATACCAACCGCAACCAACCATCCGTCCACTTCTCCACCACCTTGGGAGTGTAAAAGGCTATTCCTTCTTTAATTTTTCGATCTTCGTTCTCATAATTTTGCTTCCATCTCCATTCCCTACCACCTCTCTTCCTCTTTCTCTCTCTTGCAGTGCATGTAGTGTGTCACATTAATATCAAAGGTGCTTCCTTTTATTTTAATACCACCCAACGGAGAAACTTATCTCCTTGGGAATTTTAATACTCCTATATATATATAGTGGCATTAATAGTGACACGCCATGAAATCTCAACTACATGGCATCTAGATGTACTCCCTCCGGTCCATATTATAAGGCATATTATATGATAAATTTTTGATCCAAAATATAGGGTATTAGATATTATTTTCCTATTTTATCCATGTATTTAATGTTTTTTTTTTTCATTTATAACTTTTAAGTGATAATAGAATGTGATATTTAATAAGGATAAAATAAGAAATACATGTAGTTTTTATATTGAAGTTTTTATATTAATTTAAATTAAAAAAATAATTTTTTTAATATATGTATAATTAATATATAATGTCTTATAATGTGGGTAAGAGGGAGTATATATCTATCACCTTATCATCTGCTTTCGCGTAATTGTATAGGTGGCGCTACTTACTTCATCGAGTGGCCCACAATTCATGAATGACCGACATGTCAAAATGGGGAAAGCCATAGCTTACCTATTAGGATACCACTAAAAAGAAGCTTGTTTGGGTCAACTTTCTACATGATCATGTGCCTATCTACTCGCAACACTTACTCCTGCACAGCCTGCTATTTCCTACTTTAATTCAAAACTACAAGGACAAGACAAAAAAGGATACAACTTTTCTCACCCTCCTCGACCATCTCTCATCATGATGAATAATAATCCAAAAAAAAAAATCTCCTCTCGATTCCTGTTGAAAATGACTCCGTGTCACCTGTAGAATATTTATGCATATGTGTCCAACCAAAAAAAAAAAAATCATTCATATATTTACACCATGCAGATTTAAATCTTCTCAACCTAGCTAGCGTTTATGCCAAGGACAAACACCTTCAAAAGAAATTCTTTGATGTAGTTATTTTTCTCCCCAATGAGCCTAGCTCTAGTTAATTTTTTATGGATCATGTGATTTTTTCTGCCAAAATATCAAACATAAATATCATGAATTTCATGAATATAAATGTTGGGTTGAAAAGGATTTCCGTGTACATATCACGAACATACTAGAGTAATTAAAAAAAAAAAAGAAAAGATAAACGTACATGCTCAAACTTGAAATCTTTGTTTCAATATTTTCTTTTTCAAAGTTGTTGGTTATTCTATTCTTTTCGATCGATCAATTTGCCTCATATCAATTTTTAATCTCACGTAAAGAAAGTCAGTTCTTAATCTATCAGTAATACATTTGTATATTTGATTAAATTAGTGTTAAATAAGGTAAGCCCCTCACCACCCAAAGAAGAAATGACACGGGAAATGTCCACGAGAACAATCAAGTCAAAGTTGATACGGGTAAACATGCATATAATAAAAAGAAAGAAAAGGCGAGTGGGTATCGCAAAGTACAGCCCTTTTTTTGATTCTTAGTGGAGTGGTGAAGTTAAATCACGCTTGCTTATCCTAATTCAGACTAGTAAATAGTAGTTTTATGTACTATCTGTTGTGTCAAAAAATTCATATATGCAATTCTAAGCACAGTGTGGGTAGCGCGGGTTCGACACAATTTGCTTTTCCTTTACTTTTTCTGAAAGATCTGAAGTTGATTTTCTTTTCTTTTTCTGTGTTTCCTCCTGCTGGCACTTGACACTTGCTCCTCCTTTTGATAATGCAAAATACAAACTCAAATCAAAGAAGCGGGGTCATCAAGTTGATAATGATATGTCCTTCCTAGTGTGTTGTCTATCTCTTTTTGTTTTTTGGGGCCATCATCTACACCTAGTGTTGTTTATCTCTAATGCCCACGTTAATCGCAATTATCAATGCACGCATCGTGACAGTGCGATGCACAAAAGCTTCGTCAAACCCCTTCTATCCTGTTCCTTTGACTTTCTCGTGAGAAGAGTAAATTCAATACGTCAAAGTACCAAGTGATGTGAAAATTAGTTATATTTGAATTAACCCCGCGAGTCCAAATCCAAAGTAACCTTTGTCCTCACTTCGGAAAGTTTGTTAAAATCATCTCCAAAATATGTTTCTTAAAATCTTACGTAAACAAAAATCTCTCAATCAGATTTTTTTTTTCATGTTTGCTTACACACACACACACATCAGAATAATAATCATAAATATTCTCCATGTTATCAGAATTCACCAAATAAGATTATAAGATAAATTTATTCTATTCGGATGCGTAATGAAGTGTTTAGATTCTTGAGGATTGAATATAATGAAAAGTATTCCTTATTCGTTTTCTTCCCTTCCCTATGGGGTTGGGAACAAACAATCACTTAATTGCGTGAATCAAAAGAGATTTTTAAAGCAAGTAAATCCCAAAAAAAGGCAGAAAATAGGGGAGGGTGTGCTACGTGAGTTTTCTTTAACACCAGATTGAATCACCCTTTTTTCCCTTTCTGACCTTGTACAGAGCTTGGTCTCTTTACTCAAATGCTTCTCAAAATCTATATTATTTACAAATAGTAATAGTAAATAAATAAATTCTATTAGACTACTAGTAGTTACCAAGAGTTTCAAAACAATCAAACTCAAATTCTCTGCAAGTAAGTAACGCCTTCTGTTTTTTATTGCTCATTAATTTCTCTTTATCTTTGCCTACCTTGTATTCTTGGTATGAGAAATTGAGACGGGTAAGAAACTTCCAGAACAAGATCCATAGTCGAGATTTGAAAAGGGGAGTATTTTTAGCAAAACCCAGATTAGTGTAAAGAGTACGTGCGCACTGGTGGAGATTGAGGTTTTGTGTTTGTGGGAGTAGGCCAGGCCTTCCACCATCCTCTGTCAAAAATGCCAAGTTTCGTCTTCTTCATCATATTCACTCCCTCACGTCCCGAGATCCCTTTTTTGGCCCTTTTCCTCTGTCTCTCTCTATCTCTCTGTATTTTGGGGGCAAAACCAATGCACTGAGCAAGAAGCAAGTAATATATGGTTAAGCTTCGTGATTGCAAGGACTGAACTTTCTTTATTTGTTATTCGTGTTTTGGTTGGTCTGGGAATTCCAAGTTGTGCTTGTGTTCTGTGACGACAATATGAGTTCAGAGGAAAAGCCCATGAGCGAAGGACATGATGCGGTTTCGTGTCAAAGAAAAGATTCTCTTCCAGTTCACAAGGTACTTTATGCTTTTTCAGCTGCTTCCTCTTCTTCTGCTTAATTTCCAGCCTTTGATGTCAGGGCATGAAGCCAGAACAGTACTCCATGTTCCCTCTCTGATTCTCTGGAGATTTTTTTTTTTAAATCTTCTCTTCTTTTATCTTTATGTATTTTACGTTCTTCTTTGTATTTTAGTTGTTCTTTCAAACGAAAAAATTTCAAAATTTGTCTCGTAGTTTAATTGCCATAGTTGATGTATTTGAGCGAATTCTAATATGGGTGCTCGTCTGAAGTCTGAACACTCGAACTAATACTCATGATTGTACAGTTTTCCTTTTTCACATTGTTTATTGATACTACAGTGCTTTTATGCCAAAGGATTTTGCTCCTTTTTTTACTTGGTCATAAGCGTGGCTATGTAAATTTGAATTTCGTCAACTGAGTATGCCGGATATGCTACTACAAAATATAATATCTTTCGTTTTGTGAATCTTCCTATTCTTTAAACTGCTAGCAGGCAAGGTTGCCCCACTTTCTAATGCTTGTGGATCAAAATGAGTGCAGGTAGATCGCGCTGTCTTTTGTCCTTCCATTTAGTTTGAATTAGGTAGTTTTGAAACACTTTTATTGAACAATATGGTGGTGTCAATTGATAAAAACCAAAGTTACTCCTACCTCACTAATTAAATTGCTTCAATTTCTTCTGTACTTTGATTTCAATATGGTCTCTTTTCATCTTCAGTTGTGTTGATTTTCATCCTGATGGATTTTCTCAGGTTGAGGTCATAGTTGAATTTCACTGTAGTAAGTAGTTTCATGTCTGTGTTTATGTTTCTCTTCCCAGAAACGAACAAGATTCACAGCGTCATACCATATTTATATAATCTCTAACTGCCATGATATGCGCAGCACTCTAGATTGCTAATAATCTGATGTATTGATGGTCCAGTCATTTGGCATTATGCATGATTCTTTACATGTTGTAATTCATTTAGTATTATGAGTCATGCATATCTTGAATCCATTTCATAATTTTTGCATTACTTGTCCGTATTATTACGGGTTTCATGGTTAAAATCTTAGTACGTAAGACCTGCATTGCTTATAATATATCAATTTAATATTTTACGGATAGGTTGATGATAATACAATGGGGATAACTGAAGAATCCACCCATACTCGACGCTGGAAGCGCGAGGATCTTGTTCTACAAATACCCTCAAGAACATCGGAAGAGTCTTCTCAGGATTTCGTGACAGTCAAGATGCCTCAGACTCCAAGTCCATCTCCAACTCCAAAAAGAGTGAATTTTCTGGTGACTTCACTTTCTGTTGATACCTCCATTAATAAGTCTCCTGGACCTTCAGCATCAAGAGGAATATCGTCCATAAGAAGTCTCTTACCAAAGTTGAGCTTCATTTATCGGACATCATCATCAGATATTGAAAAGGCTTCTACTGCAGCTTCAGAAGTTTCCTCTTCAGGCACTCGAGAAAAGCCTTCAATCCCAAGAACATTGTCCCTTACTAAGATATTTACTCCCAGGATTAAAAGGACCTCATCATTGCCAGTGGATGAATTTGCACATTCAAATTCAGAATCTGTTCATGCTGCAACTGTTGGCTCTTCTCTGCAGGTAAGATTTCAGCCAGAATAGTCCTAAATTCATAATTGCTTATTTCAGTGTACAATGAATTGAATTCTTGGCTTTTCATCACTATGATTAATTAGGGAAAAAAGTTTCTTTTTGTCCATATAAAAAATGATTAGAACATAAAGAATTATATATTTTATGGGCATCTTCCACTATCTCACGAGGTCTTGAATATGCAAATAGGTTGAAGAATGAAGGAACCTCAAGTTTTAGAAAATTCAGTGTGTGTTACTTTACTTTGAACCTAATTCATCATGAACCATCTTTTCTAGTGTACCCTTTTTATATTCAGAAATGGTTGCTGAGCCTTGCGTCATGAAACTAGATCACCCTTTGCTATAAAGTTGTTAGTGTCTTTTGCAGAGAAGCTCTGCTCAGAGGCAGATAGCTCGCTCTCTTTCAGTGCCGGTCAACAATAAAGAAAAAAGCTTAAGGAGAATGGATTCTTTTTTCCGTGTTATTCCTTCCACACCACGAGTGAAGGACGGAATTGAATTGTCAACAGCATCCCCTACAAAGGATTCTGGTATATTTTCATAATGAGCGCTCTCATGTCACTTTCGAAAGTTGGTAGAAGTTGGTGTATCATAGACATATAACGCGATTCTCTGGATTGACATTTATGACATGCTAAGCATTAATAATATGAACAGTAAGGTAGAATGTCTGTCACATCTACATGCAGTTAGTAACTTCTTCAAATATTTTCTTTGTTCAGAAAATGATACTGCTGATGGTGAAGATATAGCTGAAGAAGAGGCTGTATGCAGAATTTGTCTAGTTGATCTATGCGAAGGGGGTGAAACTTTCAAGCTGGAATGCAGCTGCAAAGGTGAACTTGCTCTGGCACACCAAGAATGTGCTATTAAGTGGTTTAGCATGAAAGGAAACAAGACGTGTGATGTGTGCAAGGAGGAGGTAAGGAACCTACCTGTCACTCTCTTGCGGATCCAAAGTGTACGGGCTCGACATACTGGAGCAAGCAGGTCTCAACTGGAAAATGTGAATGAATACAGGTATGCAAACGACAAGTTTCAATTTTGGAATTTATGGATACAATAATCCCTGACCATTTATCATAAGATTTTGGATTTCCAGTTATAAGTTTGCAACATCAACAAACTATACCACACCACTACATTAACCATCTTGTCTATGAGCTGCTAGTGATGAAAGTCCATTCCTTGAAATCCTTATGTGAAGACTCCATTCTCATGGCTTACACACTTAAAATGATCTAGAACGTAATGAAGTCGATGGTTTCCCTTGAGTGCTGCATCTAATACTAGAGTCCTGTCTTAGATTTGAAACTGAATGTTCTAGTGATACCTTCGGTGATATTTTTGTTTTCTTTGCTTGGTTTTGGTAGGGTTTGGCAGGAAGTGCCTGTTCTAGTCATTGTCAGCATGCTTGCGTATTTCTGTTTTCTTGAGCAGCTATTGGTAAGAATAACCGTCCACTCAGATCTGTCAAAGTTATTTACATTTTTTGTGTTCTGAGTTATTTAACTCTGCGCAGGTTGGGAAAATGGGTACTGGTGCAATTGCCATATCTCTTCCATTTTCATGTGTATTGGGTCTCCTCTCTTCCATGACATCATCCACAATGGGTAGGTTTGCAAAGATTCCGGAGAAATTTTATCAGGATACTTTTTGGAGAGCTTTTAGGTTCATAAGCTAGTCATTTAATCAGGCTGCGCCAGACTGACATCCGGTTATGATCTGAAATTATGTGGCTGTTGCTAGTAATATTAAAAATTGTTCTTATTAATGTATACTGCTTTATTTGCTTGGTTCATGATTGTTAGTTGGGCTATAAATTGTTTAATAAACTCTAATATTGTAATCTTCTTGTTCAGTGAAGAGCAGGTTCATCTGGATTTACGCATCCGTACAGTTTGCTCTGGTGGTCCTCTTTGCTCATATATTTTACTCCTTGGTAATTGCAAATGATGTACGCTTCAGCCGTCATGTTAAGTTCTTCCGTCATGTTAAGTTCTTCTGGTCTTTATATTTTTTTCCAATTGACCCAAATGACTCTAGTTTCGGTCCTCAACATTTTAGTGGCAAGATCCATATGTTAAAACAATATGCAATGTGTTTGAAACTGAAACTCCTACTACTTGAAGAATGACTTTGATGTGTGTGAGGTGCAGGCGAGTGTGCAGGCAGTTCTGTCAATACTTCTGGCAACCTTCGCTGGGTTTGGTGTGGTGATGAGTGGGAGTTCTATTCTTGTGGAGTTCTCCAGATACGGAAGAAGATGGCAGGCTTTATCGGAGCAGAATCAGGGTCCTCAAGTGATGGCACCACATGCCAGCTCTTCCTCACAGAATCAAACCAGGGTGCAAAGTCAACAAAACTCAAGTCAATCTAATTAAATTATGGAAGTGCTAATCTGGGTATTTGGTATCTACTACACAACACTTGCTTTGTCGTGTACAGCTGATACATAATGTAGTGGTAGAAAGAAGAATGGCTGAAATTGGTGTTTATTGCTGGTAAGCATTTATTTTCGGCTTTGTTAAAGCCTTCTTGTTTTTAGGTGAGCGACTTCTGAATAGCATGCTGATGGCCTATTGCCAAGCAAAAATTTTCAGTGAAGAGTCTGTATGAGTTGACCTGATTTTTACAAGTCGGAGATGAAAGAGGATCAATTGCAATCAAATGTACAAATAAATTATAACCACACCTCCAACATTCTAACCACTCAGTTCCTCTTTAACAGCTCGGATGAGCAAGGGTATGGACTAGACGTAAATTGCCCAAAACCAAAAATTGTCCGTCACAAACAATTAAACAATTAAAGAAAATCAATAATTTATAATCCTAATGATACAAAACCAGACCATAAACAACAAGGCTCATTATCATCAACTTTTTACACTCCCCCATAAGTTAGGACCTAACAAGTTATAGGTCCCTAACTTGCACAAATTTCTTTCATGATCTTTTCTTTCAAGTGGTTTTGTCAAAATATTTGCTTGCTGATCATTTGTCTTCACATGCATCAACTTAATTAGATTCATCTATAGAAAGTGACAGTCTATTTTTATGTGTTTCGTTCTTTCATGAAACACATGATTATTGGCTATATGAATTGCTACCTTACTGTCACAATGTATTAAGGCAGGCTCTTGTACTTCAATACACAAATCTTTTAACAGTTCTCTTAGCCAAATTATCTCAGCTACAGCTTCCCCCAAAGCTCTATACTATGCTTCAGCTGAGAACCTCGAGATGGTACTTTGCTTCTTTAATCTCCATGCCAGTAATGAATTGCCCAATTTGACCAAATATCTTGTGACAGACCTCCTTGTTGTGGGGCATGCTGCCTAATCAGAATCACAATAATAACACACCTTTAAATTATTTGAACTTGATCACAAAATTCCATGTCCTAGAGATCGTTTTAAATATCTCACAATTCTTATAGCTGCATTCATTTGTGACTCCCTTGGTTCACTCATAAATTGACTAAGTACCTGCATAGAAAAGGCAATATCAATTCTAGTCATGGCTAAATACAACAATCTACCTATGAGTCTTTTGTACACTCCTGGGTTGTCCATCAACTTATCTTCTTCTTTGCTGTCTATACCATCAAGTTGGAACTTAATGTTTTGTTCCATAGGTGTACTTATTGGTTTACCACCATTAAACCCATATCATTAATTAAATCCAATGCATACTTTCTTTGATTTAAAGCAATCCCTTCTTTCGATCTAATCACCTCTAGACCAAGGAAATATTTTAATTCTCCCAAATCTTGCATTTTAAACTTGCTATGTAAATAACTCTCTACATCATTAATTACTTTCAGAGAATTTCCTGTCACTATCAAATCATCAACATAGGCAACTATAATAATTAATTCTATTTCTTGTTTTCTTATAAACAAAGAATAATCACACTTACTTTGCTGAAAACCTCCTTACAACAAAGCTTGTGTTAGTTTGACATTCCATTGCCTAGAGGCTTGTTTCAAACCATACAAGGATTTAACTAATCTACGAACTTTATTTTCTCTAGTTTTAACAACACCCTGAGGTATAGTCATATATGCTTCCTCATTTAAATCTCCTTGGAGAAAAGCATTATAAACATCCATTTGAAACAATTGCCAATCAAATTTCACTGCTAAAGACAAAACCAACCTGACAGTTACCATTTTTACAACAAGAGAAAAAGTATCATAATAATCTATGCCCTCTCTTTGATTATATCTTTTTGCCACCAATCTAACTTTATATCTTCCTATACTTCGATCTGCCCTATATTTAATTCTAAGCACCCATTTACTACCTACGGGTCTCTTATTAGCAGGCAAATCAACTATTTCCAAAGTACCATTGTTTTCTAAAGCATCTAGTTCTTCCTTCATAGCCTTAACCCACCTATAATCACTAGCAGCCTCTTCAAATGTAACAAGTTTAGTATTAGCATCAAGACTCAAAATAAAATCTTTATAGAAGATGAAATATCATTATACTACATATAATTTCTCATAGGATATTCAACCAAGCCATAATTTTCACATTTAGATGGTAATATCATATTGCAATCACAATCTTGCAACCATGCTGGAGGACGCTTGCTTCTTTTTGGTCATATAGACCTTGATTCTTCGACTCTTGGTAGCTCCCCCTTACTTTCAAACTCCTTATCAACATTCTGGGTATCAAGGTTAGCTCCTGAACCTGTACCATGACTTACAACAGAAGGCAGAATATCATGATCATACAAGAAGGGATCATTTGACAAATTATTCTCTCCCCCTTGATCCTCACTTATCGCATCCTTAAATGGGAACTTGTTTTCCATGAATCTAACATGCCTACTAACAATTATGAACTTTGTTCTTATGTTATAAAGCAAATATCCTTTTTGTGTTGTTGGGTAGCCCATGAAAACACAGGGATCAGATCTGAATTCAAACTTATCAACATTATGTAAGTTGGTAGCAAAAGCAAGACAACCAAAGACTTTTAAATGTCTAATTTCAGGCACTTTATTATAGATTAACATATATAGTGTCTTATAACCAAGAACTTTAGATGGGGTTCTATTAATCAAATATGATGCAGGCTTTACACTCTTACCACAAAATTTTAATGGCATCCCAGATTGAAAAATTAGACTTCTTGCAACTTGTAATTAATGTCTATATTTTCTTTCAACCACCCCATTCTGTTGGGGTGTTTAGGGACAAGAAGTCTCATGAATTACACCTTTTTCACTTACGAAATTCCTTACTTCTGTATTAATAAATTCAGTTCCATTATTCCTTCTTACTCTTTTTATATTAGCAGAAAATTGATTAATAACTTAAGCAAAGAATGACTTAATGAAGTTCACAGTTTCAACTTATTAATCATCAGGAAAATCCAAACACCTCTAGAAAAAGCATCAACAATTTTTGAGAAATATCTTTAACCTTGATGTGTGGGCTTCCTAAAGACCCCACACATCCATATGAAGCAATTCAAAACAACATTCAGTCTTATTATTACTAGAGGTAAATGGTAACAAAGTCTACTTGGATTTCATACAAGTCTCACATTCCTTATCTTCAACATTTGTTACACTCTTCAAGTGCCTAAGAATATTTGAAGGAGTATGTCCTAATCTAAGATGCCAAAGCAAACATTCCTAATTACTAAGACTATTAATCTGAACAGATAGGATTTTATCCAAACAATCTTCTTGAAGGCCATAATCAATGCTACCAATCCCTCTGATCTTCCCAATCGACAAACCTTGCAAGGTAACAAAACCAAGGAAGAAGGATATAACATAGTTCCTTTCTTGACCTAATCTACATATAGACACAAGATTAAAACATATTTCTGGTGCATATACAACATTCTCAAGCAGAATATCCCTAAGAATAGTAACACTCCCTATGTGTGTCACTCCTACTCTATCTCCATTTGGTATTCTAACCGTTCTAGGAGGGCCTATATAAATTCTATATCAATCTAAATATCTTAGACTACAAACTATGTGATTAGTTGCCCCTGAATCTAGGATCCAGCTAGTTTTATGCATTTTAATAGAGATAGAGTTAGTTAAACCTGAAGAAGTGGTTGTCATTGCAATAGCCATTTCATCTGCCTCACTCTTCAGAATCTCAAGAATATTCTTGTACTGCTCCTGTGTGAAGGTTGGTGGAACAACAATTGTTCGTTCAACTACTGGAGACTGTGACCTATTACTCGTGTCACCTACTACTTGGTTTGCCTGGACATCTTGTCCTCTCCTTCCTCTACCTCCCCTTGTTCTAGATGGAAAACCAACAATCCGGTAACAATTTTCTCTTCTATGACCCTTCTTCTTCCAATTTGAACATTCTTCGAGTGATGCATCACATCCTTTTCCTTTTAGTGCCTTTCTTGAAGATCTTGCTGCCAAAGCATTATTCTCAAGTGATGAACTAAAGGAAAGGGAGTTAATTTACCTTTGGAGCTAATCTTGAACAATCATAGAATACGCCTCATTGGCTATAGGAAGTAGCTTCATAAGCAAAATTTGACTGTGAGCTTGATGGTAGGTTTCATTCAGACCCATCAAGAATTGGAAAAGCTTTTGCTGCTGTATCTTTCCAAATTCTTAAGCCGTATGACACTGACAAGATGGGATTGGCACAAGACAAGCAAATACCTCCCATAGTTCTTTGAGCTTTGCATAATAACTTCCTACTAATAAAGCCCCTTGAGTTACGGTATTGATAAAATGATGTAGAGAGAATATCTTTGTACCATCTATCCTGTCATAATGCTCTTTCATATCCATCCAGACGTGATGTGCACTACTTCAAAACGTGATGCTGTTTGCGGCTTCCCAATCAACGGAGTTTCTAAGCCACGGAAGGACAACTGCGTTACATCAATCCCATTACTCTCGGAGTTGTTCTTCTTGACCGTCTGTCATGAAAGTGCCTTCAACAATCCCTAGTTTATTCTTTGCCAATAACGCATTTTTCATTGATAAGCTCCAAATCGTGTAGTTCTCTGAGCCTTTCAGAATTTGTGCAACAATCGTGAGAGTCTGAGTATCCGATGGAAGCAAGTACAATGGGTGATTAAAATCTATCACCGTTGTTCGAGGTGCAACGGCGACAATGGTGGAATCAGTGGCGGACTTGTTGTACGTCATCTTCTCTGGTCCATAGTGACTATGATCTTCTCCCAGCCAAACGAGGGAAAGGAAGTAATCCCTTCCAATCCTCTCCGTTTGGTTCAATTACGTTCAATTACCGAGATCGAGGGGAGAGGGAAAGAAATTTAAAAGATTTTTAATAAAAGAGTCAATAAAAAAAATAAAAAAATTTTAATAAAATTTAATTTAATTTAAAAAAAATTAGAAAAAATTAAATACTATTACTCATTTCTCTTCAAGAAAATCTCAATTTAAAAAAGAAATAAAGGGTGGCCAAAGGATTGGGGGGATTTAATTCCCGAACCACACAAAAATCTTTTTCTCCTCCTTTAAAATTTTTTAAAAGCTTAAAAAATCCTAATACTCTCAAATCAAACACACCCTGTTTTCTCTATTTTCGGGTTGGTTTTTTTGGGCTGAATCTTGACCCGCTCTAATACCGTATTGGATCAGAGTTTTACTGAATAATACTCTTATTATGTTCTGAACAACATATACAAGGGGATGGACTAGACTTAAAATAGCCCAAAACCAAAACCTGACCATTACAAACAATTAAAGAAAATTAAGAAATAATAATCCTAATGATATAATACCCGGTCCAGAAACAATAAGGCCCATTATCATAAACTTTCTCCATCACCAGCCACCATTTCAACGCAAAAGTTTTCTTGTGATCCTGTTTTAGTACTGGTTTAACAATAAAAATAAAGATCTGAACCTTCCCAAATTATAAGTTATAAAGTTCTTCTTTATTAAAAGAAAGGAAGAAAGTTAAGTTATCAAGTTCTTTAAAATAAGAGTTGTATAGTGAAAAAAAGATAAATATATATCTTTTGAAATTAGAAGTTTGTAAAATACTTTGAAAGAGAAAGATATAAGAAAGGTAAGAAATAGACCAAATGTATGAATACTTTTAATTTTTTGGTCACTTCCTATTATTGTAAAAGCACTCTAATTTAAAAAAAAAATTCAAATTAAAAAAAAGTGATAAAAAATTTTCTACATATTTTCATTCATTGTATCTTTTATTTTTTCAGCTGAAAAACTTTTTTACTTCAAACAATTTGAAATTATTTTTTACCTTTCTTTTTTTAAAAAAATAATGTTTTCCTTTTTAATGATTTATATAAAAATTCAACATTTCAAATATAATAAAATAAAATTCAAAAAATTATTCCTACTATACTAACTTTACACTTACTAGAAATTTAGTAGTTTTTTTCCCAATTGATTTGAAGTAACTGTTCAATTTGTCAAGGGAAATCTTAAATTTACCTCTAGACATTTTTTTTTTACAAAAAAATTTTCACCCAACCTCCAACACTCTAGGAATCTTTCCTTCCATAATTTGCACCTAATGCGCACTTAAAATAGTATCGTGTTGGGTTGCATCCTTGATGGATAGAAGTTGAAAGCCCAAAAAGGGTCCAAGCCCAAATAAATAGAAATTATAGGGTTTGTTAATTATTTATTAATAATGAGAGGAAGGGAACGGTTAACATTAACCGTTCACACATACCGCACGGTTGAGGAAATGAAGTGATCGTGTGTGTGCGTATGTGAATGAGATGGAGCGTTATTTTCTGAATGATCATCTCTTCCTCTAAGCAACGCACTCGATCTTCTTGGAGAAGCTCTCTCTCTTCCCTGTGTGTGGATCACTCTCACTCCTTCCCCTCAATTCTTTCCTCTTAAGTGTATCTACGATGAACCAGTGAAGAAAGTCCGAGTGACTTTATTCAAATTGCTTGGCAAACGTTCATTTCATTCTCTTAGTGCAAGAATACATCTCGATCGATATGTATATCCTCCCTACCTTTTATTCTTACATTGGTATCAAAGAATGGTTTAGATTCTGAGCAAGCTTATATCCGCTGCATTTTTTTGGCAATTATAAATTGTTCCTCTGAGTTCCATTATCTGCATACGGTAAATTTTTATTATGAGTTTTTTCTTGTACATTTTTAGTATACTGTCTATACTCATAAAATATGCAAATAAGATTCGGTATAGAGGATCTCAAATTTTAAAAATATATACACAGTATAGTTTTTGGGTTCTGTAAAAGTATCCCTTCCTAGACAAAGAAATACACCATCATGTAGAGAATGAAGAGACGAAAAAAAGCTACTAAAATTGCGTCAAATGAACATTGGATTAGAGAAATAATGGCGAAAAACGTTTTGAATCCACGGGTAAAACTAAAAAAAATTGGGTTTATTCAAATTGCAATTTTTTGGACAAAAGGAGGCCACCATCATGTAGAGGATGACGAGACGAGAAAAACAACACTAAGATCCCTTCAAATGGACGCCGGACAAAGGAGAAAATGGTGAAAAATAGTGGCGAGTACGCGGGTCCGAACCGAGTCGAGTTGACCTGGCTGGAGGTCAAGGATGACCTCAACGACACGCCGTTTTGGCGAAATGCCAAAATGACATGTCATTGTGCATAATTTAAAAAAAAAATCAAAACAAACAAATGGGCTATAAATATAAAAAAAAATAAAATTAGGCCGCAGATGACCAGCCCAATGAAGGAAAAATAAAAAAAAAATTTGGCCAAGAACATTTGGCCCAAAACAAAAAAAAGGGAGATGGGATCGCTGACTGGCGCGTGGGGGCCCATCAGCACGTGATTTGGCCACGTGGAGCACACTGTTAGAATGTCGGTGACGCGTGGAAGATTCTAGGCCAGCGCGTGTGGCCGGATTCGACGTCTATGCTGGCGCGTAGGGTCCACGCACCGCCCTCGTGTGTGGGATTTGTGTTTCTCGGATTTTGTTTCTTTTTTTTTGTAATTTGAACCTTCTTGGGGCACGTGAGGGCACGTTCAGGGGTATTTTGGGACACGGTTTTTTTCTAAAAATTCATAAATTCGAGATCTTCAATTTGATATACTATTTACCTACTTTTAAGGTAATTTTGGATCTGTTTATAGCTATTTCAGTATATAATATTGTTTTTAATTTAAAAAAAATTCCAAAATTATTTTAATAATTCCTACTATTTTATTAAAGGTAAAAAAAATGAAGTAAGAGAATTCTGAAAGCATTGAAATAGTTGGATATGATTCTCCAAGTTATGAGTATTTGGAAGAACTCATTCCAGAGGGTAAACTTTTTAATGAAGATCTCGATGAGGAGTTTCTAGAAGAAGAAGAAAATCCTGAAGAATTTCAAGATGTGTATACAAATCCAAATGGGCCAAAAGAAGATGAAATTATTTTTGAAAAGACTAAAATTGAATATCAAGAAGTAGATCAATCCCTTACCCACTATATAGCTCAAGACATTGCAAATAGGGATGCAACAAAAATAAAACATTTAAAAGACTTATATCTGATTCTTGTGAAGTATTCACATTTTGTGATAAATATGGAAGATACTGAGTTCTTCGCGAATGTCATAATTAAGCTAAGAGAAAATCTAAATACACAAAATAAGAAATATTCAAATTACACCTGAGCCGATACGATTAATAGAGCCATGAAAATATCGAATCGCACTCTTAAGAGGAAAATTATTAATTTCTATTTTCCTGTTTAATTTATGTATGGATTTTTTTTTATTATTAATTTTTATATGATGACTATGTTCTTATATGAATTTAATATTGTTTAATATATATTTTATTTGAGTGGGAGCTCTCAAAATACAAGTTTTTCTTGAGTTAATTATTCAAGTACTTGTATTAAAATCTTAATAGATAATAATGATAACACTAGCATCCGTGTGATGGGAGATACACGTGTGGTCTCCTGATCATGGAACTAATGGAATTATTATTATTCTAATAAAAAATAATACAAGTATATGACATTATATATTGTATTGTGCTACATGTATACTTTATCAATATATTCTTTAGTTCAGCTCAATAATAGAAATCATTTATTTGGGATAGTCTAGTAACTGATTTGAGAATAGCGACCAAGAGTATAATTGTTGAGCTGAACAAGGAAGATAAACTAAATGGGGACAATTGGAACATCTAGCACCGAAAGGTTTCGTATATATTGGAAGAATAAGATGCTGTAGAACAATGACTATAGTCATGGCACAACCTGAAGCCGGTAATACTGTCCAACATAGAAGAGACCAAGAGGTCTACATGGCCTGGAAAAGGAAGAATAGCACGTATTACTATGCTGAGTACTATGGCCAATGACCTAATGTGTGAATGTGAAAAATATTCAACTGCACAAGCCATGTGGACGGTATTAAAGGATAAGTTTAGAGGTATCTCTACCATCAAACTGATAAGACTGACAATTAAGTTTGATACTTATAAGTTAAGCCCTAATACTCCTATGAAACAATATCTACGAGAGATGGCCAGCATGATCAGAGAACTGAAGGAAGCTGGGCATGAATTGTCTAATGAACAGCAGATCTAGGCTGTCATAAGGTCACTCCCTTTAAGCTGGGAACACATGAAAGTTAACTTAACCCATAATGAGAATATAAACACTTTTAGTGATGTGGCGAAACACCTGGAGCTTGAAGATGAACGTCTAGAGGCCTACAGAACCTCTGGACAAACCTATCTGACTAAAGAAGCAGGAACTTCTAACCCTAAGTCCTATTCTAAAAAGGGCAAGAAAAATCAAAGAAAGGATAAGAAGAATGGTCCGAAATTTAAAAATGGAAATAAACCTTTCAAGAAAAGAGGGAAGAAAGGCAGAAAGAAGAAGAAGACTGACCTGAGTAAGGTTAAGTGCTATTCCTGCATGAAAATGGGTCATTTTGCAAGGGATTGCCTTGAGTAAAATGAATGTGAAAATGTATTAGTGAATTATGTTAATTCACATATGTCTTATATTTCAAGTACTTTTTTTTAACAGAAACTATTTCTTCTTCTTGGATAATTGACTCAGGCTCAACAGATCACGTGAACAGGGATCGAGGATCCTTTACAGAGTACCGTGGATTGCTGAATCAAAGTAAGTGGTTTTATGTTGGTAACAACGTGAGAATTGAAGTGAAAGGCATAGGAATCTGCAAATTAACTTTGCGAGATGGGAAAACTTTGATCCTCTATGATGTACTCCATGCACCTGACATTCGACGAAACTTAGTTTCTATTTCCTGCTTATTAATTTATGGGTTTAATGTAAATTTTCATGGTATGGTAGTGGACATTTCATTAAGGACAACCTTTAATGGTTCAGCTTTTCTTTCAAAGAAGTTCTTTGTAATGGATATTGTTGGTGATTTTTATATGCATGATTGCTTTGCAACTTCTTCCAATTAAAATGTTGATATGAATGTTTGGCATGCTAGACTAGGACATATTAATCAAAATAGAATGATTAAACTAACTAAAGAAGGATTGCTAGGTACAATTGATAAAATGGAAATATTCTTGTGTGAGCATTGCCTAGCTGGTAAAGCAACTAGAAAACCATTTGAAACTGGAACTAAGGCAGAAACTCCATTGCAATTAATCCATTCAGATGTTTGTGGTCCTATGAGTGTGAGGGCAAAACATGGAGCTGTTTATTTCATCACTTTCATTAATGATTACTCGCGATTTGGTTATATCTATTTGATGTCACATAAATCTGAAGCACTAGAATGTTTTAGACGATACATAAACTTAGTTGAAAATCAAATGGACAAGAAAATCAAAGCATTAAGAACCGATCACGGATGTGAATATTTATTGGATCAATTCAAAAAGCTCCGTGAAGAAAAGGGAATAGTAAGGCAACTTACAATCCCTGACACCCTACAATAATATGGTGTAGCTGAAAGAAGAAATACAATATTACTAGACATGATTAGGTCTATGATGGCATAAGCCAATCTACCCATTTCGTATTCGGGAGATGCAATTTTAACAGTAGCCTTCATATTTAACCATGTGCCCTCAAAATCGGTCACATCAACACTCTATGAGCGATGGACAAATCGTAAGCCGGATTTAAATATTTTAAAACCCTGGGGGTCGGTAGCTTATATCCATGATCCTTCCTACAAATATGGAAAACTAGGTCCAAGAGGGAAGAAATGTATCTTTATTGGATACTCTGAACAATCTAAGGGTTACGTTTTCATTGGAGAAAACCAAGATGAAAGTGTGACTGAAATAAAATCTAGAGATGCAACATTTCTGGAAAACGAACTTCCTAGCAGGGGTGAGGTGGATCGTACTGTATTTCTTTAGGAGATACATGAAGAAACTTAGGAACATATTTATATACCTCAACCTCTTAATTCGAGCGAGAGCTTACAAGGACCAGTGTAAGATTCTGTTCAAGAACAGAACAACTTACAAGAGATCCTACTGCGGAGAAGTAACAGAAAAAGTGTACAAAAGAGACGTTTCCCAATAGAAGGGACTGCACTTATAGTTACCCCACAAGATTATGATGAGCCTAGTTCAATACATGAGGCTTTATCATGCCCTACTAGTAATGAATAGAAGAAAGTAATGAAAGAGGAAATGAATTCAATGAGGATAAACCAAGTCTGGGATTTGGTCAATCTTCCATCTAGACGTAAGACAATTGAGAATAAATGGGTTCTAAAAATTAAGAGAAATGCAAATGGATCGATTGAACGAGATAAGACTCGATTAGTGGCAAAAGGGTATACTCAACATGAAGGTATAGATTATGAAGATACTTTTTCACCTGTTGTGCACTTTAACTCCATAACATTAATTCTAGCAATAGTAGCAAGTTTAAATTTAAAATTATATTAGATGGATGTAAAAAACCACATTTTTAAATGGTGAACTGGATGAAGAAATTTATATGCAACAGCCATTAGGTTTCATTGAGAAAGGGAAAGAGAATAAAGTCTACAAGTTACAAAGGTCCATTTATGAATTTAAACAATTATACAGACAGTGGTATTTAAAGTTTCACTAAGCTATAACCTTGTACGATTTTTAAATGATCGATGAGGACCACTGTGTATACATAAAAAATTTTGAAAAGAATCTTGTGATATTATTCCTTTATGTGGATGATATACTATTAGTCAGAAATAGTCTAAAATCGATTATAGCTATCAAAGAATGGCTATCTTCGAATTTTGAAATGAAAGACATAGGTGAAGCTGATTACATACTGGAAATTAAAATCCATAGAGATCACCCAATAAAATTAATATCCCTTTCTTAAAAAAATTACATTGAGAAAATTCTTGAGCAATTCAACATGAAAAACTGTAAATCTATAGATACCCCTATTTCAAGAGAAGAAAATATGAGCCGAGACATGTGTTCTCAGACAGAGTTTGAAAAGAAGATGATGGAAATGGTCCCTTATTCCAGTACAGTTGGTAGCTTAATATATGCCATGATGTGTACGAGACCAGACATATGTTATGCAGTTGGTTTGGTCAGTAAGTACCAGTCAAACCCTGGACTGAAACATTGGAAAGCTGTGATGAGAATTCTAAGATATTTGCAAGGTACAACAGATTATGCCATATGTTATCAAGGAAGCGATTTATGCTTGGTATGATACTCTGATGCAAATTGGGGAGGAGATCTAGATGAGCGCAAATCGACTTCTGGATATGTTTTTCTGCTAAACAATGGAGCCATATCTTGATGTAGCAAAAAGCAGACTTGTATTGCTTTGTCTACCATGGAAGCAAAGTTCATTGCATGTTCTGCAGCAGTACAAGAAGCAGTATAGTTGAAAAGATTCATAAAACACTTAGGGATCATTTGTGATAAATTGGATCTAATTTTGATAAACTGTGATAGCAAGGTAGTCATTGCCTACACCAAAGATCCCAAGTATTATAGTAAGATAAAACACACAGACACCAAGTATAATTTTGTAAGGAATGTCATAGCATAGAAAAGTGTTATAATTCACCATATTCCTACACGTCAAATGATAGTTGATCCCCTTACTAAGCTAATACCTAGAGATATATGTGTTGATCATTTAAAATTACTTGGTATTCGTAGGATATGATGTAACACAAATCTTTGTAATGATCAATTATATGAATAAATTAAATGCATTTTTCTATAATTGAGTCATTTAAGTACATATTTATGAAAATATACAATGTCTAGTATGTCATACATGTTGATAAGGTTAGCTTTCTCACACGAGTAACTGCCTTTGACACTCATGAAGAGTGGGCAAAGATGAGACATCTTTTATATTCACTAGTAAATCTGCAAGAGGACAGATATGATGGTTAAATAATACAAAATAAGTTACCCCGACAAAAGAAGAGAATAGGTTGGGATGAGATCCAATAAATAAAAATTTTGGATTGAATTATGGATACCCACAATCCATAATACATGTAACCAAATGATGAATTATCCAACAAAGACATTATGATAAGTGGAAGCATTGGTAGAATTCAAGTTAGATACTGTGTGTGTCTGAACTTAAATCTGTATGGTGTTAACAACAAACCAAAATCGACATACGCTCTTATGTGATAAGAGTAACACCGTTACATGCAATTCATACTGCATGTGTTTTAAAACCGCAATTGGGAAGCAAGTGAATAGATCCCTTCTTTATTGCTGTATGAGTCCCTGAGAGGAATAAATCCTCCCATTAATGTCCTTATGACTTTGACATTTTCATAGAAAATGATTCAATGTTAGCTACTTTAGCATATATCCAATGGTCATAATAAATTCGATCAAAAAGTATTATACTAGGAAAGCGATTGTTTCATATTGAAATGAAATATGGATGAAAGGAAGATTATCTGAAGATATACAAACTTATACTTGTGTCTAAGAAATGTCTGTTAAGAAGTTATGATGTCAATATCTAAGTTTATGTAAGAACTTTTGAGGGATTAGATTTGTCATGGATGAAAGTGTATATGGGTAAATCTCATACATTCAAGGCATAATACATGAACAAGATAAATGCGAAATACATAAGGTGATTCTATGCTGTTCCTTAAGAAGGATTTCTAATATAAGAATACCTAATGACAGATGTCATGCCTATGCAGTCACGGTAGAGCACTTAGTATGAAATAGAAAGGAAGAATGGTAAAAGGTTAACCCATCAAGTATGAGTGGGAGATGTTGAGTTGCACCCTTGATGGGTGGAAGTTGAAAGCCTAAAAAGGGCCCAAGCCCAAATAAATAGAAATTATAAGGTTTGTTAATTATCTATTAATAATGAGAGAGAGGGAACAGTTAATGTTAACCGTTCCTACAAACCACACAGTTGAGGAAATTAAGTGATCGTGTGTGTGCGTACGTGAATGAGATGGAGCATTATTTTCTGAATGACCGTCTCTTCCTCTAAGCAATGCACTCGGTCTTCTTGGAGAAGCTCTCTCTCTTCCCTGTGTGTGGATCGCTCTCACTCCTTCCTCTCAATTCTTTCCTCTTAAGTGTATCTACAGTGAGCCAGTGAAGAAAGTTCGAGTGACTTTATTCCAATCGCTTGGCAAACGTTCATTTTATTCTCTCAGTGCAAGAATATATCTTGATCTGTATGTATATCCTCCCTACCTTTTATTCTTACACATTGTTTCCCACTTACTATGTGCAAACAATGCTCTTGCCCAAGAAGACAGTTTGTGAAATTGAAATGGATGCAAGAAACCATCTTTGAGGAGGTAACAGTGAAGGTAAGGAACTTCATCTCATTGCCTGATTCGAACTACTCCGATAAATAGTGAGAGGACTCAACATTGAGGACTTAGCCAAACAAAATGAAGCTATGCTGGAACTTAATCTCAAATAGACAAGCACTTTGGATGAAAGTTTTATTTGGGAAATACAGATATGGAGACAACTTGCATCCTTTTATCCCTAAGAAGAGATTATGCTCCTTCACTTAGAGAAGTATTGCCAAAGTGTGGGATAAATTTACCTTAGGCATCAACAAGAAGGTTTGTAATTAACATAATACATCCTTTTGGCTAGACAATTGGTTTGCTTTTTAGGAACCCTTACTCCATCACATCAAGGTAAATAGTTGCTCTATTGATCTAAATGCTTGAGTTACTAATATGGTTACTCTATTGGGTAATTGGAATTTTCAAACAATTGCCAGCATTCTTCTGGACTTCATTGTGCGATGTTTTACTTCACTTAGGCCCCTCCAACCTGGTCAGATGATTTTGACAAATTCATCTGGAGATGCTCCCCTGATGGTAATTTCTCAAACGCTTTTGTCTACAAATCCCTTTCGGGTTCTTGTAGGAATTCGAGAAGTCCTTTATGGGCAATGATTTAGAAGTGGCCTTTCCCCGAGAAAATTAAGTTCTTCCTATGGCTTGTTTTTTATAGGAAAATCCACATTACATTACTCAGAGCCAAGAGAGGTCTAATTGCTTCCAATAGGTGTCCTTTGGGTTGTCAAGGAGAGGAAACTATCTAACATGTTCCTCTTGACTGCAACCATGCTTGTGAACTTTGAAAAAGTCTTGTCAAACCAACTTTGTGGCTTAAATTCTTTAATATGGATGTGGAAGACTGGCTTAGATGGAATCATAAAATGAAAACGAGACTCCCTATAGAGCTATTGACTAGTTTGCAAGATGTAACATTGTTTTTGCAACTGACAACTCTAATTCCTATGTCTCCTCCAAAACTAAGTTTGATATTTTGTAGTGCACTATTTCAAATGTTCAACTACTAGATTCACTTTTGGTACATAACCATAGAAATCTTACTCATCAATCAAAATGGGCTCCTCCCCACCACAGTATGGTGAGGCTTGATATCAGTGGATATACTAGTAGATACAGGAGCTCCTTAGTAATTAGAGGTAACAATGGGGAATGGTTATATGGACTCAAGTGAGTGTATAAACCATTCACCCATAGCCATTACTAACCTCCGTAGGCTACAAGGTCTGGAGTTGTGTTGGACCCTAGGCTACAAGGAGGTTCAAGTTTTCTATAATAATACATATGCTATTAGTCTACTCACATGACTCGATGCTTTCAACCAACCTTTTGTTGACTTAATATCTTAAGCTCACAAATTTCTTTTCAAAAGCTGGTTTTTACCTTCTAATTATATGTATAGCTCTGCCAATATAGTTGCTTTTTTACTTGTTAAAATTGCTTTTAATTTTACTCAATTCTTTTATCCCTTCTGGTATGCCCCTTTTTTGTACAAGGGCTGTGGAAATGTATAGGAGTGAGGACTCCTTGCTTTGTATATATTTTGTGAGTAAGTGAGATGTTTTTCATCCAAAAAGTAGCATCGTTTCGTCCTCTGGAAAAGTCCTTTTTGGGTTATTGAGCATCGTGTTCGTTGAATCTGAGTGGTCCAAGCCTTATAACCTAAGCCTGATTTCTTCTCTCCGTCATTTGGAAGGGAGTTCGATGTTCACCGTCGACATTGGGGGTGGTGGTGCGTCAGAAATTGCAGCCGTTCGTGCATAGCCATCTCACGCGGATTCAATCCCAAGGTGTGAGAACAACGGCAACGCATATCCATCTCTGAAGAAACAGAAAGTCACGTCGGCGCGACTTGCTGGAGAGGGAGACGAACCAACAATTCAAAATCAAGAGAGAAGAAAACGCCGAACGTCCGAACCCCAGCTGCCGAAGAAGAACGAGTTGCTCAGTTGTGGAACTCCAAACGCCGAAACCAGCTGCAAGAGAGAAGAATTACTGCAGGGCACTGGGTGCTCTTCTTTTTTATTAAGATCATTGGTCCGCTGAAACTTTCTTTCTTTCTTGTTTTTCGGCAACTCCAGCTGAAGCTTCCATGGACGTGCGCAGGTGACTTTTTGTGCTTCATTCCAAACCCACCTTCCTATATCTAATGTTAAGCGTGATGTCCTCTCTTTTTTTTCCAGAGGATGATACGATGCCGTTTTCAGACATTAAAATCTTTACTGGCTTGGGTTTATCATTGAAAATGGATGTTGTGGTTGACGAAGTTTTGGCATAAAACTAGGATGAATATTGCGACCAGGATATCGGCACAAGTATCGCCTTTTCTCTACGCCCGTTCGCTTCCCCTCATCTCTTTTCCAGGTTCTCCTTACTCACGACTGTCAGTCATTCCCTCTCTTCCTAATCCCTATCTCTCTCTGCGTATACTTGTTGCTTCCTGCTTTTGCTTTCTATTGCCCTTTTGTAGTATTCCACTTCAAGATTTTAATCAAACACTTTACTATATTGTAATTTTGCTTTAGGAGTCCGCAACTTGGGGTTTTTGCACTTGAGACAAAGTTGGAGGCTGAAAAGAAAATTTCCCAGAAATATGGCTTGGAGTATGGAAAATCCTGAGGTGAGTATTGAAAACAAGATAGGGGTGATTCGTTCGGCGACGGATGCTTTTGCTGCAGAGGCAGTTGAAGCTTTGAAAGCTGGGAAGGTCATTGCTGTACCCACTGATACACTTTATGGGTTTACTTGTGATGCTTGGTATGCTATGTTTTCACATTTTGCCTATAATTTGTTTGTTTAAAATCCTCCAAGCATTCTTATTATCGCTATTATTCTTATCCCGGCTGCCTGCTGGTCAAGTGACTGTGTTTCTGTTCCCCCTCCCACTCTTTCCAATTTAACGAACATAACATGCTGATTGTACTCTTGGAAATAAAGCTAATGTTAAATTGCCTATTTTAAACACTTAGATATACGAGCTATTTATATAGATGAGACCAACAAGGAAGACAAACAAAACTGACAGACTTGTTATACCTTATGAAACTCCCTTCTCCTCCATAAAGGCAAGCGGCTAAGTAATTGTTCTATGTTATACTTGTATCAGTCTCCTATTTAGATCTCAGACATGATAAAAAGTTGGCTCCATATGATGTCCATCCTATTGCCTTTTAAAGTGTTCTCTAAAACAAAAATCATATGCATTTCCTAGTTTCTGCATATCCCAATTCTTTGCACGAAATTGGATCTTGTTTAATCGGTGATTAACTAACTATTACCTTTTACTGTAACATTTTACAGCTCGTTGGAAGCAGTTAATAGAATTTATGAGATTAAAGGACGTAAACATACAAGCCCCCTGGCTATTTGTGTGGGGGATGTGTCAGACATAGAGCGTTTTGCGGTGACAGACTATTTGCCTCACTCCCTGCTTGATTCCCTCCTTCCAGGTCCTGTTACAGTTGTGCTAAAACGAGGTTCGTAGGTCGCATGCCATGCAGGAAAATACATACATAAAAATAAGAGTGTGACGCTAAAAGTATTTACAATACTGCACAGATTTGTTCAACCCAACTGGATCAGTTCAAGAAATGGACTTGAACGTGGAAGCAGCAATTAGTCTATATCTCATTCTATTGTCCAGTGCCAACATCCAAGTAACTTATGTATTTGTCTGATTGTATACTTGGGATGTATTTTACAGGAGAATCAAGTGTTCTTGAACAATCTTTGAACCCTGGATTTGATAGCATAGGGGTCAGAGTCCCTGACTGCAATTTCATGAGGGGCATTGCCTGTGGTTCTGGAACTGCCCTCGCCCTCACCAGTGCAAACCTAAGCGGACAGTCAAGTAGTGTTTGCATCAAGGATTTTGAGGACCTTTGGGGTCATTGTGCCTATGTCTATGATGGTGGTTTGCTCCCATCGGGTCGTGCAGGTTCCACAGTTGTGGACCTCACCGTACCACACAAGTTCAAGATACTCAGACCTGGAAGGTACATTCTATTGAGTTAAACCCTATATCTGGCTGCACTTGTTTCAAGTTTCTTAATGTGCTTTCAGAATGGACTGTTGTATTTAAGATGCTAATACCAAAAGGCAAGATTTTAGTTAGATAATGTTGAATAGAATTGGTGGCATTTCGTAAGTTTTCGGGGGTAGCGTTTTATGAGCTCACAAAGGAGGGTATGTTACAGATTTAACTTAAGGGTGTTGATTTTCGTGTTGTGTAGTGCAAAGGAAGAGACAGTGACCATATTGGAGAGGCATGGTCTAGTTGAAGAAGCGAGCAGTGAGTGATTGATGGGAACTACCTCCATCTAGACGTGGTGATTTACCCATTTGTTTGGGTTGGTCGGACATATGGCAAATTGCGACTGGCCTCGCTGATTTCCATCAACTATGAGGCTTTCTGGGGCAACTTTATCTGATAAATTGACATTGCCTGAAATGAACCTATGTTATATTATCTCATTTATGGCCAAGGAAAAGTATACATTTAGGGCATGGATGGTGCAGTTTTTAAAAATAATTTTTTTTATTTTTAAAAATAGAAAAATAAAAATACTTGTTTGGTAAATCTATTTTTTATAAATTGTTCTGAAAAATAGAAAAATAAAATAACAGAAAACTTAAAACATCTCTAAGGTGTTTTATAGTTTTTGTTTTAAAAAATAAAAGAAAATATGAAAAACACCTACATCATTAATGATAACATTATAAATTTTGAATAACTCATTTATCAGTCACTAGTTATGATTTTGAGAATAACTATTTAAATATATTTTTTTGTTTTTTTGTTTTCAAAATTTATTTTCAAAAATAGTTTTGTAAAACTGTTTTGAGAACAAGAAAATAAAAAACACCGTTAAATATGTCTTTATTCTTGAGTCATTTAGGTTTTTTATCTTTTCCCTTTTAGTCAACAGAAAAAGGAAAACCATTTTCTATTTTTCTGAATTTGATTCTAACAACAACAAAAGCTGTTCTAATTTAATTTCTCAATGTTGCATTGTTCTCATACAGCCATCGTGTTAGCATATAATTGAGTGTATATTAATGGCTTATGTGGTTCTTGAAATTTTGCATAGCCAGTTTTTTTTTTTGGCCAAGTTAACCACCCATTTAAATACGTATTACTACTCGTGTCAAGTGAGATATTTTTCATTTGGTCTTGATAAAAAAATATTTATTTATGTTTTTAAGGTTTATGAGATGTGTTTTTTAATGGTCACATAACTCATGTCATTAGGCTGTGCCATTCATCTTGTTAATTGTCTCTCAGTGACCTTGACACAGTATTTTATGAAGAAATAGATTTTAGGAAACTAAAGTGACACTTCTAATATTTGAAAGTCAAAACAATATATTAATGTATAATATAAAATTTATTGAAAGTTGCAGTTAGAAGCATTGCAATTATTTCTTGTACTTAATGCAATGTATATACTACCATCTGATTTTACATATAAGATTTTTTATTTTAATCTTAAATATAAGATCTTTTACAATATATGAGATAGTATTTATTATATATTTTCAGAAAAATATTCCTATTTAATGTATCCAAAGAGAAAGAGAGAATGATTAAATAAGGGTAGTTTTAAAAAAATGTTGAAATTTTCAGAAAAATTGAGGTAGTTAATTAGTTTTAATTGTAATTCTTAATCCGTGTGATTTGATTAAAATGGTTTTATATTAAAGACAAGATGGAGTAGTTTACATCTAGTTAGCCAAAAAAGTAGCTTACTCTTTATTCAGCATGCTATATAAGTTCAAATAAGATCAATGTTAAGAAATTCGGATTGGTCATCAGACCGATTTAAACAACGGTTCAAAATTTAATTAGAATTCAATCAAGATTGGACCAGTATTGATTAAAGTAATATATTTTAAATAATATATATAAAAAATAAAATAAACTAATGTTACTCCCTTTTAAGACTTCTCTAATTTAATTTTAAATAATCTATTATAATATAAATTAATTATATAGGAAACCAATAATAATATTGTAATGTTAGCCATATAATTTATTTTGAGCTTTATATTTTGTCAGTTTGTGATTTTGGTCCATAGCACAAGTTAAAAAATTAGTTTAGGGTAAAAATATAAATATAAAATTAAATTTCAAATTATCAATTATTAATTAATCAATAGATAATATTTTTTTATAAATAACCAAATAATAGTACTATTAAATTAAAAAAAATAAATAAAAGAGAAGGTAGGTCTGCACGTCGATATATTGGGAATTTAAAAAACATCGATATCAGTGTGCCGTTAGGGGGAGAGGGAGATGGCTTGAAATTTAAAAGTTAAATTTTTAAAAAAATAAATGAATAAAAAGTAAATGCATTAAAAAAAGAATGATAGTACCCGTGTCCCTAGTCACCTAAAAAAAGAGCCCATACTGTGTCGCAATGAACTCCGTCGCTTGGGCTTCTCAAACTTATCCCCAAACTCTTCCACAGCAAACGTGTTCATCGCCGCACCCTCGAAAGCACCAATCTCTTCCCTTCCGATTAATCCGAAGATGAAGAGCACGCTTGGGGTTGCTGGGTTCGCCATTGTTGTCGTCTGTAACCTTGAGTTTTGCTTAAATCCACCTTCCAGATACTTCTTCGACTGATTATTGCTAGTTAATCTAGATTTTTTTTTGTTAATCTGGTGATTCTTCCTTCTTTTTTTCTTCATCTTAGTCTTCTCTTCTGGCCATATTCTTGCCCTCAAACCGATTTCTTCCTCTGCCCCACCTTCCTCTTCTTCTCTCTATTCTTTTTGGCTGAACCGTTTGAAGCTGTCAGACCGCCGGTTTTACCGGTTTCAGCCGGTTTATCTAGTTCACCGCCGGTTTGCCAAATCTCCGGTCCTCCCACATGTCCGGAGCGGACATATGGCCGTTTCCCGGCTCAACCGGCCTGTCGGTTTTCAGAACCATGAATAAAACTACTAGTAACATATGCATGTAGGGGTGTGCACATAATCGCATTGCCAGTCCTATCGGGTCAACTAAGCCGGCCAAAGTTTGGGTCGAGTCGAGCATAGGATTAATTATGATATATCCGGCCTGGCCTCGCCTGTAATATATATATATATATATATATATATGTTTTTTTTTAATTTATCATTTTATATATATTAATTTGATTTTATGAAATATTTTTTTCATATATATATATATGTTATGTAATATATTTATGATTATTATAAAATTTTTTTTAAGATTTTGATATTTTAATTTTATTTAAAATTTTAAATTGATTTTTTAATTTAATATTATGTAAAAATAATATATAGTAATAAATATTTGTAATTTTTTAAAAAAATTAATTTCTATTTTAACTTTATTTTTTAATAAAATATATTTTTATATAAATAATTATATTTTTTTATTAATAGATAAAGTTAGTTATTTTATTTTATTTCATTTTAAAATTTTATTTAATATTGGGCTAGCTCAACCTTAGCTCAGTTTGCCTGAGCAATAATCGGACTGGGCAACGAGCGGGGGTGATGCCCGACTTAACCCGACCTATACATACCCTTATATGCATGAAAATATTTTACAAAGTCATTTATGTTAAATCCATGATTATTTTAAAAATATCACTATATATATATATGCATGACATGAAATATGATATATATATATTAAATATGTCGCATATGGTCATGTACTAAATTTATATAATTTATATAACTAATTTAAAAGGTTTAAATTGAGTGATGATAATGTGGCAAAAAAAAAGAGTGTTAATAAAAACAATGATAATAATATTAACCACGACAGTTATGATGATAATAATATAATAAAATAAGTTTATAAATTTACATATAAAAAATTATAAAATTTTAAAATGTAAATGCAACAATGTAGTTGGAAAAATATCAAATAATCAATTAAATGTAGTTTTTTAAGATTTTGTCATTTCCCAACAAAAAAAAGGATTTTGTCATAAATTTTTTTAATGAAAGAATGATGTTAGGATTATCATATATGAATGATGCCATACATATTGTTATTACACTAACCCTAAAAATATAGTGGTGTTAAATATTTAATGATAAAATTTAATTATTTTTTATAATTTTATCCGACTCAATCTAGATCACTTTAAATTTTAATAAATTTTCTATATCACATAGAGCAAACTCAAGACACTTGATAGTCCAAGCAAAAAAAATTTATAAAATAAGATGAATGATTGTTTGTATAGATTGATATTATATGGTTACCTTTTTTAAAAGAAAATATTTTTTTACATCATATATTTAAAAATTAAATAATAGTAAGTACTTAAAAATTAAATCTCTCCTTAATTTGAATCAAATTCAAAGAGAATATGATAATAGCAGCCCACTGCACACAGAATTGACGTATTGTTTTAAAAAAAAAAATTGAATTTGTCAACACATATTAAGTTATTAACACACTCACAAAATCCTCCATGGATGCGTAGAAAAGTCAAATTGTAGGATTACCAAATTTGAGGGTATTCAAAATCAAAGAGAAAACTCATACTTTAAGAAGGGATGAGTGGAAGTCAAGGCCCCTTCCTTGACTGTGGACTAAAGCAATTCATTATTTTCTTCTTTTGAAAAACAAAGTAATTCAATATTAGTAGTTCATAACATTTACCATTGGTTTTATATCATATATATATATATATATGGGGCCTCCCTCCTTCGTTTGAATATTAGGACTACTATGAATATATTTTTTCTGTTCCATTTTATGTATCATTTTAAAATTTTTTTTATAAATTAATAAAAATATTAAATAACTTATATTATTATTAAATTTAATAATATTTTACTAAAATATCCCAGAGTTAAATACTAAAAATTATTTGTACTCTACTTATTATTTTTTTAATAAATAATAAAATAATAAAAAATTATTAATATTTTATTAATAATATAAAATAATACATAATTTGAGATATTTAAAATTTTTTAAAATAATAAATAAAATAAGATTGAGGGAAAATTTGATTATTAATCGCGAATCTCGTGCGAGCCGCCCTCCATTTATTTCATACCTATTTAAAATATCTCGTGTTCCGCGTGTCATGTGATCATCACCCTAACCTACGTCTCCAAGATTTTCTATTATTATGTTATTATTGTTGTTTTTTTTTTTTACCAGTTATATTATTGTTGTTGTTGATGATGATTTTTTTTAAACTGAAATTATTATGGCGGATTATTGATCACCGATTGTTGATTCTTTCAACTGACAAGTTTCTACTATTTTATTACAAAATTCAAAACTCCTTTGAATATTCCATTTTTTTAAAGATTTCATTCTTTTGCTTTCTCTCACACAAAGTAGGTGGCGGCTTCTGTTTTTTGCACTTCTTGCATTCTAGTCCTTTCAATTCCCTTATTCCTACTTTCAACCACGTTCCGGTTCTCTCCCTTCATTTACATTCACCTGCTCAACTCACATGATCATTATGAATAATTTCAAGGAGTCCCGCAAATAATACTGGATTCTCTTATGAGATCTTAGACAACATTCTATACATATAATTTTTTCATGATTATTTAATATTAAATCATTAGAGCTTTTCAAAATTTTTAATTTTCCGTTGGATATTTTATTGTCAGAATTTTCAATTAGATTCGGATACACCTAATATTTCTATTAGGAATTAGATTGTCAAAATAGTGTTTTTGTTATTATTTAATTTCTTGTCAATCTGCTCAAAGCTTTTATAATGTTAGAGACTCAGAGTAATATGGACCATTTAATTCCAGAATAAGTTCAGACATGGTAAATGCAGGACAAATCAACGTGATGTTTTAATATGTTGGCTTATTACTCAGATTTTGCACAGCTTATAATAAGAAAATACTGAAGGCTGCTGGCAAATTGTGAATAACGATAAAAAAACAAATCAATTGTGGGATATATAATAAAATAGTGAAAATACGAGGACCCAAAGCAAAACACAATCCACGTGCCCAATCCTGCATCTACTAATGGCTGCTGGGGAAGATGGACTTTGAAAGTTACTACCACGCACATGTCGTCTTCCCTTTCGCCACCATTGTTTTAACTGTGAATTTGATGAAAATCGTTGCGATCAGAGGCTTTTGAGTCTTTTTTTCCTCACGTCAGATCCTTCCCTTTCACTCTCAATCATCGGTCTCTCCGCACCAGCACCTTCAGGCTCGAGACCTATTGTGCCGGGTATAGCAATCCCATGAGATGCTTTCGAACTCCTTGTTTTCCATCCTCTTTTGATTCCTTTAATGTCTTCAATTTCAATTTGAGAGCTTTTGGGTGAAGTCTTCATCATGCATGTCTTTGGCTTTTTAGCTGAAATGCTTGTTCAGTTTTGACTATTTTTTTTCTCTCGCCCTTGTTTAATATATTGGCGCCATGTGACGCTGAACTCATCAAACGAGCTGTACCATTCGAATAGGGAGTTGTTCTGAAGTTTTATGCACTAAACCAATGGAAGATTGGTTTCTAGATTTTAAATAGTTATTTATGGTTCCACTAATTACTTTTTTTCTCTTAATTCTGATCGGATGCAGGTGAGGCCTTGCGCGTGAAAAATGGCTACTGGAGTTGTGCCAACTTCGTTTTCTACTCTCAAGGGTAGAGATTCGAGTTTGGGATTTGCTAAAAGTATGGATTTTGCAAGAGTTTCCGATTTGAAGATAATGAAATCTGGAAGGACAAGGGTCTCGGTTATACGGAACTCAAATCCTGGCCAGGACATTGCTGAACTTCAACCTGCATCACCAGGAAGCCCTCTCTTAGGTATGCTATTCGCGATGCTTTTCTGCTTTCTGCCTTTCACCTATTAATTTGTTTGAACGGGAATTACTGAGGATAGTTCTTTCTGTGCTTCTGTCATCTTTCCGTGCTATTTCCATGGAAATATGGTTACAATAAGAGAGAATGTTTTGCTTTTAAATTTTGCTTCCGTTTTATTCGTACTAAATGCTGTGAATAAGTCTTTGAGTAATCTATCCAATTGTTGATGAATGACTATACATGGTTGACGTCTGACAACTGTAAATCCATCTCTATTGTCTTCACAAATGCAACCTTACGAATATGCAAATTAACTGATCTTAGCTTCAAATCAGATCTTCGTCATTTCATAGACTTTTGTTAAATGGGTTTTCATGCTATAACTGCCTTTTTAATTTTTTTGAATTCATAATTTTTTATTCCGTAGCCAGGGATCATCTCTAATTACCATTTAATCATTTCTTCTCAGTGGTTGTTTATTTTAGTTTCACCTGATGAATGGATCATAATTTGAATGTAGTTCCTCGGCAAAAGTATTGTGAATCGTTACACAAAACTGTCAGGAGGAATACAAGCACCGTGATGGTTGGTAATGTGGCCATTGGAAGTCAGCATCCTATAAGAATTCAGACGATGACTACAACGGACACAAAGGAAGTTGCTGCAACAGTTGAACAGGTCTTACAAATGCTCTTCTGCTTTATGCTTTTAAGACAAATTTCTGTTCAATTTACACTGCTATCCCTTTCTTCTAACTTTTATTTTTAATATTTAACTGTGACTTATTGATATAGCAGTATTGTATAGTAATCTTCTATTTACTGTTATTAGGTGATGAAAATAGCAGACAAAGGAGCTGATCTTGTGCGAATAACAGTTCAGGGGAAGAAAGAAGCAGATGCTTGTTTTGAGATTAAAAACTCACTTGTGCAGAAAAAGTATGAACTAGTGTAGCTATATTGGATGTTAATTTATTAAGCCTACACTGTATAGCTGTTTAACATTGATTAAATTTACCTCTGTCCAGCTATAACATTCCTTTGGTGGCGGATATACATTTTGCTCCATCTGTAGCTTTGCGTGTTGCTGAATGCTTTGACAAGATTCGTGTCAACCCTGGAAATTTTGGTTTGCTTCTCTTTCTTCATTTCTTATTCTTAATTTTTTTTTCTCTTTTTCCTATGCTTTTAAAGCAATGGCTTTTATTCTGAGGCCATGATGGTTGTCTTCTGCAGCTGATAGAAGAGCTCAATTTGAAAAACTTGAGTACACAGAAGAAGACTATCAGAAAGAACTTGAACATATTGAACAGGTAAGATTAATCTTTCATTATTTTCTTTCTCAAACTATTGTAAAGTGTTGCAATATGATACTTTATGAGCTATTAAATTTGCCGTCATTCATCTATCATCCATGCATCCTTACTGTGAGCTGTTAGAAATAGTAGTTAAATTTTCCAGAGCTTCACTACTCATACTATAAGCTCAGGTGTGTCTGTAGTTAATATTGGCATTGGTCTAGTAGTAGCCTTGATTGAATTTTTTTAAGTCCTCTGTCAATTGGAATACTCAATTTTTTTTTTAATGAAATAGGAATACTCAAAATAGTTACACAACAAATGAACTATGTGCTTCTTGATTTATGATAAACTTTAAATGCCAGGTTTTCACACCATTAGTTGAGAAATGTAAGAAATATGGGAGAGCAATGCGCATTGGGACAAACCATGGCAGTCTTTCTGATCGTATAATGAGCTACTATGGTGATTCTCCAAGGGGAATGGTGAGAGTTATTTCCTCTCCCTTTATGCAACACATTGTATATTTGTATGTTTCCCTAGATAAAGAAGCTTCCTTCTTACCGAACATTCATTGGATAGGTTGAATCTGCTTTTGAATTTGCAAGGATATGTCGGAAGCTGGACTTTCACAATTTTGTCTTTTCTATGAAAGCAAGCAACCCTGTTGTCATGGTCCAGGCATACCGTTTACTTGTAGCTGAAATGTGTGTTCAAGGCTGGGATTATCCATTACATTTGGGAGTTACTGAAGCTGGGGAAGGTGAGGATGGGCGGATGAAGTCTGCAATTGGAATTGGAACTCTTCTTCAGGTATGGTTGAGTGCATACATATTAAATGGATATTCACCCAGCTACATGTATCGATGCATGATTCCCTTTTGCATTTTGTCTAGCATCCATTATAGTGGATGTTGATAATATTCTGTTCACGAAACATCTGTAGAAATAAAGTATTTACAGTATAAATAAGTTTTACATCATATTCTTGACATTTCACTTCTATTCAACATTGTTCTTCATATTTTGACATTTTCAAAAGCACTGTCTGTATGAAGTTATATCATTCACAAGCCTTGTTGTATCTACAGGATGGATTGGGTGATACAATCAGGGTTTCTCTCACAGAATCACCAGAGGAGGAGATAGATCCTTGCAGAAGGTTGGCAAATCTTGGAATGAAAGCTTCTGAACTCCAGAAAGGGGTGGTATGATTCAAAATAATGCTTCAGTTTAACATGTCTAAGTAGTCAAAGTTTTGAGAGTCTGAAAAAGCTAATAAACTCTTAATGGGTCTTCATCCACCAGGAACCTTTTGAAGAAAAGCACAGACATTATTTTGACTTCCAGCGCCGATCTGGTCAGTTGCCAGTGCAAAAAGAGGTTAGATTATAAGCTTTCTGAAATTGTTATTTATGTTATTCTTTCATTACTGCACCGCTTATATATTGATAACAGATAATTGACTCTGCGTCCTGATACAGGGTGAGGAGGTGGATTACAGAGGTGTACTGCACAGGGATGGCTCTGTTCTCATGTCAGTCTCTCTAGATCAGTTAAAGGTAAAGTTTGATAGCATTTCTGTTGTTTATTGCTTTTATCTGTGGCTGCCTGTCTCTCTATGGTTGTGTGCATGTTATTTTCACTGTCTCTTTGTTAGTTGGTAAGCATATATTCTAAAAGCTTTCTTTTCTTTCTCTCTTCCCCGGTTTCAGATGCCAGAGCTACTCTACAAGTCCCTTGCAGCCAAACTCATTGTTGGCATGCCATTTAAGGTTATTCTTAATATACTTTAAATTATAATATATGGCATATTGACTCTAGTGGAGTTACATAAGAATGTATTGACAAATTTGGCACTATAATTTAGGATCTGGCCACAGTAGATTCAATTTTGTTGCGAGAACTTCCTCCAGTAGATGATGCTGATGCGGTAAGAATCTTTGTTTTGGTAGTAAGACCAGCATTGACTTTACTAGTTCACTACATTATCTTTCAAACAATTCACTGCATTGTCAGTTTATCATGACAGTTTGAGTGATATGTTTCTCTTTGTTTTCATTCCATGTGGCACCGATCAGCGGCTAACTCTCAAAAGGCTGATAGATATAAGTATAGGGGTTATAACTCCTTTGTCAGAACAATTAACAAAGCCATTGCCCAATGCCATGGTTCTGGTGAACCTTAAGGAACTATCGACTGGTGCTTACAAGCTTTTGCCCCAAGGTGCTTCTCAGCCCATGTTTTTAATTAATTGGTATTAGTATCATTAGGTTTGAACCAATTACAAGGACCTTTTGATTTACAAAAAAAAAAAAATGGACCTTGTCCTGAAAATTATATACACCTCCTTATTTTGAATTTTAGTATTAAGTAAACTAGAGATCTAAATCAAGTTAAAATTTAAAATGAGGGAGGTCCATGCAATTTTATTACATGTGAAATATTTTTTTGCCAATAACAAGTGAGATTTATTCTAACATCCTTCTCACCCATTTCAAAGCTTGCTTCTGATGTTTTTTCCCCTACTTATTACCTCTTTATTAGGCACGCGCTTGGTTGTGTCAGTACGTGGTGATGAGTCCTATGATGAACTGGAAATCCTCAAAGGTGTTGATGCTACTATGCTTCTCCTTGACCTACCTTATACTGAAGACAAAATTAGCAGGGTGCATGCAGCAAGGAGGTAAGAATGTTACTGCTGTCTCATAATTAATTTAGTTGCAGAAATCTGGGAACATGAAAACAATCGGTCTCTTCTTGGCCTTCCTTTCAGAAAAATGTTAGACTCTAGGTAGTCAATTATAATTGATTCGTGAATAATTTGCACTGATCTGATCTGCAGAAAGCTGAAAACACTAGAATAAGCCTTTTTGTCCCTGACGTGCCCATTATTGGCTCAAATTCCTTTTCTTATTAAAGGAATCAATATGTTTAAAGAAAAAATAGGACGGTATCCTGACCCAATTGTTATGAGATTGCACACAAGCAAAATTAATGCCAAATTTTTCTCCTTGGTAGCGGGAATGAGTGTTAGTCTCATTGGATGATAGACTGAAATATCCAAACTAATGTTCTACGTGGCAGTGCAACTGTTCTATATTGTAACTTCATGTAATTCCAATTTTTTTATATGCTAGTTCTTCACGATTAATCATCACTGGCCCACAGAATTTTTCTAATCCTGAACATTTATACTGACATCAGGCTATTTGAGTACCTAGCTGACAATTCTCTGAACTTCCCAGTCATTCACCACATTCATTATCCACGTGGGATTCACCGGTATATTCTTACTCTTACATTATGGCTTTTATGAGTTAAGATGAAGAATAGTCACGGAAAAAATTAATCCTTTCCACTTACAGGGATGACTTAGTGATTGGTGCTGGTGCCAATGCTGGAGCCCTTCTGGTTGATGGGCTTGGAGATGGAGTTCTCTTGGAAGCCTCAGACAAGGACTTAGATTTTCTGAGAAATACGTCTTTTAACTTGCTACAAGGTTGCAGAATGAGAAATACAAAAACAGTAAGTCTTTCTTTTTTGGCCAAAAAAGGCAGTATATATTACCTCATGAACAACAGGACCTATTTTGGATTACAGAAGCAGGGTTCTTGACTCTTGATCTTTAATTATATGCCTGATTTGTGTTGCAGGAGTATGTGTCATGCCCATCCTGTGGCAGAACTTTGTTTGATCTTCAAGAAATAAGTGCACAAATTCGGGAGAAGACATCACATTTGCCTGGTGTTTCGGTAATCACTTAATCCTCTAGTCATCGAAGAACACGAATTGTGCAGTATGAGCAGACCCAACTTACTGCCAAGAAAACTGCCAGTTGAATTTCTTGTAACTGGGCACTACACTTGCGTCTACACAAAACAAGAAACCGTCTCTATTCTCTAGTAATAGTAGGGAAGATGATAAGTAATAAAAATGCTATTTTACTGAATTTGAATGTCTCCTTCGTCAGATTGCAATTATGGGTTGCATTGTGAATGGACCTGGAGAGATGGCAGATGCAGACTTCGGGTATGTTGGAGGTGCTCCTGGAAAGATCGACCTTTATGTTGGGAAGGTAACGCATTCGAATTTATTAGTGTCGTAAATCTAAAAAAAAAAATTTAGCATGAATTAAAAATTTGACGGATGCGAGAGTTATGTTCTGTTTGAAAACCTGAAAATCCGTGCTAAATGATGTTGTTGACGCTAGAGTAGTGCAACCTTGTTACAGACTGTGGTGAAGCGGGGGATTGCAATGGAGGAAGCAACCGATGCATTGATCGATCTAATAAAAGAGCATGGACGTTGGGTGGAACCTCCAGCAGAGGAGTAAAAGTACTTTAAAGGACGGTCAACGACACTGGAGAGTTATGATTTGCGGATGAGAAGTTAAAGACTGAAATGTGTCCTATAGCATAGTGTGTGTAAAAGCCATAATAATGAGAGTCAAGCACAGTAGAGGCTTGGCAGAAGTAGAATGACGAGTTTCATTTGAGTCCCCCTTTCCAATTAGAGGCTAGCTGAACAGCAGTAAAGAGATGGGGGACCTGGCATTTTTGCAGAGATACGGACCATACTGCACTGTTAGTGCCTGCCTCAACATTAGTTACGTTTGTTGAACTCTATACCTGGTTTCCTGCGCATGTATGACCTTCAAATAAAATAATTAAATTATGATGCATTGCAATAACTCTGATCGATAATGCTGCATCCGCAATTGGATCTGCGCCGTTCTGCCTTTGTAAGTTGGTTTCTTTTTTCAATAAAACAAAAAAGCCAAGCTATCAACTCTTTTTTGGCCGTAAGTCAATCTATCAACTTTAATTAAAACAGAAGCAAAGGTTAACACCGTGGCCGCGAAAATAACAAGGTACCAGGAGTCAACTACCCAAAACAAGGGGGCAGCACATCTTTATAGAGTACAAACAACAACAATATATATATATATATATATGTATGTAAACTATGGATTGAAATACTATCACTTAATATAAGATTATTTTAATTGAATCATGCGGATTAAGAATGAAAATTAAAACTAATTAACTATCTTGATATTTTTAAAAATTCTAACATTTTTCTAAAACTACCCTTATTTAATATCTCTCTTTCTCTTTGGATACACTAAATATGAATATTTTTTAGAAATATATAATAAATACTACTAGATACATTGTAAAAAATTTTATATTTAGAATCAACATAAAAATTCCTATATATAGCACAGGAAGTAATACAATCTTATACATTTGTTCGCCTTGGGTCTGCTGACACGCTGTGGGGGCCATAAATTTCGATCTCTTCTCATGTTTGCCAAGGAAAAATGCATTGCATTGCGTGTTTCAGATGCTGCTTTGGCCAAATCTATACAGATAAATAACATGGTTTCCATATAAAAAAAATCAGACTAAATTGAAATGCAAAACAATAATTTTCATTGCATTTGCCCATAGTAAATCATTTTTTCATTATGCTCGAAATATAATAGGCTATAATATTGAAGATTTTTTTTTTTTTAAAAAGTGAAAGTTATCGGAAAATATTTTTAAAAGATTAGGTAGATCAAATAAAAATGCTACGTAATTATTTTTATTGACAAAACAATAAATTACTCTAAATTTTAGTATTATAGGGAAAACTTTCTATTAGTGTTACAATCCGTCTCGTTTTGCAGGGCCAACAAACGTCACCGAAGAGTAAATGCAGCCAGCCATAGTCCACACAGGCCTTTTCCAGCATTCCGTCCCTTCGCGCTATTCATAAATTTTGATGATCTCATGGAAGACCTTGGCATCATTACTACTATAACATTTTTATCCTCATAACTTATTAATTAATTCAATTATAAAATTAAAAAAACCAAAAGTGAAGATTTAAAATCAACTTAAATAATCACTATTACTCGTACTGCCAACTCCAAGTTCTTTCAGTATCCGAGATTTCCGTATTAAAGGGGTACAAATAGTTATACTCAATGATTGCAACAGACTGAAAGAAACGCATAGTTGCAGCACAGACCATATAAGAATCGTGTTAATCATTCCATAATGAATTTTCACGAGATCCATTTCAACCAGTAACAACGAAAGAAATTTTTTTAAAAAAATGTTTGGAATTTGAAACAAATGTTTCAATCATCACAAATCACCGACATAAAGAATCTGGAATGAAAATGAATTCCTATCAGGAGGTAGGGCCAATATGATGAACTTAACATGAAAACCTATAGTAATGATAATACGTTGACAACGGGAAATGATAATACGGTGACAACGGGAAGAGTATAACCTCCGGGCCAAAGCAATGAGATAGAATTGTGTAGAGCATCCTACAGAATCTCTCTCCTCACCGCGTAGCCGTACTGAGATCGCTGAATATTTTGCTGGCGCTTCCTGTAGACCAAAGCCACCAATACAACCACACCGGCCGCCATGATAACTCCAATCGCTACCCCGGCCTTCTTACCAGCATTCATTCCTCCCGATGAACTGTCCGGTATACCTTGGGCATCGCTTACACCAGTGTGGCTAACTACATCACCATCGGCCGGCTCTGGCGCCGGCGACGGGGACGGGGACGGAGAGGCAGACGAAGCAGGGCTTTGATTGTCAGGAGAAGGTGCGGGAGGAGATAAACCCAAGGGTGAACTGGCGGGAGCAAAGTCAGGAGCATTGATGGATGAAGCAGAGGAGGAATCGAGAGGAGACGGAGACGGAGAGAGGACGGGTGAGGATGGCGAAGGGGTGGGAGAGATCTGCGGCGGATCGGCAGAGACAGTGATGTGAAGTAACGAAGAAAGCAGCAAGAAGAGAAGAAAATAAAATTGAGCAGAATCTGCCATAGCAAAAGAGAAAAAAGACTGAAAGAGGAATAAACAGTCACAATGTGGATCTGCAAATTCTGCAGGGAAGATGGGAGAAGGAAGGAAGAAGACGAAGGACGAAGAAAGGTAGATCTGGGGAATTGGGAGGTATAAACGCGCAGGTTAAGATGACGGTTAGGGAGGGGCAAAACTTGGGGAGGCAGAAGGAGCATATATCGGATGGCCTAAATTGATGGTGACGCTAAGATCCTAAGCCACCCAGATCTTGACACGTTGAAAGCGTCAAAATGGAAAGTTTAAATAACAAGGAAACAAGATTAATTAAATGTGAAACTGAAATACTTGCCCAAACCAAAAAAAAATTGCATGTGAGACATGAATGAAAGAATGATAGATCAATTCATGCCTTTACGAAGAATGTGTAATTATGAAGGGACAGTGATTTTGATAATAATATTCCCTCTTCTTAATATTCATTCCAAACAATATTTGTTTATTTTAAATAAATTCATTAATTCACAAAAACATTTCAAACTAATTCATATAATTTTCGTTGTCCTGCTAACTATTACCGTTAAATTCATAGGTCTTTGTTCTTTTTTTTTTTTTTGGCCAATGATAAAATTATAGTTATCTGTAAAAAAATCTGTGTTTGAATCTTTTTTTTTAAAAAAAAAAATTGCCATCTTATTCATTATTTTATCTTTTTTTAATCAATTTGTATCTCGCTTTTTTTTTTCCAACCAAAATTATTCCCCTATCTTCTAAGTTCTATCACTCTCTCCCTGCCCCAATTCAGATACCCCGTACACGCAATATGGTCGGCATCTTTTTTCCCTCTTTTTCGGCCAATGTAATCTGATCATTATCCACTATCTACTGAAATTCAAATTATATAATTAGCTAAGCAAATAGTAATATATATACAAGTTCACCAAAATATATATATACACAACAAAAAAAGGATTTTTTGGTAAAAAAAAAAAGGATTTCGTTTTAGCAATTTATCAAAAAATTATTTTTGCCGAATTGATCAACGAGCCTTTAAAATTGGGAAATGAAAAGCGCTGGACTTCGAGGAAAATCCAATAATCCAGTAAATATATACTATATGTTGGCAAAATAAAAAGGTGTGTGTATGTGTGTGTATAAAGTTAAATACTGCAGTACAAACAAATTACTACATTTGGTCTTATATATAAAATTTTTTATTTTTGTCCTAAATATAAGACACTTTATAATATATGAGATAGTATTTATTATATATTTACAGAAAAATATTCTTATTTAATGTATCTAAAGAGAAAGAGAGAGATTAAATAAGGATAGTTTTGAAAAAATATTGAGATTTTTAGAGAAATCAAGATAATTAATTAGTTTTAATTTTAATTCTTAATCCACGTGATTCGATTAAAAGGGTCTCATATTAAGTAGAATAGGGAGTATTAGATTAAAAATATTTTAATATAGAAGGGGAGTATTTGAGCGAATGGGAGTCTAACAAGTCACTTTGTGAGGATATCGGAAGATAATGGGGGTAAGGGACGCATTGCATCACAAAGTTGGATTAATTCTGTTGATTGTTTTTATGCAGCAAACCCAAATTAATGGATGCAACGACTGTTTCATTTTTTTGAGTGAAGAGTTTTGTTGTTCATATGCTGTCACTAGTTGTTGTTAAAGAGAAAGGTAATTTAGGACTACCATATGAAAATATTTACAAATAAATAATATTATTTAGAAATTCAGTTTGTTTGAATTAAAAATTTAGTTTATTTGAGTTGGATTTTTTTAAAATGAGTTTTTATCAAAATATATTTTCATATGAAGATCTCAAATTGTCTTTCTCCCTTATTATTGTTTGAGGTAACTGAAAGATAGGTGCTGAAATGAAATGTTGTTGACTTCTTGTGCTATTTATTGATTCCATAATTATTTCATACCCCATATGGCCTGACGAGCGGAAAGGGAGAAATAAAGAAACAAAATGATTATTCAAAAATTGAACGTTTTGTAATTTATGAATTTCTTTAAAATTATAAAATAAAATTGTGACCTTTCTGATGATTCTCCCTCTTAAATGTGGGTGGTGACCTGTTGGGACATTTAATTCTTATGGCTGTCTCCCTCAATCTCATATCATGAGGATTTTTCTTTTTTCTTTTTTTTCATTCTTTGGATTACAGAACCAAACGACGACTTTCGATGGTTTTGAACTTCCATCTCCATTTCGGCTCTTTCATGGCCCTGCATAATTCTTGAAAATTCAGACGTTTCACAAGAAGACAATGACGCTAACCAAATATATCTGCATTATATATATATAGAGAGAGAGAGAGCATATGAACGTCTGATTAATATAATCTATAATAACCCACAATACTTACAAGTATCAGGATCCAATCAATATAAAATATAACATAATTTATAGTTAAAAATAAAAATTTTAGTTTAAGTCAATAAATTAACAATGGATAATAATATATAAAAGAAAAAGAAATCAAAGTGAAAAAACTTATAACAAGATTTAATTTTGAACCGTTTTAGCTCTGACACGAATTCAAACGAAACTCATATTATAATAATTTTTTTGTATTGTTAATAATAATTATTAATAATATTTTATCATATTTTCAGTATAGGATATAAGTTAGGTGATTAAAGTGAGAAAAATTTCAGAAATTATTTATCACCACAAGATACCTATTAAGTTTAAAAAAAAAATTATCAAACTATTATAAGGTTAACAATGTTACAAGGCACTAAAGTTATTACATAACATATGAAATAATAAGTCATATTATGTGTGACTTATAAATAATACAACTACTTAAAACTTATATAGTGATTGATATTAATATTAATTAATTATACCAGCTCGGATCCAGGCCCAAATTTGTCACTTCACTTTTGTTATATTTAATTTACATTTAAATGAGATCAGTACTTAAGCTCAGATTTTTTTGCCAACAAATTTATTCAGAGATTAAGTATGATGAAATAGATTCCACTTAAACAAAGCCATGTGTTCATAGAAAACGGCTTTAAAAGAATTACCCCCGTTTGGAGCTGTCCTGGCTTAATTCAAATCAATAAGAGTCCGATAGAGGTTTGGATAGTGGGTGCTTTGTTTAAAAAAAATAAAATAATTCAAAGTTAAGGTGACATTGTATGAACCAAGCATTTTATGGATGCCAATAGTTAAATGCGGCAATAATTTATTAAAAAAATAGTTTAAAAAGCTATTTATTAGACGATAACATAGGGGCCTTTTTTTTTTTTTATAAAAAGTCTCACCCAAAAATGTCAGATATATAAAGTCAGCATCGGGAAAGAAAAATGTTAAGCAGGCACCTATTACGTCGCTTCCCTTTTTACCCCCTCCCCAGCCTGGTTCTCCATCTTTCTAATGGCCGGAGGAGAGGTATGTTGGATTCCATTTTCTCTCGGTAGTAACTGTATCACCCATACGTTAAAACTTCAAATCCTATCTCTTCAATAAAATACCAATTAAATCCTCATAATTCATCCTTCACCTCGCTACTGCTACTCTGACTCTCGCTCTCCTTGGCATCAGAACTTGCGGATTTGCCAGTTGAGGTTGGCTTCTGGAGCTTGAAGGGGATTGATGCATGTTTCTTGAGGAATTTATAAAAGGCTACCACTGTACGATCAGTGTCAACAGTAATCTGCACACACACCAATTGACCCCATATACAATCATTACTCAATCATAGAGCGCATGCAGATATATAGTAGCTGAACAGAGGAAATTCACTGATGTTTAAAATGCACATACAGGGTCAAAACTCTTATTTCCAGCTGGGAAAAAGAGAATAGTGGGGAATCCATCTGTCTGCAGAGACAATATAAATTAACATTGATCATTGAATTCTGAAATCTTACTCTGACACAGCAAACAATAGAACATGCATTCCTGATACTTTGGGATAAGTTGGAACAACGACAAGTTAAATTACGAGATTACCTTTGCCCTGGGATGCTCATTTGTTGTTCCATCCATCTTGGCTATGACAATAGAATCAATGCCACGCAGATGTTTTGCAAGCTTATTGTATGTTGGCTCCAGAGCTTGGCAATGGCCACACCAGGGTGCATAAATCTAGTATTTTTTTTTTAAAAAAAATCATTACATTAACATGGGCAAGGTGCAAACGGCAGAGGCAAATAGTACTTGGTAACTAGAAGAGTCAGAATTCTACCTCAAGGAGAACATCCTTAGACTCATCCAAGACAATTTGGTCAAAATTATCCCCGACCACTATTTTCACATCACCGTCATTCTGTCATCAACTCAAGAAGCATGTTAACAGTTTGTCTATGGAAGGTTGACATCTCAATCGTCTCGATATTGATGCAATCATCCCAAAATTTGCAAGAAACAATATTTTATGACAATGCAAGTATCTCAAATCACAATCAGATCTCACCATATTAGTTCCCAAATGATTCCAAATCCGATTTGATGGCTCGAAAAAAAAAATTAATAATAATGGCTTACATTTTCAGGAACTGGATCTGACTTGAAGAAAGGTTTTAGCTTGTCCTCGAGGAAATCATCCCCAAAAGCCTGAAACGAGATGGGGATCCACTAGTTGTAACCACAATTCTATCTCTAGTGTGTTTAAAACATAGAATAGAGTATTCATTCATATTCAACGCTATGTTGCAGAATGTCATTGTCAGCGGGAGTAGGAGGGGGCAAGGAAGAGAGAGGGAAGTACCTTAATTTTGTCAACAGTCACTTCTCCATCAAGCATAAATTTCCTTCCATCATCATTTCCAGTGAATGCAAGTACCTGAATTTGAAAGTTCACTGATGAAAAATGCTTCCAAACAAATCAGAGGATAAAATCCTTCATATGACATTATAACTCATGTCAGCTTAAATGAAATCTGGAGAAACAAAATATACGAAGGAGAGACAAGTAATACTTTTGGAGCATTCCCACTGATGCCAAAATATTCTGAAACTGGCTTTCCAACATCTTCATTATCCAATTCCACATGTACAAAAATCAGCTGCAATAGATAATTTTAAATCACAATAAATTATTGCCCAAAATCTAGAATACGTTTTGGGGCAAATGGTTGATAAGTTCAAGTGAGGGAATTAAGAAGTTATTATTTTCTTTGTTTTTTTCTGAAATAGCAGTCATGGACAAATTTGGAATTCAGAGAAAGGGTGCTTTAGCAGAGTCTTAAAAGGATAGCCTTCAAGCAAATATACCTTTCCCTTGAAAAATTTTGCTGCTTCTTGAAATACTGGGAGTAACTTCTCTGAATCATTTGAGGTCACAAACAGCAATAGCTAAAGAAAGAGTTTCGCACACATAAAATTGTCAGAAGATCACCATGTCCTCGTTGACAAATAAATAAATGTTTCTTCCTAGTTTGAAAATAAGTTATATTCACCAATTACCTGTTTCTTGATTGGGTTGTCAAAAACTGATTCGGCACTTTCTCTTGTAAAAGTTGTGACCAAAGGAAGTTTGTTGGACGATACAAATTCTGCTATTGCAGATTTTACAAATTGCCCATCTGCAGAGACATGATGAATATATACAAAATTTTCTTGAAAAACACCAGATCTTCAGCCAAAAGAGAGAAGAAAAAGAAAGAAAACAAACCAAAATGGTTCAATTTCTCCTCCTGTTTCTTGAGAAGAATCAAAGCAGGACGTTTGACATTAGGGTCAATATGGAAAAGCTTTGCCACATCAGGATTTACTGTTTGATAAAAACTGACATCATCCTCAAGTCGTGATGCAGCAGCTAGCTCCTCACTCTCAGGACCCTGCATAATTTGACAGGATAAAATAAGGCATGACAACCAATAATTTCATAGATTTCAATTCTCAAACCCATCAGTATAATCCAAGGAATCAACCACGGCAAGTTGCATATTTATAAAAGTTTGTCAGTTCAAACACACGGAAATTCACTGGACCATTATGCAAAACATTGTGGTGAATGAAATTTCGAAACCATCTTGAGAGTAACCTTCAAGCCTGAGAAACCAAATATCATATTCTACTGAGAAGAATAGATGCATTTGATGATTGGTTCTAGTAGCACTATCCAGCCTTCAGTTGACATGTTCTAAACGTAGGAAAAATTAAAAAATAAAAGATCTGAGAACATATGTAACGCCAATCAAGAAATCAGAATACCTACCACTAAAGAGTTGAGGAAGCCCAAAACGACTTTGCTTTCAGAAGTCAATATGCGTTCACCATCATCCAATGCAGTTATGTTGGATACACCTGGTCCTATCTTCTTCTTAACCCAGGTTATTATAGCATCTCTGTATTGGAATAAGAAATTTAGGTCCAGCTAAATAATCGTACGACTAACACAACAATACAAACTTGCCGAAGTACTCGAGATTTAAAAATTACGCAGATTTAGGATGGAAATTATTATTTCCATTTGTTTGCGCAAAGGAAAGAAATGAAGTTTTATCTTCTCACGATTACTTGGCTGGAAAATACACACAATCTCATTTTCAAAATCCTCAGTTCCCTCCCAATCCGAACAATACTCAACAATTTTTTTTTTTGGTAACAACAATACTCAACAATCAAACCACCAAAAAACTTGTAATCGTCCCAAAAAAAGAAGCTTCACCTAATTTAGATTTATCGCACTTACTTGGTCCTCTGGCCACTGTAAGGCTTGTGAACCCCATCGACAAAGAAGTAGATAGTGGGGAATCCCTGAATTTCATACTCCTGGGCTAATTCATTTTCCTCCGTAGCATCCACCTTAGCCAAAATCACATTCTCACCCTTCAACTCGGTGGCGGCGGCAGCGTACTCCGGCGCCAAAGCCTGACAATGACCACACCAGGGGGCGTAGAATTCCACCATCACAAACTGATTTTTCTTCACAACATCACTGAAATTACTCTCCCTCAATACAACAACGTCTTTGTCATCCACCTGGAGCTCTTTGTCTGCCTCCGCATCGACGTCCGACTCGTCGAAGCCGGAGAAATCCTCGAGATCATCTTCGCCGACGGAACCATAATCTAAATGATCCAGATCTGGGTAATGTTCGTGGGAGGCAGAATTGTCATCAGCTTCTTCGAGAAAGCTGAGATCTTCGTCGTCGTTGTCGTTTTCGATGGTCTTGCATGACGCGAGAGACAAGGAGGAGAAGAGAAGAAGGACAGTGAGGAAGAAGAAAACGACGAGTCGTCGACGTAGCATTCTGGAAGTGTTTAAGCTTTTGTGTGACAGTGAGATCTATCTGTGTTTCTCGGCGAACAGCGGCTCAGCTTTCCAGTCCAGGGACGGAGAGTGCGAGGACAACAGTTTTATTTTGGACTACAGTAGAGGTCAGAAGACTTCCCAGTTCCTCAAACGGCGCCGTTAATTTCCGTTGATTTTTCATTTTGAGATTTTATTCCTTCCAGCATTCAATTCAATATTTAATAATATTTATAACATTTTAGTGACAAAAGAAGAAAATCAAATATTTACGGGGTCGGTATCTCATGCCGACACCCCAACTGCCATTGACATGTTGTGACAGTTTCTTTTATAATAAAAAATAAAATTTTTAGAGAGAATGTAAATATATATTTTATGTAATTTTAAATTTATTTAGTATTTTTTAATTACTAAAAGAAACTACGCAAAATTGTAAACTGCATAGATCCAGTTTTTACTATATAGTATCTTTTTAATAAATAAAAAATTTAAAATTATACAAAATATATATCTACATAATTTCTAAAAAATCTATTTTTTATTTATAATTTTTAATTAAAAATAAATAAATCCCTGGCATGGCAGAACCTTGACATGAGAGGAAGGGGTCCTCGCATGAGAGAGCCGCAGTATTTACTGATGTGAATGTGAGCAAATCAAAAAGTAAATGTTGAGTTGACAATAGGGGAGGTGTTGAATTTTTTTCGCCTGAAATCAAGAGAGTCAGATTCAAGAATGCTTTTCAGTTTTCAATTTTTTGCGCCTGAAATTAAGAAAGTCACATTAAGGGTTGCTTTTAGACTTTTACAAATGAATATCCATCCTCCTCGGACTACTACTATTCGTACAATAATGACCATATCAATAATTGTAAGGGAAAAAAAAAAATCATGATACTGATAAGGTTCAGTGCCATTATAATATAACAAGCGTGGTTACTTGAAGAGATCACTCCCAAGTGTGACCACACCAATCTCCTCACTGTTGTAAGAACGTAAAGCACTAGATTCTCTTTGAATCCTCTCCAGCTCTCGAACAATTTGCCCCATTGATGGCCTTGTAAAACTCCCACCTACACACATCATCGCCAACTTCATCATCATTTTGGCAGTTTGCTTTTCATGGTCTCCCAGGGTTATGTCCACAAACTGGTCCAAAACCTCATTGCTGTTTTTCGCCTTCAAAAACCAAAGACACACACTAAAATCTAGTTTATATATGAGCGTGGTATTGCCCGTTTGATTTGGAACTTGGGAGTTATGAACAAAGTCATTACCTGAAGTACCAGATTCTCCTGTGATGAGTTTGACAGCTTTCTGTTATGTGCTTCTCGTCCACTAATTAATTCAAGTAAGAAGACCCCAAAACTGTATACATCACTTTTCTCTGAGAAATGCTGTGATGGGTTCAACCTTTGCAAAACAAGATTCATATATCTCAAACCAATGAGGAGAAAGCTGGAAAACAAAGTGCTTTCCTTTAAGTAACATATAGTAATTAATCACATACTCTGGGTTAAGAAAGTAGTCCGTGTTTGAGGATGAGCCATAGTGGTCAAAATTACTTAGCAACTTGCAGAGTCCATAATCGGAAACCTTGGCAATGAAGCTTTCATCCACAAGAACATTGCTAGTTATGAAATTTGTATGCACCAAAGGAGGAACCAAACAGTGAAGATGTTCCATTCCTGGGACAATTTATGTTGAATTTACGTTCAAAATAATGTTACTCTGAATATATATATAGTCATAGCTTCATGAAGAAAAGGAAATTACCTTTGGAAGCCCCTAAAGCTATAGACAATCTTTTCTGCATATCTAACCTTCCAACGGGTAAGCCTTCATTGTCTGCATAAGAAGCATTTGAGCAGAAACATTCAGCTTTATAGACGAAGATTGGAATTTTTCTTAACTAAGCCTACCTTACTACCTCATTCTTGGATTCTATTCACAAATAAGTAAAGGTCAATAATATAAATTACTTTCATACAGTATAGCTTTCTAAATTATGTCTGAGAAATACTGATTAGGAAAATTATGTAGACTCAGCCGCCTACATGAGAATGCATGAGCACAGAAAGATAGATTGTCAAAAGTACCATATAGGTGATTCCCTACATTTCCATTAGGAAGATATTCATGCACAAGTAACTGTTGATAGCTATCTTCATAATAACCAATAAGCTTGACAAGATGAAAGTGGTGAATGTCAGCTATTTGCATCACCTGCCAACCATTTAACAAGAAAGAGAAAGAAAGATAAACTTAATTGTCAAGTCTTATTAGTAATTTTTTGAGCAGATTCTACTGTGATGCACTGACACATTTCGTTTCATGATTCACCTGAGGGATGAAACTGTGAATCAAAGCACATTGGCGCCTCTTTATAGCTACAATAGATCCATCTTGAAGTAAACCCTTGTAAACCAAACCAAATCTACCTTCACCTACAAGGTTACTTTCACTGAAATTTCTTGTGGCTTGCTCTAGTTCCATAATTGTGAATCGCCTTATGTCCTCTGAGGTGCTGCCGATTCCCAATTCAACTGTCAATAAAAAAAACAGGAGGTAGAATAAGAACCGAGAATTGTATTGTGTCATGTCCACTGTATTGAACCACTGGCTCTACTAAACTTACCAGTTGGAGATGGAACAGAAGAAGCAGTGTCAGATGTTTGCCTTATAAATCTCTTAACACGCATCAAACAAACATAGATAATCACTACTATGACAATCACAACTAAGGCAGCGACAATACCACCAACAATGGCAGCAGCCCTCGTTTCTCCTGGTCTTTTAACTTGAGCTTCTTGCAAAGGTGTAAGTGTTGGGACGTCATTTGTCCCATCTAGCTTTACTGCTTCCCCCTTATACCTTAATAAGTGAACACAAATTTTAACTCATTATTATTTTGCTCTACATTTTCAAATATTTTAAAACAGAAGATTTAAAGAAAAGTTCCAAAAGTATTTGCTGTCAAATTTCTTCAATCAAATAGTAACATGTGAGGAGAATTTTTTGAAAGGCCTTATCATTTAGTGCTAAGCTCTACCATATATCTTTCTTGTTAACACATTTGTTGTGTCTTTATTGGAGAACCTGATAACAAATACCCTATAATCTGTACTTGTGTCTCGTATTGTGTTAAATGGATCATCATTTTACACCTGATCATTTACTTGCAACTTTACACGCCTGCAGGGACACACACAAATTCTTAGAGACAGAGGAAAGGCCCTTACAAGGTAAACGCATTTGGGCCTTTTAGTTCATGAGAGTGAAGACACGCCCTTTGCTTTTGACATGGATATTTTGCAATACTAAATAAGATTTGCTGTGGACTGCCAAGCGTATTCTTGAAAGTGAACAAAGCTTCAGCTGCAGTTAACAGATAAAGAAGTTAACTAGCCAGTGTTCTTCACATTGACTCGCTCATGAATATTTCAAACACATGGTGTTCAGGATTAACAAGAAAGCAGTATCGTGATAGATATGCAGACTAGACAGAATAAATCAAGACCAAATAGTACATGGTTCTGGAATATCAAAGAATAGAGCATGAAGGGTATGGATCTTGTTCAGTGATATGAGGAAAAAGTTTAAAGAATACCATATAATTTGTGGCTGGATTTGTTGGGGTATAGAAGCTGGATCACTATAAGCAGAGGTAACTGTTGCCAATAAAGCAATCGCATTGTCAACATATATCACCCCATGAACTCCTTCATAAACCCTCAATTTCAATGTCTGGTATGAATTTATCAGAAATGAGACATCAAACCTTCTTCCAAAACAGACATAGTTAGGCCCTATTTATCATCAAAATATCATGAACTCTCAGAAAAAATCAGTAATATGGATGAATAAATGTCACAGTCATGACCAGAATTTAATAATAGAATAATGGAACTTAAAGTTTCTATGGTTGTTAGTTGCTCTGCTAATCTTTTTTTTTTTGGCCAACAGAAGTACTTGAATCTGGGAAAGAAAGACTCAACTTAAAGACTCTACGCTCTAGCATTTCGAAAACCATACAGGGGACTTTCTTGACTAATTCCAGCTAAGAAAGGGAGGAGAAAAAGCTGCAAATTTGCTCTTAAGAGGTTGTCTTTATTGAAATGGACAGATGAATTGCTAGCAACTTTCTTTTGAATGTCTTAAACCCACGAAATTCTTCCGACGAAGAAATCAAATTCCAAATCCCAAAAGATTCCCAAGGCATCTCCAAATGCCTGCCAGAACATAGACTAAACCCGTTCAACTTCCAAAACCCTGAGGCAAAAAATTTAAAAAAAAAATCCAAAACCCAAAAGTTAGAAGGAAGCTAAAGTGAGTCACAAGTCCCCTGCATCACCAGCCTTCAGATGCTTGGAACTTGGGAGAACCCATGTGTAATTGATACTGATACATTCGAAGTTTAAACCTTCATATAAAAATCAGGATAGTCACCCTACTGCATTGATGAGCAAAAAGGATACACCATACAGTAATGATTCTGAGTTAGGTATGCTACAAAAGCCAAAAACAAAGACCTATTGAATTTTAGGTCTCTGGAATTACTATAGACTAGGTAAGTACGATAGAACTAGAATGTAACGAATATTAATGATGCAGATACAGGTTCGAAGGAAATGTCACCAGTTGTAGTACTAAATAACAACTTGCCCAGGCGTGAAAGAAAAATTAGTAAAGAGCAGAGAGAGAGAGAGAGAGTGGTTTTACATGCCAGCATTTTTCTTTTCTGCTTGCTTACAAGGGAGACGCCATGTTTGTAGTTCCAGAAGACCACATGCCTAGTTCTGCATAGGCATTGGATCCAAAGACTTCTCAGATGACAGCCAATAAATATAATGGTGCAGCATGCAAACAATTCATCCGTGCTTGAAAAGAATGGCTCCTTCAGCCAAATCATTATTTCCACAGTAAAGAATTGAAATGTTTGAATTTCCGTCTTGTTTCACATGTCGTTGGGAAGAGTCATCGTACGATTGGACTTCATTTCCACTTTTCACATGTTTTGTCCAAATGAACAGATGCAAGATTTTTTAAAAAAACATAATTTGAATGGTCCTTTCTCCGTTTATCACGTTAGCTGTCGATGTAATGTGCTAATGGCACACCCTCTACGGTCCATAATTTATTTGGTAGGCATTTTTATCCGGGAATGCCTCAATTCAAACATGCAAGCAACAATGAGAATGAAGCTTGTGAACAGAATATTAATCCTAAGATGAGAGATTGATGAATGATTAAAGACTTTTGTCTGCATTTCCCTTAGGAGTGATGAGGATAAGTTAGAAACAAGTGGAGGTGTGCGTCTGATGACAAGATGGGAGGTGTGTGTCTGATGACAAAGTGGGCTGTCCATGTCCATGTCCATGATGTTGGATGCACTGCATAAAAGGGAAAGAACCACTGAGATAATTGAAGAAGAAGCGAAGCAAGGATTGGGATGAAATAAGAAAGAACCATCCCAATCAAGGGTCAGGGTGGGGACCATTTGTTAGACTTTAGAGCACAAGTGAAAAAGGGTCACATGAGATATAGGTTGTGCAATGGCCCGGCGAAGTCACATGCCAAACCCTTCTGCCATTAAGTTCGAAAAAGGAAGGTACTTCCTCTGCCACTTCCTCACCTACGCATAACTTGTACAGACTCCCATTGGACAACAAACAACAAAGATCATTCTAGAGCCAGGCAATTGCTTTCAGTGTAAATTCTAAACCTGGACAAGTTAAGTACTTTAACTTCAGGCCTCTACTCTTCAAGCTTCTCTGAGTTCTTTCAAGTCATTTTAAAGTGGAATTGCTTTTCAAGCAAAGGAATTAAGACTTAAGTTTCCCGGGGGATTTACAATTTTGCATTCCGTTAGCATGAGTTTATTGTCCATGACATTAAAATTGATTTACCCCGGGTTGGTACTGGGTAAATAAAAAAAGATGTCCTTTTCATTTCCACATTCCTTAGCTTTATAAATTCAAACTTAATGTATGAAGCATGATTTTACAAATTGTACAAAAGTGGACCACCATCTGTTTGGGTATCCAGGGAGGGAGAGATAAAAATAAACTACACCACATAGAAGCCAATCACCCCTACGTAGGGGAAAGTTTCATGTTAATTTTTTTTGCATATGGGTCATATGTTTGGACTCGTTCATTTATTGTCAAAACAGCTTAAAACACTTGGTTAGAATTGCCATAAGTTTATGTACACTTCATTTTTCTTATTGCTATTAAATATGGGGCTTCTATAATCTGATGGGTGAGCAGAAGTAACCCATAGGGATAGAGTGCTCTTTCTGGGGCTCTCGCAAATTATTTAAAGAAAAACCAGAGAAAAAAGAAATAACAATGGGAAATTAGTGGGAGCCATTGAGGCATTGCTTAGCCTGTTAGTTTTGCTTTTATGATGGGACTCAATTAATGGGCTCAAATAAAACTGTGTTCCTAGCAGACAAGTGTCGGCCCATGAATTCAAAATTCCAGGTTTCAGCAAATCACTTGTTTTTCATTTTCCTAAGATGCTTGCTTATCATTGAATTGAAGAAGACAGAAAGTTTTGATAATAATTTTGTTAGAGGAAAAAAGTGTAAACTCATGATGCATCTTTTTATTTTATTGATCCCTGGCCTGGCTATGGATATCCCTTTAAGAGGAAGAATATGCGGCTAAACCTGAACTTTTTCTTATTCCTTCCTTATCTTTCTCCATTGTCCTTCCTTCATAATTTTTTTAATATTTAATTTCATTTTAATTGTTGGGATTCTTTCTTGTTAGAAAAAGAAATTCGATCAAACCGGACGTCCTTTTCACTTTTCAGTATTTTTCTTAACTAGTAAAATCCCATTATTATCCCCTACCTCGCATATTTCTTCATATAAAAAAGATTAAGGTTTAAATTTATCCGAAAATTTTTCAAAGTTGTTGTTAGTATTCTAAATTTTTTGATGCAATATTATTTTTAAAGTATTAAAATCGGAGCAATTTTGTTCTAGCCATTAAAGTTAATGATATTGACCGTTAATTTGTTAACTGAACCATCAATTGTGTCGCCAATTATACTAAATTATCTTACATGGCAGCATAGTTGGAAAAAAAGTCCTAAAAAAATAAAAAAAATTATAAGAAAAATATTAAAAAAAAGTCTAAATAAAGAAATTTTGTTAAAATACACTGATTCTAACACTCAAAGAGTATTAACTTTTAATTAGAGACACAAAATACTATTAAAAAACATTTCATAAAAATCCCACATGACAATTTATGCATTATCTAAGTGAAAATATAATGAACCAAATTGAAAGCACCAACTCAACTCAATCAATTTCGATCCTGAGGTAGAAACCGAAACTCTAATTACTATAATCCTAATTAAAAATCTCAAAATCTAATAAAATCAACTAATAAATACAAAGAAATAAACAAATCACCAGAACGATATGGAGATTATGAGAAAAAATAGACTAAAAAATCCCAAAAAAAGGAAAAATCTTAAAAAATTTGTAACAATAAAAAAATAGAAAAAAGTTGTTGAAATTAATGAATTTAGCTAAAATACAATAGTTTTAATACCAATAAGGTATTAAGTTTTGATTAGAAACCCCAAAAACTATTAAAAATCACAAATAAAAAAATTACTCAAATTAATTGCATTAGTTGATTGATTTTGATCTTAGTTAAACTTTAAAGTGAACTTGCATTTTTGCTGTTTTTGCCAAATTCCTCCATTGTAACAATTTTTTTATTTTTCTTGCATATTTGCTATTTTTCTCAAAATTTTTATTTTCTTGAAAATTTTTTAGTTTATTTTTTCACATGAATCTGCGCAAAATTTTTGAATTTTTTTTTTGTTTCTTTGTGTTTATTAGTTAATTTTGTTATGTTAGGGGATTTCTAATTAAGGTTCCAATAATTAGGGTTTTGATTTTTGGTAAAATGCCAAAATTAATTGGATTAAGTTTATGAATTAATTTTTTAAGATCTCTGATTAAAAGTTAATACTCTCCGAGTATTAGAATCAGTGTATTTTGACTAATTTTCTTCATCTAGGCAACTTTTTCTATTTTTCTTGTAATTTTTTTTTATTTTTTAAGAGTTTTTTTCTAACTACATTGTCAAATGAATTGCCTTGTAAAATGATTTGGTATAGTTGGCAATATATTTGGTGGCCCAGTTAGTCAGTTAACCGTCAATATTGTTAATTTTAATGATCAAAGAAAAATTACTCCAATTTTGACCCACCAAAGATAATATTGTGCCAAAAAAAATTTAGGATGTCAGCAATAATTTTGAGAAAGATTCTCAGATTTGTACTTTATACCTATAAAAAATGTCTTGTCTTTGCTTTCGTGCATCGGTACTTTCTTTTCTTTCTGTTTTTGTTTCCTTCACGAGTGCTTTCTTAAATTGCTGGAGACTCCCTTCTGGACAGCATCTATAATTTTATACTGCTGATTTATAGTTTGTGTTTAAATAGATTTAATTTATCAAAGATAAACAGATTAGGTTAATCGTAAATAAAATGCACTTAAACAGCTGGACTGTACCTAATATACAATACAAGAAAAGGAGGTGATGGTTCTCCCTAATTCAAAGATTCAATATTAAAACCCCAGGCATCTACTTTTGAGCAAATATTTTATTAAAATAATTCTATACTACTCAAAGATTTAATATTATTTTAGCTCTTATATTAATAAATAAGTAAATTGATTTAATTTTCAAATATAATTATGTAAATTTTTATCATAAATTAAGATAAACTACGCATTTAATTAAAATATAAATAACACTAGTACGCTGAACTATTACCTAAAGTTTTTTTTCCCAATATATATTATCTTTTAAAAAATTAAACTATAAAAGATAAAGATTCTAATTAGAAAATATGTTATAAAGATTCTGATTAGAAAATACGTTGTTCTCCTGTATCAAAAAAAGAAAATACGTTGTTCTCGTTCACATTATAAAATCAGTCAGTTCTTTTTTATCATCCATCCCAGTTTTTGCTTAGTCGATCGTGTTTACTATCATTTGTGAATGACTTTTCAAAATTAAAATGTTTAAGTTTATAGTTTTTTTTAAATAATTTTGAAAATTATAATTATATTCCAACTAAAATTTTGTAGCAGAAATTTAATTCAAGGAAATGGACAAATCAATCCTCACGTCACGTTATCGAACCACCACCACAAAAGCCAACTCAACACAATGTTAATCATGATAATGTGGGAGCTTTATGAGAGCACTAGAAATTTGATTAAAGAATATGGTGCTATCATTACCCATTCTGCAATATTCTATTATCATAGTTAACCCTGACATTAGCATCGTACCAGAAAGCCCATTAAACTACAGTTATCTGATTTTTATTATATAATACCCAGCACAATGAATTCCGTAAGGGCCTATTTGTTTCCACTATTGATAATCCGTTTGAAGGCAAAAATCTAAGTTTGATAATTTTGTTTGTGTTTGGATGTAAAAAAGAGAGTACGGTGCGGCAGTGTTTTTGGCTGAAAACGGAGTTGAAGGAGAAGATGCTGATTTTACGTTTTACTTTCTCATTTTTATTTGTATTTATTTTAAAATTAGATAAAAATATACTAATAAAGATAAGAAAAAATAAAAAAATTAAAAAAATAAAATTTCCATGTAAGTTTTCCTATCTATTAACTAAAATGTCCCTTTAAAATTTTAATTTTTATAGATCATGACATGTAAAAAAATATTATATCAAATATATTATGTTATCAATTAAATAAATACAGATTAAATTTTAATTCAAGTAAATTAAATTAACTATGAGATAGAATTTAAACTCAATTTAAAAAAAAAAATTTAAATTTTATCAAAATCAAATTTTAAATAAATCATTCAAACATAAACAAGTTAGTTCAAAATTAATTTTTATTATAATTATATTATAAAATTAATTCTAACTAAATTTATTTTTAACTAATTGAAATCCAAATGGTTATAAGACTGTTTGTGTTTGTGTTGTGTGTGGTGATTTCTGAGGGCGAATAAGTTGGAAGATTCTTGAAGCTTGTAGTTATGTTTTGCGTTTGATGTTTATTTAACTAGTGAAGTCTATTTTAAAAGAATAATACCAGCTCAACTTGTCATTATCAGTCTGATTGATAATGACACCTACCTAATACTGCAGTAGATGGTGGGAAAAAGCTGAAATAACCAATCAGGCTTGGGTCTACACTATTCCAGAATAATAATTTCTCTTTCTAGTCTTACAAATGCACAAGCTTTTATCTTTCGCATATATCTACCATGTTTGTGTGCGAGCGTGTGAATGTGTGTGTGTGTGTAATGAAGCAATCTCACTCAGTCCCAATATTAGAATGAAAAGAAATATATTTCTGTACAGGAGCAGTAAAAAGACATAAAATTTTCGTTTTTGTTTTTATGATGGGTGGAAACTAAGAACAGATGAATAGTGAAGATGAAAAATGATGATCAAAAGCGAACACAAGGGGAAGGGAATACACAGAAACAGATAAAGACAAAGAAGGATACAAAATACACCCTTGGACTCATAGGAATATGCGTATCTACAATTCATATGGCCCTTTGGTTTCTGGCCTTTTCTTTTTTCCTCTCCAAACCTCCTAAACACAATGAAAGAAATTAGAGAGGGAAAAATGCCAAATTAAGGGACCCTCAGAAGACAGACAGACTAGCTAGCACTCCTCCATATGAAATTGTTATTCTTTTGGGAAACACCATACCCATATATCCCTTTCTCCCACAAACCATGACACACAGCTTAACTTAGTTGTTGCTCCTGAAGGATCCAAGAGCTTTAATGGCCGCAGCTCTCAGAATATATTGGTGGTAGATTGCAGCCGCCCCAGCTCCAATAATTGGCCCCACCCAGAAAATCCACTGTCATCAGATAAACTAGACAGTTAAATTTCTAAAAAGAGATTAAAATAGGTGGCGTTGTGGTTAAATAAAGGGTGATGGGTTTATGGAAAAATTTACATGATCATCCCAGACAAAGTCCTTGTTGAAGATTACTGCGGCCCCGAAACTCCTTGCAGGGTTGATACCGGTGCCGGTGACTGGAATTGTGGCCAAGTGAACCATGAAGACGGCGAATCCAATGGGAAGCGGCGCCAAAACCTTTTAACCATTTCAGAAAACAAGATAAGAAGTGTACGTACGTAAATAATAAACACATAATACAGAGACGGACTTGAAGGAGGTAGTAGGCATACAGGAACATGGGAGTCACGGGCGTTGCGTTTGGGATCGGTGGCGGAGAAGACGGTGTAGACGAGGACGAAGGTGCCGATGATCTCGGCACCCAAGGCAGTACCTTTGTTGTAGCCTGGATGGACGAAGTTGGCGCCGCCGCCGTACCTGTCGTAGTAGGCTTTTTGGAAGCCCTTGGCGAGTCCGGTACCGCAGATTGCACCTGCGCACTGTGCTACCATGTACAAGAACGCTCTTATCAGCGACACCTTCTGTCCCAGGAACAGCCCGAATGTCACCGCCGGGTTTATGTGTCCTCCTGCGATCATGTTATATATCCCTTCAGTCTGACTCGCTAACTTACGCCCCCACTTTACTTCTTGAAGATTCTTAATTAATTACTATGATTTCCACCTTCACTAACCACCGTACCCACCGTCATGCCCAACTTGTATTCATCTCTTACATTCATAAAAACAATTTATATACTGTATTGAAAGGAAATCATAAATATAAAGATAAGATGTAAATTAAAATTACAATTACATCTTTGTATTAATTATTTTCTCTGCACATACATAAATTTAAAATTATAATATATAATTTACTATTCTCATCCAAATAATTCCAAACAAGTTTCAATCATGATGAACCCCAAATCAAGAGCTCAATTCCAAGCTAAAGATGACATGCTACCTAAAAACTAAAGCAATGGCAAAAATATTTCAGATGAAATTAAGCACAGCCAAATTATATATATATATATATATTCAATCCTAAAATATTAAGTTTTACAACTAATTCACATGTTTTTCTATGATAAAACACTGAAAAACTATGTTCGAATGTTATATTTAATTTCTATAACTCTAACTCGTATTTTTGAAGTAGGAAATTTATCAAGAGTTTCTATATAAAAATTTGAAAAAAAAGTCATGTATAGTTTTTGCTTATAATCTTATCTATTATACATAAGTAGGAAGTTGTGGTTTAGAGGATGTAGCAAGAGTTAAAAATGAAATTGGAAAGAAGATGGCACCGTGTGTTGGTCGGATGATATGTTAGAGAAATGATAAGTTTGGTTTTAGATGACAGAATTAATCAAACCAAAAAGTTCAGAGCGCTGCTTCAGTTGGTAGAGTCCCATCCGTCTGAAGATATATACGTACGTACCAGAGATTCCGGCGGTGCAGTAAACGAGGATGAAGATCATGCCGCCGAAGGCCCAGGCGATGCCCAAAATGCCGACGCCATCGCACTCGGTGCCACCCTTGCTAGTGTCCGTCTGGCTGTTGTACCCAATGATCGTCAACACCGTTATGTACAGAAAAAGAAGCGTCGCTATGAACTCCGCTATCAACGCCCTGTAGAAGGACCACTTTCCCAGCTCCTCCGCGTCGAATAGCGGCGCCGGAGGCGGGTCGTGGTAGTCCTTCGCCGAGAACTCTCCTTGCTCTGTCACCTCCACGTCCTTCGTCATCTCTTCTTTCTCACTTCTACTCACTAGCTTATACTGTGTATCCAGAGACGGGGAGCAATAATGTGAGTTGTGCGTTTTGATAGCGGAATAGATAGGGGTATTTAAGGAACGAGAGAAAGGGCGAGGGCATGTTTAATTGAATGATTAATACCCTAATTTTGTAATTATGTGCCTATCTATTTTCCTGTGATTAAATTTTGCCGCCCTTATTAGCTTGATTTCGCTAGCAATGCCCCACTCCTAGCTTTCCAACAGCTCTTGATCACTTTGTAAGCTTCCCTCTCATCTCTTTTTCTTTCTTTGATCTCTCTCTGTAATTTTTTATGATAATTAGGATTATTTTTTTTATTTACATGGCCCAGCATGACCTATAAAGCTTCGTATCATTCAACGACTACATATGGGTCGGGGCCAAGTGTGACAATTTTGTTACGTATTAAGGAAAGGCAGAGAAGGTAGCAGGTAAGCTCCACAACGTTCTTTATATTTGCTTTTGTCCGTCCCTATCTGTCTCTCCCTCTCTTATTTTGGGTTGGCCCATGTATACATTTCTGTTATCAACTTCATTATTGAAGCAAGAATATTACAGAAATTAACTAAGCTGTAATTGATGGTACAATTGGGAAGCATGAAGTTAATTTAATTAGTGGCGGAGAAAGATTAGCATAAAGTAATTTGGGGTTGGGGCATTAAGAAATGTTATCCTGAAATGTTAAAGAAAATGATAATGAAGAATTTATGAGATTAAAGTGTGATTAAAAAAAGAGGAAAGGCAGTTGTCATCATTGGAGGATGACGAGGGCGTGCCAGATGAACTTATCTGGATGTATCTAAAAATCAAATGGGCTTTCAACATGTAGTGGTTTCAGATAATCCCCACCACAATTATGAAGGCCACTATTTCAAATATGTTAACTATGAATTCAATTAATTAATAAATTACACCAGTGAAATCATCACTCATCATATTATATATTTAATTTAAGCAGAAAAGAAATATGTGGAGAGTTCTGGAGAAGCTAATGCGGGTTCTATTTAACGAGCTGCAACAGAAAGAAACTTCGTGACTTTCTTTTTTTTTTTTTTTTTATCAAACTCTTATATATCTTCGAAATCGAATGCCAAGCTCTCTAAGTTGAGGAAGCGACGAAGAGAGTGAAGTAAATTTTAGTTAACCGACAGTCTAAAAATTCACGATGATAATTTGCTTTTGTTCTGTGTTTATTCTCTGGGGATGGAATTCATAATACAATGTTTGGATTTAACGAAAAAAAAGGAAAAATTGCAACTTCATGACAGTTTGAGAATATATTTATATTCTCATGACACCTAAATTTCAATTTCAACTTGAAAAATTTCAATTAAGACATGGAAATTTTTAATTAAGATATAAAAAATTTCATGTAAACAAATTTTTTATCAAACCTAAACTTGAAAAATTTTGACTGAGATATGAAAATTTCCAAACAAAACTCGAAAAATTTCATGTAAACAAATATTCACCTCTTGAAAAATTCATGACACTTAAAGATTTGAAAAATTCCAGTATAGACCAGAAAAATTTCAATTAAGATATGAAAATTTAAATTCAAAAAATTCATGAATCATGGGTCGATTCTGCTTGCTCTCGTTCTTCTTCATCTAAATAGGCGAAGTATTAGCATAGGCTCTTCATAGACAGCCTCTACTTAGTTATATAAATTATAAAGAAGGGAGGTTTCACAATTTTTTTATTTCGTCGTGAAAGTTGCCTTGTATGGAAGAAGATTTTTTTTTTTTGGGAAATAAGGGTCCACAGCATAAAAAACAAGAAAGTTAAACCAAATCCGATTTTCTTTTTTTGTATGGAAGAAGATTTAAATGCATAAACAAGTTGATATATTGTAATATCAAAGGACATTTAGGAACGGAGTTGACCGTTAAAGGACACAAATAATCAAAACGTATTATAGGCGACTAAATTATATGAAACTACATTAATTAAGTGAAATAATAAAAGATAAATATCTTATCAAGAGACCCATTTAATTTGGGTGAGTAAATGTGAATTTGGGATTTGGACCATTTTCATACTTTCTCTTTATGCACAATTTCTTCCATTAATTTTGATTTGAATGATATAGATAACTTATTATTACTTTAAATAAAATATATTATTCATTTTAATAATAACTATAAGCATTATTAATTTTTTTAAGAAAATTATATTCACAATAATAAATATAAATCATTAAATCAAATATATTATTTTTTTATAAATTATTTTTTTAATTATTTAATCATAATTAACACATGAGATTACCTGTGAAGTGGTGTATGTAAATTTGTCAATGATTGGATGTCCCTGTATCTGTACATTATTTATGTTTGCTCCTTGTCAATTATATTCAATCTAATAAAAATAATTTAAATAAAAAGAAATGATTAAAAAAAGAGAAGTATTTTCAATAAAGTGAGAAAATATATATTGGAAAAATAATAAAAAATGATATTAATACATTACTTAGTAATTTTTGCCCTCAAAATATTAAACTCATAAAAATCGACAACAATTTTAGCCCAAAATGTGGGGAACAAATTAACGGGAGACGATAAGAATTGACATGTATTTTGCCGCCCACGTGAAAATTCGGTCCATGCAGTTTATACATTAAACTTCCTCAATTTTATACTTATATTTCATAATATATTCAGTGTAAAATTAGAAATATTTAATGTCAAATTTATAAAAAAGAGTAGTAAAAAATAGATATTAAGTGTAAAACATTTTAACAAGGACATTCAGTTCATTTCATATTTACTTTTTAATTAATTTGAAATTATGATCCTTTTTTGGTATTTTCAAATTTTATGATCTTAAATTGGGATTAATTCAAAGTCTTGGTCCTTAAGTGTCATTTCCCCTATATATATATATTATGAAATTGTATTAGGTCTTGGTTTTTATTCTTTTGAAGTGGAAGGTTGGATACACACACATATATATATATATATATATATGTTGTGGGTGAGAGAGCACCACGTATGATGGGATGAATAACAGATGGGATAGTGTTGAGAACGGCAGTTGAATGGACGGTGGCGGTTGTGGGATTGTTGATTTGATATTAATTAAAACTCTAATGGCTAAAATATATTTTTGATATCTTAATTTTAAAATATATTTTATTTTAATTTTTTAATTTTATTTAATTTTATTATAATTCTATAACTTTTGAAATATTGCCAAAAGCTTCCTAATATTAATACAGTTAATAATTTAACTATAAATAATGATTTGACATATTTATAAGATAATTAATTAATGTTATTTCATATTTATTGATTTTATAATTATAATCATTAGCCAAAAATTTTATAATTATAATTAAAATAATTTTAAAATATTATGATAAATAATTATAAACTTAAAATTAAAATCTAGGTTAAATTACTTAGATAATTATAAAATCTTAAAATAAAACCTAAATTTAAAATAAATAATTATATCACAGTCCTAAAATCAATAACAATAAATTAAAAACAAATAGTTGATGAAAAATTTAAAAATAAATAAATATAAGTTAAATTGTGTCTTTTGTTATTGTTATTTTTTCTAATTATTAATGTGAGAGACTCAAAACAGCTTGATGATATAATTTTTATTTTATTTATTCATTAATTTTTAAATTATAGTTTTTAATTTTAAGGCATTAAAATAATAATTTGTTTTAAAGTTAGTTTATTTTTTGAAATTTTATATTTATTTTGATGATGTAATTTAGATTTTATTTTAAAGGTGATAATTATTTATTATAAGAATTTAAAATTATTTTAATTATAATTACAAGATTCTTTGTCTAATTGTTATAATTATAATATTAATAAATATATAATACTATTAATTATTTATCTTTTAAATATGTCAAATCATCATTTATGGTTAAATTATTTAACAGTGTTAACAATTAGAATGTAGGTGACTATATTTTATGAATTAAAGAATTATAATAAAATTAAATAGAATTGAAGAACTAAAATAAAATATATTTTAAAGTTAAGGAATGAAAAGTAGTATTTAACCAAGTGTAATTAACACTTATATTTATGAATTACTATGAGATAGCACGGCTCTGACTTTGTATTCTTGGGCTTCTTGACTTGGGTTAACCCCAATTTAAATGACAGACATAAACTAAATGATATTTTATTATGTGTGTGTGTAATCCTGCGTAGATTACTGCCATGTATAAAACGTAGTACACATTCCTATCACCTCAAATTTGTTGGATATGATTTCCCAAAAGATTTGATTTGATCCTTTAAGTCTTTGACATACAGTGAGACTCAGAGAGCCCATCACGCCGTGTGACGGGGAGGGAATTCAAACAGCAGTCTCATCTCTCATCATGATGATGATGATCATTAACATTATTATTTTTTTTTTACAATGATTAATACTATTATTATTATTGCGGCTCTCCCCCAATTCACAATGCTCTTATGGGCGCTTTAATTAGTAGAAGTTTAAATGATCTAAAGTAAAGAGTGTGAGAAAATCTAATGAAATAATGATTATATGGAATTTATTTGAAAAAATGTAATAAGACAATGATTATATGAAATTTATTTGATATAATATTTTAGATAAATGAGGATAATGTTTATTTTTTATTAAATAAAAATAAATGTGAGAGTATCATTCCAACCATGGTTAAAAAAAAAAAAACCCCTCCCTCATCGTTCTCTTTTCAGCGACGTCACCGGTGGTATCACCGTCACCACCAAATCACCGGTTGGCATGGATAAACAGCAGACAAGCCAATCAAAAAAATAAAGAAAGATAGATCTGGCGTTTGTGACAAGAAGCTGACGGTGGTTCGCCGTTGGAGGTCGTCGCTTGGAAGAGATTTGGGGGGTGGTTCACCGTTGGAGGTCGTCTTCTGGAAGAGATCTAATAGGGTGGTCTTCATCCCAAATCTGGTTCCAAGCTTCGTCCCAGGTTTGGAAGAGATCTTGTTCGGGTAGGTGGAGGTGGAGGAAGAAAGAGGAAAAAGAGAGATAAGGAGGTGGAGGACTATGGATAGAGGAAGGGATATGACGAAAGCGTGAATGGAGGGGTGTGACGGCATGAACGAAGGTGTTGACTGAAAACATCTATGGACGTCGGTGATGGTCATGGTGGTGACAACGCCGTGACGAGGAGGGGAGGCCGAAATATAATCCAAAAATGAAGAAGGAAGAAGACAGGGCGTCTTTTTGAAACTTGTTAAGTGCAACTAGGAATTTTCAATGACCTTTACATTAATATAATAGGCTTCAATCCAAAATGAGTGTAAAGGGGATTACATTAATTGAGGTATTCATTCAGTCTTATGCACACGGGAGCATATGGGTGAACCATATGGATACTATTGGCTTATTGGGTAGAAATGAGCTATTTTAAAAAAATTGAAAAGAAAAAAGTAAAGAAAAAAATTATTTCATAAAAAAATTATTTTATATTTATAAAAAATTTAAATAATGTGCATTGAATAAATTTCATATGAATTTCTCCATCAATCTTCTTTTTATGAAATCTTTTTCTATGGGTTCCAAATTCAACTTATGTTTCTTCATCCTCAAATGTCCTCTTCTCCATTTCAGCCGCATTTATACTGTACATGCACTGAATTATAGAAGAGGTGACTGAATTATTTAATTATATATCTATAGCTTACAAATGGTACTTTATAATTTGTTATGTATTTATGTTAATAATTAATTAATTAAAATTAATGTAAGAAAACACCTCATGTAGATTTTTACTAGTATGTTCATATAGCTAGAGACACTTCATATTTCACCCACGTCACTGCGGCTGAGTTATGGAGCTTTTTGAATGGCCTTGAAGTGAAGTGAGTTGGAGATTGGGGAGTAAAGAAGTGATTCACAGGTTGTGATTAATGTGTTTGGTAATCATGATAAACAACAGAGCCGCCTTCATAATCACTTGATTCAGAAAATATAGATAACTTAGGGAAGTGAAATCAAATTTCAACACACCTATCTACAACTACAAGGAAATGCTGTGCAGAAAGATGTGGGTTTAAAAAATAGTTTACACGTGTTTCTTTAAAAAAAAAAAAATCATATGTTTGAGTTCTCCTAACATTCAATATTATAATAGAAAAGTATTGACGCAGAAGCTTGCTTATATAAGTTTATATAATGGATTAGTCGTAAGAAGCTCAAGAGAAAGTTAAAAAGCAGGAAAAGCACAGAAATAATGGAGGAGACACATCAAATTAAGGAAAAAAAAAGATGGTAATGGAGCCAGTAACAATTCTAAGAGCTGCTCATGTTTAATAATTGACAGCTATAATTACATTACATGATGATACTGTATGCACAAATAAATATAGGAATGAAGCTATATAGCATACAAATTAAGTTGACGAGTAAAAGAAGTAGGTCTCCCTATTCATTATATTTGCGAATGAGAACGCAATTACTGGCTATCACGTACCCCTAATTAAAACCAAAACAAGAAAGAGAAACCGCCGGAATTAGTGAATGGTCCGATCTATATATATATCTATCTATCACAAGTCGTAAGAGTCATCTTGAGAATCAAAATCCTCTTCAGGATTGGTGGCGAGCTTGGGAGTGTCGGAAGGCCTCCGAGGGAATTTAAGAAGCGAGGGTGCAACCTCCATCCAAACCTTCATGCTCTGCCTCATCATCTCCTTCGCCATTGCTATTTCGTGATGAATATTTGAGAGAGAGAGAGAGAGCAGGAAGATGAGATTTAAGCCCAATGAGAGAGTGATTGATATTTTGGAAACGACGGTGGCGATTGAAATGGGGAATGAATGGGACGTGTGTATATATATATATATATAGCCAGCCAATGCCGTAGGGGAAGGAGGCTTGAAAGAAATGAGGGAACCGCGTGGAAAATAAGGGAAGGAAAGGACGGTGGGAAAGGAACACAGGTGGCCAATAAATCATTAATGACTCAGAAACTATGGAAGGCCACCAGAAATTGGTGGCCCAGAAACCATGCCTCTTGCTTAGGCAAAACGCCTAAGCTTCCTCCCATTAATTCCAACCCTTGTCCCTCCTTTCTTGTCACATGAATGAATGATCGTCAAAAATATAACAACCAACTCCAACAACTACAAATGACCATTCATTTTCGTCAATGCATAGCAAATAGCCTCCTCCATTTCATTCAAACCTTCACAAGGAATCTTCCAAATTTGACAACAATCAATTTCATATAATTCCAACTTGTTTGAAGCAATAGTTATGTAAGTCTTCGGTTTAAACATGTTCTACTTCTATCATATGACCTAATACTTCTACTACTATTCTAAATCACTTCTTTTCTTAAGTTAGGTTTCGCAAATAAAAGAGTGAAACCCATGATTTGTATTCTACCCTATGTTTAATCAAATAAAATCAAATTACATTTTTTTTGTTATATTAGAACTAGAATGAATTCAACCCTTATCAATATACTAGCAATCCATTCCCCCTTTTAAAAGTCGGACTATTTTCTTAGATGGTTGAAACACTGTTTAAAACAGAAACGAGCCTGTGACTCGACCAGTTTTGTCAATTGTCTCTTCAACTAAAATGCATAAAAGAAAGGACAGCATAAGATCACACGATTACATTCTAAAGGCAGCAAGAGTGACTGGCCAAAATTGATCGACTGCCCCAAGCTTCATCGCTGTCTACCACGTTTGTACCATTCCCATTCTTCCAATTGGTTCAAACCAATCAACCAACCGCACAAACATAAATTTTAGGTTCAATTACTGTTACTCCTTCATTTTTATTTAAAATTTTCAATTAAGAACTTTAATTCAACACGTGTCAATAATTTGCTTCATGAGATCTCTTTGTTTAACGATTTAATTTAAAAAACAAAGTTCACTTATTGCTGACTTCTTTTTTTCACAAAAAAAGTTATTTTGGGCCAACCATTTGTTGTTGAGTTGGTTGTTTTATCCTCCTCACTGATTCGTGGGTATCGCCGGCCCATTGCCCATGTCTAAAGGCCTCGTCTGTAGATGGGCTCAAAGGACTGGTGGTGGTTCGGTGGCAATAAATGGAATGCTGCCATCAAATCTCATCACTGTACAAACAATAGTTAAAAAAGAGGCGGAGCGACTGGGCAAGTAGGCTTCCACAGAGAGCATTGAAGCGGTGGAGTGTCAAAAAAATGAACCCCAGATCTCTATCACTATAGATGGATTCATAACCCTACAAAATAGAATCCTCTACTCTCACTTGTTCTCATTTTTCATATAATGAGTGAGAAACAATATACAAGACACTTCCAAACCGCACATTATATAGGTAAACCAATGAGCTCGGATATTAATGAAAACAATACTCTTATCCGTCTATTGATATGTAGATAGACACCTAGGGGAATTAACTATGCGTCAAGGTAACGCTTTGCTGGCATTTCCTCTGCCTCCTAACCAATACCTGTGATTATTAGTTCTTTAAAATATACCAAAACAAACGAAAAAAAAAGAGGCTCTTCCAGAAGCCTAAGAGGTTGTTGACAGAGTTTAATGGCAACGTTTTCATGAGAGTAAACATGTGCAATTAAATGAAATGTGCAAATGAATTGCACGCCCGAAGTTTTAATTTGTGGAACCACAGAAGGTTGTTCAAATACAGCATAGTGAATCACATGACCAATAGCTTAAAAGATGCCAAGACAAATGATAATTTCGTGATGTACCAAGGTCCCTAAATTTTATACCAACGGACTAAACATATTCAAAATCAAAGTGCAGTGCAAATGGATCATTTCCGTAAATCCTTGCCTTAACAAACAGATGGCTTCCTTTCTCCTTCATTAATAGAAGGGAACAAAAATCTCACAACGAAGCTTACAAGTAGAAAACTACTACAATTCACTCCGAAACCCAGAAAATAAATGAAAACAATGAGCTCCAAACCGCACATTATATAGGTAAACCAATGAGCTCGGATATTAATGAAAACAATACTCTTATCCGTCTATTGATATGTAGATAGACACCTAGGGGAATTAACTATGCGTCAAGGTAACGCTTTGCTGGCATTTCCTCTGCCTCCTAACCAATACCTGTGATTATTAGTTCTTTAAAATATACCAAAACAAACGAAAAAAAAAGAGGCTCTTCCAGAAGCCTAAGAGGTTGTTGACAGAGTTTAATGGCAACGTTTTCATGAGAGTAAACATGTGCAATTAAATGAAATGTGCAAATGAATTGCACGCCCGAAGTTTTAATTTGTGGAACCACAGAAGGTTGTTCAAATACAGCATAGTGAATCACATGACCAATAGCTTAAAAGATGCCAAGACAAATGATAATTTCGTGATGTACCAAGGTCCCTAAATTTTATACCAACGGACTAAACATATTCAAAATCAAAGTGCAGTGCAAATGGATCATTTCCGTAAATCCTTGCCTTAACAAACAGATGGCTTCCTTTCTCCTTCATTAATAGAAGGGAACAAAAATCTCACAACGAAGCTTACAAGTAGAAAACTACTACAATTCACTCCGAAACCCAGAAAATAAATGAAAACAATGAGCTCCAAACCGCACATTATATAGGTAAACCAATGAGCTCGGATATTAATGAAAACAATACTCTTATCCGTCTATTGATATGTAGATAGACACCTAGGGGAATTAACTATGCGTCAAGGTAACGCTTTGCTGGCATTTCCTCTGCCTCCTAACCAATACCTGTGATTATTAGTTCTTTAAAATATACCAAAACAAACGAAAAAAAAAGAGGCTCTTCCAGAAGCCTAAGAGGTTGTTGACAGAGTTTAATGGCAACGTTTTCATGAGAGTAAACATGTGCAATTAAATGAAATGTGCAAATGAATTGCACGCCCGAAGTTTTAATTTGTGGAACCACAGAAGGTTGTTCAAATACAGCATAGTGAATCACATGACCAATAGCTTAAAAGATGCCAAGACAAATGATAATTTCGTGATGTACCAAGGTCCCTAAATTTTATACCAACGGACTAAACATATTCAAAATCAAAGTGCAGTGCAAATGGATCATTTCCGTAAATCCTTGCCTTAACAAACAGATGGCTTCCTTTCTCCTTCATTAATAGAAGGGAACAAAAATCTCACAACGAAGCTTACAAGTAGAAAACTACTACAATTCACTCCGAAACCCAGAAAATAAATGAAAACAATGAGCTCCAAACCGCACATTATATAGGTAAACCAATGAGCTCGGATATTAATGAAAACAATACTCTTATCCGTCTATTGATATGTAGATAGACACCTAGGGGAATTAACTATGCGTCAAGGTAACGCTTTGCTGGCATTTCCTCTGCCTCCTAACCAATACCTGTGATTATTAGTTCTTTAAAATATACCAAAACAAACGAAAAAAAAAGAGGCTCTTCCAGAAGCCTAAGAGGTTGTTGACAGAGTTTAATGGCAACGTTTTCATGAGAGTAAACATGTGCAATTAAATGAAATGTGCAAATGAATTGCACGCCCGAAGTTTTAATTTGTGGAACCACAGAAGGTTGTTCAAATACAGCATAGTGAATCACATGACCAATAGCTTAAAAGATGCCAAGACAAATGATAATTTCGTGATGTACCAAGGTCCCTAAATTTTATACCAACGGACTAAACATATTCAAAATCAAAGTGCAGTGCAAATGGATCATTTCCGTAAATCCTTGCCTTAACAAACAGATGGCTTCCTTTCTCCTTCATTAATAGAAGGGAACAAAAATCTCACAACGAAGCTTACAAGTAGAAAACTACTACAATTCACTCCGAAACCCAGAAAATAAATAATTCTGACAAGTTAATTCTCCTAATACTAAACAGAGATCGCCGTTGAGAACATGCTACGTATGGTTAATCAAACACCTCACTCTCCAGAATTGCTCTCATAAGAGGACATACAATTAGCCCTCAATCTCAACGTCATTGGCAATGCATCCAAAAAACCTTAAAGCCAAATGGCACATCCTTGTGCAGCAAAAATGATATGGACAGCGGAGTTCCAGGCAATGCCTACTAGGAAATAACAGGCACAATACTTGCAGCACATAAACAACAAATCTCAAAACGAAACTATGCAGAATGAATTTGACAAGAAGCAGAATAAACCTCCGGCCAACCAGAAAACATTGGGATTTAAAAGCAAACGCAACACGATTCCAAAGCTATCCATTTATGAAAAGATAAAGCGCATAACTAAGAAAACATTAAAACAGACAATGACAAAATAATTCATTCATTAAAGGGACGACATTCCGATAACGAGAATGAAATCAAAATTATAACCAACTAAATTATTGTCCTCGGAACCAACTTTAACTAGCGAATAAAATATCTTCAAATCATCTAGATTACTCAAATTGTAAGCACAAGTGCATAATCTCCAACTGTTCCCCAAATCTATATAAAAAATCACCGGTTTAACAGAATGAAGAAAAAATGGACCTCATTCCTGAGGGATTTCAACATCTCCGTCAGTGATCTCCTGCTGCAAGTCTTTGGGGTCCTTACCGTCCACTGTGCAACCAACAGAGACGCAAGTACCAAGGATTTCCTTTACAGTCCCAGAAAGGTCCTTAGCCATCGACCTCGGCCTCATAATTCTGGCAATCTCAATCACATCATCAAGGGATATATTGCCATTGTGCTTAATATTCTTAGTCTTCTTGCGGTCACGCTCGGGCTCTTTCAAGGCCTTGATTACAAGCGCAGCAGCAGATGGCACCACCGATACCTTCGCCTGACGGTTCTGGACGGTGAGCTTAACAGTAACTCTCAATCCCTTCCAGTCCTTGGCAGTCTCCTTCGCTATATCTTCACCAATCTTCTTGGGAGAGAGACCGAGAGGACCGATCTTGGGGGCGAGCGAACTCGCCGCTCCTACCTCGCCGCCGGTGACTCGGACATAGACATCGACGACCTGGGAGGGGTCGAACTTGGGCGGCATGATTGCAGAGTGGAAGAGCTAGGGTTTCAGAGAAAATGGGGCGGGGGAAGTGAAGGTTGATATATATTCGGGTAGGGTTTTACTGAAACTGAACCCCTTTTTTTTGGTACTTTTTTCTAGGTACTGAAACTGAACCTGAAATGTCCGATTTAACACTAAGCAAAACCCGGATTTTAACTAAAGGAAGCGTCCTTAGGATGAAAGATGGGGGTGTACTTGTAAACTAGTGTAAGGACGGTTATGCACCGGTTCTTCTTCACAACTGCGTAAACCATTTTGTGATTAAAACATTACGAGAATGGCAGACATGTCTTTCGAGAATTTGGGTTCTGTAAAACTACATGGGTTAAAGCCCAATTCAAGGCTTACTGGTCTGTTCCTTTCTGGGCCAAATTGTTGGGTGTAAAGGAAAAGCACCCGGGCCTTACCGTCACAATTCATTCAGAGCTCGGAGTTTCCAAGGTACATGTTGCTCTCCCCACTCCCCTTCGTTTGCCCCAACAAAAAAATCCCCCAGCTAAGTTTTGTATTTTTTTTGTCTTGTTTCTGTAATTTTCTACTTTTTTTTTTCATTTTCGAAAACAAAAAAATTGGAACCTCCCTTCCATTATTGGAAGGGGTTGTTCTAGTTCTAGACAAAGCTCGCAACCCACAATTTTTTGTATTAATATTGTTATTTTTTTTTATAGATTGTATTAATATTGTTATTTTAACGAATAAACTGTTGAAATGAAATAATGCTGATATGAAACTCTACAGAAGTTTAACTCTTTATAAAAAGTAACCATAAGAGAAAGCATTAATTTATTAGCTTTGAGAATAATATTAATTGATATAAAAAGGTAAAATTAAGTATTATTTAAGTCAGCTTGAAAATAGTTTACTACTTCCGATCCTTTTTATCATGAATAAATAACTAATTCATCGGGACTAAGAAAAATAGTTAATTATAATTAATATATTATAATATATGAAATATCTTTCCAAAAATATCAATATTTAATTGAGTCCCAAATTAATCACAATAATAACTTAATTATAGCCCCAATAAATAATTTCTTCCTCGTAATAGTGACAAATGGCAACAAGTATTTACACTCCGCTGTTTGAAAAATCTGAAGGTCAAATTTGGTACAATTTACAGATTATAAAATCATATTCTAGTAACATATGCAATGTTCATAAGTTCGATAGAAACCATCCAGATGAATCCTGAACATAGTCATTACCGCTTTGTTCATCTCCACACTTTGAAAATCGAAATCATGTCCTTAATCGGGGAAGTTGTAAAGGTCAAAAAGCTTGTTACCTTTGCTGTCTGTAGATGTCTTAGGAACATTGTAAATGTGTTGCATCACTTTATTTCCTCTAAAAAAAATCGATTCTATGAGTTGACGTTGCCGGAACACATGGTTTATTCACCCTCATCGTCGAAATAGCTGTCTTTCTCCAATGAATGCTCCACAATCTTAATGGCATCAATAGAAGCTTGTTCTAAACCATGATGATCAATCTCCATTGTAGCAGATTCCTCTGGCAACTTGTTTAGGTCAAAAATCTTCTTTCCACTCGAATTCTGATCATGCTTTGTTTTTCATTCGCCGGGAAAATTCATCTTTTCACCATCATCTAAATAAACATCGATGTTGTGTATGAGTTCTCCCCTTTTGTCCAGTTCTGAATCGTGATTCGATGCCATGGTGGCATCTAGAATAGTGAATGAGTTCTCCCCTTGTGTATGGTCTTGTGGTAGGGTCTGTTTGATTCAATTGAGGGGATTGGAGGGGAGATTGGAGGCATTTTAATGAAAGGAATTGAAGGGGAAGGGATTGGAGGGATTTTAAAATTCTCTTGTTTGGTGGAATTAGAGGGAGGGGATTGGAGGAATTTTAATGAAATCTTGTTTGATTCAAGAAGGAATTGGAGGGGATTGAGTAATAAATACTTTCTCCCCTCCAAAAAACCCCAATTTGGGGGAATTTAAAATGGGGAGGGGGAGGAGATCAAAGGGGATTAAATTCCCCCCAATCCCCTTCAATATTTTAGCCAAACAAGGGGAGGGGATTCAATTCCCTCCCCTCCCCTTAAAAAACTCCGAACCAAACGGAGCCTTAATGTGCCAGACAAAATTGCAAGGATTCTCTATTCTCTCTCATCAGCTAAAGTGACCAAACACATGGAAAATTGCGCTATAATGTAAATTAATGAGAAAAGGTATAATAGGAAATTACTCCCTCGGATTTTATACATAAGACTTTTTATTCAGATTCTAAATATAAGACCCTTTACAATATATAAAGTAGTATTTATTATATATTTATAAAAAATAACCCTATTTAATGTATCTAAAAAGAAAGAAAAATAGATTAAATAAGAGTAATTTTGGAAAAAATATTGAGATTTTCAGAGAAATCGAGGTACTTAATTAGTTTTAATTCTCATTCTTAATCCACGTGATTCAATTAAAAGGATATTATATTAAGGATCAGAGAGAGTATTATTTAATGATGGAAATAATGGAGGTTAGTTTCTTATAAAAAGGAACAAAAAATCTGTCCCAAAATTTTCTTATAAGATGGACTAAAGGAAGTAACTAATTCATTTTCCAAATCTTATACCATATTAAAAAATTGTATATATAGCACAGCAAAAATATATTGGGTGCTCATATATAATGTATTAAAAATCAACTAAACTAGTTAGTTGGACTGGAACTTAGTGTTAGGTCCAGTTTGGAAGAAAAATAAAATTGGAATATTATATAACCAGTGAGAACTGGTCAAAAACTGGTTGGATCAGGAATTGATTTGAACCAGTCTCTTTTTAAAAATTTTTTTAGCTTTTAAAATAAAATAGCATTATTTTTAGTGTTACATAACATTATTTTTATATAAATTTTTTTATTACATTATAATGTTGTATAAGAATTATTATGATACATAATTTTTAATTATGATAAATTTACTTCACAAATAATGTGAAAATAGAATGTTAGTTAATTATTTTAAATTTAAAATATGATTTTAGATTAATATTGCCTTATTTAAATTTTAATGTTAGGTTATCAAACTTATTTGTAATACTTTTTTATAATATATAACACATAAAATTAAAAATTATCAATTTTGTTGCAATCAATTTAATTACGTTTCAAATACAATGTAATTATTGAACTTTGAACTAATACCTTGACAAGTTCAATGACTGGTCCTATTTTTTATATCTTAACTATCTAAATTAAAGTTGGACTATCAAGACTAAAACTGAATAGTCTAAATTTAATTTAATTTTATTATTATATTTTTAATATTTTTTTATGTTATTAGATGTAGAATTTTAAATAAAGATAAATTTATAATTATCACTTTTTTAAAAAAATAATATTATCATTTAAAAATTAAAATAAAAATCTTTAAATCTAAACTATTCAGATTAAAATTGGATTGGATGGTCAAAATTTCACTAATGTGATGAATAGTGGTTGCTTATCTTAGTGGTGAGCAACAATGAAAGTTAATAACACAAGCATGTGTTTGGCGGGAAAAAAATGTGGTAACTAATATTTAAATTTATTTTAGTGTAGAACAAAACAATTCAACACATGGCTCGATATTACCAAAGGGACCACCCCAAAAAAATAATGAGATTCATATAAATATAAATATCATGGTTCAGGTGGCATTAATAAGAAGCGTTTTTATGGAGTGGTGGCATGATAAAGGATAAATAAGGCCAGCTGGACCTGCGTGCTGTCAATTTCTTTTCCTAATACATGTTCCCATTTAATGTTGTGGCCCCAAAATAATTAAAATAATTAAAAAAAAGACTCTGGATATGTTCAGGCCATTCAAGTCATTGTCTGAGCCCCAACTTGGTTATGTTTATTAAGCGTGTTGTGAGTGTTTCTTTTTTTGAAAAAAAGCTTGTGTTGCGAGTGGACTGGAAATAATGATGATAGAATTAATTAATTGAAAACAATAATAAAAAAATAGCTTTGCCTTTGCGTAAAAAGGCTATCGAAATAGAATTGAGCATGAATTTCGTGAAAAACATTTGATTCACCAAAACAGAAAAGCCATTTTGTGTAAAGATTATGGCCGTTTGATTCAATTATAAAGAGAGTTAGATAATATAATGTGAAATGTGTGAAAAGATGAAATGTGAAGATGATTACATATGTAGTTTATTTGATATAATATTAGGGAGAAGGGATGATATTTATTTTTTATAAATAAAAAATGTAAATAAATATGAAATTACCCTTTTACCCCTAGTAAAAAAAAAAAAACCTCCCTCCCTTCTCATTGTCATTCCACCAGCAGCATCATGGCCACCACCATCAATGCTCCTTCCTCCATGTTCCTCTTGAACCCACAAATCAATAAATCAACAAAAGGAAAAAAAATTTGTAGCAGTATTGAACCAACAAGCTTCGACAACAAAGATGAGGAAGGCTGTCGAGGAAGCTTCAACGAAGATGCTTAGATCTATCGGGGAAGAATCGGATTTGCAAGGCCCAGATCGATAGGGAGGGAAAGGATTAGACCGAAGGAAGATGGCAGACTAGATCACAAGCCATTCTCGATGGTGGCATTGTTCTCGTCGACCATTGTTCTAATTGAAGGATGCTCTTTGCTGTTATTGGAAGAAGAGGTGGCTCTGGTAGGTGTCAATGACATCATCGAAGGAGAAAGATGAAGAGAGGAGGGGGGAAGTAGAAAGATGGGATGAGAGCAGGTGACGCTGGCGCTGATGTTGCCGGAGGTGGACAAAGAGACGAAGAAAAGAGAACGATGAAGGGAGGACAATAAAGAGAGGGAAAGGGTCAAAGTTAATTTTTGTAATGGGTAATATGGTAATATGATATCTCTTTACAATACAATGAAGACCTTTCCACAGCAATTTGAGAGTGAAGCTTTTCATATAAATTGAGGTGAGATGCTTCACATAAGGTAATGATGATCCCATGTGTTGGTGGCAACCAAACATCACAAATGATAGTGATGTGAGCTCCAACCCTTCGTATATTTCCATATATAATCCAACCAAACAGGGTGTTAGTGATGAGATCTTTCTTTCAGTTAAAAAATCTTTTGTATTAAATATTTTCTATACTTATTAAATTAATTTATTTCTTTTGTTGAGAGCAGATTTAAATAATATTTAAAATATGAAACTAATTTTTAGTATATATTTTTAATCCATTTGATGGGGATGAATGGGAAAAAATATTATTGATAATACCTACAGTAGGTGTTTGAAAAAAAGTTTTTAAACGTTTTTTTGGATTACAAAAGAGCAAGATAATAGCTTGATGTAGCAAGCAAGATCAAACCATCACCTTTTCACTAATAAATTGAATAAATTAAACATATCATTTGCTCATAGTACTACCCCAAAGGACATTAGTCATGGTTGCCGATGAAGATACTACTTGTCATTGATAGAAAGAAAAAAGATTAAATATATCATTTTATTGAGAGTGAAATATTAAAATTATTTAATTATAAAATTTTGATAAATAATTTCACAACTCATAAAATTAAAAATACATATATACACGGAAATTGAAAAGTTCGAAAGAAATTAATCTTTAGATTTGTTGAATAACTATTTCTTTTTGGAGTATGCATATATGCGCGTCACATTAAAGTGATTGCCATGCAAATTAAATATTTGTGCCATTAAGGATATGCATGATCTATTGCTTTGATTGATTTAGGCCCACTCAAATCTCCAAAAGCCGGTTGTTAGTTTTAGGGGTTGCGTGGTACTGAAGAAGTAAAGGGAGAAATAAAAGTTATTTAAACCAATCATTGTTACTTGGTTAAAAAAAATTATTAGGAAGTTAGATTAATTTAGAAAGTTCTACTTTTTCAAGTAAAATATTGTAAAGTTCTACTTTTTAGTGGTTTATAATATTTTTAGAGTATAAATAATTTTTAAATATTCTTAAATTCTTAATCTCTTTTCCTAATAAAAAGGGTATCAATACCTTTAATATTAAAATATAATATATTTATTTAAAAAGTAATTTAAAATTTTTGAAAAATAAAAAACAAAATAAGCAAATTATTCATGAATTTTCAGGGCATTAAGTTTACCAATCGACCACCCCTACCAATCGACCACCCCTTAATATTTATATTTACGAATACAATAAATTTCTTTCTTATGAAAAAATTTGCAAGTTGCACAACTATTTTATGACGAAAAATATATATAAATCTTATTGTACTAAAATAAGGCCGAAATACCTTTAAAATTAAAAGAAGCTTTTACGAAAAAAGAAAGAGCATTTTAACCTATATTTAATATATTTTATTTTGGGTTAAAATTTGTCATTTATTTAAGTTAAAAATATTGATGAAATACTCATTTGTTATTTATCATTTTATATAAATAAATATATGTGGGGCAAACTAAATAAATTTGTATCCCATCTTTTATCAAGAGAGAGGAAAATACTAAATACAATGTATATTTTAATTTTAGGATAAGATAAGGTAGAATACTGAATTTTTGAAATACATAAGAATATATTGCGGTACGAATATCTTTATGTTAAAAAAAATAAAATATTCTTGAGAATATCATCCAACACAAATTATAATTATAACTAACAAAAAAGTGAGATATCTTTATGTTAAAAAAAATAAAATATTCTTGAGAATATCATCCAACACAAATTATAATTATAACTAACAAAAAAAAGTGAGGAGATCAACGATAAAGTCAAGTGGAGATTAGGTTAAGTATGTGTATGACACAAAATGGTATAAAGCATCAACCTAATAGGGAAGCATCACAGGCCTAGTTATGGGGAGGGAAACAGCTGGGCAGATTGAAGAAGACGCACAAAAAAAGGTTCAGAGTTGAAAGTTTCACATCCCATTATCACCCAACAAACTTGATTATCAAACTTGAAGACGATGCCCCATCTCACCCAATTTTAAATTATCATAGTAAAGTCTTCAAATTAATAATCCCCCAACTTTTTTACTTTAAGCGTAAAAATCACATGGACCAATGAAACATTCACAAGCATTGATTTGATTGTTTGCCTAGAAAAAACATATCAACTTGCTTGCTGATCAACTTAGTCATAATGTGACACAGCTATGCAATTTGGGTTTCTACATAGATGGAGATGACAAAACGACAGAAAAATAGAATGAGAATATTGAAATCATTTTGAAGTTAAGTAACGGACATAATGCAGTAAGAGGAATCTCCATAAGCATCCCACTACACTGAAAAGGGAAGAATCCATCAAGTTGATCGAAGTAATGAAGTTTGGTTTTCCAACATCCTGGTTTGATTGATGCCTTTAGGCTTTTTTACTATTTTATGGCTGAAACCAAAAAGCCCACTGATCAAAAGCTGCAAGCAACGTGTAAGTCTTTGTTTGGCCTTTTGTGAGATATTGATTTCACTAGTGGCATGCAAATCCTCACCAATCCAACTCCAATCATCTCTATCTCACACGCCTCTCTCTCAGTTATTCCACAATACAATGCATATTTGGACTCTCCTCATATAACATATTTTTGTTTTTGCTTTTTATTTTTATAACAAGGTGAGGTAGCCATTGTCTCTCCTTTCTTTTTCTTTCTTTCTTTTTTTTTTTGTCCTACAGTTCTTAGCAATACTTTTTTTAATATTTTAAAAGTATTTTATCTTCAATTAACAATAGACAAATTGATAATTATTTTTTATGTTTATTCTTGATGGAATGTCCAAGAATATTTTTTTCAGATAACATTGATACCATTAATTAATTTAAATGACAATTTACAAGTATTGATTCTTGACGGCAACATGGAAAGAGAACCGCGGGAGGAAAATATTCTCTCTCTCTCTCTTTGTGGCTAGCTTAATTTCATTCACCATATGCATTTTTTTTTTTTGAGTTGAACTGGTATTTTAATTATTTAGTTTTATTTAAAACTATATATATTAATCTCTTTAGTTTGGTGTGGGAAAAATAATTTTTTATTTCTTATTTCATTTGTATAAATAGCTAAGATCGGTAACTATGACATCATTTTATGAAAATTGAGATTGTTAATGTCAAGTCCCATCGATTCGTCAGACAAATTTTAAAAGTTTCATACCAAAAGTTTTTTCAGTCCGAGAAAAAAGCTGTGATAAATATGCCTTGGAAGGGCTAAAATGGTTTATGTGACCCCACAAAGAAGATGGCTTCAGAATCTAGAAAATATAAATGACAAGAATATATGAAAGTTTGATTTAAATTGATTAACCAAATTAGAATCTAATAAAAACTTATTTCTGAGAACTCTAACTATAGGAAATGTTACAATAGTAAATTACGCTCTTGATAAGTTGGGTACATTCTTAAAAAGAACATGAAAAACTAGTGAAACTGACTAATTTAAAAAATATTCTAAATTAATTGATCTGAATAAAAATGTTACAATAGATGATTTTAAATAGAGAAGTAAAATATTAATTCTTACTATGATTCTTAATTCAATTAGATAAAAATAAGTTTTATCTAATAGAATTTAAATTAAATTAAATTAAATTTAAGCCTATGATTAGTTCCATTAAATACAAATGGGAAATCACAAATTATTTATTGTAATCTAAATCAAATAAATTCAAAAAAGAATAAGATAAATAAAATAATTTAAATTAAATCTAAAAATTAAAATAAAATCTAATATTATCCTAAACTAATACTAGGTAACTTGAGTCATTCCTCTAATTGAACCATATCAACATATTAGGCATTGATCAATATCACAGTTCTCTTCTAACCTAAAGCAATAATGTCTCTTCTTCAAACATTTTGGACTCATTATTTTGTAATTCTCTAATCAAGTCTTGTAGAACTTCTTTCATAACTCTAGTTCTACCTTTAGTTAGTGGGTCTTCTATTGCCTAAAGTAGATCTTTTGGGTTGGTGCTCTTTCACTCTTGGATCCACCCATGGACTCCATAATTCCCTCCCTCTTCAAAAGAATTTGTCCTCAAATCAGTAGCATCATATAAGGATAGATCTGAAACATTCAAGGTAGCACTCACGTGATTGTCATAGGAGCTTGGCAAATCAAGTTGATAAGCGTTATCATTGATTCTCTCAAGCACCTGAAACGACCCATCTCCATGTAGCTGTAACTTTGATTTCCTTTACTCCAGAAACCTTTCTTTCCACAAGTGTACTCAAACCCAATCACCGGGTTCAAATACAACTCTTCTACGGCCTTTGTTGGCTTGTCTTGCATATTGCTCATTTTTCCATTCCATGTTGGCCCAAACTCTTGTATACAACTCTTGCATAAACTTAACATTTTTCTTACCATCAATGTTAGCTTTCTCATTACATGGCAAAGGTAAGATATCAAGAGGTATCATAGCATTAAGCTCATAAATAATTTAAAAAGGAGAATAGGATGTAGTTGAATGCACAGCCCTATTATATGCAAATTCTATATAAGGCAACCAACTTTTACAATTCTTTAAGTTATTTTAGATAACTACACTCAACAAAATAGTGAGTGTTTTATTTACAACATCTATTTATCCATCAGTTTGTGCATATGTAGTGGCAAAGAACAACAATTTAGTCCCTAGTTTATTCTACAATATGCACTAAAAATGACTTAGGAACTTAACATCTATATTGTTGGGATTTTCAACACACACGTAGCGGAAAACTATTAAGAAATTCCCTCCATGGATCTGTCAATGTTGTTTAGATTGAGATGTAGAAAATGAATTTATCTCCAGTGCGTCCCTTGGTGTTCTTTTTCATTTTGCCAAACCCCAGGAACTAACGTGATTGGTTAACTCCCTCTACCGGTATTCAGACGAATGATGAGTCCAACTTGAACGACATGCTAGCACTTCTATTTGTGTACATCCGTACAGTTTGTAAGCCCTCGCTGTTCATCGTTCATCCATACAGTCTCTCTCTGAGTGTATGACCACTCTCTCTTTAGGGTGATTTGAAATTGTATTGATTATATATCCTTATCTATATCAATATATAGATAGGATTTAGTATTTGTTTAATTTAAATCAATAATTTAAATTAAATCAAATATTAATTAAATAGATTAGTTTGAATTTAAATCTATCTAATAGATTAAATTTAAACTAACTATCTAATCTATATCCAAAATCAAATCTAGATTTAATTTATCATATAAATCAAATTTGGATTATTAGTTTAATTTCAAATTTAGAATCCAATCTGAATCAAATTTAGATTATGACATCAATTTAAATTTAAATCTATTATATATTTTTAAATTTAAAACTAATTCATTTAAATTAATTTGAATAATATATATATATTTCAAAATAATGTAATATATATCAAATATATAATATATCAAACATATATATATATTTCAAATTTTATAATATATAAATCAAATATATATATAATTTAATCACCTTAAATTGAACATTAAATTTATTGAATCTAGACGTATTTTAGATTCATTGAATATGAACATTCTAGCTTGAGTTGGCAGGTTCTAGTGTGTGACCCTGTAGGCCTATAGGATGTTGGCAGTGGGCTAATAATACTTTTGGACTCACAAGTCACAAATAACCTATAGCAAGACATTGTGACTACCAAAATCATATGAGATCGGTGATGTAATGTCACCTATCATATAACCCGATCACATCCCTTTTGTCTCATGATATATAGGTCAAATATGAGGTATGGAAATGTCATCCTTATTTTATTTGACCATTGCTTTCTCTATCTCCGAGCAGATTGACTGAACAAATAGAAACTCTTATATTCGAGCATGGCCATGCATTTCTCAATCTTACTCATCGAATGACCCAGATATATCTCTCCATTAATTAGAGGGACAAATTCAATCTTGACCATTCATCTTTCTCCACATGAGTTCCATTATGCCCGGTCATAGCATTTATGATCTCCCAATTAAAGGTGACTTTTGACTATGTCAAAGTATTGTGTTTCCCATGTAAAAAGCCATGGTGATCTCAGGTCTGAGGGTTTAGTGACACGGTTATATATGGGATATGCTTATGACTTGATTTATGTAGTTATCTCATGATGGGTCGATCTAGTGCCTATTCCCTAATAGGACCTTATGATTTTGATTTGTATCTTCATACATCATTATCAATCAAAATCATACTAAACTTAATTCATCATTGTTCCCACAAAGATGATTGACTATGGACATTTAGGATAAAATAATTTATCCAAGAATATTATTATAAAGAAAAACATGCAAACAATATAATAGTGTAAGAAAAATACCTTCTTTTTTCATAATGAAGTACAATGTTCATAATACAATGATTGGTCTAGGACACAATCTCTAACATCTATCACACATAATAGTCCTAGGAATCCCATGCAATCTAACAACTTCTTTGAAGAATAGATCAGTAATGTGAACAATATCATTAGTTTTAGAACAAGTAATAAAGTATGTCATTTTGCGAAATCTATTAACAACCATAAAAACACTATCTTTAACACTTTGAGAACATGGTAATCCCAACACAAAATGCATAAAAATATCAGTCAAAGGATGTTGGGAATGAATAGAAAGGTATATAAACTATGAGTATTAACTTTAGATTTAGCATGTTTACAAGTAATACAACTATCACACATATGAGCAACACCACGCCTCATAGAAGGCTAATAAAAATGTTCATGCAAAAGTTTTAAAGTCTTATGAATTTCAAAATGTCTTATCAACCCACTATCATGAGTTTCTTTAGCAAGCAATTCATGCAAAGAACAATTAGAAATGCAAAGTTCATCTTTCTTGAAAAGAAACCCATTAAATCTGTAAAAATCTTGAAATCCATGCTATTCACATGATTTATAAGTTTATGAAAAATATGGATGATTATCATACAATCCCTTAATCAGTTCAAAATCAAGCACTTTAGCATGTAAAGAAGTAAGAAAAGAATATCTGCGTGATAATACATCAGTCACAATGTTTTTTTTTTACCTTGCTTATGCTTAAGAATGTATGGAAAGATATTAATGAATTTCATCCACCGAGCATTTTTCTTATTCATCTTACCTTCTGAATTTAAGTACTTTAAACTATTATGATCAAAATGTATGATGAACTTTTTTTGCCAAAGATAATGTTGTTATGTTTCTAAAATCCTATTCAATGCACAGAGTTCTTTTTCATATGTAAAGTAGTTTAAAGTTAATCTATTAAACTTTTCATTAAAGTAAGCTATGGAACATTTATCTTGCATCAAAATAGTTGTAATTCCTACCCCAAATGCATCACACTTTGCTTGAAAAACTTTGCTAAAATCTAGTAGTCCTAATAGTGGTGCATTGGTAAGTTTGTGTTTCAAATTGTTAAATACTCTCTCATGAACTTCACCCCCTTTGAAAGTCACATTTTTTTTTACTAAGTCATTTAAAGGTGCTATTATGAAAGAGAAATCCTTAACAAACCTCCTATAAAAGCTAGTCAAACCATAAAAACTTTGAACTTCATTGGCATTCTTTGATGTTGGCCAATCTTTGATTGCTATTATCTTCTCTTCATCTACTTGGATTTTTTGTGATCCTATAACAAAGCCAAGAAAAATGACATAATCCAAGCAAAAAAGAACATTTTTCCAGATTTGCAAAAAGTTTATCTTCCCACAAGACAATGAAAACTTCACGTAAATGCAAGACATACCCATCTAGACTTTTGCTATACGTTAAGATATCATCAAAGTAAACTATAACAAACTTTCTTATGAAGGAACGAAAGACATGGTAGATGAGACTCAAGAAGGTGCTAGGTGTATTAGTTAACCCAAGAGGCATTACTAACCACTCATAAAGTCCAAATTTTGTTTTGAAAGCTATTTTCTATTCATTATCTTCTCTTATCCTAATTTGATGATAACTACACCTAAAATTAATTTTAGAGAATAATGAAGCAACATGCAACTTATCTAACATATAATCTAGCCAAGGGATAAGATAGTGATATTTTATTGTTATTTTGTTTATGGCTCTACAATTGACGCACATTCTCCACCTTCCATCCTTATTGAGCACCAATATCACTAGTACTACGCATGGGCTCAAGCTTTCTTTCACAAATCCTTTTCACACAAGCTCCTTAACTTGGCATTGAATTCTCTTATTTCTTCTAGATTTGCACGGTATGTTGGACAGTTGGGGGTGAAGACTCTAAGTATAAAATCAATGCGATGTTCTACGCCTCTTACGAGAGGTAAACCATCGGGTATTTCTTCTGGAAAGAGATCATCAAATTATTGTAAAAGTTTAAGAATAGTAAAATGCAAAGAATAATCAAATTGGTTAGTTGATAAGTATATATCCTTACACATGAGCACAAAGACATCTTGTTTGGCCATTAATACTCTTTTTATCTCTTATTTTTTATCAACCAACTCATTTTGTTAGTTCCTTCACTTTCTTCTCTTTCTCACTTTTCCTCTCTTTTTTTTTCTTCAATTTTTCTGATTTTTCACTCTCAGTTTTTTCTTTTGTACTCTCGTCTTTCTTTTGTAACTCTCTTATTTTGTAATCTCTTTCAATTCTTACTTAATTCTCATATGCTTCTAAAGAAGTAAGAAAAGTAAATGTCACTTTTTTGCCATTATGCTTAAAGGAGTAGAAATTAGTGTAATCATCATGGAGTACTCTTCTATTGTATTGCCATGATCTTCCAAGCAATAAATGTCCTAAAAACATAGGAGCTGCAACACATAGAACTTCATCATAATATTTGCCTATTGAAAAGGAAATTTGAACCTATTTGAAAACTTTGCAGCTACCATTATCGAGCATCCATAGGAGATTATGGGGATTATGATACTTTAAGGTGGGCAAATTCAATTTTTGAACAAACAAAGCACTGGCAACATTGGTGCAGTTACCTCTATCTAAAACAAAGCAACATAATTTGTCTTTAATAAGATATTTCGAATGGAAAAGTTGCTCCCTTTGTTCATTATCTTGCTCTTTTTGAGGTTGAATACTAAGAGCTCTTCTGTTGACAAGAAAATTCCCATCACGCAATGGTTCATACTATACATCTTCCGAAGATTTATCTATTGATTTCTCTACATATTCATTATCAACTTCAACTTCACTTGTACTTGCTAGTTCACCATTTTTACGAATGGTCATGATTCTTTTGTTTGGACACTGATTGACAATGTATCCAAAACCTTGACATTTAAAACTTTTTTTGGAAGAAGATGAAAAAGAAGAAGGTTTAATGTCATGTTTACCTATAAATTCTAAATTCTTGGGCTTGCTTTCCTCCTTGGGTCTTGAGTAAGACTTGAAGTCTTTGGAGACTCCTTTTGGTTTCCTATCTTTCCATTTAGCAACAGATTTAAATTCTTTTGAAGAAGTTGAGTAGGAGGATTTTCTAGATTTTAGTTGCTTCTTCACAAGAATGGTTTTGTATAAAAACTCTTCTATATCTGTGTAGTGCTATAATTCCTCTCTATCTCGAATCTCCGGTCTTAAGGGATTAAGGAACCGTGCTATGGTATGTTCAGGATTTTTTACTATGTTTGCTCAAATCAACGTTACTTTAAACTCTTTATAGAATTCATCAATACTTCAAGTTCCCTACTCTATTCTTTGTAGTTTAATATATAAATCATGATAGTAATGGATATGGATATATCTTTTTCTCATGGCATCTTTTATCTCATACCATGAACTCACGTGATGTTCTCCATTCCTTCGTCGACTAGCTTACAACCGGTCCCACCAAGTACTTGCATATTCAGTGAATTCTACTACAGCAAATTTTACTTCCTTTTCTTCAGAGTAGTTATGGCATTAAAATACATGTTCTACTCTTCTTTCTCACTCCAAATATGCATATGGGTAATCATTTCCATGGAAAGGTGGAATCTTTAACTTGAGTCCTCTTAGGACATTATTATGCCTAGAAGAATTCTTGCTTTTTGAAATAGACTCCTCCACATCTAATTCATGATCTTCTAACTCTGGTTCAAGCTTTCTTTGTATCTTCTTTCCTTTACCAGTAGAGTCAACACTATCTAGCCTTTTATTAATATTGACTAATTCAGTTTTCAAAGAATTCTGCAAGAATTTCATGTATATTAAGTCATGTTCATCTTCACTTCTATTTCCTGCATTTCCTCCATTACTTCCAAGCATCCTGAAAATTGAATAAAGAAACAAAAAAAAAGGACATCGCACACTTTTTTCATGTGTATCACTTAAAGGATATTAGTTCTCTCGTGTATCACAAAAAATTTGACTTTTTCAATGATGAGTTTCTCTTACCTTTTACCACTCAAGTATTATCTTATAGTGTTCTTAATAGAATCACTATGACTTTGTCAAGAGCAATTAAGTAGTGGCAAAAATATAATACTAGAGTTCAATAACAAATTTTCAACACAATAATAAACAAGCTTATATTCATGACTTTTTTTTGTTTGCCTTTCTTTCTTTTCTTTTATTTGGCCACTCTGTTTTTTTTTTCTATTAGCTAAGATGACATCAACACAAGATATTTTAAACAAATAGATTTTTTTTTTTACCAAAAAGGATTTTCTAGCAATTAACTAAATGGGCAACAAGCAATTTCTAGCAACAAAACTTCTAGCAAGTATTATGCAACACACAAATTCCAGTAAGGTGTGAAGATGAATTGACGGAAGGGACACTAGTAAGTGGGAACAAAATTACCAATTGACACAGTAAACTCCAATTTATAAAAGAAGGAGAAGATGAGTTGAGGAGAGATGATCAATTTGAGGCAGCATGGAAGGAGACGAGAATACTTGAGGGAGACTAAGAACGAGATCATTTTCGGACTTGGGGATGCAACAGACTCGTTAATTTAGTTTGAAGGAGAGAAAAAGCAATTCTGGGCTATGGGTAAGAAGACAATGACAAAGACACAATGTGATGTGATTTTGAAAATGAAGACGGATTGCGTGTGAGAATGAGAGGAAAGGCCAAATCTAGGAGAGAAGATGAAAAATGATTCTGAACCGAGGAAAGGAAAACATGATAATGGCTGATGGTGGAAGGCGAGTTGCTACAAGGGTAATAACATGAGATGAAGCTGAGTGAGAGGGCGTGAGCAAGTTTCTAATATGTAGAAAAGAAGAACGTGTTTAGCTATGTTTGTTGTGTGTGTGTCAGATCTAGAATTAAATGAAGGGACTGTTTTGCTGCTGGATTAATGGACAATGACATGTTGAGAATGATGTGGTTGATGACTTGGATAAGGTATCTAAATCCAACCTTTACTCTGATGCCAATTGATGTGAACTCCACAAGAAACCTATCTCTGGTACTAAAAAAATACAAAAGTTAGCAACGCGAAATCTTGACTCAAATGGGTTGATCAAACTAGAATCTAATAAGAACATGTCCCAAAGAACTCTAACTATAAGAGATACCATAAGAGTAAATCACGCTCTTGATAAGTGATGTGTATTCTTAAGAAGAACACGAAGAACTAGTAAAACTGACTAATTTGGAAAATATTATGAATTGGTTGGTCTGAATAAAAATGTTACAACAGATAGTTTTAAGTAAATAAGTAAAGTACTAATTTCTACTATGACTCATAACTCAATTAGACAAATATATGTGTTATCTAATAAAATTCAAACTAAATTAAATTAAATCTAAGCTTATGAATAGTTTCTTTGAATTCAAATAGGAAACCAAAAATTATTTATTTTAATCTAAATCAAATAAATTTAAAAAAGAGTAAGATAAATAAAATTATTCAAATTAAATATAAAAATTAAAATAAAATCTAATAGTATCCTAAATTAATCTTAGGTGGCTTGGGTCAATCTTCTAATTGAGTTATATCAGAATATTTGGCTTTGATCCATATGACAGTTCTCTTCTAACTCAAAGGCAATAATGCCCCTTTCTCAAACATCTTAAACTCATCATTTTGTAAGCCTCTAATCAAATCTTGTAGAGCTTCTTTCATAGTTCTGGTTCTGCCTCTAGTCAGTGAGTCTCTAATTGCCTGAAGTAGATCTTTTAGGACGGTAATCTTCCACTCTTGGATCCACCCATAAACTCTATCAGTGGAGCTTATAACCAAGCCAAATGTCATTTTAGGGCAAGACGTTTTTTCTTTTGTTGTTAAAACCATGATTCTAGGATAAGCGATACCATCTCCAATAGCAATTGAATTTACTGACTCGACAATTTAAGAAGCCATCATAATTTTTTTTAAAGGTATTTTGATTTTTGACATCATTGAAAGTAAAAGATTGTTGTAAAATTTGAAGGAAAAAAAAAGTGCTATGAAACCTTTTTTTTTTCCTTTTTGCTTAGGTTTTATAAAAATTGGACTGAGAATCATTATTGGAGCTCTTACTAACAAAGTGAAAAGAAGTGCATGATCCCTTTAGAAAAGCGTCAACCAAGAGAAAACATGTGTTTTTTAGGTGCGTGTGTGTATATATATGTTTATGTATGTATGTATGCCTCAATATATATATAGTTTGCTTGTGAGAGATGTACAGAAGTGGCATAAAATACTAATAAAATCAATCTCTCTCTCTCTCTCTCATAGACACACAAAGGATTGTGAACGAGCATGATCAGGACGGGTTAGATCCAGCCTAATGTCCTGCTTGAAGAAGGGCCAGGCTGAAAAACTGTATGTGGCTTGACCCGGCTCAACTCGTGTTAGCCCATGGCCCGTATAAGATAGGCTAGAATTGTGCCGAGCTTTGGCTAGCCCGATCTAAAAGATCAGTATTTAAAAAAAAATAGCAACCAAACATAATCTATTCCACCTACAATATTTTCATTTCACATTTCACTTATAAATAACAACAATTCCCCAATCCATTCCACAATAAAACAAAGGTTGAACAAGTACATAGTAAGAAATCAAGATTGGGTGTTCCAATAGTCCAGAACTTGCCATTTGTCTTTATTGATATCCTGTAACCACACAAAAACTTCCTGTCTAAGTCCCTAACAGCATATTGTCTTGACTTTGCTTTTATCGATGGCTGGAAAATGCTTCTTTTGACTTTCCATTCTCAGAACGATTTGTTAATTTGTGCCAAAAAAAAGACCTATATATACATTTCAGACCAAGTTCCAAGGGTCACAATCACTCTAGTTTGGGCTAGATATCGAGTTACACCGGGTAAACCCATAACCCTATTCAACTACACCACTAGGGCAAAGCACAAGAAAAGGCCGGAGAAGAAGAAGAAGTGCCAGACCAGAGCATTCCATACCAAGCAATAGAAGAAAAATATTAAAGAAGAAGAAAAGCACAAATTTACAGTAGACAAATCAACTATTAACAAAGATTAATGACATTAAATTGTGTAGATCTTCAGTGCCCAACTACTTGTCATTGTAGAAGTAAAGGAAGTGGTGATTGTGTGCTCTGATATGTGATGATCACCGGTGACATGGCTCTGATTTGAAGAGATTGGCGATTGTGTGTCTCTAATATGTAGAGATAGGCAACGACATGGTGTTCCAAAAAGGAAAGCACTTCTAGAAGGGCAGCAATCTAAATTGGAAGTGGAAGATGAGGACTCGAGAGAGAAAGTCGAAGCAAGTAGGAAGGGACACGTTGGCTGTTGTGAAAGAGAAGCAGAGCATTGTAAGAGAGAAAAGAGTATGTCTGAACTTTAGAGAACTAGCTTAAAAGAATAATATGGAAGAAGCATCATTAACTATTCAACTAAATATTAAAAAATAAAAAAGGAACGAGTTGGTCTGATTTTTTTAGACCCAAGCTTCATACTTGCAGCCTAGACCGGACTGGAATATTTTAACCCATTAGGGTTTGGGTTAGTCTGGGTTGATTGAGCCACCGAATTTATGTAGAACCCTATTGGGGTACACATACTTAAGAGATGATCATGTGATTTGCTATTCAAATAAGTAATACTTGTAAAACTATTGTAAAATCATATAGTTATAGATTTTTTTTCCCAATTTTACAATTCAAATTTTCCAATAAACTTAATATTCAAATAAGTAGGACTTGTAAAACTACAAGAAAATCATATGGTTATAGATTTTTTTTCTCAATTTTACTATTCAAAATTTCCAATAAACTTAATATTGTACTGGCGATGAATGTACTAGCATATATTCTTCATATACTGAAAGTATATTATTTCCATATTATATTATACAGGGAATAATTCTTTTATTTTTTTTCGGCTATCTACGGGGAATAAGTCATTTGATGCTTCCACATTGATCTTAATGTCAATGTTGTATATTGTACTTTAAATATATCACTCTTACCATTATTTTGATCAGTATCAAGAATATTTTGGGGACCATCTATTTTTTCGGTCGAAATTGATGAACATCGTCAATAAGAAATTCAAACAAATTCTACAATGTGTGTGTGTGTGTGTTTTTTTTAAGAAAAAAATAAAAGAATAATTGACATTTAAAGCCACAGTAACCATCAATTTTATATTCCTTGTGGAGTCCAGCCTTGCCACTTTCTTCTTCTCTGGGATCCCGAGCTCATATGCTTCGCAACGATGATTTTCATAATTTTTTTTGGCTTAAAAACCATTTGTTATAATATCGCGTCAATTGTAGTGCTTTGCAATTCTCAAAATTAGATACATTTTTTCAATAACTTGGAAAACAAATCGTTTATAGGGCCCTATATATTTAAAAATCTGATTCAGAATAACCAAATAATATTCATACAAGTAGCTATACATAATTTATTGAATTATAGCTTATTCATAGCCTCAGTAAAAAAAATTGCATAATTACTTAATTAGACCATGAACGGAGAAGTAACAAGTGATAATAGATTACGTAAGGTAATGGAGCAATAAAAACAGAGTGAGTCATGACATTATATAAAATTAGAATCATTGTTATTATATATATGTTTAATATCCACTCTTTGAAGTGTTTCTTTTATTTCCTTTTTTTGGCTTAATAAATTTATGGGACTAAATAAAATCAACTAAGGTGGGTTTTTTCACTTCATTTTATTCCTTTATGTATTACATAGGAGGTATTTCATCTGTTTTATGAATAATAATTAAGATCAACTTATATAGGATTATCGGATTGCTTTTAAAATATTATATCCTATTCTTTAAAATATGTACAAATAATTGTCAATCCGCAGGGACAAATTTTAGTTAGAACTAGAATTAAAAATATCATATAATTTCCAATTTGAGTATTCAGGTTGTCATGAAATATCAAATTAATAGTAACTTAGCTCAGCCTCAATCTGCAACACACGAAGTTGTACACTATGAAAATGGGTACATCTCATATAAATTTTGTTAATTTCATATGCTAGATATTTGATTGAATTCATTTTTGTTCGATTTGCAAATACTTCAACAATTGACATTTTGGTTTTCTTTTCTTATTTCCAAACAATTATCGCTTATAATTTTTTAGATAGCATTAATTATTTTTTAACAATTTTATCATTTAATAATAATAAAAAAGATAAAAATATTAAATATTACATATATAATTAAAAAATATTATAGTAAAATATAATTACATTTTATTAATTTTTATGTTATTTATTAAGTTTCTTAATATGCTAAAGTGTCAATTATTTATTAGGAAGTAACACATTATCTCATTTTTGAAATGGGTTGGTTTCAATTTATACTACTAAATTTACCATGTAATGCAAGTTTTTTTCCCAGCTCCATGCAATCTTTTATTTTTCATTTTTTATACATTTTATTAGATTTCATATAACTTTTATTTTTTAATATTTTACTACACACCTGGACAAAATTTAAATATTTAAAAAGCAAATATAATCTTAAAAAAAATAAATTATTATATGTATCCTGTATACGAGAAAAAATATATAGTTATTTACCATCCACAATTCGAAAAGAGGACAACATGGCTTTCATCAGGAAGCATGAAAGTAGCTTCTTTGAATATATATATATATATATATTCTCTGTACATAAAGTAGCTTCTTTAATTCTACTGGCTAATAATGGCTTGAGTCCAAGGAGGAAAAAAAAGAAAGAAAGAAAGAAAAGGCAAATCGCTGCACGATAATTCATAGTGCACGATAAAACGAGGATATTATCGTGTGTCGCTTTTTGGGAGGACAAGATATCATCAGGTCAGGACCAGCTGTCAAGAAGGGCTATAATACGCTAGATCCGAGTGGGAGGGGGGGGGTCCTACTTCACGTGCCATCATGCCCCCTTCCCTCACCCGATATTTGCTAGCCTCCACGTGTCCCTCATTGATCGACCTTACACGTGTCACCATCCTCGATCGTCTACATAGGAACGTCTTTGTCCTCTTTCCTGGAATCAGGTCAGGTGAACGGAACACCCCTCCCTCGCGTCGCGACAAATTTGGAGACTGGTAGAGTAGTACAATGCCATTCAATCCTTTCTCGAAAGACACAATTTCTCGGTCCCTAAACTGCCCTCCACTTCCTCTGTCTACCACTTGTCTTTCATCGACCCACTTTACAGTAGTTCTTCGCCAGGTGTCTCATATCGTCGTCGTTGATGATAAAGTACGGAATATCAAGACCTGCATTCCCTATTCATTTTTTTTTTCTATTTGCGCCCATATCGATGAAAAATCCCTTTGAAAAGTTATTTTTTAATTTTCTTTCTTTTTTCATAAAAATGATTTCTTCCAGCTATATACTATTGGGTTTAGTTTAATTTAAAATTAATTGAATTATTAAGTATCAATTTAAATACACCGTTCATTCTATTTTATTTATTATTTTAAAATTTTTTAAATATTTTATTTTATTTATTATTTTAAAAAATTAATAAAAAAATTAATTATTTTTAAGCGGCTATACATGTCCATTCACAGCGTTACGTTAGGAAAAATAAATAATGTTCTTAAACATACCTCAAGGAAAAAAACCAAGTACGTTGATTTAAAAATATTAAAAAGAAAAATTAAAAAACCTGAATTAAGAAAAAAGTTTATATGGGTGTAATGGTAATTTCGTACCGGTGAAGGTGCGGGGAATGAACACCAGAGAGAACGGGAGAGAAATGGAGCCTTATCCATAATGCGACCCAACCCTTTCTTTTCATTTTTACTTTTTTAAATTTTTAAAGGCTCCTTGGCCTTTATAAAGGCACGTTGGAGGAACGAACTTGGAGAAGCAAAACAAAACAGGAACCTATTAACGATCCCACACTGAAAAAGAAAGAAAAACCTCTCACGCACACACAAGGAAGGAAGGATCGAGGAAATTTGTAACTCTGACTGGAAAATGGCGACCAGTAAGGGCTACTTCGCAAGACCAAGCTACCGTTTCCTCCCCGGTGACAGAGACAGAGATTCCCCAACCATGGCTTCCGACCCCATCTTTGAATTCGACGAGTCTGACATTTACAACTCGACTCGTAACAACTCGCCCGAGTTTCGCAAGCCCGTTCACGCCTCTCGCATGGGCAGGAAATCATCTTCGTCCAAATTGTTGGAGCCCGGCGGCCGTGCCGCTGCCGTCGCCGCCGGGACTCCTGCGTCGCTTCCGGTCAACATACCGGACTGGTCGAAGATCCTCGGAGGGGAATTTAGAGAGAGTCGGAGGGGAGACAGCATCAACGACGACGAGGACGAGAGTGACGACGGAAGCGATGTTGGAGGCGGGCGGGTGCCTCCGCACGAGTTTCTGGCGAGGACGAGGATGGCTTCATTCTCGGTGCACGAAGGGGTGGGGAGGACCCTGAAGGGACGAGATCTCAGCAGGGTCCGAAATGCGATTTGGGCCAAAACTGGGTTTGAGGACTAGTTCTTCAGGCAACAACCTGAATCCAGATTAAGATTTTTCTCCTCCTGATAGTTTTGTTTTTGCGAGTACCTGTTGTTAGTGTATTACGGATGAGATGAGATGAGATGGAGAGGTTTTAATTTCCAATATTTGTATTGATTGATTAGAAATCTGAGTTTGTATGGGAATTCACAGAGAAAATACTAATAGTGACGATTTTCCTGGTACGATATGGATACAACTTACAGACCCGATTTCGCGAGCTCTTTTAGCCAGTTATCATTCTGAAGAATCGAAATCTAAAGTGGGAAAGAGTAGAAGGATGATGGTGGGGCCATCATAGCAGTAGAAGGAAATTGAAAGTGTGGGCTCGGTGGTTCAATGATTGGTGGGGTTCGGGTTTTGAAGTGGTTGAGTTTTGGTTTGGGACCATCGGCGAGTGCCCCATGAAAACGACTCCCATAGGGCCATAACTAATGCATACCTCTGAAATTTCAGTATGCTCATATGAATGAAAGGAGCTAAATTTCTGCTTCCTTATATCCTTAATAATATAATACCATTTTAATCTAATTTTATAATATAAAATTTTTTTAATTAAATTTTATGAATTAAAAATAAAATATAAGATTTTTTTAATCAAATTTTATGAATTAAAAATTAAAATTAAAATTAAAATTAATTAATTATCTTAATTTTATTAAAAATTTTAATATTTTTTTAAAATTATTTTTATTTAATTTTTTTTATTTTTTAATATATTAAATAAAAATATTTTTTAAAAATATATAATAAATATTATCTTATATATTATAAAAAAATTTTATATTCAGATTAGGACAAAAGACTTTATATATAGAATTGGTGGGAGTATTATTTTTTTATGAGGACCTTCGGGTGATGAAATTTATACATTATACTTACAGATATTTCAGTCTGAGATAAATTATTCTCTCTGTTTCCTGGAAGGGCTTAAACTGGGTTGTTATGGCAACCTGTAGGGGCTTCTGGGCACGCCTTCGAATTATTATTAATGTTTAATGTAAAATATATGGTATTTTTTGGGATTATTGGATGTATTAATTATTTTTTATTAAGTGAAAGATTATTAATATAATAAATATAAGGAATAATGTAATTAATAAAGATAAATAATAAAAAATTATTTAAATTTTTAGATAAAATTAATAATTTATTATTTTTTGCTTTAAGGTTATTAAAAATATATTATATTTATAACAGAAGGGACAATAATATTTGTGGTTGAGTGAGGAAAGGAGATTTAAGAATATCTAAATCGAACTGTGGGTAGGGGATCTACTCTCTAGGAATAAGCTATGAGCCTGTAACTATTTTCAAGAAATGTGCAATATAGTAAAGTTAAATAGGTGGTATTATGAGCAGATTATGTAACATGAATGGAATGAAGTTAGGTACAAATAATTGCGATATGTTCAATGATGCTCTGTTATCTTTGATTGGCCGAGTACACCTTGATACGAAAAGCTTGGCTATTTGGGTTTCTGTTGGTTGGAGGAGGAGAGGAACACTTTATATATATATATATATATATATATATAAACCAAATAAGAAGAGGAAACTATTTTCTCTCCCTTTTTTTGGACGGGAGAAAGTAAAATTTTCTTTTCATTCATTGAATCAAATAAATTTTTTTTTATTTTCCTTTTTTAAAATCCTTCAAATCAAACAAACCATAAGTGTATGTTCATATTTTTTTTTTATAGAGTGAAATGACTAATAAGCTTAGGACATTGTTTGGAAATTTTTTTTTGGAGCAGTTTTGTAATTGTATAATTAACTAGTGGGAATGACAATTATGAATCAAAATATGGAATTAATCATAATAATAAACCAACACTATGCAAAATGCCAATAATGGATTTAAGGTCATTAACTAATTAGAAAATGAAATCAAAATTCTTCAGATGCTCTTAATCAATGTGATTCAAGGGAAGATGAGAGTTAGAAATTGAAACGGAAGTGCAAAACCAGCATGATAGTTAAAATTTGTAAGTAATATTAATGTGTGGGAAAGATAAGTATACAAAACTAAAATAGGAATGCATAACAGTTGAAGATAAATGTCAAAAAATAGGTATGATAGTTGAAACTTGTAAGTTAATTTGTTCTCATCAGTGTGAAATGAGAAAGATAAGTGTTAAAAATTGAAGTGGTAGTGTAAAATTGTTAAATGTGAATGTTAAAAACTAAAAGTCTTAAAGAAAAATTCATTTGTAAATTTCAACTCTTGCACTCAATTTTTAACTCTTATTTTTAGAGATTTTACACTACTTATCTTTTCCTGTTTCACACTAATTAAAGAAAATTTATTTACAAATTTGAATTCTCATGCCCAATTTTTGACACTTATCTTCAGGGTTTTACTCTATCATTTTAATTTTTTACATTTATATTCTCCTATTTTACATTGATTAAGGGTATTTTAGTAATTTTAATTTTATTTTCTAATGTGTTAATGAATGACCTTGTATCTACTATTAATATTTTGCAAAGCCTTGGTCTATTATTATGATTAATTCCATATTTTGGTCATAATTATCATTCCAAAAAGTTAACATTTCAAATTTACAATTGCAAAACTGCCCCTAGTCCTATGAAAACACATATTGTGCCTCACCTCTCCTCTTATTTTTTGTACAACATCAAGTCTATTTCCATCACAACGAACTTGTTTCTCGTTTTTTCTAGTGCATCAAGGAATGATTTTCTTTCCTAAATCTATTTTATACATATTATTGCATCTCTTCTTAACCCAAATTGCATTATCTCTTAATTATCATCTATTTACCAAATCAGATAGATGAATTTTTTATTAAAATAAAAATATGATTATAACTTAAAAGTGAATTTCTCCAAAAAAAAAAATAATAGCCACATGTCCATTAATTTATATGAACTCATAAGGATAATACTGAGAAAAATATTATTATCTATTTCATTTAATCTATTTTATAATAATTTTTAAGTAATGTTCAAATGAAGTTGTTCCTTTCCATTATAAAACTACCAAATAATGAACATTTTATTATGTTTTTATTTCATTCCATTTCATCTCATTCTATTAGGCTAGGTTTGGTATGCATGAAGCATTTTGTATAGAATGATAATAGAAAAGAGAATAAGAATAAGTTTTAAAAATATATTTACTATGATAGAAAAAAGATAAAATACTGATATCATTGTTTTAGTATGTATATTTTAATGATGAAATGAAAATTTTAAAATAATAGAAGACTAAAATACCCAGATTAAATAATAATGTAAGATTAAATTTAAAAATAAAAAACAAAATCCTTTGACTTTGAAGGCCTTTTTTTTTTCAAAACCGATGTACCAGTCTGTCGGCAACAAAGTACACAAACAAAAAATTACGCTAATGGCATGCCTTCTTCGACAATTGGATCTATGGTGACTGAGATGATGGAGGAAGGAGGGAGAAATTGGATCTAGTGAGTGGAAGTTGAAGTTCAAAGGGATGGGTGTCACCATCCATCATTAGAGCATTAAACAACCTAGATGCATTGTCTTCTTCTTCTTCTCCCTCTCAACCTCACCACCATCAACCTCCATAAGACTAAAGAACAATGAGCAGCGACCATTGGAATGATTGGGGAGAAATTGGAGAGAGTTGCCTTCTTTACTAAACCTATGAACTAATCATAAACTATATTTCTAACAATCAATCAAAAGCTATAATGGAATTGTGCCAAAATTTTGTGCAAAAATTGTTCGATTTTGAAAATTCTCACCGGTTGAGAGCAAGAGCAATATGAAGGTGGTGGCGTAAATATTGGCAATGTTAATCAGAAATGGCAAATGTGAACAAGGAAAAGACAATGATTGTTGACGTCGAGAAAGTGGTTGTCATTGCCATCAAGATGATGGTAACTATCGAGGTTGGATGGCAAAAAGACCTTTGAAGGTGCGAGTTGATGAGAGGACAAAATCATGAAAAAATATGGCTCCTAGAAAAGATCCAACTTTCCATTGAAACCTTAAAGGGGCCTTCCAACATTTTGATGGAAATGAGCATTCTCAGGAATCAAGTTGATGCATACCAACTAAGGGATTTTAATGTTTCTCTCTCTCCCTCATTTTTTCAAAGTGAGAAATTCTCTTGTACCAAATAGGTTCTTAATAACTATTTTATTTCATTCTATTTTAAATTCTTACCATACTCCTGTGAGTTGAACAAATGATGGTGAAATTGAAAACGTCGTCGAATGATTCCTCTTAGATCTTTTCCTTTGAGGGAAATGTTATGATCGGATGAAAAAAACAAAGCAAAATAAATAGCGACATACTTAAAACACAACATTCTATTTCCTGTTAGTTTGGAGAGATGACATTTTCTACTTCACTGCACTTGCATCATCTCAATGATTCAAATGGTGTTGTTTTTGAAATAAGAGAATCTTCAACGTTTTTCTACCAACAACACCCCCGTCAATATTATCAAATACCTATTGAGTTTTTTTAAAATAAATTAAATTTATTGGAATAAAATGATGTAACAAAGTATAAGTTGTTCACATATAATATTAGAAGAATAATCACCATTTTTCTTTCAATAGATTTATAGACAAGGTTCTTTTGTTTGAGATACGCTGCAACTTCCTATATACTTTGTTAGAAAATGCGTATTAAGAGCATCATTCTTTTCCTCTGTGTGTATGTATATTTAAAAAAAATACTGAAAAAAATTGTTGTAGCTTTCAAGGAGTTAACAAAAAGACTCATTTACATTTACCATTCTTTCATATGAAAGAAGAACAGAGGAGAGAAAACTAAGAGAAAAAATAAAGAGAAATTAGTCAAGATTGCTTTTGTTTTTTTTTTTTTAATTTTCTCCTTATTTTTTCATCATCCAAATAAAGGACTAAAGACTTTATTGCTTAGGGGCAACACCACCTTAGATGTTTGGCCAGAAAAGACACCACAAAATCTTTGGCAGACAGTTTTAGTTGACTGAAAGGTAAGTATTGTTTTGTCATCACATGATTCATTCTGTCTTCTTCTTCTTTTACTTAATTATTTTTTTAAATTTTCTAAGGACTCATCTTTGTCAAATTGGCATTATATCATTTCACGTCAGGAAACAAGTCCTAAACAACTAAAATGTAATGAAGTTGGGTTGGTGAAATGCAGAGAAAGATAGTATATATCCCCCAATATAATACAAATCACTTTAGATTGAATCATCTTAAAATTTTTATTGGTTTGTGAAAATTAGATTGTGTGCTTGTGTTTTTGTACCGAGTTTAAGATGAATTGTAGTGACTCATCAATAATATGAATTTTAATAAACTTTATTGATATATAAATATGAATTTAGCAATTAAAACAAGAATTATGTACTGAATAATAATGTTTCAGACACAGCAAATGAGAGTGGCAAAAAAAAAAAAAAGACATAGCAAAGGAGAGGTTTGAGTCCAAATTACTATTATATCCCACCCCACTTTTACTATCAAGCTAGTTTGAGGTGGCTAGTCAATGATTTTTTTAAATCAACCAAAACATGTTGTTTCCTGTTTTCCTTTTTTACATCATCACAAGACTTCATGAAATTATGATTTGATTTTTCCGGTCCGTTTAAAAATGATTTTAAATTACAATTAATACTCAATTAACTACTATTTATATTCCTTTATATAAGTGATATTTGTTTCATACAGACATGATATAGTAGTTAAATTCATTGCAAGTTCTTAATGCTTCATTTCATGTAAAAAAACTTATCGCAAGTACAAAATTATGAATTAAAATTGCTAAAAAGCACCGAACACTACTTATAATATGGGGATGGCAAAAAAGAAAACGCCACTTATGAGGTAGAAATATAAATAAAAATATCTTTTAACTTAAACTCTCATAATGAAAATCCATTTCCTTGTCATGGGCTAGTTAAGGCTCATATCCTTCAAAACCCAAAAGTTACCGATCCAGAGCCGTGTGGCCCGTTGGGTTAACCGGGTAGTAGAAAGGCGAGGCACGGTCAAGTCGGATTCATGTTGCAACGAGCGCATCCACCTACTGGTCAGTGGTCAGAGACGCAGAGAACCAGCCGAGCAGCTTCAGCGACTGGTAGCCCAAGATATCAAATTCGCAAAGCGATCGCACATCAATCGGAGAATCAAAACCTAATTGCGGTTTCAGGCGATACCAAGAAAAAATTTCCTGCAGATGCCCTCCGATACGGGTTCCTCCACCTCCGACCATGACCTTGACCCCGATCCTCAATCGGTTGAAGAACAATTGGCTTCGGTCACACTGTCCCTCTCAGATGGCGAACCATCGGCGCATCAAGAAACAAACGGTGTTGTCCTTGAGTCTGTCAATCAGAACACTCAAATTGTAATGGAGGAACAAGTCCAGTGCAGTTCAGTTCCTGCTGATGAGATTGGAGAGGTTAGCGAGTCCGCGGACCGCGATGTCGTATGGGGGAGGACCGCTTCGGAGCTCGAGATGGATGGGCCGTCCAGTCCCAGTAGTAGTGGGTATGCTGGTGAAAGGGGCAGTAGCAGTGCGACTAGTGGATCGGTAATTGATGACGTTGTTGAACTGGATGAAATAGAGGAGACGAGGAATGATGTTTTAGTCGATGAAATCTCTGATTCCCACACGTCCTGGCTTCCTGCGAAGCGACATGTAGACGAGGTATGTATCGTCAATATATTTGTGATTTACTTTTTAATCGTTAGTTTTAGAACCTTGTAATTTATTAGAGTTATTAAGAACAATTGAATGGACTCGATTCGTATATCCATTTTCGTGCTTCTTGATTTTGTCCAATTGCATTTTGGAATTCGTTTGATAACGAAGATGAACTTCATTATTAAGCTTACTGAGTGCCCGTTTGGTTTGTCAAAGTAGTTTTAAAATAACCACAGCTTAAAAAAAAAAAAAAGTTTTTACTGAAAAGCTGTGCTGATGAAAAACTGATGAAAAAGAAGAAAATGATGGTTAGAAATAATAGTTTCGTTTTGAGAAATGAGAACCAAACAGGCACTTGAATCATTAGAAGTTAGGTTTATCCATAAACTGTTCCCTTCTCAAATTTATGCATTTGTCCGTTCTTGCTAAGGATACAACGTTCCAGCTTCTGAAGCTATTAAGTTTTCGTTATTAAATATAAGCGGGTGTAGCAAAAGTAGTAGTGCGAGAACAATAATTCTTGAACCTGAAAATATGCAATCGCAAATGCCTATTAAGTGAGAGGTGCTAGAAGGACACCAAACGTCTCCCGTCGAAGTTTTTTGCTGTCACTTTGAATACGTTGTGTATTTGTCTTGTACAATATTTGAACGCATGACATCATGTCTCTGATTAGTAGGTGCTTGTGTAGCTCGAGCACCACATGGCAAAGGACTGACACCCATTATTAATTATAAGTTCAGTAAAGTTGATAGCATGAAACTTGCACTAGCAAATGTTGGGACAGAGAGTTGTTTTTAGCTAAGCAATGTGTTAAGCTCGTAAACATATATTTTGATAATAATATCGGCATATTTGTGTATTCACAGGATCTTATTAATGCAAAATACTTAATTATAAAATGCAAAACGGGAATACTTGTACTAACTTGTGGTTGCAAGATGCAATCGATAGTGTGATAAGTAATCAAGCCATAAATTTGGTCAACATTGAAAAGTAATTCGACTTGACTTTAATGCAATTCTGGTATGGTACTTAAGCTATGCTGATGCAAACATTTATAATCTACCTCATTCTTGCATGGTAGAACAATTTTTATAAGGATTCCTGTAATATCATATTCTGTTTGATTGATGAATAAAGTGCAGGATGATGCTTCCATATCATGGAGGAAAAGGAAGAAGCATTTTTTTGTTCTGAGTAATTCTGGAAAACCAATATATTCCAGGTTAGTGTTTGATGTCTCTTTGCAATGGCTTCCATCAATTTCTGCTCATCTCTATGTTTGGTTTGCTCCTTAAACACTGTGACCTTTATATTTTGTGCCACATCTTTTTGTTTCCTTCCAGATATGGAGATGAACACAAGCTTGCTGGATTTTCAGCAACTTTGCAAGCAATAATTTCCTTTGTGGAAGATGGGTACGTTGATGGTCCTGTTCTAGTTATATATAATCTAATAGTTTCTAATCAAGTGATAATCCTATTTGGTTTGCATATTATAGAATTCAACTTACAATGAGCTTTTCCAACATTTTCTTCTTGCTTACAGGGGTGACCGAGTCAAATTGTTGAGGGCTGGAAAGCACCAGGTATGGTCAAATGTTTAAAATTTATTTTTTCTTCAAATTGAAGCAAGGTGCTTTATGTTTGTTTAGATATGGTTTCCTTTGAGCTTTAAAGCATAGTTATGTGCTTTCATCATGAGTATTGGTGTTGGATAATGGATATGTATCCAACATTGATATGCCTTGGATATGTCTGTGTATGTATTCCAAGTGTATCTCTTTTCGAGAAAAATGGACCAGATACAGGATGGATATGGAATGGATACAACTTGATAGATATGGGAAGCACACTTTATTTAGAATTTCCCTTCATCACCCATTAGAAGACTTATTGCATTACAGGCTTCATTAGGGATTCCAGTCTTAAAGCTACTGTGCAACAAGATTTGGAGCACTTTATGGCTCTGAAACTGACAGTGTCAAGTGATTGAACCACTTTTTTATATCATTATATACAAAATATAATATTTTCAACTATCTTGTAATGTTGTATTTTTTTTCTTAAATTCTGTACCCTTGTATCCTTGTCGTATCTGTGCTTCATAGCCTTTGAGCTATGCTTTTGAGACTCATAACTATTATTTTAGTTCAAAGTCATTATAAATTCTTAATTAACTTTCAATGGTGAGTGACACTTTTGTCTGCCTTCTATACTTTTTGCTGGTAAACTGCCTATCTTTGTAACTAATGCTCGGGGAAAAGAGGCTATAATTAACTTTGTTTTGTGAAATCTCACTTCAAAATTTTGATGCAGGTGATTTTTCAAGTAAAAGGACCTATTTACTTAGTTTGCATCAGCTGCACAGAAGAACCGTATGAGTCATTGAAAGGGCAATTGGAGCTTATTTATGATCAGGTATAATTGAGTTAGACTCATAATCGTGTTTTGAATTGATATGCTTGCTCAACCATGCCTCCATCTTCTGCTTCTGTTGCTTCTCAAATTACTAATACCATACCATTTTATTTAGATGGACAAGTTTTGTTCTGATGGATATATGATACAGCCCTCCAATTGCACATATGCAGATGCTTGTTATATTAACAAAGTCAGTGAACAGATGTTTCGAGAAGAATCCAAAGTTTGACATGACACCACTGCTTGGGGGAACAGACATTGTCTTCTCTTCTCTTATACATTCTTTCAGTTGGTTTGTTTCTCTTCCCTGAGCTTGCCCACTATCAAAAGAATCATACATGTTGGGTTGGGATGTTTCAACTGCTTTTTTGTGGTTTGCTTATTTCTTTGTGTGGGTTGAAATGGTGGTTGTTTTTGTGTTAAGTTTTCCTGGTTTCCCCATATTTTAGTTTAGATATCGAAAGTAATTTGTGTTATTTGTCTGACCATTTCAGGAATCCTGCTACATTTCTTCATGCCTATACTTGTCTCCCCCTTGCATATGCTACAAGGCAAGCTGCTAGTGCTATCTTGCAAGATGTTGCTGATTCAGGTGTCTTGTTTGCAATACTAATGTGCAGGCATAAGGTTGGCATTCTGCTTAATCTCCATTTAGTAATATCCTGACATACAATGACATGTTGAAGGTTGGATGTAGGTAGTCAGTCTTGTTGGGGCTCAGAAAGCTTCTCTTCATCCGGATGATATGCTGCTACTTGCCAACTTTGTAATGTCCTCAGAATCCTTTAGGCAAGTATAATTGGCAAGTCTCTATTTACAGATTGTATCTCATAGTTGGACTGACTTAAGGGTTAATTTCTTTGCTTTTATCATATCCCTTTTATGCTCTATTATTCTTGGTATTGGGATTTCTGCAGGATGTCAGAATCATTTTCTCCAGTTTGCTTGCCAAGATATAATCCTTTTGCATTCTTGTATGCCTACATTCATTATTTTGATGTGAGTGATTTGAATACCATAGGCATTTTCTTTTTTAGACTGTATGTTTTAAATTTAACCCAGCACTTGATTGACAAAGCTGATGCGTATTTGTGGCAGGCTGACACATACTTGATGTTGCTAACCACTAGTTCAGATGCCTTTTATCATCTCAAGGATTGCAGGTAAATAATGGTGGTAAATAAGCTGACCACTGAAACTGTTGGAATTAGGGCATACAGTGTAGCTTTGCATATGTAATCACAATGGAAACTTTTTTATTCGTGGCTAAAATACAATAAATTCTTCTATAAAATACCCTATTTTTTTCCCAAAAACAAGAACAAGAAAAAAAAAAGAAAGGAAAAAGTGGGAGAAAATAGCATATTTTGTATATGACAAGATATAGTTCTCCATGCAGCTTACAAATTTTCTTGCAAATTTACAGGATTCGTATCGAAATGGTCCTTTTGAAATCAAATGTCCTTAGTGAAGTTCAGAGATCCTTGCTAGATGGTGGTATGCACATTGAGGATCTGCTTGTTGACCCTTTAACACGTTCTGAATCATCTCCTCATTTGGGCCAGCATAAGCCTCCAACAGAGTCTCTTGAAAGATTGAAGGAACCTTATTTTGGTGTTGGAGGTCCTGCTGGATTGTGGCATTTCATATACCGCAGTATATATCTGGATCAATATGTATCCTCAGAGTTCTCATCTCTGATTAACACTCCTCGGCAGCAGAAAAGGTAGTAAACGTGACTGTGACTTTAGTCACCTCTTATGCCTGTCCTTGTGTAGTTTTGTCTTTAAAATTGTGTTCTTTCAAGTAGCTTGACTAGCTTTCATTCTTGCAGACTGTATAGAGCTTACCAGAAAATTTTTGCATCCATGCATGATAAAGGAGTTGGCCCACACAAAACTCAATTTAGGAGAGATGAAAAATATGGTAATATTTAATATAGTTCACTGATATCACTTATTGTTAATTAATTAATTAATTTATTTTTTGGTGCTACACTTATTGTTAATTTAGGATATGCATGTATATGAATAATTTCCATACTTGTCATTATAAGCTCTGATAATACTCTTCTTTCCATGCTTGATCTTTTCATTGGGGGAAGGACAAAACAGACGAATTCATGTTTCATGTAGTATATGTTCTTAATTTTAGGTTGGGATGGTTATCTTAGAAACAATAAATTTTCTGGTTGATCTATTATAAAACTTGGCAATTTGATCTCCTTTTTTTTTGGTAGAACAAGTAATAATTTTGTGTTAAGGATTACATTGCAAGTGCATTGCACTTTGTTCCAAGTTTTCTTTAGTAGCTATGAATGATTAAGTTTCATCATGTTTACATTCTCAATTGAGCTTCTGTGAAATCTTACTGATTCATTCTTATGTTGCAGTTCTTCTCTGTTGGGTGACTCAGGATTTTGAGCTTTACGCAGCCTTTGATCCCCTGGCAGACAAGGTAGAACTTCTGCTTTCATTTTTCATAATCCATTATCATTGAAGGGTATCAACATGCAAACCATGCAAGTAATAGTTCACACTGATTAAATAATAGTTTCTACTCCATCTACAAATTTCAGTGTTTCCTTTCATTTTCAAAATTACTAGATTGACAAGTATCTGATCAAGAATTTATTGATGCTTATTCCATTGAAATCTTGGTATACAGATCAACATGACAAGACATCTATGATGCTATGATTCCATTGATATCAGTATATACATTAAGTTATTTACATTAAAAGAATAACAAAATTTTAGATGGCTGTCCGTAGATATTAAGTCCCATATGTGATGGGACTGCAAGAACCAACAGTTTTTTTTTGGGGGGGGGGGGGGTTGTGAAGGGAGCCATGTTAAAGCAGTCGGTTACAAACTGCTTTTATTTATTTATTTATGTATTTATTTATTGTTTGATGAATTCTAACTATGTGAACATTCATGAGCATTTGCAGGCCTCGGCAATAAAGGCTTGTAATCAGGTTTGTCAATGGGTTAAAGATGTCGAAAACGAGATATTTTTGCTAGGTTCTAGCCCCTTCTCATGGTGATTAGCTATCCGAACTGTAAACATGTATTATAATTTTTGTTTAACAAAATTCGTACAGATTTCATTCCATCTTTGGTTTCTTTTCAGTATATTTTATGGGAATAACAAACCTGTGATGTCAAAATGATTCTTTAACGGGTCTGTCAATTGATGAATGCCCTTTTTGTCGTGATTTATTGTAAGATCGTTAAGTGAGTTCATGATGTGGATAACTGCTTTCCATTTAGAATGGACACTACCGATAGTGTTTGTGCAATCATATCCTAAATTTTGAATCAAGCTAGTTGATGGCTATTCAGAAGTCGATTGTTTTAGGTGCAAGTTTGTATGCTGATTTATTTTAGAAGCATATATATATATATAACTAGACGTGTTGTACGAAATGAGGAATAAATGCTATTATTCATGGTTTATAAATAGTATAATTTATTGCAAATTTTATATTATTTGTTGATGATTGTAAAATGAGTTTGTAAGTCAAAGATTGTTAATGAAGGTAAATTAGACTCTAAGAATTTATCCTTGAAGTAGCATTGTAAATAGGAATGCAAATGCGGATATATTCAAGGATACTACCTCGATCAGGCACACCGTCTTACCCAACAAGTCCGAGAGTAAAAGCTATGAAGTTCAAAACAAAACGAGGGAGCTGAGAAAATTGGAAACGATTTGATGATCTCAATGTTTGATATGTGTGAATACTTGCCCATGAGAGTGAGGGGGGGAAAAACGAAAGTAAGTGTACGATGTAGAATTTCTTTTGGTTGGTCGGGGTGTGTATGTGAAGGGGAAGTCCGTAATGTAGTCTGAACGTACATAGTTGCTTACTGTGTGTATGATCATCTCAAGTTCCAGCAGCGGTAAAGGGCCGTGCATCTAAAGCATGTGCTATTTCAAAGGAGCAAATTATTCCACACTTTTTGAAGTACTGTTAAGTGATGTTGGTTCGATGGCCTAAGAAAAAGTGATGTTGGTTCGATGGCCTAAGAAAAAGTGATGTTGGTTTCAGTCAGCATACATTATAATTCCCAAAACAAAAAAAAAAAGATGTAAGTTTTTATATATTATTTATTTATTTAATAAAATGCGATAAATAATTGATTCATCAATTAATAGTATATGATTAGTGTGATTTTATAAACAACAAAAATTTTGATCGCTTGTATCTGGTTCTGCACATGCCTTTTCCACAGCGATTTCCGCATTGGTTGGGGCTGCGATAATGATAATATAAAATACTACATAAAGAAATTTGAAAGTAGTATTTCAAACTATTTTTTTAAAAGAAATATTTATCATAAAAAATTGAACTTTGAGCTAATCAAAAGTAATAATGAAGAATGTGAATAAGTTACGTGGAAGTTTATATTTGTTTTTTATATATTATGTATAATAGAAAGAGAATGACTTACACTAATAGAATTTCGTACAATTCTATCACTAATTATTTTTTGGTTTTTATTTTACCCATTTTTTCGTACTCTTCTAGTCACACTTTAATAAAGGCACTCAATAATTTACAAAAGATAACCGTCGGCATAAACGACAAAGCTTTAAAAGTTCTTGCAAATAGGTTCATGATGGATGTCCTTGTTCCTTATGTCACCTCTCAGTTTCTTTTCTCTCTTTTTTGCAGCTTTCATTTGCACGCGTTCCAATTCATGTTCAAAGTTGTCTTGAGTAATCTTTGTCGGTTCTTGACTTTGAGACAGGAAATCATGGAGAAACTGTGAGTCTATTTCATTAGGGTCATGTGATTCAATAAGCCGGGTAGGGTCAGAACACCACTCTGGATCATTATCATCTGATACGTCAGTGACAACTAAATTTCTGGAAGAGGACGATGGAGTATCTGTTGCAGGTTCTGGTGGAGGCAAAGTTAACTGTGGCCATTCAAAGGAGACAGCTTGACCTATGGTCATGGTTTCATTAGGATCAAAAAACTCTCCTGGCAATGGTCCTAGTGAAGTGCAGGCTAGGTTGGCAACATTTCCCTTGATATTATTAAGATTCAAGAGATAATCTCTTAAATCCGTAATAACTTCAGTTTGGCGTAATGGCCAATGCATTGCTGTTCCCCACAGATGAGCTTGAACCGGGGTGTAAAGGCATCCTAAGTGATCTGCTTCATAAGGCCTGTGTAAAACAAAGAAAGAATAAACCTGTTGTCGGCGCACAGGAATATTCCACAAATTATTGTCAGTAATAACATTATATAATTTTCCTCTCCAGACAGAAAGGGAGGAATACCACGACAGAAATTTTGACAAAGGTGAATTGAGATTTTTCTTATCAGTCAAATACTGATAAGTGGACCTCGGAGGAAGGGCTATGGCACAAGCATACAGGGTTAACAAAGACCAAACATACCACATAAACTCAAAAGTTATAGAACCTTTGATAAAAGGAATAACTAAATAGGGAAAAACTGGATCAAAGTATTCTGGCTTAGCATGAAGACCAGTGGACTCAAGGAAAAGATGGAGATAATGGAATAGGCATTTGCGGGCTACAACATTAGTTTCTTGAACAGTGGTTGGTTTATAGCCTGGGGGGAATACCATCTTTCTACTAATATGAGAGTGTGGTACAGAGGAGGACATTTTTTATATGGAAAGGATGAACAAAAGTGTTCTGGAAATGGAGGTTATTTGGGAAGGCTTTTGAGGTCTAGAGAGAAGATCAGCCAAGAAGTTGTGTTTTCCCTTAATATGCCGGACCGTGAATTTATAGCAGAAAAACCAATCTTTCCAACGAAGGAGTTGCTTATCTGGAAGCATTTTCTTTTTCTGGTCAAGGATGACTGGAAAAGATGTGTTGTCCATCTCTACAGTGAATGGGTTAAAACTCAAGTAAAAACTGAATTTTTCTATCCCTCTTTTTACTGTGAGAATCTCTTTCTAAATCGCATGATAATGCTTTTCTGACTCCTTGAACTGTCCACTGGCATGTGAACAGTAACTTCTTTTGTCTCCTTCCTGTTCAATAAGGACAGCACCCCAATAATATTCGCTGGCATCAGTTTACAGGATAAGATCACCTTTGTCAGGAATCTTGAGAGGTGGCGGATGCTGAGCAATCTGCTTTAACTTTTGCACAGCTTTTGTTTGGACCTCTGACCAGACAGGTGGATTTTTTCTGAGCATTTTGGGTAAGGGACTGGTGTATTGGGTTACATGTGGAATGAAATCCCTGATGTAATTGACAATACCTGAAAACTGTTGGACCTATTTGGGCGTGAGTTGGTCTGGGTAATCTAACAGTTTACAGGCTATGTATGGGCTAGGCTAGAAATGCCCTTTTGTAAAAGTCATTCCAAGAAACTGGATTTGAGCTTGGCCAATTTGACTTTTTGTTGCTGAAAGTATGACCCCATATTTTTTAACCAGTTGAGCAAACTGGGCCAAGAGTTGTTTATGTGCTTCTTCTGCTTCTGAAAACAAAAGAACATCATCGATGTATATCAAGGCTGAATGAAGGATGGGCTGAAAGATTTTTACCATTGCTTTTTGGAACAATGATGGTGCTGGTTTAAGCCCGAATGGCATAACTTTCCATTGATATTGGGCATTAGGGATACAAAAGGCTATTTTGTAGTGATCATCTGGATGGATGCCCAATTACCAAAATCCTGCTTTCAGATCAAACTTTGAAAAGATGGTGGCTTTCTTAAGATGAATTGTTTGGGTGTTGATTTTTGGCAAAGGAAACTTGTCATCTTGAAGAAAGAGATTTAGTGGCTTATAATCCACTACAAATCTTTTTTTCTTTCTCCTTTTTTCAGCATCTTTTTCTGCATAAAAGGCTTGACATGCCCAAGGGGAATCCGTGGGCTCGATTAATCCTTATTTCAACAATTGAGCACATTCATCCCTAGCGAGCGCTAGATCTTCTGGAGATATCCCCATATGTGAAGCCTTGGTAGGATTTATGTCTTCATTCTTCTTAAATGGAAGACGGATAAAGAATTCTTCATTCTTCCATAAAGGAAATGGATGATCAAACTGAGCATGGTTCTCAGGGCATAATGGTAATAATTGATCTTTGACATCATCAAAGCCAGGTGGAACCTGCTGGATAGCAAAAAGATTACGAGCTGTCTCCCATAGAACAAAAGAGGATTTGAACTTGATTCCCTTAGGAAGAATTTGTAATCTTTTGGCTAAATGATAAATATCCATGCCAATTAAAATATCTTTGTTAGGCAATTGACTTCCTAACACTCTGGTCTATACTGTACAGTTAGGAAAGAACTGTATGCCAATCTTCCTCTTTGAGATAAGGTTGATAGCAAAAGGATTTCCATTTGCAGCAGTAAAGTATTCTTCACGAGATTTCCATTCGTCAAGAGGTAACACGTGAGGCTTCATAACACTGCAACATGACCCCGTGTCAATGAAACCTATAGCCTGGGTAGGCTTGTCATATTTGTCCCTTAACACTTTGATCTTGACATTTGGCAAGGGAACATTGGACGAATGTGGATTGACCAGATTAATTCTGTAAACTTGTCGGTTCATAAAGGAATGCTGACAAGGACGTTGTATTGAAAGTATTTTGTCGTCTTCCTCTAAACTGGAATAGTCATCCTGAGGAACAGCAAAAGCTGTGAATTCATCTCGAGAGTCCTGTTCTTCCAATACAGATTCAAGATCATCTTCTGATGATAAAGATAATACTTTAATTATCTGATTAAGCATCTTGATATCCCTTTTTGTCCTGTTAGGACACTGTTTTGCAAAATGGCCCTGTTTTCCACAGATGTAACATTTGGTAGATTTCTTTGCAAAAGAAGGTCTTCTTTTGAAGAACCTGAAAGGCTTTTTCTTTTTTGAATAATGCTTCTTTTTTGAAGAGAACTTGAAGAAATAAGATTTCTTCTTGGAAGATGGACATGAACAATATTTTTTGTCCTTACATTTGATCTGTAATTCTAGCCTTTTGCAAACCTTCTGAAGCTGCACTTTGTCTTTTAATACATTCTTCACGAACTTCTATTATTCGCATAAACGATCAAGAGCAGCTAGCGCAAGTTGATAAATCTCCCCAAGAGATATTTGAGACATGTCTCTTTGTAAGTCATTTATAGCCTTCTGCAATTCTGGCTGCAACTCTTCAGGAAGGGAGGCAATAAAAACATGGCGGAGATTCACATCATTAGCACCGCCTAGCATATAGTACTTCTCAGACATTCTTGTGAAATGCTTCTGTAGATCAGACCTTTGTAATGAACAACATTTCATCTCAAAATAATCCTGTCTGGTTCTTTTATCAATAACACTAAAATCACCAATGAACTCTTTATGAAGAACACCTAGAAATTGGGGAATGGTATATTGAGCCATCTGCAGCTTTTGATAATCACTTAAGCTGGTAAACCATTCACGAAGAGTTCCAGTTAACCGTGACAGGAAATTGGACAAGACATCATGAGAATTTGCTTCGGGATCATTCATCTGAACATCGATCCAAGCACCAAATTCATGCAATTTTCCTCTCCATCTGTGTGGAGGAAGATCATCAAAAGTGAAATACGAACCGTTTGTAGGCTTGTGAGAATGAGCCGTATTTTCATGAACAGATTCTAAGGGATCCTCAACTATGGGAGTGGATGTTGATTCCTGTGGTTGGGAAGTTGAATCAGGATTCATCATGTATAAGGGTGGTATACTTTGGTCAGATTTTAACAACTCTAAAGAGGATGATATTGAGGAATTGTCTTCAGAAATTTCAAAATCAGTAGAGGGTTCAGATAGTTGTCTTATAGTGGCAATGGATTTATCTTTTGATAAGGAAGGTTGTTCTTTGGGTAAAGATGAGAATTCTTTAGGCTCTTGTATTTTTAAAGGTTTGAAGGAAGGTATTGGGTTTGAGGTAGATGAGTCAATAGTATGGCTGATTGGTTCAGGCGGTGGACATGGTTGGACTGGCTGAGTTTTGGTGGTTAATTGTTTTCTGGTTTTTCTTAGCTATTGAAAGATGGGGTAATTCTTTTGGAATGGTTCTCTGGTAGTAGATGGAATGGATGGAGTGTAGATTGGTGTATAGGTGAAAAGGTCAGGTGGATAGGCTGGTATTTTGGTAGCAAGATCCCTTTCTATTCTCTGTAACTCATTCTTGACATGCTTTAACTCTTGTTCCTTTTGATGAAACTGTGAACCATTGTATTTTGCTTGAATCAGTTCACGGAGCTCCTGATCTAGCTGCTGAGCTCGGGATGAGTACTTTAGATACATCTCTTTCACTTGTGTACCAAGAGAATCTAATCTGCCCGTAAATTTATCAGTTTTTTCATGAAGTTGATCTAACCTCGTGTTTATCCTTTGAAGAACCTTATTTTGGCTTACTGAATTCTCAGTTTGCCAATTCAAAACTTCTTCAGTTTGTGAAAGGGGCTTTAAACCTTGGGATGTCATTTGGTCTGGATGGATAAAAGGCCGGGAGGAATATTTGGCTGGTTCATTGATCCGCCTTTCCAAAGGAGGAAAATCATCATCATATTTAGGTCGGATCATGGCTATACAAGGAAGATCTTGTATTGGAATTGAAGGAATGAGTTTAATAACATGCTCAGAAATATAGGGTGAAAAGGTGAAATCTTGTTCTGAGAAAATAGAAGAGGCTAAGTCCGAATGACCAACTCCTTTAGTAACTGATGGAAAGTGGTTGGCTTGGCTGGAGGATCTTTATGAAAAGCAACCCACTTTTTCTTTTTTGAAACGGTGTGTTTAGGACCATGATCAAAATCATAATCCTTATTGGGCTTGATTTTTCTGCAGCAGGGTTTCTATTTAAGGTATGGTGTTGGGCTAGGCTCATAACACAAGTTTTGTTCAGGCCCAATCCAATTATCATAATCTCTACATCCGCAGTCCGGATCACATTCTTCTAGGGCTGCATCCCATACGAAGTGACCATGAACTTTGGAGACGAAACAGGGTTTTGCTTTGGCATCAACAGAGAAAACTGGCACCTTTTCTTTGTGTTTGTAAACAGGCTGGATAGATAAAATCTGTCCTTTATAGGATGAAAGGCCCTGTTATGGCCTTTTGAAGGTTGACTTTACTGTACCATCTTCAAGTCTTTCCAAAACAGGAGAGTCTACTGTATGAACATCCCTCCGAGAAGAGTGAAACTCTTTCTCATAGTTATTGATCCACTCAAGTGGCATAATCTAAGCAAGCTCCTCTTTGGGAATTCTCCTGGGGATTTGTATGAGAGATATATCCGACTGATTGGATACCATATATAATGCATCAGTAGTGGAGTTAGGAAACTCCAGGTTGATAGCATGATCTTGAAGACGATAGATCATTTGATGATGTAAAGTGGCCATAATGGCATGAGAATCCTGTTCAGCACCATGAAGTTGTATTTGCACCTTCAGTCTGTAGGGAAGAGTCTCGTCATCTAACTTCATGTTGAAGTCGGGGGCTATGGTCATCACCACGCTTCCATTACTGCAGGTAGTAAGCAACGCTCCAATCATTGTATTACCATATGAGGTGTAGGTGGAATCCAGTATGGCTATCCTAGCTGTAGCAGGAATATCCTTTCTACCATGAAGTGTTAGAACCAATCTGATGGCTCCAACATGCAAGTGAGTGTATCCTTGTTGCTTCCATGAATTGATTAATGGCTGAGGGATTTTAAGAGTAACATATTGTTCGGCAGTAGTAGCTTTCAAACCACACTGTTCAAGCTTGGAACTTTGAATATACTCTTTGACTTAAGGTCTTGGAGTATGAATGATTCTGGAAATTCTTTGTCTGAAGGATCTGGCATATGTTCGATCCTGGGAAAAGATGGCATATGGACTAAGAAGGGGGAGTTCTGTATTGTCTATTCGTACATTTTCAGGGATATGGGTAATTTCAACAAGATTATCTATCTTGTTGGTGAGAGATTTCTTGACAGAAGAAGGGAGGCTTTCTAGGGAAAAGGCAGAAGAAAGACGAACTAGGTCTAAGGTAGTAGAGGTAGAAATTTCAGTCATGATTGAAAAGCTCTCTATCTAAAAACTTCACTAACTATGATAATAATCTCACTAGAGCATTAGGCTCTTAGCGCGAGAGGAAAATCTTTATAATAGAAAGAGAATGACTGACACTAATAGAATTTCGTACAATTCTATCACTAATTATTTTTTGGTTTTTATTTTACCCATTTTTTCCTACTCTTCTAGTTGACTTGCTTTATATGAAGTTTTTCAAAATTTGAATGAAAAAACGAGTGAACATGGGAGAAATAAAATTTTAATTTATTCAGTAATCACCTTTTACATTTTCATTGTATTATCTTTATTGACGGAGATAATCCAACGTGTATGCTTCTTTCTTCTTAGCGCGAGAAGAAAATTTTGCACTGCATTTATTTTGTCATCTAAAAAAGTTTGAACTTTTTTTTCTTGTTGAAAAAAAAAAAAGTAGACATGATGGACCATTGAATGGATGGATATGAAAAATGAACATTGATAAGAGTAAGGTGGTGTATTGTATTGTATTGTATTGGTAGAGCCACCTTGATTGATTAGTTGGTCATCATAGTTGTGGATTTGGTGGTTCCATTTTGTCAAAAAAGCACTCTTCAGAACTCAATTGGTGGCATTTTCGTTATTTTCACGAGTCAAACTTCACCGTTTTCGGAGATTAAAAAAGTTTGTTCCCCACTTAACTCCACCTTCATAATGAATCCCTCCCCATTTTACCATAATACCCCTCCTCCATAGCAAAACAACATAAAACCCCATAGATTAATGATAATTAATCATTCCTTTTAAAAACTAATTTTTATTTTTTTTAAGATTACTCCCCATTTTCTGTTCTCCTAAAATTCTAACCACTTCCTTTGAATATTAAACAACATTTTTTATAATAAAAAACACAATACTTTAAATTTATTATTATCTTTAGATACTGATATATTGATAATATATTACAAACGTAGCACTGATAATAATCTCTTTATGGATGACAGAAATTTAATTTAAGAAAATTAATTACCATTAATATGAATCATATCACAGTGCTGATGATAATCTTTCATGATATAATGTCCTCCACAATGATTTAGTAACTTCCCATCCTCGATGTTGGAGATCCCATGGTCTCTTCTGACTTGAGAAATTTAACTATTCCTGTATTATCTCCGCCCCTATCATCATTCACAAAAATGGCTACTCAAGTTTATTTAATTAAAAAATAAATTAAGAAATTTTTATTGTATAGTAATTCGCAGTGGCATGCCATATTTTTATTTTATGATAGTAGTATTTTTCATTGAAAACGCTTAAAATTTTCAGTGAGAACACCCCCCCCCATCTCTCTTCTCATTTGATTTTGTCGTTGAACAAGAAATGATAATTAAAACGCACCAAATGGGGTTCTTCACTGCCCCTCGTATTACTTAGATGCCATTATCACCAAAAAAAAAAAAAGGGTCTGTTTATCGCTGTTTTAAATCATGACCTCACTGGTAAGTGGTAACCACTATCTAATCTTAAAAACCACTGTTACTATAAAAAATAAAATAAAAGAAAGATTCCAAAGATATTTATTATTCACGTAAATAATGACACGCCTTTATTAATGCTCATCTGCTCAACGTTATCAAGAACACTCATGACCCATTAAATAACTTTGTATTTGTACATACATTTATTGAATTTTAATTTCTAGTCTTTATCCATCGGATTACAAAACTCAATAGGCTTTTAACATAAATCTGCTAAAGATTATCGTCCCACTTAACTTAGAGATCATTGGCAGCGTGAGATATTTAAATTTATCATGTTCCTCTTATATATAGCTCGTTCCATTTCAAAGTTTAGAAAAACTGACTACTTACTGACTACTTAGGAGAGTTAAATGTTGATAGATTTCAATAAGTTACGATTATAAACTTTTTTTTTTTGCGCAAAAAAAATAAAAGATAAAGAGAGAGGGGTCCAAGATTAAATCCAGGATTTGTTAGAAATGTGGAGGTAATAATCTGATATTTATTGCGATGGTCACTTAAATGGCCATGGGACAGATAGTCGTAGTTGCACATGTACATCCCATTAGTTTAGAGAATGATAGGTTTGTGGTATTAATGCGAACATAAGTAGATTCCACCTGTTTCCTTCAAAATATTACCACTCTAGTATTTATACTCCCTTTCACTCCAAAAATTGTTATTCTTTTTTTTTTTTTTTGAAAAATTTAGGAACACACACACGAGGTGTTTTCAAAATTTGTGTCCTAAATATTAGAACGACGTTTTCATGTATAAAATAACATAAAAAAATTACAGTTCTAACTTTAAAAGTCATAAAAATAATGAAATATAATAAACATTACATATTTTATCTCATGTCATGTAGAATGAAAAAAAAAATCTAAGCAAAATAACAACCATTGTGAAGGTTTTTCTTTTTTTTTTCTTTTTGCATTATAGTCTTCCATTTTGCATTGATGCTGGTGGGGTGGGACTTAATAGTCTTCCATTTTTCAAGACATGGATTAATTCAGTTCACATTTTTATTTTGAGGAATAATGAACAAGAAGTAAATTACTATATACTGGTATGGATTAAAAAGTTAAAAACATAAATTGGTTTCCTTGAAAACAAGATCAAGGCCATTTAAAATTAATTTCCGCAAAGGAAAACAAATTAATATGAAAAAGAGGGGAAAAAAAAAGTTGAGAAAATCTAAGAAAAGATCACATCCATCCATGCAACAGCCTAACGTTAAGTTGACTCCTAGGCCTAGCAACAAAGCAATAAATAAGTTTCCAATATAATAATATTCTCCGAAAAAGAAATACTACTTCCACTAGAAATTTACTCCTCCTTCCCCTTCTTCATTCTCTCCCCCTCCTCCGCTTTCTCTCTCTTCTGCACACCTTCGCTTTCCTGCCCTCTCTCTCTCTCTCTCTCTTCACATTTCTCCACCAATAAACCCCTCCAACACTTGATCTTCAAGGAGAATTAGCTTCAAGAACCCAAGGCAAAGTAAGTCCGGGCCTTTATACCCGGATCGACCCCGAGAACAGTAGGTCCGATCTGGCTCCAGCTCCCACTTCCTCCGTTAAACCACGTTCTTTAACGAGAAAGTGCGGAAGCTTACGGCGCAGAAATGTATAAGAACCAGCTTCAGGAGCTGGCACAGAGGAGCTGCTTCAACCTTCCTTCCTACATGTGCATTAGGGAAGGTCCCGATCACGCGCCCAGGTTCAAGGCCACCGTTAACTTCAACGGCGAGATCTTCGAGAGCCCTCACTACTGCTCCACTCTCCGTCAGGCCGAGCACTCTGCAGCTGAGGTTGCCCTCAATTCCCTCTCCAGCCGTGGGCCCTCAAACTCGCTCGCCGCTCGGATTCTGGTGAGTTTCTCGCTGGTTCTTGCTTTCAATCATTTGGGGTTAAGTTGCTTTAGGGTTTTACTTGCTCTTTCCTTTTACCCTTGCTTCAATCTTCTTTCTTCATTCGTCGTCATTTTACTCTGTAAGGGAAAATTAAAGGAGAAATATTGTGCTATCTACTAACATGTGCGTGGTGCCGTGTTCTGGATGAACTTCGAGCTATCCTGAAGGGTGCTTAGTTCTATGTCCTTTTTCTTGGCGCTGTTCGCCGCCGATATAGGTGTTTGTCCTGCCGACGCTTGAACCTAGCTCGTTTGTTCGAGCCACGAAATGACCGAAATACCCCTGGTCTTTGGGTGCAGGTGGTGAGATATTCTGACTAGTTGACCGATGTTAGAACTTTAATATTACTAGGAAGCCAGAAATGTAGTGAACTCGGAAGTTTCTGAGCAAGCCTGAAGGAACACCTACTCGATTTTGTTTGGTGCTCTGAAGGCCAGTTGCTCTGCAATTACACATTAGTGGGTGCTATCGAGCTACCTTTTTGTATCTCTTAGCAATTTTTACAAGCTCTGTTTTCTTTTTTTAATTGACTAGGAATAACTAAAGTTTTGTCTTAGTAAATACTTATTGACATCAACTTGAGTCCTTTGGAACTCTACGTGCTGCCATGTTGCAGATAGTGGGGATATAATCTTTGGGTCGATATTGTATGAGTTTCTCTTGCTAAGAGTTCAGGTAATAGTCCATTCCATATTATCTCACTCCTGATAGGTGTCCATACTGACATGAACAATTTGGTGGCTTGTGTTAGAGTTCAAGTTCAAGGCCGTTTTTCATTTCCCACAATCTGAAAATAGGTGCTGGAAGACACAAATTCCTAGTGGTATCCAGGGAACCATAAGTAGCTTCTTGGCCTTTGAATGCCTTTTATGATGTGCTGTTTGATTACCTGAATGGCATAATCTTCACTGAAGATTCATAAAATTATTTGTTGATTGTTTTCCACAATCAGATTGTGCTGCTTTAGTTTTTGGTAACTTTATATGTTCATTTTGGCAAGACGTTAATGGATCTGAATCTTGAATGTCTCAGTGGGATGTATAACTGATTTCTTACCAATTATTACTATTTCTCAAGGGAAGATGTGGTTTTGAATCTGAGAGCATTGCTGAAATTCTGCAGTCAATTTAAGTCATCATTTGTAATCCATGCTCATCTTTATCAGAAATCAGTGTGACAGAGAGAATTAGATTTGTTTCTTAGAAAAGGGATTAAGCTTTTATGCTCCCTTGTTTTATAACTTTTAAGTAGCGCGCCCATTGTATCTTCTAGACCTTGAGCACATGGTTTTGTGCACATAGTTTTGTCTTGCTAGGTTATGGTTATGAGAAAAAAGACTAATTGGTAACAGTAACTTGGACTAAGTAGGATTCCTGGCTTTTCTGCCTCGTTCCATGCAATACACCCCAGCTTTTGACTTTTCTGTCTTCTAGAATGGAATAAACCCCAGCTTCAGTGCAGGGTAATCTGTTTTCCACATTATGCTAACCTCCTCTTGCTTTCTAATTTAAGTTTTGTATGCCTATTATTGGCGTGCTCCTGTCCAAGATATTACAATACCATTAGCCTTTGTCATCTTTAATACAATATTTATATGCCTGCATCTCAAATTTGGTAGTTTTATTGTCCATATACTTATAACGTTTAATTATTTAGGATGAGACAGGAGTCTACAAGAATCTATTACAGGAAATTGCACAAAGAGTTGGGGCTCCATTGCCACAATACACAACATACAGATCAGGCCTAGGACATTTACCTGTTTTTACTGGGACAGTGGAATTGGCGGGAATCATATTTACTGGTGAACCTGCCAAGAATAAGAAACAAGCAGAGAAAAATGCAGCTATGGCAGCTTGGTCATCACTAAAACAATGTAAGTGGTCAGCTAACTTCATCTAAGTAAATAATTGTTGTCATGGAAGCATATGAAACTTTATAAATTTGTCCTCTGAACATATACTGAAAATTCCAAATAGAACTGTGAGATTACCCTACTACAGATTTGTTTGCTTAATTCTTCTAATTTTCTCAAGGCATACCTCAAGTGTACCATTTTGAAAATTGCATATTCTGGAACTGTGGTGATGCAATCATCATCTATTTAAAGTCGTATACTTATTCTATTGGTGATAAGGACCATCATCTAAGTGACAAACTAATGACAGTTTTTCCTGCATACAAGGCTCTTAATTTATGCACCAAGTTATTTTCCGCAAGACATAATATTTCCAAGCCACATAATTGTGACCTGCATTTCTGACAATCAGGACAACTTGTTTTCTTCTTCTTTGTCTGTAAATCAGATGTAATATCTCCCATTTAATTCTATGTGAACTGACATATTCTCCATCTTGCCAGTGGCAAAAGAAACTGCAAGTTCTTCATCTGAACAAGAGAATAATGACGAATTAGAACAGATCACAATAGCACGGGCCTTACTGAACTACCGTCTGAAGGAAAAGATAGCAATGTCAAATGCTAATGCTCCAATTCCATTCCCGAGAAAGTTTCAGATTCAAAATCCCCGGCCAACTAGCCCGCAACCTCCGCCAGCCACCACATCGAAAATCCTTCCATTAATTTGCCAAAGGATGTCACCTCGAAGCAGGCCTCCACTGGGGGCAGCAGCCAGTGACAATTCTGTGGCACAGACTTCTGCACCAGAAAACCGAGGGGCCCGTCCCATGAAATTCCCTGCTGCTGGAGCAGCACCATATGTCCCCATACGACAAATGAGATCACCTTGTCGTGGAATTGCACCTCCAGTGACTATAAGGAATGCAGTACCCGTATTCTCTGCACCACCACTTCCACCATCAGCTGCAGTGCCCCATCCAATGATTGGGGCCACCCCTGTGCAAGTTGCTTCTTCTGTCAATATTAGACCGGCTATTCCTGTGCATGCTGCTCCACCAGTTCGAAAAGATGAACCTGGTCCAATCCCAAAAGAAGATCCCCTTACTGTAAGTGCCCCAAGCCCACAAGATGAAGTGCCTGCTAAACTTCAGGAGACTGATGAAGTGCCTGCTAAACCTCAGGAGGCAGGCACCAAGACTGAGAACACCATACCAGAATCTCAGACAGTTCAGAGCTTGGAGCAGCTTAAAATTTGAGGTTTAGTGGGGTAGGTCTGTATTCATGGGAATGTGGTCATGTTTTTGTGTTCTCTTTATTTCTATTATAAGTGATGTTATATCATCCTTTTCTTTTTCTAGCTTTCTTCACCCCCCCTTTCCCCCCCAAAACCCCCCTTTTTCCCCATTTTGTCGATCTAAATGCGACAGTTGGCGCAGGTTAAATTAGTATCAGCAGTCATATATCTTTTGAAATTCAGGAGCACTAGAGCTTTGCGTCGTATAATATTTCCATGTGTTTGTTCTAGCTATTGCTTGTTTACAAGTGAGAGTTGTATTCCTCAATCGCAACTGCACGTCTCTTTATGAACGTGATAACAAATTCCTACATGACCTGAGAATATGCCGGTTGCATGGGTGGATGCAGTCGCATACACCAGTGTTAGAAGCTTGGTCGAAGCTTGCAGAGATGGGATTGTTAGCTTTACCATTACCTAGATCTTTTGGCTACCAGGAACTTAACTTTTAGCTTTAATAGATAGAGATAGTGGATGAGCACTGAGTAGAATCGGATTCTTGGGGAATGTTGGAAGCTTCGCAGACATTTTGTACTCAGAAGGTGGTATAACAACTTCACGTCATGCGTACCAGGATGCGTCATTCTGTGGTTCTACTTGTGGCATGTGTTATTGCTTGTGTAGCAAGCTTTTTTTGGTTGGGTGACTATGTAGCAAAATTCTGGGCATTGGAATAAGTTAATGTTATAACGAAAGATTGATAATTATTGATCTGGTAAACACTTATCAAATAATTAGTGATGCTCGACACCAGTGGTACTATGATACTATTGTTTAAGAATGGCTTGTTGCCCATCTGAATACTGTGCATAAGAAGCTTATTCAAAACCTCCGATCTCACAGGAACCGGGCAACTAGCATGTAAAATTGGTGGTCTGACTCTCTTAAAGAAAAGTCAAGGATTTTTTTTTAAATTAAAATTTGTCTTATCCTCTTCAATATACTGTTTCAAGCAGACTTTTTTTCCCTTCCCTGAATGTAATATGGGAAGAGAGAGAGGGGGGGGAACAATAAAAAGTAGATTGAGATAAAACTTAATGCATGCTACTTCCATGATAAAATAAAATACACCGTTCTTGTCATATCTTGTACTGAACCATCACCTTGGGCTGGGATGCCTCCATCGCCATCTTCCGTTTTCTCGTAAATCGTCAGCCATATAATATTCAACAGATGGAAAGTGGAAACACGCAGTCCTAAAAGTTATTCAAAGGTAAAGTCATATTAAACCAAATGAAGCACCTGTTCTTCCTGTTACGTCATTACGTCTTGTTTGTCACTGATTTACACAACTTCCGCGTAATATTTTTCAAAATCACAATGATACCAATCTCTCTCAGGATTGCAGGCAAGCTTCCACAATCAAACAAGCACTGTCTCATACTGATAATCTGTAACCTTAACAGTGTCGGAGTCTTAAATGGAACTTCACAAGGACTCTAGGGGGAGGTAGTTGGTGCTTGTTAAATGCTCCCTTGAATTGCATAGAATTTTAAGATGACCACAATTCTTTGTCAAACAAAATTATGAAACAAGTCCTCTTTTCTATAAACACACAGATCAGAAACTATGAGGATGTGCCATTATTGAGGCCAGAGATGCCTAAAGCGTATAACTGGTTATTCTGATTCATTTATTGCCCTGCAACTTGGTTTTGTCTTCACTCCTAGCCCTATGTTTCTTCTTTGCTAATCAATTGCTTCTGCTTATCAGCAAATTTTATATTAAACTGATCACGTTTTGCTTTCCTTCTTATAGTGGGGTATAATAACACAACCTTGAGGGACCAATTCCGAAAAACTATTTCAAAGAATCATCAGGAAAGTCCTATCCAAAAGTTAACTCAGGATTAGAGAGTTTGAACTTAATATAAATCTCACTTCAAAATCTCGTATCTATTTGAAACTCAAGCCTCGTACTTTGCAATTCAATGACAAAACCAATTGATCGAATCCAATATATTTGTTCCTTGACCAGCACAAAGCTAACCAACCTCGTTATTAAGTTATGATATCAAATGTAATGCCATTGATTAGCCTGTAATAATAATGACAATGATAATATATCCGTAAAAGATTTAATGGTTTTGCTTTGGATGGGTATACTACGGGGGGAATCCTATCTTTTAACATACTAACACGATTGGTTTTCATTAACACACAGAAGTTGAAGGTTTGTTAAGTGACTCGTACGACAATATCCCACTTTGGATATTTAGCGCATGTTTAGCAACCCGTTTCAAATTGAGTTTGAGCCTAAAATGAAGTTTGATCTAAATAAATTGTGTTTAGCTTTCTTTTCATAATTCTCTTGGCAACTCATTTTGGCTGTGCAACAGGTTCCTTCAGAAGTAGATCAGGAGATGCTTCTCCGCTTTTACATTTTCATCTGTATTTATTTTAAAGTCATATAAAAATAGACCAATAAAAATGTCATCTCTGTTCTGCTTTTATATTTTCATCTATATTTATTTTAAAGTCATATAAAAATAAATCAATAAAAATGAGAAAAAATAAAAAAATTAGAAAAATGAAATTTCTGTAAAATTCCTCCTATCTAATAACTAAAATATTTCTTCAAAATTTTATTCTCTATAGACTACAATCTTTAAGAAAATGTTACATTAGATATATTATGTTTTTAATTAAATAAATGCGAATTAAATTTTAGTTCAAATAAATTAAATTAATTATAAAATAAAGTTTAAGTTCAATTTAAAAAAAATTATGAGTTTTGTCAAAATTAATTTTTAAATAAATCATTCAAAAATAAACACATTAATTTAAAATTAATATTATTTAAATTTATTTTTAATTAACTGAAAATTAAATGTACTCTCAACCAATTTTGACGGGAGTGATGGATGCGAACCACTCATAAGAGATTTCACTTGATTCCATAATTGACCCGAAATTTAATTTATAAAATTATCTAAAAATCCCACTGAGGCAATCAAGACAGATAAAGTAGTTAAAAAAAAAGGAGGATATTGATGGCAAACTAAACGACAATTCCACCGTCGCAGATAAGGACAAAGGGAATAAAAACTAGGTTTTGATCTCTTTCATATATGTAAAATTCACATGATGGTTCCACCAAAAAAAAAAAAGCATGACAGATATAGGTCTCATTTGTTTTTCCAAATTTCAAATAAAATGTATTTTAAACGATTTAATATCTCGTATCAACCTCTCACATCGGAAGTTTTTTAATATTCAGTATCCTACATTTACTAACTTCAACTGAAACATTTATAAGAATGTAAATTAATTTGGATTAAAAAAAAAAGGAAAGACCACACAAACAGTAAAATCCTATTACCAAATATTATTCTTTTAAAAGCTTAAAAAGCTGTTGGTGTTTGCCCCTTTGCTTAAGAACTTGAAACTGGCATAATTGCCAAAACGTGTTAAGGTGTGGTCTTGTCATGAATAGTTTTGGTGTTATTTTTTTTTTGGGGCCAACTTTTCATGAATAGTTGATTTCTTTCAAAAATTGAAACTTGTTAGGTTAATTTAAAATTTGGTAACATTTGTTAATTTTTGCAGGTTGAGATCAAATTAGAAGAACTGAGAAGGAAATGACAAGACAAGCTGTAATATGGTGGAGGGGGATGGGGGCAATGGAGGGGAAAAAAAAAAAGGGGTGGGAAAGTAGGGAAAGGGTGATCACATGGAGGGCGACCAAAAGGACGCGGCCCTTGGCCTTGGGGCATGAAGAAGGCCTAATTAGACAGATTAGAGGGGTTTACGTCAGGTAGTTATACTGTATTCAATGTTTTGCTTGTCCTGGAGCGCTACTCATAAGTTTGTTTTGTCCTTTACTACTGGTTTTCCTCCAAAAATTTCATTTACTTACATATATATATATAATAAGAAAATCAATTCATAAATTTTAACTTAAAACTTTTAAAGTAGAGGAAGAAATTTTCATGCCCATAATTTTTAATACAAGATAAATCAACTCTATTTGTCGTGAAAAACAAGTAAATGTGTCATTTTTTTCACAGGAAATTTCAGACACAAGAGAGTGTTCTCATGAAATATGGGTGTTATCCTGACAAAACTGAATTAACCAATTCTTATTTTAAGAATGTTGTAATTGTAATGTAATATTCCAGTAAAAGTACAATGAATATAAAAGACAAGAGTATAGATAAGATTAATGTGAATGCTAGAAGTAAAAGTGGAAATCGATTGAAGTAAAAGAGAAAGAATGGAAGGGAGGTAGTGGTGGGGGCCTGCAAGAGCATGGGTTTGCTTGAGCAACACCCTTAACCACCAAGATCCACTCCCCTGCCCTGCCTTGCCATGCCAGCCATCCCTTATCACTTTTTTATCCATTTCTCTCTTACCCCTCTCTTCTCTCTCTCTCACTCTCTTATTTTCTTTTGGGTGAAAGCTACAGAGCCTCCACGCACTGCACTGGTGACACTCACATCATGTCAAACATTCAAGTCTCCCAAACAAGCAAAGCTATCTGTGGGCCCAACCTCCACTTCCAACAGCACCGCCACGTCACCATGGAGCCGGCCCAGACGTCCTTGGGCCCCACCTTGAAAGGGGCCCAAATTGAAGCACTCCCATTCTCATTTTCTATACATATATATATATATATATATATATTTATTATTCCTTTCCTGAGACAAAAGCAATGGTTCAGCTCAAAAAAGCAGATGGGAACCCTCCACCCATTAGGAATAAGAAGAAGAGGAAGAGGAAGAAGAAAATAATCTAAATTAAAAAAATTAAAATAAAAAAGAAAAGAGAGAGAGAGAGAGAATGAGGGAAGCAGGGGGACAAAGTGGAGGAATGTTAATCCCATCATTCTAAAGTTGATAAAAGATAAATATTCCCCATTTGACTTCCTTATTCCTCATCATGCCCTCTTCATTGTACTCTTTTCTTGGACTTAACACATGTAACCAAGAAATATGAATATACACATTCACATGTCTCCCCCTACTTTGTGATGAGATCTCCATCCCTGAGTTGACTCCCCCCAATTATGCTGTTTATTTAAGCCCACAAAATTTGACTCATTATCTGGTTTTTATTCCTTAATTAATAATTATATCACAGTCACAGTCACAGTCACAGTCACAGTCTGTCTTACAAGTTTACACCATAATATCCATCCCTACCTGCGAAAGAAATACACGAGATAGATGCAATTACCATTTAAAACTAATATAACAATTAACTGTGTGTAGAATGAGATAAAAATGTGTTTTTTTTTTTTTATTTGAGGCATGAGGAGGATTGTAGTGGTTAGAATTGGTGATGAGGAAGAGGGAGAGGGATGAGGTTCGTTGTCGGAAGTGAGAGGAGCCAAATTATGCCGACAGCACTATGGGAAGCATGAAACCCTTTTCTTTGCCTCCTCACGTCCCTTCCTCTTTCTCTGTTGCATGCTTCTCCTCCAATTAAACCCACCCCACTCCACCCCCATCTTTTCCGCTATCCATCTCCTCATCCCCTAATTTTTCTTCTTCCTTTTCCCTTTCACCTTCAACTATTTTCATTCAATCGATAACATGGTTTAGTTGCTCAACCAAGTAAAAATTCTTTCATTTTATTCTTGATAACAAGAGTTGATCTCTTTCTAAAACGAAAATTCTTATAAAACTACTCAATAACTACTTCAAAAAATCAGCAGCATTCTATAAATGTCAAATTTTCACTCTTTACAGTAGCCTAGCCTACATAAATGGAAGAAAGCGAAAATGTTTTCTTCCCTCATCTTTACATAGATAGATAAACCTAAACTAAAACAACACAATTTTGGAGACAAAATATGTGAATTTCATGCCCCTTTTTTTCCTCTTACAATGGCTTTTTTTTCTTCCATCTTTCTTTTATCTCTATTTTCTTCTTTCATTCAAACATGATTTTTTTCTTATTTTTTCATCTAATTTTTTCAACTCATACATTTCCCTTTCTGCAAACTTAATACTTCTTGTGCTCCTAAATCTGTAATAAGATGCTTGCAACTATTGTATTGTATAAGTATTAAGGAAAATTTATTATATTTTTAAATTTCTTAAAAAGAGTTAAAGATTCAATTTTTACTCTTATTAATTAAAATGATGTAAACTTCATTCTAATTAAAATAAAATAAATTTCATTTAATTATCAATTATCATTATAACTTGTGTAAGAAAAAAGAAAAAATGATTCAAACCAATTAAAATAATAGATGAAACTCTATTGGATAATTTATGAAGATGATTATTATTAAATATAAGAGGTAAAAAATAACAATTACCCCATAATATTACATGAAATTGTATATTATAAAAAAAAACTATAAAAAAAATTTAGGATCTGAGAAGGTATTTTTTAACTGCTCTCTTTTAGCGTCAAAATTTGTTGTTTTGTCCTTGAATGCAAGTATTTTATGATTTGGTTCAGTATCATGCACCCCTGAGTCTGAGTTGTCCCCACCACACAAGTGCAAGTGCACAAATTAAGTTCCACAAATAAAAAAAAGAAAAAAATAAAGCCATAATAAGTACCAGACGGTGCAATATTATGTCCCACAGAACGAAGACCATTGTTATTACTTATTATATTTTTTTATTTATCACATTAAAAAAGTTATTTTTTATTTTTCATTTTTAAATAATAAAATAATATTAATTATTATTATTATTTAATTATATCCTTCTTTATTATTTTAAAAATAAAAATAATATTAATTATTTTTTCTTATTTATCTATTTATTAAATGACATGTTAAAAAATTTAAAATAAATTCTAACATACTAATCATATTTCTTAATTTATGTGTTAAAATCTTAAATGATACATAAAAAGATGCAAAAATAATAATTTCAATTGGATGTGGAAATAGTATTCACCGTTACCTTAAAATAATAGCAAAGTTTGCCTGTGAACATTAATCTTAGTATAAAGAGTTAATCTTAAATAGTATCTCATATTCAAAATGTTTTAAATGTTAAAAAGGTAAACAATATCTCATATTCAAGAGACTGTAAATGTTGAAAAAAAATCTTTGGGAAAGTTACCCAAATAAGATCCAATCATAACTTAATTTAAATTAATTAAAGTTCAAAATAACAACCGGATATTAAATGATTATTAAAAATAATAATAGCAAAATTTCAAATTACCCTTTAACATTGTATGCTAAAATTTTTCTATTTGGCGATCACCAACATTGAATCCTAACACTAAAATAAAAAGCAGCACACTCTTCTAGTCTTGTAGTCTCCATCGTGGCTCAAGCTCATGAGAAATTGATCAGTGAAAATTACTCATATTCATCATAAAATTTGTACAAAGGATGATAGATACTCATTACGTAAAGTTTGAAGATCATCATCTGTTTCAAATGGTATCAGCATCATATTGCTCAAAACACAGTGGTTTCGTTTGCACTGAGGACATATTTGGTAGTGTTTTTTTTATTTCATTGTTCTTAAAATTATTTTAAAAAATTATTTTTCATAACAAGTTTTAGAAATAAAAAAATAAAAAATTTATTTAAATAATTGTTCTCAAAATTATAATTAGTAAGTGTTAAATAAATCATTTAAAATTTATAAATTTACTATTAATGATGTGTGTATTTTCCATATTTTCCTGTATTTTCTAGAATAAAAACTACAAAATATCTTAAAGATGTTCTGCTTTTTTTTCAGAATAATTTATAAAAAATAAGTTTATTAAATATTTTTTATTTTAAAAAATAAAAATATTATTCTCGAAACACGAATTAAAAAGGCCATAAGTCCTCTGTTGTATTTTTTTCTTGAATCCTTTCACAAATAACGTTTTATAATTTTTTTTTCGTATAAAAGAGACAGATCCCCTAATTATGGCCTAAAATTGTGAGGGATGTAGAGGAGATACGGAAAAAAAAAAACATGCCGTAGAAATTCATAATTCTTGATTTGCCCTTACATCTGGCGATAATAAATTAAGATTTTTTATTTCATTCAAAAACTTGAATCAGTATAAATTATATTATAAATAGGTAATTATAACAATTAGTTTTTTATTTCCCTTTTTGTTATTTTCCCTCCTAAAAACTCCTTCACCCCACTAAGCGAAACGCGGCATTGGATCACGGGGAAAAAAGAAAATTAGAATAATACTACTTTTCCAAACATTTGGGAGATTATCTCATTTTTAAATATAAGCATCAAATAAGAATTATTTTGTATATTTAATTTAATATTTTTTAAAAAAATTTCTAATTATAATTCTTTTTTATTAAGAGAAAATTGAGATTAAATACAAAATAAATAAATATTTAGAAAATAGGATAAAGTTCACCCATTTATCAGGTAAGTTAAAAAATTTTTAAGTGAATTTAAAAAATTTTAAGTCAAGATAAAAAAATGGGATTAGCTTTAATCCAAATTTTCAAAAAATTTGTACTTACTCAAAATTTATAATTTAGGCAGAAAGAGCTAGTCAGCTAGCATATGGCGACTAGACCGAGAGAAAGATGACAGAGGAGCCTGGGCCTCTGCACTGTGCCCCTAACATGTCATTTCAAACCAACAACAGGGACAACCACGTAAATGCATCGCCTTTCCCGAGTATTACTATATTTTATACGCCCTCCTGTTTCAAATTTAGAGTGTTTTTGTGTTGATTCTGGACAAAGAAGTCCTAATATTCCCTCATTTTTAAAATATACGATATAGATGTGTTTGGTGAGGGGGCTATTTTGAGATAACTAAAAGAGATAGAAGGTTTCATAAAGAAATTATTTTTATTTAAAAAAATTTGATCAAAGTATATTAAACATATTTATAAGGATCTTTTTTTATTTTTTATCTCATAACAATTTTTTTTATCAAATCTAATTTAAGTCATATCTATTTATTTTTTATATATAAAAATATTAATTCTAAAAAAAAATAATTTTTTAAATTATTTTTATTAAATAGAAATAAAAATAAATTATTTTTCCTCTCTATAATTTTTTATTTCTTTATCTCATAATTTAATACTATTATATATAGAATAAAATTAGAAAAAAATATTAAATAGTCACTAAATTTTATAATATAACTTATATTTTAAAATCTTAATTTTACCTAAATTCATCCTATATTTTAAAGCAGAAAAAATATCATGTATAATTAAAAGATATCTCCATACAATTAAGGGAAAAAATTAGATAAAACGATGTTTAAAAAATAATTGTAATTTTTAAAAATTATCAGCCTCTGCCCTTAAATAAATAGTAAAATGTTTACTAGCAGTAATAAACAAACCTCACTGGTAAGTTTTTCGATATGTGTGCCTCCCTCTCATCTCTTCCTTGAACCCCCCAGTCTCTCACTTTACTCCTCCCCACTGTTTTTTTTTTTTCGCTCACGTCTCACACAGATCAGTGTCTCAGTCTTGATCCTTCTCTCTGATTCCCGGAAAATTTGTCTTTTGATTCTCCTCATCAGTAGGGTTTCACTCTCTTCTTCTGCCTCTTTCCTAATTTCCCCTCATGTTTTTCTTCCTTGCTCCAACCCGCTGCACCGAACCACGTCTATTCTTTCCTTCTTCCTCAAGCTCAATTGACAAGTGTTCCGTGTTTCTGCGTTTCTTTTCCCCTTTTTCCTCCTCCTTTTCCTATTTTCACTGGAATCTTGTTGAAAAGGGAAAGCTCTTGGGTTCAACGTTCAAACCAAACTAGCTTATTATCTCTCTTTGGTTTTTTTTTCTCCATTTAGCTTTGCATTGATTGTGAGGTTCGTAGTTAGCTGGCAATTGTGTTTCCTCTCATTTCCTGAGACATTATCTGGTATTGCGGGAAACAAGCTGCCGCAGTTGGTTTGTTGGAAGGCTGGAAGTAAAACTGGCCTGTGTTTTAGCTGCTGAAACGTGAATTCCATGCTTGAATTTGGACCTATGTGTTGGATTCTTACATAAAGCGATGGAGTTTCTGAGCGGATTTGTGCGAAACATCATCAATCAATAAGGGAGGTTACATATATAAAATATACCGACTTACTGTCTTCTATTATAAGTCTAATTCTGCTACTCCCATTCGGCTTTATTTTGCCAACTAAGAATCCTCTGGAGTTCTTGTCAATCAATCTTCATTTTCCTCTCCGCTTTCTATGCTTCTTGGTCTTCTTGCTCCAAAGGGAAAGTAGCTCCGCAACTCCCCCCTTATCTTGATTCAAAGTTTGGTGTTTTGGGAAGATGGCGATGGCAGTCGCTCACCACAGAGAAAGCAGCAGCGGAAGCATCAACAAGCATCTTGATTCTGGCAAGTATGTCCGATACACGGCGGAGCAGGTTGAAGCGCTCGAACGAGTTTACGCTGAGTGCCCAAAGCCCAGTTCCTTACGAAGGCAACAACTGATCCGGGAGTGCCCTATTCTTGCCAACATCGAACCCAAGCAGATCAAAGTTTGGTTCCAAAATCGCAGGCAAGTGAATACTCACAAGTGGACTTCGATTTTCAATTTCCTGAAATTACGCTGTAATCTGTTCTTAGAGCGCTTGGATGAAATAGTTTGGTATTTGGTGACGCAGGTGTAGAGAGAAGCAGAGAAAAGAGGCAGGACGGCTTCAGACGGTGAACAGGAAACTGACAGCGATGAACAAGTTGTTGATGGAGGAAAATGAGCGGTTGCAAAAGCAGGTTTCGCAATTAGTGTGCGAAAATGGGTTTATGAAGCAGCAATTGCATAGTGTAAGCATATGAATAAACTAAGACACAAAATTTTCTGGGAAGATTAATTTCATTATTATTGATTTATTGTGTCTCTAATGGCAGATGAAGCTTGTAGATTAGCTTTTGACGAAACGGAATATGATTTGGTCGATTGAATTATTATTCACGTTATTATTTTCCTGCAGGCGTCAGCAGCAACTACTGATGCAAGTTGTGATTCGGTGGTTACAACACCTCAGCACTCCTTAAGAGATGCCAATAACCCTGCTGGGTAATTTCACAGTTTATGTTTTTGAGCTTTCCTCTGTTCTTCTTATGAAGATATTTCTGATTTTTTTTTTTTGTTTTGGTGATCTTTGCAGACTCCTATCAATTGCAGAGGAGACGTTGGCGGAGTTCCTTTCAAAGGCTACCGGAACTGCTGTCGATTGGGTCCAGATGCCTGGGATGAAGGTTTCTTATTTTCCTTGCTAAAAAATTAGTAAATAAATTAGTGAATTAGAGTGTTCGAGGAGATAACGTCTGTTCTTTCCTTGATTTTGTTTTTTTATTTTCAGCCTGGTCCGGATTCGGTTGGGATCTTTGCCATTTCACAAAGTTGCAGTGGAGTGGCGGCTCGAGCCTGTGGTCTTGTTAGTTTAGAACCTACCAAGGTATGTTCACTCTTGTAACGCAGGAGGTAAAGGGTGGTTTTCTCTATTTGCTATTCGAGGTCTGGAAAGTTCTTGAATTTTAATTCACTTTATCTCAAAATTTTCAATAGATTGTGGAGATCCTAAAAGATCGTCCATCTTGGTTTCGGGAGTGTCGGAGTCTAGAAGTTTTTACAATGTTCCCTGCTGGCAACGGCGGAACAATTGAACTTGTTTACACACAGGTCAGCATTTAAACGTGAAATTTAAGAACCTCTGCATCTCGGGGCCATTTAATTTATCTTCGATTGCAAAATTAAATTTGTTGCAGACATATGCTCCAACCACACTGGCTCCTGCCCGGGATTTCTGGACTCTGAGATACACTACAAGTTTGGAAAATGGAAGTCTTGTGGTGAGCATTTCTTTTCCTGCTTTCTAACGTTATTATAGAGTCATTTATTATTATTATTATTATTATTATTATTATTATTATGTAAGATTGTGTCCTTTTGTTTTGTAATTCTCCTAGTTAGAGATAATTTGCCTGATTTTCACTAACTTGAATCCACATCTGAAGGTTTGTGAGAGGTCCCTGTCTGGTTCAGGTGCTGGTCCTAATGCAGCGGCTGCTGCTCAGTTTGTGAGAGCTTTAATGCTCCCAAGCGGCTACCTTATTCGACCATGTGAAGGTGGAGGATCAATCATCCATATAGTTGATCACCTAAATCTTGAGGTTTGACTTCTTCACACAATTATAATATCGTCTTTTTTTTTTTAGTTAATGAACTTAAATGCATGGCATTTTTCATTTAGGCATGGAGTGTGCCAGAGGTGCTTAGACCACTTTATGAATCTTCAAAAGTGGTGGCTCAGAAAATGACAATTGCGGTGAGTAGCCATTTTAATTTTTAGAAACTGACTGCTTTATCATATCATTATCGAAATAATGATCCACTATCTGCAGTAGAGATATTGTATTTCACATATTTGTATGTGGCGCATAGATATTATTAAACTATGCCAAGAATGGTGCATCCTGTAGAGATGTTGCTTTGAATTTTTTGGATCGGAGATATCTTTGTGCTCTCTCATTTTTTGGTTCTGCATGTATTGTTCAGCAAGTGCTTTATTAGTTTCTTGGATCCATTTACTGTATTTCTGAATCCTGTTTCCTGTGCTTACTTCCGATGAAATTTCTTGTAATTCAATGTTTGTTGTGATAGGCACTACGATATATCAGGCAAATAGCTCAGGAAACAAGTGGTGAAGTGGTTTATGGTATGGGTAGGCAGCCTGCTGTCCTGCGAACCTTCAGCCAAAGGCTGAGCAGGTAGGCAAACAAAATTTCGTTTCCTTCTAATTATATTGACTATGAATAAATCAACTATTGATAGGTCACTGAATCTCTGGGATTCATCTGAAGTGATGCATTATACTTGCAGAGGATTCAATGATGCTGTCAATGGATTTAATGATGATGGCTGGTCCATAGTGAACTGTGATAGTGCTGAGGATGTGATTATTGCAGTCAATTCAACCAAGAGTCTGAGTGCCACTTCTAATCCTGCAAGTTCCCTAACATTCCTTGGAGGAGTTCTCTGTGCGAAAGCTTCCATGTTGCTCCAGGTGAATCTGAAAAATCATTGGCATGGGGGCTTAGCTTATTTTATTGATTTTGGGCCTACGAATGGGACCTTGGCTGTAAGAGATAGTTTCTCTCCCTTTTGGACTTAGTTCTTGATGAAATGAAATATTGGAAGGAAGGATGTGTTGTTTCGAGGGCCCTGGTAGCTTATGCTTTGCAGAAGACTGGTCCCTGATAAGTGTTTTAGCAAATAATCCTTGGACAACTTAGTTTTGTAGATATATTCTTGCATAATGGGTTGGAGTGTTTAAATGTCTGTATGCTATAAAAGAGTAAATTTAACTAATGGTTACTTCTTATAATCTTTACATGGAATTTGCAGAATGTCCCTCCTGCAGTTTTGCTTCGGTTTCTGAGGGAGCACCGGTCTGAGTGGGCTGATTTCAATATTGATGCCTATTCTGCTGCATCACTTAAAGCTGGCTCCTTTGCCTATCCTGGAACGAGGACAACAAGGTTCACTGGAAGTCAAATTATCATGCCTCTTGGTCATACAATTGAACATGAAGAGGTACTTAAGCACTCCCTTCCTGGCTGCAAACGTTAGATGGAAATGTTTTGACCTATGTCAATGAATTTGGGAGTTTAATTTTGGTCACTGTCTCTGAGTTCTGTCTTATCTGGGCCAGCAGGAAATGGACCTTGCTATTTACTGCTTTTGCCAATTTGCGTTTGGCTAAGTCAGATCACAAGAAATTTCCATTTTCAAATAATGCTTCCTGCTTATTTTGTGTTTACATTCCAGATGCTTGAAGTTATTCGTCTTGAAGGCCACTCTCTTGCTCAGGAAGATGCTTTTGCCTCTAGGGACATTCATCTCTTACAGGTGCTGTCTGACTGTTGAAGTATCGGAAATTTTCTGTTCTTCATGCATAAGTGAAGTCAGATGTTGATATGTCATCTTTGGAATAAGTTTCTATTTTCTTGAAGAATGCATTGACATCAGTGCTTAATTTATATCATCTGACATGACTAAAGCTGGTATTCTTAGGTGTAAAGTTATGATGGAGACCATCTCTGGAATTTGACATATTGTGGCTATTTAGTAGGATTGAGATCTTCTGAAGCAATGTGTCATGCATTTGGGCGAGAGTGATAAAAGAGTGGAAATGTGTATGAAGCCCACTTCACTTTCCACCCACTGTGTGTGGCTTGTGGTGTGTGTGTTTGTGTGTGTCTTTCTCTTTAAAAACACACTACGCATTTACTTGCAAGGCGTGGAGGATCCAAATCCCTATTTTGTATATTTGATAGTTCCATTTGAAATTCTTTTCAGTCTTTAATTTCTTTATAGACTTGTTTGTCTCAGTAGTTTTCTGGTAATCTTCTGCCTTTTACGGATGATTCCTTTGACCAATAGATCTTTTTCATGCAGTATCATAATTTATGCATTGAATGTCAACAAATAACTTGTGATTTAAGCAGTGTATTATTATTGTTGTGCTATTTTGCAGATATGTAGTGGGATTGATGAAAATGCTGTTGGGGCATGTTCTGAGCTCGTATTTGCTTCGATTGATGAAATGTTCCCAGATGATGCTCCATTGTTGCCATCTGGCTTCCGCATCATCCCATTGGATTCAAAATCAGTTGAGTTTGTTTGTTTGTGTTATACTTCATCTAATTATTGAATGTTCACAAGATAGTGATACTATTTTTCTCTCCCTCATTTTATCCAAGTCATTATGGTCTATGTAGTGGGTATTGGCAGTTACTTTGTCATGATTCGGAGGGTTCATTGGTAGTGGTATTAATATATGGATCCCTGTGACCCTATTGTTATGTTTCAGGGTGATAAGAAGGATTCAGTATCTCTGCATCGGACCCTAGATTTGACATCTGGTCTCGAAGTGGTTCCTGCAACAAATCAGGCTGCGGGAGATGCATCATCATGCCATAACACTCGATCAGTGTTGACTATTGCCTTCCAGTTTCCTTTTGAGAGCAGTTTGCAGGAAAACGTTGCAATTATGGCACGACAGTATGTACGTAGTGTGATTTCCTCTGTGCAGAGGGTTGCCATGGCTATATCTCCATCTGGTATAAGCCCACCTGTTGGACCAAAACTCGCACCTGGCTCTCCTGAAGCAATTACTCTAGCTCACTGGATATGTCAGAGTTATAGGCAAGTCTGCATATTCTCTGCTAATGATGTTTCCAAAAGTTTAAAATTTAATGAATGCTTGCTGTCCTATCTTTGGCAGCTTGAGATTTAGAGTCCTGTTATGATGGTGGGTTATTGCATACTCTTCTTGAATAAATCTTCATGCTGTAGTTTTATCTCTTAAAAAGTTTGGCATGTCTATCTCCCCTTTATCTTTATTGTCTTGTCTTTGCTCTTTTAAGTGCAGTTTCTATCTGGGAGCGGAATTACTGAGATCTGATTCTCTTGTTGGCGATGTGTTGCTGAAACATTTGTGGCATCTTCAGGATGCCATTTTGTGTTGTTCTGTGAGGGTGAGTTAATTTTTTCTTCCAAGTACAGTCGATCCTTTTAAGTTTGTAATAGAAGATTGTGTTGGAATTCACAAAGTGTATAGTTTGAGCCCATTCAAGGCAGTTGCTCAAAAGTTTGTGATTCTATTTGGTATCAACAGTCCTTGCCAGTGTTCATCTTTGCAAACCAGGCGGGGCTTGACATGCTGGAAACAACTCTAGTAGCTCTGCAAGATATCGCATTGGATAAAATATTTGATGAGTCTGGACGCAAGGCATTGTGTTCAGAATTTGCCAAGTTAATGCAGGAGGTAATTTGATTTCTGAACTGAATGCATTCCCTTCAATTAAAATGCTTGGTCGTATGTGTATTTTTCATGTCACCTTTCCCTTGTAGTCTCAATTTGTACTTTTTATCCGCTTATTCTTGGAACAGGGGTTTGCTTATCTGCCTGCCGGGATTTGCATGTCCATGATGGGACGGCATGTTTCATATGAACAAGCCATAGCATGGAAAGTTCTTGCCGAAGATAACAGTGTCCATTGCTTAGCTTTCTCTTTCATAAATTGGTCATTTGTATGAATATTCAACACCCTGTTTTTTTCTCCCACTATAATGAAGGGTTAAAATCGAAAGGGGAAAAATGAATCCGAAAGTTTTGTTCATGGGCTACACAGGGTCAGGGTTGCATTTAATTTGATTTAATTTATTTCTCCAGTGCGGACCAGATTGAATTGGTCCTTGTAAATTGTTTAGCTCTTGAGTGAAGTTGGCTCCTGAAACTGATGCTGTGAATGAGCCTTCAGACATGCATCTCTCCCGTGCTTCTTGTGTCTAGTATTTAAGCTGCTCAATTTAACTCAAGTGATATTGCTAGACTTTACGACAAATTAACAATCAATAGGCATGTGAAGATTGACTTTTCCCGCAGATTTTGAGGAAATAAATCTGCGTTACGTTCTTGATGGTTCGATAAAAACAGAGGTAATTCATATATTTGCCGATTATTAAAAACTTTTTTGAGTACTGGTATTTGAATCATTATTAATGTTAATTTTTTTGTCGTCTATTAGTAACAGATATGTAGATTTATGAGCTACATTAATTATGATTTAAATGTGCTATAATATAAACTATGCTCCAGCGCTGGATGTCTGAATTTGAGGAGTACAACTATGCGGAAAAAACAAAAACTTTATTTGAGGTAGTATTATTTTGTTCTAACTTTATCTGCATGCTTGTATTTTTATTAGTAAGTAGCTGCTTCTTCCTTTAAGTTTTTGTCTTTTGATGTTTCTTTCTTGTTTCATTTCTAGTCTTGTTAGTTTCCTTTCTTTTAGGTCTGTTGACTCTCTTATGGTCACCAAATTTATATATATTTTGGCTCTCTGAATTTAAGGTAGTATTAATGTCCGGGGATACAATTTATTTAAATATCTGTCTTGATCACATATACCATGCAAAAAAGGTAGAGAAACACCAGTTTTTTTAATAATATACAATTTGCATATAAAATTTATAGAATTGAAAGAGTAAAATATATAGTAGATAGTGATCTTTGTACTTTTATATGAACAATGTTAAAATGTATTATTAAGTAATAACCATAAAATGCACCATCGACATTATTTTTATAAATTTTTTTCTTGAAGTTAACATATATATATATATTAAAATAATGTCTCAAATTTTTATCTTTAATAATGTTATATAATTATGTATACTTATATTATCGAATAATGATTTTTTTTACATTACAATTTTCTTAAAAAAACATATGTGATAAATATAAGAAAACCTTGACACCCGCATAATTTTTTTTTTCAAAAAAAAAAAATCCATCCCCAAAAGAATTAAAGAAAACTAGTCCTAGTTCCAACCTACCTTCATACCCAATAATTCTTGACAAATGAGGACAACAGTTAAATTTTGATTAGTATAAATTTTGGCGCATTGAAAGGGAATTGTGAATTTGCCAAAAAAAAAAAAAGATAAATTAGCTAAGAATAAAAAAAATATCTTGAATATCCATTATGACTTTAATAATCACAAAAAAAAATCTTATAAGACCAATTCTTTAGTAAGTCAATGATAGTGCAAGTATACTACAACTTTTCTTGAAAAATGTAATTGAATTCAAGGGAAGCTCAGGGAAATCTCTCAAAGCAAATAAAAATTATAGTTAATGACAAATAAAAAACTTTTGGACCTAATTTTTTTTCAGGCCTTGACATACAATAATAAAAGAATCCAATGATGATATAAACGTTAAAATATTCAAGAGATAAACTCAAATATGCCCTCATGATGAAGATGAGATTGTAGTAAGCTCAGATCAAAAGCACTCTCAAATTTCGGCGGAAAAGAAAACCACAGTCAAAGTAGTAAACTGACCAAGTGCCACCATGTAAAGTGGCACCAAAACCATTTTCAACTTGTTTGGTTGCTGAAATTTTTCTCAACTTTTTCTTCATTGCCTACCTGGAGAGTTTGCCAAAAACTTCTTCACTATTCCTGGAACAAAAACATACAAATCAACATTCACTTAATAGGGGAAAGAAAAAAAAACATAGCTTTATAATAAGTAATTTCTTTAAAACAAAAATGTTGATGGAAAACAGCCATGCCATCTTGTCTATAGTTTGCTCCACATATAATTAAATTAACCAAGATACGTGCAACAATACATCAACAAATATGATCAAAATTGCGAAAATCTAAATGTATCTTTTTATCGTACCAAAACTTGATAAAAAATAAAAAAAAAACATAAACCTCTGCCAGAACAGAATGTTTGTGAAGTACACAACGTTTTTTTTTTTAACGAAATGTTTGTAAAGTACACAAGTGACATGAAGGAATGCTACTAAAAAACAAACAGAAAGTGAAATACCGTGTAGGATATCCATCCATTTATTTATCATCATTATGTAGAGCATCAGCTAATTTATTTAAAAAAGAATCTATTCCAACAGGATATCCATTAGCCAATTAACGTCCAACATTTGAAAGTTCTAATATCAGTGTAGTTAAAAATTTGTTGACATATATATAGGAAGGAATATATACAATTCTCTTTAAAAATACTTGTTTGACATGAAATAAGTTGCAAAAAATTAAAATGGTAAACTTGCTATTCACATCTTCCATGTCTGACAATAGCAGAAATGTTGCATTCAAAATTGGAAGACACGTAATATGTAGTAACTTGCTTGAGCCCTTGTCTTTCCTGTGCTTCCGGATAGCCTTCCCGGATCCAAAACACCAGACTTGTTCATTAAAACTAACTTACCATACTTGTCTTAACTAATACCATATTGTCATTATATTATATTCTGTCAATATTTTCATTTTCAATATATCAACAACAGAACAAATGAAAAAAAAAAAACAACTAAAGGTTTTATACTATTACCAGTTATAATTATTCTTTATTGGAAAAATATCAGTTGAAATCATAGATATATTGAAAGAATATGACCTAGTAAAATTTCTTATTTCATCATTTAAGTTATTCCCCTTAGAGCATCAGAGACATGTGTGTAACTTTAGATATAATATATATTCCGGAAGCAAACTCCAAAGCAGAGAGCTTCAGTATAGATAGAAGATTAAAAGCAGCTTCTAGAAAACACCACCCACCATGTCTTTCAGTACTTAAAATTCTTTCTGAAGATTGTAAGAAAAACAATAAGCAAAATAGAGAAAAGAAGAGAAGGGACCAGCAATGAAAGCAGGATTTGCAGAATTGCCCATCATACCTTTACACCTTAGTTTTGAATTTCTTATGAATTAGCTCTGCACTTTGATAAGCCATATAGAATTAGCCACATGAATTTGATCAACAATCTGAACATCTAGAGCAAACCAATGAAAACAGAAGTATAAATATTTAGCAACATGAAAATGAAGTCTGAAATAAAGATAACAGCGAAATATATCTAACTAATCCTCATGTATCTAAAAAGTTAAAAGTAATAAGTCAACTTGCCAACTTATAAGCAAAGTTAATACTCACATAACAACAATAATACTTCCACTGTGGGCTATGGCTCATGGATAAGAGATTAAAATAAATGATGAGGATTTCTATCATTCTTTTTTATACTTTTTCTATAACAGATGGGGGCTAGAGTAAAATGAACAATACAGTGAAGCTGCTAAATTTTACTGAAACTTAACTAAATATTTTGAGCAAATAAAAATGAAGGCAAAAGAATAAAATCACAGCACTTAAAAAGCTAGTGTCATCTGTTCAGTAAAAGGCCCACTAAGCACTTGAATCAGTTTGGATAATGAATCAAAATCCCATTGACAATAATCCATATACAGACAAAATCAACAAAAAATACTCAATACCATCTATCATAAAAATACTATAAATTTTGATTCACAAAAGGCCCATTTAGAGCTTGGAATTCCCATACCTCCAAGGAAAACATGAATCAAAATCCCATCAACTTGCAGCTAACCATTTGATTCAGGGGGTCACCTGGGAAAGCTTTAATATAGTCTCCTACGATGACCATTGAAAACACTACATCATGATCACATTGCAAAGAAATAATGAAGATAATGAAGAAAAAGAAATAAGAACAAACCTGGAAGAATGAATGAAGAAGAATAAAGGAAGACGGAAAGAAAGAAAAAAGAAGGAGGATTGAGATAGAATAGAAAGATATGAGGAAGAAGAATTCCCGTGTTATAAAGAACTTTTTTGCTTTTCAGGATAGGAACATGCTCAAATCTGCTCCAGGAGAGATAATATTGAACTTTTATCTAAAACCTCAATGCCATGGATAACGTTGCAGAGCCCAGGAAGAATAAACGCAGCGTGGCTCTCACAATTGCCAACAGTATTCTTACTCAAAGAAGCAACTTAGTGTCAGTACTTGGTAGCACACAAACATTAGCACGACAAAGAAGCTACATATTAAAACCTAGTGGAAAACGAAAAGGAACTATGTTCTTTCAGTTAGTAGTACTAACTACGTTCTTCTAGTAGAACCATTACTGCCATTATTTACCAGTTCAATCATACATAACTTTCTATTTTGAGAGACAAAAGTCAAGACTCAAACTAGAAAAAGAAATTTTTTCCGAGCTCCACCCCCACCTTCATACCCAATAATGCTTGACAAATGAAGACAACAGCTAAATTTTAGTTAGTATAAATTTTAATGCATTGTAAAGGAATTGTGAATTTGCATTTAAAAAAAGATAATTAACTTAAAAAAAAAAACTTCCAATGGGCGTCGTGTATCCTAACTTTCAACCTGTGAAAAACAAAAGTCGTTAACAGATAATTCTTCTTTTTTTTTGGACCTGAAAACTGTAGAGAATCAATTCAATTAATTAAGAATATTGAAGAAAAAAATTCCTTGAAAGCAAGAGAAAAAATGATGCGATACTTCCATACTCCAAACCGTACTATTGGTTGTTCACATGCAAGACACATTTATACTTAGGACAACAGCACAACTTGTTTTATTGTGTTACAGAAACCCATGCCTTATGGCAAAATTCAAGTGAATGAAGATAGGCAAAATTAATAGAAATTAGGTTTACTATGAATTCTTCAAAGCAGTCATTTCAGTAGAGAGTAATCATAAGAGACAATAAAGAGGAGATTAACAAAGAATACAAGTATTATACCTCTGCATCAGCTCCTTGCTAAATGGGCCCAGATTCTGAAAAACCTTTATCTACAGCAAACAGAAGCATTTGTTTTGCAAACTGTTCAACATCTGATATATAGGTAAGCAGGTAGGGTTGTTTGTCCGGTAGATTTCATACAACCAAAAGTTTATATACCAGCCAAATAGCTTTTGTTTGAATCTCATCCTGGGGATGAACTACACACTTCCATATTGAAATAAATACATTAGTCCCATATAAGAAATGGAAAGTGTTGACCCTCTACATAGGACAGAGACCCTTGTTTTGAAAATATTAGTTAATAATAATGCTTTTAATCCTTCATTTCATTTTTCTTCACAATACACACAAAAAAAAAAAAAGCTAAAATTGGTCAAATAGCGGAAAATGTTTGCAGAAGCTGGCCATTTTGACAGTTAAATGAGTTAAGTGGAACGCAAAGCAGCTTTATTTCTTTTTTGGATAACAGTGGAAAACAAATTCTATGGAGGAAAACTAATTATGGTAAAACACAGACAAGAATAAATACCGTAAAGCATGTGGGGAAGCATCTAATATATTTAATTATTTATCATTACAATAATCCACAAATACAAAAGCATGAGATTTGTAGCAAAATAGTGTAAACACCATTCTGAATCAATGAAAAGTTAATGTAACAATTGAAGGCAATGAAAATAACTATACCATGGATTAATCAAACCTGCCAGCAATATGCTTGTAAAGTTGTAATTAAAGTACCTTGAGCTATACAGACATGACTATGTTTAATAAATAAGAGAAAAAGGAAAAAATGAAAAAAAAAAATCAGCTCCTTAAAATAGATGAAGAAACCTTTATCAATGAATGGCTATATTGAAAACCTGAGAATGTAAGAATTTTTTTCTTTCTACTTTGCCACCGATATCAGCATAACTCTATTGAAAACCCATGCAAAAGTCATAAGATGGTTTTCATCCTTAATGATTGACAAGGTCATATGCTATCCCCAATACCCATGTTACGCAATATTCTGCCAGTAGAGACTCATGAATGACAGGTTACCTTATCTAAGCAGGCCTACCGACGCCCATACCCAATATCAGACTCCATATCGCACCTTCGATCAAATAAGGCCCAACAAACTATAGTGTGCCTGCCGTTTCCAAGAGAAAATTTTCATACAAAATAGCAATGACATTAAACGAAGCTGATGGACAATAGAAGATAAAGCTTGAGAGAACGAAACAAATAAGAGAGCTTGAAGAGAGACCAGAGATGGAAGATTGACCACTTACCGAAGTCAAAAAAGGTCACCTGAAATGCAAATATGCAATCAAATAAGGTACAAGTTTACATTTTTATATTGCGGGAATTCAGAGACAAAGAAGAAACTGTAGCGGATGGAACACCCTTCACCACTCGGATCCATTCCCCTGCCCTGCCCTGCCAGCCGTCCCTTCTTTATTTTATCCATTTCTCTCTTCTCTCTCTCTCTTAATTTCTTTTGGGTGACAGCTACAGAGCCTCCACGCACTGCACTGTCGACACTCACATCACGTCAAACATTCAGTCTCCCAAGCAAGCAAGCTATCTGTGGGCCCAACACCTTCAACAATTTTTACTCACCAGGACAACATGGTTTAGTTGCTCAACAATATAAATAAAAGTTAATTTTAAAAAATCTGACAAAAATACTCAATAACAACTTAAAAAATTAGTGGCAATCTAGAAATGTCATAATTTAACTTTTTCTACCACTCATACTTTGTTTGACGGAGAAGAAAAAATATTAGGATAGAAAAATGAAAAAAAAAAAATATATATTTTCACTCAATTATATTTGAATGAATGAATATAATAAAACTAAAATTAAAAAAATATGTGGTTCCGTATCTCTTTCTCTTTTGAAAATGTTTTCTTTTTAAAATCTTTTTAATTTGAGAGAGAGAGAGAGAGACAAATGTGAGTTATATACTTATTCTGTCTCCTAGTTTTCTTTCCTTTCTATTTTTAATTTTATTTTTTTGTCTAATTTGTTCTTCTCTTACATATCTCTCTGTCCAAACTTAGGACCGGTCTCTTTTGGCATCAAAATTTGTTGTTTTGTGAATTGTCTCTGATATGTGGTTCATTCTCTAAAGTCGTCCCCCACAACCATTCTATACCTCCGCCGCACCCATCTCATGTTAGACTTTTTCTTTTTTTCAATTCTTTTTTATTTTTCTTGAAATTAAAAAATAAATAAAAAATCTCTGACTTCTCAGTTTGAAAAGATGGGATTTGGACAGAGGGGCTAATTATTTGTGTACGACTACGACCAGTCTTTTTTCGAGACCACTGCACCCGCTCTATTAATAGGCCTTCTTTCTGCAAAAAGCAGACAGCCACCGGATATCATAAAAGCGTAACCACATCATTTTGGCCATCCCCACGAATCACTCCCTGCCACGTCAACTCTCCGCAGCCCTGAATTGTGGATCCGCCTGTACAATATCACAGCTGTAAATCCAAATGAGCTAACTAAAGAATACTGGTAAACTACTATACTATAGAGTCAAATCATTGAACCCAAAAGATTAATTTCGACCTCCAGCGTTGCTTGTGGTGCACTAACTAGTAAATACGGAAAAGTTGATTGTTTATTATTATACTTTATATACATAGTAATAATAATACTATATTAAATTAAGATATTTTTTACGTGTGCGGATTGTAGATTCATGGGTAGCACGTGAGACTACTTTTGGCGCATGCCAAAAGGATGACAAGCATGGAACTGCCACGTCATAAATAAATTGTTTTTTTTTGACTAAATTATATACAACTGCTTTAAATTTAATAACAAACCATCTAAATTTCCAAATTTGTACAGATAGCACCGTCCATGCTGGGACTAGTCCATTATTTTGGGGATAGAGCATAATAAGTTATTAATCATAGACCACCTTAAATTTTAGTTTTTGTGCAAATAGATCCATTGAGAACATTAGAAGTTAATCAGTCAATGTAGTTAATTAACGTGGATTAGTTGGTGTGGCTAAGATGATAATCTATGTTAAGGACCTTTTTATCATTTTGTGTGAGGGAGGCTGATTCAATCTTATTCTTTTCACCTCACTTCACCAGTTATTGTTTCTTTGGGATTGGGATTCATCATCTTGACGTATAGTATTTAGGTTTCAGATTCATTGTTGTTCAACTTAAGATATACACAGTTCACGGTTTTGTCATTTTACGGCTTTGTACTGTCACTGGTGATTCATCTTATGATCATCATTCCGTTTTTTTCTTCATCCTTATCAATCAAATGTCATTCAGTTTTCTTATCCAATCATGTTATGTTCATGGACCTTGGATTAATTCCTATTTTCAACAAAATCCTTGAATTCTCTCTAAATTTTAAGCCATGTATAAATAAATCCTCCATCATATTACTTTTCATCGGTGAAATATTAATAAACAAAATAGTCATCAACATGAATTCTAAAACTTAGAAAGATTTATTGTCAAATCAATTTTTAAAAGTTATACAGATTATTTATACATAACCCAAAACTCAGGTGGTTATGTCCGATTTAGGCATTTTCTATTTCCTTTCAATGGGCTTTTATTATTAATCTGCTCAATGAGACTGATCGACATCGTGAACAACGCAGAATATCGCAACGGCCATAGGCTACTGTGCCCCGACGAGTGGTCTGCACCGGAAGTATATCACAAATGCTTACTTTAATTTAATTTAATTTAATGTAATATTTAGAAATAAAATAAAATAAAATATGAAAGCATATCCTGATCTGAGAGACAAACGCCCTGTTTGATTCGTGTTTTCGAAACAGTTTTTTTGTTTTCGGAAACAGAAAATTCAGAAAACTTGTTTGGTAAATCTGTTTTTTATAAACTGTTCTGAAAAATAGAAAAACAAAATAACAGAAAACTCAGAACAATTTTAAGGTGTTTTGTAGTTTTTGTTCTGAAAAACACAAGAAAAGGTGAAAAACATCCACATTAATAGTAAAGTTATAAATTTTGAATAACTCATTTATCACTCATTAGTTATGATTTTGAGAATAACTATTCAAACAGATTTTTTTGTTTTCTTGTTTTGAAAACTTATTCTTGAAAACAGTTTTACAAAACTATTTTTGAAAACATAAAACAGGAAACACTGTCAAACAGGCCCAAAATAATATGTTAATCATGATCCGGAAGTATGGTGTAGTTGTAGAAGGGCTTCATTCTTTCGACTTTTGAATTTTCATTACTTTACACAATGTTGTCAAAACTGGACCGGACATGCATGGAACTGGATAAGATACTGGTTCAAGGTTCAATGGTTCGACCGGAGGTCGAACCGGGATCAAACCAATACTAATTAAAATGATATATTTTAAATAATATATATGAAAAATGAAAAAAAATTAGGCAACCAATCTTTAAGCTTTCATAATTTTTTTCATAATTAAAGTTCCTAATATGACAATGAAATAAAATAGCTATATATTAAAAATAATGAACATGAAATGAAGTAAATAGAAAATAAACACATCCACAAGACATTAATAACACAAATTTAAGCATATACCATGTCTTAATTGAAGTCTCCAGCTAAACAATATTGAAGTGAAGTATCAAACAAATATGATCCATTACAAATAGTCAAATACCCAAATGTCATTAAAATCATCAATATCAAATCCTTCATTTGTTATGTCATCTTCATAATCCAAATTTGGAATAAGCATTGGAGTACGGCTACCACTAGGAGCATCATGCTGAAGTCTACTAGCATCCGATGGAACCAAAGGTGAAAGATCTGGAATTACATCTATACCTCTTAATGATATATATGAAAGAAATTAGGAGTTAATATTTATGTATAACAGTATTAATAATATAGTAATAGAATCTTAAATGTAAAAATGAACCTTCAGTATGAAGAGATGAATTTGCAATGTTCTCTAAGTGTTGAACATCCTCAGCATCAAAATCAGGACTTGCATCTTCTTCAGTTATCCAAGTGTCCACATCCTCAATAGATTCATAGTCAATAGGTTCAATGGTTCGACCGGAGGTCGAACCAGGATCAGACCAAAATCAAACCGGTACTAATTAAAATGATATATTTTAAATAATATATATGAAAAATGAAAAAAAATTAGGCAACCAATCTTTAAGCTTTCATAATTTTTTTCATAATTAAAGTTCCTAATATGACAATGAAATAAAATAGCTATATATTAAAAATAATGAACATGAAATGAAGTAAATAGAAAATAAACACATCCACAAGACATTAATAACACAAATTCAAACATATACCATGTTTTAATTGAAGTCTCCAGCTAAACAATATTGAAGTGAAGTGTCAAACAAATATAATCCATTACAAATAGTTAAATACTCAAATGTCATTAAAATCATCAATATCAAATCCTTCATTTGTTATGTCATCTTCATAATCCAAATTTGGAATAAGCATTGGAGTACGGCTACCACTATGAGCATCATGCTGAAGTCTACTAGCATCCGATGGAACCAAAGGTGAAAGATCTGGAATTATATCTACACCTCCTAATCATATATATGAAAGAAATTAGGAGTTAATATTTATGTATAACAGTATTAGTAATATAGTAATAGAATCTTAAATGTAAAAATGAACCTTCAGTATGAAGAGATGAACTTGCAATGTTCTCTAAATGTTGAACATCTTCAGCATCAAAATCAGGACTTGCATCTTCTTCGGTTATCCAAGTGTCCACATCCTCAATAGATTCATAGTCAATAGGATCATAATTCCTTGTCTTCATTATTTTCCTTTCACTAGCAACACAAATGATTAATGAAAGCTACCATACATAGATTCAATAAAGCCTAGTAAAAGAAGAAGCAAATGAACAATTTATATTACCTATTTTGCAAACGTAAGTTATAATTAACATAAATCAAATCATTTAGTCGTTGATGCTCCAATCTATTTATTTTTTTCGTATAGATAAGTTCAAACAAACTCCAATTCCGCTCACAACCATAAGAAGAAGAAGTTTGACTAAGAATACGAACAGCAAGCTTTTGCAATAATGGAGCAGAACCTCCATAAGTTGTCCACCAAAGATCTACATCAAAGAAAGACATTAACTTATACCATATATGACAAATAACAATTAATATGATTAATGCATTGATTTGAATCATTTGATACTTACCAGGTTGAATTTCTATAGATATTGAAGAAGCTTGTGCCCGACTAAAACATTCCTGTTTAGCACGATATTTTCCTATCTCAATCATCATTTGTGTATATTGAGGACCTGAGTAGTTAGCATCAAACAAATCAAGCATTGTATTCCATAACCTTTTATGATTACGAAAGTCCTTGTCACTACCATAAAAAAAAAGCAGGATTCAAGAAATATGTTGCTGCATGAAGATCATTTTTTTGATGCTTATCCTATCGAGCTTTAATCAAATTTGTATAGAGCTTATATAATTCCTTCCTATTACGAAATATTCCCTTGATTGCATTTTTAGCTCTTAGCATGCCATCATAAACATAGCCTAAAGAAGGCTTTTCATCTGAATCAACAATTCTCAACAATCTTATAAGGGGGACCACAACCCGTACAATCAATGTGCAATCATCCCAAAACTTACTATCTAAGACAACTTCATTGAATAGTTTACCAGAAGTAGTCCTTGATAACTTATGACCCTGGAAATGTTGATCTACAGCCAAGGCTTGCAAGTGATGCTTGTGCTCAACTATACTTTTCAATATTATGAATGTAGTAGTAAATCTGGTTGATCCTAGACACACAATTTCCTTCCATCCATCCCTATTCCTAAGCCATGACAAGAAAACTATATAGTTGTATACAAATATAGTTATCTTTGATGCTCTAGAGGCAAGAGAAGCAATATGGGGTCTGCTGCATATATCTTTCAAAAGAAGATTCAAACAATGTGCAGCACAAGATGACCAATAAATATTCTTATATTTTTCATGAATCAATTTACCACAAGCTTGATAATTGGCCGCATTATCAGTCACTACATGCACAATGTTTAAAGGACCAACCCATTTAATGACATCATGGAACAAATTAAATAAAGTCTTTGCATTCTTAACCAAATCAGAAGCATCAACAGATTTCAACAAAACTATGCCCGTAGGAGAATAAACTAAAAAGTTTATCAAGATCCGCTGCTTTATGTCAGTTCAACCATCAGCCATAAGAGTACAACCAGCTGATACCCAGTTAGATCGATGACTATCAATCACCAATTGACATTCTTTTTTACAAGCTTGCAACAAATCAACTCTTGTTTCGTGATAAGTTGGCCCTTTGAACCCAAACCCCATCACAGCAATTGCATCAATAGCTTCTTGAAAGAATGGATTATTCACTGCATTAAATGGAACACAATTAAAGTACATCCACCTAGCAATGGCCATTTTTGCATGGTTATGTGCTTCTTTACTTGCAAACACACTTTTAAAACTTGGTTGGGCACCTGGAGTTGTTCTTGGGGCAAAATATTTTTCAACCCCGCTTATGGCTTTTCTTTTACCAGTTGTAGGAGGAACAATAGTAATTAGAATAGTTGGAGTACTTTCTTCATCATCAACACCACAACTCTCTTCAAGCACATCATCAAGCTTCTTTTTAATTTGAACTTCTTTCAAGTTTGCTTGCATTCGATTGCGAACATCATGAGGAACCTTTTTACATGAAACTATTTGACCCGAAATCCCAGCAAGATGTTGTTTCATTCTGTTTATTCCCCCTCCTTTATAGGAATTTAAACAAAACAAACATGTGTATACATTATTTTTTCCTTCTTTTTTAAGTGAAAAATACTCCCATGCAGGATCACTTTTCCCACAAATCGACGAAGCAGCAGTTGATTGTTTATATGAAGTATCATTGCTACTTCCATCATTATTGGGGTCAAGATTGGGATCAGGATGGGAAGTGGGAATGTCTTTCTCCCCAATATTGGATGTAGGTGAATTATCCATAATAGTGAAAGCTATAAAATATTAAAATAAAAGCATTCATTCCATGTGTTAGACATATATGTACACTATATCATTATCATACATTCAGTCACATTCCAAGTATTAGACAACAACAATGGTAACATATTATACATATATATATATATAGTTTTAGATTATTTAGATCAAATTTCAATAGTTCGGATTAATCTTCCTAATAAAATAAAATATTAAATGTAAACAAATCATTGAAATTTAATTTCATAATCCAAATGTATAATGAAAAGAAGCTAGGCACGCAACAAAGGTAGTGAAGGCCAAGATATAAAAATAAAGGAGGATAGAATTGAAAAGGACTTGAGGTATTAAAATTTGAAAGTGTCCCTTTGTTATAATATTTTAAGACAATTGTTTTGTCCATCTACTTACATTAACTTCACAAAACTTTACTAAACCATAAGTCGTGAGTCCCTCTTAATGCCCAGACATGGAATTAATTAAGGATGGATTGTTTCTTGACCGTGATGCGCCCTGTGTTTGTGCCTTTGTGGAGAGATAATGAGTTCAATCTTACTTTAATTAACAAAGCAATAAACTAGTATGAAGAAGACAATCTCATGGAGTATATAATTTATATATTCAAAGAATCAAACAAATAGACATTGATTTTAATATCTAGGCGTAAAAACACACACATATATATAATTATATATCCTAAATTCTCCCTCACAAAACAAGTGCACCAGAAATTGAAGAACAAGAAATTATAGACAACATCACCACGTCAACAAGTTATAGAGCAACAAACCAGTAATGATAGAGCGATAAAAGAACTCACGATCAAGAACAGAGAGTACAAAATGAAGGATAAAGGGAACTCACAGGCCACAGCAGTGACAATCACAGACGAGGAAAGGAACAACGAGCACCAAGACAACACCAGGTTCAACGGAAATCACAGCCACAATGAGCAAGCACGATGGCAAGAGGAAATCCCACAAGTCCACGAGCGACCGTGAGGAACGACAGCAGCTTCAATGAATGATGGCAGCAAGCACGATGGAAAACCGCGATGGCCGAGGTAGTTTGGATCTAGAACGGTTGCAGCTGGTGTCTTCGAGTTTTTGGTGTCTGGAGATGGTGTTAGGGCTCGAATCGAATTGGGGAAAATTGAAGAATGATGATGAAATGAAAGTGAAATTCAGACTCAGCTGTTCGGTCTTCGGTGTCTTCAACTGATGTCGTTTGGTGAAAAACTGAAACTGACATAAAAAAAAAAGCCGAAAAACGTCGTTTGGTTCTTTAAAAAAAATTAAAAAACTCAACAAAACGACATTGTTTGCTCGCAAATCTTTTTTTTGGAAGCTTATTTCGATGAACCCTCCAGACCACCAAAACCGCCGGTTTGGCCGGTTCACCACCAGTTCCTAAAACCTCCGGTCATTCTCTGCAATCGGTGATGGCCCTGATTCCCAGTCCAGCCGGCCGGTCCGGTCCGGTTTTGATAACACTGACTTTGCCACAAAACTCTCGACACTACCATTCCAATTCAACATTTAAAACTTTGTAGTTGAAATTTTCTATTCATTCCAGAGTTCCAGTATATTCCAACTATTAATAATGTATGTTTAATAAATAACAATTTTTTTTTTAAAAAATTACAATTGTATTTATTTTTATAATTTAAAAGAATAGAAAATTACACAAAATTGGAGAGAAATAAGCAGTTTATAGCTTATAAATAATGTCAATTCTTATTATTTTAATATTTTGTATTGATTGATATGCAAGCCCGGTCTAATTAAAGATTAGTTTTTTGGACTAAATAATATCAATAAAAGATTAGTATAAATATTATACATTTCAATTAAGTTAGACATATTATATGAAGTTTTAAAAATAAATTATATTCTTCATAATATGTAAATAATACAACTTGTTATGAATTTTTTTATATGTACTGATATATTTAGATATTAATTCATTGGTAATACTTTAATCAAAATTAATTTATCAATATATATTAAAATTCATAAAAGCCACAAGATTTATTAAAAAATGAATGATGCATTACACTCCAAACTTTTGTGCAAAGCATGAGATCCACCCTTAATCAATATCTATATATCATCTAATTCTATAACAAATTACATTGTTCACTACTCATAAATTGTGAATGCTGAATAAAATAATTGTGCTTGAACGTTTAGAGCTTAACGTTAATTGTGCTTGATTTTTGTGGCACTTTGTTATTCCCGAATATGGACATTTATATCAGTGGTTTATTCCCTTCATCACACTTGACTAAATTCGGTATGTTAAAAACTTTTAAAATAGAAACAATTCATATGTTCTTTTAACCAAAAATAAAGAATTTACTATATAATGTTAGATTCGGTTCAGTATGCATGAAAGGGGTTTTATGAAAAAAAGAATAAAAGAGAAATTTTTATAAAATATATTTAATACATGTTAATTAAACTTCTTATGAACTAAAAATAACCTTTTTATGGAATCATCTTCTTCTTTTTCATTCCTTTTAAAAATGTTTCTTCCTATCAAACATGCTATAGTCTAAAAAAAAATAATTTATATAATCTCAACAAAATTTGTCAAAGGATTAAATAATTTATGCTGAACCTTATATAATTTTAATGAAAAACTTACACGTATTTTAAATTTAAATTTCTATAGTATATCTCAATTCATGTGATTGAGATTATGGCAAACAATCCACATGCATAAACATTTCATTGGATAGGATGTTTTATTCCGCCGTATTCTAGAAGAATCATTTTGAGACTTTTAATTTTAAGTCGCTGTCATATATAGAAACGTTAATACAACAAATTTGGTTCAATGTCACTTATGGGAAATTCATAAAATTTTCTTCCTCTTTTGCCATACTAAAATACAGTAGATGCTCGTTGGCCAAAAAAAAAAAAGTAGATGCTCTTCATAATTTTCTTCCCATCTTAAATTTTCAATAATAAGAATAAGAAGGAGAAGAAGAAGAAATTCACTCAATAGTTTCAACAGACGACAAACTATGAGTTTGGCCAATTACAAAAACTAGATACACTCTTATTTTTGTTTTGTGCTTGCCAGAAAGTTTTGTTTTTTTGTATGTGCTACCCACAGCCGTCTCAGACTTGTCATATCACCGTAATTTAAACTAAAATATTTAAAGCAGTTAATATTAATATTAAATAATCATAGTAAAATTACCTATTATCATCAATTTCAATATATATTATACATTTATTTTACCTAGATATATATTATAAAAGTTAAATCCTATGACATTGTTAGTGTAGTGTTGGAGTTGAAATATGTGTCTTAAAATTTGTTCATACTTATGCATATGCCTCTCATCTCCTAGTTTTTTTTTTCTTTAGTAATTGTTCAATATCTAATTGTCATTTTAAATTTGAATCAAATTATAGTTAGACTCCATTTGGGATGCTCTCTCAAAAGTGATAATCTCTTATAATGTTTTATTTATATGCTTAAATATATATATACACATTTCACGGATCATCTTATTACTAATGACTAATTTAAATTCAAATTTAATTGAATCCCAATTAAAAAGAAGCTCTTTCAAGATTTTTTTTCTATCAACAACTATATTTACATTTATTTTATTGATATTTGAATCCAAAGATAGGTAACTTTTTTTACTAATTGAATTGAATTATTAAATTAATGTAAAAGAATATAACTAAAGTGCCGCTTATGACTTCAAGAGTCAAAGATATATAAGAAAAAGATAAACTAGGTCAACATGATCTAGACTCGTGGATTGATATTATTAAGACTTACCCTTGGGGTCCAGTGTAGTAGTTACTAAGCTTCCTTCATTTTCTTTCTGGATTCTAAACAAGGGAAGGATCACTTTTCCCCCCGTTTATTGCATTATATGTTTATGTTTCATCTGCTCGCTCATAAATGTTGTTTTATTTGTTGCACAAGTGAACATGTCTCTGAACGATACGATGGAAGCGAAGTAGTATAGACTCTTAATTTGTAATGGTTCACAATTTTGAATTCCAAAAATAAAATTAAGTTCCACTAATAACATAAAAAACAATAATAAGTTCCAAGCCAATGCAGTCTCTGTTGAGACGAAGACCGTTATTATTAATTTCAATTGGATGTGAAAATAGCATTCACCTATATGTCAAAATAATAGCAAAATTTCAAATTGCCCTTAACTTTTGTTGCCAAGCTCATAAGAAATTGATCAGCGAAAATTACTCATATTCATCATAAAATTAAAATAAAGGCACAAATTTTTATATAATAACTCATTACGTAAAGTTTGAAGATCATCATCTTCTGATGATAATTGCAGGAAGCTTCACGAGTTAGTAAGCTTGTGCTGTGGGGTCTCTGGTTGTGGTCAGTTGGTTCTTTTTTCTCTAAAAATACTCCTACGGATGTAAAAGATCGAGTATGCGGGACTCTTCAAATTGAAGACACTAAGGACCCAGGTTTCTACTTAGGTTTGCCTATAGTCTGGGTTAAACCTAAGAATCAGGCACTGGATTACATAAAAGATCATGTGGGAAAGAAAATCATGGGTTGGAAGCACAAGTTATTACCCTTTGTTGGCCGGGAAATTACGATCAAGGTAGTCATTAATGTTATTCCTCTTTACTCGATGCCGTGCTTCAAGTTTCCATGCACACAGAATGTGTAAGGACTTGGATAGTATGACTGCAAAATTCTGGTGGAGTGGCAATGGAAGTGAGGAGAAAATGTTAACAATAAATAAGGTCACAACGATCATATCAACATTGTCTTTAAGAATTATTCCACCACATACGATAGCAATTCACCAGGAGTACAATCTCGCATGCAAGGGAGAAATTAGTGGATTTCACCTGTGTTGGTTCGTTGTTATGCGTACGAACCCACTCTTCTTCTTAGCTGTTTTACTTGTTTTTGTGCTTATCTTAGCATATATATATATATATATATATATATTAAAACTTTCACTAACTTGAACAATATGAGACTTATCTCTTTTTGGCGCGCACACACACACACACTAATATTTCCAATAATCCCCCACATTTGTTAAAAAGAAATTATCATTTGAATTCTAAATATGAATATAATTATTTCAAATTAGGTGTTTTTTGAACTATGAACTAGATCTAGACCAATAATTCTTAACACACAAAGTTGTCAATGAAACTTATAACTTCTATGAACTAACCTCATTATAATTGCATTCTACAACTTTCTCATATCATAGAAATAGACTATAATTTAACTGAATTAACAGATGACTTATTATTACTCATATGAATCTTTTTAGTGAGATCTCCAATCACAAAGATTAAGTTACCATTATTGTTAATTTCAAATTGGTTTAAGTCTCATTCCTCTTAATGTTTTAAAAATTTGTTTTTTCCCTAGAGACTTGGTCAGGGGATCAACCATGTTTACTTCTGATTTTATAAAATCAATTGATATAACTCCATCTTTCAATAGCTACCTTACACTATTGTGTTTTAAACAAAAATGTCTATTTTTGTTATTATAGATCTTACTTTTAGCAGTAGCTATTGCCAACTAATTATCACAAGGTATTGACACTAATGGTGTTGGTTTTTCACCCAAAGAAATATTTGCTAAGAAGTTTTTCAACTACTCAACCTCACTGCTGGTGAGCTCTAGAGCAATAAACTCCAGATCAACCTCAGTGCTGGTGAGCTCTAGAACAATAAACTCCGGATCCCTTGAGGATCTTGCCATAATACTTTGTTATATTGATTTCCAAATTACTACACTAACACCAAGAGTAAATACATAGCCACTAATAGATTTGGTCTTGTTTAAATCTGAAATCTAGTTAGCATTACTGTATACTTATAATACAATAGGAAATCCACTATAACGTATACTATAATTCATGGTACCTCTCAAATATCTCATTAGCCTCACTAAAGCTTACCAATGCTCACTATTTGGACAGTGGGTATATTTGTTCAATCTACATACAACATATACTATGTTAGATCAGGTGAAGTTCATTAAATACAAAAGACTTATAATAATTCATAAATACTTAGATTGAGCCATTGGATCTCCTTTATGTTTTGCTATTTGTATACTAGTATCATGAGGAGTGCTTCCAGGTATATCATCAAAATTTCAAACTTTTTAAGAATTTTTTCAACATAATGTTCTCAAGATAGTAAAATACTATTTTCATTCCTTATAATCTTAACACCCAACATTACGTTTGCTTCACTCATACATTTCATATCAAATTCTAAATCAAGAAAATATTTGGTTTCAACTATAACACTAATACTAGTACAAAAAGTAAGCATGTTATCTATATATAAATAAATAATCATACAATCATTATTTACTAGTTTTGTATATATACATCTTTCCACTTCAATAGTAGAAAAACTATCACTTGTTAAGACTTAATCCCATTTTTTATGCCATTGTTTAGGTACTTGTTTCAAGCCATATAATGATTTAACAAGCTTACAAACATTATTTTCTTGTCTAGGATCAATACAACCTTTAGATTGCACCATATAAATTTGTTTCTCCAAATCACCATTTAAGAAAGTTATTTTTACATCTATTTGAAGAATAAAAAGCTTATAAACTAAAATTAAAATAATCAACACTCTAATAGAAGAAATCCTTATTACTGGAGAAAATGTATCAAAACAATCAAAACATTCTATTTTTGAGTAAACTCTTTGACTATTAGCCTTACTCTATATTTGTCAATAGACCCAACAAGGTTATATTTCTTTTTAAAGATCCATTTGCAATCACTAAGCTTTACTTCTGGAAGCAAGTCTACGAAAACCCAAGTTTTATTTTGATTTAATAAATAAATTTTAAATTTATTTGTTTGTTTCCAAAGATGAGCATTGGGTGATGAAACAGCTTCTGAAAAGTTTGATGGTTCATCTTGTATTATATAAGTATAAAAATCATTTCTAAATGAAGTTTTGTTTTCTTTGTCTTTTGCTTCTTCTTAAATTTTCAACTAGGTTTTCATTTTTATTTTTTTCAAATATAGTAGAACAAGTTTTTGCTAATTTAGGAATAGACTGAACTTTAAAAGGAAAAACATATTCAAAAAATTCAGTATCTTTAGTTTTTATAATAGTGTTATGATAAAAAAAAATCACTTTTTAAAACTAGAAATCTATAGATTGCACTATATTCAACATATCCAATAAACATGTAATTAGAAGTTTTAGTATCTATTTTTCTCTTTTTATAATCAAGAAGCATAATTTTTGTTAGACACCCCTACACTTTCACGTATTTTAGTTTGGAGCATATTATTTCCATAATTCATAAAGTGTCTTATTTGTTTTCTTGTAATATATTATATTTTGTAGAAAATATGGAAATAATAAAACTTCACCTCATAAATTATCTGGTGCAGAAAAATTTACAAATATAGCATTCATCACTTCTTTTAACGTTTTTTTTTCGTTTTTGCTACTCCATTAGATTCAAGTGAAGATGAATGAGTTACTTTATCAATTATTTACTCTTTTTCACAAAAATCATTAAATAAAACATATTTTCCTCCTTTATCTGACCTTACATTTTTAATTTATTTGTCTAGTGCCTGTTTGGATTCATCACTTGAGCACTTATGAAGCAAAAAAAAGTGATTATTCTATCAGTTTCAAACGCACCCTAAATCAAAATAATCACTTAGAGCTATTTAAGTGATTATTTTCATAAACTACTTTTTTCTACTTATGATAATTACTTATCCTCCTACAATCACTTATTTCACTTTTCCTTCTCATTATCTATTCAATAATAACTTAAACCTCAAATATTCAAACATATTTCTTTTCTCAAAATTACTCATGGGTTAAAAATATCTAAACACAAATTATTTTTAACATGGGCACTTATCTTCATAATCACTCATACATAATCTAATCCAAACATACCCTTAGTTAGCTTTCTATCTTTGCCTTATACAAAAGAAATTGGTCAAATGGTTCATTTGTATTTCTTAGTAAATATACTTTAATGTACCTTGAAAAATCATCTATAAAAGTTACATAATACTTTTTGCCACCTATAGTTACAGTTTGTTTTAAGTCACCTAAATCAGGGTGTATTAAAACAAGTAATTCAATTTTTCTTTGTGTAGAAAAATGAGACTTTTTTGTTAAGTTGGCTTCTGTACGTATTTAACATTTATTTAAACTATTAGTTTTAATTCCAGAAATTAAACTAAGATGTTGAATTTTCTTTATATAAGATATACTAACATGTCCTAACCTTGCATGCTAAATATAAAAAAAAATCAATTAAATAAACAGGCAAGTAAGTAGAAAATGATGCATTATCATTCATTTCAACAATATTGAATACAAATAGTTCTTGATTACAATAACCCTTTCTCACAAAGACATTGTTTCTTGTTATTGCAATTTTGTCAGATTCAAATGATGCTTTAATCCTAATCTTACAAAATAGAGATAAGGTCTTTCCATATGTGAGTTTGAGATCAATTTTTCCTTTTCATGAAACTTTTGCAATTCAAGAATCACCAAGATATATACGATATTCTCTAGGATAATAGGAGGTAAACACCTTACCACCCACTTTGCTAGTCTTTCAAAGTAGAGAAACAAAAACTAAATTTGCTCTAACATCATGCTATGTTAGCCGGTTGTTATGCGTATAAACCCATTTTTCTTCTTAACCTTTTTGCTTGCTGTTGTACTTATCTCGGTATATATACAATAAGACTTTCACTAATTTGAGCAATGCAAAACTTATCTCTTTTTGACACAGACACTAATATTTCCAACAAAAAATTCATTGGAGAATATAGAGTGAGCTAACTTAATCTAAGAGCAAAGGAGGTATAGGTCTTGGTGACTTTGAAGCTATGAATGAAGTAAGTATTGCTAGCTAAAATGGCATGGAAAATTAGTTCAAATCCTAAAGCTCTGAGTGAAAGTACTTAAATGGGTACCAGGAGCTGAAGAATATGTGCTGACGCTGCTAACCTTTACTAGTAGATGATTCTCCGGTTTCTACTCTTATTGAAGGTTGCAGGTGGCGTTTGGAGCATCTGAGAAGTAACATGTTGATCTCATTCAAGCCATGCCCTTGCACAGACTTAATCAGCCTGATTGATAGGAGAATAAAGGTTATTGGTAAGATTGATTATTCATTTTGTATGGCAATGCTTGTCTGATGCCTTGGCTCCTCGTTATGCTTTATTTAAAAGGAAGTGTGCACACCATGATATTTGCCCAATTTGTATGCTAGACCCTGAAACTATGGAACATATCTTGTTTTTGTGCCCATGGACAAAATTGGCACTTGGAACTGAATGTTCCATTGCTGGTCACTCCGATAGGTGGTGGTCTGATTTTCTTATGAAAGATGCTTGTTTTAATGAATGGGCTAAAAAATTAAAGATTTTGTACAAAGGTTCAAAAACTTGAAAATCTTGAATTAGTATAGCTTATAACTATAATTATAATTATAAATATATAATTATAACAATTAGTTTTTTCCCCTTGGTGTCATTTCCGTCCTTTCTTGTTATTTTTCCTCTTTTAAAAACTCTTTCACCGTTCTAAACAAAATGCGGCATTAAATTAGGTGAACAAATTAGTATAATACTAAAAAATTCTACCTAAACATCAAACAAATAAGATAATTTTAAAAAATACTTCAATTTATACTTAATTTTAAAAAATTATCAAAATTTTTTATTGAAATTAATATTAAAAAGTAAAAGAAGAAAATACATTTTTATAAACTAACTCATTTATAACTAATAATAATATATTTACAAGTGATATAATCTCATTTACGATAATAAAATAAAATCTTATCTACAAGTTATAATATTATCAGTTATAAATATGTTTATTTTACTTACAAATATATTATTATTAATTATAAATAGATTATTTATTTAATTATGATATTTTTATATTTTATTTTTAAATTTTAATAAGAATATTTCACAAATTTTTATATTTATTTTTTTATATTTAATTGAAAATTTTCCTATAATATTTTAATTTAAAATTTATTATCTCTTATACTTAATATAAGGTCCTTTTAATTGAATTATATAGATTAAAAATTAGAATTAAAACTAATTAATTACCTTGATTTTTTTTAAAATTTCAATACTTTTCTAAATCTACTTTTATTTAATCTCTTTTTTATTCTCTTTAGATATATTAAATAGAAATATTTTTTAAAAATATAAAATAAATACTACCTCATATATTATAAAAGATTTTATAATTAGGATGGGATAAAAAAATCTAGGGAATATTCCCTCCAATCCAAAATATAAGAGATTTTTAGAATCTTTTTTTAGTCCATAATATAAGATGTTATATAATAATTAGTAGTAGTTTATCTTTTTTACTCTTATTCATTGATGATTAGTCTCATAATTTATAATAAAAAATAGTAAAAATAATTTTAATTATTAATAATTAATAAGAATAAAAATGAAATGTTAAATTTTTTTTAAAAAATTTAAGAATATAATTAATTTTTTTTAATATATATAAAATAATTAAAAATCTCTTATATTTTAGATAGAAGGAGAGGGTGTAATTTAAGTAGAAGAGAGCTGGTCAGCTAGCATTTGGCGACTAGACCGAGAGAAAGATGACAGGAGCCTGGGCCTATGCGCTGTGTCCCTAGCATGTCATTTCAAACCAACAACAGGGATAACCACGTAAATGCATCGCCTAACTCGAGCATTAGTATATTATACATATATATATCTATATAATAAATAAAATATAAAATATATACTAATAGTAATAAACAAACCTCACTGGTAAGTTTCCTTAAAAAAAAAAAACCTCACCGGTAAGTTTTTCGATATGTGCGCCACTGCCTCCCTCTCCTCTCTTCCTTGCACCTCCCCTCTGTCTCTCACTTTATTCCTCCCCACTGTTTTTTTATCGCTCACCTCTCGCGCAGATCACTGTCTCAATGTCGCTCCTTCTCTCTCTGATTCCCACAAAATTTGTCTTTTGATTCTCCCCATCAGTAGGGTTTCACTCTCTTTTCTTCTTTGTCCCTTTCCTAATTTCCCCTCATGTTTTTCTTCCTTGCTCCAGCCCACTGCACCGAATCACCTCTATTCTTTCCTTCTTCCTCAAGCTCAATTGACAAGTGTTCTGTGATTTTGCGTTTCTTCTCACTTTTTCCCGCTTTTTCCTCCTCCTTCCCCTATTTTCACTGGAATCTTGTTGAAAAGGGAAAGCTCTTGGGTTCAACGTTCAAACCAAACTAGCTTATTTATTTCTCTTTGGTTTTTTTTTTTCTCCATTTAGCTTTGCATTGATTGTGAGGTTTGTAGTTCGCTGGCAATTGTGTTTCCTCTCATTTCCTGAGACATTATCTGGTATTGTGGGAAACAAGCTGCCGCAGGTGGTTTTCTGGAAGGCTGGAAGTAAAAGTGGCCTGGGTTTAGCTGCTGAAGCGAGAATTTATACTTGAATTTGGACCTATATGTTGGATTCTTACATAAAACGAAGGAGTTTCTGAGCGGATTTATGCGAAAGATCATCAACCAATAAGGGAGGTTGTATATATAAAATATACGCACTGTCTCAATTATAAGTCTAATTCTGCTACTGCCATTTGGCTTTAACTTTACCAACTTAGAATCCTCTGGAGTTCTTGTCAATCAATCTTCATTTTCCTCTCCGCGTTCTATGCTTCTCGGTCTTCTTGCTCTAAAGGGAAAGTAGCTCTGCAATTCCCCCCTTATCTTGATTTAAAGTTTGGTGTTTTGGGAAGATGGCGATGGCAGTCGCTCACCATAGAGAAAGCAGCAGCGAAAGCATTGATAAGCATCTTGATTCTGGCAAGTATGTCCGATACACGGCGGAGCAGGTTGAAGCGCTCGAACGAGTTTACGCTGAGTGCCCGAAACCCAGCTCCTTGCGAAGGCAACAACTGATCCGAGAGTGCCCTATTCTTGCCAACATCGAACCGAAGCAGATTAAAGTTTGGTTCCAAAATCGCAGGCAAGTGAATACTCACAAGTGGCGTTTAGATTTCAATTTACGCTGTAATTTGTTCTTAAAGCCCTTGGACTAAATGGTTTGGTATTTGGTGACACAGGTGTAGAGAGAAGCAGAGAAAAGAGGCAGGACGGCTTCAGACGGTGAACAGGAAACTGACGGCAATGAACAAGTTGTTGATGGAGGAAAATGAGCGGTTGCAAAAGCAGGTTTCGCAACTAGTGTGCGAAAATGGGTTTATGAGGCAGCAATTGCATAGTGTAAGCATATGAATAAACCAAGACACAATTTTCTGGGAGGATTAATTTCATTATTATTGATTTATTGTGTCTCTAATGGCTGATGAAGCTTTTATATTAGTTTTTTTGACGAAATCGAATATGATTTGGTCGATTGATTTATCATTGACGATGTTATTTTCCTGCAGGCGTCAGCAGCAACTAATGATGCAAGTTCTGATTCGGTGGTTACCACACCTCAGCACTCCTTAAGAGATGTGAATAACCCTGCTGGGTAATTTCACAGTTCATGTTTATGAGCTTTCCTCTGTTCTTCTTATGAAGATATTTCTGATTTTTTTTTTTAATCTTTGCAGACTCTTATCAATTGCAGAGGAGACCTTGGCAGAGTTCCTTTCAAAGGCTACCGGAACTGCTGTCGATTGGGTCCAGATGCCTGGGATGAAGGTTTGTTATTTCTCTTGCTAAAAGATTAGTAGATAGATTAGTGAATTGGAGTGTTCTAGCAGATAACTGTTGCTCTCTCCTTGATTTTTTTCATTGTCAGCCTGGTCCGGATTCGGTTGGGATCTTTGCCATTTCACGAAGTTGCAGTGGAGTGGCGGCTCGAGCCTGTGGTCTTGTTAGTTTAGAGCCTACAAAGGTATGTTACTCTCGTAAAGGGGGAGGTAAAAGGTGTTTTTCTTGATTTGCTATTCAGGGTCTGGAAACTTCTTGAATTTTGAATTTTAACTCACTTTATCTCGAAATTTTCAACAGATTGCGGAGATCCTAAAAGATCGTCCATCTTGGTTTCGGGAGTGTCGGAGTCTAGAAGTTTTTACAATGTTCCCTGCTGGCAATGGTGGGACAATTGAACTTGTTTACTCACAGGTCGGCATCTAAATGTGAAGTTTTAGAACCTCTGCATCTCAGGGCTATTTAATTTATCTTCGATTGCAAAATTAAATTGGTTGCAGATATATGCTCCAACCACACTGGCTCCTGCCCGGGATATCTGGACTCTGAGATACACTACCAGTTTGGACAATGGAAGTCTTGTGGTGAGCATTCCTTTTCCTGCTTTCTGACGTTATTATAGAGTTGTTTATTATTATTAATATATTAAACTGTATCCTTTTGTTTTGTAATTCTCCTTCTCCTAGTTAGAGATAATTTTCCTGATTTACACTGACTTGAATCCCCATCTGAAGGTTTGTGAGAGGTCACTGTCTGGTTCGGGGGCTGGTCCTAATGCAGTGGCTGCTGCTCAGTTTGTGAGAGCTGAAATGCTCCCAAGTGGCTACCTGATTCGACCATGTGAAGGTGGAGGATCAATCATCCATATTGTAGATCACTTAAATCTTGAGGTTTGACTTCTTCACTCTAAATTATATTATTACCTTTTTACAGATAATGAACCTAAATGCATGACATTTTTCGTTTAGGCATGGAGTGTGCCAGAGGTGCTCAGACCACTTTATGAATCATCAAAAGTGGTAGCTCAGAAAATGACAATTGCGGTAAGTATCCTTTTTAATTTTTAGAAACTGACAATTTTGTAATTATCCAAATAGTGATCCACTGTCTGCTGTAGAGATCTTGTATTTCACATATTGGTATGTGGCATATAGATATTAAACTGTGTCAAGCATGGTGCATCCTGTAGAGATTGTTGCTTTGAAATTTTTGGATCGCAGATATCTTTGTTCTGTCGTTTTTGGTTCTGCATGTAATGTTCAGCAAGTGCTTTATTAGTTTCTTGGATCCATTTGCTGTATTTCTGAGTCCTGTTTCCAGTGCGTGCTTCAAATGAATTTTCTTGTAATTCAGTGTTTGTTGTGATAGGCACTACGCTATATCAGGCAAATAGCTCAGGAAACAAGTGGTGAAGTGGTTTATGGTATGGGTAGGCAGCCTGCTGTTCTGCGAACTTTCAGCCAAAGGCTGAGTAGGTAGGCCAACAAAATATCATTTCCTTCAAATTATATTGACTATGCATAAATCAACATTGAGAGGTCATTGAATCTCACGGATTCATTTGAATTGATGCGTTGTACTTGCAGAGGATTTAATGATGCTGTCAATGGATTTAATGATGATGGCTGGTCCATAATGAACTGTGATGGTGCTGACGATATGATTATTGCGGTCAATTCAACCAAGAGTCTGAGTGCCACTTCTAATCCTGCAAGTTCTCTAACATTCCTTGGAGGAGTTCTCTGTGCGAAAGCTTCCATGTTGCTCCAGGTGAATCTGAAAAAACATTGGCATGGGGGCTTATCTTTTTTTACTGATGTTGGGCCAACGAATTGAGCCTTAGCAGTGAGAGATAGGTTCTCTTCTTTTTGAACTTAGCTCTTAATGAAATGAAATATAGGAGGGAAGGATGTCTTTTTTTGAAGGCCCTGGTAGCTTATGCTTTGCATATAACTGGTCCATGATGTGTTTTAGCAAATAATCCTTGGACAACATAGTGTTGTAGATATAGTCTTGCGTAATGGGTTGGAGTGTTTAAATGTCTGTCTGCTATAAGAGAGTAAATTTAACTGATGGTTACATCTTACAATCTTTACATGGTATTTGCAGAATGTCCCTCCTGCAGTTTTGGTTCGGTTTCTGAGGGAGCACCGATCTGAGTGGGCTGATTTCAATATTGATGCCTATTCTGCTGCATCACTTAAAGCTGGCTCCTTTGCCTATCCTGGAATGAGGTCAACAAGGTTCACCGGAAGTCAAATTATCATGCCTCTTGGTCATACAATTGAACATGAAGAGGTACTTTAACATTCCGTTCCCAACCACAAATGCTGGATGGAAATGTTTTGACCCATGTCAATGAATTTGTGAGCGTAATTAGGGCCAGAGTCTCCCTGAGTTCTTTGTCTCATCTGGTCCGGCAGGAAAGGATCTTACTATTAACTGCGTCTGCCAATTTGCTTTTGGCAGATAATGTTTCCTGCTAATTTTGTGTTTACATTCCAGATGCTTGAAGTTATTCGTCTTGAAGGCCACTCTCTTGCTCAGGAAGATACTTTTGCTTCTAGGGACATTCATCTCTTACAGGTGCTGTCTGACTGTTGAAGTATTGGAAATTTCCTGTTCTTCTTGCATAAGTGATGTCAGATAAATTGTTGATATGTCATCTTTGGAATAAATTTCTATTTTCTTGATGAATGCATTGTCATCAGTGCTTAATTTATTGTCTTGCTGGACTAAAGCTGGTATTGTTAGGTGTTAAGGTTATGATGGAAACCATCATTGGAATTTGACGTATTGTGGCTGCTGTTAAGTGGGATAGTGATCATCTGCGGCAATGTGTCATGCATTTGGGAGAGAGAGATAAAAGAGTGGAAATGTGTATGAAGCCCACTTGTCTTTCCACCCACTCTCTGTGTGGGGTGTGTGTGTGTGGGTGTGTGTGTCTCTCTGTCTAAGTACACACTATGCATTTACATGCAAAGTGTGGAGGATCTAATTCCCTATTTAGTATGCTTCATAGTTCCTTTTGGAATTCTTTATAGTCTTTAATTTCTTTATAGACTTGTGTGTCTCAGTTGTCTTCTGGTATTCTTCTGCCTTTTACGGATGATTCCTTTGAACAATAGATCATTTTCATGCAGTATCATAATTTATACATTGAATGTCAACAAATAACTCGTGAACTAAGCAGTGTATTATTATTGTTGTGCTATTTTGCAGATATGTAGTGGGATTGATGAAAATGCTGTTGGGGCATGTTCTGAGCTCGTATTTGCTTCGATTGATGAAATGTTCCCAGATGATGCTCCATTGTTGCCATCTGGCTTCCGCATGATCCCATTGGATTCAAAATCAGTTGAGTTTGTTTCTGTGTTATACTTTATCTGATTATTGAATGTTCACAAGGTAGTGATACTATTTTTCTCTCCCTCATTTTATTCAAGTTATTATGGTCTACGTAGTGGGTATTGGCAGTTACTTTGTCATGATTCGGAGGGTTCATTGGTAGTGGTATTAATATATGGATCCCTGTGACCCTATTGTTATGTTTCAGGGTGATAAGAAGGATTCAGTATCTCTGCATCGGACCCTAGATTTGACATCTGGTCTTGAAGTGGGCCCTGCAACAAATCAGGCTGCAGGAGATGCGTCATCATGCCATAACACTCGATCGGTGTTGACTATTGCCTTCCAGTTTCCTTTTGAGAGCAGTTTGCAGGAAAACGTTGCAATTATGGCACGACAGTATGTACGTAGTGTGATTTCCTCTGTGCAGAGGGTTGCCATGGCTATATCTCCATCTGGTATAAGCCCACCTGTTGGACCAAAACTCGCACCTGGCTCTCCTGAAGCAATTACTCTATCTCACTGGATATGTCAGAGTTATAGGCAAGTCTGCATATTCTCTGCTAATGATGTTTCCAAAAGTTTAAAATTTAATGAATGCTTGCTGTCCTATCTTTGGCAGCTTGAGATTTAGAGTCCTGTTATGATGGTGGGTTATTGCATACTCTTCTTGAATAAATCTTTATGCTGTAGTTTTATCTCTTAAAAGTTTGGCACGTCTATCTCCCCTATTTATCTTTATTGTCATGTCTTTGCTCTTTAAGTGCAGTTCCTATCTGGGAGCGGAATTACTGAGATCTGATTCTCTTGTTGGCGATGTGTTGCTGAAACATTTATGGCATCTTCAGGATGCCATTTTGTGTTGTTCTGTGAGGGTGAGTTAATTTTTTCTTCCAAGTACAGTCGATCCTTTTAAGTTTGTAATAGAAGATTGTGTTGGAATTCACAAAGTGTATAGTTTGAGCCTATTCAAGGAAGTTGCTCAAATGTTTGTGATTCTATTTGGTATCAACAGTCCTTGCCAGTGTTCATCTTTGCAAACCAGGCGGGGCTTGACATGCTGGAAACAACTCTAGTAGCTCTGCAAGATATCACATTGGATAAAATATTTGATGAGTCTGGACGCAAGGCATTGTGTTCAGAATTTGCCAAGTTAATGCAGGAGGTAATTTGATTTCTGAACTGAATGCATTCCCTTCAATAAAAACGCTTGGTCGTATGTGTATTTTTCATGTCACCTTGCCTTGTAGTCTCAATTTGTACTTTTTATCTGCTTTTTCTTGGAACAGGGGTTTGCTTATCTGCCTGCCGGGATTTGCATGTCCATGATGGGACGGCATGTTTCATATGAACAAGCCATCGCATGGAAAGTCCTTGCAGAAGATAACAGTGTCCATTGCTTAGCTTTCTCTTTCATAAATTGGTCATTTGTATGAATATTCAACGCCGTGTTTTTTTTTCCCACTATAATGAAGGGTTAAAACTGAAAGGGGAAAAATGAATCCGAAAGTTTTGTTCATGGGTTACACAGGGACAGGGTTGCATGTAAGTTGATTTGATTTATTTCTTCAGTGCGGACCAGATTGAATTGATCCTTGTAAATTGGTTAGCGCTAGAGTGAAGTTGGCTCCTGAAACTGACGCGGTGAATGAGCCTTAAGATATGCATATCTCCCGTGCTTTTTGTCTCTAGTATTTAAATGAAACTGCGTGTTCCACCGAAGTAATCAAGCTAACCTTGCAACAAATTAACAATCTGTGGTCATGTTATGATCGACTTTTCCCGCAAATTGTGGAAATAAATATACGTTACTCTCCATGGTTCGATTACGCTGAAGGTAATTCACATATTTGCTAATTAAGTTTCATGATTACTGCTATTCAAATCATTATTAATAATTGTTATCCAGATTTAAGAGCTAAATCAATGATTTAAATGTATGGGATAAATTTCATGGTGAAATATGAGGGCCAACAGTATTGACTAATACTAAAAATGAACCCAGTCAATTCTAACGGAAATATTAGCTCACGCCTCACATAAAGAAGGTAAAGAGCACGAGAAATAAAAACCATGATGGAAAGATGCAGCGAACTTCATCATGAGTTAATTCTTCAATCATTTGCTGTTAGAGTTTGTGTGGATGTGTGTTAAAAGGAAGTTTCACATTGTTCAAAAGAAAAGAGGTCTTCGTTTTTAAATACTAAGATGTGAAATTGGGCAATTAGATGGGTTAAGAGGAGAAATGAGTTTGCGTGCACAATAACATGACACTACAGCTAAACGCAGTTTAAATTCGTCAATTTGTCCTCCTGCGCGAGTTACAAATGATACTGGACACTTTTACTGGAAATTATTTTTGTGAAAATATAAAATAGCTTACTAAAAAAGTTTTTTTTTACTAGTTTTAGTTTTGAATCCGGTAATGTTGGGATTTTTAATTTTTCATTAACCGATTTATTTTCCATTAATCTGTGATCAACCCAACATTCAGAAATGGTTAACCAATTTTATGTCCAACATCCGGTAATGTTTTCAGATTTATTCACATGTCTCCCAACGTTCTTGACCGGCGTTTAATTGCAATTATGGTGTACCCGACGTTCATTGATTTCGAAGCCTATAAATACTGAACTCTCAAGCTGAATTCTACATACCAGCTCTCAGATATTATTCAGAGCTTTCTCCTCTCCCTCTTCAACTTCATTTTTTTTCTGTTGTTTTGTTGTCTTGCTTTGGCTAAAGAAATTTGTTTAATCCTAAAGAGTTACCAACTCGTGGCAGAATAACTCTTAAGGATAATATCCTCGGACATGACTTGAATTATTATTTTTAACTTATTATATTGTTGGAGTGATATTTAATATTTGCCTGCTTAGTTAGCAAACAGGCCCGGTATTACGGTGAAGGAGGGAGATATGAACGGAAAGGGTAAACAGACACGGCTTTTAATTTTTTGCTGCTCTTACAGCTTTGGGTCATGGGCTAGCTTTGCTGCCAGTTGATTACACAAATGCGATTTTAATTTTAATTTTAATTTTAATTTATGCTCATTTCTAATTTAACAAGAAAAATTTTCACCTTGGATGAAGCGTATATGTAATGGCTTGTCCACAATTATGCAATAGTCAACACTGGCTTGTGGAGTTGAAAACCTGAAATAGATGATCCAGATTTTAACAAATATTTTTAAATGTGGCATCATTAATTATAGAAGTTTTGATTTTCACTGCCTTGGTTGGAATTTGAAAGGAATGGTACTTGTTACCAGATTATGTTGAAAAAAAAAAAGCTATAAACATTAAAAAAAAAAAAAAAGCTCAGGACAGTAGCCTGCTGAGTGGGAAAAAAAAATCACATTGAGAGTTATTGCCCTTATACCCGACAATATTTAAATTTGACCGGATACCAAATCATCTTAAAAAAAATTCAGGACATTAAATAGTTCTTATGAGTTGTAAATGCGGGCGCACCATATACGACACAGCTGTTTTTAAGCCCCATAAGTTGCTCATCTTGTTTTTTCTATTCTGGAATTCGTTAAGGGGTTGGACCTCGTGCAAGTTTCTGTATTTTCATAATAATTTTACGTAAGTTTTTTAAGAAATTCAATGTAACACTTGAATTGTGAAGTCGTCAAACTGAGATTTCCCAACATGAGTTTTTGTTGCTTGTTTTCAGTTAGTGTGGGTTCTTACCCTTCAACCATGGATCTCTCAGATGTCTCTAGTTTATCCAGATAAACATTTAACGACAAAAAAAGTCCCCGTGAAGAAAACGACACAGCCGTTGTTGTGAATTCGTTGCAAGCTTGAGCAGCACGCTCGTGCTTGAGCAAGAATTGACAGCAAAGCTCACAACCATATACGCTGGGGAGACCAGGGTTGGTTGACCCCCCACATGACACCAACACATAATAGCTAATACATATGGCCATGGCAAACCATTCAACCATACAGAAAACGTCACACAGCATTCCCATAAAAAGACGCCAACCATGAAGAAATTTTTTTTTTATATTTAAAAAAAAAAGTTTCCTTACAGTTTAAACCTTGAGGGCAGCTATCATATGCCCGTCTTGTAAATCAATAACCGATTCAACATCAACCGTGTGTGGCTTAGCAATAACACTTCCAAATGAATATCCCCCATTTCCCTTTATGCCATTTGAGTAATCCCTCCGATCCATTTGTTTGCATAGTGACAAGCAATGTACACAACTAATACTCTGACATCTGAAAAATGTAACAAGCAATAAATATGTACAATGTACCAAAACTCACTTTATAAGCTTTCCAATTTTGTGAGTGTCTTCGTTGACTTATTTACCGGGATGCCAACGACCAGAAATTCAGAAGGAATGATGGAATTGTTGTGAACCAGCAAATGAAAGCCATGGCTGTAGCAGTTTGAAACTGCAGACAGTGGTTCTGTGAACAACTTCCCATATCTATATCAATAAAAACTGTGATGCCTGCAGATGCACAGGCCGCAGCAAATGTAAGCATGGATGTCATCTGCATGAAACAACACAAAGTCTTCTTAAGTTATTACTACTGGCATTTTAAAGAAAAAAGAACAGAAGTCAAAATTACGAACCACGTCTATAAACTGAGAGATTGAAAGAAAGTTTAAGAAGAGTGAGCCAGATGAATGTACATGATAAAACAACAAGAGCTATGGAATAATTGGGTGCAGGATTTAACAGGAAGTGTGGCTGTTCATGACAGGCAGTGAAAAAGGAAAGAGCATTCCTGGACATAAAGATGTGTAACAACTACGCTACATTGCAAAAATGTGTCAAAATTATTCAGTATTACTAGAGATCTTACCCCATCACCAATTGTAAAGGAACTGACAACCAGATAATTCTGCAAACATCGCCCGACTAGAAGAGCATACACATCAAGAATAGCCAACGAAAAGCTCCACAAGATCTGGAAGCCAGTAGCTGCAACTAGGTAACTGAGGGAAGACAGAAGAAAATTATATGAAATGACACAGCATTTTGTTTCTGGTGAGAAAGAAAATTCAAATAACAGAGCCTGCTCATGCTTGTAATAAGGATACAAAAGCATACTGGAATCAGGAATCAGCATTCTATAGACATAGAAGAGACGGTGGGCAGTTTTGTTAAGGAAAGCACAGAGAAGGAAGCCAGAAAAAAGTGAATTGCAGTATATCTTAATGACATCTTTCAAACTGAACAGTAGAGACAAATCAGCAACAACAAATACAGGTAAGAACCAGGTCATCGTTTGCAACCAGAATCCACAAAAAGGTAAGGGGAACAAGGAGGGTAAAGTGTCAGAAACAAGTGTTAAACATGTTTGAGCTGTCCAACATCAAATATTGGGAGATAAAACAAGGTAATTGATCTAGTTTTGCTGTTTAACCAATTAAATCATGCATTATGAGCTCAATTATTCATCATATTTGAAAGAAAGATGCAATAGTAAAGGAATCTTTCCAGCAAGTAACAACCACAAGATGCAACAGTAAAGGAATCTTTCCAGCAAGTAACAAGCACTTTAACCCATTCTCAATTGAACATATAGCCAATTAATAGTATCTGAGCCACATAACCATAAATGTATGCCTTTGGAAATGGCATAAGCAAGATCTTTTTATCCATTCTCAGACTGTCCACACGATATTAATTAGAGGGCAATATTTGCAATGCAAAACAAACAAAATTCAATGTGCAGTGTCTAGTAGATGTTAACAAAATGTTGAGAGCCATCTATGGAAACTACATAGAAGACTAAGAGTGATAGGCTACAAAGGTGGTACTTGCAATCACTAATCAGTCAACCGAGCCATCTTAAAAAAAAAAGTCCAATATTCTTTAAAAGCTTCTGTATTCAAGCATGTTAAAACATTTTAGTGTAGATAAAACCATATAATAGATGCTGTAGGATGCCCTTGTTTTAGCTCTAACAAACACATCTGTCATATCCCAATACCTTGTTTTCTTCACAAGCATAACACGTAAGACATGAGAAGCTTATGTTGATTTTGTGAGCACTATTGGTTAAGCACGCATTATTGTTATATTTTTTCTGAGTGACCAATTAAAATTCTGATAAGAGTGTGGATGTTTTGATGAAAGATTACGCCGGAATAATAAAGTATCTAAGTCCTTCGACATTTCAATTCACAACCCATGATCGGAGTCTTTTTCGATCCAACAGTTGACGAATCAATATATATAATACAGGAAACTGACCGAGAATTCGAAATGGTAAAACATAACTAGCATTACAAAAATTAGAAAACCAAGAACATCTTAATACCAGAAGGCAGTGACTGAAGGGAAATCACTCGTGGAAGCCATGATGGACAGTGCAGCAGCAGCGAAAACAAATTGAGAGAAACGCAGGAATAGGCCACCGGGTGTGCCAGGCATGCCTTGGATAGCCTTCATCCTCGCTCTGGGAGCGTTGTTAGCAGCTTCTGTTGGTGGAACCTCTCCAATAGGGTGAACCGAAGCATGGCTCACGCTCATTTCTTCTGAAACTTCAATTTCATACCTCTTTCCCAACCCTAAAATCTCTCCATTTCACCAAATCTGATCAGAATCTTAAATACTAATCAACAACTCAATTTATCACTCCTTAAGCTGCTCATGGCAAATTTTAAAAAAAAAAGAAAAGGAAAGAGAGGTATAGATGGAACTCCAATATCGATGCTCTTCAGTTTCGTGTCAAAAGTAGCAAACTAATCTGAATCAAATCCCGAAACTTGCAGTGAAGTGTCAATTTCCCGTGTGATTGGCTGAGCGGTGGGTTGGAATACTGTTGGGAATAATTGGCCCAGAAAAGAGCGGGTGGAATATTCAGACTTGACATTAATATATTCAACCTTATTTAATATAGATATATAGTATGAATTTATTTAAACATCTTGAATTTCAACCTTATTAATTAGCTTCGACCGTGTGCAAAGGAATTTGAAAAACATAGTAATTACTTACAATATCAATATCATCAGAATATTATACTAGTCAATATCAATGTCAAATATAAAATCAAATATGAGGCAAAAAAATATAATATAATATATATAATGAGTTTCACTATTGATAAATTATGAATATATGTGGCTTATTCTCTATGCTTTTGTACAATGTAAGATGGAAATCTTATAAAAAATATATTAAAAAAAAACCTTCATCTACTTCACCATGCATGGACTTCAGATGATCAATTCTTGACCATGCATCATTACCCACCGAATTCCAATAACATATGTGTGGTTCAAAAGTTAAGAGCTTTGAATTTCTTTATAAACAAAAAGCTGGCAAAATTGATAAATGAAACAATTAAATCCAACATTAAAAAATATTGGACTAACATGGATTTTTGTTTTGTGGAGGCAACACAGGACTAACGCATCGGATGAAAACTTGTATTGTTAGGTGAAATCACAAGTAAATTGTGTGATTCATCTTGTCATTACCTATAAGGTGGATAAAATTAAGGTAATACAGAATTCATAAAGAGCAGCAAGTAGTGCAGCCAATGCCAATTGTGAGTGTTGGGCATTCTTGTAGAACATATATATATGTGTGTGTGTGTGCCAAGCTCACATCAGTGCAATTGAAAGCCACGTAAGGTTCATGGCTATGATGTTTCAGGGACAATAGGCTACAATATACCAAATATGACAAATTCAAAGTATAAAATATATACATATAAAATTATATATATTCAACAAATTAATATATAAAAAATATAAAACTTTTTAAAAAATTTTAAACCAGCATTTTATAAGTAATATGTACTATAATGATTTTAAAATAAAAAACCAAAAAATAGAGTTTTTTTTTAATAAACTTTTAAGTCATTTTAAACTTTTCGAAAAAGAAAAAACTTATGGTAGCTAATAATATGTATTATAAAGTATAACATATATTGTATCTAATGGCATATTTGGGTGGCTCATTGCCTCGAAAGTGTTTTTTTCCCTCTAAAAAGTAAAAGTTAAATTTATTTTCTACTTTTTGGAGGCAAAAAGTATTTTTAAGCACTTTTAAAAAGTGATATTACTAATGCGTATATACAATTAGATCTACCATTCTAAAGAAGTATCAATGCAGATTTAAGGATGTTGGAGTGACCAAAGCATCATAAGTTCAATAAACCATATTATAAGGTTGGATCATGTAAATGTAAATGCATAAAAAGCTGATTTGTGAGTGAAATCATTGGTCAATTAAATTGTTGGAGGTCGTCTTCCCCTCGACAGTCAACATGATCAAATCCATACATCATCTAATCACCTACATAAGGTGTCCATGAATTTCAAGCCTCACTTGTTTTTTACGTGAAAACTCTGTTCACCCTGCCCCAAAAAGCCAATTCAGAATAACATACTTCCTTTTTTTATTCGAATTGATTCTTTTGTCCTTTTCTGAGAATCGTGACATCACATTTTATATTGACCCTGGTTGCGTTTTAAAATTAAAATTAATATATATATATATGTTTTGGCTAAACCTTTTTGTGTTCCCTCACGCCCTGACATAAAAGTCACATTACAAATGTGCCCCTCCCTCCCCTCTCAAAATAAAGTTGTCAAGTCAAGCAGCACAACACGTGCCCATCAATGCCATCTTTTTTTATCATTTTCCTTAACTCAACGAGAAAATACAAAAATGGCTAGATAAAAGTATCCTTTGTTTTTAAGGAGGACTAAATTACAAATCCCTTCTATCTGTTCTTCAACTTTTATATTTTCGTCTCTTAACATCAAAAGGTATACTAACCCAAATAAGCTCTTTTTCTTTTTTGGTAACAAAAGGGAAAGGAACAAATACAACAAAGAGCAATTAAGACTCAACTAAACTGTTTTAAGTCATGACTGCATTTATTTTGACAATAACATCTTTACTTATGTACTCTAGATAACCAGCACAAGTATTTAATTTTATAATTCTTATTAGATAATAATTTATATTTTTTAAATAAAAATAAATATATCATTGATTTAAAAGTTAGAAAATCGAACAAATTATATTTTAAACCAAAAAACATTGTTCTTAAAAACATTTTATAATGTCTTAATTGAAAAAATTGCATGTGTTTTTATGATAAAAAAAATATATAATTCAATCATCACACGAAAATATTTTATTCAAAGTCAAATTTCTCTTGGGAAAAGATGGAACAATATATATATATATATATGAAACCAGTGAGGAATGCGGACTACGGATTAAGGATGCTACTCTGAGGCTATAAAAATTGCGGAGCTCAACCATCGACACGTGTCCAGAAGATGGGCGTAGAGAAGAGTCATAAGCCGTTGGTGGCAAAATGTGGAAAGGATATGGTTAAACTAAAACTAATGTTCCTCCTCATTAATATCATTATTGACTGACCTTTTTGTTTCCATTCAATGTTTGATCGTTCGTTCTGCTTTATTAGATTTAGACCCCCAAGAACCACCGATCACGTTAGCCCCCATAAACGTAAATACGAGTAATATTTCTAGTACTACAATACGATAAATATTTTCCCAATAATTAAATATACGTTCGCTTTCCAATTGCTGATTCAAATCAGCAATTTTTAACGACAGGAAATATGCTGGTAAAAAAAAAAACGGAAATATCCATGCATGTGAAGTTTAAGAACACCATAATTCTTTTTGGTGGAAATTTTTTTCACCATAAAACAAAATATTTCATTAAATTGAGAATATAGGCTGATTTAGGATAAATTGTATAGAAAATAAGTTGGGTTGGACGAACTCATTATTGAGATTTTTACACCCAATCTATCAAAAGTGAGCTTATAAGTTACACCGGTTAACTTGCCTGTATATTTTTTTTCAATATAAACTAATTTAAACTTTTAAAAAATACTTTTAATCCATATAACTCACATATTTTACCATGATATCATTTAATAACATTGTTTTTTATCAATCTATTACACAGCATATACCACTATCCATTGTAAAATTATACCAAACCATAAAATAAATCTACATTATATATAATAAACCATGATAAATATATACATCCACCGCAAAATAATACCAAACCATAATAAATATTTTTATGGGGAGGGTTTTGTGTCATTTTGGCTTTCAGGGTTGGGTGTTTTGTCTTTTAAATTTTGAAAAAAAGAAAGAAAGAAAAAATGACTGGCCCATTTAACTCGTGTTATATAATTTGAGTTAGTTATGATCCATTTTAAATGAGTTGCCTTAACTTAGAGGTCATATAAGCTAGCACGTGAGCTGTAATCTTCTATTTCCGTTTCTATATAAACCACATCATTCTGCAAACAAATTGCAATCTAACAATCCTAGTAAATAATAGAAAATCAAACTAGAAAATACAAACCAAATGCACAATAATACTCAAATACCATAATAGAACACTTAGCCAAACCCTTCACTGTCATGTTTTTGATAGATAAAACATGCAATTTTTGTTTGAAAGAGGCTGTTTCATTTGTGATCAAACAGTTTTATTTATGCCATGATTAAACAATATTTGAAACATGATTAATGAAAATTCATGTGGCATGACATTGAAAGATTCATAATTAATAAAATTAACATGTTGACTGTGTAATTAATGCGCATGACATATTTATGTTTACTATCAAAGTCAAAATTTAAAATTCATTTCAATACATGTTTATATTTGAACTAATATTTTTTTTAACCATCACAATATTTTCTACTCAATAGTCGATTATTAATTTCTTGATATCAATAGTTGATTATTAATTTTTTGATATATAGAAATTATTGAAGCGTGTGTTTATCTCTTATAATAAAATTTTTTTCACTCTAAACAAATTTTAACATAAATTATTAAATTAGGTGATAAATGATTTCTAATCATCATTTTTTTTAAGTCATTTAAACAGATTTATAATAAATTTTTTTTATTTTTATCTCAATTTTATTTTTATAAATTATAATTATTTTAAATAATATTTTATAAAAAAATAAACCAATCGGACACGGGCATTAAAATAGACAGTGAAATGGCAGAAAGCAGAAACTATAGCACCATAGAAATTAGAGATGATCATACATACCTATGCGATGTCTTACATTTAAAATTTGTGGCCCGGGACGGTGAGGTGGCAATTCCGGAGTACATGTTTTGTACTTTAGTTCCTTCCCCTTTAGCGATTTGTATTTGACAATTTTGCTGCTACGATTTAAGCCTCACTCAACCTCTCACATTCCCTCCTCAGTCGATCTTCACGGCGCTGCATCTTTTCCATCTGACCTCCTCGAAATTAGGGTTTACAGCCTTCTTTCACAGCACCTCCCTTGTCTCTCTCTTCCCCTTCGCATCGCGAACTTTCCGTTTGTGTTCCATCGACTTGACCTAGATTTGCCGGTATTTCAAGGGTTTATAGATCCGGGGAGGTCCCTGTTTCCAGCTCTGCTAAATTCATCTCTATCTTCTTTCTTTTTCTACCAATATGTTTTGGAAGCTCCCAACTCTATCTGCCCCCTCACCTGTAAGTTTATGTTCTCAACTTGAGCTCTGGTGCTAATTGACTGCCATACGCCATATACACTAATTTCAGACTGTGCTTTGATTTTTGTTTTTCTCATTAATTTAAGCATCGGTCAGATTGACCCCGCAAACGTTATTTATCTGGCTATAGTCATGTTTATCAGTTACTTGTTTGGACACTCCGCCAACCATATCATTACAGTTCCCGCTAAACGGATCGACCTCTGTTGTCGTGGGTTTCCGTGCTTTGGAGTGTTGTCGTCATAATTTACGGAGACTTATAGACGCGACTGTTTCTTCTGCTAGCCAATTATGTTAAGAAAAATTTCAAATAGAAATTATGGATGCATTTTATCAATTTTCTAAAAATAGTCTGTAATTTACACATCTACTTTGATGGTCTCGGGTTATATAATGTTAAAATGGACAATTTGAGCAATAAAAATTCCTCGAGTTTTGCATTTAAGAAAATCGCTAGAAATGAATCTTCTGAATGCTTTGCAATAGAATTCTTTAGATTAAAACTCAAAGATAGCTAATAAAAACTTGCTTTTGCTTTTGAGATTATTGTATTACCTTTATATACATTGCCATAAGCTACCATAGAGTCAAATTTTATACCTGAAGACCTTATGAATTGCAACCTAATATTTGAAAGGCAGGTTTATATTTAATTTATGGCCAAAGTCTCACATGGCTCCATATCTGCATAGCTAATTTATTTCCTCTTTGTTGCCCATTTTGCTTTTCAGGTTGAGGCTATCTTGGATAAAGAGAATTTCACTTTAGAAGAACTACTGGATGAAGAAGAAATTATCCAAGAATGCAAGGCCTTAAATAGTCGTCTCATTAATTTGTATGTTTCTGATTAATGAAACTTAAATTATGTTTTCCTTACTACAAACATATTTCAGATTCTCCTCGTGTTCATTTTTTATATCATCCAAAATCTGATATATTCAGTGTACTTGGGTGTATATATAAAACATAGATGGAGAAACTGGATATGCATCATATATATGAGTCAACAAACGTTATTGGTAATATTTTTCTTGTTTCAGCCTGAGAGATAGAGCTCAGGTGGAGCAATTACTGCACTACATTATTGAAGAGCCACCAGAAAATGCTGAAAGTAAACGGACCTTCAAGTATGCAGTTTTAGCAGAATTTTATTTTCTTACAAGTTTTAACAGAAATTTTGTTGCAAATGAGCTTCATACGAAATTTTTATTGCTTTGACTTTCTTGTTTCCCCAACTTCAGCATCTGATTTTTGGTTTGTGATTTAGGTTTCCATTCATTGCTTGTGAGATTTTTACATGTGAAATTGATGTTATTTTGAAGACCTTGGCAGAGGAAGAAGAGGTGTATGATCTTCTTAGTTCATGGCATAAATCCTTGTAGGTTTGACATCATACAATTGTGTTTTATTTGTATTGATATCTATTTTTTGTTCTCGTAATTGCAGTTCATGAACTTTTTATTCTCTTTCTTGGAGCCTGATCGTTCTCATAGTGCCTTGCTAGCTGGGTATTTTAGCAAGGTATGTCTGATGATGCTGAAAGTTAAGCTCATAATGCGACACTTTGTAGACATATCTTATCTGATTTAAGTTGAAATTACTTGGTTGATGTTGCTTTCTATGCTATTTTGTAGGTTGTTGTTTGCCTAATGATTCGAAAGACAGTGCCACTTATGAATTATGTTCAAGTAAGCAATAAAAATGCTCTTTAGCTTTAGAATTTGATGTTTGCAATTTTAGGAGACAAAAAAGAACTGGATGAAAATCTTGTTGCTCTTGTTGACACTTCTTTTTTGGCCAACTTGTTGGAACCTTTATGTCTGACAACCTTTTGTGGATACCCTAATTCTCTCTCTTTTATTTTGCCTTGTGAATTCATTTTTCAATTAATTCTTCAGTATGTTTCATGCAGGCCCATCAGAATGTTTTTAGCCAACTGGTTGATTTGATAGGAATTACGTCCATTATGGAGGTAATCTTCTTCCATTGCAGAGGTGGTCATAGCATTACTGAGATATTGCTGATGTGTTAAAAATAAATTCTGATATAAGCTCTTTGCACAGGTTTTGGTTCGATTAGTAGGTGCTGATGATCATGTGTATCCCAATTTTATAGATGTGATGCAGTGGTTGGCTGAGAGCAACCTGCTAGAGATGATTGTTCATAAATTAACTCCTTCTGTAAGTGAAGCTCTCTGGGCTGCTATTCCTTTTTTCCGAAGTTTTTCTTTTAGCTGCATGGTTCAGACTTTTTTAATGTCAAGTGCCAACAGCTGTTTGTGTTTCAGCATGTGTGGTTTATTTGGAGAAAGGTTTGTGGCTGCAACTGTGGACATTATAAATCTGAGTACATATCCACTACTTGATCTGTTAGATATCATCATAACATTACTTATTTTTGTAGGAGAGACGTTCCTTAACGTACACTTACCCATAGGCATGTTCAGTGAACTTACATGAAGCCGCACTTTAAATTTGGGGGGTTTTCTGCTGGCTAGAGGTTGTCCAGCTGAAGGAATTTGTCTTATTGATAAAAGAATTTGAAAAGGGTGCCTTTGCAACTAATTTTGGCTAACGGTGTTTGAGTATGTCCTAATAGGCCTGCATAAAATAATTTTCAGATAGAGAAAAGAAGATAAAAGACCCCAGTCTAATTTAGCAATGCAAAATTTTTTCATGTGATTTGTTATGATTGAATTGAATAAGTTATTTTCTGGCTCAATTCTTTTGTTGCAAAATTATCTTACATGTTCTATTATTGATATCAGAGTCCTCCGGAAGTTCATGCCAATGTAGCTGAAACCTTATGTACGATAACTCGGAATTCCTCATCTGCTCTAGCAATTAAACTTTCAAGTCCAAGGTTTGTGTTGGGTGGCTGTAATTTTCTTTTTGTTTTGATATAAACTGCAAATTAATTGTTAGCTTATCTTGATATGCAGTTTTGTTGCAAGAATTTTGGATCATGCACTGAAAGATTCACAATCAAAGTCTAGCCTTGTTCACTCACTTTCAGTGTGCATTTCTTTGTTGAATCCAAAAAGATCAGCATTTCCACCTCCCCTTGTTCCTTCTTTCCGAAGTCAACAATTATATGAGGTTTCAACTCCAGTTAACCCAGAGACTATTGGTGCAATGCTCCCAAAACTTGGTAATTCAGCATTTGTTTCTTGCATTTTGACCCTCAGCTAATCATGAGTTTAGTTGTTCGTAATGTCTATTCAATTTGAGTAACTTTTTTTATAAAACCATCTAAAACTACGTATCTTTTGATTACTCTTTATTTGAAAATGCTGTACTTATTGTTGTCTTCTGAAAATTTGAATATACTTAAAGAATTAAAGGGAATTCAATATCATAGACTTGATGAGATGCAATAAAACTGAGGAACTATATAGGCATTTCAGTTTACTTATGTTGTCCTAAGTCCTAACCAAGCAGCTTAAGTTATTTTGGTGATATGGACAAGCCAAGCACGAAGCCTATACAAAAGTTAACATGGTATCATTGCCTAACAGCTATAAGATTCAGGAATCCCATTTTTTTCAGAAAATGATGGACTTGAGGTCTCTGAGGTTCAGAAGTGTGAGTCCAGGCAGAAACAAAAAATGAAAGTTGTGACTAGAGGCCTTTGAGACTCAGAACACAAGCCTAGGCAAATAGAAAAACTAGAAAAAACAAAATGAAGGGCATATAAACTTGTGGCAATCCTAACCAAGTAACTTAAGCTATTTAGGTGATATGGACAAGCCCAAGCTCAAAACCTATACAAAAGTTAACAATACTGTGTATAATATTCATGATAAGTAATATGATTATGAAGAAAACTGCCAAGAGCATGGGCTTGATATACGAGAATCATACAAAGAGGAGCCCTTATAATTGTGAATTGATACATTTTTTATATGCCATGGGTATATATGACTTAAGTCAATGTCATTGCTGTTTTTCCCTCTTATTTAATTTGGGACTTAATTTAGAAATTTTTAAAAGTAGAAGTACAATTACTTTGTGCTGGTAAAATTTTGACCATTGGAGCTTTTTTCAATAATTGGATTTTGAGTTTGCCTACAGGCTACAAAGAGGAAATAATTTCTTATCTTAGAAGTGGTGGATAGATGGAAAATGAGTTGTCATGATTTATTATTTGCGAGAGTAATATTGATAAAAAAGCAACTTTGCTAGTTTCCACTTCTACATTTTTCCACAAATGCTCCAAATACTCGCCTGCCATTTTTCTGGAGAAAAATAGGTTCTTCTGCCATCTAATAGTGATTGTGGTTACTGGTCAAACATCCTTACTAGAAACCACTTCAATTTCTTTTTGGGGGATGGAATTATAGAGCATAGCATCACCAAAAGTTCTTTTATCCCCGTGATCAAGTCTTACTGCTAAATTTTGTTCCCTTTTACATTACAATTTTTGTCTGCAGGTGACTTACTTATGATTTTAAACGTGTCAATGGATGATAATGTATTGCCTACAACATATGGAGAATTGAAGCCTCCACTTGGGAAGCATCGATTAAAGGTTAGTTATGATATTTCTATCATAGAATTGAGATGCAAGGCCGTCTATGTCAATTGGTGGTTGCAACTTGGCCATTTGACTTAAACCCTCATTCCAAAGATTGCCTCTCCTGTGTACTTCCTAAAATTGATTTTATTCCTGCTTAAGCATATCTTTGACTTGACATTAAAAACGCCTTTTGCTGACTGATTTCTATTTGTTTCAGATTGTGGAGTTTATAGCAGTGCTTTTGAGAACTGGAAATGAAGTGGCTGAAAAGGAATTGGTCAACTCAGGAACAATCCAACGAGTGATTGATCTTTTCTTTGAGTAAGCAACTAGTGATTTTGGATTTGATGGCGTTGTAGATAAATATTGACATCCTGGTATCTTTTGTTTATATATTGCTTATCTTGAATGATATATATCTTTTTTTCATGATCAATCTTTGTTCAACTGATACAGGTATCCATATAACAACTCGTTGCACCATCATGTAGAAAGTATCATACTAATATGTTTGGAGAGCAAAAGTGATGTCATTATTGATCATCTTCTTCGAGATTGTGATTTAATTGGAAAATTTCTTCAAGCAGATACACATCCTTTTCTTTCTGGTATCAACAATCAGGTAAGAGCAAGCTGCAAAACTGATGGATGGAAAATGCTTTTTGCAACTGAGCAACTCTTGAGATGCAATCATAAACTCTTAAACCATGCATGCGGAGAAACATAATTGGTGCACAATGAATTCAGTAGTATTTGAGGATTTAGTCTTGATTCCCTTATTGTTCCCCTTCATATTTTAGGTAGAAACATAAGTAAATAAGCTTTTTGTGTGTATGAGATACCACATAAGTACAATGCATAATAATGTATCTTCATATTATTGCTGAGGATCTCTTCTAATTGTACTATTGTGTATCCATGTAGCCATCTGTAGCTGCCGCTGGAAAACAGGCACCACGGGCAGGCAACATCGGACATATTACTCAAATTGCTAATAAGCTTATTCAATTGGCACATAATCAAAGTCACATACAAGCATATATTCAGGTTGGTATTGTATGACTTATTTTTTTTTTACAGGAACCTGGAAAATCTTTAACTTTCTGTTATTATACAATTCATGGTTTTGATAACAAGGGGCATGTGAATATGGTAGAACCCTGGGGAACTGATGAAAAAGACTTGGGAATTGAGGTAGAGACTTGGGAACTGCTGGGGAATCAAAGGAATTTTATTGAGTAACACTCTATTAGGAATAAGGGAGCAAGAATCTCACTCTCTAACTCACCAATAGCCAAAGTAGGAGAATCTACATGGGAAACAAATGATAATTTTCATTCAAGTGATGATTTACAACTGAAGACTACTGTCCTATTTATAATGCAAAAACATATTACTCCCTCCGATTCTAAATATTGGACCTTTTGCCCTGATCCTAAATATAGGGGTCTTTACAGTATATGAGTTAGTGTTTATTATGCGTTTTCAAAAAAATGCCGCTATTCAATGTATCTCAAAGAGAGGGAGAAAGAGATTAAATAAGGGTAATCTTGGAAGAAATCGAGGTAGTTAACTAACTTGAACTCTTATTCTTAATCCGCGTGATTTGGTTAAAAGAGTCTTATATTAAGGACTGGAGAGAGAAATAATTAAATAAAATCAGAAAATCAGCAAGAATATCTGAATTAACAAGCTAAAACAGAATTATTAACGGCCAATGGACTAAATCAAGATACTAACTACTCCTATATTCTCTTAACTTCTGCGTGTCTCTTCCTTAATCTTTGACTGATTCAACCCACTTCACCTATTATCCCATGATCTTTTGTCAATATGGTACTCTGTCAATACTCCCCCCTTGCAAATTTGCCTTGTCCTCGAGGCGAAACCATGGAAATGTCACATAATCTTCCCAGGTTGCCTCTTCCATTGGGTGACTCTTCCATGCAATCAATAATTCAAAGGAAGGACCTGATGGTTGTTCATGTGCAACTGCTTGCTACTGATATGGTAGTTCACATGGAGGACTGAATGACTTCCTCATGATAACACAAACAGAAATCATAGCCAAAACCTTTCGTTGAGTGTCCTTCCTTATACCTTCGTGGTATAGCATTAGTCTTGCTCAAAACTTTCAAGCCCGATGCTTTTCTAAGAATAGCATAAAATGAGAATTCGGCCATATCTTCCTGTACAGCATCTCTTGTAGAGTCATGGAGCTCTTCCCCATCATCAGTGACTTTCATTGAAGAAAGTGAGCTGATCTTAAAGCTATGCTTGGGCACGAACATCTCTCCCCACTAAAACACAAATTTGTATTGCATTGTTTCTGGTGCTTGACTTCTTTGGTTGTGGCTTGCAAGTTTTGGGATGTTGATTGAGTGGCTGAAAGTTGCAAGAAGCAGACAACATGGGAGCAAGGATCACACAATACCTGGTTAGGCATAGAAGTCATGTGTCTTTGGCGTGGAGAAATTTGCTCATTGCAATGAAGCCTTGTGTCTTGCTGAATCTGCTTCTGTGTCCCACAAAATTTGCTGCATGTTAAGATTTGTAATCATGGAGGACGAAATTTGAGGTAGTGGTGGAACTGGAGTGTGTGAGTCTTGTCCTTCTTTGTGCATCACACGAAAATGTAGCGTATGAGAAGTGGGAATTTCAGGGCATGTTTGGCTGGGTAATTGAGGTAAATTGGGCCTGAGCTTCAAGGGTTAGACTTAAGGATTTGTGAACACTTTTCGGCTTATGGATCTTTGCACATGGCATAATTCCCAAATTAAGTTGGCTAGCTTTGCCAATTTTGTTTGGTTGCTCATGATGGGAATTACTAATTGGGGTTTCAAGGCCTGCCAATTTTGCATTAATGATGTCAAGACAAGATGTGATATAAGATAGTTGCAATGATATATAACCAGTGGAGGAAGTGTATGATGGGAAGGCGGAAGAAGTGATGGATTCTTTAGGAACAATGGTTGCGTGAGTGGAACCCATGATTTGATCAAAGGCTCTAATACCAAATTGGTAGAGACCTGGGGAACTGATGAAAAAGGCTTGGGAACTGCTGGGGAATCAAAGGAATTTTATTAACACTCTATTAGGAATAAGGGAGCAAGAATCTCACTCTCTAACTTTCTAGTAGCCAAAGTGGGAGAATCTCCAAGGGAAACAAATGATAATTTTCATTCAAGTGATGATTTACAACTGAAGACTACCGTCCTATTTATAATGCAAAAACATATTAATATAATTAAATAAAATCAGAAAATCTGCAAGAATATCTGAACTAACAAGCTGAAACAGAATTATTAACGGCTAATGGACTAAATCAAGATACTAACTACTCCTATATTCTCTCAACAACTTCTGCATGTTCTCTTCTTTAGTCTTTGACTGATTCAACCCACTTCACCCATTATCCCATGATCTCTTGTCAATATGGTACTCTATCAGAATATTTTCCATTGGATAGAATTCTGTGAGATCTGTAAAATATGCATCCATGATTTTTCTTCTAAATTTTTTGTTGAAAGGAAAGAGCACATTTTGTGTTGCATCAATGATTTATGGCTCCTTGATGTGTTTTATTCAAGTATTAGTGATATCAACAGTATTTGGACCTGAGATTCAGAGGAGTGGTTTTTTTTTTTTTTAATTAAAGCACTGTTTACAGGAAAGATAAAATCTATGAGCTTTGACTTGTTCTTCTTGTTGGACATCGTTGCTGTTGGATACAATTTATCGGTTTTCCTCTCTATCTCTCATTTAATTTATGTTGTAGATGATTGGGGCAAATTGAAAAATTGAAATCTAATATTCTTTCATCTGAAATCGTTTAATACGTTAGGCCAAAATCTTTGAATACTATATACAAGCTATGTGGGATTAACTCTTAACTTTTTTTTTTTGACATCTGCAGGAAAATAGTGAGTGGAATCAGTGGCAAACTACTGTTCTGCAGGAGCGTAACATTGTTGAAAATGTTCACCGTTGGGCTTGTGGGTAAGCTCTGATCTTAGTAATCTGTTTTCTAAAGGCTTTGCTAGTTGTTAGAGTGTCAAGAGTCTTTCTTTTCACATGTCTTTGCTGCTGTATTTTTTTTTTTAATTGGGAGTTTGTTAGACCATGTCCCTAAACTTGCAGAAGGGATCACAAGGGTTACCTTGATTAATAAAGGGTTGGTTGGGGTTGATTTTTCTTTGGGGTATTAAAATTGGGGAGTGGATGTAAAATTAGAGTTTGCAGTTTTAACTACTGCAAACTTTGTAGTATCAAGAGAAGGCATATTGTTACCATAAGTATATGTCATCTTTGTATCAACATATATTAGAACAAGGCTGTGATAATGTAGAACTTATTATTATTATTATTATTTTTAAAAATATTTGGATGACTATCTCTTGTTGTGATCTTTACTCCTTGTGTTTTATGTTCCCTTTATTATGTTGTAAATTTTTTTCCATATTGATATATCTTTATTTTTCCTTGTTATATGCAGTCGTCCTACTGCATCACAAGATAGGATCAGGGATAGTGATGAAGATGATCTTCATGACAGAGACTATGATGTTGCAGCCTTGGCAAATAATTTGAGCCACCCTTTTAAATATAATATTTATGGAACTGAGGAAAATGAAGAGGTGTGTAGTTCTTGGCCTCCCGTCTCACTTTCTGGGGATGCATGTGCATACTTGTGTTTGTGTGCTCATGTCAATATGTGCTTGAATATTCCCAATTTTCTAGGTTCACCTTTTGGGTTGGGCACTTGTGTATTTAGGCCAAACTCAATTTTGGTCTAACTATCTGACTCTGTTGCTTGTAGGACCATGGAGGTCTTGATCGTGATGCTGAGGTATTTGTTTTGATTTTTCTTGGTTACTGAAGTAGTTTTGTTGGACTAATGTTTGGGAAATTGTGATCTGATCTAATCTATTCATTGAAATGTCTTCTCACTTTACTGATGTGTGTGGCAACAATGCTTTAGCTGCTCTGCTTTTGAGTGCCAATTGCCAAGTTCGTTGAGGAGTCAGTTTATAGACAAACCAAAATATTAGTCATCTTTCACTCTTTCTTATTGTTATTTGAAAGTAATTTGATAATTATGTTATCTAAAATGTAGGATGTCTACTATGATGATGAATCAGCAGAAGTTGTCATATCGTCCTTAAGACTTGGTGATGATCAGGGGAGGTGAGTCTGTTTTTGTTTTGTCATATGTTGGGCAATTAGTTTTGGAGGAATTTAATTGTGTATTAATTAATCAGTGGGATTTGATTTTTATTTTGAAGGAAAGCTTTATTCAGCTCTTTCATTCATCTTGTCCAGAGTACTCACTAGGTTTTATTGTGTGCTTCATCTTCCTTTTGCATACATTCTGTTTTTATTTAATTGTGCATTTTCAAGATGGTAACTAAAACAAAACAGTCTATTGGTCTTCTTTACCTTTCAAACTGCTTAAATCCTCTTGAAGAGTATCTTCATCCCTCTCACAAGATCCTCCTCCCATTACTATGTGTTAATACAGCAGCAATGTGATTGCATTTGCTTAATCTCTCTAGATATTTCACAGTTGCACCTTTCCACTTTGTGGTGTGGTTGCTGTCACCTTATCTTCCTATGTTAGCTTTCTCCGTCATACATAGAAAGTAGATGCTGAGTGAGAATGGTTTATTGCTTTAGGGCCAAGTGACATACTGATAGTTTTGAGCTCAATTGAATGCTATATATAAATGTACATTACAAGATTCTAAACATGTTGATCCGTTGATGAACTTTAGTCATGCTTAAGTTGAAACATTACAGTATAACTGTATTTGCAATTTTATGCGCAGATCTCCAAATGTCAGGTTTTACTTGTGTTTCTTTTCACCTTGTACAAAAGAAATATTTTTGGAATTTCACTTGACCATCGAATCCGTTCTTTGCCCAACTTGTTGCACAAGTAGTATGTTCTGTTCTGTGAATACCACATGATTGGGTTTTAGGTTATTTGGCCATTATTATTACTTGACTTTTCAACCTAGCTGGTGAAGTTCATTAGTATGACTTGTTTCAAAGCTTTCCTGCGTGGTTATCTATACCGTCAATCTCTGGATGCTATTTGTATTTTTATTAAATTAATTATTTTCATGTAGATATAAGCAAGTATCATTTCTTTATTGCAGTAGTCTCTTTACGAACTCCAATTGGTTTGCATTCCAAGATGACAGAATTGATGATGCACCTGGGGGCACATCGTCCTCTGAGATGATGGATGAGATCAGCTTGAATGGAGCTGCAAATGGGGGTAACAACAGTAGCGATGATGAAGTAGTGATTGGAGAGGATGAAAGTTTGGCTGAGAACAAGAGTACTATTATTGGCACTTCGAATTCAAGCACGAATTTCTTCAGTGGTTTAACAGCCATCGATTCCATGAATGGTGGCATGTTGAATTTGGAAAGTGGGAAGGCAAGTGCGTCACATGATATGGGATTCTTTGGGTTTGAGGCGCCAGACAATGAGGACTTGTTTGGGGATAGGCCGCTACCTGAGTGGGTGGGATGGGGTGAACCATCAGATATACAAGTTGCTGGTTCAAGCACGAATCCCTTTATGGATCGTGATGGGTCCGATAGCAATTCTTCCACTAAACCTCAATTAGGCAGCCCTAGTCCTAGATCGAATGGAGAGTCTGTACCTTCAAATGAGTCTCCAACTCCTAGAGATATCAGCAGTAGGGATTGTGACTTGAGTCCAGAAACAGGGGCAGTACCCTCCCTATTTGAAGAGGATGTTGAATTTGTAGGCGTGGAATTAGAAGGTACTGAGAAGGCTATGGAACAGGCTCTGAAAGAAGGAATAGTTGGGGAAGCAGGACCTTTGAAAAGGAATCCATCCCCAAAGATGGCTGAGAGAGAGAATTCTGAAGAGGGTGGACCTGGTAGTATAAAGGAATTCAACGACGCAAATTACTGGAGGGTGGACCAAGAGGTTGCGGTTCTGGAATGATGTACTAATATTTAGTTTATTTGTATGAAATGTTGGATCGTCACCGGTGCAACCCATTCTTGGTTCGCAAGGGCCTATGCAGCTGATTCATGTACAGTATATTTTTGTTTCCGTTGTGGTCTCTTTCTGTTCCCTTACTAAGCTTGTGTATGATTTGAAGTTTTGCCTCTTCCTGTAAGCGACTTATGGGGTTTCCCCCTATTTATCAAATTTTATTTATTTTATAGTATTTCATCATTTCGACTATTATGACATGACCTAAAAGTCTTTATTATATATATATATATATGTCAACTATATCAATTTATGGATAAAATTAAATAATCAACTAAATGAATTTTATTTTTAAACCACTTGAGATTTGATTATGCTGCGAGGTGAGCTGGGACATGGATAGAGAGGTTTGGGGATTAGACTATTGTAATGTAACGAAAAGTCTTTATGGATCGAGGCATTCAAATAATTTCAAGTCTTTATATATATCGACTATATTTGTTAATTTATACATGAGATTTAACAATCAAGTAAATGAATTTTATTTCAAAAGACTTAGTAGACAATTGAATTTTTATAGTATTTTTTGAATATTTTGTGAAATTATTAGTGAGTTAGATCAGTTTTTTCATTTTGATTAAAATTTACAGACAATGTATAATGACACATTTATTTAATTAAAAATAATTGTGTTTGATATCTACATCTTAAACGAATTAATTTTTTATTATTCTAAAATAAAAATTATGCTTGAGGATTTTGGAAGCTATGAACAATTAATGTACGGCATGTGTTTCATATTAGTTATCAAGACATGAGAGATTCCGAACATATATTGGATCTACGTATGGATTATTAAATACAGTTCACACGGTTTATGATAATGACTTCGACTTCTTCTTTTTTCTTTTTTTTGAAAATTTGATTTGATGAAGTTTAATCCGTTAAAATTTGTTTCATGCTGTACGTAAAAAATGTTTCCCGTTTGGCCAAAAAAAGTTTCCTGTTGCCTATAAAAAAAAAGGTTTGCTGTTGCTACATCTGGACAAATGTCATCCTTGCGATTGGGAAGCCAATAGCTAAATGGAATCTCGCGTGCGTGCCGTGAACCATCTAGTAGTTTCTGAGACCCATCGAACAACCAATCACAACACGGAATCAAATTTCCATGGTCACAATCACCAATGAGCGGATGTTCCAGAGAAGTTAAAGAGGCGCCAAATTTCGGAGAGAGCAGTTACAAATATTACAATTTTGTTGATTGTGAAAAGTCAGTCAGGAGGGATATTGCATCTTTGTGTCTCGAAAGATCCTACTTCCAGGGAATCATCGCGACTGCATTGTGATTGACTGAGGAGCGAAGATGATCGAAGTGGTGCTCAACGATCGTCTTGGTAAGAAGGTGAGGGTACAGTGCAATGAGGACGACACAATCGGTGACCTGAAAAAGCTTGCGGCTGCTCAGACGGGTACCAGACCTGACAAGATTCGCATTCCGAAGTGGTTCACCATCTACAAGGATCACATTACCCTCAAAGACTATGAGATTCATTATGGCATGGGCCTGGAGCTCTATTACAACTGATTACTAATTCGGTTCCCTGCCTCTTTCTCCTTGTATTGATTCCTTTCTCTCGCCTCTTCTTATTTCTATTTCTATGTGAATCGTTACTGTGCTAATTGTTTTGTGTGTGTGTTTTCCTTCCTAATGTTAAATGCCTATGTATAAGTTTGAATTGGAAAACCTGGAATGGAGCCAAAGATATTCAGCTTTTGTCTGAAACTATTACTTTTCCTCCTAGAATTCATTGTGTTGTTTGTTATATTGTCAAGGTTGATTAGGAGATGCCTAATCTAAATCATTGTTTAGACTCGTTGCTTCGGTTTGCTATAGTTTGAACAAATCTGATTGTCGTTTCTAATTAGTTGTTTATATGGATACTCTGATATTGCAAAGCTTATTTGTAGTGAGTGATAACTCTATTCAAAGTTGTAATTGTCAATGCTGATTAGCAGCACAGAGCCATTAACATGCTACAGAAAATGCCAAGTGCACTATTTACTAATTCTAGTGGACACAGAGGTTACCATATTGTGATTATGAACTCCTGTAAAGTTCAAGTCCTTAATGAAAATCACAATAACAAATGTTTATCTAGAACAACTTAATTCTTCGCCTATTTTAGCATGCAATGACTAACAAACATTCCAATTTGGGTAGGCAAGGAATTCCTACGTGTAATGTATGAATGTCCTTGCCGATACGTAGCAGTACTCTGATGCATTTTTATTGCAAAGCCTACGTAAAATTTGTAGATGTTTGTGCATGGTAGGACCCACCTCTTAACATTAGGATTATCATTGTCCAGAAGATAGTAGTTCCTATACTTGTCTGACGATATTCTTTCTCGAGAGCTCTGACGTTTCTACATATTGTGCTTTTGTCATGTCATGATATACTGATACTGATATAAATCAGGCTAACTTTTCTCCTGTCTGTTGTATTCTCTTCTCAAGAAGCCAATGAAAACCACAATGTGACTCTATTTTGAAGGGAAAAACGGAATGCAATACTTTGTGTTTTACGCTTAGCATGCTGTTTGGAGATACTATCACTATCTTTGGTAGGAAAGAGTCATTTTTTGAGGAAATGAAAAGGGAGGAGAGGGAGAGAAGACTTCGATGAAAAAGCTATTTTTGATTCATGGGAAGTTTAAACAAAGATTTATCTCTCCTTTCCCTTTTTATGAACCTCCTCTTATACCTATCAAACATGACCTAATTGTAATTATGGTTCAGTTCATGCCTTCTTTTGATCAGTTTTATTGGTCAATTTATTAATAGGATCTAGACTCTAAGAATTAAGAGTGTTTGCTTTAATTATGTTTAACTATGATTACAAGATTACCAAGATCAAGTCAAGATGATTGATCGGGATTCTGCAAGTATACATGGTAGATCACAATAATAAAAAGTCTCCGGAATATTCCAGAGGTCGAACTCAAGGGAGATAGTAGATTTATCAGTCTAAACTTTTAATCCTAAAAGCAAGTGATAATCAAATTGAGAATTCAAATTTTAAAAGGAAAGAAATAGAAAACAAAATGAAATTTGAGTTTGATTCAGTTCTAGAAGCGTCAAGGGATCATAATTCACCTTATGAGATAATTAGATTTTATTTCTTAGTTAGACTCTGCATAATTATAGTGATTGTTGTTTCTAAAGCGTCATAATTACCTCTTGGTCAATTAGTTCTTATTTAATTAGGATTCGATTCGTTCTCGCGCAACTAAAATTCCTAATTAAACCTTGAAAACTACAACTTATATCACCATGAATTTCTAATTCTATCTCTAAATTAGTCATTCATGTTTATCTCTCTAAATCTAGGTTCACTATTCACCTCTCAGTCCATTAAGTTTACCTATTAATTAAATTCTATAGTGATCAAACATAAAATCCACATAAACGAACAAAAGAGATAAATATAATAAAAAGATAAATTAATTATAACTTGAAGAACAAATCAAAGAGTCTTAACTAGAGAAACAAATCGAATCCATCCTAGTCAAGATACATCCCTAACCCCAACTAGGAAATTTAGCTACTAATGAAAATAGAAATTAAATCAAAACTAAAATTCCAAATCATAGTGAAAATAATAAGAAAATAGAGTTATATTAGGGAAGAATGAATCTATCGCTAATACTCCCTGAATCTCCTTGCTCTCTCTCTATAAGATGCTCTTAATTGCTCTCAGATGCATTTAGAACCGTGTTCTTTGACTTCTGAGTATGTTTCTGAATCTTCCCTTAAGTTTTTATCGTGTTTCCTTGTATAGGAAAAATTTAGAAACCCATAAAAGTCCAAAATATCATAAAAACGTGTCAAAAACGTGTTTTTATGAACCTCTTATGCTTGACCCGGCCCTGGGTGACCATAAAATCAATTAATATGATGCCAGATGCTTCTAAAATGCAGAAAAACGCGAAAATCCACATTGACCCGGCACCGGGTGGATGCCTGGCACATATTGCTCCTTCGTTCAACTTCAGAAAATTAACAGCTCGTGTTGACACTTTGAGTTCGATTTTCACCATGATAACATTGGAATTTGGGAAAATTTAAAACATGAAAGTTGTAGTTTTATGTCTTAACTTTTCAACTCATCTTAAATAATCTCAATCGGAGTTCATATGTGAGAGTTATGATAAAAATACCAAAAGATGTTGAAACTTTTCAGTATGAACAATTTATAACGTTTTTGCTCTGAATGTTTCCAAATGAACCTATAACGCCATGAAACACAAAAAGATGTCAAATCATACTAAAATATACCAATGTAAACATATTTAGATACAATTTAGAGTTTAAATATAGGTATTTTATATGTATAAAATGAACACATCAATGATGTGATCACTGCATCAAAAGCAATAGAATGATCCAAGTTAATCACTTATTTCGTGTTTGTGTACAAGCTTTTCTGCATATGTTATTTACATTAGTGGAAGGAGATATGGGTAGTTCAGCCTAGATCAATCCTTCAATTTTAATTTTGACTTGGCTAATTAGATTAATTATGAGCTTAGCTTTTATGTGCATTTTTTCTTCGTGGATTCTGCTCCTAACTTTCCTGGTTCATGGTTCCCAAATTCCATACTTGTCCTTGTCCAGATCATTATGTTTGATTGAGCATTTCCATCCGTTGAGTTGATTTCTTAATTATCATTTGAATTGTGTATTCACAGGTGGCATATAATCTGAATACGCATGGGAGGATATAATTGTGTTCCTCTAGTGAGAGGTTGATATGTTTCCTGGTTTACTCGGCCTGTAATGTCTGTACTCAATGTAGTAATAGGTTTGGAGGCACTCAATTTCTGAATTAGTTACTTTATTATTGTCTCTCCCGAGTGGAGATAGAAATCCCTATGACTGTGTATGCATGCTCCTCCATTCACAACTATATCTAGAATGTGGTGATGTTTTCATCTCATGGACTTTGTCGATTGCACATGGTTTCTGTTTTATTGTTGATGTTCCAATATGGTTTCAGAATTTGGCGTCATTCGAAGAATGCCTTGTTTTTTTTACTAACTATCATAAACGAAAAATTACCAGTCACAGGCATGTTAGATATCTATTTATCAAACACTGGTATTAAGGTATTTCTTGACACACGAATATCTTAAGAATATAACCAAACGGTCCTTGATTTGGCTATTGGTTCGTACCATTGATGGCTTCTTTCTTGTTCGAGAGTTGAAATTGGTTATGTCGGCCCAGTTTTGATCTAGAAGCACATGGAACTGTCTGGAAAAAACTTGTTTTAAGAATAAAAAAAGAAAAAGGGGACAAGTTCATCGAGATCGCGCGGATGGCTTTACTGCGCCTTTTTGCTGTTGATGTACCACTTTTTTGAGTGGACGAAATTTGAATATATTTAACTGTGTGATCGCTATGAAATCTTCACCAAGATTTAGAACTCAGCAAGTTACTGAAAATCAAAGTTGCATTATGCGTAGCTTTGACCGTTTGTATTCCCAAACTAGTTCTTCCAATTCATAACGACGCTTTTGACTAACACGACTACCTTAATTTCCATTAGAATACGTGATCATTGCGAGTTACAATTTGCAGAGCCCCTGTTAAATCTTTGTCTGCACTATATTGTACACTTTGTTAACTTTAAATTTCTTAGTAACCTTAATTCTAATGTTTTTATTCGCATTGCTAAGCATTTAGTAATTTCTTCTTAACACTCAATTACTATTCTCCTAATTCCACTGCTTGATTGGATGGCTAACGTGGAGCTGCAAGGTAGAATTCCGGCGGGGATTATGGTGTCAGGATTTGGTAGTAATAGTAATACCCTCTCACAATCCATTATAATTTGGCCATCATTTTTTTCAGATTAAGCATTTATTATTATGATCCATAAAACAATTAGTAGTATTCAAGATAATCATGACATTAATGACAACCGTGCTAAGTCATAATGGTTTTATTCATCAATGCTCATCAATTTCCTATTATACTCCTCTGTTTCAAAATATAAGGAGTTTTCAATTATTTCATGCATATTAAAAAAAGTTGGTTACACTCTTAAACTTATAAAAAAAAAACTCAAAATCCTCATTTTTACCCTTATTAATTACCAATAATTAAAGTTGTTTCCACTCTTTTACATTATAAGTTATGAGACTGGTCATCAATGAATAGGAACAAAAAAAGTAAATTACTACCAAAGATTACATAACACCTCATATTATGAATAAAAAAATATTTTAAAAAACCTCTTATATTTTGGACCGGAGAGAGCAAGTCACTTTTAACCGATTTACATATATCAAGAAAAATAATTAAAAATAATTAAAATTCTTAAACTTTGTAAAATTTAGCATAACTTTTCAATGTTACCCTCATTGAATTATAATATCTAATTATATCTTTCTTATTCTTTCTCAACTATAATTATTTAATAAAAAGTAAATATAAAAATGAATATTTAATACTTACAAAATGACTTATATATTTTATATATTTCAATTGTTCTAAAGTATGATTTATAATAGGAAAATAATTCTAATATTATAAATAATACTCCTCCACTTTAAAATAGGAGTAATGGTTGCTTTAGAGTTTTAACAAAGTATTAATTGTTTTTATATATAATTTTATCCTTCATTGATAAAAATATCGCTAGGTGGAATTCAAGTACTATAATATTTTAATATATGCATATTTTAATTAAATATTATTAGATTTTGCTACCATCCAGGTTATTTAATGAAGGTTTTAATATGTAAAATAATTTTTAATCTGGTGAAATGATTTTTAATAACAATTAATATATTTGAAAATGTAAGGAGTACTTTATTAACCCTCACTTACATTTTTGAAAAATGTAAAAAGTTACTTGGAAAGTGCCATGTTAGTTTTAAAAAGAGAAACTACGATCATGATAATCTCTCACACGGTGCTGCTTCTTCTGATGCGTTATGATTTATGAAGATGAACAAATTTATTTTACTTTACTTTTCGTGTTCATTTTTCAAATCTTTTTTCTTTTCTTATTTTTCTTTCATTTTATATGTATATATTTACTTTCTATTTCGAATATACAAAACTGATTGGGATCTTTAGTGAAAACTGAATCGGTAAGGGTCTGAATCCCTCAAAATAGCACTGATTTTAAAAGTCATTGTACTATTGTGCACCTGAATTAATTTTCACCATGTCACGCTTGTGTTGTTTTCAGTATTTCTTTTTATTTTTAAAATGAAAGCTTTGTGGGGTCACCGCACGCGTTAATGGTGGGGCCTGGAGGCCAATCTCACCATATCTCTGTCGCTTGCCCTTAACTCACATTTTTTTGGTAGTGGACTCGTACATTTTTCAACAATTTGTTGTGTAGTGCAATAAGTGAAAGACTAAAAGTTACAAAATGCTCTTCCAAAAATGACCTATTTTTTTTTTTTAAAATGAAAGCATGTAAAAGGTGCTCACAACAATAAATAATTATAAAACTTCTATAAATTTGCAAGAATTATCAAACCAAAAAAACTTTGTAATTATTTCATAAGTTTTGTTTCACCCGATATATTTGATCCATCTCACTTTAACTTGATTTATCGAAATCTAGACTAATCCGATCAAGTTAAATTAGACCTTTCCTTTTTTAGCAGCAAATTCTATCACAAAATATTTAACAATAATTTCCCAATTTTTTTCAAACAAATAACTACATATACCTCCTGCATTAGGTAATTTTATTCAATTCTATAAGTGTATATAGCTAAAAAAACTACACATTACTATAATCCTTATTATAAGTCACTTTTAATTATCTTATTAAGAAAAGAAATTAAAAGTTGTTCATATCATTACATTTGTAAAAAAATTTAATACTTTTCACCATTACCCTTATATTACATTAAGTATACCATTTATCTTTCCATCAAGTTGTCACCTTCTATTTGGTGAAAAAAAAATTGTCACCTTCTAGAATATGACTAATATTAGGCATGAGAGGGAATATAAAATAAAATAAAATGTCAGTGATCCTTTAGTAGTTAAAATAATAAATTTTGTATGAATGGGGAATTAAAACAAAGTTTGATTGTTATAATTATGTTTAATATATTTTGAAAGTAAATAAAAATATGACTTCATATTCCGCCAACCAATGGGTGCATAAATATTGATAAACGACACTAAAATTGAAGTGTGAAGATGCCTGGCTATGTATCTCAATCTCAAAGCAAAGAAAGCCAACACCGGAGAATAGGGCTTTGGAACAGAAAACAAAGAATTCAAATCCTTGGAACCTGCTCTCTTTTGTATTCCACCTCCTACTACTTCCAATGCCCCTTCATTTGACCATTTGACTCCCTTATCTCATAGTAAAATACTCCATATATATATATTTATATTCACACATCAACAATTAAGTTTTGATTTACTATATACATGTAATAGACATCCCAAGATAATATTTATTTTCATCTCCATGTTGGGGCAACAAACGGAACGGAGCCTAAAGCCATTCAACGGAAGGAGTTATTGGTATGTGAGAGTGGGGTTTGGATATCTTGTAGTATCCATTTTTTTCAATTGCTCAGATACAGTATAAAAGTTAAGATATTAATGTTATTTTTATATTTTTATTTTATATATAATAAATTTATTTTCCTTCAATACATTGCACTTGAACAACTAAGAAAAATAAGCAGTACAAGAGATCCAACTCTGAAAAAATAAAGTGAGTAACATATAGAGTATGATGTACAGTACAAGCCAATCCCATGATCACTTCACCTGAATGTGGAGTGAAGAAGGCGTAAGCATGAGGTAAAACACAACCAAATCCCAAAACAGCCATTACTGTATATCATTTTCTCAAATCCCCAAAAGACACGCCCATCTAACCGGCGACACAATTTCTCCTCTGCACGTGAACTTGTCATTTTTTATGATCAATCATAATTATTGTTCTAAACCAAAACCAAAGAAAATAATAATAATGACCTTCTAATACCACTTCGGAAGCACTGTGCATGGTTTAATTATATCTTTCTCAAATTGATTGTACTATTAAAAAAATGAAGCTTCGATGATCTTGTTTGAATTTTAAGAGGATGGAAGTGGTTTGGCCCCACTCCCACGTGTGGGTTTTGCTTTGGAGTGAACAAAGAACACTGATATTAAGGTGGTTTTGTTGGGATTGTGACCTGTGACTGTAAGAGAACGATGCAGCTGTCTGTCCTCTATCCTTGTCTCTCACCTCCAATTCCATTCCCAAACCCAATGGGGACCAAACCCACAATGCCCGTCAAACTGCCCTACACCTACGCTACCCTCAATCACTTGAAAATAAAAACCCCATCTTAATTTCATATCATGTTTTCTGCTTTCTGGGTTCTCGGATCCCAACCTCATCTCATTTCTGAAACCCACCCTCCAACTCCAAATATATCATATTATATTAATGGGGTTTCTTATATGATTAGATATTGGGAGGTAGTAGACTAGTTCAGTATCAGTGACGTGGTCAAGTTTTTAGAATGGCGGAAATGAGTGTGATTTGGGAGAATATAGCAAACTGAAAATAATGATGACGGTGAATCAGTGATGGGGATGGGGATGGCACTTAGTAGTAGTTCCTATGCATTGAAAATGTTGTCGTGTTTCAATTTTCAAGCCCTACCATTATAAGCCAAACCAACAATGACAGCAATTCTAGGTTGATCTGTTGAACCAGTTTTTAAAGCCTCAAAAGGTGCATTACGTCCACCTTCTCTGAGGACAAAAGTCAAAGAGTTCAATGTTGCCATGTTGGGTTAGGTACCTTGGCTTGTCCTCTTTTACCCTTTACCATGAATCAATTCACAAGACTTGCTCCTAGCTAGTTTCAAATGCTACTCTTGTTTCATAACAGAACAGACAAATTCTTGCTTTTACCTTTTAGTTTCTCCTTTTAGTATATATTAATTAAGACACTAATAATAATAATTGATGGATTGATTATGCAGTCAGTTATTAAAAATTCTTAAATAAACATCCCCATGATAAATTTTGCTAAAAGACCTATTCAACATTTTTTTTTTTTTTTACTTCTGATAAAGCCTACTTAATTTTGAAAGTCACGGTTTTGAATCCTTTCTATGAACTGAAAGCGACTTGAGACTTTCTTTAAACCCTTGTTAGCACATATCAAAGGCTTGATGAAGACGTTTTATCTGCCCTTGGGTTAAAAGATTCTCTTCCCTTTTTTTTCTCCTTTTGACGGATTTATTTTTATTCTGAGCTTTCTTCTAAGAAATAATGAATCCATGGAATTCTCATTTATTTGTTCAGAAAAGTCGATGGCCATTGAAAGGGCAATTAGAAGCCACATTCTCAATCTTAGGAACCGAGGTCAATAGTATGTGAACTAAACTACGAGCTCATTGGTGATGCAAGAAGACATAAACTGTTGTGAGGTGGAAAGTAAAGGGAAAGGTAGTGTTGGGTTAATATTACAACAACAGTTGAGTTTAGCAGAACAGAATAGAGGCCTCATTATTGGCACAGATACACTTAAGAGATGCCATAGTTGATCAAAGGTTCTAGTTCAGTTCATATGATGGAGAAAGCAAACATTCTCATCCAACTTATGCTCAAAAGTCAAATCTCTAAGCGTGGATGCCACGTCATATTTAGGCAAATATGCTCAGAAAACCTGTCTTGTTTGGGGCTTCCAGTCCATGTTCTCCATTTCGTGATCCTGTCATCCACGCCCTACGAAAACACATTATGAGTCTCAATTAAAGGAATCAATCATTTAAGGGGAAAAAAAGTCCATTCCCCCAGAAAGTTTCATAAAGATAGACTTGATTATATTCTAGTTCAGAAAAGAATAAGCAGATCTTAATATCACCTTGACACCAAGAAGCCGTGCCAGGAAAAAAAATCTCACATGAACATATGTAAGAATGTTGAATCAAACCTCTGACATGCTCGCATTTTCATTTGAGATTTACCTATTTCCTTTAAAAATACTACATTTAAACAGAAAAAATAGAAAATTTCTCCTTTACCTCCCAATATCTTTGCTGCCCGAATCCGTCAGAATTGTCAATCTTTTTGCCGTTTTCATGAAGTCACTGCAGCATAATCAGAGTAACAAATTCGATGTAAATACAGGAACTAAAGATATGAACGGGTACAAAATCTTCATGGAAGCGGCAGATTTAAGTTAAATCAGTGAAAATTAAACATTGATTGACACACTACGATGAGAAAAATTAAGTACAATGACGATACCTGAAGGGTTCTTCTCCAGTTCGTTTGACAGCACCAGAAGCATCACGGTAGAGCACATGGCTCAGCATCTCCGTTCTTTTGAGTCCAAACATGTTGGCCAGTTTCCTGTAGAGCTCTTCATAAGAGCTCAGACTCGACAGGTCCAGAGTGCGTCCCACGTCTTCTGACTCCAAGAAAACCTTGCAATGACCAGTGTCCAAGCCAAGTTGCCAAGAGAAGTCGGTTGAACAAGATAATCGTGGCTGCGAAAGTGCAGATAGGGATTCACCAAAGAAGCACTTTGCCTTATTCTTATTGTCATCTGACAAATTTTTACCCGGACAATTCTGAGACAACACTTCAGTATGACAGCTTTGAGAAATTTGTTGCTCAGTCAGTATCGGCTGTCCAAAAAGCAGAAACTGGTGTCTCTTCACATTATCAGATTTCTCCAAACTCTTGTTAGAATTTCCCATGGTAAGCAAGCATGACAAGCTCTCATTTTTCTTGTCATTGCTCATCATTACATTGCCATTAGAAATCCCAGGATGCACATCAAGCAGCTGGATGTTATTTGAAAGCAACCCCAACTGCAGTTTATTGTTTAGGTGGAGATCTGAAAGGGCTATTCCAAATTGAGCATGCCTGGCTCCCTGTATGCCTGCAGGAGCATTATCAGATAGACAACACAAGGGGCTGCTGGGCCCAAGGGGGTTGCCGCCGGGAAAGGTTGGTATTGTAAAGTGACCATCAAAGGGGAAATCTGGGTGATGAGGAAGCCGGATCTTCTTCCGGGGCGGAGAGAATGGTGTGAGAGGGATGACCGGCCTGTTTGATACCAATTCAACCAACCACGGGCTAACCCTCTTCACATTCTGTAACAAATCTGGTTCATCCCAAGTAACCTGTTGAACAACAAGATCAATAAAAAAAATCAACTTGCATTGGCTTCTGGCACAACGGGCTATGAAAGGAAAGTGGAAGGAGCCAAGGTGAAATTTTATACCATCAGGTAATTGCCAAAAAGGCATTTGGAATTTACGAAGTAATTGCAGAAGGAAAAATCTAAGGCAAATTAGCTATCAGAATGTCAAATAAAAGCTAGATAAGTCTACTTGATTGGTTCTTTCAAAAGCATTTATCCATGTGTAATATTTTCAGTAGAAAATTTCATTACAAGCGCCAAAGGAACTTTACTCAATCTTATTCATAGCAAAACTAACTGTTATTGTAAGATTATTTTGAAAATCAGGAGACGTCAAGTTAGATTCATTAAAAAGGCATCAGAGTCTAGTATTTCAGTCCTCGCATCATTATCCATACGCAGGATTGAGACATGAAGTTTCAGTAATATGGACGCCCCAAATCAGACGCGAAAATGTAAGAAAATAGAATCCTAATATAGTAATATTTACCTGAAGAAGTCGCCAAGGAGAATTGGGCCAGCGAATAGGATCAACAACTTGAACAGAAGAAATAGTACCCATGAACCAGCTTATCCTGGAAGAGTCCTCAGTCTCAAATGCCATCTTGAACCTCATCCCAGAACACCATTGAATTCTCATGGCTGCCTTAACAGCCTCAGCCTTCACACAGAACTCGGGAGTACTTGCCCGTGGGTAATAAACCACCTCGAATGCCTGACCCCTGGCAGCAAGTGTCACAGCGTCCATAACAGATTCTGGCCTCACTTTTCCTCTCCCAGGATTTGAATTCCCACCACTTGAATTATTTCGCAAAAGCTTGTTATCCTCTCTTAACAACACACTGAAAGCCCCATAAGGCCCCACACAGTTCCCCGCACCGGAGCTCCAACCCGATATGCCCTCCGATCCACCGCCGATCCCCCGCTTCGCACGGCGGATCCCCACGCAGAGATCGCCATTTTCGGCCCGTAAAAACACCACAGAGTCCCCTGCCACGAGTTTCTTCTGGTTCACGAAAGTGCTCCATCCTGTTGTCAACAAGTGACGACGAGGTGTCCCTCTGTATATATGCCTGAACTTCCAAATTTCACCATGGACGTCCTTCGCGATCACGGTCTGAACCGGTGGCTCGGCCGAGTAATCAAGCCGTGGGAATATGGTCTCGGCGCAGTATCTGGGAACAGAGAAGCCTCCACCATTGTTAGCATCGGACTGGGTTAAGGTCTTGGCGAAAGACGCGGGCTTCTCCGAATTCTCAGAACCGTGAGTATTTTCGTCGCCGTCGCTGTCATCTAGCTCGGAGTTTCTCAAAGGAATCAACTTGATCTTGGCATAGACCTCGTCGGTCTCTGGGTCAGCGAGGAATTTCACGGCGGCCACGCGGCAGAGAATGAGTGGTGGAATCCTCAAGGAGGCCGCAAAATCGACGTTAGCCTGAGCGTGCTCGGCGTGTCCTTGAGGAAAGAAGAAGACTTTGGAGTTGAGAGACGGCATCTGAACCATACCTCCGGCGCAGGCGTGCCATAGTTGTGGATCCAAGCTTTTCTCAACGTCTTCCTTCATTGTTGTTGGCGAAAGAGACTATTTCGCGGGAATCAAACAGTATCAGAGGAAGTAGAAATTGTTAAAACGGGAATAGAAACAAGGAGAGAGAAGAAGAAATGTTATACCTTTTTCAAAACGAAGAGGAAGAAAATGAGCCGAAGGAAGCTCGATTGCTAGCACTGTTCAATCAAATTTTAATCTTCCCAGCAAGAAAGTGAAGAAGTTTACTATTCCGGCCCTTCAATTCCGTCAGTCACTGCTTCAGAAACGTTCTACGCAAGCACACCATTCACACGGAATTGAGGAACCCAGCAATAATCAGCAGGTTTAGACTTGTTGAGAGGGAGGACAGAAGAAAAACACACTTTTTCATGACGAAGCCGGTTTCAGAATAGGTGTGTCTCCTTCTTGTAATGGTTTGATGAGAAAGGCTTTTTCAGAATCTGTGAGTTCTCGTAATACGATTCTTGGGAGAAAGAGCTGCTTACTACTACAATAGAATCTGTCCCGAGGTAACAAGCTCCATCACCAGATAAAAAGACCTCACCTTTCTAGCCTGGCTTTGTTTTGTTCTTCCCTCTTTATACTAGTATTTTGTTTTCTTTCAGATCTCAAAAAGAGCATTTTTCTCTCCCCACAAGCACATACATCAACACACACTCGCCGGAACTTTGTTTTTTAAAAAAAAAAAACCAATGATATAGTAGCAGTACTATTTAGTTTACTTACTTTGGAATTAGTCAAATTAAATCGGGGAATATAATTTTATGGCTCGTGACAGAGATGGTAATAAACGCTGGGTCACGGTAGAAGGTCAGAAATTTCAACTCCAAACCTAGAAACTCTGGCCCAGCAATCACAGGTGACTAGGTGAGTTTAACTGGCATGGCATCTGTGATTGCAAATTACTATTACTATTACTTAGTAGTATATATAAAGTAAAAGAAAACAGTACTAGTGACTAGTGAACATGTTAATTCATTATTTATTATTATAAATGTAAAATCAGAGTAATGCATAAAATGTGCCTAACAATGGGGTCGGGTCCAAGTAAATAAGTAGGGAAAAGAAAAAGGGAAGCTTAGCTTGTGATTACTGATTACTGATTACTGATTACTGATTAGTTGATTACTTTACTCTCTCCATGGAAGGAAGCCTACGAAGGAAGAGAAGAGGTTGTGTTGTGACTGCACGCGCGGTGAGGGGGTGGTGGGAGTGATGATGGGAGAAGTGAGGGCCCACGATTTTTTTGTCGGAAGAGGCCAAGAAGAAGGTGAGGTGGAATCAGTCCTCTCCTCTGCACTGGCACACTTCTTATCGTACTAATAAAAATGAATATAGAGAGAAAAACAAAAGAAATCATTTCTTATTTTTCTCTTTCTTTGAAAAACAGAAAGATTAGATAATCTGAAACAAGCGGCAAAAAAAAAAAAAAAGGAATCTTGGGCAAAGATCCGTTTTCTCATTACTTAGTGACCTGCATGAGCTCAGGCCAAAAAAAAGTGCATAAGACAAATCCAATAGATAATATGCATGCTATCTACTCGCCTATCTGTAATGAAAATGGGGGATTTAATGAGAAGAAATCTTTCCGGGTGTGCTTTGTCATAATATTTTTTTTATTGTTGGAAGAAAGTAAAATTTTATAAAAATTAAAAAAAAAAAATTTCACTTTTTTTAGAAAAATATAAAGAAATGTAGGGATAAGTAGAGAAAGAAATGCAGAGATTTCAGTCTCAATTTAACCGTACCCACCTAATATTGTTTTTATTACTCCCTATTAAGCACATTCTCAAAATATTTTACTTATTCAAAATATAAATTATTTCACATTTTTTAAAGAATATTAAATTTTATTTTTTTATCCAAAATATTTATAATAAAGAGAGATTAATTAAAATAAATATAGTTATGATAAATAATATTTAAGGAGGATAATATTATAAAATTTTGATAATTTTTTAAAATTTAAAAAATACTAACTAGTTTTAATTATTTTTTTTAATTTATATAAAGCAGCTAAAAATAATTTATAAATAACATAAGAGGAAGTGCAATCCTAGGATATAAGTCTGAAATTCTTAACTATCTATTTAGATTCTGAATCTGAATTCCGTCAGTTCACTATTTTCCCCGTTAAAATTTTTGCTACCAAGTACCAATACATTATTTCATTTTTTATGATATTCGAAATATTTTCATAATTTTTTTTAATAATATTGAGTACTTTTAAAGTAGCAGTATAAAGATGTTATAAAAAAAAACGGTAGCAGTATAAATATGATTTCATTTTTATTTTATTTTATTTTTCTTTTGTATACCAATTACCAAGTCAACGTTTAACATTAAATTCAGCATGGACATATTCAATTTTTTTGGGGCCAAAATGGACATATTCAATATTAATTAACTGAACGTTTAAATATATATCTAAAAAATACTCATAAAGGTAATAAATTAGATTTTTTAACAATAAAAGATAACATGATTTTATTTGTTATTTTTATTTCTCATTAATGTAATATATAGTATTGTAAATTGTGTTGGAATTATAAAAAGATGAGTATTTAATAGGGGTAAAATAGAAATATTTTAATTTTTTTTAAGAATTTTATGATATTATTTTTATTTCTTAATATGTGTGAAATATCAAATGTTACTTTATAATATAATATAGGATAGAGAAAGTATTATATAGAGTCAAATAATTAATTTAATCTGTTTGGTTTTCAATTAATACTTTCATTTATTATTAATTTACAACTGAAACGTCACCTTCAATTTTTTTTTTTGAAAAATCTTCATTATGAATATTAAGAATTTAATTTTCAATCAAAATTTTTCAATCTTGTTAACGTATATTTCCATTCATCTTATAATGATTAATGACTGTGGTAAAAAACAATAATGATAAAGGACAAAAAAACTAAGATATGAGACATGTTGATAAGATAAACAGTACTGACACCAGAATAGACAAACTGGTTTAAACTTGAAATACCAAAGAGGGAAATTGAGGGGTATTTTCTATTTTTAAAGTTGAGGTGGGTCTTCATAGATATCTTAAAATTGAAGGGAAATATTTGTATCCTTGTTATAGACAATATATATATTGTATACAATTTGTGATGATGCATTTTAAATTCTATGTGGAACACAGATCGGATCCCATGGTGTAGTTTGTTTTGTATAATGAAACTAAAACTTGCTTAGTGGTTAGAAATGGTGTATTTTTTTTTTAGCACTAAGATATTAATTACTTAATTGGTTGACAAAGATTAATCTCCTGAAATTATAAAAACTATTGGAATGAGTTTTAACTCCTTCACTAAGGCATTTTCTGTATAGAGATGAGGAATCAAACTATTTAGCAATCATATCGTGATCTTGTTGGTTAGAATAGTGCATTTGGTACAACAGATGAGGCAGAGATAAAAAGTCGGGGAGAAAAATAGAGTTTGTTGCTCTCATCCTTAAACATCTACAGGTAGACGTTGATACGACGTATATTAATTACCATTACCCTGACGTCGTTTCCGTGTGTGATTGAACAAACGGCGTAGAGCATGTCAAATACAAACAGAAAAGCCAGGACTTGCACTTGGATATTGCAACAGACAAAAACAAGAATATATATATACACACAGTTATCCACAGGCCACATACGTACATTTGCACGTCTTTGTAAATGGTGATCTTATTTTTATAGTATATATATATATTGTGCTAGCAAGGCGGCCCCTCGAAGTTCAATTCATTAACCCAAAACAAGAACAGTGTTTTGGGCATGCCATTGAAGAAAACGTCCAAAGTTTTCTTCTTCTTTTTGTTTCAATACTGGTCACCCTCATTTCCTTAACTTAGGTCCTTACATAAATTAAAGGAACTCACATCACAACAATTAACAACTAACCACCTTTCCTATTCATCTACACGTACTGCTCCTTGTAGATGTTTATATATATATTTGGTATAATCAATCAGCACACTTCTCAATTATAGTGTTTCACAATTTCCATCTTAAAAGATATATTTTTTTCTTTACTTCCTCTTAGCTAGAATGTATCAAATCATTTATTTAAGAATTAGAAGAGTTAAATTAGAATATATATATACACACACACACACACACGCACGTAAAGAAAAGAAAAAAATTACCTTAAATAGAAGAAAAAAGTACTAGTTATAGGCCAAAAGGAAAAATTGTTGAAAAATCAAAGAAACGTTATGTGGGTTTAGTATGTTGTGGCAGGCCATCAATATATAAAACTTGAGTTGAAAGCAGAGTTTTTGGTTAATTTATATATAGAGGCAAAATGACAAAGGCAATAACCAAAAAAGAAAACACCAGCACGTACGATACTGGTCATCTGCAAGAATACTGCAACCCATGAATAAGGCAAATTAATATAATATATAATAATGTCAATGAATGAATATTCATATACAGTATATATAAATGCCAAAGCCGAACTAAACTACCCTCACTTTTTTGCCGTGTATAAAAGTGTAATTTTAAAAAGTAAAGGCGTCCGTCACAATCTATTATCAATCTGAATAATATTGTATTATTATGAAGGTTAAAAAGTGCATTTCAATCTCAGGTAAAAAGAAAGTGGTAGTTAAGTTATAACTGAATAACCGGGAGGCAAAAACGCAAGAATTGCATGTTGTTTTGGTGAAGGGACAACGTCGTCGGTATACCAACAACTTGTAAGTTGTAACATCAATTAATGTAGATCGATAGATGTGCATATAAATAATGCAGAGGAATTATTTAATGTTAATATATATGTGTGTGCGTGTGTGTGTGGATGAAGGATGGAAGCAAGGACGCAGAAATGAGAAAGAAATAGTAGTAGGTGATAAAATGGAGAGGCAAAGAAAAGATTTGTGGTTTGGAAAAAGAATGAATAGGATTGGTTCGTTGAGAATCAGCATTGATACCGACACACAACGTCCAGACAATTAAGACATGGAGATGAAATCACAGACACACGGCCTTCAAATATCAATGATGGATGGTAATGTTTGAGTTGTCTCCCTACGGCTATTAATAGCAAAATTGAGAGAGTTCCCAATATGAGAAGAAACAAAGTAGAGGCGTGGGCTGAAGGAAGAGGAGAGTGTAATTAAGTTAAGTTTGACATGAAAAGAAAGAAAGAAAGGTCCCATGCGCATAATATGCAATTATGGCCACCCACATATACAAATACACTATATAATAGTACTGTACTGTCGCCTCTTCATCCTCATGATTTTCGGCTGCCATTGCCATTGCCATATTCATTCATGGCCTGTCTCTCCACCTTACCCAAACCCAAACCCAAACCCAACTAAAAAAAACGAAAAAGATTTCTTCATAATGCATCTGAGATGGGATCGGAATGAATCCAATTCCGTTGAGTTGAGCGCTAGCCTCTACCTATGAAATTAGAATGCAATCCGCGGTGCAAACAAAGGTAAAGATCTCTTTTCCTTTTTGTGTTTTGGTTTCCATTCTGATCTATTTTTGTCCTTGTGATTGATTGGGTACGTTATCCCTCACCCTGATTCCTGAACCCCAAGCCCCCACCACACCCCAACTAACAAATCATCATCTTCCAACAACGCCGTCGCTTTCATACCTCCTCGTCTCATTTCCCCGCCCCCGGCTCCTCCCAATTTCAACTCATCATAATGTCAAGGGGATATAACCCCTGAGGACCAAAATTTTTAATTAATCCTATTTTAAGGTAAAAAAATTAAAAATATTAGAAAAAGACCATAGTCTTAAATTAATTAAAAATATAAATATAAAATGACCTAAATACCTTTATAAAAAGGTTTTACACTCAACATCTATTTTTTACTACTCTTTTTAATAAATTCGACACTGAACATCTCCAATTTTACATTGAATATATTGTGGAATATGAATGTAAAATTGAGAAAATTTAGTGTCAAATTTATGAAAAGATTAGTAAAAATAGATGTTGAATGGTAAAAAATGGAAATTGAGTATAAAATTTTGAGACTTATCCAATGTAAAATTGGGGGTCTTCAGTGTCAAATCGTGGAACATGAGTAGTAAAACGTAGAAAATGAGTGTAAAATTCTGAGAATTGAATTTTTTATTGTGTTCAATGTAAAATCGGGGAATTAAGTGTTAAATTTTAGAAGAATGTTAGGTTGGCTGGTCACCCAAGAGGTGGGGTGAATTGGGTGATGCAAGATTTTCACTCTTTTTGGATCACTACCCAATTTCACTAAGAGTGTGGCAAAATAGGGATAAACAGAGAGAGTTGTGTGCAGCAACTGAATAGAGAAGATGAAGAATAGTACACAACAATTTATACTGGTTCAGCCCAATCACTTGACCTACATCCAATCCCCAAACCGCCACTTGAGATTTTCCACTATATCCCACAGTTTTGATCCAGGCACCTGTGAAGCCTCAGTACATCCCACAAGTTTCAATAGGCACTTGTAAAGCCACTCTTCCCACACCCTTACAAGATATGTAAATCCCTTAGTGTTTCCCCACATTAAGATTCTACCCAGAATATGTAAAAAAATACTTACAGAATGAAAACTCTCTTGAAGAGCAGATAATACATTGAAGGCTCACTCTATTGAAGTGGGTTTTTCAAACAATGTTGAGATAAGAAGATTTTACAAATTGTTGCAGCATTTTCGCATAAAACTCTCTTAAGAATGTTATCCAAAGTTCAAATAATACTCTATTTATAGATTTATGGTGAAACTAGACGTTAGACACAAGATCTAGCCGTTAGAGACGTTACCCAACGGTTACTCTGTAAAACTAGCCGTTCACCAACCATATTTAATGCGTTTATACTTTGAAATTCGAATTTTGGGGGTTAACAGATGAATTTCGCAGAGATCGAAAGTTAAAGACTTTAACGTTGAACTTCGAAGTTCGTCTGTTCTAAAGCAAAATTCGAATTTTCATCTTTAGAAAATATTTCTATGTTGAAATATACGAATTTTCAAGTTTAAAGTACTTCTAGTAAGTGTTAACAGTTATTCTATATTATTACAGTGCCTTCGAAGTTTGAATTTTGGTGCCCAAAATTCGTCTATCAGTAAGCAATTCAATATGACACAAGTTATTCCTTTCGAAATTCAAATTTTAGATATGAAAATTCATTTGTTGACTGTTCCAGAAGTATTTTCACATTCTGGAGATTCCAAAATTCGAATTTTTAAAGTCAAAATTCATTTATTATACTTGAAGTTCGAATTTTAGATGTCAAAATACGTCTGTTGGCTTATTCAGAAGTATTTTCACATTCTGGAGTTTCGAAATTCAAATTTTGAAAGGTAAAATTCGTCTGTTACACCTGAAGTTCGAATTTTAAAAGTCAAAATTCATCTGTCAGTGGCAAGTTCAATATGACACAAAAGTTCTTTTCAAAATTTGAATTTCAGAGGCCCAAAATTCGTCTATCAAACGCGGAACCTCTATAACTTCAAACTTTACACTGTAGATAATTTTGCAGAAACTATAACTCTCTCATTTTAACTCCAAATTAAGCAAATGACCTATGTTTGGAAAGCTCTAAATGTCTACTTTCAAATGCAAAAAGTTTCACTTCAAAAACAAACGTCTTCTATGAGATATGATCAAAATAATAATAAGAGGTCAAAACTGAAAATTCATATCTCACTAGTCAACTTTAAATTACCATAACTTTTTCATATGACCTTTATTTTGAGTAAAATAACCTTCTTTGAAAAGTTTATTAAGTCTAGTTTCATATGAAATAAGTTTTATATCAAAGTCATATGTATTTTGAGAGATATATTAAAAATACTAATCCAAGGTCAAACTCTAGATTCTTGAAAACCAGATTTCACCATATTTAAAAGTAAGGATATGTTACTTTGATACCCAAAACTTCTTGAATTAATCAAATGCAATTGTAAATCATTGAGTTTTATTCTAAAGTTCAAATTTTGAAATCCAAAATTCGTCTGTTAGAGGAAATACTTTTGAACTCTTTTAGTACTTAATTATCAGACGAATTTTGTCATAACTTTAGACGAATTTTGCAGATTTTACTAACTATGTTTGACTCAAAATTCAAATTTTAACACTTGAAATTCGTCTGTTATAGGTGATATCTCTGGAACTTCAAATTTCAGTAAGCAAAGTTCGTATTTTCACAAAGTATATGATGTTTAACTTCTCAAAATTCGTCTGTCAGTCAGAGTTTTTCAAATCTAACATATTCTAATATTAGATTTACTTAATCTAACTCATTTAAAACATATGGTAACAAGATTAAGTAATTTTCAAAGATTAATTCTACCTAAAGACATAAGTGAAAGCAAAACATACCTAGTGACTAGGTCTTTAAATGTTAAGTTCTACTTCCACTTGATCATTTCCTTCTTGGCATACTCCCTTCTGATCTTCCATTTTTGAAGCACCATTTCTTTTCTTCTTCCTTGAGTGAGGCATGATATTAATTTCCATTTCTGTATTCCAATGCTCACTCTTCTTACTTGGACCAATCTACATTTAATATATTACACTTACAAACTAAGTAATTAGTCCAGTTTATATATCCAACTTATGTTATTCATTATAAAAGTATAGTGGATATATTTGCATATAGTATGATATATACATTATAACCATAATTAAATACATGCTAATGCACATTTTATTTTTTTAAGGAACATTACATACATATGATGTATTTGTTCCTTATTATTCTATATTTGTCATCATCAAAACTTATATTATACTAAATCTTACAAAGAAGAGTAATAAAAAGTAGATGTTGAGTGTAAAATGTTTTAACAAGGACATTTAAGTCATTTTCTATTTAAAATTTTGATCAATTTGAAACCATGGTCCTTTTCTGATATTTTCAAATTTTTTTGTCCTTAAATGGGATTAATTAAAAATTTTGATCCTCAAATATCATTTCCCCAAATATCAAATGGAGCATCTCAGTCAATGTTAATTACTGTTAAATCTCATGACATTATACATTCATTATTTAATCACTTCTCTCCCTTGTATGAACAACCTAAAATAACATTTTTTGTGAACCCCCAGGGAGTACTTTGGAGTCATGCTTATATATTAAAAAATAGTTACTAAATAGATTGGATTTTTTATAATAAAATTTAATCATGTTTAACTAAAATACCCTTAGATTAATGAATTATTTCTAAGGAAGCATTTAAACTCCACCTATTATTATTTTCATTAATTAATGAAGGATATACTTGGTCCCAAAAAAAAATAATGAAGCATATATTAAAAAAATAATTAATATTTTATTGAAATTGTAAAGTAACCATAAATTTAAAATAAAAACAAAATTTCAAAGTGATCATCATTTTGAAACTAATTTATTAGTAATAAAATCTATACAAAGGTTATTATCCATTAGTCATAATTCACCCCAAACTTCATAACATAATTACATATATAATTGGAATCAACGAGGAGCTTTTAATTAATGTTAAATTAAACCATACAAAATTCTTTCACCAAATATATAGACATACCCAAAAATCTGGTGTCGTTGTGCTAGGCCGCAACTTGACAAGAGTGAAGTTTAGTAATTTGTGTTTGATAAATAAAAAGTGCATTGCACTATTATTATTATTATTATTATTATTATTATTTGGGAGAGAAGAGGAACGTAATGGAAAGGGAAGAGTGACAGCAAGAGACAAGAGAGAGATGGGTTGGGTGAGGAAGGACGCGTGTCAACATCAGAGGGGGGTTATGTTGCTGCAGTGGTGAAAGGGAGAGTGAGATGAAGGGACGTAACGTAAAGAAGGAAATGGGGGTGGGGGGTCCACAGCAAATGTAGAACCAGAGGGTGATGGAGGGAGAAGGAAAGATAGATAGAAATTAGAAAGCACTCTCTCTCTGAGGAATCTCTGTCGTTGTATTCTATTATACATTGTCACGGAGGACTGTGCCGTGCCCCCACTCGCCCTCCCTCCCGCTCATACCCAGCTCATCCTATTACATACCCCTGCTATGTCCTACCTACCATTATTACCCCTTTCTTTTCCTTTTCTTTTCATTCATGCCGGCCCCTATTCCAGCCCTCTTCCCTCCGATGTGTGTGACTGCGAGGTGTTTTAATTTGTTTGTTCCAACTGCATCCGTCGTCGGTGGCTTCTCCGATCATTCCTACGTGTTATCCACTTACCCAAAACATGACCCTCCCTTCTCTCCAATGTTCCTTCCCACTCACTTCCACGCGCCCTTTGCTTCCAAACCAAAACATGTCTCAAATAATGTCCTTTTCTTTTCTACCTCCGCAGTCCAAACAAACATGAAAACGAAGAGGGCATGCGATCCATATGAGGATGCTGCGGGGAGGGAGGGATTGGGGTGTAAAGACGTTGATGTGGGTGACGCAGCGGACGCATTGGCCAACATATTTGTTGTTATGAATACACACACACACAAGGCGTCATCATGAGCTTTGCATGAACGAACAGATTATAAATGGAAGATAATAAGCCCAATATGCCTATAATAACAGATATATATGTGTGTGTGATGTCCATGTGGTGATGGTTCAATCAGATTCAGAAATGAATTATTATTTTTTTAAAGATAGAAAGGAATTAATTTTGATTTACCAGGACTTGCGACTCCTCCATCGTTTTTAATAGTCCGGCGTAGGCCCCACTTTTGCCCCAAAACCAAAGAATGAAGGAGTGAGGTGAGAATCTTAAAAATGTTTGGAGCGACTGAAAAGACAAGGTAAACAACAAAAGCATGACGGGGGAGGCAGGTATATATGGAAGTTACGTACTCTTCATCCCCGAATGGAGAAAATTAGCAAAGAGATTCACAAGAATGGAGAGGAAAATTGAGAATATTATTCATGTTAATCACGACTAGGGTTACAGATTACACTAAGGTAAAACACAGTACATGTACAAGGATGAGAAACTAGGCGTGAGAGGTCCCAACTCTCCTAGTGGGCTTTTAACTCCTTAGTCTCAAATACGCTACTGGGGCCTGATAAGTGGTCTAGTAGCTTCTTCAACAAGAGGAACGAATTAAGTTTATCCCCCAAAAAAAAAAAACTAAGAGGAACGAATTAAGTTTATCTCCCCCCCCAAAAAAAAGATGATGAACGTATTAATAATGATCCCCATGCAAATGAGTGTACTATATAGATCGATTGAAGAAAAACCAGGGAAAGAAATTGAGTGTTAGATTTAGCAGAAATTCTCATGCAACTGGTAATAGAATTACATATTGTAATGCAAGCTGACCGCCGACCTTCATGCTGCTAACCAGAATAGAATCATATATTAAGGGTCTAATACAGAATAATCGTGCATGTGCTCTCTCTTTTGCCAGGGCTTGATCCTTCACTTCATTCCCTTCTTTCAGATTTCTTCATCAGCCATATGCAGGACAACTGTTTCTGCACGGATAAGCCTGCCCCAATCTGGCATTACCTTTTATTCAACAAACTTACATTAAAAAATGATGCTAACTAAACAATATAACATTAGATTAAAAAATAAGAGAACAATAAACATTGAGAATCCTGTTTTGAGACTACCATTTAAACCCTGAAAATTGTCTCTAATATAATATTATCCTACTGAATTTCTAGAAAGGTTTGATGGCAAAGGCAGCATAGAACCCTTATTAGCTTCACTGATAGCTCTGTCTCTCATCTCTAAGACCTTCTTGTGACAGTTAGAGTGCAGCGATGCTACAAAAGTAGGACTGGCTGCAGGCCGGTATTCAGGATAGAGACGACCAGACCGGTATCTAACCCCACAAGCATTGCATAGGGTTTTTGGGCCCATAGGTCCCTCCCTCCACTGGGGGGTCTTTGTCACCTGACAATGCATGCATTTTCTGGGGACAATTGACTCCTGCGATGAGGATCTCTTCATCTTAATACGACCTGAGAGAATGGAGAGATCCGTTTTCCTCTGCTTCTGTTTAGGACAGTAAGATGGTTTCCCAGTAAGGTGTGTTTCAAATTCAGCAGCAGCAGCCCTACTAGGATTTTGGAAAGCTTGCAAAGAAGATATGAAAGGACCTGAGAAAAGAGGGCTGAGGCTTGAGAGAGGACGACGTTTGCTACGAGCTCGCTTTGGGATGACAGGTTGATCAATGGTATTCTCACCTGATGAAGAACTACTACTTTCAAAAACAGAGACTGGACTGTAGATTTGGAATTGGTGGAAAGTTTTGCCGTTGGAAGAGACATTTGGATTAGAACTGCTTTTCAAATACGTCAGTTTAGTAGTCTCTGGCACTTGTTCTATTGGGGAAATATCAGGGCACTGCAATACCAAATAACCAAACAAGCAAGAAGAAAACAAAGAAAAGGATCAGATGCAACACGAATAAGCAAGTAATTTATCTGGAAAACGGCAGATTAATCCATATAACACCCCCACCCCCCCGCGGGATAAAAAAAAAAATAGTGATTAGACAAAGAGGAACCTAGTGAAAATTCCACCAACATTTACATGTATATCCCCAGAGCTCATCACATGAGAGGAAAGCTAGTGTTCTAAAATCAGACACGGTAAAGTCAAATCTTTATTTCAAGAACCAAAGTGCCGCAGTTTGTCAAACTACTTGCATGACATTGCAATTTTGCTTTGTGATTCTGAATAAGATAGTTTTGTCTCTTAAGCATGAGTGGTGAGACAAATGGTAGTAATTTACTTATTCTTCTTTTCCCTCTGCCATGATAAATTGTCCACCAAGGAGAACCAAAGATCTGCAATCACCCTCAGAAGCTTTCTAGTATCAGCCTCCTCACCAAACACAAGTAGCTTCCTGAATAAAGATCCATGCATAGACAGAAAGATGTTTGGGCAAGCAGAGGATTATATCTTTAATTGAATTTTGCAATTTTTATATGTATGCATTCCATCCCTGATGGTGCCAACACTCGAAATAACTAAACACTTTCAAGTGTCCTCCTATCACTCTTACCTGAACTAGTGAACTCTCTCTTCCTGAGGGCAAAAAATTTAACCCCTAAAAGAGAAAGCATAGGCACCAATGCTGGAACATTTCCAACGTTTTCCGGGTGTGAGCTTCTATTTTTTAAAACTTAGATCATCATTGAACATAAAAACACTTGAACAGAACACCAGGTTTTCCAATATCTTTAATTGAATGACTGAGAAAATTAGAAATAGTAATGGTAAAAATAGACAAATTTGAATTTTAAAACATAATTACCGTGGCAGATAGACTCTTACCTACTATTAAGTAATTAATTATTGACAGATGACAGATAAGTGACTCAGTTCTCTTTCCTTTAATACTTCTCATTTCCAACCTAGTTCTTTCCCTTCCGTTTTTCTCTTCTTCTCTAAGAACCACCGACCAACAAATACTATATGCCAGGACAAGTAGCTCCTGCAGCCTGGACATTAGAAGTCAGACATCACCCACGTGTTCAACACACAGATTAATTACAACTTCCAACTTTAGGTGCATGAAGGATCAGCACTGCAGGCAGGGTGGTTGCAGCGCCTCAAGGACATTATGAGGCAGCAAAAGTAAGCAACTTTTTACATGAATTATCTTATTATAAACTTATAATTTGTTCTGATGTCTCGTTGTTACTGCCAAGAATGAGAAAAGACATCACGGGCAATCTTAAAAGAAATTCATTGTCTCATGGCAAAGTTGCTTAACTGCTTTTCCTACACTTAAGGTGCACCATCTTTTTTTTTTGGCCACTGACTTAAGGTACACCTTGAAAACACAGTAGGAAACAGCTAACTTGCCACACAAGGTTGCCCAAATATCCTGCCTACTGAGTAATGCATGAAAACTGAATCCCTATCACTAGAATGTCCACAACCTTTTCTCCTAAATTAGACCAATGTCACTCTGCCAATCTATTCTCTTGTGAAGGCAGGATTTTGATGAAACGTTTATCCCTAACTGCAAGCTAGAGGTCACTCCACCAAAGGGTTGAGTTATAGGATGTTATACCATTAACACCACCAGTAAGTTACCAATATTTCTTTCTGACAATCTTTATTCATCTCTGCTTGCGGTAAAGTTCCTACACAAAATCATTCTAATTCTTCTCAGAGATTCACAACAAGGAAATGAAAGTATTCCAACAAAATATTTTAACTATTGACACGGAAATTCAACTACAAGAACTCTGCAACAATTCACATTGTTCTCTACATAACTATATCAATGCTTCCTATGAAAGGCTACGAAGAAAGATCTTAAAAATCCAACTAACCCAAGTATAGATACAGAATGAAACAGTCCTTGCCAGTAACTGAACATAAGTCCTCCAAATTGGTACATTAATCTTTTTTCAGTTTCAAAAAATACAAGACTGTATATAATTTAGACAGCAAACATAAGTGCACTGCATTCAAATAAAAACAGGACTTCATCTGTACATAACTGCAAGGCCAGGAACAATATGCCAGAAAATAACATTGAAGGAAGGGGAGAAAGCTCACAGAAGTAGAGATCCTCTCAAGTTTTGGATTTCCTTTTCGAGTTTTATCACACAGCCCAGAAGGCAATACTGAGAAAACATCAAAAGATGGCTCATCGAGGCATTTGAATTGAGCATCCCAATCTTCTTCCACAGCATTAGGTTCCACATCTTCCAGCGGGAAATCAAAAAATTTGATGACATCATCAAAAATTTCATCCCCAAGACCATTAAAATTCTTGTCAAAAAACCAAGAATCCTTCATGTTATTGATACCCTGTTTCAAAATATTAGTATACAGAAAAGAAAAGGAAAGACAGATGCTGTTACTTTACTCTTATGTTCAGAAGAAAATACTCAAGAAAGAACTAAGACGAACAATGAATCTTTGGTTAAAAGTCTGATAATAGGGCACATACACAGAGTGGCAAAAATTCAGGGAAAGGCCATCTCGCACGAATGGAATTATCATGTCATTAACTTGTGAAAATGAGATTTATGCTCAATACATGGTTTTATAATTCACAACAATGGAACAAGCTAAAATTTTATCCACAAGTCCATGCCTCTAAGAGTGAAAATTTACCCCAAAAAAGGACTTCAACCGTGAGTATCCTACCATCAGTAAGTTATTTCAATGATAGGAATTACTAGAAACAAGCTACGCTCATATCATATACCACTACCATTCAAGGAAAACATAAATTTAGAAGGTCATGACAATCAGCCAAGCAACCATCGAAATGCTTACCCATTCTGACCAAGGGCCACTCTTAGAGACAATTGCAATTTTAGTACGAGCTATCACATCCCTAGCACAACGTTTAGTTACATAGAATATGTAGCAGAAAGTAATTAAAACCCATATTCACAAAATTGCATTTTTTTCAAATGTAATAGGCCGCAGATGCTAGAATTTGGAATTTAATATTCGTTCTCAACCCTTGTACGCTCAATTAGAGTGCCTAATGCTAGCAAATAATTTACTATAAACATACGAGAGAAAATGAAATGCATGCAGTTGAACTGACAGGGAAACAGGGTAACCAAAAATCCCCTAATAATGATAAAAAAAAAGACAAAGAAAAGAAGGATAGAAAGAAATGGTAGAACTTCTGAATACACGTACGTAGGGCTCTGAAAACGGAATCTTCAGCGACTAAAAGAGCGTAGAGAAGCGCATTGCCAGGTGAGAAGAGGCAGTCATGGCAAAGTCAGAAAAGGGTCTCGTAGACAGAACAGCATTTGGGAAAGAGAATGATAATCGACTCACTAAGGATTAAATGGTAAGAGAAATGAGATTCCTTTTCTTGGAATCTCTGTCTGAATTTGGTAAATTAGGTTTTTATTTCGTGCCGTTACGATCAAGCGGCCGTCATTGTGGCCTCGGTGATTTCTACCGTTCCTCTGTACTGTTACTCAGTATTCATTTTTCCAATTTCCATTCCCAAAATATACTTTTGTTTTTAATGCCAACGTTCTTCTTTTAATTTTTTAGAATTTTTATTTAGTCTAAAATATAAAAAATTATGTAATTTTTAGTAGGAGTTTGTATTTTTTACCCCTATTAATTATTATTGTATAAGTTGAAAAAGAGAAAAAATTAAATTTTTAAAATAATTTTTATTAATAATTAATAAAGATAAAATTAAAATTTTGAGTTTTTTTCGTAATCTCAAAGTGCCCAACCAACGTGAAACAGTTAAAAACTTATATAATATAAACCAAAGGTGAATATTTGTATAAGAAAAACATGAATATTTTTAATCTAAATTTTTTTGACCAATTTTTAATCTAAAATTTAAATTTAGATTCTACGTTATCGGATTTTTTTTAATATTTGAGGAAATGAAAAGTTCTAGGGAGAAATAAAGTTTTGCTGTTATGCTCGAATTGTAAGTGCTTGCTTTTTCTTGTTTTGAGCACAAGAGAAAAAGTGAATTTTAATTTTTTATAAACGGAGTTTCTTTGCGATGTTATTTATTTGATGAGTATATTTTAAATTATATTTATTGATTGACAATAATTTTGTGATAGATGAACTATAATAGTACTATAAACTAGGATACGTTTTCCTACATATCACGCAAAGTTTAAGAAACTGGACGCTTGGCTAGTAAATAACGTAATATGTTATAGATATTATTATATATATTGATATATTGATGACTATCTTTTTGATAATAATGTTTTCTTTATGCCAACAATAAAATGTTAAATATATTCAGATACTTCAAATAATGAATTATAAATTATGGTTGGTAAATAATAAATTGATATGAATCTTTCTGAAATAGAAAAAAATAGAAAGCAATTAAGGTAAATTTAATCTCTGTTATTCATAAATTGAATACAAATCACATTAAAAAAATGTAATGAAGAATTAAGTTTGTTGGACAAATGAGGTGGCAACGTTGATAGGGCATAAGATGTGGATCTGTCCATGTTGTTGTTATTTAAAAAGAAATGGATAGATGTGGAAAAAAAAATATATTAATATTTCATTTGATCCTTAACATAAAATCATTTTAACCAAATTATGCAGATTAAGAATGAGAGTTAAAGTTAATTAATTATTTCAATTTCTCCAAAAATCTCAATATTTTTCTAAAATTACCCTTATTTAATCTTTTTCTTTTTGAATATATTAAATAGAGACATTTTTTAAAAATGTATAATAAATACTATATTATATATTATAAAAAATCTTATATTTAGGATAAAATAAAAGATACTACATGTAGAATTGGAGGCACTATATGTGGAATTGGAGGGAGCATTTATTTAGAATGTTTGTATCATACTCAGGTTTGATTGAGCCAAGCCATCACCGACGGTACCCGCAGGACGAATGAGAATTATTGCATTGGATAGGGTTTTTTTGGTTTATATATACTCCCTCTTATCCTTAATATAAGATCATTTTAACTGAATTATGCTAATTTAAAATTGAAATTAAAACTAATTAATTATCTTGATTTCTCTAAAAATTTCAGTATTTTTTTAAAATTATCCTTATTTAATCTCTTTCTCTTTCTCTTTAGATACATTAAATATGAGTGTTTTTTAAAAATGTATAATAAATACTATATCATATATTTTAAAGGATTTTATATTTAAAAAGATTCAATATATAGAACCGGATGGAGTATGAAAAAAAAGACTTGGACATAAATAAGAGAGAGAGGAAGACTGGAGCGAAATAATATAATCTGTAATTTATAATTATATTTAATTAATATGACTCAGAAAAGAAGAAGAAGATACATAAAGTATCAACAATCTCCAGCGACGCTGATCTGTAAATTGGGTGGGTTGTTGAAATGCAGCAATGATGTGTTGTTTATAATGAAAGTTAGATGTGCAACTTTCTGGTAAAATAAATATTTTAAATGTCATTTCCTTTTCATTTCATTTCATTTCATTTCAGCAACTAGTACCATGACTTCTTTTCATCTTTCGTTGGAATTCCATTTCAATTATAAATAAATAAATAAATAAATAAAATAGAGAGTTATGCTACCTAGCTTATCAAACATGAATAGTGCTTTTCTCAATTCAGCGTGGGCCCGGTTCGGTGATCCGCCACATTCCATGAAAAGTTGGCCACTTGGATGACTTCCGCCAAATTCAACTTTCAATGCATCAACCAATTTCCTTTCCTGATGGATTGGTTACAAAAATAAGCACAATCCCTTCCACAAGCATCTTCATTTGGTGCTGATCATACTCACGGTTGCCACAATATCTAAATTGTCCAAATTTAAAATTTTTATTTTTTTAAAATGATATCATTTTTTAAAAAATTATCTTAAATGTAGGTTGTCGAGAAAAATGTTTCAGGATTTAAAAGTCATGTCTGAGTTATTAATTTTTTTTTTCATACACACCTTCATTAATCATGTTGAAAGAAAATGATAATTGAAAAGTTATAGTTTTTAATTAGAGGCAAAATGAGTTAAATTTAACACTTAATAAATTTAAGAACTTTTTTTTTAATATGTATGAGGAAAAACTAGAGGCAGTAACAATTATAAAATTACCTTTATTTTAAATTCTATATGTAATAAAATAAAATTATATTAAAAATATAATAATAAAATTAAATTATATTTGGACCTTACCACTAAGCATCGAGTGCATTTCCACCTCACACGTGAATACGTTTGACTTCGTTATTTCATATAGTACCTTATCGCAGTTCTTTTTTCACCTGCCTTTAATTTGTCTCATAAAAAATAGCACATTGAGATTCTAGTGAATTGCCGATCTTTATCTCAAAAGCATATTTGTTTTTCAATATGTTTTGCCCATATTTTTTATTATGTCAGAGTGTAAAAGTAAAGGGATATTTGTTTTTCAATATATTTGGCCTATAGTTTTTATTATCTCAGTGTAAAAGTAAACGGAAATTTCCACCGAAGAAATAAAAGACGAAGTTCGTATAAGGCTGTTTGGCACTACATTATGAGTGGATGTCGCATACGCTTTAAGCGCCAGCATGATCTTGTTAAGCCCTCACCAAACTGGTCCAATTTTGATATATTTATTCTCTCATACCTTCGGAAGGTAAGACAAAAACAAAAGGAGGACCTTTAAATTTCCTCTAGTTACTATTAAATAACATTCATACCTTAGCCTTCAACAATCTTCTTCTCATATTTACAACAACAAAGAACGCAAGGAGGAAGACCAAAGGGATTGCTGAAGGAAGGAGCTTCCAGTTCACAATGCTTGACATGTTTTCCCATCTTTCCTGCAATTCAATACACAAAAAGGAATTAAACAACCGAGAGCTCCGCGCATTTGAAGATCCACTTTGAAGGAACATAGTCTCCCAAAAGCAAAAAATTATATTGTAGTATTCTTTATCCTAGCATCAGAAACAGTTCAATTCTTTTCTCCTCATCAGAGGGAACTACAACCTGACATACGCTCACGGCTGATGTTATGATCAAACTTAATACATTGGATATGATAGATCCACAGAACATCGAAGCAAAAGTTCATAACATACTTTTGGCATCGCATTGCAATGTTCCAATCAGATTTTGCATCATAAATGTAAAATTAATCGGTTACTCCAGATCATGACAGCACGTTGTTAATATGTGTGCTTTATGATTCAATGCCAGCACATTACTCCTGAAAATTAAAGCAGTTTTGATACCTTCCTACTCTCCAGTCCTCCATCTATATTTTTTAACATTTACTCTTGAACCATTCCTTGCCCAGACTAGGGTTTCTATAAAACAAATTTGATAATCTGTTCTTTGGTTTACAGTTGTTCTAGTCTAAAACATTGCGCAAAAGACTCCTTATGCACTTTGGGAAGAAGTATTTATCAATGATGAGCCTTAGCTGTGTTCATTACACTTCAAAAGACAAACTTAATATGAATCTTTCGCTCACTTCATTTCAAACGGATACTCAAGTATATCAAAGTTGATAAAGCAAATAAAGGGAGAACAAGAAGCAAGCATGTTGATGCAGTACATTAGATGACGTACATCAGATTTTGCAGTGTACTACCTTCAATCAAATTCTCATTTCCATTGTCCCCGAGGGAATAAGTTTGTTTTTTCCATATAATGCATTGACTATTGAACAGTACAACCCTTCCCACGGATAAAACTATCTTGGTCAGAGCACATATTAACCAAGTATAAGAAAAATATACTCAAACTACTGAATCCTGAAAAGAATGTACCTCAGTAAGTTTCTGTAATGTAATTTTGTGTTGATTGTAATAAAGCTCTCTCGCATATTCATAGAGCTCTAAGTCAAGGTCATTAAGAAACCGTATCTGCTGAAGAACTGCATCAGAAACCTGAAGGCGTGCCTGGAAAATCACAAAAGTCATTAGAAAAGAGTACATTACAATTCGCAAGTCAACAAGCCAAGAAGTTAGGCCATAGAAAATTCCACCACAGTGCAAATCATTTACATTTCTATGTAGCTTGAAATACAAGCACTGCCTGCCCATGCTAGAAATACATATGCTGGACAGTTACTAGTTGTCTACGCCCCCTAGGAGTGAACCAAGTAGGAATAGCTATTCATGCAAACAGAACGGTGGTAAAAGAGTATCGAGTGATAGTATGGCAGCTCTGACCAATAAACTTACCTCCGTTGAAAAGTTCACTGGAGAAATTCTCTTTAAAGAAAAGGTGCGTCGTTGAATCTGGGCCTTCCGTAAACTAGAAATACAGACTTCATAAGCTTCCATAAGGTCTCCCACAGTCATCTAAAATCAATAGACAATCCTCATCAAGATAAGAAACAGATAATATCTGACACATCCCTGAAAAAACTATACTATGCAAACAGGCTTACTTTTGATTCTGTTGCTTCATTTGAAGCAGTCTCACTAGCTCTGTTGTCTAAGGTGCTATTCTATCTTGAAGTAAGAGATGCAGTAAGAAAAATTTCCCGACTTAAACTTCAATGACAAAGTGGAGCTGCATCATACCTGATGTTCATAGTTATCAGGTCCAGAATTCGACAGTGAGCTGTGCCCTGTCACCAAACAGTACAAGGCATAAATGGTAAAGACTAGAAATGTCAACACTAAAATGTTACCCAAGCGTCAATACAAAACATGATATTAGAGAAACCCACCCAAAAAAACCCCAGACCCCATTACAAGCCACAGACATATCCAAGTGCACGTGAAATTACAGGTGCTTCAGTCATGCTCCCAATACTGTAACATGTCATCTGACAGTCTGACATACCACACTAACCTGTGTTATCAACACTAACCATGCCAGTATTCGATGCTCTCAGCTGTGATATCACCTGAGCACCAACAACATTTGCAAACATTGTGGCAGATTCTTTGTGCTCCTCCGTAAGACCAACATACAACATATCATCTAACCTCTTCTACAAGAATTACAAGCATATGTCATAACTGTAATAACAAACCCTAGGAAGTGATAAGCATTTATATGATGCAAAATTCCCAACCTACAAAGCTTTTTTATTACCTTCGCAACTTGAAGCACATACGTGCCAAGAATCTTATACTTCTGTACACAATGGCGCACTTCATGTGATTCTGCTACATAAGAATTGTTTGTCAAACCAGCAACCTATCAATTGAACATTCCACCAAAATGAATTGAAATAAACACTTGGTTACATGAAATGCCAACATCAATAAAGTTTTGCAAACTCCTGAATTTGACTATTTGAAATATATTTGAGGGGTTTAAATTTACGGGATATAATATATAACTAAAATCATGAACTCCCCATGCCCATGATGCTAGCCAAGTACTATGCCAGTTGCCTAGTTGTATACAAGGCGTTAATTTATCCACTTAAATATTGAAAGAGGGTCTTGACATGCCATCCAACTCAAAGCTAGGGTATTGGCATATAAGAGTAGAAGACATAAACTAAGAGTGGTTAGTCATGGTTAGTCTAACAACAAAATTGGTGACAAAAGGAGTCTTGCGCCCAGCAAAATATCTGCATATCCTTATGGCACTGGCATCTGAGGAATTCCAAGTGATGCAAGGTATGACTTACATGGCAGTAGCAAAATTTATAATCTATAAGAAAGTAAGAATGTCCACATTGATAGAGAAACACATATATACCTGGAATGTGGCTCCATTATGTACAATATCCTCAGCCACAGGATGATTAATGAATTCATGCAGTGGCATTGCAAAATCTTCCATGTCATAGGAATCATTGCTCTCAGGGATAGGCAGTCCCTTACTTTGCCTCAGATCTCTCTGTCTCACAAAATGAATAACAATACATCACTTGGCAAATTTAGTAATTGTATCTATTGGAAGTTAATACATTAGCAAACAACATGGCATCATGATATAGAAGTAAAATATTCCATAAATGTGTTTAGCTCCCTTCTATTTCGGTACTCTAATGACTGATATTTCCGTCTCCAAAAGCACATGAATATGTCCATAATCATACCATAGAAGGCAAGTAATCAACTTCAAGATATACCCAATTAGGATGTCCATGATTACTCTTTCCAAATAAAATCTGGGCCACACATTCTTAGATTGTAATTATAATAAATCAGCAGGATTATCCTTTTATATCATTTCCTTAATATATTTTTCTTCCATATAACAATTCCCATTCAGTAAATCATGCACAAATAGTAATCAATTATTGTCCAATGGTAATTATATTATGAAATTTCACATAATGATCATACACAGAACAGTATGCCCCCTGTACAGCGGCCATATACTCAACTACAAGGCTTTTTTATTTTCAGAATCTAAGGGGAAATTGCTAAATAAGTGGCATGTCTAGGACTCAGTTTGCATTAGCCCTGTTAACAGGAGACCCAATGTGAAATGGCTTGAGCATTTATCATAATCTGCCAACTACTTTAAGACTCTCAACAAGGAAGTAACTAGATTAGGTCCCTAATTCACAGGGATCATCAAAAAAGAAACAAAAAAAAAAAGGGAAAGAAGTAGAACCACAACAAATCCCAACTTCCTTTCCCAATGATCAGCAGTTAACAGAAAGAAGAGAAAGTGTCATCATCTATCAATGGTCTCAAGAGTAATCATCTTCAGAAAAGACAATGCAGGTGTTTAGATAAATTCTCTAACTGGTAACACATCATTTATTATTTGCCAAATCTGATACTTAGGGGGCATACGTGTTTATACATAACCTTCCCCAACCCCTGAGCATCAAATGCATATATTATGGTAAAACCACATACTTATATAATCACATATGCTTGTATGCATTTGGAAGCAGGGAAAAAATATGCACCAATTGGTAACATCCAGAAATAAAATGAAACAAGGAACATACCCTGGCAAATAGGTCTTTCCTCATCCATGGAACCAGATACTTCCAGGGCCAGATATCAAGTGTGCTTACTCCTCTAGTCTTAGAGCGCAAGCGTCCAGCCATATGAGTCGCAGATGTCAAGTTTGGATGCACCAAAAATCTAGCCGCAACCTCTACTGAAAATTCATAAGTACTAAAGACACGACTAACAGGATCCCTAAGTATGGTAACCACAGAAGTTCTCTCCCTTGGAAGTTTTGATGTGATGCTAAAGTCATCATGCGTGACTAAAAGCCTGCAATCAGGTTTGCTGCAAATTTATGAAATGATGGTAAGCAAAAGATAAGCAACATATGACAGTGTTTGTAATGGATTTTGCATGCAGGGCATGGGTTCAACAACAGAATAATACTATGAAAAAGTTGTGGCTTTCAATAAGCTGATATGTTGAAGATGCTATAAACAACTTGAAATGAAGTGTTACAATTTTGTTGGGTAAATATATTATAGAAGCTGCTGTAAAATGTACATTAAGTAGTAAAATGTTGGGTAAAATTAACTGCAAAGCTTCTGCAACTCTGTAAGTATTCTAGAATCACAGAGAAATAGATTATAAGGTTGAGCAATAAGGTTTTAAACTGGGAAAACATAATTGCTAGAATTTATTAGATGCTAAAAGTTTTTATGAATATTATAGATTTTAAAGCCATAAAAATTTTAAAAAGTATCCTCTAATGTCTAAAAAGTTTTTGAGCATTTTGCTGTCAAAAATTACAAGCACCAAGAGCCACAACCCACAGCTGTGAGCCACCAACCTTATTCCAGGAATAACAAAAAGAATCAGCCACTTTAGCATATCAGAAACGTAGCAAAAGGTTAATATACGCATAATAGTTGAAAAGAAACATTAAAATAATAAATTGTAGTTTCGTGTAAGATGGAAAGAATTTAGAAGGAACCTTGGATCAAAGCGCAGCTTATCATAAGAACGAGGGCATTCAAGCGAACTAGGATACAACTTCTTCAAGAAACTGCAGATATAATACACCAACAGAAGCATAGATCAATGAGTTTGTCAAGAAGCAGGTCTTACCTTTTGCAGATACCTAACTGGACCTATGTAGAATTACCAGTGAAAATATGTGCGTCCTCCTGTTCTTGGGACATGGAGGAAAAATAGCAAATCTCTCAGGGTGTGTTTATCCTCTCTGATTTCTTTATCAAGTGAAGAGTATGCCCAATTTCTAACAGCTCTTTCACAATGTCCAAAATCATGTTTGGAAAAAGAGGCATTCACTAGTACAAAAAAAAAAAAGGAACACCAATATAAACCGAAATGAAACAAAACAAAAATAAGAAAAAGAAAATCAAATCTAGAGAGATTAAATATGAAAATATACCTAGTCCAACAAGCATCAGTAGCACAAATAATTTTAGCGTACAATCCATCCTCAAAATTCCTACTCCTGCTAGAGCCAAAAGACATGAAAGAAAAACCCCGAATAGGAATTAACAACGTTAAATAACCAACAAGTGAATAGATAAATAAAATAAATAAATGGAAATGAATTAGATAAATAGAAGTTTCTTGAGCCACAGCCCCAAAAGACATGAAAGAGAACAATTGCTATCTTAAATTCCCTAGACCTCATAATGCTTTACCATGGTGGAAATCCTAGTCAAACACATTTCCACTTCAGCTCAAGAAACTTTCTTTTCTTTTTCCCGGCAGCTCATTTCCAAACTCAAGCCAATGTAACAATAAAGCTAGAAAAGTATATAACTCAACCAAACTCCAGTGATTAAAGGAGCATCATATTCATATAATACCCAAAAATGTTGAGGAAGAATGCGACAGGTTCAACGAAGCAACCAGAATGCTGGTCAGTTTCAGGAATATGAAAAGAATATGATACCTTGCAGGAGACCAGACGAACATGGCTGAAACAATACCCTAACTAACCCAACGACAAGAACAGAGCACGAAATGAAACACAGACCAACATCAATTCGAGGAGAAGAAATATAAGAAGAAAAGCAACTAATGGACCTAGCTGTATCGGTCTAAGGATCTCGTGCTAATAAATTCCCAAAACAATGTTGGGACTTCAGTGGACAAACCTCACAATCAATTTGGACCCACCAACACCCCTTTTAGAACAGATACTGAAAGTCTCTGTCCTGAAATTCCTCACCAACCAAACATAAAGTTCGAGAATTTTCCCGGGAAAAAAGAATGGCCCTAGATTTTAGAGGGCCTTCTTCCTCGGGAGCTAGTGGCCTTAATAACGATATTGAAGACTGAAGACCAGCGTCCTTTACTTTGTTAAATTTCTCGCTTCAAGCCTTAGACAAAGAAGCGGAGAAAGATTTCCCAACCAATCGTTAAACAAAAGGAAAAAACGAAAAGAAGAAGCGCATGATGGCAGTATAAATTTCCACTCAAACTGCATATTATAATTTGACTATCCCTCATTTTTACCCAGTTATACACCTTCTCCTTTTTATGTGTATTACGATATGTACCATATATAATATTACAATGGATGGAGTTGCATGTTTACCAGTTGAGTCATTTGACTTATAAGTGGCATATAAATTTTCTGGACTCACTCTAAGTTTATATATATTGATTATAGGAACAAATTTTGAAAGTATAGAAAAAAAATAGAATCTGGATTCCATAACGTGTCACTAAAAGTTTTTTCTTAAAGTAATATTAATATAATTAAATTTTGTTTTAAAACCTCAAATGAATTAGAGTATCATAGTGGACGATAATTGTTGGAATAATTCTCTTCAATTTTGATAATGTGAATCATCCAATCATATTAATGAAAAGGATCATGCTATACAGAAGACACAAATAGATATAAAGTTGGGACTTTAATTAACTAGATTAAATTAAAATTGAAGAAAATCATCCCTCCAGGCATGATCCACTGTAGGATTCCAATATACTCAATGTTTTAAATCAAAATTCAGCTATATCATTATTATGTTAGGAAACTTTAGAAAATGATATTTCATAGATTCAAATTCAAAAAAATAATAACGTGCAAAAATGTATAGAGAAGTTTTTTTAAAAATTATTCTTGAATATAGATGCTTTGAATTTTAAAATAGAGGTATATGAAATATCCTTTTGTTTTGATATGATCTAGTTTATTGAGGTTACAGTGTTAATTTGGTTTTCAGTTAATTAAAAATAAGTTTTGGTAAAATTGGTTTTGCAACGTAATTATGATAAAAATTAGTTTTGAACTAACATGTTTATATTTGGATGATTTATTTGAAAGTTGATTTTGACAAAATTCATAATTTTGCTCTAAATTGAATTTAAACTCTATCTCATAATTAATTTAATTTTCTTTGATTAAAATTTAATCTGTATTTATTTAATTGGAAACATATTCTATTTGATATAACATTTTCTCACCGGGCATAGTTTATAAAGATTAAAATTTTGAATGGGCATTTTGATTATTAGAGAGAAAAAATTTTATAAGAGTTTTATTTTCTCATATTCAATATTTTTTCTCAATTTACTGATTTATTTTTATTTGACTTCCTTTCAAACCTCATTGAAACTAACGAAAAAATAACATTGAAATTATTTTTGCCTCAACTTCATTTGTCTTCTAAATCGCAGCTCCAACACACACCCAAACATCCACAAAAAAATGAAAACTTGGTTTTGTGGACAAATTGCATTTTGAAAATAAAATCAAGTGTTTGTTTGGGTTGAGAATTGAGTTTAGGTCCAAAAATTAGTTTTGCAATTTATTAATTTGTTTGGCAATTATTTCGTTTTATGTTTGAAAACCAGTTAAGGCTAGAAACGGAGTATTCATTGAAGCAATTTGGACGGCGCTTTTTCGTTGGCAAAATGTGGTTAAGCATTAATTATGTATCAATAAAAATAAATTTAGATAAAAATAGATTAATAAAAATAAAAAAAAATTAAAAAAATAAAATTTTCATTAAATTTTTCCTATTTAATGACTAAAATATCTCTTCAAAATTTTATTCTCCATGGACTACAACTTATAAGAAAATGTTACGTCAAATATATTATATTCTCAATTAAATAAATATATATTAAATTTTAATTTAAGTAAATTAAATTAATCATGAGATAAAGTTTAAGTTTAATTTGAACAAAAATTATAAGTTTTGTCAAAACTAATTTTTAAATAAATCATCCAAATATAAATATATTAGTACAAAATCAATTTTTATCATAACTATGTTGCAAAAATAATTTTACCAAAATTCATTTTTAACTAATCGAAAACCAAATGGACCCTAAGTCTTGATTAATCCATATTGAGTTAGCATGTTTGAATTAGTTTATCTATAATTGATTATGAAAATAAGTGATTATGTTAAAAATGATTTATGTTTAAATGTATTTAGTTGAGAAGTGATTTTGAGAAAAATATATATTTGAATTTTGGGGTGTTTAAGTAATTATTAGATGAATAATGTGAGAAAGAGAAGTAAAATAATTAATTCTGGGAGGAAGATGAATAATTATAAATGATTCTGAAAAATAAAAAAAATTATTTATAAGAATAATGGAGCATAAATAATTATTTTATTCTAATTTATGTTTAAAAACTTCCTCTCATTAAGAAATTTACGTAGGAGTGAAGCTCTCCAACAGTGAACTAGATTTGTACCAAGCGACATTGTTCTTTATTAATCCATATTGTTCTTTATGATGATCAGATTCCTGATTGGATCAGGCACTTTGTACCAAACGAGATTTCTGGGGATCCTTCCCCCGTTTTTAATGAGTAGATAATCTGGGGCTCAGCCCATCCCTTCGATAAAAAAATAAAAAAAAATAGTGAACAAGGCAAACCAAATGCTGTTTGTCATGAAATATCTTTCAAGGAGAGAAAAAAAAAATTAGGTGGATAAAACTCATTAAGATGACCAACATATATTCTTATTTATTTTGTCATTCTTTTTAATTTTAGAAATATTTCACGAGCGAAAATGAATTCTAATCATGAGTATTTTGTAAATTTCAAATTTTTCTGTTTAAAAAGTAAAAATAAAAAATTTAGAAATATATTTTATATTAAAAATATCAACTTAGAAATATAATTAATATTAAAAAATTAAAATGCCTCAATCCCATTTTTATAAATAAACACGGTGTTAACCCTTATCCAAGTGCAAAGAAACTAGATGTCTTCATAAATTTTTCATTTCAAAATTTTCACGTCAAGTTAACTAAATTCAAGTGTCGGTATTTTACTCTTTATTCAAAATTGAACCTTTTAATCATCTTTTGTTTTAACGCCTTCACATCTAAATACAAATTTAAATTTGAGATGAAAATATAATCATTTTAATGTTTACTTATAATTTTACAATCATTGGACCATCAAATTGCAAGATCCTGCAAATTTTTGACGATTTTTAACATCATAAGCATTGAATTCTACAACATTTTACAATGGCACACACATATCCTCTACGATTACTTCTACATTATATATATATATATATACACACACACTTTAATGTCCTTACTTCACTTTTATTAGTCTTTATTGTATTATCTATGGCATCATTGATGTAAAATGTTCCATGCGTTCTTGTGCTTGGTTAAATAAATTTAGAAAGAAGGAATGTTTAAAGTGGGTTGATGGCTTTTTTTTTTACATTTGATACATGGAAAATATAATAATATATGATCATTTTTCCTTCAACAAATCTGGCAGTTAAAAAAATTGAGAAAATTAATAGGAAAATTTCCCAAGAGCTTAATAGAATTATGGTAAAAATGATTTCCCTTAAAATATCCTCATGAATTTTAAATAATACTTTTAACTAAAATATTTTAAAATAATTTTTATGAAAAACATTTTAATAAAAATTAAAATTAGACTAAAATATAAATTTTTAAAATAAAATATACAATTGGAGAACAAATCCGTGTAATTTAGACCTAGGAAGGTCAAACACAAGGTATCATGGATTTAAATGACGATTTTCTACTAACGAGCGTTGGCTCAAACACAAGATATCGTTAATTTAAATGACGATTTTCTACCGAGCATTGGCTCAAATGGAAGAGATTTGAATCCCTCAACCACCAGATTTCGAATTCCATCCCTAGAAAGATAGGAATGGAAGAGATGTGTTGGAGAGATCTACCCCTCGTTTGGGACCCAACTTGGGTTGAATCGGGATTAGTCATAGTTTTAAGCTTCAAATACTGAATGATTTGCTATAAAATAAAAAATAACAATTTTCTAATAGCTCCTACTATTTTACACACTTTTGCCATTCCAACCATACTAAATATAAATTACTACAGCTAATGCAGGTTGACACAAATGACTACGGGATCTAAACAAAGGCTCTCACCTCCCTTTGGGTGATGGGTTCGAATCCCCTTGTGACTGCATTGGTGGCAACTCCATTGTGGAGAGTCTCCCCACTACTCAGAGACAATATCACTAAGTTCTCTGAATATTCAGTGACTGGCCTATTCCCAAGGTCTTAAGTGCCAGACCCTTAGAGACCATCAAAGGTACAGGATGAATCCCCGAATGCTGAAATTTGGTACCCTACCGATGGTTATGGGAGTAACTTCCTTAACTACCATTTTATTTAGCAAATATATATATATACATAAATTACTGCATATAAGAGTCAATTCACCATGCCTACCTAAGATTAATTTTGGCACACCTAATAATTTTTATTTATTTACTTTGTTCCAATCATCTCTACTTTGAAAACATTAACAGCACATAAAGTATGGGTGTCGATACTAAATCAAGAACAAGATCACCTATACCAAAATGGGAATACAAGCTCTAACAAACAAGTACGGATTTTACAAAGCACCACCCTAACAATGCTTTTGCAATACAGCCCACTGCAAGACTCAATTTGATTGAATGAAATTAATGGCTTCTAGTAAGTTATCAGCACAGAGACAATAATCCATCTTTCTCTTAAATAAACAATAATTTCAATTTCAATTATGAAATTATATACATGAGTCTAAAAGAAAAAAATCATGGCTTCAAACTGACTGATTTGGAGGCATCAAGATGGTTAAGGCGACAGGTTCCAAGAAGATACTCAGGGAGCTCCTCGCGCGTGTTCCCCTGAGCAACATATATTAGCAATTACGGCATGATCATGAATTAACAAAAGGAGGAAAGTCCAGAAGGCAGCGACATTATTAACAAAGCACAAATTTGACAAAATCATGCATAAAAATAGTATACTGATTTATCTGTCTCCACAAAATTATCAAGAGATTAGTGAGAACTCTGAACATCCGTGAATTTGCAGGGATCATGTTACCTGTATTAAAAATGCCATCTCAATAACCAGATTGTTGAGGTACCCCAGGACAAGACTCACAACGCCTCTTGCAACAGTTGATGATCCAATATCAACTCCTAGCTGAAATGGATGGCATGAATTGTTTTGAATATTCTAACTCTAAATAGTAAATGTCTTCATTTAATGATGAATTAATCATCTCGATTCATTATTAATGCATAATTACCTCCAAATAGTTCTTTCCCTGGAAATAATTGATTACCAGTGCTTGGCCAATAAGGCATGCCTTCTTTCCCACACTCTGCTTTACTATCCACGAACCCTGAAAGCAGGATTGTCAAACACTTATATTCTATGAGAAAGACAAATGAAAAACAGAATGGAGATTTTGCCTCTTAACTCAAACAAAGGATAGAGGGTTCTAACATGACTCGAGATCAGACATATACATATTCATGTAACAGTAAAGGTTGATGCATCATTATCTTGCTTTCAAGGGGGAAAAGTTATCTTCAAGCTTGGTGGGTACCTAAGTGGGATGGAGAACTCTCCTCAAAAGCTAGCTATATAGATGGAAAAACCAACTCATTTAAATACCCCATTAAGTATCTCATACTAATCAATGTGGAATTTGGATATCCCATACTACCTAAGTCCCCATCAATTGGGCCTACACTGGTCAAAACACTTTGTAGATAGCTCTCTCTAAAATCGCCAACACCCAGCTTTTGATACCATTAATAGGTACCAAATTGGATTGGGGAAATCTTTTTAAAGGCTATCTATTGAGGTGGGAGAACTAATCCACTTAAATACTCCATTGCGCATCTCATACTACTACTCAATGTGAGACTTGGACATCCCATACTACCCAAGTCCCCATCAAAGCTCCTATCAATACAAAAGCTATTTGGCCGCAATCAAGTAGATTGTACCAGTGATGATATTTACTAACCTTAGATATGTATGGTATCAGTTTAAATCTTGAATTTCTAAAGGCGTCATCACCCTTGACGAAGCTCTCCAGCAAAGGAGAGTCTTCAATAGGGGTATTCATCATGTAGTATAGTGCCAGGTTATATGTTGTAGAACCAGGAACCTGATTAATAGAAAAAAACTAATTAGTGTTATTGCAAAAATTTACTAAGAAATATATATTAAAAAAAAAAGAACTAACCTGAATATTTACAATGAAGAAGAATTCTGGTCTACCCTGTGCAGCATATTTCTGCAAGTAAAAGCTTCATCAAGTTGATTTTCTTTTAATATAAACCATAGGTTGCTAATGCAGAGCTCAATATTATCAACATCAAGAACCAAAAGACCAAGGAAAAAGTCAACCTGCACAATGCTCCCAGGACGGCAACCAAGATCATCCTCCCTTTTGTCAGATCTAAGCCAATCTGCACCAACCATTTGCATCAAGGTTCCCTTTGCTTTAACCTAGTTATTAGCACCACCAGTAAGTACAAAACAAAGTAATGGTCCTTCAGAGAGTCGTTCACCTCTAATTTAAAAGAATGCAGATGTTTGAGAATAGGAATAATGTCAGCCATAGAACCAAGAATAAGAAGATACTGCATGTAACATGTTTACGGACTTCACATTCATGGTTATTATTCAATAATTAAAGCATCGGAGCTGTGTAGATAAATAAGACAGGCATAATTTAGCACTTGACTGTCCTATGAAAGCAAACAATAAGGATGACTGAAAAACAAAAATTGAAAGGTGATAACTTATTATGAAGCAAACCAAAAAGTGTTTTTTTTCTTAATATTTTAATTAACAACGAATTGTTGCCACTTGTACCTTCAGACGGTCTTCCAGATAATTTTCCCCACGAATCAGGAAAGTCGAAGGATCTGCTTCTGTGCAACTGGAAAGTACTGTACATGTAGGATCTTTTGGAAGCGTGGAGCCATACGAGCATGGGATACTTTCTTCCCTGATCATCTCTTGCAGGTCCATATAACCCCTCTTCTGAACTGCAATGGATTGTATCTAGGCACCATTAATCATTCTATCATAGAAAAAAAATCCCATATTGATATACCATCAAAGGTCTTACTAATCACCTGCAAGGTCATGCAATCTTTTCACAAAACTTGCAGCAGTTGACAACCTGGGATGACGACTTTCCTGAAATCCTCAAATTCAACATATCAAGCAAATTGCAAAGTTAACAACAAAAATGACAAGACCTCAAAGAATATCAAGGAGCAGGGAAGGGGAGGTTAAAGAAGGGAATCCAACATTATAAAAATGTTTAGTGAATTACATGCATTATAAGGCATGCAATTACAATATGCTCAGATACTGCCCTGCCTTGGGACAGCACCAGTTTTAATCTCATGCACTGTGCAGAGCATCTTCATAATAAGCACCTAAAGAATCTCAACAAGATAAGAAGCTGAATTGCAAGACTAAACAAAAATGCATAAAGTCACATATAAGCCATCTAAGATCATAGATGCAAAGCTGATATCATGCAATGAAAGAAAGAGGAAGGAAAAGATAATCACACACTCTCGAAGTTCAATTGCAAGTCCTGCTATAATAATTACTTTTCAGTAAATGATTAAATAAGATACACTATAGTAACGCAGTCATCATGGTTCTCTCTGCCTTACACAGAGTGGTGAATAACAAAGGCCCTTTTGCATAAAGTCCTAGAAATTGAGATTCAAAAATATTCTAATAAATTCACATGGTTAGGAAGCTAGAGGCAAATATTAATAAGATGCATGTAGGGAGTAGTCCCCTACCTATGATAGATATGCAATGTTGCCCCTACATCTGAAGAATTCACTTTCCGGTTGTTGAAGAGTCATACATACAAGTAGGCAACTCAAACAAATAGTCGGGGGATTTAAGTCTTAGTTTTTATTTTAGAACTCTGACTATCATACAAGTTTATGGTTTAGAATGATAAAAAGAGCTAACAACTACTAGCATCATTTGACAGTCCACAAATGTCAATGTTTAACTGTTAGTAAAACTGTAAAAGCCAAGCAAGATTTTTTAAATGATCATACAGATATTACAAATTGAGAACAATTAATGGCATTTGACAGCCCATTTATAGTATTGATTAGCCATTACAAATGCATATTGACAGAAATATCAAGGAATTAAGCTTGACGATATGAATCACACCATGGACGTGATTTGACCATTCCTTCAGTCCTCAGTAAAACAGAATAATTTTTAAACAACTTTTTACCTGGGACTTCTTGTGACTACAATCAAGTGTCCATCCATTTTCTGATTCATCACAATCTGATGGTTCTGGAACATCAAAAAATTCATCATCCGCATCATTAAGACTAACAAGGCTTGCATGCTCTGATTGCATTTGATCCACTTCCCCATCTGAGTTAGCATAAGTTTTCTCATTTTCTGTCTGTGTTTGGACATTGGAGTTGTTGTCCCCTTCCTTCAGAGGAAATCTGATGCTCGTCATCAACTCTCCAGATGAACAATCAGATGAAGAACAATTTCCTCGTCTAACTCTATATAACTCCCTTAGAGCTGCAAATGCAAGAGTAATTCAAAAGCAAAACACATCTTAATCCTACAAATTTGTGTATGAAGAATTCAGTGATATATAATAGTATTTAAACAAAAGTGATATCCAATAATAAAACTTTATCAACTACCAGCAACTCTCCCAAGCATTTGAATAGTTATGGAACAGGCTGATGAAGATTTTAGATAAGACTTCCAGAACTTCCAATCAATAGCAAGCATATGCTTTACAATAGATTGCTTTCCTTTGTTCACTGGAGATATAACATAACCTCCACCTACAAGAGAATGCAGGTTGTCATTGCCAGCTGCTTTAATTCATCACATTTCACATAAGCCATCTCAAGAAACTCTGAAGACACCAAAGATCTAAAAGAACAAATTCAGACATCCTTAAGTTTACATAATTAGATAAGATGGTGACAATAGTGATCAAGTCATAGAAAATCATTTAAAAATCAGTGAACTATTCCAAATTCAAAATAAAGATGGTTGAAACTAAATACAATACCAGAAAATAATATTATATAGAAATGTTAACTATTTCTATTGTTCAAGCATACATTACTTTTAAGGCAGGCACGGACATAGCCTTTCTGGGGGGGACACTTCTTGTGAAACACTGAATGGTAAAGGATAACTGTGACAAGGAAAACCAAAAATAAATTACTTTCATTCAAATAGCATGCGTTTACAAACTATACATATATATATGTACAATCAATTTTTTCCACAAATCACTACTACCATAGGTTCCATCATCTTCTCTCCTCCAATAACGTCGCAACAATAGATCTCTCCGTTTCATTCCCCTACAAAACATGATATGACAGGAATAATAGTTCTATTAAGAAATGACAAGGATATAGCTTCAAATCAAATTGTGGCACATAATACTGAAAGCTTGGATGTTACCACGGCAACCAATCACTATATAGCTGTTTGTGAATGATGTCAGTATGACCATCCAAGTGCTCAACAACACTCCCCTTGTAGAAACAGAAATCCCATCTGCAGTTCAATATATAATGGTAATAGTGACGGCCTCAATAATATAACTATGCAAAAGGCACCTGACAACCAAGGTTTAAAAATCATGTCCACTTTTGTGGGTGCTGGCTTGATCAACATAATCATATTACTTAGTACTGGGCTTTTTGCAACATAACTAAACTACGTCTAATGGTTTGCATTTATTATTTGCACCAGATTGAATTCTTGCATATAATAATATATAGCCACACTATTTTCACAAACAAGGCCCTCTGTTTTGTATTTGAACATGAGCATGATGGTTGACCAGAAAGCCAATTTCAACTCCATTCATTGTCCTGTTTAGAATTCCAATAAATATGATATCCATAAAGTAAAACTGTGCAGTAGTGGAATTTCAAGGTAGCGCAATGTAAATGCTACTCAACACCTGAAAATTTGAGTTAATAAGTGGGAAAAGGAAATTACCCTAGGATCACGTGATATACCAACTCACAGTTTCTTTCAAATAAAAAAAAATCCCAATTTCATATAACATCATATCTCCTTGTTCAAGAAGCAGGAAGAATTAAGAGCTAAATAGAAAAAGAAAGAATAAAAATTAACACTGTGAGAATATCGCATGCACTTAATGGACTTACTCTGATCTCGAAGGACCAAGTGACATAAGAGTCCGGAAAATGGCTTCTGAAGTTCCATCAACCACACCCACAGCCATTATAGCAGGGTGATCATCCCACTTCTGGAGTTAAGATCATCTTCAATAATTCAAATTTCTTTATAAAACAATAATTGATGAACAGAAAATTTACCAACCTTCCCATGTGAATCTCTATCTTTCGCTTCCTTAAATAGTCGCAAACCTGCATAACAACCATGAATTTGTGTGTATAATTTTATCAACCTCAACAATAACAACAGTTTTATCCCAGTAAGTGAGAATAATTTTAACTACCACAATCAGCAAAAAACTGAATTATAACTTTTACCATTTTGGCAACCGAAGATTATCCAGGGTGAAGGGGCAACAACATCAGATGTCATAGGATCCAAATGTGTAAAAGAAAAATGAGTCCAGTCTAAAGAATTTGCATAACTTTTCTGGCTAGAACCACTTAATCTGTAAGCATAGCAACACCAATAGTATTAAGGGTTATGCAATAAAACTATCAAGAAAAAAGCACAAATGAATAATAATTCAAAGTTGCATTTCAGCTATCTTGAAAGTATTCATTGCAAAATGTATATTTTTCATATTGCATGAAAAATTCAGTTACTTTACCTGAACGACTGCCATCTCCTCTTAGAACAAGCTACAGGAATATCACCAAGATCAGGAGCACGCTGCACACAATCATAGCAAATTTTTCTATTTTAAACAGAGAAGTTTAATTTTAGACTTAAAGTTTGTGAGATCTTGTACCTTTAAGGATGCCTCCTGAAAGGACAGTATCCATCTTGCTGCTTCTTCAGGACGGCTTGCTCCTAACTATAAAATTCACATTATATGATTTAACATTAAAATTAAAAACAAAACAAAAAAAAGAAAGAAGAAAGAAAAAAAATCTGTGCCTAATAGTGATCTCACCTTTAATTGGTCACAGTGATTTGAAGTGTTGTGAAGTGTGAATATGAAGAATACCTGCAATTTGTACAAAGAATTTCCATTATGCATATGTAACTGGCGCATATTGATTTAAACATAAAATTGAGACATATATCAACATTGAACCACAAAATAAGAGTGCTTATACTTTTCTGTTAATGCTTTCCCTCCCATTGTCTGTGACTCGTATGCAAGAATCTATGATAGCACTTCTAACAGGATCCTGACAAGAAAAGTTTAAATAAAGGTTTCACTTCCTAAAACTTGATCAAGTAGAACAAAAACTTAATAGGAAAAAACCTCACAGAAAAGGTCAATATCAAATTTACTTTCTTTCTTTTTTTTCAGCCAGAGTTCATTTACAAACACTGATAATTAAATATTTGTACCATAGTCAAATTTTTCTGTTTATATTAAAAGATTATGATGATAAATAAGAAATACATGAAAAGTAGATAATTGTGTTCGCATGAAGAGAAAAATATCATTAAATTACTCTCTGGAATAAAAAACTTATTCAAACAAAGTAAGCCAAATAACGTATCTCAAATTTCGCAGGACATTTGCTTTGCTCTTGACTATGCCCCAAGCAAGATCTAAGCTAATTAATTAGTAAAGAGTCTAAAGACAGAAAATGCAGACAAATTTTCTGGATAAGTAATCAGGAAGTCTCAGTATCACAATTCCAAAAACAATAACCACATTGGTTTCGCCTACTCACCCACAGATTTTGATTACTAATAGGAAATGCCAATTGGGCATCTACCCGTTCAATATTTTTGTAATAAAATAAAATTTTCAAGGAATACATTCCAAAGTCAACAATACTAGATAAACTGAAGGTGGTGACCAAATTGAAATAGCTCAACCCACTTCGTTACAATTGAATAATTGATGTGGCAAGTAAGCCACTAGGAGTGGTCTAGTGGTAAGGAGGTAGGGAAGGTTGCAGCAAGTCTTAGGTTCAATCCATTTTGTCATGTACCAAAAAATATAGTTGATGAAATGTGAAAAGATAATAAAGCATGTGACTGGAATGCAACAGTTTAATTCCTTTTTTTCCTTTTTTGTGCCAACTAACAGTTTAATTCAAATTTAATTAAAAGAGAAGGTACAATACGGAATTTAAAAAAAGCAGCTTCCTTCGTTGAGATTACAGTTAAAAACGCCTCAAAGACCTATAATTGAACATGGGGAAGAAAGTATGGTATGGTGTAAGTTTGCAGCACAGCAGCAGTGTATCAAATGAAAACAACTTGTAACAAATCATATTGATAGTCTCTATAAAGAGCTCATTTTGACATGGAAAGCACAGAAGCCACTTGCAGGCTTGTCTTAGCGGATAGATTGATATGGAAGACTCCCAGAGTAGGAATCAAAACTTATGAGTTAGGTATGCTGTTATTTTCATCTAATCATCCAGTGTTATCGTTGAATGACATGTGTACAGGTATGAGTCTACAACATTGGCATCCAAGATGTTTTGGAGGTATAAGAACCTCCATATGTATTGAAAAATCAAGAATATCATGTCCCTATGATTTTAGCTTAGTCACTGCGCCAAGTTGTATACAATCCCAATTGGACCGTTTCCTCTAAAACGAATAATCCTACAAAAATGAAAATCTAAAACACAACTTCAATATATCCTGCATGCACTTCTAAATAAAGTCGACAACATGATCCTATCATTCAACGCACACGAGCGCGCGCGCGCATATATGTTCCGTTCTAATCCACCAGTCAACTAATGCCAATTGGAGTACAACAAGGAACAGACAACCGCCGGCCAAACAATCTACTACTGAACACACGACGAACAAGAAATGACGACCTTCGTTAATAAAGTCGTGAAACCGAAACGATATTATATTTATCCACGAAAAAAAAAACGTAAAAACAGAGAAAATTGGTTCAGCATCATTAGCGTTTCAGCAAGAAGCGAAACTTACAAAGTCCAAGCAATGGGCAGGGTCAAAGAAGAAAGCAAAGAATATAGGAGAGGGGGTTGAACCTCACTGCTTGAACTGGGAACAGATTTGAAACTCTTAAGAAGGTGACCGTCGAGGACGAAGTAGCGCTTTCGCGAGAACTGCAATCCAAAGCGGTTAGAGCGTATAAGATACAGCCACCCCTCCATTCTTCCATCATTTTGGGTAGTACCCATGCTCAGAAACCCACACTGCTCAGAAGACCCAGTTCCGATATCTCTTTCCTCAAATTCTCAGTCAATATTCAAGCAAAACTGGATAGCGATCTCCCTTCCCGGATTTTCGCTTTTCAGCAGCGAAGATAATCATTAATACACAGGCTGATGAAGGAGATATCGATCCTCTGATCCCAGCTAAGGGATTCAGAGAATCGTGCGTATTGTAGAAGGAGTAGTGGCACTCTTTGGAATTGTTGGTGGAATGTGAAAATCCCTCCCTCTTTTCTCCCTCCCTCCCTCTCTATCTCTCTCTCCGTAACTTGCTGTGGCGCGTGGGGCGCCTTGAGTGCAGCTCGAATGGTTCGCAACATCGCATATGAGACAAGAACGCATGTCAAGTAATCACGAAGCGAAATGACATTATTGCCCTTCTCTCCTTTGTAATTGCATCATTGTTTATCCGTTGCCACTTGCCTCGTTTCCCATTCCTTCATCCTTTTATCAATTCTTTATTAACATTGAAAGCGACATATTTTGATTTCATATTTAAATCTTATTTTTGCATAATTTATTTATTTTTATAACTTTATATCAACCTAAGAAGCTTTATTTTTAATTCATAAAATTACTGAGCATTGATATTTTTTTTTATTTGAGAAGCTACTTTGATTGATATGGCAATTGTATTGTGATAGGTGGATTGTAGATCATTGTATCCGAAGCTTCGTAATTCAAGATAAAAAAAAATCCCCTCAAAGTTTATTTATCATAAAAAAAAATTAACTATCCACAGGTTCGAATTTTGATGATGGACATGAATGAATTAATTATTGATAAAAATAAAAAAGAATATTCTCTTTAAAAATATATTGAATTATTCGATTTATACAGTGGTGCCTTGAGAGACAAGCTTGTGTTTAAAAACAAGAAGAGAAAGAAAAAGTTATATCGCCGAAGGGTATTGGCGGAAACCGCACCTAACATTAAAAAAAAAAGGGAGAGTAAAAATAACAATCAAATGATCGTGGTTGACGGGGCAAGCAATGTGGCTTGTTGCTCAATCTATTCAAGTTTAATTTATTTTAAATTTAAATATTAATCAAATTCGTGATGATTTGATTTAATACAAATATGTGATCAGAATAATCACTTTATTCGTTTATGGTTTTGGTTAACTAACGGCTTGAGAGCAAATATATTTCTTAAATAATAATTTATTAATTGAAATTTCAAAGAATTAGCCAATACTTTGATCCTTTCAGAGGAAAAAAAATATATATTATCGAGAGCAACTTCTTGTACACTGCCAAATACCAAATAACAGCGTCAATCCATGACCAGTCTGGTTTATCTACATTCTTCATATTCTGTAAGTCAAAATTAAATCAAATCACGTGTTCAAAGAATATTCAAAGAAACCTAAGCCAAAACCTAACCTGGTGTGTCTGCATATATAATAGATAGATATAGAGAGAGTGTGAGGAAATTTCTAATTGTTTTTCTTGTAAAAAGGATATTCTCAGCCAATTCCTTTTAAAATATGAAAATTATAAAAATAAATTTTATCTTTTTTAATAAAATATTTTCGATAGACTCATGGTTTAAATGTAGGAAATTCCTAATTTGTTTTGGTATGGAACTATGTTGTCCATGTTATCATTTAAATTTTAACAGTATTTAAAGTAATAATTTTGGGTTTAAATGTGGGAGTTGAGGAAGACAAGTTATGATGTGAGGGAAGGTGGGGGAATGGTGATTAAAGGCACATGGTTGCTGGCTTGCTGCTGCAAGTGGCTGCCATGCCATGCCATGCATGACAAACCAGAATCATGGGACCTTCCTTTTTTTCCTCATCCATCCTGTTGTTTACATTATTACAGTTAAAAACTAACAATATAATTATATATAAGGTTTATTTTTTATATTTATTTTCTTTTTTACGTTTCTTTAAATGTATGATATATATATATATATAATCAATAATAATTAGGTTGAATAGTAAAAAAAACTCAATATTTATTAAATAAAATTTTAAATTTGAGTTTTTATAGATAGAAAAATTATGTTAACAGAGCTTGCTTTTGACCTGAATGAATTAAATGTTGATATCTCACCACTTCATTCACTCCTTATATGTATAATAAATAATACCAAGACAAGATGGATGTCTTTCACCGCCACTTAATATAATTAATTCTCAAAATTATCAAAGCATGCATGCGGGATATATTTCTTCTTTTCCATAAATCCTTATAATTAATAATAGTTGGTTAAGGCGATTCATAATAACCATCAATATTGACTCCTTTTTTTTTCCCTCATTTGATTCGTGCTTACCTTTCATAATTAATCTTCCAAATGATCAATTTTGTCATCAAATAATTAAGGCTTTTTAAAGCATTTTTAATGGATTAGTTAATTGTCGACCAAAACTCACTAATTTAATTTATAGACCTGGTAGGGCTATATTAGTATACGACTTGATTTTATTTATGTTTCTATTATATTAGTTAGTTTTTGGGGTTTGGATGGCTTTTTAAGGAATGACGCATTTCAAGGAAGAAAAGTCATATAGTTAATGATGAGGGAACGGGCCAACTGGTGGAGTCTATTCTTGAACTCGGCCCCGACCGGTGAATTCACGAAGCATACGACCTGTCGTTTTCTGATTTTCTTTACGCAATTTTTTGGACGTCTCTCGTACCAGTCCTACTAAATTAAATTATTTAAATATATGCAATTAAATTAATTTGAAATTTCACATATGATTAATCATTAAAGGCAAAGTCTACCAGCCAGCCCAACAAAAATGTGATGCCAGTTAGGTCAAAAGCCACATGTAGCACCAAATCTTAAATCTCAAAATACTACTATAAATAAATTATTTAGGAGCTTTATCAATGGATTTTGTCATGAAACTCAATTTTTAATTCACATGTTTGATATTTAGAATTGCATTCAAAGTCAATGTGCAATCTGGACCAAACAAATTTTTGTAGTGTTGGGTTCAACTAGGTAAAGAAGCGGAAGGGGAATGATTTTACTATTATCTCATTTGATTTGATTTAATTGGAGGAAATTGGAGGGAAAAATTTTTAATATTATCTTGTATATTTTAAAAGTTAAGGAGGGGAAAATTAATAATAGATATATAAATATATCCTTATCCTATTAAATTTTTGTTCTCTTTCATAATTTTCATATTAAAAATTCATTGAATAAATAAATATTAAAAGAGAATTTTTTTTTTATTTTTCAATGGTAAGTTCATTTCTAAAACATTAAAATAATAAAAAAAAATTAATTACATTGTATAACAAAAATATATCCCTTTTGTCCCCCTATTTTGGGGGAGGGGGAACGGAGAGAATTTTAACTCATAGTTCTTATGAACTAAACAAGGGAGGGGAGCAAAATTTTTTGTCTCTTCCTCCTTAATTCTCCTCATATATAATAAGTTATCGTGTAGTGAGGTGCTTGTGATAAATAGTTAAGATATCTTATTTAGTAAGCTTTTAAATTAAACTTAACAATATTAAATTTTTTTTTTCCAATTAGAAAGCGACAGAGTGAAGGGTAAGTTAGGCAAGGAGGAGAGAGTAGGGATATGCCATCAGCATTTTTGGATGCTTGATGGGGTCATAATTCTAAAAAAGAATCTGAGGTCCAAAATTCAAAGAATCTGAGGTCCAAAATTCAGCACATTATGTGAACTAGTACCATAGCTGGTATATACATTCATTTATATCCTAGGTTTGGTTTGATTATAACAATAGAAAATGATTTCTTTTTCAGTATATGAAAATTAAAATGCAAAATATTTATTACATTTTTATAATTATTACTCCGTTTATTCTTTTTCAAGTGAAGTTTAACAGTTTTGCACATAAATCAGAAATACAATTATATAAAAATTCCTTCTTAACTTCTCTAAAATACCCCTAAAAATGAATAGATAAAAAGATAAATTAATTTTTTTAAACTTTTATGGCTATAGATAAAGATATAATTAAAAAAATTAATTAATAATATCTTGAAATTTTAAAATATACTTATAAAAGGAACAAATTAAGTACTCAAATAACAACTATTTGTTTTTATTATTAATTTTTGAATTTTTAACTAGGTCTAGGACACACATAATAATCTTTCACATTAAAAAAAAATCACTTATTTTTCGTTCTATTTCATTTTGTGAAACCTAACATGTCTTGTCGACTCTATAGATGAGATTCGTTATTTTAACACTGCCAACTGAAGACGTTACTAATATACCTAGAATCACGAAAAAGCTACAAAAGACAAATTTAAATATTACTTCCAAAAAAAACTTAGGGTATGTTTGGTAGGAGGGATGAAAAGGAAAGGGAGGGGAGAAATCTTAATGGAGGAAAGGAGAGATGAGATATGGAGGGAAATGGAGGAATTTTAATAATTTGTTATTTGGTTCGGGAGGGGAGGGAAGGGAAGTTAATAATAATTTGATCATTTTATCCTTGAAATTAAAGAAATTTTTTATTAGTATAAAAATTTTTAATATTGAGTATAAAATTATACTTTAATATTTTATATTGATACTAATGATTTTATACTTAATATTAAAATTTTTTATATTTACTTTTTAAGATATAAGATTTAGATGTAATATTTTTTTATATTAGAAACCTTCAAACAAATATTTTATGTTTTTAGAATTTTTTTGATAATTTTTTTTTAAAAACATTTTTTTATTTATAAAAAAAATAAAAAAATAAAAACTATCCCCTAATTTCGAGAATCAATTTGAGGGGAAGGGGACCTCCCCTTTCCTTAAAATGTTTATCCAATAAGGGGAGGGGAGGGGCCTCTCCCCCTGTTTAGAATGGGTATAAATAGTGGAAGGGAGGGGAGCAAATTCCCTCCTCTCCCTCTTTAGTAAATAGGGGTTTAAACTTTTTGTCTCTACTTTTTTCAATAATTTAAACTAATTAATTTATACATTTCTATTTCTAACTAGATGAATAAACATGCACATCGACATATATATATATATATATATAAACACATATATACTATATTCTTTTTTATATAATTTATTTAAGACTTTAACATGTAGTTTAAAATATAATTAATATGTTATTTTTATTAAATTTTTAATATTTTCTTAATTTATTAATCCATCCGGTCTTTTATATATATAGACACATATATACTACATTTTTTTATATATATATATATATTTTTTTACGATTTTAACATGTATATTAAAATATAATTACTATGTCATTTTTATTAGATTTTTAATATTTTCTTAATTTATTAATCCTTTCGATCTTATTTATAAGGAAAAATTTATTTCTTTTGATAATTCTAAATATAAGGGGGGAAAATTAATGGTATATTAAATTTTTCTTTCTTAAAAATGATTCTTTATTTATTATGTAAGAGATATTAAATATATTAGTGATTCAAATTAGTATTAAATTAATCAAAAATAATTTTGAAATAAACTTAAAATATAAGACAACTTAATTAATTTTAAGTAACTAAAACTATTTTTATTAATACCCGTAAAGTAATTTTTTTATTATAAATAGAATTAGAGAGAGTATTAGTTAATTTTAAAATAAGTGTGTAAAATAATTAGTGAAAATAAAATTATAACAAAAAAACTAATATTGTCTTAAATTTTTTAAAAATATAAAAAAGAGAAACAATTTTTTTAAAAAGATATGAAAATGAAATATAGCTAGTGCTTATGGTAAAAAGAGATATACTTCCTTCGATCTTTAATATAAGTCATTTTTAACTAATTCATCCAAATCAAGAAAAGTTTGTTACATCATTAAATTTGTCTTAAAATTAATATATTTTTGTTACCCTCTAATAAATACAATAAATTTAAATCATTTATATTCTCTCTTATGATTAAATAAAAATATTTTAAAAATAAAATAATTAATATTTTAAAAATTTATAAAAAATAACTTATATTCCATTTAGGAACATAGAATCGTACGGGAACTATATACTGACGCGACTTTTCTACGGTGTCTCAGCTTTCGCGTAATTGTCTAATTGATGTCATGAAGATGTCATTATATTTGTCTTTACATATGGGGATTCCCTCATTTATGCGTCAGTATATTTGTCTTTACTCTACATATGGGGATAGCTTCCTCATTTATGTGTGGTGTTGCTGACCCAATATATATTCACACATTATATAGGGAGGCGTGTGCCGTGAGGTAGCAAAAAATTTCTTTGGAATAAAAGTTACAAATCAAAATCTTTAATTAATTCTGGTAATACAGCAAAACTTTATAAAGGTCCTAGACAAAATAAAACAAAAATTATTAAAACACTCTCAATCAGTGTCAAAATGAAAAAAAATAAGTAATAAAAATTGAAATAATATTGTAAAAACCTTGAAGATAAGTGTTAAAATTTGAATATGAGAGTTAAAATTTATAAGTAAATTTTTTTATTAATATAAAATGAGCAAAATAATTGTTAAAAATTGAAATGATAGTACAAAATCTCTAAAAATGAGCATTGAAAATTGGAGATTGAATTAAAATTTGTAAATGAATTTTATTTTAGGATTCCTAGTTTGTTTTTGGCATTTATTTTTAGTAGCCTTACACTATTATTTCAATTTTTAACATAAATATGTTCTCGTTTCACATTAATAAAAAAAATCTCACTTTCAAATTTCGACTCTCACATCCAATTTTTTTACATTCATCTTGGAAGTCTTATACGATCATTTTAGTTTTTGACACTCATTTTCTTTCATTTTATACTAATGAAAAAATTTCACTTATTAATTTCAACTATTAAACCCAATTTTTTATACTCATTTTTAAGAGTTTTATATTGCAATTTCAATTTTTGATACTTATATTTTCTTATTTTACATTGGTATTTTAGTAATTTTGATTTTATTTTTTGATAAATTGGAAATCTTTGATCCATTATTGCAAAACTATTAGAATTAATTAAAGATTTTGGCTCATAACTGTCATTAACCCCTTTTTTCCCAAAAGACAAGATGAAAAATAATTTAAGATTGTTTCATTCATTTAAAAAACTTAACCAACCGTTTGCTTCATTTGTAAAGGAGTCAAAAGATATAATATGATGGGATGTTAATAAAATATATGTAGGTTTATTTGGTATGATACTAAGGTATATGAAAAATAAATTATTTTTTATATTTAAATAAATAGTAAAATATTAAAATGCCCTTACCTCCATTTTCATAAGACAATATTATCTTTTTACTTCCATTTACAGTCATATAATCTTAAATATATAATTTCTGGACAAATTTATTATTTACATTCTGAGATGTATTTAGGTTTACGGGTATAATCCTATAATCATGTAATTCGATGAACTAAAAGTAATCACTTATATAATCTTATTTACATTATATTATTCTCAAGAATTTAAATCAAACGGCCGTAAGAGCTCATAATTTGACTATGGGAATATTACTACTCTTTTTTTATATATATATTTGGTGAATATATATGTGTTAGTGACATAGAAAATATATAAATAATAATTAACACACCCATCAATACATTCATATAAGCGTTGTGTCCCTTAAACCTATTTAAATCCTGCCTTCCTTACTTATCACCGCCATCAGGTTTTATCTCCGGAAAAGAAATATAATTAAGGTCAGTTTATTTTTATTTTTTTGCACGTCTTGATGTCAACCAAAGAACCTTTCTTATAGACATTCTACATAAAAAAAAAAAACCATTTTTCTCCAATAATACTTCCCTTAAAGCCAATTACGTATTACCTTAACCTTCATCACATGCCATCGCCATCAAGTTTAACCTCTAAAAAAGAGAGTTTTTTTTTTAAATTACTAGTTTTTTAATATCTTAATGTCCAACAAATAATCTTTTTTTCGGGGCAGTGCAAGACTTTTTCCTCGTGAATGACATTCATATACATACATCTGCTGTTGCATGATAGAAAAACCGATTCAGTCTGAAAATGGAGACAGAGAAGTTGACGCGTCTACATTTATTTGTTATTGACATTCAAATAAAAGTGTGTTTCTTAATCTCAAAAGGTTGTGGTATGAAGTACCTCTAAGCTAAATTTATAGATCGGGGCATGAAGGAAATGTCCGTTAAATTTATATTTAAAATAATCTAAATTATATTTTTTTGGGATATGGGGGAGCGGTGGGTGGTGTCATTGGCAGTACTGAAGGTGAAGGAGCATGCAGTGGGCGTCACTGATCAAAGGAATAATTGCTTTCCAAACCAAATGATAGAAAGCTGCTTTTTACCTCATGAGTCAATACCATTACCAACCTGTCTTATCTTCTCTCTCTCTTTTTTTTAAAGCCTTTAATTCAAGGTCAGGAATTAGACTGCATGATTCGCTGATTAGGTTTAATGGCTGTTTAACAGTGTTTGGTTTGCTGAACTATCTTTGAATTAATACAGCCATGTTACTGCAAAACAACGCCACAGGAACTGATGTTTTTCTTGGTCGGTCTCCACTTTTTACTTCAAATAAATAAACAAACAAATTTGCACCATCTGAAATTTGGGCAATCACAGAGATTGGGTTGGATGCTCCCTCACACACATTCATGGAATGGAACCTAACTAGTATCTTACAAGATGATCTTATTAAATAGACTTATTAGTTCATAAAATACTATACAAGTTAAAATAACGAAATACGTAAGCATCATCCTAGAGATAAGTCTTTCAATTTTATTTTATTTTTTAAATTTTTTTGCCAGCTGGAGATGAGGCTTGTTGAGAAAAAGGTGCGCTTGATATATTTACACGTCTCTTTATTATTAGTTTGATCTACCTGTTTCTTCAAACTTAGGTGGGTCTACCTAAAAGTTTTCCCCTTACAATGCAATATTCAGGCCTTTCCACTGGCAGGCTCAACAAACAATTCTATCTTTAAAACGAAACGGAACTGTGACTGCTTATATCTACCCTTTTCATTAACACAGTGAATTCAATTTCAGGAAAGCTATGAAAAAAGCGGGAAAAAACTGACTTACAATTGCAAAAAAAAAAAAATCAGAACAACAATTGATTTATCAGAATACAAGAAAATCTTAGATCAAACAGGAGCCTTTTCCCTTAAACAAGAGAGTCCTTGCTTAATTTCTTAGGCTCATGACTTACCTTGTCTTCATGGCTCAAAAGTGGTGAGCTATCCTTATCCTTAACCTGTGAGGGATCAAGAATCAAGAATCAAGAACTAGTGAATGAAACTAATTCCAAGCAGGTCTGGCAAAGAAAGTTTGAAGAAGACTAGTACCTGAGACGCCGAGGAGAGATCAACTAGCTGTTTCTTTTTGTTCTCCCGAGTGCAGAAATGAGAGTACAAGCCCATTCCCAAAATGGCAATCATTATCCCAATAATATTCCTCTCAGTGAAGGGGTCATGGAGCAGTGTGTAGCCAAATGCCAGAACAAGGCAAGTCTTGAGGTGGCCTAGTACTTGGTAAGTTACAGGAGATGTTTTGCCGATCACTAGAAAGGTGCTGAAGTTTACAGAAACAGCTATCAAGCATGACAGAACAATGAATGCCTACAAAGTGCAAATTTACTATATAATATCAATCATAGGAATTTTGCGTGAAATGTAGCACATAGGGAGGATTAGTAATAGATGATACCAACACTATAGGAGAATATTTGTGGGAAAAAACATTTTGCTTGGTGAGGAACTGATCCACTAGAGGGCCTGAAACAAAAAGAACTGCTGCTTGGAATGGAGCAGAATGGTAGAGAAGTTGTGTTGAAGAGACATTAAGCTTCTTCTGTATAGTATTTGTCAGCTGAATTATGCATGAGGTTAAGAAACAACAACCTCCTTTGCTGTAAGTAAATTGAATCTAAGCAATCAGACTTATATGATAGAAAAAGAAAAAAATTGCACTGGGAAGGAAAAGTTTGTCAGCTAGTGATTTAACCCTGTCAAAACTTACTATACTGCTGCTTCAGTAGACTTCTCTACCCAAAACATTGATTAGTACGATAAATATTCATTGAATCCTTGAACAAATAACTAGTGCATTATGTGTGTGTGTGTGTCGGTAAAATATCTTGTAAGCATTGTAAAGGATACAATTTGGCCGATACATGTGGTTATGATGGCTAAAAGGGAAAGAATGGTTCCAACAAAATTGAGCTGGAGATCTGTGATTGAGGCAATGCCAACTCCGACGAGTAAGAGGAAGAGAGAAAACTTTATTTTCTGGCTGCAGCAAGAAAATAAACATGAAAATTGCTTACTTTGGACTTTGAATATCAAAGGTAAAGTGAGGGGTTATTTTCACAAGGTGCTAATTTACCTGAACTGCTTCTTAAGGAAAACGGTTTCTAGCAGCACAGTAAATGGTATGATTGCAAGTTTTGTCATCTGCAAAACAAACACTCCAAAATGGTAAAATCAGTAGAGCATGTTGATGTGTATGCTGAAGGGAAATCAATCACTGTAAAATTCATATCAAAGGCACTTTTCACAGGTCATAAATAGTGCAACTTATTTTTCAAACTCTATGCAATGTTTCTGGCTTGTATAATGAAAGAATAGAGAAAAGAAACCTGATAGAATCCAACGGAATTGAAACCAAGGCTCAAGTTGAGAAGTCCAATGGAAATGCCATTTAGAATGCCGAAAAGCATGACCGTCTTCATGTCAATGGACTTGACCTCAAAGAAATTGAGGCGTTGGGCAACATGAAGTGTGCAAAACGTAACCATCAGATGCCAGCTAGTTAGTGTTGTGGCTGCCCACACGCAAGCAGCAAAGGTTAATACCTAGGAAGTATAAATGATACTGACGAGGCTACAAGACACAATACCCCAAAATATAATGCCTCAGCAATTTTGATACCGTGGTGTATACAATTGTTAGACACCACACATGTTTTAGTCAAGTATTGTGTCGAGTCAAACACGCCTCTAATACCAAAAAAAAAAAAAACAGTCCACCTTATATAAATTGCTTTCTTTGAATATTCAAAATGAGTGAAAGATAGATAGGCTGTTTTACCTTAGGAGGCAAACATACAAATTAGTAGATGCTTAGGAATAGGAATTACTATGAATAAATGGAACCCAAGACACTTGGTGACGATGCAAATCAATATTGCTAATCGAAACAAAGTTGCTGGTAATGTGTTGATTTTAAAGAAGGGATAGAATGATGATTACCAAAAGGGAAGCCGAGATGGCTCATCAATGCTTTGTTGCAGATGACTATAGAGACAGAGGAGGCCACCGAAAGAAACAGTGCACCCACAACACCCAGTTGGAAGCTCGACATTTCTCCCATATCTTTGCCGAAAATTCATATACATTATCAAATATATTTCTTAACACTTTATACACTAATTAAAGCAAGAGTTGAAGCACAGATCAATTCAATGCTAAAATCAGCAAGGCCTGGAGTTGAAAATGTTCAATTGTTTCATGAGAATGTTCACTGACCACGTTGAGAAACGAGATTGATGTGATGTGCATGGAAAGAGAAGGAAACCAAGTTCAATACATTTTCTACGATTCACTGCAGCACAGTGGATGGAGGAAGAGGATATAAAACTGAGCTTTCACATACCTTTGGAAAATGCAAGGGCTTGAAAGGTTAAACGGCAGCGTTTGGACGGAAGGAGGGGAGGAGGAGAAAGCGTGGTGAGAGATTGGACCGAGTACTGGGCTTGTATGGGAATGCAGCTTTTATTTTCGTTGGGATTTGGTTGGTGCCTAATGCCGTTTAAGTTTGGCGGAAGTTTTGGAGTTAAAGTATAACGATCAACATCCGGAAGCAGTTAACGGCCACTTGAAGCAATCAACAACAGAGTCAAAACACTAAATAATACTACTTTCACAGAGATGTTTTGATATACTTTTAATTTTCTGAACTATTTTAACATGTTTCAAATTTTATATATCAATTCTATAATTCAATCATAGCTGATAAGTAAAATATGATATAATTTTCAGTAAAGAAATATTCATGGATGAGTATATCTTGAATTAGAATTAGATCGATTAGTAGTACATGAGTTAGTTTTCCTTCGGCTAAACTGCCATATTCTTTCTTTTGAAGAGTAGTGAAAAGGTCAAATAATCAATAGTAAAAATGATTTTGTGCCCGACAAAAACTGTTTTCAGTTAACTTAAAATTCAATCCTTTTTTTAAAAACGAGAAAACCAGGTAAAAGGGCTTTTTTTTTTTTTTTACTTTTTAAATTGACTAAAGCAGGAATCAGCTGAAAGGTTTGAATCAAAGAGTGGCATGGGATGTTGGTGAAGGATGTGATTTAGGGGAGAATATTTTTGCTAATTTCAATTACCAAACACGTGTTGGTTACTAAATTGAGTCTTGGCTAAGAAGTAAGAAGGCTGCGTTTCTGTTTGGATGAGATATCTGCCAATTCAAAGGCTTCAAGCCAGTTCAACCTTGATGAATAAACTTAAACCTCACTCCAAATAAAACTTTTTTCCCTTTTTCCTCCATCAAGTATCGTTGAGTGAGATGATCCAGATTTGGCATATTATAATTTATAAAGGTGAGTGAGAGTTACAATTGTTGCCTTAACACCCCTCCCCCCCCTCCTTGTCCCCCCTTCTTGTTGTGTTGTGACTAATAAGATAGTATGAAGAATAAATTAATAAATCAGTCTACAAATTTAAAATCAAAATTCCTTACTTTTAATTTTCAAACTTTTTGCAGTGTGCACATTAGTCAATGAAAATGTTGGCCAAAAAAAGAAAGAGTCAGTGAAAATACCAAACTTGTTATTAATTTTTGTGGTGGAATAAGAGTATTTCCACCGGTAATAATGACTAATCTGCCTTCAAGGACTAATCAAACTTGCTATAAATTATTTTGCCATTCCTCAAGTGACTTTCCCTCGAGAGTGGTGTAATTTGAATGTGTCATGGGAAATTAAATCAAATGTTTAATAAAAAATGATTAAATCCCAAAGGAGAACAATATGTGGGTGAATATTGTTAAGCAGTCAACTGTAGTGTTTGAGTATTACATTTATTAGATGGTGTTGCCAGGTTACAAGGAGAGTGTGGTATAAAAATAAAGCCTAAGAGGAAATCCGAAGATGAGGCATGTATGAGAACGATGACATAATAGGCAAGGAGAGAATGATCCATAAATAGGGAAACCATATATAGCTTATGGGACGTCAATATTAACCCCTGATTCCTTCAAAAAACAGCTTATCAGCATCAGTGAGGCGAATCTGGAACTGAGCCCACTCATTTCTGCATCTTTCTCTGACCTGAAAGAGGTTCCACACCAAAAACTTTATATAACATATCCCTTTTCGGGAAACACTATTCCTCAGTTGGGGACCAGCCGTGATCTAGGATTCTTATTAAATGAACACAAATACCTCTTTCATTGTTAAATCACTTACAAAAGCTGTCCACAACTTTGAAAATCATAAAATATCCTACTCAACTTTCATAATACAGAACTTAAAACCATTTTGTCCATTTTCTCATAAATTAATGCAGATGCCACCACATTGGCATTTTTCACGTAGCACATGTAGATCAATTCATCTGGAAACAATATATATACCACAGACTTCGATGTGGCATATTAGTTAAAAAAATTAAGGGAAAAGCAAACATAAAGATTAAAAGTTACAGTACAAGGAGTATATTTTCGTCTTCAAAGTTGAAAAAGTACTACTTGCATTTGTTTTTCTTTTCTTCGGTTCGGAAGGAGATTTCAAGCCTTCGGGAAAAGCTCCAGAGAAAGGGGGCCATATGGATGAAACAATTGGCATCAAACTCAACTAAATCCCTAAACACTGAGGCTAATATGCATATGAGCAATAAGTTTATTAAAGAAAATTTTTATATTCTCCAACAGTGCAGAATTTTAGAAATGTATTACAATAGAAAATGTATGTATGAAGTTACCTACACAGCTTTGCTTAACAGTACATGCAGCTAAGCCATCTTCACTGTCATGAATGTAAGAGTTTAATAAAATATTCTAAGTGAAATACACTTACCGCATCCCCTAGTTGTTCAGCGTCTCCCTGAAAATCATATAATACATCTCAGATAACACAGTGATTTATTTAAAAAAAAAAAGCTCACTTACAAATTACAATAGAAGGAAAAAGAAGTAAACAAACTGACTTAGTTGATAGGTACACTGGTGACCATTTAGCATCTGACTACATGAATCATATTTAATTTTCACAAGTTAATCACACTCATCGAGATAAATGAATCAAGCATTCTAGGTACGTACACAAATATTAGAATTTAACCAATTTGACTTTGAATTCCTCCTCGAGTACACTTATCTCAAGCACAAGTAGATAAGCACCCTCCAGAAATTCAATTTAGTATGCTGTAATCACTAGAATTATGCGGTCCAAAGCCCAAATTATCTCCTATAAGTTTAGCCATGACTAACCTGGCTCCTGAGAGAAGGAATCCATTGATGAACGATCCATTGTGAATCAACTACACCAATTTTTTCATGCGCTGGCTGCCAAAATGAAACAGAAAGAAATTAGGTTAAAGTTAAAAAACTATATATATATCATTTTCTTGTTCTAACTTTGGAGAAGATTCTATTAAGGACATGATTTTCAGCACGGAGAGAAGAAATATCCTATATCCCTATCCACAAGTTTTATATAAAAGAATCATTTCAAAAGAAATAGAAAACAGAATCTGCTGACCTCTACACATCTTCTGAGAGCAAAATCCAGCCCCCATCCATGCACTAAGTCATTCTACAAACATATGTTGGGAAGTTTGTTAAGGTAACTGAAATTCGTTCATATCATGCATGAAAGTCCAAAATCATGTACTCTTTTAGTTTTGTTTAAACAACCAACATATGTGATATGAAACTCAAAACAAAAAAACCTGAATCATATGCCACACACAACGCCATGCTTCACGAGAAAAGACTGGAGCCATAATTTCCACAAATCTGAAAGAAACACCAGAAATAATTAACGTAAAATAGAAACCAATAGAGAAAAGTGTCGGTTAGGATATTGTTGCATATCAAGGAGGAAGAGAGAACCTACGCAGCACAAGGAGGCAAGTATGGATCACTACACCAGCCTGGTTTCTCTACTGTAGACCTATCCACCAATACATACGTAGAAATGTTTTGAGAATTCATTTGAAAACGTAATAAAATAGACCCTAAGGCTATGGCTGGAGTTAGAAAGGGAAGAAGGACAAAAATTACTTGTGAACTGATCTATCACCTCTCCTCTTTGTCATTTCCCACGTTGAATCACTATTTTCAAGAGCAGGTTGAGAGATATCCAAACCATGTTTTTTGACCAACTCGATAAATCTGATAATAGAAATACGATTAATCAAACCAAAGGTTACATACAATGAACAGATTTGAGAAGAATAGATAGGATGAAAAATATATTCATACTTGTCTCCATCAAAGTGTTCCACTCCAAGATCTTCATCCCATATAAAAATATATTCATAAGCTGATACAATATCAGGATGCAAAAACCTCTTAGCATACCACCTGCATCCCATCAAGTAAGAAGCACAATATAAAAACTCAAAGAAGCACAAAGATAACCATCCCACATGATAGTTAGATAATTTATAAATTCCTTGACTTGAATGTGAACATAAACATTTGATAACCTGCTGCCAAATATTTTGTCTTCACAGAAAAATGCTAGAGGGAGGAAATTCATAAACAATGTGAATCACCTACAAAGAACCAGTGAAAAATGGGGGGAAAATGTACCATTTTGTTTGTTTCCATGCACTAACGTGGATTGCTTTCTTTGACCATTCAAATTCATCCCATTCACTAGCCCGATTATCATAATGAAAGAGCAAAATTGCAAAATCATCAGAAAACTACAAAAAAAAATCAGAGTCAGTAACTATGAATGCAATATGCGAGGAAGGATAGATAAACAAATATAAACACATAAGACAGTTTGTTTTAATAACCTTTTTGACTGACGCATCAATGTTATATCTCTGATCATAGCCAACAGTGAATGTTAATAAATACTTTGGCTTTTTCGGCAGATCCTATGGAAATCAGGGCCTCATTGTTAGGTTCATAATATTGATATTTACAAATGTTTGCATGCAAAAAGAAAAATTACTTGAAGGCATATTTGAGATATGTACACATCTCTTGATGACGTTAGCATGCTTGGCACACAGCAAGAACTCAGAAAACACAGTAAGAATGAGGAGGGAGGGGGGGGGGACATCAATTTCTGATTCATCCTGAGTTTCGTTTATGGACTCTAAGAGTCATTGGCTAGAAGACCCGGATAAGCTGTAACATTGTTAATATCTTAAAGATATCATACCTCACTTGGTTCACCCCATAGTCTTCGCAAATGAAAATCAGATTCAGATACAACAATTCCAGGAGGTAGTGACTCTGCCCCATGAGGATTTGTTGGTGCATATATCTGGAAACTAGAGTTTTGTATCAGACTTGATAATCAATACACACACACACACTCACAATCAAAGCAAATGGCTACTGTTGAATTACTATGCATGTACTAATTTTTTTGGGGATGCGTACATATAACAATCAATTTCCCTGTACTGCAGGGGGCAACTTCTAGTTATATTAAATTTTACAAGATAAATACACTGCTGCAAATCTACGGCAAGAAGAATTATTTATGACAAGCTAAATGAAAACTAAGAGGTAGCTACTTCAAGAACCTGTGTTGGAATGCATATCCTAAAAGCTAGCAGAATTGAACCAGACCAGATAATTACTTTAAGTAAGAATTATGAAATTATGAATAAGGACAATTAAGTTTTATACACATAATGAAGTTTAAATATTAAACAGGATAACAACATTTTTGGTCCTCAACTGAAAAAGTTGCTATACAGGTTTTTGTTTATATTTCTCCGTCGTTTAAACTTTAAATTTCTTAATAAGAAGTGTTGCAGCAACTCTAAAGCAAGTGGCACAGTATGATGCTCATAAGCTAAATGAAATCTAATGTTGCCCGTTTCCAATCATTGGATGCAGCTTGAAACATTGTTAAATATTTTATTCAATGGGTATCCTCTAGATTATTGCTCAGTTTTTGCTTTTTTCCAATAACATATATTCACTTTCCTTTTGAAACAATTATCATAAAAGTAATCTTAAAAATCTTTCTTTGTTAATAGTTGTTTCAAAGGAAGCGGTTTCCCATTTTTTAGAAACAGAAATCTCAGAAATGGCGAACAGCATGTTGCTATAGCAGTACTCTTTCCACTCCTAAAATCCTTGGAAGGTCATAGATTTGAACCTATTGGTGTATGTGTATAGGATGTGTGTGAGTTGTACATAAGTTATTTCTAATAAAAAAAACAAGAAATCTCATAAATGAATGTGAATTATAGGACAACGTTAAATTGGTGTAAAATTAGTTATATGTTTTTTTTTTTTTAAAAAGCAGAAGTAAAATTAAAGAGTTTGGTGTTAAAAATAATCTGAGATAAGTAGCCAATAGCCAGGAAATGTTCAAATAACCTCTCTAATGAATAATTTCACCAAACATATCTATTGTAAAACCCAAAGATTTTTCCTTTGGGAGACCATTACTGATCTAAAACTGCATAGTATATAAGTGCTTGCATGTACATTCATCTAGACAGCAAAAATGGAATTACCTTGGGTAATTTAATTGACCCTAGGTATTCAAGACCAACAGTTCCAGAAGATATGTTTGTAATAGCTCGAGAATTGTTTATATCAGCTAAAAATTCCTCTATATCAGCTATTGGCACATCAAAAGAATGTCCAGAGCTTGAAGGTAAGTGAATCTGCAAAAATTAAGAGAGAGAGAGAACTAGAAATGGAAGATGAAAAATATATGTTTGATGCAATGCTGGCAAGAGATAATGTGACAAAAATACCTTGGCGACATTTGAGGATGGCAATGAGAAACCAAGAGAAAAACCCAAAATAATTCCCATAATTGCTGTGATGAAAACCTTGATATTATCATTTGATCTTTTAAGCGCACTGCAGAAGAGACAACAAACTAGATTGAAACACTCTAACTACATGGACACCAAATATTTTTTTTAGAAAAGAAATTCATCATGTCTTGGCATCTTAGATTGATTGAGAGACAAACCAGAAAAATTATGTAAGACTGAAGCGTATCTACACTCGTAAGCTCGCAAATACAATTTATTCATACCTTCGCTGCATTATTCCCTTCCAGTTAGGATCTTTCATAATTAAATCAACAGATTTATCACCCGGAAAAAGTTGATACCCTTAAGCAAACTCTGATTCAAACATGTCACCCGTTAACCACCGAAACTGTTAACAAGAATAATATGCAAATTAAACAGTAGGAAGTGTCTGCATTTGATCTTGCACCTACATGCGTGTATCTGTCTGTAATCATGCAAATCGAATGAGCATCTCGTAGAAACTATGCTACCAGCGAGCTGGCATGTTGAAGTGTGTGCCGTGTGCGTTTGTAGGCATGCATTGTGAGAGAGAAAGGGATTGTGCAAGGAAAGGGTTGCAACAAAAGTTGTAATTTATCAGAAAATGTTAAGAAACACTGAGATCAATCACTGCTAAAGTAAAACCAAATATGTTAAAGATCAATCTGTTTCAAAACTAGCAGAAACCTAGCGTTGTTTTTTCAAATTTCCAACTTAAGTACACTCACCTCGCAGGCAATTCATATCTGGATTCTGTAAGAACATGAGGTATCATATGATAGCACAAATAACCAGAGATAACAACAATATAAAGTCTTAATGCTGCGGATTCCAAATCATCAGTTTTTACCAGAAAGCTCAGTTTCAGCTCAAGTATGGCACTGCCATTACCCATATAAGTGAGAAATCATCCCAAAACCAACGACATATGAAGCGAAAACTACTGTCGAAGAAGAATATTGTCCAAATTGACAACCACATTCCATCCTCGACCTGCTGATATAAATCTATCCCTAGCAAACTGATAACTACATTTTAACGGTGCTTCCAATGAACGCAGATAATATAGATTAACAGTTCTTACAAATAAATTAAATGGTAAACATACAGAATTGATTGGATAAACGCGATGGTTCAAACTCAGGCACTTGTCGATCCAATTACAGAGAGAGTGAACGTTCCTGAAATTATTATGAAACTGAAAACCTGGCTCTTGCTGAATTATAATTTATATGATCGAACTGCTAAGCCTCCGGTTTTCAATTTTCATGCATACACGTTCGCTGCCTCGTTGCTTTACCTATGTTACATCCTATTGGCATGTGCCATGTGATCTAATTCATAGACACGTGTATTGAGTTGTACCGTCGGATTATAAAGCACTGCCATCGTATGGTCCAGAAAATTCTGCAACGGCATTAAGGTTTTTATAGGCCAAAAAGACATTTTATTAATAAGAAATTTTTTTCTGGTTTGTTTACAACTTGCCATAGCTGATAACTTGACATAAGTAAAATAGTTAATTTAGTTACATATTTAAATAATATTCATACACAAATTTTATAAACAATTCTTAATTTGATTCAATCATCAAATTGTTAAGCCAAAAAATTGCTCCTAAATTGCTTTTCATTTTTTTTTTGGCCGAACTCCTAAATTGCTTATAATTTGTTACACTTCATGTTTAATTGGTTGCCGAACTTTTTTCTGGATGATATCTGATAGCCTCCGTTGGCTACATGCAACGCGATGGGAACAATGGATCTGATAGGAAATCATGTTATGCATGATTTTGTTTCATTCACCTTTTATGTACTTCCTACCCTTGTAGATGCTAACCCACTGCTTTCTCAGCAAATGTCAAGTACGCTAGAACTTCTCCTTTGTGGTAGCCAGTCACATATGTTTGCTTCATAGTTATGAAGTAACAACCACTTGAGCTTGCCCAATTTGCCTTTTCTTTTGTCCATGGGAAAAATGCTCAAATAGTTTTTAACTTATTATGTACTTTAAAATTTGCATAATACTCCTTTTCGTCTTAAATATAGAGCATGTTACATTAATTATAGAGCATGTTACATTAATTATAAATATAAGATATTTTTTAAAATATGAGATAATATTTATTATATATTTACAAAGAATGTCTCTATTTAATTCTCTCAAAAAGAGAGAAAAATATACTTCCTTCAATCCTCTTTATGAGGAAAAAAAATTACTTCACGAGTATTAAAAAATAGTTTTAATTAATTAAAGTTAATTAAATTATCTCATAAGTTTCTTCCAAAATTAATCCTCTTTAATTTAATATTAATTTGAATCACTAATGTATTTAATCTCTCTCCCATATAATTAATGAGAGTAATTTTTTGAGAAGAAAAATTTAATACACCATTAACACATTTTTCCTCTTATATTTAAAATTATCAAAAAGAAAAAATTTTTACTTATAAATAAGATCAGAGAGAGTATTAAATAAGTGTAATTTTAAAAATATTTTATGATGTTTAAAAAAATAAGGTAATAAATTCACTTTAACTCTTTTTCTTTAATCCATGTGATTCGGTTAAAAAATTTTGATTGGACGAAGTACATCATTTTTTAAAGCAAACTATTCTTTTCATTTTTTGTTAAATATTTGACGTTCACTCTATGATTTGAATTTCTTATAACATGTCTAATAATATAATACATTTCTTTTTTGTCTGCACCTCTTGGTGAACTTCTTGGATTAATTTACCTTTTTCTTCCCTTTTTTCGGTTGAAAAATTAAATAGCTGGATAGATTGTCCTTACCTCGAAACAGAACCTTGATTCTAGCAAGTAGGCCAAAACATGCAGGACATTGCAGGTCAAGATATACCACGCAGGGTAGCGTTTGTGTAGTTTGCTGTGGTTTTCGTTTGTTTTTATTTTTTTCATGATGTAAGTTCTATCTTTTGGGGCGTTGCCCCCCTTTAGTCACCCCGATAAAAAAAAAAAAAGATAAGCAATCGTGTAAGTCTGGGAGAGTTGGCTAAATGAAATTACTCATTGTTTCATCCTGGACTCGTTCACAAGGAAGAGAAGAGCTTTCTCCTTGCTTTTTATTAATGAATAAAAATAGCCACTTTTGGCTTTACAGAAATATCAACATAAATTAATTACAATTCTGCTCCAAGATGATCTTTTTTGTGGGATCACCTTATGAAAAATCAGTATAATTGTACCTCCTTGCTATCCACAAGCATTCCCCTCTTAGTCTAAAAAGGAAAAGTTTCAGAAATCAAATCTTTCATCAAGGAGGAAGAAGAACAAAGAATAAATCCAATCATAACAGCTAAAAATTCTCAGAACTTGAAGCAGCTCTGTGGTAGACCTGTATCATGATCCACAGAAACTATCTCAGTGACATTGTCACATCTTAGCACATCCTGACCCAACTTAGCCCCAGCCGCTTTCAAGCCCCTTAGAGAAACAGGTTGATTAAAAAGGTTCAAAGATGGCAACTTTGAAGCTGGAGGCAACTTCATTCGTGGCAGCAAAGTTCTGAAGTCTTCTTTCAACAATGGAACTTCGAAGTCATGCTTATCATGCCTAACCACATTGTCTTTTGCACTGATATGAGCGCCTGGTTCCATATGGTTGGTTGAGAAGCTTGCTTGGTTTGGAAAATTCGGGTAGAGACTAACATACCCTCTAAGATACATCATGTCTATAAGGAACTTTTTCCAGGAAGCTTGCCATCCATTAGTTCTAGACTTTGGGATTTGAACTGGGTTTTCCTTGGCATTCTCAGTGAACCTCATGCTCATATACACATAGAATTCTCTCCAGTGCTTAGGGAAGAAAACTGCACCCCAACTGCATGGTAACTGGTGTAAGTAAGGAGTGTTTGGATGGATTGGTTTTAAGAACTCAGTGGCATTCCATTTGGGTCTTTCTTTGACAACTTCAACAAGTCTTGGGGTGTAAAGGGAGATTGAGGAGAGCTCAGGGAGAGAGACTTGGGGATCATAGTGGTAAGCTAGGAGTGCATATTTGATCCATAGGTAATAGTAAGGCGAAACTTCGATATCGTCTTCAAGAAGGAGACCAAAGTCATCATCAGAAGAAGGATACCAGCTCTCACTCACTGCTCTAATGAGCCCTCCTTGGATGATTCTCCTTCTTAGGGTTTTTGGTCCATGAGGCCAATCGAGTGAACTCACCAGTTTTATAGTTGCCTCGTCTACTTTACTGTCCATGTTGAATGTTATAGGAACTTCATCTCCAATATAGTAAGCATTGGTGAGAGATTTCAGAAGCCTTGTTAGTGACTGAGCTCGGTTTTGGGTAATAATGTTGACAGAAATATGCATTTTGTTCCAGTCTGCACATGACAATTATGCTAGATAATACTTTCATGAACTAGTTCATTATAAAAACTTAAGATGCCAGGTGAAAGAAATTTAAAAATTATAAGTCACCTAAAAAGTTTAAGTCAATAATGGAAGATATATGTAAGTATGAATTCTTACTTGGCAATGCTGTTGAACGTAGATCAGCCATCCAGAGAACTTTTGATACAGAAACTCTTGGTAAAAGAATCAGAGAGGTAGCATTTGAACTAGCTTCTGAAGCCATCTTCAAAGCCTTCTTCACATTAGGGTCAATGTCAGACACCGTGATAATGACACTGGGATTATGAATTTTGATCAATCCCTTCATGCTAGAGTACACTGCTTGTATAACTGGCACCTCTGAGTTTGATACACCAGAAAGTGCTCCAATTGCCAAGTCAAAAATCTTAAACCTTCTCTCCTTGCATACCAACTTAGGCCAATTCATAGCAGATGCAGCATCTTCACAAGGGCAGAAATTGCTTCCCGAGACAACAATGTAGGCTTTTTTACCAACTGTGGATCTGAACTTCTCAAGAAGAGGTGCAAGTGCTTTGACTTCATGAACGGAGTGTGCATAAAAGAGCGCGTCAATTTTCTGAGGGTACATTGCGGCCCATTGGGTCACATAACCAGTGGATAGTGCTTTCCACCATTGATCATCTCGGACTTGAACAATGTCCTTGAAGATTACAGTGGTTTCTGAGACATAAGCAAGCCTGTGTTCACTATCACCCCAAGTTTCTTTGTCATTGGGGTCAACTGGAAGAACAAACGAGTCAGCATTTTTATGCTTTTGAAGCTGATAGCTGCAATCAGAAAATTAAAAATAGCCTTAGATCATAAATTTGGTAAATTTGAGGGAACTGTTAAGTTAATTTCATCTAATGATCAGTATAAATCAAATATTTGTGGTCGTCGAATTGCAGTTAATCTTAAGATATCACATAAGTTCTTCAGGAAACAAAAGAAGTACTGTTTCAAAGTCATCCATTAGTGCGTCTACAGTAATTTGTACGACTTATCAGTGTTGGTGTACCTAAAAGCAATAGTTAAATTAAAGTCTATAAGCTCAATGGGGTAGTCAAATTGATGCCTGTTTGACTTTTATCCCCAGAGTTTAATGAACTGTCAAAACGGGACTGTTCTATATATAGCTATTGACCAACCAAGAAGACCTATTCAATTCATCGTAAATTGGCTAAATATTTTCATAAACATAAAATATAATATAATTACTCTTGAGTTTTCAATCAAAAGAGCTATAGCATACCTAAGATGCAGATCTTCTCCGGTTGCAAAGCTAGAAGGTGTCTCGATGAACAGAGTTTTGATAAGCTCAGCAGATAAAAACCATGAGCTGGATAGGAAATCCACCTGCACAATTTTATCAACAGTGATATTATAAGCAGGATCAGGCAAATACAGTCCTGCTTCTTTGGACCTGAATTTTCTGTAACTTGGGAATGTAAAATCCTTCTGTCTGAAAGGTAATATCCTCCCTATACTTCCCAAAACAGAGGTCTTATACTTGTCAGTCCCCGCCACATGTGCCAATATCTGCAGCATCTTCCTTCCAGGAATCATGTCATCATCAACTACATACACGAGGTCAGCCTCAGTCTGAAGAGCCATCTGGAACCTTCCATAGTACTTGAAATCGTAACTCGAGCTTATGAAGCTGATTCTTGAATCGTTGTAGCTATCTACAATCCTCTTCAGTGATAACTCATTTGGGCTCCCGAATGAGAGCACCCAAACGTGGTGGAATGGGAGGGACTGCTGAAGCAAGGAATCAATCTGAGCACAGAGCGTCTTTCTCTTGAAATGGTTCAGTATGACCGTGATTTTTGGTCTGTTTGGACCTCTCAAATCCCATTTGGATTTCATTGCCATTAGTTCTGAAAGAGACTCAGAGCCAATGGTTTTGCACTGAAACTCTAAAACCTCATTGTAGAGCTCTGTCTTCAACTTAATCATCTGCATATCATTAGACTTCTTCTGCAAGAAATCTATCTTCTCATGCTCGCACGCTTGAGATGGAGTAATGGGTTGAGCTTGAATATCCTCTCTGATGAGAGAAGAAGCTTCTTGGTATCGACTCAATACGTGGGGTGTGATCACGAGATTCCTCCATTGATGTGCGATTCGGGTAGCCCAAGTAAAATCGGGTTTGGATCGCAAATCTATAGTGGGGCTCATATAGTACAGTAAGAACGTTGCATAAACTGCGAAGAAAAATTGAAGACATGTGAGGGCAGTCACAAGCTTAGCAGAACCACTTCTTTGAGCCGTCATTTTGGCCTTTCCTCCAACGAAGTCATTGATCATCCCTTCCAGGTAATCCCCACTTCTCGAGGTCGAATTCCGACCAAGCCCCATTTTGCAAATCGCAGTGGATTCAATGTCCCACCTGTAGAACAACACCCGCACAAAGTTAGTCCTATAAATTCTCAGCTCAGATATACACCTTACAAAACTATACAGAGAAAGATACCCAATATATAACCAAGGGGGAGGTTGTGAAGGTTGGCGTTGGAGTTTGGAGTGAAGTTTGAAGGGGTGAGGGACGTAACGGTTATGCATATAATAGTGGGAAAGTCGACGGAAAAGTGAAGAAGAAGAAGAAGTAGGCAATGAGAAATGTACAAAAGGTCACATGGGCTCTGCTTCATTCCTTTGCATATTTTCACCCTTAAGCCGCTTTTACCGCCGCAGAAAAGGGCTACCCCTGCGTTTTCTCTCTCTTTTTTGATAGCGACTACCTCTGCTTTTTTGCGCAGCATGCCCCCTCCTTACTCATTTTTGCGTTATTAGATTGAAATTATCTGTAATAATGCTCTTTTGTTATATTAATAGATAACCTATTTTAACTATTTTTTTTATTCTCCTTCATTTCAAAATATAAGTTACATCTACATGTTTCACACTTAATAAAAAAATATCAATTTTTTAAAATTTTTTATAATTCTCCAAAGTTACTTTTATTAAATAGAACTAAAAAATAAATTATTCTTTCTGCCATAATTTTTTTTTAAAAAATATTAAATGATTATTAACATTTTTATATTTTAAAATTTTAAACTCCACTAAATATGTCATATATTTTGAAACAGAGAATAGTAAAATTGATAATTTATTTTAATTTTTAAATACAAACCATACTGGAAAGGATTCACATGAATTCAAAAGACTTCTATTCTGAAACCATAAATGAAATGATCAATTTTGAGAGAACATAACTTGGGGCCATGTGTGAAAACTCACATTGAATTCCTGAGGTTGAGATTAGTAATATCTTGCTCTAATTAATAGACGTCAATAAGCAGTAAGGGATAGATAATAGAAAGAAAAATGCACTAAAAACTAGGGCACCAAGAAACAAAAGAAACAACACGTGGTAGATAGAGGTCATACATTGTATGCTCGGTAGCTTGATTACGAAGACACAGCGCAAAGTGTGAGGAACAGATCCCTTTTCTTCTTCAGCGAAATAGGCTAGGCTTGGACCCTTAGGCTTAGACAAACCACAGTCATTTGCTAATTTGTACAGAAACAAAAGCTTTAACGAGGGAAAATGGAGTGTACAAGGGAAGAAAAGGATCAGAAATGTTATATATAAAAAGGGGTTTGACTTTTTTGCCAATAAGATTACGTAAATGAAAGTTGCAGCAAATTGAGTTAATGGGTGATCGCCGAATTTAATTAGGCGAGTTGGACGCCAAGAAAAATCTGGCTGGGTTGGCTTACACAAGAGGAAATTCAAATGAATATTATTGGTCGCTTCGGCACCAAATAAGGTACTGGCCAGTAATGGGAACAATCGCTACTGGTCAAGTTTCATTTCTTTTTTTTCTCATCTTTTTCTGGTGAGTTGCCATTGGAGTTTTTACAAAAAAATTCAATCAGTTAGATTGAGCAATGGATTGATTATAATAGCATAAAATCAATATTGTAAATTTTTAAAATTGAACTGTTCTAAGAATAACATAAGACCAAAATAAAAAAAAATCAATAAGAAATAAACAAGAATATTGATATGTCCATTTTATACATATAAAATACCTACATTTAAACTCTAAATTATATCTAAATATATTTATATTAGCATATTTTAGTATTATTTGACATATTTTTATGTTTTATGGCGTTATAGGTTTATTTAAAAGTATTTGGAGAAAAAATGTTATAATTATTTCATGTTGAAAAGTTTCAACACCCTTTGGTATTTTTATCATAACTTTCATATATGAACTCCGATTGAAGTGATGTAAGATGTGTTGAAAAGTTAAGATATAGATCTACAATTTTCATGTTTTGAGTTTTACAAATTCCAACATTATCATAGTGAAAATCAAACTCAAATTGTCAATATGAGTTGATGACTTTACAAAGTTGAAAGAAGCACTATCCGTACAAACAAACTCATCCGGCACCGGGTCAACGTAATTGTAACATTTTTTAGCCTTTTAGAAGCACCTGGCACCATATGGGATGAGTATATGGACACCTGGCGCCAGATCAATCAACAGAGGACCGCAAAAACATGTTTTTGACATGTTTTGGTGATATTTTGAGATTATATGAGCTTCTAAATTTTTCCTATATAAGGAGACATGATAAAAACACAAAAAGAGATTCAGAAACGCACTCAGAAATCAGAGAATACAGTTCTAAACGCATCTGGGAGCAACTAAAAGTCTCTTATGGAGAGAGAGTAAGGAGATTCGGGAAGTATTAGTAATAGATTCATTTTTATCTAATATAACTCCGTTTTCTTATTATTTTTACTATGATTTGAGATTTTAGTTGTGATTTAATTTTTATTTCCATGAGTAGTTAAATTTCTCAGTCGGGGGTAGGGATGTAGCCTAATTGAAATGGATTGGATTTGTTTCTCTAGTTAAGACTCTTTGATTTGTTCTTCAAGTTATATTTAATTTATCATTTTATTATATTTATCTCTTTTGTTCGTGCATGTGGATTTTATGATTGATCACCATAGAATCTAATTAATGGGTAAACTTGGTGGATTAAGAGGTGAAGAACAAACCTAGATTTGGAGAGATACACATGAATAACTAATCTAGAGATAGAATTAGAAATTCATGATGATATATGTTGTAATTTTCAAGGTTTAATTGGAAAATTTAGTTGCATGAGAATGAATTGAATCGTAATTAAATAAGAGATAATTGACCAAGAGGTAATTAGGACGTTTTAGAAATAATAATTACTATAATTATTCAGAGTCTAACTAAAAAATAAAATCTAATTATCTCATAAAGTGAATCTAGATCCCTTGATACTTCTAGAACTGAATTAAACTCAAACTTTGTTTTGTTTCTTATTTCTTTTCTTTTTAATTTGAATTCTCATTTTGATTATCACTTACTTTTGAGATTAAAAGTTTGGACTGATAAATTTACTACCTCTCTTTATTTTGACTTCTGGAATACTCCGGAAACCTTTTATTATCGCGATCGACCATGTATACTTGCAAGATCCCGATCAAATATATAATGGAAATAATTAATCTTAATAATGGTGTGCGCGAGTCAATAGTGATTTTTGATAGGCCAAGGTCCAAAACCTAGCATGATCCATAATGACAACCCAGGCATGGTAATAAATTCTATTCACATTTGTTTTTGAGAAACAGAAAAATAAAAAAGTAAATGAAGAAAATAACAATAAGTAACTTGTATTCTTTTCTTTTTTGGGACAATGTCTCTGTGTCACTCTAATATATTGTTGCATTGAAATCCAAATTAAAATAAAGAATAGGGGAAATTAAACATGGTTAACTTCACCTATACAATGTTTAGTTTAGTTGGGGGTCTTACAAGGGAAGAGGTAAGAAGGGGAGGATTAAGGGTTCCCCAACTTTTGTTTGGTTAAAAAATTAACTTGGAGGGAAGGGAAATAAAATTTATCTTGTCTCCTCCAAATTAGGTTTCTTTTAGAGGGGAAAAGAAGCAAATGTAGTACCTCTGAACCAATTTATCCTTCATTGCAAATAAATATTAAATTCTCTTAATCTCTATTTCGTAGGTGTTTAATCTTTCCATTGCAGTAAAACTTTGTTTGGCGTCTCTCTTGGGCGGCCTAGTCCGTGGTTGGCGGTTGCATTGAAATTCAAATTAAGAAAAGAATAAGAGAATGACAAAATGAGAGATGGTTGGCTTCACCTGAACGGGATGGAAAGAAGAGAAAGGTCAAATCCTTTGATGAGAGGTGTGACCCTTGCAGTAAAACTGAACCCAAACAAACCCAAATTACTGCCATGCCACTCACAAAAACTCATGCTTGTGTTATGGGTTACCTCATGTTCACGTGCTAAGGCGGCGTGAGCGCGTGGGACGGTCACAGACCTAAACGTGATTAAAGGTCAAAACCCTTAAAAATGGTTTGTTTTAGCAAAGTCCACGCGGCAATCTCTCTCCTAACACTGACTTAAAAAGGCTTTTGGTACTCGTATAGTAGCAGTACTAATTTAGTTTAATGTAGTATGTTCAAACGTTGACTCTGCCCACGTAGCATCCTTTGACTGAGATGAGTTTGTTAAGAATATGTAGTGGAAGCCAGATTGGCTCGGACTGTGACAAATCCATCCTCAGCACCCGTCCACCTTCTTACAAAATCACATAATTTCACAATGACATACATAGTAAAACACTAATACTCTTTGAATACTAAACATCATACATTGTTTTCTTATAGGACTACTTTGTTATATGTTTTTAAAATTTATTTATTAACAATAATTTTATAGTTCAACAAAATATAACTTTCGTTTGAATGTCAAATATTGTGTTTTTTTTTTAATTTAATTTAATTAGGTGGAATATTAATCTCTTTCAAGTTGAGAATGTAACGAATAAAATCCTATTATTTAAATTGACGTGTTTGAAAATTAAATATAAATCTCTGGATGGATTATATGTGTTTGACTTGTATTCAAACATTTGAAAATAGAAATGGGGAGTTGTTATAAGTGAAGCAGTTTAACAAGCATTTCTCAAGTTTCACGGACTCATAACAAGAAAGATTCTGTTCTCCCTCTTTGACAATTTACAATCACGTAAAATCAATCTTGATTTTTGTATGGCCTTGGCTTTTCTTTCCTTCTTTAAAAAAAAAAAAAGAAAAGAAAAAATTTGATCGATCGTGAAACTTGAAACTTCGGCTGGGCAACTTGAGCCAGTGATGGCTTTGTCTTCATCTTGAAGATCAGTTTTATTTGTGGGTGAAGCCCGTGGGAAGGTAAATTAGATCCATATATAGTTATAGTTTTCTTCAACTTTACATCAATATACAAATTTAATGAATATGGTCAAATTAATTAATTATACACTAACACTAGCTCCACACAGTCGAGAAAAAGAAAAGAAAAGAAAGAGGACAGTACTAAAAATATAAAGTCGACCACGTTCCTAAACTCTTTCCCAAATTAATCCTTAGCTTTAGACATGCAAAATGAGCTTTGGGAAACCCAATGTACGAAACTCAAGTTAGGTTTGGTACGGTCATTACTCATTACACTAACAACACTAATTAATAACAATTAAGGAAATGAAGAGTAGAACAAGATGGAATTGTCTCAGATATATTAATTTGAGATCATCTACCGTACTATTCTCCTCTTGAGATATTACTAAATGTTAAACTGATAATATATATATAGCTGACTCTCTCTATATATATATATATATATATCCCATGCATGCATGATTCCATTAGCTAATCAATCTCCTTCCCATTTCATATTAGCCGATCAATTTCCCACCTCAGCTTAGAAGCCACTCGTTCATGTTTCGGGATATATTCCTGCAGCGTCGTCGTTCAAATGCCCAATTTATATGTTAATTAATTGCCACAAACTTACCAATTTTGTTTTTTTTTTTCTTAATTCAGACAAAAGCCTATCTAAACATATTTTCACTGATCAAAGAAGTGAAATTAATACGTACCTCCATCTTTTTGATGAGCTCTTTTGGGGTAGGGGCAGAGACAATGATGTGGCGAGCATTGGGGCTAATGAAGCCTTCCTCTACCGCTTTGTCAATGAAAGACAACAAGGAATTGTAGTAGCCATCCACATTCAATAATCCCACCTTTCAAAAAAAAAAAAAACCTTAATTTAGCCAATCTTTTCCTTAATTACTAGTAATCTCTCCATAACTCTAATTTACACTCAATCTTACAGGTTTGTCGTGGATGCCAAGTTGAGCCCAGGTTATGACCTCAAGAAGCTCCTCAAGTGTCCCATACCCACCTTCATTATTTACACAAATTCAGATTCTTCTTCATCAACTACACTTTAAACAGACATCAATCTTGTCTAGTTCAGTATTTATATATATATATATATTGAGCTTATAACAAAATCATGTTGATGAAAGTTTAGACTTTATTTGGAATGGGGAGAAAATAGGGGGAGAGAAATTTTAGGAGGGAAAATAAGGAAGAACCTAGATAAGGGAATATCTAGGTTCTTTTTTATTTTTTTTTCAAAATTTTTATTTTTTCATTTTTTTTTCCTCATCCAGACAGAAGGTTAGAATCAATAAGTGACGAAGACCTGTGTAAACTAAATGTATTTATAGGAAGAATATTAGGATCTCTGTGTATCTTTCTCTGCTCGTGTAATTGTTAATTTCCTATGTCAAATGAAACAATGGGACACAGGTATCACATAGTGAAGTTGTGGAGTAATACTGTGCAGCCACATAAAAAAGTGATGATCATTGAAAGAACTAAACATATTTTTTAATATATTACATCCAAATTACACTGTTCGTTATTTATGAATATATCTGGTTATAAATTTTGTTATTTATTGATATACTTATGGAAGCTTTTTCCCTCTTCGGCCAGACTTATTGAAGTTTGTTCCAAGAGCTTCCATGCGTTCCACACCCAAACACTAGTTTTCTGTCCTCTGTCATTTATTACCTCACCATTAGTGGCCTTTTCTTGGGCTTATGCGTTCAGATCCAACTCCTTAATTACGGGCCTTATCTGGGCCGATGGGCTGAAAACAGTTTTTCGATAAAACATTTATGAATAACAAAAATATATAAACAGATTCTTAAATTTAAAATATGTCAAGATATTATATTATACTCGTCACGTATCCTAATTTATTGATCCATCAACACAATAATTTTGTAAATAATGTTTTACTTAGTTTTTAATTCAATAATTCTGCTAATTATTCTTTAACCTTTCCTCTATATATTTTATAAATTAATTTCCATTGTAATTAAAAAATTTTTAAAAATCCGGCAACTAATATAGCTCATAACCATGTGGGATACTATTTTAGTATGCATAGAATTGGAATTATTTTATTTGTAAATTGTGTAACCAATCATCTAAAGGACTATTCTAAAGTATTATAGGATTAGTGAAAATCATAGGTAAAGAAGTAATTTACTAATTTGTAAGATTGAAATGAAGTGATGAGAAGAAAATATTGAAATAGGGAAGAGGGAACCAGGTAAGGCAATGAAAGCATCAGAATGCCTAGCCATCTCTGCTTTCCTTTGATGCATGTCTGCTACTGCCTTCACTTCCCCTACTGTTTCTCCTGTTATCTGCAATTCCCCCACCATCCATATTCATTCTTCAATTCATTCATACATACATATATGTATATATATTATATCCCTCACACACACTTGCTCAGCTTCTAAGTACTATAGAGAACGAGAGAGAGAGAGAGGGTGTCTTGTTATGATTATTGACGAAGACAGAAGAAAACAAGAAGAAAGTTCCTTGCTGAATGACAAGGAAAAACAAGGACCGTAAAACAAGGCAAGCCCATATGAATCTCAGGACGCGGACAAGAGCGGATGACCCCAGATTGCCAGGTGTTCTACTTATGACGGGAGACTTCATCAAGAGGGTCCCCAACTACGAGAACCTAAAGTGTATCCCTAGAAACAAGAAAACAAAAACAAGCCTGATGGAAGCAAACCAAACCATAGTATTGGCAGAAAGTGAAAGCATATTCACATAGCACAAATTATCTCTCTCCTCTGTGTCCTCTTTTTTTGGCCATTTTCATTTTGTTTTTTTGTTGACATTCATGAAATGCTTTCATAACCATATTAACATTAATTACCTCTCTAGGCATTAGTGTCTTGGGAATAACCCTGCAGAGACAATTAACATGACACACATTATCAGTTGATAAGAATTGAAATGAACATTGGGCAAAATTTCACATTTAGAGCTATCATCAATGAACGAACAAGTTCAATATTGCTCACCCTATTACATGGCGACCACCATTATACACAGCTTGAGAAATCAACCCCATCAGACCAATGCTGCCTCCTCCATACACCAGATTAATATTCCTTGACACCTTAATTACAAAAAGCATGTGTCCAAATAATTAGTAACTCTCAGTCTCTTTCTCTATCAACTTTTAAGCAATAGAGAGATACGCCAAGTTATGAATGGAAAGCCCGTAAAATCGATGACATAGCAGAGAAATTCATATAAAGATCTCTCAAGAGTTTACGTAGAAGAATGCAAATGCAAAGTTATATACAAGCACAAACCTAAGTCTGAAAACAAAGAAAGGGAAAGGCTATGAACTGATATAGTTCAAATAACCTGTCAACTATTCATAAAGATAAGAAGAAAAAGAAATTTTCCAGGAATTTGCTGGAAGGTTGAGGCAATTCCTTTGATAAAAAGCAAAACGAACGTGAGAGACGAGTATTACCAATTCCCTTCCCAGCTCAATAGCAGCATCCTTATAATCTGTCTTCTTCCCGGGGCTACTCCCACAGAACACACAAATCCTCTTGAATTTTGATTGTTTCATCTCAGTTTCTCTCTCCATCTCCATCTCCATCTCTCTCTCTTTGTTTCTTTGACACTCAGCTAATATTCCCTGCCTCTGTGCACACGTATATATAATAGCGTTACAATACGCAAGCACACTCGAAACGGCATTTTCGAGCCGTAACGACATGAGGGACGATGCTGACTCACCCCCAAGTTGCATGACTAGACTGCATCCACTCATGTGTGTGTTTCTTTCCGCTTTAACATGGTCCCCTGTCACAGGAACAAAATGGACATTCCGTGGTCCTATTTCCACATGAGTGTGTTCATTTTTGTTCCTGTAAAACTCAGTTACTTTGCCCAAAAAAAAAAAAAAGCAAAGGGTCAAGGTGAAATCTTTAAACGCTGATATTCTATGATATAGAGTTGGGATGTTCTTGCGAAATACTAGGTAAGTGAGAGTTGATACTGATACCATTCTTTCTATGACAGTTCCTCGAAAGCTTGATGGCTTTGTGCTATTCTGTTAGCCTAGGTCTTAATTTTTAGAGTGTGACCCGTTTAAACATTTTTCTTCTTAGGTATGTACTATCTTAACAGTTGCATATTGTCTTGGGATATGACTTATGTGAGGGTGTCCACAGTTCGTTCTTTTTCTATACACAATGGACAGGTCAAATTGATTTGATACGTGTGACAACACAACATGACAGTATAATGTGAAAAAGCAAAATTCAAAACTGAAAAAGCTACTATTCTCTGGTGTACGGTGAGTGGAGACTCAGGGGTTAGTGTACTCTTGGAGAATTAGCACTTTCTTCTAAAGATGTTTACACACTTTTTTAAAAGCGTTTTACTTACTTCTATAAGAGTCTGATTTTGAAAAAAAATAACAATTGAAAAGTCTCGAGTGCCTGTGCTTCCTTCAAAATAATAAGACACTTAATATTGGTGCCAAGTGAAACATATCATTCGGTCGTGCAATAATAGGAGAGAACAAATGGTGAACGCGTACTTGAGCGACACGACACCCATACTTAGATGTAGTACGATGATTACAGATCAATAACATGTGCCATTCCCAACCATTATTATCCCACAACAGAAGTAATGGGTAATTGAATTATAAACGGATCCATCGTCTCCCAAACGAATAGAAACTTGACACGACTAAGAATCTTGGTGATCAAATTGGGTTCACCAAATTTGGTAACATTGTCCTCTTTGTTGGACGCTGTCCTGACTGCCTCACTCATTTATAGCAACGACCCAAACTTTTGACTACGTTCATCAATTAGCGTCGAGTTATGAGGGTTTTGCTCATTCCCATCTCCATCAGATAAGAATCTTTATACCTTTTTACCTTCCCTTTTTTTTTTTCCCGGGGGGGGGGGTGTTGCACGAATTAATGTATTAATTAAAGAAACCTGATTAGTGTATAAGATAAGGTTTTGTCATGCAATGAACTGTGTTAAATAAATAGACCTTCCATGGAATTGTAGTTAATAAAAGTAATCAGCTACATATGGGAGCTATTAAGATGAAAAGCATGTGCATTAGTCAAATATGGTTTGCTTAAATGATTATGTTTATGTATATTTAGATTAGATGTGTGTTTGCCTAACTTTTCAGCGGTGGAGGAGAAGGAGTGATTGCAACACTTTTGAGTGACGACTGTGTTGGTTGGAGTATTGCTGGGAAAATTATATGGTACTTCACATATAATTGAGATCCGTTGCTATATAGTAGCGGTGGAAATCCTGCTCACATCTTCATCCACTTATAACTCAATACCTACTTTCCTTTAACTTATTCTTTTTGGTTCTTATTTATCATTTACAAATTAGTTGGGGACTAATTAATATATCAATACTTTCACGTTCAATTTGAGGCAATTTTCATCAATAAATGAAAAAGAATTGAAATAAAATAAAAACTATCTTTTAATAAGTTTTCACCGTTTGTGCTACATATAATTATAATTATAATTATAATAATAATTGTTATTATTTGCACACAAGTGCTTAATTAGAAGGGCTTCCTTATTTGGATACAAAGAATCTAGCTTACCATATTATTCCCAAAACCAAAGAAGGACTGAAGTGTAAATAGCACCACATATGGCCCCAACCCCATGTCTGTGAAATAGCCGATTGGCTGATTCACATGAGAAAGCAGCATCATTTAAAAGTCAACAGTGAGTCTGTTAACTAAAGCTCAATCTCAAACAGTAGACATGTGAAACAAATAATTGTCTCTTATTCAACTTCAACCCTTGTTTCTCAACTAATATCATCATATCAAAACAACAACAATAATAACAATAGCCTTATCCCATTACAAAAAATCAATCCAACCAACTTACAAAAAACAGCATAAACTATTACCAACTGTTAGTTTTAAGCAGTTTCAACTAAATTAGTGTCTGTCCGGTGAATTTGCATGGCCAGTGTTAGACATGCTGGTGAGGGGCTTCGCCATTATATCATAGACAGGAGGCCAAAAAGTACAGTTAAATAAAAGACTAACAATTAACAATTAACTGTGTGTTAAGTGGTTAAGGGAAGGAAAGTGAGAGAGAATCAATGGGTCAATTTGCAAGTAGTTGTAGTATTCAATTCCATGGACACTGACATTGTAACCAGAACTGCAAAAATAATGATTGTGTGAGCTTTTTGGTCATGATCGATCATCTGGGGTGTGTTCGCATTTTGAATGTGGCTGTGACTAAAATTGAGAAATAATATATATATATAGGCGTGAGGTAGGAGGTAGCTAGGGATATATATGGGAAAAAGGGGAATGCTAAATGTAGTGCAATCCAATATGGGAGTGAAACGTGTGTGCTTTTGTGTGAGAAAGTTGAGAGTGAGTAAGCACTGGGCATCCCATCAGGCCACCGTGGTGTTTCCCACTTTGAGGTTGTTGCCTCTATCATCATTTCTTTCTTGGTGCTCTCTTGCCTGCCCTTGTTCCTCAGATCAAATGCATTCACTCATCCTCTTTTGTCCCTTTTTTTTTTTTAAAAAAAATAGGACAATGTATAGCTCTCAATTAATTTTTATTGATAAATTTGTCACATGCATGTAACGGAGAAATATTGTGATTACCAAAAGAAATCAAAACAAACAAACACAGACTTGACAGAAACGTAAGACGCAACACGGACAATAATCCAGCAAACAGAGACTCAAAAGGATCAAGAAAACAGACATAAAGAAAAACAGGATCTGAAAAATGTACTGATTCACGATCATAATCATAATTCCTAAAAAAAATTATCATTGATAATAATACTTTAATGTCATATAATTGTAGCATATTATTTAATCTCATAGTTGTTAGTTTAATCAATTAAATTTGACCACCAGTAATTTTCTAGTAGTATATATATTTTTTGTTTGTTTGAGTGAAAGATTTTAGAATTAGACAATTACACATGGCTAAGTTTGTTTGTCTTCTTCCCTCTTCTTTGTCTTCATCAGCGAATTTTCTCAAAATTCTGCATCCAACAAAGAGAGAATGTGAGTATGCATGTAAGGGGGATAGAATGAAGACTGAAAATTTCACGATTGGGAGATACTTTTTACTCACAATAACAAAATCCCATTATTTAAATTAAAAAATAATTAAGTCAAAATTAGCCCAATAACTTGTTAATTAGATAATTATGAGCATATGGAATTGGATTAGCCCATAAAAAACATATCAATTCACTAAGTCCGATATTGAGTAATATAGTGTTAGAATAATGTTAAAAATTTCAGCAATCGTCAATATACACACAAGCTAGATCGAGTGGGAAGTTATAGTTATACTGATCAAGAGTCATAAACAGTATGGCTTCCAACTGCTACTGACATCTGAATTCTAGTTGTCATATTTGTGCTGCTTTTTAGGAGTAAAATGAGTGGCTATTATCATCGTCAACCAATAAATATCTTTTAAAGTTGAAGAAGATTTATAATTTCTAATTAAGCTAGTCAAAATCTAGATATATATATATAACACCACACCACTTCATGCTTTACAGGTTCAATATTAAGTGTAAATAAATCAATTTATATTATCAAGGTCTATATTACTAACACAATATCATACTTTTAGATAACAAACATGAACGTAGAATATTAGAATCCCTAACAATAAACATGGTTGACAAAAGTACACTTTTGGTCTCACAATTTTACACTAGGTTTTATTTTGATCCCTTAACTTTATTTTTTATTTTCTTTCTTTTTAATATTTAATTTTCAAAATATAATCAAACGTTTCACTATTACTAATATCATTAATTATGTTAACAGAAATGCTGATAACACATTATTCAATATTGACAAGTCAATTTTTACTACCAAGTCATCAATATTTCTCATTAATCTTAGGTTTAAAATATTTTTTAATTAAATTAAAAAATTAAAAATAAATAATTACAAATAAAACTTCTAAACAAAACTTTAATCTTAGATTTTTTGCCATGAAAAATGAGTTGGATAAATATGTAAGCATTTAGAAAGTACTTTATTAGTATACTACTAGAAAAATGGCATTTAGCGAGGGACAAATCCCTTGCTAAATGCCATTTTCCCTCGCTAAATTGGAATTAGCGAGGGATTTTATCTCTCGCTAATTCGGTTGCTAAAAATGACGTCGCTAATTTTAGCAAGGAATGAGCTGATTTCCTCGTTAAATTAGCGAGGGATTTATATTCCTCGCTAAATTAGCGAGGGATTTATATCCCTCGCTAAACTATAAAAAATTCAAAACTGCCATGTCACCTCCAAAACCACACCACGTCACATCATTGCTATGTCACCCGCCACCTATGCCACATCACTGCCACGCCACCGCCATATCACCGTGATTGCGACACATCACTGCCATGTCATATAATGATTTCAAATATGCATTTACTTAGGTTCAAACCCATGACCTCCTACTCTTAGTGCCTTTATATTCAGACTTTTGCCAGTTGAACTGTAATGTATTTGCAGTCTTTATATGAAATATTAAATGTATATTATTTATTTACACACTAACACACACATATATTTATAAATTAATATATTGTTAAAAAATAAAAAATATATTATAATTTTAGTTATTAATATCATAAAATATTTCATATTTTGAATTTTGTAATAAATGAATTTTCATTTTCATTTTTTCCAACAAGTTATAAAAATTAATCTAACTATTTTTATTAATTTAAAATAATCAAATGATAAAAATAACTTTATAACATAATTATTAAAAAAAATTTCAATTCATTAAAATTAAATTTTTAATAAAATAATTTTAATCTATTAAAATTAATTTTAGAAAATTTAGCGAGGGATTCCACGCTATTCAAAATAATTGAGCAAGGAATTTTTTATTCCTCACTAATTTAGTGAGGGAAAGATTATTTCTCGCTAATTTAGCGAGGGAAAGATTATTCCTCACTAATTCCCTCGTTAAATTTAATTCGTCGCTAATTTCTCGCTCTTTAGATTATTTAGTGAGTGATGAGTGATCCCTCGCTAAATTTTCTTGTTAAATTGTATTTTTCTAGTAGTGATATTTAGAAATGATTGATCAACATTTTTTATTAATATAGTTAACCGTGTTAATTATAGGAAAATTTTTGACTATATTTTGAAAGTTAAATGATTAAAAAAATAAAATAAAGTTAAAGGATCAAAATAAAACTTGGTGTAAAGTTAAGGGATTAAAAATATATTTTTGCCAACATGATTTGTCATAGAAATTCATCTTTCTCCTTATTTAATAATTATAAAAAATTGTATTTCAAATACTCTGGGGCCAATCCTTAACAAAATTGTATTTCTCCTTATCGACTAAACTTATTGTCTTTATTTTCTCATCTCATCCACATCCAAAGCTTCTTTATTGAAAGGAAATTAATATATCAAGAATAGCTGCAAAAATTCATGTATTCTTATTATTTAAGGCATTGGAGGTCACATCTTCTATTATTTAAAGAAACTAAAGAAATAAGACAAGGTAGATCCACAAGAGGACAGGTTGTTTTACTCAGATATGATGGGAATGGAAGAGTCTGGGTTCAGTGGCAACGTTACCTGCTGGTAATTATTCTTAATCACAATAAAAAAAGAAAAAAGTATTTAAGTTAACAAATCCTTTATATTGTATCCCCTTCCCTACCCTACCGGTTAAGTAGTTCCTAATTGTCAATGACAAAGTTCACATGCATTTTGGAAATTTGCCACCTCTCTTCTTTTTCTCAAATCAAGCTTGTCAACTAGAGATTGTACAATGACGTTAAATTCTTTTGTTAATTAAGATCAAAATAAATTTAGTGTTTAGATTGAAAGATATTTACTATCCTATTATACTACTCCCTCTGTTCATTTGTATATGTAGATTAAGAAAGGTGGATATTGCAGCGACTTTGAATGAAAAAGGAGAGGGTTACTGTGAGGGGTGATTAGAGATCACGGAGCAGTTGGATATCAGGTTTCAACGCCGCAATTGGCCTGCTTCCTCTTGCTATATATTGTGGAGATTATAGGGATCTTAGAAGGATTAAAATTATGCTGGCAACTGGGCTTCAAATCTGTCCAAATTTTTTCAGATTCTGCTGAAGCCATTAACCTGCTCACTAGAGATGAACACAAAGGAGCATCCGCTCCAAGATTTTATTGATGAGACTTTAGATATGTTGTGTAAAAATTGGAGGGTTACTGTACAGTTGATGGAGAGAAAGAGAGAGAGAGTCCAGCAAATGTGCTTATAATTTAGCTAGAGTAGTTTTTGATAGAATTAGCGATTTTTGCACATTTGATTAACTACCACCTTGTTGTTTGGAGGTGGTGAATGATGAAAGGATGATATACTTTGTATATTTTATTTATTTATTAATGATATATCATTTTAAAAAAAAAATAGTAAAAAGTTTTAGCTTTTTTCAAAATTACTAAATATTCCTAAACTACCCTCCATTATGTCACTTTAATCGCAAACATTGAAACGATAGGGATGGATATTTGCAGAGATGGATATATGAAAGGCATTAAAAAAAAGTGTTAAAAACTGATAAATGCTTCACTATTTTTTTTAAACAGTTTTATATAAATTAACATAAAACACCTTTAGAAGGGGTCTTATAAAAAAACAGGGAAATATTAATTTATAGATTATGGTACGGACGCTTGCATGAAATTAAAAATAAAATAAATTAAAAAGGAGAAGGAGGAGGAAACAAGAGGGTTAATTATTAATGAAAACTTTTGCACTAATCTAGGTAACCTCCAAGTGATTATTGAGATGCTTAATGCCAATCCCTGCTGGAACGGTCAAAGGTGGGTCCATGGCTAATCACATTGTAAACCAAAAGGTGTGTGATTAGTACATAGTTAGATGAGATGGTAGAACCAACCTTCCTTTCTTTATCAAGAGAGTATTAGGCCCTGTTTGATATTGTTCTGGAAAATAGTTTTTTTGTTTTCAGAAACAGAAAACTCAGAAAACTTGTTTAGTAAACCTGTTTTTTAAAACTGTTTTGGAAAACAGAAAACAAAAGAATAGAGACCCTGTTTGGTGGAGTTCTGCAAAACAGTTTTCTTGTTTTCAGAAACAGAAAACTCAGAAAACTTGTTTGGTAAATCTGTTTTCTAAAAACTGTTTTGGAAAACAAAAAACAGTTTTGAACAGAAAACTCAGAACACCTTTTAGGTGTTTTGTAGTTTTTGTTCTGGAAAACACAAGGAAAGATAATAAACATCCACCTCATTAATGATAAAGTTATAAATTTTGAATAACTTATCTATTACTCACTAGTTATGATTTTGAGAATAATTAGGGCCTGTTTGATAGTGTTTCCTGTTTTCTGTTCTCAAAAACAGTTTTGTAAAACTGTTTTCAAGAAACTGTTTTGAAAACAAGAAAACAAAAAAATCTGTTTGAATAATTATTCTCAAAATCATAACTAGTGAGTAATAGATAAGTTATTCAAAATTTATAACTTTATCATTAATGAGGTGGATGTTTATCATCTTTCCTTGTGTTTTCCAGAACAAAAACTACAAAACACCTAAAAGGTGTTCTGAGTTTTCTGTTCAAAACTGTTTTTTGTTTTCCAAAACAGTTTTTAGAAAACAGATTTACCAAACAAGTTTTCTGAGTTTTCTGTTTCTGAAAACAAGAAAACTGTTTTGCAGAACTCCACCAAACAGGGTCTTATTCAAACAGATTTTTTTGTTTTCTTGTTTTCAAAACAGTTTCTTGAAAACAGTTTTACAAAACTGTTTTTAAGAACAGAAAACAGGAAACACTATCAAACAGGCCCTTATTCTTGAGTTTTAAAAATAAAAATATCTATATCAATAACTTAAAATTTCTTTCAATTGCTTTTTGTCTCAGTATCTTCTATAATTTTTAAAGTTTCACGTGGTGCAATTGTGGAGTTACAATTATCGCTGCAAATTGAGCAAATTCCGCTGACACTGACATGAATCACACACATCTTTGCAAGAGAAGTTCTTTACTACATTGAAGCCTACTTTTATATCCTGTTGGTTTTGTAATTCTTTTTTACTTTTAATTTAGTTTTATACCTTAACATTTTATATTTGAACTTCTATATAATTTCTTACAATCCCTCAAAATCTTCATTAGCATGCAGTTAAGGTTTGATATTGTCACCAATTATACAAAATCATGTCAATGTAAGCAAGATACTAATATTTAATATAAATGTCATCACAAGTTAAAGAACTACTAATCTTTAGTTCATTACCTATTTTTATTTCTTTTGTCAACATGAATCATACATATTCAGAATATCAATACAATTTTAGAGTACGTTAACATAAGCTTACCAAGAAGATCAAATTAAAACCTTTTCGTAACTATAAAGGTCGTGTGATACAGAGAAGAGCCCAACATGCATCAGTGAGCAGTGTTTGAGTGAACTTTAAAACAGTTTACTCTGTTTCTTCATGGCCCAATTATCAACCTTTGATCAGAGCACTTCCCAGCTTTCTCAGGCAATTTCAACATCAAGCGTTCTATAAATATATGTCTTCACATTGTTCAACAACAAATGAACTCTTCATTTCCACCTTTACTACTTCTAGCCAACTCTTCTTTCACAACTTCTAGGACTAATTTTTGTCTGTTACTTTAGTTCAATCTGTAAAAACCTTGAAATAATTCCTAAACTATCTTCTAATTTATAGGAAAGAGTAATTAAAAAAAATTGAATGAGCCCTTAAAACAATATACAGTTGTTATCTGTTACTCATCAACAGTAAAGTCTGGTTCTTCAGGCTTCTGCAAAGAGCTTACAACTCCAGAAACTGTTTCAGAATGTACATTAACCCCTTTTCTAGTGCACCTACACGGCCTTGATCCGTATACAGCCAAGCCTGATGACGCAGAATTTGGTGTTTCAGGCTCAGCATTGGTTTGATTCACTTTAGCCCTCAGTTCTGCAACTTCCTTCCTTTTCTTGTACCTTCTCCACGCTGCTTGTATGAAACAAGCAGCCCATGTTCGCCATTGGTGCGAGTAAAACTTGAACTTGTGCCTAAGCTGTTTGCTGTGTAGTCTTCTGAACTGAGATGCTACAAACTTGAGGTCTTCTGATATGAGTGCAAAGGCTTCTACTTCAGAGATGGCTTTCACTGTTCGAGTGGAAGATGGAAGTATGACACTTGGTCGAGGGTCCAGTGCCCATGTCAGTAGTTCCTCGCCACAGAAATCGCCTGGGCCAATCCGGCATGAATTGAAGAATCCGGTTCGGCCTCCATTGGTGGTGTAGGAATCGAGATGGCCTCTTATTATGAAAAGCATCTCATTCAGTGGATCACCCTCACGAACAAGATAGGTGCCCTCTGTGCACAATGCAGGCTTCAGCCTTTCACATATTGCATCTAGCATCCTCTCATCCATTTGGTCAAATAATGGGACCTGTCAATGATATATCAATAACTGAGAACTATAGTATACCAGCAGTATCATTCACAATTATCTTACATATCTTGATATGTTGAATATCATAATATAGAACAGTAAGGAATAAGATTTCGAGCATGATATTTAATACTGTATGGCAATATCTAGGAGATTCTTCAGAGATGTGCTATCTTCATGGTTTTTAGGTGGTGGTACTGATATCTCACACCATCCCAAACAGTGTCATCTTATGCCCCCTAATTATTAGATGATAGTGGGCAATTCCAAACTAGTTGTAACGAATACAGACATCTTAGATATCTCCAGACATCCATGATATCAAGAGAAAACGACATAGCATCAAATCCCTTCTAAAGCTAGACAGGCTTCATAAGGGGGTGTTTCTAGGTAAATAAGCAAGTTATACGTGGATTGAGAGCTATCTCATGAACAAATGGAACCTGAGGGTTTAACAAGGACTTACTCCGCGGACAAGGTCAAGGCAAAGGTGGCGCTTGATGTCTCTTCGAAGATCCACTGGAAGTCCTTTGAGAAGAGTCTCTTCATCGACTCCTCGGGTAGCCAACCATTTATATTGATCATATTTTCTCACGGCCTGTCTTAGTTCTGGAGGTAGCTGCCTGTGATGCATCCATTGTTCTGTATCAGTTCTTTTGACTCTCCACTCTTCTAAGCGGACGGTCGTTGATTGAAGGTATGTCTGAAATTGTCAAGTTCTATGTTAGCATCCTTATATATGGAAAGCAGTTATGTGTTAAGAGAAACAAATAAAATGCACTTACCTGCATATTACCAATAAGCAAGGCAAAAAGAACCAATCCAAGAGTTGCAACTACAATGGCAAATATTATTTCTCCAACAAAAGTGCTAGTGAGAAGATATTGTCCCAAAGAACTGCACCCACCATTGAACAAGGCATTAACGTTTTAAGGTGATAAAAGAGGTTTCCAGTGAGACTATTTGCTCTATTTACAAGTGAAAACGAGAAATAATAAATCCCTCATCCCCCCCTCGCCCCACACACCCCCCCCCCCCCCAAAAAAAAAAGTTTGAAGCTGCTTAGCAGGAAGATATGGCCACATTTTTCCTAACAAGACGATAAAGAAATAAAGATGTTATATTTTGGAAAATTAAGAATTAAATGATGCTGACCAGAAGGTTTCAACTTTCTGGCATTACTTTATTCACAAAAGCTAAGCTAAGTGTCTGAACTGTGACGTAGGCTATGTTAAGCTTATTCTTCTGGATGAGATCTTAATAATGGAAACATTGCACTTTTTTTTTAAGTAGAAGTTCATATGTTTTCAAATGATCCTTATTCTGAATTCCTAAAAAATGAAAATCAAGATTTATAAGTTAGGTGGTAAAATCAAAATCTTACCTCAGATTCCTTAAGCCCCACCAAAGACAGAAGAAATACTTGTTAAAGAATGGCGAGCTTGTGACTTCACAAGTCACAGCATCACCATATATGCCAAATGGATAAAAGTTGACATCAGGTGAGCATAATTTTGTGACATTACTTGCAATGAACCAGGCAACCCTGCCAGCTTCGTTAACACTGTGACAGTCAAAGAATCCATATTGACAAGTTGACTTTTCCATATCACAGACACTTCTCCAGCATGCTTCTTGTCGCTCAACCGATAGAAGATACCAGATTGCACCTAAACCCTTTTCATGATCAGCCCCAACGAAATAGAAAACTATGAGTAAGTTGAGTTAAAAAGAGTTTTCTTTTAACATATGGATGGGATGGTTTACATGATTGAGTTTATAACATTCTTCGTAAAAATGGAGAAGCCATTTTGTTTCAAGTTCCATCTTGTAGCAAATAAAGAAGGAACATACGAACTTAGAGAAAACATTGCATCCTTTCCTGAAATAACTTTGGGAAGACCATTTCTGGATCCCCTCCATATTAAAGCCTTGGTTGGAAGTTGTAACAAAGGTGTAGCTGAGGCATTTATAGGTAAACGATGGCACTAACATTGAATTATTGCAAGAAGAATATAATATCAATCACTGTCAAAAACTAAAACTATAATTTAATTCAGCTTGGTATAGATTCGTTTGAATCAACCTCCTGAAGAACTTGACTGCAATCTATAAGCAATTCAATTACAGTGCACTTTGGTGTAAAGAATTTGATCTACATCTAACCCTTTCCTCTAATCTGTTTGAACAAGTTAGAATGCTTTCTTCTTTTGCAAACAAAAATTCCCTTTCAATAAAAAGTTTCCATATACTTACATGGCTTGCCAACATGTAAAGCATCAGGTTGTAAGCAGCACCAGCCCATGCTGTTTCTGTTACAACTCCAGTAGCCTTTACGATTTGTGATGAAAGTGGGAAAATAAGAAACAGCCTAGGAAGATACTGAAAAATGATGATGAACCGAAGGACATTTTTTGTGTTTGCCATGGTGGAACCCCTGAGGAAGGGGATGACAAGCCAAATTAACACCTGGAATAAACAAAATGAAACAACAAATTTAGCAGATTAAAGCATCATCATCCCACTTAACATGAAAAATTACGGTAAGTTACCTGTGGAAGAGGCAGGGCAGCAACAAAGTCCAACAAGAAACTCTTGCTCAGGTACCTAATTGCGATCTTAGAAGAATTAATAACAAGTTCTCCTCTCCCAAATACTCGAGAGGAAGGTGCAACATAAGCTGTACGAAACTTTATGAAAATCTGAACCGTGTAAAAGATATCTGCAGCTGTTCTGATGATTGTGAGGATAACTTCAAGTGTTATTCCGATATCAATGCACACTTCATGTCGAACTACTGGCAAGTAAAAGAAGAGAGGGTCCACAAACAAAGATATTAAACATGCCACCAAGAAAATCTTGTTCCATCGGTGAATGGTTGGTCCTCGAGGATCTAGTATTTTTCTTTTCACTCTTTCGTAGTCTTCTGAGAACACTCTTGACAATACTCTAGCTTTCAAGAACTTCCCGGTCTTTCCTGTCTCCTTATTCTGAGCCATTTTGGTGCTGCTAGGCTCAGGTATTTGTACTCCATCAATGTTGTATTTAAGCTTGATCCCATTGTCACCGTTAGTCGCTGGGATTTTTGCGTGTTCAAGATCATCTTGAAATCTAAAATGAGACCCAAATTAGAGGGTTCTGAATTATGGGCAAGCAATTCATTGAGTTATTGGAAGCATGATCATGACTATCCAAGACTAGCACAGAATTTCATTGAGTTACAGTTGTGCTAAATTAACTTGGAAGATATGAAAAAGGAGACACACCTTACAGATCTTGAATTTCCAAATCCCATATTTTTCTTCCACAAGTATTGACTTCTCTCAAATCAACGAAATAAATCTGGAGAGCAAGGAATGCACGGTTTTACAGATATCAGGTGTTGAATCAACCTTTAAGCAATTTCAACCCTTGACATAAGTGAAATTGACCGAGCAGAAATTTCAGGCCACACCAAAAGGAAAGACCTATGCGTGACTGCTTAGACCAGGATTCTTGTGAACACAAGTAAAAAAGATAAATCACTTGGAGATTAAGTTATCAGGATTCTGCACCATCTTTGGTCCAAAAGTTCTAATCCAATTTGTGTTCGGTCTCTTTTAAATACTGGACTAAGTTGAATAAAGAGTCATCTAAATGCACCCTTAGGGACAAAATATCCAATATACTTAAGTCATTGAATGTAATCAAAACACAAAACCAGACCCGAAAGTTTAAAATTTTGATTCTTTTCGTGTAAACGAAGATCAGAAGATGACCAACCGTAAGTTGCAGCATACGCCGTTTAGAGTAAGAAAGTGAGAGTCATCAAAAAGCATAAAAAGAAGATCCCAAGTTCCAAACAAAGCGAAACAAGCAATAAATCAGCACTGTTGATCAAAAGCCAACGATGCTCATAACGGATTTAGAATATCATTGAAAGCTAAATGTACTGATGTATCTATTTTTAACTATCTTTGAACTTAGATGTATTATGTATAGTCAATATAATTTAGTTTAGTTTCTTACAGGTATCCCAACAAACAGGGAGCATGCACCAGCTGAAGCGAGACAGATTCCCAGGCATTCCTCTGCAAATAACCAGTTTCTTCCATTTGAACCTCAAGTCTCTACCATTAGCATGTAGCACAAACCCGGTTCAGCCACAGGGGATAGAAATCTAAGCAAACAGAAAATGAGTCATTTTGGAAAATGCGGAGATTTCAAGAGGGGCAGATGAAGAGGAGTTTTCGGGTTGTCTTTTAAATCTCCCTTTAAAAATGGGGATCATGTAAAACCAAAAGAAAAGCTAAGCCGACTCGATATGCAAGTGGGAAGTTGGAGAGAGAGAAAGAGAGAGATGAAAAAGCCAAAGCAAGAATATGAGGTATGAGTATGACTTTGAAGGATGACAAGCGAGGAAGAAATAATCAACAGATATGAGGTAGAGCCAGAGAAGCAGGGCCATGTAGGTGTGTCCAACTGAAGAGTTTGAGTTTGGAGAGAGAGAGAGATGGTGAATGGTCCGAACGAAACGCAAGAGAGTTGGCTCTTTCGATTATTTTAACGTGTGAATGATCCGAGGAGGCGTTGACTACGTTAGATACGCTGCTACGGTATCTCGACACGTGTGACTCAGAGTGGTTTTTGTGTTCTTAAAGCAAAAGGTGGCACCGGCGATTCAATTCAATTCAACTCCACAGCTCACTAATTTCTCTATTTCACTTTCACATTTCTACAAATGGCAGTCCCCATGTTTTCGTTGGTTTTATTAATGAATAAGCACTGTATTCCTAAAGTTATGAATAACAAGATTCTGAGGCAGGGTGTTGTGCTCATGGCAAATTATAAAAGCCACTTGAGGAGAAGGCCTTTTTGACTTTTTTAATTGGTAATAATGCAGACAATTAAGAGGCCGTCGGTGCACAACTGGACTGTCAGCTTATCTGAATGTGCGTTTTTCTTTTTTTTATTTTCTTCTCTTTTTCTATATATACCAATGCGTGTGTGTCCAACTACTCCCTCCGGTCCCATTTATAAGATGTTATTTTTCATTGCATGGGTATTAAGAAGACATAATTATGCTCTTAAATTTATAAAAAAATAGTATAAACTTCCAATCTTACCCCTACTAATTAAAGGCTGGAACAATTTACGAGACAAAAAAAGTTATTAAATGAAGGGTAAAGAAGGAAATTTAAATAAAAAAATAAAACAATATCTTATAAATAGGACCAAGCAAATTTTCAAAACAACATCTTATAAATGGGACCGGAGGAAGTATACAATTAAGTTTTACGACTTATCTGAATGTTGGTTCATACTAACAGCTAAAAATACAATGTAATTAGATTTATTTATGATTATAAATATAAGTTCAAGCAGAAATTATTCTGAATAGGAAATATTATTTGACTTTTCAGCGCCGTCATGTTTCTTAATTACGTCATGCTTATTACCATCTGAAATTTTACTTTCTCCATTTTAAGTTATAAGACCCTTTCACTATATTATGCAGAATAAGAAGTATAGTTAAAATTAATTAAATGTTTGTATTTTTTAAAAAAATTACTAAACATTCCCAAACTATCTTTAATTAATATCAACATTAAAAAGAGAAATAGTATTTATAGAGTAGATTTATAAAAGATGTTTTTAGAAAAGGTTTATAAATACTGCACTAATTTTCTTAATTAAAGGATTTTATATTATCAAACATCATCTTACAATTTGAATGGAAGAGAGTATATTAATATTTCTTCACCCAGACCAAACACATAGGTTTCTATAGCTTTTCTTAAAAAAAATAATAAAACAAAATTGGGAAAAGAAATGGGCTTTCGTAAATTCTAGTGATTAGTGCATCCCGCTCAGTGATCAACAGATAAAGAAACTGTTTTGTCAAATATAATAATTAATAATTATTGCAATATTTCTTAATGAGTAAAGAAAAATAAGATGATACTCCCCCATATTAAATATATAATTTTTTCACTTAATTTTAAATAAAATACCCTTGTTAGAATATGATGTGCTCCTTTTGATATCAAATATAAGCAAATTTTAAAGGAGATTGTTGGTCTAAAATATAAGAGAAAAATATGGATTTCTGTAGTAATAAGTGTGGTATTCCTAAAATACCTCTAATCAAATCAATAATCATTAATTAATTTAGTATACAAGAAAAACTATTAATTGAGAGTAATTTTTTTTAAAAAATGTATGTTTTACTATAAATTAAATAAGAGAGGAATAGAAAAAAATTCAATAAGAAACTGATAAAAAATTTAATAAAATTAATTTTAAAGAGATATTATAATTTTTTAAAAAATTATAATAATTAACTAGTTTTAACTTTTATTTTTAAATTTGAGTGATTTTCAATGAAAAGAACTTTATTCAATAATAAGTTAATAACTGGATTTTTGGGGGGATGGGGTTCAACTTACATGCCACTGTACCCTACTCCTTAACCTCGTTATCCATCCATGATTGTTCAAATTTCGAAGCTCCTTAACTGCAAATTATCAGAAATTAATAACCATTTATATCCGATCCTTTTCTCCTTCATTTCATTTTCCTTTCTTGTTTAAAGCTGTTTCAGATTATTCCTTTCTTATTCCTTTTTTCTATTGGGATTCCTTTCCTATCACAAAAGGTTTTAATTGAATCATTAAAAATATGAGTTAAAATTGGTTAATTACTTTAAGATTTTGTTTGAAATAAGAAAAAAATAGGGAAAGAGGAATATGAGGAAAAATAAAGGGAAACTTAGATATGGGGTGCCTAGATTTCTCATGTTTTCTTTCCTAATTTTCTTTTTTTCTAATTTTTCTCTTGCCCTTTATCCCCTTGTTTAAATGGAAAATATTTTTTTTAAAAATTTCAGTATCTTTTTAAAATTACCTTATTGAATTTCTTTAGCTTTTTTTTTTCATAATCAAATATGGGTATTTTATGGTAATACATAATAAATATTATATCTTATTATAAAAAATGGTCTTATATTTAAAATCAAGTAAATAAACTTTATATTTAGGACCCGATGGAGTAAATTTTATTAATGATTTGACTTAAATATCCATCATTTAAGGGCTTACATTAAATTAAATGGCCCACATTGAATTAAATGAGAGAAGGCTATAGTGGAAAAAATTAATAACATGTTAAAAATTTAAAACAACAATAGAATTGAAGCAAGATTAAAACTCTAAAACCACATTAGAAATAGAATAGAGAGAGTATTTTATATTCATTAAGCTATACAAGCACACTGTTTTCTTAAGAATGCTTAATAAAGTAAACATATATTTCCTTCAATTTAAAATATAAGTTTACTTCTAATATTTTTCACCATTATCTTTATTAATTGCATTAAATTTCAATATCTCATGTAAATCATTTACCCTTTATCTCTTACCTTTTAATTGTAGACTATGAAATATAAATTGAAGAAAGTAATTAATGCAATAAATATGGATTTAGATTCCTTCCATATTTTTCCTCTATACTTTTTTTATAAAAAATCTTCTCCATTCATTTGATTTTTATTTCAAACATATATTTTCAACTTAAACATTTTTTTTAGAATGTGACTATTTTGGGGCCATTTCACTGTTTGAGAAGGAAAAAAAAGGAAAAATTATATTTAATAAATAAACTAATAAATTTATTATAAAATAGGATATACTACTATTCATTTTCCCAAATTTACTATCTAATATTTCAAATTTTAACACTTTTTTTAATTAAAATCCTTCTTTATAATTAATTTACTGCACTAGTCTTTAAGTGTAATTCCCCCAAAAGAAAATCCTATGAAAGATTATAACTAAATAATTTCTCTATCACTTTAATAATCTTCACGTCTTAAAGGAATTAATTTTTGGTTGAGGTTAAAAATATCCTTGGTGCTAAAATATATTCCCTTTAGTCTATATTATAAGGGGTTTCTAACTATTTTATATTTATTAAAAAAGTTGATTGTACACATTAAAATTATACAAAAAATTAACATCCCAATTTTATTCTTATTAATTATCAACAAAAGTTGTTTTGAGAATTTATTATCTCTTTTTTTTTTTAATTTACGAGGCGATAATCAATATGGCTAAAAAAGGTAAAATCCTAATAAAAATTATATAATCTCTTATATTTTGGACCAAATAAGAGTTTTTCTAAAATTCTTATAATATGAACAAAAGGGACTATATATAATAAGATATAAAGCACATCATGAATAATATCTCACAATATAATGATTTCATGATAAAGGTTCCATTCAGATATATGATTAATTTATACTGCTTTTGGTCCTTTTTATAATATATTTTTGATCAACTTCACTCATATTAAGAAATTTATTTAAAGATGGTTAATTTCATTAAATTTATATAAAATTTTAATTATTTTTTAAAATTACCTCAATTCAATGAAGTTTATTAATAACATTTGTTCTCTCTTTAAGAGAATGATATTTAATAAATCACTAATTATTGATGTAATTATCTACATTAATATCAATTTTTAACTTCAAGCATAGGGCAAGTATTCTAGGTAAAATATATTTAATAATTGAGACAATTCCAAAAGTATTTTATATTAAGAACAAAAAATTAAAAAAAATCCTATAAAAAGGATCAGCAGGAGTAATCAAAATATAACGTTTAAGTTTTATGTATCCCAATATAAAAAAAAATTATATTTTGACTAATTATTATAATTTTTGGTTTGACAACAAATATTTGATCTTTTTTCTCCTGGCCAGTGATGGCAAATGCTTGATCCAACAATTATATAATGTGATAAGAAGTGCTAACAACCGGATATTAATATTATTCAACTTTTAATATGGGCGATGATTGAAATTTTTTACAAAAAATAAAATATTAAATAATTAAATAATAGAGATGTAATATCCGACAAGTGAAAACATGATGGTCCATTTGGAAGGGACAGAAACGCTGATGTCCATTCTTTCCAACCATTATGGAAGTCGCAAGTCACACGGGCTATAAAGCCTATCAAAGAGTCACCAATCTCCATTTCTCCCCCTTGCTCCCTCTGGCCTTGAGAGCAGCACATCATTTACAAATAACATTTGGATCAAAATATAAGATATTTTTAGAATTATCTTGTGTATTAATTTTTTTTATTCATGTCCATAGGTTATAATTAATGTGTAAAAAATAAATGTTATAAAAAATATAAGAAATAATATAATTAATAAGAATAAATAAAAAAATATTAAAATTTTTTTAACCAATGTAATAATTCAACTCTTAAAGTATATAAAGTAGTTAAAAATGTCATGTTTATGCTCAAATGAGGATAAACTTTGATTTAATGTTCTCCAAAAAAATCATAAAATTCTTTTATATCTATTTAATTCAGCATCTTTGATTATTCATTATGTAAGAGGAGATCTAATGTTATTCAAAAACCCCCCATTTATTTAGTGTTTATAAAAAGGGAGAATCAATCTCTGTTCTTTTCTTCTTTAAGGCCAAAGAATCAATCTCTATTCTGAAAATAACATTTTCAGAAATGATTGCTAAGAATCATGGATTGAAACTGTTGAGAATAAATTTAGGAGAATATATTATTCAGTCGTGCTAGAAGTGTGAACCTCAAAGTATATGTGAATTTTTTATTTCTAATCAAAATGAGTATGAATCCCCGATATCCTTTGCCACAATTTCTCCATATGCAAATAGCAAAATTAGAGATGAAATGAAACCTTTAATGTTTTTAAGGAATATAAATGTAAAATGTTTCAATTACTGAAAAGAATAACAATAATCATGTCTGGAATTGAGAAACAACAATGCTAGAAAATTAACGAAGGTTCTGAAGAGTAATAATGAAAGTTAAAAGAATGCATAAGAAAAATAAGAAAGTTTGATGCAGAATAAAATTGATGTTGGTGTGCTTTGAGTAATAATTGTTGGTCCCTTCTTGGTTGTCTAAACCTCTATTTATAAGTCACTCAATAATAATTCTTCAGTCTCACTCTTCATATCTTGATCGTACTTTATATTTTGCGATCTCTTTATTATCATGCGGCACATTCACTTATTGCTCTATCTTTAATTTCTTGCTTACTTGATTTGATATCATTTTTTAGAAATATTTGGGTTTGATCCGCTACAAATTTAGGTCAAACAATTACCTCTTGCATACAATTTAGCCATATTCTAGTAGGTTAAAATTGTATGGATATATCTCAAATATTATTAATAACCCAAATCCTAAATTCATTTTTTCCTTGGGAGCTCACATTTTCTTTTCACTTTAGAGCCCAATTTACTCATTTATAAAGACTCCTTAGATTTCTATTTGGTGCTCCTTTCTCTTTGACGTTGGAAATCACCTCAATCAAAGCCGAGTTCTCAAGGTTGATCATTCAAAATTCAAATGTTGGCTCCTAGCTACTTACCTCATATTCCTTCAGCATTTCAAGGATTAATGTCTTAATACCTTCCTTTAAACTTTTTAGTTGTCTTCTTTACTTGCTCCGTTTTGCTTCATATCCCAATTTACATTTACAATCTTTAAACTTTCAAAATAAAAATATAATCTCGCTTTTCCTTTGTATAAAAAATAATGGCTATTTTATCATGAAATTAGAAGAGGTTAGAACTTCCATACTTAATTTGTTCCTTTTTGCATTTTTGTCAAAATCATTGGTGGCTTTGTATGGAAAACCTTAACTCAAGAATTGGATGCCAATGTAAAAATGTTGATATTGATGTTAATATCATTGTGGCCGTAAATTTTGGTCGATTACTGTTAGTTCAACTAGCTTCCTAAGAATGAGGTGAATTGGGAAGATTGAAATTTTTCTGTAAAAACAAAATACAATAGTGATATTAAAAAGGGTAACTGAAAACAGAATATAAGAAATAAAGAGCAAAGGAAAGAGAACTCAGTAGTTTATCCTAGTTTGGTCTATTCCACTTAACTTACGTCCAGTCTCCAAGTCACCACTTGAGATTTTTCCACTATCTCTTACAAGATTTGAATGGGTTCTTGCAATGACCGCAGTACAATAAGAGCCCGAACTTTGGATTGAAACAAGTTCTCTTACTCTTCTCACTCAAGAGTAAAACTATCTCCCTTAGTGTAATCTCACACTAAGTACTCTCTACAAGTGTGTAGATATTTTACAGAATGAAAACTCTTTCAAAAGAGTGTATATGAAAGTTGAGATACAATGAATGAGCAAAATAGAGGGTAGGTAAGCTTTGAATTAATCAATAAATGAATTAGCAGAGTTTTAGGGTTTATATTGTTTTTCTCATTTCCTAACAACTTAAATGAGATCCTATTTATAGTCTTGGGGCAGAACTATTCGTTAGAAACAAAGATTAGCCATCACTCTCAGTAAAATAACCGTTCACCTACTGGATTAAATGCATCTGACAGAAGTTATGCGGATAACTTTCTCAGGTTATGCGAATAACGGGTAACTATTTGCCTTTGTTTTCAACGTAGAGCTTTTTGTTATGCAGATAATCTAGTTAGATTATGTGAATAACGTATTACCCAGAATGACTAAGTTTTAACTTAAAATTATTTTCATGAAAACCACTCAGTTATTAAGATAACGTTAAGTTTTTCTCAAACTGAGCTTTTGTGAAACTTAGGTTATCAGGATAACCTCCCAAGGTATGCGGAAAACATGTTTTGCTGAGGAGAAGCTGTTAGTTCTGTAATATAGGTTATGCAGATAACCTTCCTGGGTTATACGGATAACCTACTTATCCGAGAGAAGTTCAAGTATTCTGAAATATAGGTTATGCGGATAACCTTTTAATAGAGAAGAGTCAAAGTGCTTTGTAACACACGCTATGTGGACAACCTTCCTAGGTTATACGAATAATGAGCTATACAATACTACTTACCTTCACTGTTCACTTCCTTATACAGACAAGGTGCCAACCTTATCAAGCTAACCACCTAGACAGACTTGAGAACTTTATCCTTAAGCTATGTTATGCGGATAACCTCAATCCCTTTTCATGAAATTAAAGAATGGATTTTGGAAAAACTTTGAGATAGAGTCTTTATCCCTATAAGCTTAAATGGTTATGCATATAAGGTAAGGCATTATCTTGAAAACAGGGTAAACACTTAGAAACATCTTTAAAATTGAGATCTTATCCCTATAAGCTAAAAAATTTTCATGAAAACCAATTGAATACTTAGAATCAGTTTAAAATTGAAGCTTTATCCTCATAAGATAGCTCTTTCTTGAAAATCATTTTGAAATCACGAGCTAATCATTAATCATTTAGTTAGTTATCTCATTTAATGTTAAGTGAATTAAAATTCAAAGCTTAACTACCTTCTTTTACAAATAGTTTCCTATAACATGTGAAACAACTCTTCAATCTCCAAGAAACTCCAACTTGATTCTTTATTTCTCTTGTGTTCCTTTGATATTAGATCTTCAAGCTCATTTATTTTAGAATCATCAAAACATCTGAATTAACATTCTCCCCCTTTTTGATGATGACAAAACAACTTAAACTTATTGTTAGTACTTGGGTTTGCATAAAGCTCCCCCTTAATATGTGCATGGTTTAAATAAGGTCAAATAATGTAAAGAACATATCTCAGAACAAGGAACACAGAAATGAACACGTTCATAGAAGGAAATTCATTGTATTATAAATATTCATTATAAGTACAGAAACAAAAGATACAGAATCATAACTACTGAAAAGCATCAGAATAGAACAAGCAAGCATAGATAGTTTCTTTCTTTTTCTTAGATTTCTTCTTCTTTTTCTTTGTTTCTTTCTCTTATCTTCTTTTCCCTTATCCTTTTCTATCTTCTCTTCTTTTTCCTTATCCTTTTTCTGTCTCTTCTTTCTCCCCCTTTTTGTCATCAGCAATAGAGGGGATTTGAGCAATACCATCTATCCTGGCAATGTCCTGATCAAGCTTGACCTTCCATTCCCTAATTCTTTGAAGTCTTTCATCTAAAGAAAGAGGAAGGGTGGAGGGTTGGGCTGGAACAATGGACATTGGGACTGGCCGAAGTGGCACACTTGCAGTAGCAGGAGGAACAGAAGGAAATACAGGAATGTACTGAATATGAAATGTAAGAGAGGGTTCAAAATCAGAGGCAAGGGTGATGATTTCTTGCATAGCAGCCTCATCAAGATAACTGATGCCTTCAAATGAGATAGGATCAGGGAGAGGAGGAAAGAGAGCATTAATCTCTTGTCTTCGGTGATTAAGATAGATTTGGTGAATGAAATCACCTTCAGGAAAGAGAACTAAGGCCCTGCTTGAATCATGAATAGCTTCTTCCTCAAGATCATAGTCTAGGTTAGGACTTAGGTCTTCTGATAGGGCAGGTGATTGTGCAGAAGCAGTTGGTTCAGTGTAAGTGGGAGGTGGTAGTTAGATTGGGGAAGAGGAAGGCTGAGGAATACCAGAAGCAAGTTGCTCACACAGGAGTTTCACTTCTGAAGTGAGATTTTCAAATTTAGTCTCAAAGTTCTCCTGCATCTCAGCAATAAGATACCCAAGATTAATTATGTCTTCTCTGTGCTCTTTCCTGGTGGCCATGGTAATCTGGAATAGGTTTTGGTATAGTGAAGGAATGTCTGTAGGTGTAGGCACGTCAGTGGCTGAGATTTCATCTGGTTTATTTGGAGTAGGAGTAGGGGTAGGAGGTTCATGTTACATGGATTGAGGTGGTTCAGAGGGTGAAGATGGAGAGAAATTGGAATCACCAATTGAAGAACTCTTTGTGGCAGATGTGGGCTCAGAACCTTCGTTAGTGTCCCTCTTCTTATCAACACATCTCCTATTCTCTAGACTCATTCCCATCTTCTGCAAGACTTTCTCACTTAATTCTTCTGGAAGTAGTGTAGGCCCTCTTTCAGTGCGCAATATGTTATGAAACTTCAGGATTTTGGCGATAATATGTCCAAATGGCAGCTGAGAGTCCTGTTTGTAGCTTCTTGCTTTCCACATCCTCTGCAAGATGATATCCATCACATTCACTAGCTTTCCCTTTATTAGTAACAATATGACTTGAAATTCCCCTCTGGATAGGTAATTAAAGCCTTCACTCTTGTTGAAAAACATGCGTGAGACAATGTAGTGAAGAATCCTGTTCTCAACAGTCAGAAGAGTTGGGGCAACTTTCTCTTTAAAAGGCACATTTTGTCTTTGCCTAAGCAGCCTTGAGACTATTGTACTCCATTTGTAATTGGCTTCATCTCTATTGTCTTCATTTACAGCTTCATTTTCATGGGGATACTTTGAATTCTTAATGTTCACCCTTATTCCTCCAGTAGGAAACCTCAGAATTTCACATAACAAGTCAGGGTACAAGGCAATCTATCTCTTCCTCAATCTCACTTCAAATACCTTTGTGTCATGGTTAATTCTCAGAGAATTGTACCAGGCACGCACAACTTCTTTATCATAGTCTTCTTTCAACTCTGTCAATCCTATATATTTCTCTAACAGCCCAGCAAAATCAAACTTATTTCTTATGAGGAATTCTTCTATTCTAACAAAGTGAGGTTTGATGACCTTATGTTTCTTAAAATCAGCCTCATATGAGACCTTCAAAATCCTTATGCTAATAAGTTCTTATGTAATTAAAGCTTCCTCAGACTCAGTAGCAGAAGAACTTACATGAGTGTCACCCTGAGGTTTAGATTCTGGAATTCTCTTTGGCTTTGGTGTTCTGGGGTGCTTTGTCAGATTATTCGGCTCAAATTCAGCTTTTCTCTTCCCTTAACTTGGTGATTTCGAAGCATATTTGGACTTCACGTTGCCTTGTGGTCATTCGCTTTGATTGCCACCCTTAGTCTTTGCCATATCAGTGATTTCAGATGATTTAGGAAGATAAAAGTAGTTTAGAATTACTCGAAAAGGGATTTGAGAGCACAAAAATAAATGCGATTTTGGAGATTTTAGAAAGCTTAAGGAGTATGATTGGAGATTTTCAAGATAGGGTTAGGTTTTCCACACAAAGTTTTATTAAAAATTAGAGAATCTTATATATAGTCTCGAGGTTATGCACGTAACCTATGGAGGTTATACGGATAACGAGCTTTATGAAATGTAAGAGAAGCTATGGATTACTAGGTTATGCGGATAAGGTCCTTAGGTTGTCTGCATAATGAACTTGAGACAGAAGGGAGAAGAGAGAAGTTATCCGGACAAGCCTACCACGTTTTCATGAAATGGAATTTCACACACTGTACAAAGAAAATTGGTAAACAACAAGTTATCCGGATAACCTTGTCTCCTTATGTGGATAACGTTCTTACTTTGGGAACCTCTGCTCTGGAAGTAACATTATACGGATAAGGTAGGCATGTTATCCTAAAATCAAATTTCACAAAGCACATACAATGAAGCAAACAAGGCAGGTTATGCGCATAAGATGGACACCTTATCCGAATATTAAGTTTCACAGAGGCCAGAGGTTCACAAAGGTCTTATTTTCATGAAAATCTTCATACCTTATGCGAATAACCTCAAATATAGAGACTATGCACACCAGAAAATTAACTCGTTTTTAGCATAAGGCTATGAGGTTATGCGGATATCTAAATTTAAAAAGCTCATAAACACTTACTGATAGTCGTATTATCCCTATAAGCCTCTTCTTTTCACCATAACTTCATTCTAACGTGCAGGATATTTCATTTCATCAGATTTTGAATATTTCAATTCAAGAAGTACCTGCAAAACAAACTTCTAGATACTCTGATGCTTAAGTTAGTATTATTATTGACTAAATTATAATCTAAAGAAGGATTTTAGAAAATACTTACAATTCATTGGGGTTTACCATTCTCAATTCTCATCTGATTTTTCCATGTCTATCTTCTATAAGTGGCTTTGTTAGGATGTCAGCAAGCTGATCTTCAGTAGGAACAAATTCCAGCTTGACATCACCTTTCAAAACATGATCTCTTATAAAGTGATGTCTTACTTCAATGTGTTTTGTCCTTGAATGCATAATAGGATTCTTTGAGATGTTGATGACAATTTGATTATCACACCTTATTGGGAATTCCTTCATCTCAATCTCAAGGTCTTCAAGTTGTTGCTTCATTAAAAGGACTTGTGCACAGTAACTCCTTGCTGCTACATACTCAGCTTCAGCTGTGGAGAGTGCTACACTATTTTGTTTTTTTACTGAACCATAGCACTAGAGAGCCTCCCAAAAATTGGCATGTACCACTTGTGCTCTTTCTATCAGTCTTTAATCTAGCAAAATTTGCATCTGTATAACTTACTAGTTTTTTTCCAATACCTTTTGGATACCAGAGTCTCATTTAAGATGTGCCCAGCAAGTATCTGAAAATCTTTTTTACAGTTGTTGCATGGGACTCTTTAGGACATGATTGGAACCTAGCACATATACAGATATTAAACATGATGTCAGACCTACTAGCAGTTAAATACAACAATGAACCAATCATCCTCCTATATTGAGTTATATCAAAGAGTTTTCCTTCTTCATCCATGTCAAGCTTAGTTGTAAAGACCATAGAAGTTCCCATAGGCTTAGCATTCTCCAATCCAAACTTCTTCAGCAGCTCCTTGAGATATTTTGACCAATTGAGAAAAATGCCATCATCATATTGTTTTATTTGCAATCCAAGGAAGAAGTTCAACTCACCCATCATCGACATCTCAAACTCACTCTGCATTAACTCAGAAAAGTTCTTGCACAAAGATTCATTAGTAGCACCAAATATAATGTCATCAATATAAATTTGTACAATAAGTAAATCTTTATTTTCTCTTTTAGTGAACAATGTTATATCAACTTTTCCTCTTTTAAAACCTTTTTCAATTAGAAAATTACTCAGTCTCTCATACCATGCTTTAGGAGCCTATTTTAACCCATATAAAGCTTTCTTTTGTTTATATACATGATTTAGCTTAGTTGAGTCCTCAAAACTTGGAGGTTGATCAACATAGACCTCTTCCATGATATGCCCATTCAGAAAAGCACTTTTCACATTCATTTGATACAACACAATATCTTTCATGCAAGCATAGGCTAAGAGAATCCTTATTGTTTCCAATCTTACAATTGGAGCAAAAGTTTTCTCATAATCAATACATTCTTCCTGATTATATCCTTTAGCTACTAATCTAACTTTATTCCTTATTATTGTTCCTGATTCATCAAGTTTGTTCTTAAACACCCATTTGGTTCCAATAATAGGATGATTTTTAGGCTTAGGTACTAGATCCCAGACTTGACTTCTTTTAAACTGATTAAGTTCTTCTTACATAGCTAAAACTCAGTATTAATCAGTTAAAGCCTTTTCAGTACACTTAGGTTCAGTTTGAGAAATAAATGCACAATTATTCATTTGATCCCTAAATTGTCTTCTAGTTTTAACTTTCTCTTGAACATCCCTAATAACTTGATCAATTAGATGATTCCTTTAATATCTCCAAGCTCTAGGGAGTTCTTGAGATACTTTCTCATTTATTTCACATTCATTTCCTTTCTCCTGGATATCTTTCTCTACATCAGCAGATTTAGATACTTTAGGAGGTTCAATTTTATGTTCTACTAATACATTCAAATTCTTGAAGCTGGAAATTAGATCATCTTCATCTCTAGCATGCTTAGACATAGTTTCATTTTTAAGAAAGACAACATGCACAGACTCTTCAATAGTTCCAGACTTCTTATTGAATACCCTATATACTTTACTTCTATTTAAGTAGTTAAGAAATATGCCTTCATCTGATTTAGTATCAAACTTACCCAAATTGTCTTTGTTGTTGTTGTTGACATAGCAAATACATCCAAAGACATGAAGATGAGAGAGGTTGGGCTTCTTTCCTTTGTACAGCTCATATGGAATCTTCCCTAGCATGGGTTTAATATATGCTCTATTCAACAAGTAGCATGTTGTGTTTACTGCATCAGCTCAGAATTGCCTAAAAAGTCATTTTTCATTCAGCATTGCACGTGTCATCTCCTCCAACACTCTATTCTTTCTTTCTACAACTCCATTCTATTAAGATGTTCTTGGGGTTGAGAAGTTGTGCTCTACTCCATTTTTATCACAGTAGTCAACAAATTTTACATTTTCAAATTCTCCTCCATGATCTGTTCTAATACATATAATGGATCAACCTTTCTCATTTTGGATTTTCTTGGCTAAGATCAGAAAAACATCATATGTTTTATCTTTAGAGGGAAGAAATAAAGTCCAAGTAAACCTAGAATAATTATCTACCACAACAAGTACATACAAGTTTCCACCAATAATCTTAATGCGATTAAGACCTATCAAATCCATGTGAAGTAATTGCAGTGATCTTGTTGTAGAAACAATGTTTTTAGTATTGAATGAGAACTTTGTTTGTTTCTCTTTAAGACAAGTTTCACATTCATTATCCTTTTCAAACTTAATGTTTGGTAGACCAAGAACAAGTTCATTTTTAATGAGTTTATTTAATTGATGCATGCTAACATGTGCTAGTCTACTATGTCATAGCCAACTATCATCATTTTCACTTATTAAGCATATAGAGTCTAGAGAAGGTAATTCATTTAAATCAATAGTATAACAGTTAACATCTCTTTCTGCCTTGAGAATCACTTTACGGTCACTTTTTCTGATGACTAGGCAGTAGTTGGAATCGAATAGAACTCAATTGCCTCTATCACAGGTTTGGCTCACACTTAATACGTTGTGATTGAGTCCTATCACGAACAGGACTTCTTCAATTGATGTTTCTGGATTTCTTTCAATAAATCCAATTCCAACTATCTTGCCAGACTGGTCACCACCGAAAGTAACCTTTCCTTTTTTTTTATCTCTCAGCACAATGAATTTTTCTTTGTCTCCAGTCATGTGTCTCAAACAAGCACTGTTCATGTACCATTTGTTGCTTTTCTTGGCCTTAAGACACACCTGCAAAACAAGTTTCAGTTCTTTCTTTTAGGTTTCATATTTGCTTGGGTCCTTTCTTGTTAATGGAGAAATCCTTGGGAACTCATTTCATCTCATTGTCATTTCCTTCCTTCCTGAATACACAGTTGGAGGACATATGAACCTTCTTGTTATAGAAGTGGCAAGTGGAGAAGGGCTAGAGGAAAGAGATGCATGTCTGAAATAATGACTATAATATTTATTCTTTTGATTTCTAAGAGTTGGGAATGACTCTATGTTCTGAGTTGTTTTAAGGCTATTAGCATGCACAAAGTTTCTCAGGTAAAGGTTTTGTTTCTTGGTTTTTAATTTCTTCTTGACCGCATATAGGTCATATCCCAGACTAGTTTTATTCTGACTTACAATTTGGTTTCCCAATAATACTTTCAGCATGTCCTCACCTCTAGTGAGTTTGGTCAGAGTCTTGTGGGGATAATTATTCTTATCTCTCAACTCAATGCATGAGATACAAACAGAGGTAGGGGAAGAAGAAAACTGTGAAGCAGTGCAAGATGTATGAGACTCACTTTCAAGCTTATGTATTTTCCTTTTAGCTTGACTCAGTTGTTTGGACACTTTGACAAATTCAGTCATCAGTTCATTAAATGCATCATGTAGTTCTTTGTAAGAAGGTTTAAATGATCTGAGCGTAAGTCTATAGTCACCATGTTGATGGTAGCCACTGGTGAAGACTTTGGTTGGGGAACTAACTACTCCTTGTTAGGAATCCCTTGGATACTGCTTCCCGAGTCATTTGCCAAAACGTTAGTCTCTTCATCCTTTCTTTGTGAAGGTTGGTTCTTCTTTTCAATATGAAGGTTAGTTTAGGGAACCATGTTTTCTTCTAGGGAACCACTAAAGAAATACCCCTCGAGCTCCTTAGAAGGATCTTGCTTCACACCATCAAAGGAATGCCCCCAAAGTTTTCCGGCAACTTGTTTAGAAGGCCTAGAATCAGCTTTTGATTCTTCCATCCTAAGCGCATTTATTTGTTGTAATAGTTGGTCTAAACATTTTGATGCATTCTCGCGGGTTGTATGTCCAATAGCTTTTCATTCTTCTTCTTGGAGCCTTTAATGCTCTTCCATCTGTTTTCTTGCTTCCTCTATTTTCTTTTGGTTCTCCTCCATTATTCTTTGAGTTATGTCGACTAACTTTTTGAAACAGTTGCTAAAGTCCTTACCAACAACAAAGAGTATATTAGATGAATCGTTAATGAACTCTCCTATTGGAAAACTTTCCTTTGGAAAAGTATCTTGTGTTGGTGCTTGAAAGTTCTGGACACCTCCATACTCTACAGTTTCCACCAATAGTGAAATGTGTCTTTAATACGTTGTTGTTGCAATCGCATCATTTGGATCATAAAACCCAACTACTTTATCTCCATAAAAACATTTGCTTCTTGACTGCATTGTACTTGCATGGGTCCCATAGGGCATGCCGAAAATTATGTTGCAAATAAATTTGGTCCCACTAAGTGTGTCAAAAATATATGTTGCAAATAAATTTTGTCTTCTTAAGCGTGCCAAAAATTATATGTTGAAAATAAATTGTGAAAACTCCAGATGTGCCAGAGATGTGAACCTTAAAATATATGTGAATCTTAACATCTAATCAAAATAAGTGTGAATACTTGGGGTCTTTTGCCACAATTTTTCTAGATGCAAATAGCAGAAATAGATATGAAATGAAACTTTTAAAGTTTTTAAGGAATATAAATGTAAAAAGTTTCAATTACTAAAAAATAACAATGATTACATCTAGAATTGAAAAACAACAATACTAGAAAACTAAAGAAAGTTCTGAAGAGTAATGATGAAAGGTAAAAGACTACATAAGAAAAATAAGAAAGCTTTAAGTTGTAACACCTTACTTTTATCTATAATTTCTCATATATTATAGTATATACAATGTCCAATTAGCTCATATTAAGAACTTGAACCATTAATGAACCAAAATATTAAAAAAAAACGTTGTACTATTCATTTGGTTCTCAAGTTTTCTGGACAAACTTTGAAAACTCATAACTTAATCCAGAAAAATCGTATCAATGTGGTTCAAGTCTCTAAATAAAGCTAGAAACATTATATAGAAGATAAAAATATGAAAATTTCCTTTAACTTGACCAATTAGTACAGTTTATTACTCAAACATACACTATACAAATAGTCATTTCTCTCTTTTCCAGGATTTTGGCTGTAACTTTGAAAATTCATATCTAACTCTATACTGAGTCAAATCATGCATTCTATATGCCCTTGGAAAGATATATATGTCTACTTTCTTTCATATTTTTATTATACATTTATTTAGTCTAGACAGGGCATGATTTCAACTTAAATTACTAAGAATTAGAACCTCACTCTTATTGGAGCAGTCTTGGGAAAACTTGTATATCTCTCATTTTACAGCTCCAATTGAATTCAAACCAGTGGCATATTAAAATCAAAACACATATCGTTTCAAACATATAAACCATTGAATTTTTGGAGCTTTGTACGATTTTATATTCTTTTCAAAATAAGTGATACTTACAGTGAAATTCGCGGCTTTTACTTTACTGTCCAGTTTTGACCCTTAACTTTAAAATTTCACTATAAATCGTGCATATATCCAAATTAAGTGGTCTTTAGCTCTTAGAAAGCTTGTTCTCTCTACTTTCAGAGAATATATAACACTTGCCTTACTTTCTCAATTTCAGTCAAACAGTATTGACTTTACTTTCATGGCTACAAGATGAACTTCTAGCAACATAACATGGCAAAATAGACTTCATAACAAGCTCACATGATCATTCCATGTTTCAAATCCATGCCAAACATTTCATAATGCTCACAAGAACATAATAGTACAAGAATACAGATCCATATGCATATACATAATTTTTATACATTATTTCAAAATATGAAATCATAGCTTGAAATTATCATCAAGCATCATTCTCCCCTTTCATTCTCTTTGGCTCCTTGATCTCCTTGACATTGCTTGTGCCTATCATTTGGGATACTTGAGGATATGATATTGGGGGCAATCTTAATAGTAAGTTACATTTCATGCAATTATGTCAATCATGTCAAATAACTCACATTTAATCACATTTAATCATATCAATCACATTTTAACAATAAATTGCCACATTGGTCATAAAAAATTCGGCAGCATAACGGCTTAGAAAATGGACATCTCGGGGGAATAAAACCCCTCATTTAACAGCCAAGACCAATCAAAGAAATCACAATTACAATATGACAACACAATTTAATCATAGAAAGACAATGAAAGAACATAAAGTAAGAATATGAAACTTAGCTACCTTTGGTGCTTGCACTTGACTTTCCTCTTTAAACCAAAGCTTTCTCTAGTTTTACCAAGCTTCCTCAAGTCCCTAAACATCATTCAGCACATGGTCAAGCCATTGATTTCATGGCTAATCACAAAAAGCTCTCACAAAACTCTTGAAACCTTTAAATTCCCAAACTCTTTATCTTAAGCTCTATCTTTGGGCCAATACTTGTCTTTAAGGTTTTTCATCATGAGGAACTCATTTTTGCCATCAAATTGATGAAATTCCAACCTTAAGACACTCAAATGATCTGGCCAAAAATCTGCTCCAAAGGAAAAAGAATGGTTCTTTCATAAACTTGCTTAAAACATATCATACTTGTTTCCTTTAGTAAAATATCATGCTTTCTCTTGATTTTATGGTTTAAAAACAACTTTTCTTCCCATTAATCATGCTTGGCCAGATTAGAATAGTGGATGAAGGAGAGAAAATTTCAAGGGAACTAACTCATAGAGCTTAGGAACTATGTTAGAACACTTAAAGAACACAAGAGATTTGCTTACCAATTTTCCTTGCTTTTCTTCCTTATTTTTCTTCTCTTTTTCTTTCCTCCTTCACGTGCTCCCTCCTTTCTCTCAATTTGCAGACCACTTCTTTCTCTTTTTGTGAAGTGCTTGTTTGGCCAAGGCATGAGGGAGTATATATAAACTTTGTCAACCAATAAGTAGTTGCCATGTGTCCATTCATGAAGCTTGATTGAAAAGTTAAGAAAATGTGAGGAAATATTAAAGTAATCTCAATATCCCCATGTGCAGCTTAGGTCACGAAATTGAGCAGCTTTTTTGTCCATAAATTTCAGATTTTTACTTATCCAGATATATCCTGGACCGGTCTGGACAATTAAAGCTACTTTAACAGTATATTTTACTATTATTGGGATACTAATTATAATAATAAAATTACCATAATATAATTATCCCAATTGGTCCAAATATAAGACTCACACATTATTCTTGAATGAATACTACTTCTTCCTGCATTCAGACTGACATTTATCGGGTAAGATATTAATATTAAATCATAATTACCCAATAAATATTATTTTGATCTTAATAAATTCCATACTATATTCCAATGGTCTTAGCTCATTGAGATCTTCATTTTGACTATAATTTTTTATATTTACAAAAATGCCCTAGACTCGGTATATATTTATAAGTTTTAAAACTTCTGGGTCATGAGGTGTAATTTTCACCAAAATTCATAAAATTTGTTTGATTCCGCGTGACGTCCACCGCCTTCGTTCTCTCACTTTTTTTTTTCTTCTACGGTAAAATGGTCATTTTCTTATCTTTCCTTCTGACTGAGATAATTGTCCTCTTTACCTTATATTATGCAAAACAGCGTATACCTGTTTTTACAAATTCCTTATAGATTTTAAAATATTGAGCCTTAAACATTTAAGAGAATTTTTAGGATATTACATAAGCAGAATAAAATTAATGTTAGTATGTGTTGAGTAATAGTTGTTGGTTCCTTTTTAGTTGTCTAAAACTTCATTTATAAGCCACTCAATAGTAATTTTTTAGCCTCACTCTCCAAATCTTAATCATGTTCTATATTTTGTGATTTTTTTACTATCATGTGGTACATTCATTTATTACATCATCTTTAATTTCCGACTTACCTGATTTGATTTTACCTTTTAGCATTTAAAGAAATATTTAGACTTGATATGCTATAAATTCAGGCCACATAAAACTCAATAAATGATCACACTCATGGGCATACAAGTACATTCACAATTTAACATATTTTTTTTAATTTCAATATGCGTGAAAAAGTATTAATAATTTAAACAATAAATACAATAAAAGGGTTGACAGCCCTAGCGGGAGCATTAATGAAAGAACCGTGATCGGTTGTACCTTTCTCAAGTTATGGACTTCCAAACCCCAAAGAATAGACTGTATCCTTACTTGAGGGTTTTCTCATGGATCTTATGAACACTTTTAAGATACGTGTGTGTGACTCGACGGTTTGGATTTTCATACTACCTCTGTTTCCAATATATTATTACAACAAATAACTAATTCATGAAAATTAAGAATGATGGTTAAAAATGGTTGATTCTCTTAAATATATTTTAAATTGAAATAATTTTTCTAAAATATTTTTAAATTAATTTATATACCACTAGATTTTTTTCTAGTTTAAAAATATTAATTCATATTTAATAAGGGGTATAATTAGAAAAAAAAATAGGAAATGGATTATATTTGTCTTTTATATTTTGAATTAAAAAGGTACTCATATTTATCCTTTATATTTGAGATTGGAGATAATATAAGTTATAAATAACTAATTTACACAAACTAAAGAAAGTTGAGAGCATTAAATTTATCATAAATTCAAAATAGCTTCCTAAAATACTCATATTTAATGTTTAACACTTATATCTTGTAATCAATAAAAGTTAATTATATCATTTATTTAATGAAGGATAAAATTGAAAAAAAGAAATAAATATATCAAGTAATTCATTTATGTATGATATTTAGAAATGAATAGAACACCTCATTTATATCAATGTTTTCAGACCCGGACCGGACTGAACGGTTGGACTGGTAGGACCGCCACCCAGATACTTCTCTGGCTCGTTTTGATAGGTTAAGCCGTTTTTGGGGTTGAACCGGAGGTTGAGCCGGAAACCGTCATTAAGCCGAAACCTGGAACGGGTCAAGAACCGGACGGTTCTCTATAAATATATATTTTATTTATAAATTAATTAAAAATTATTATTTTAATTTTATAAGATAGAAAAAAAAATCCCAAAAATCCCTAATTCTCACTTCTCAGTTCAGTTTGCTTCGCAGTCACACTCGGCAGTCGTCACTTCCACTCTTCGTCACTTCCTCTCTTCCACTTCCAGAGTTCCAGTCTCACACTCATTTAGAAGCTTGGTCTCGGCGTCTCGCACTTGGCACTTCCACTCTTCCAGTCTCGCATCTCGCACTCGCAGTCTCACAGGCTCGCACTCGGCACAGACCCTAATCATCGCATTCATTCACAAGCTCAGTCTTGTACTCACATTGCAGCTGCTTGGCCTCGTACTCTCACTCGCACCACCGCAGATCCACTGCCCTCTCTGCCTTCCTCTGTGGCCATAGCTCTGTGACTCTGTCTTCATCTTCCTTACCCTCCGTGATTGCAACTTGGTGAGTTCGCGTAGTAATTGTTAGCCTGTGACTCGTGACAGTCTTCCCTTCCTTCCAGGCCTTCACAAGCTCGGTCCCCTTCTCCTTTAACAAATTTCAGTTCTCCCCTCCCCTTCTTCTTCTTCCTCCATGACATTGACGACAATCGCTTCTTCTTATTTGAAGCTTTGTAACTCCCGAGCCCTAAAAGGCCCCACCTTCGTGTCTCAGCCTCTGAGGATCTCAGCTCACACCATCAAGCATCAGCTAGTGAGTTTTATTGAAAAATTTTAGACATCATTATTTGGTTAGGGGACAATTTGAATTAGGCACACTTTGATTCTTATTACTGGGTTTTGACAGGTTTTAATGCTCTCAGTTTATGTACTTATATTTGGTTGGCTAAGAATTTTGTGTACAAAAAGATTAATGTGATTGATAATAGTGACTAAGTAATAAGGTTTTAGCATCAATCTATATATATATATGTATGTATCATAATCAAGTGTACATAGCACTAGAGGAAGAATAAGAAAAAGCAATATGCATGTAAAATTGAACTAATGAAAGGTTTATTTATTTTTCTTTTAATTCTTTGGTGACTGGTTTGTTGTTGATTGAATATTAGGTTGTCATCTAATGTAATGTGATCTGTCTTTAATAACTTGGCCTTAATTTTCAAAAGGTTAATTAGAAAAATGTGCAAAGATGGTATTCGGTAACAAAGTTTAATTTCCAAATGCAGCTTTATTTTCCATTGACATAATTCCAACCATGGCATCAACCAAAGCATTTGAGTTGATATATAGTATTTTTTTTATTACTGCTGGCCAAAGAGTCAATAGGGTCCAAACATCTGTTCTCAACATGCTTTGTGTTTGCTATATCTTGTCTAATGCTGAAATTGATACTTTTGTATTGTAGAAAATGTCATTTGAACAAGGATCCACTGCTGCATCCACACAATCTGTTAGATCAAAGTCAAATCCTACATGGGAGCATTGTCTTGAAGTACCAAACAAAGCCCTCAGTGGCAAACCTCGCTTAAAATGTTTGTATTGTGCAAAGGAATTTGCTGGTGGGGGAATACATAGAATGAAACAACACCTTGCTGGAAAAAAAGGAGATGCAATCAGTTGTAAAAAGGTCCCTCATGATGTTTGCTACCAATTGGAAGAAAATCTTAAAGACATTGAAGAAAAGAAAAATAAGAAACAAGATAAATGGGAAGAGGACAATCCATATGGCCCTGGTGTCCAACCAAATGAAGGTGGTGCTCCAAATATGCAAGAAGTTCCTCCTCTGCAATCTCGAGCAATGAAAAGCCAGGAATTGAATGTTCAAACTCCAAATTCATCTAAACTTGGAAAAAGAAAGGTAGATGGAGATATAGGCAACTTCTTCGCCCAAGAACAACCCCAGGAGCATAGCTAGGAATAAGAAGTGCATTAGCAGGTAAAGAAACTTTGATTAGAGCTAACAAATATATTGCTAGGTGGTTATATGATTGTTTTATCCCAACAAATGCTGTGAATTCAACTTACTTTCAACCTATGATAGATGCTATTGCAGCTATTGACCCTGGTTATAAAGCACCAACTTACCATGCCATAAGAACCAAACTATTGCAAGACATACAAAATAAAGTTAAGTTAGTAGTTGATCAATATAGAAGCTTTTGGGAAGAGACTGGTTGTACAATCATGGCGGATGGTTGGCAAGATCAAACAAATAGGCAATTGATTAATTTTCTTGTCTACTCTCCTAGGGGCATTGTTTTCATTAAATCTGTTGATGTCTCAGACATTGTTAAAGATGCCCAAAATCTTTGCAACTTGTTCATGGACATGGTTGACTTTGCTGGTGCACGTAATGTTGTTCACTTAGTAACTGATAATGCATCTAATTATAAAGCTACTGGAAGGTTATTAAATGAGAAGTTTCCTTCTATTTTTTGGTCTCCTTGTGCTGCACATTGCTTAAATTTGATTTTAGGAGACATTGGCAAAATGGAGATTGTCACTAACTTAGCAACCTGTGCATCTATGATTTCAAAATTTGTTTACAATCATGCATTTTTACTTGCTTGGTTAAGGAAAAGAGAAGGTTGGATAGAAATCATCCACCTAGGGTCAACACAATTTACTACTACTTTTATTGCTTTGAAAAGCATTTATGAGCATAAACATGATTTACAAGCCTTAGTAACTAGCAAGACATTTATAGAGTCTAGATATTCTAAAGATCAAAAGGCAAAGGATATGACAGTGATTGTGTTAGATAACAAATTTTGGAATGATTGTAAAATTGTGATCCAAATTGTAGCATCACTTATAAGTAGGGGTGAACATGGGTCATGCCGGGTCGGGTTTGACCCCTGCCTGATACCCGACCCAATGTTGTTCGGGCCAATATTGGGCCAGTACCGGGTCAAGTACCGAGCTGGCCCGATATTATATATATTTTTTTTAAAAAAATTTAAAAATAAAAAAATTATTTAATAATAAAAAAGTATACTTATTTATACTTAAAAATATATTTTATTAAAACATAATCTTAGCCAAAAAATAATTTTTTCAAAATTTATGAATATTTAACCATTATACATTATTTTTACATAAATATTAAGGTAAAAAACTAATTCAAAATTTAAAAAATATTTGAAACATTAAAATCTTAAAATGTTTTTATAATATTTATATAGTAAATGTATTATATTAGATATATGAAGAATAAAAATCCTACAAAATCAATTAAAATATATAAAATAATTGAAAGAAATTAAAAAAAATTATATATATATAGTTCGGGCCGGATCGGGGTTAGGATGGTTGGGCCGGACCGGGCCATTCGGGCTCGGGCCAACATGTTCACCCCTACTTATAAGGATGTTGAGAATTGTTGATGCTTATGAGAGGCCTTCACTTGGGTATGTCTATGATGGCATGTATAGGGTAAGGAAAGCTATAAAGAGTACTTTCATGAACAAAAAATCTTTGTACAAGCCTTATGCAAGAATTATCAAGAGAAGGTGGGATAGTCAACTTTGCCAAAAGATTCATGCAGTAGCTTATTTCTTAAATCCTGCATTTTGTTTATGATAAGCAAAACTTTTCCAAAAAACCAGAGGTTGTGGGAGGATTTCTTGATGTTTTAGAGAAGAAAGTGACTTCTAATAAGACCAAGTTCTTGCAAGAAAGCACGCTTTACCAAGATAGACTTGAAAGCTTCAGTCACCCATTAGCTCTTCAATCTTCAAAAACAATGTGGCTCGGTAAAGTTTTATCGTTAATATTTCCTATGATGTAACTTCTAGGATATATAATGGTTCCTACTTGCCAATATTTATCTTAATTTTTATGTTTAATATGACAGATGAATGGTGGAAACATTTTGGGGATAGTGCTCCAACTATTAAACAATTGGCTATAAGACTTTTAAGCCAAACTTCTTCATCAGGTTGTGAAAGGAATTAGAGTGTTTTTGAAAGAATACACTCTAAGAAAAGGAATAGGTTGGAGCATAAAAGGTTAAATAATCTTGTATTTGTTCACTACAATTTTCGTTTGAAGAACAGCTATATTATCCTAAGCTTTAGCCTTTACTTAAATTTGTATATACCATAAGTTTAATTAAATGAGTTCTTATATTTTTGCATTGTCATGTGTTTTAGAGTTGTTCACAAGAAAAGATCTTTTGATCCTATTGATTATAAAAGCATTGATAACATTGAGTCTTGGATTATGGAAGATGATGAGTCTCCTTCACTTCAATATGATGAGATAGAAGAAGCCATGCTTTATGATGAGACAACAATATCAAAAGTTATTTCTCAAGATGTAGGTTGGATGTTTTTAGTCATGTTACTTTTTTCTTTAACTTTTATTCTATGTTACTTATTAATTTGGTTTGTACTACTACTTTGTGAAGAACATCAAGAAAGAGGTAATGACATTGAGGGTGAAGGTGTTAGAGGGCTTAATTTGGATTCATTTCCCCAAGAAGATGTTAACAGTTATAGTGCAGATCCTTTTCAGGAAACTCATGCTTGGTTTGATCAAGATCTACGGGCATTTGACAAGTCATGAAGTTATCCTCAGAAATGAAAAATTTCATTTGAATTATGTAGACATTTATAATTGTGTGATCATATGATGTTATTAGTTATTAATGTTTACTTTTGGTGTTATTATGTTGACATTTTATTTTAGAAGATGTATTTTTATTTCTTATATCCATTTTATTATATATATAACATCATTTTTTAAGTAATTATTATATCATCGGTTCGACCGCCGATCCAACCAGTTGAACCATGAAAACTGTGATCTGATGGTATTTCTGGTTTAAAGCGCGGTCCAATTTTTAAAAGATTGATTTATATTTTATATGTACAATTGGAGCGAGCCTAATAATAATCATACTGACAATGCTTCACTTAATCTACAATTATAGTAACATGTTACTGCAACTTTCGTTCTTGTAACAGTTTTCAAATTAAGGTTTGAAAACTTTAGTTATTTAGTCGCGTTTAATATTTTTATTACTTTTTTTTTTGGATAAACTTATTACACTTCTTTTTATGATGGAATAGAATGATCTTTTATTTTATTTTTCATTTAATTAAGAACCAGTTCCCTCTCAAAATTTATATATACATAATATTACTTGATTTTCGCATTGCGCGAAATGTTATGCTGACCCGATGTATTATATAATTAGGGAGAATGAAACAGCCCTCAAGGATCTAGAGTTCGACCAATTGGGCATCAACAATGACTCTAGTTAATTCTTCCAGGTAGATTAAATCTACTGAAAATACATAAATAATTAATTATCACTGTGAAGACATAAAAACATTAATCCAAGAAAAAGGCACTCAACAGTCAACGCGTTTGCATTTGTATTTTATACCTGGTCGTTTTCGAAGACACTGATATTGTTCTTTTCCTTAAAAAGTCATAAACATCTAGAAAATTTGTCATTCCCCAACACCTAAGAATCTCCTCTTCATCATAAACCTCTATATTCCAGGAGTTAGCATTATCTCTCACCTTCTTACAAGCTGGCTAAAGTTGGAACAGAGAGAATATTCTTAATCTTTTTGCTCCCTCAAATGTCATAGCATGTCACCAAAACTACGAATGTGGAGCCTGTGCATCAAATAACGTGCCTATTGTGGACAAAATTTGTTGATGAAATAACCAAACAATATATCACAAGTAGAATAAATCCTTCGACAATCTCATAGGCACAATTTTTGGTCCATGTAACTCAGTAACTAATTTCCCCCACCCACTCCATTCTCACTGTTTCTCAATGTTGGTGCAGAGATTGGGAAAAAAAAAAGCATATCATGTGGCCTATGTAGTGACATTAGTAAGAATCCTCACCCTATTCTCGTGAAGCTGAAGCAACTTCTTTCAAACATAACCTCATGATCTCTGCAAGCTTTGCACAGGCATCTAAGCACAGCTGCATTCCCTGCATCCAGAAATCCAGTGTCACCGTTCCCACTTTTTTCATTCTATATACTATTATGTCAGTAAAGTTACCAAATTGGATTGGTGTGTGTACATCATATTTGCACCTCTCTAAAATGGCGAGGTAACCTTAACTCAATTTCACTTTTATTTATCTACTGGGTTTGGATGATTTAAATGATCTGACAATTGAAGTAACTTACACAGGCAAAAATGCAATGCAACCTCAGAGTAGGAAATGTAAATGCATGTACTAAAATTAAGGTTGCTGCAATTCAGTAAAAAGGGAAGAAGTGTTCTAATTTTTTTATGAAAGAAGAAATTCTATTAAGAAGAGAAGAACGTATGATGGTAGGAGGATACAAAATATTCAATCCAAGAAAACGAGCACAATCTCAAAGCAGAAATAACATGAAAATTTCTTAACAAAACCTAATCAGTGAAAAAGAGCCGTCCAATCTCTTTGCATTTCAGAAATAGCAAATCCCTTAAAAAAGACTATGTGCAGAGCATTAAAAGATTCCACTATCACAGTTCCATCCATAAGAGATTTTAAGGCAAGGAAATGGCCCTGTTAAAGTAATTTGAAAACTTCAAGAATATATTATAGCCATACCTCGTTAATCTTCGGGGTAGACCAATCCCCAGTAACAATGAGCTGGGTGATTTCATAACGAGAAGGCATGCAAGTTATCATTAAGCTTCCATCTTGACAGCTTTCCTCCTCCAAAATAGGATCAATAACAAGGTTCTTACCAAGACAAGACTGGGACCAAAGAAGAAATTAGCATTATTACTGTTATAATAAGTTGAACAATTCTTTTGGAGCAGCAAAATCAGCTTGCAAGTAGAATTTGGCATCACCCAAAGAAAATATTGCATGTAATCCTACATGCCATTGTGCCATAGAATTTGGTAACTCCAAAAAAGTAGCTTAGATAAAAACATTTAAAATTTAAAAAAGAAGTTTTGTTAGGCTGCAAAAGAAGAAATAATAAACAATTTAGCAAGCTCATAAATTTGATGCTAGCCCTAACTCAGTGCAGAAAAGAGAAATGGAACATGATGATGATGATAGTATAAAACACAGACTTTAATGAAAAAGATTTAAAATGACAGATGAAACAGTTTGGGCACCCAAAAGAGCAAGCAAAGATTGGAGAAGACAGCATATATGAGCACGACCCATACCACAGAAACTGAAGCAACAAGGTCATACATCATTATTCCAGCATCTGCTAGGGCAAGACTAGCACATGATATGACAACTGGGAGATCACCTGCCACAAGCTCAACAATATTACTACTGCAAGAGAACAGAGAATTATGGCCAGTTTGAAACCTAGATAATAGTACAAAGGTACCAAATCAAATAGAACAACAGTATGCTTGGTGATATTGATTACACTGCTCCATCTGATCTGAGTACTAAAACTGATTATTCCTCATAACTTATAAACAACTTTACACAGTGCAAAAGAAAATAAGCATGTTATGAAGCACCACTTCTCAAACAAGTTATTAGCAACTAAGAACTTACACAAAATAACCTCTGCTCCTAATCTGGTATCAAATCTATACAAGTGATTCAATCAACGAAAAACATTTCCACATTTAAGCAAGTCAACAAAGATTGGTTCAGGAATATAGGCAATAAATAAATGACCAATACCAAAGTAAACCAATATCATGAAATTTAGACTATCAATTACAATTTACCAATGGATCATGTAGAAACACCATTATGAAACTGCAAACTTACTGCCACCAGATTCTAGTACCAATGCAAAAACATCCACAGTGGTCTTGGGGAAAGTTTCCAAAATTATTGAACCCTCCAAAGCTTTATGAAGCATCGCAGTGTACTCTTTGTTGTCCAATCCCTAGCTTGATATATTTAAATATTAATTGCCACTTGAGATAGCAGAGAGAGCCAAAATAGAAGAATGCATACATATGTCCAAAGTTATTTTATATACCTGGCCACGAACTGGAGTTGCAAATGTGGTAAAGCTTACATTGCAATTTAGACGCCCTATATCACTATACATCATGGCTTTCTTACTCTCCCTTGGCCCAAACCTATATATCAAAGAATGCAAATAATATATTTATATTTTCCAGAGAGCACAAGCAGTAGCCAACTGGTATGACCAAGTCATAAAAATGTGAGGTAAAAGATTCACTTACACTGATACAATGACCTTGGTATTTCCAAACTCTGCATAAGCAGATCCAGAGGCAGCATTCACAGCACCAGTTCTGAAAACTAAGCCACCAAAAATTTTCTCCTTAACAATAAACCTTTATTCAACCAAATCACCAATGGGACCAAGACTTTAAAGCAGAGAAAAGATTTCAGAGTAAAAAAGAGAGAATTCAAGACTTCCACTATAAACATTTAGATTCTGTAAACTTCAAATCTCACTGCCCAAACCAAAGAAATTCTATACAACTTGCTCAGTTGGTCACCATAAATGAAATATAAAGTCAAACATAATGAATGCTTGTTACTTTAGAAGAATAGTGAGTAGACATATTTAAGTCCAACATCCATGGAACTCTCCCTGATGAAGAATAAAATGCAAGTCATACATTTTACCTTCTAACGAGTAATTTTAAAATTTCAATCAGCATGCACATTAACGCTTTTATCTCAATGACAAGAAGTTCATTTTCCCCTAAGTTATATATGCCTAAAATAATGAAGCTAAGAGAACCTCAGAACCTCATAATTAATAATAGTTTGATGTAGACCTACATTACCAATGATTATACATCTATGCATATAGAACCCTAGGGATACATTCCATTTATTAGTAAAGCTTAAGCTTAATATGCCAAGAACCAGACAAAAGGGCCAAACACCACTGAATTAAAATGCCACCTCAGAAACAAAAGGGGTCTACAGTCTGTACTCACACAATTTGGGGGAAAGAAAACAACTTTACTTTTTAAGGAATCAATCTGTTTCAACCAGCAGAAACTGGAAACAATTAGTGAAAATACGGAGATAAACTCTATCAAGAAGCAAACAATGCAAGTATTGAATACTCTCTCTAAGCCACAAATTACCTGATTCAGTTAGTACAGATATCAAAAACATATGCCGGCAACAATTAAGTATATGTATGATGTATCCATCTATAACACATATTTTGACTACCATGTTGAAGCCCCCAAAATGCACGGTCTAGTAAATTCGCTTTAAATTGAGCCAGCATTGGGTCTCCAAGCAATAAAAGGCAAGCTAAACACTTATACTGCATTCGAACACAATTAACCCAGCAGACGCGCCGCATAGTATAACCTTTTCTAACCAGACGTTCAGAACGAAAATATTACACGAGTCACACATATTACATTTATTATATTGAGAAAGTGTAAAAGGAAAACTGAGGAAAATATTCCAGTGAATCAATTTGATCTTATCAGCTTTGCATAGAGCAGGAACTCAAAATCCTTATTCAATATGTCACGATCAATCTTACAAACCCAGGGAGAAAACCCAAGAAAGAATAACCCATTAACAAGAACGCTATCACCAAACACAACATATAAGGAAACGTTTAAATGGCTTACGGGCAGGCCTGCACTGGTGGAAACCGCGGGAATCGGGTCGGACCCAGTCGTCATTGAAAAGAGGAGCTTTGGTTTTACGGGTTGTCGGAGACGGCGAGTAGGTCGTCGAAGTTGAGGCAGCTTTCCCGGCCATTCCCAATGACGAACCTTCTCAGTTGCAAAAAGCAGCGAATACTGTGCCCCGCACACAGGGAGCCCTGCTTAACACGGTGCAAACCCAAACGAACCAAATCACTGCACTTTTTCTTAAACAAAATTTACGTTATGTTATTTAGGATATGTTTCACAGTATTTTTTATTTTTTATTTTTTATTTTTTATTTTTTATTTTTAAAAATAATTTTGTAAAACTGTTTTTAAGAATAAGTTTTAAAAATAAAAAAATTTATTTGAATAATTATTTTTAAAATCATAATTAGTGAGTAATAGATGAGTTATTCAAAATTTATAGTTTTATCATTAATAAGGTGAATATTTCTCATCTTTTCTTGTGTTTTCCAGAACAAAAATTACAAGACACTTAAAAGATATTCTGAATTTTCTATTCTTTTATTTTTCTATTTTTCAGAACAATTTATAAAAAACAGATTTACCAAACAATTTTTTTAAGTTTTTTGTTTTCAAAAATAGAAAACTTGTTTTCGGAAACATAATCAAACAGGGCTTTATATTCGCATTTTTTTCAGAGGCAAAAAAAAAATGAAAACATTACATTTTTGTTGTCAATTTTTAATTGAAATTTTGTAACTTATTACAAAATGAACAAAATATTATAAAACTGAAAAAACCAAGGAAAAAGATAATTTATTCACTTATTGTATTAACATTAATATATGCCATATAAATTGAGATTCATCACAAATAAATTATTTAATGATCTAACTACATTTTTAAAAAAAATTATAAATGAACATTTTTTACTCCTCTAAAATAAAGGTAAGTTTTTTTGTTTTGCTGCAGTACTGGTAAGGTTACATCTTATAATGCACAAATACAGAATGCATATTAGATATGGTACGATACAATAGATAAGATACAACAAATTTTAAAATTTTATAATATGGGTATAAGAGATATACATATAAAATTTATATATATATATATTTAACAAATTAATATACTAAAAATAAAAAATATGAAAAAATTAAGTTTTAAATAAGTATTTTACAAGTAATATAAAGATATCTAAAATAACAAAATTGAAAATTGAGTTTTTTTCGTGAAATTTTAAGTTATTTTAAAATTTTTTAAGAAGAAAAATTAAAGATATATGTATCGTGAAGAATGATACAAGTATCATATCTAATATGTATCGGATATGAGTATGTTTTCTTTTTTCAGTATCGATAGATGATAGATTACATCAAACAATTTTCATTTCATAAATTTTAAGATTAAATAGTTTTAAAATATATATTATTTAAAAAAGATTAAAAGTATTACCAATTAACAATTTTAAGTTCACTTATTCTATTTTAAAAAATTAAAAAATATAATCTTTCAAAATTTAATAATAATTTAGTCCTTATAATTATTTTTTTCAAAAAATCAAGGAATATGTGTTTCAAAGACTCACTTCCATGTCAGTTCGTGTTACTGGCCTAGGAGAAAAAATGTCACTTCGTGACATCGTCTTGTCACTTATATCTTTTTCTTCCCTACTCTTCAACCCGCACGTCATGATAATAATTAAAAAAAATTATGATTTTATTTTTTTACAAAAAGGCACAAAATAGTCAAAAGAAATTACTTTTTTGTTTGAAAAATGGATAAAAGAATATTATAAAAAGCTAACGTAATGGTTAAAGGAATTGGCTAGTATGCATCTAAAACCATCTTAAGAAAAACTAGTCAGGATAAAAGAGAATAAAGAAAATTAATTAAATTATCACCAAACAAGTATATTGCGTGAATGACAATATGGAAATATGATTTTTTTTTTTGGCTAGAGGACTATGAATTTATAAAGGAGAAAACTCTGTATTTAAACTTATATACTTAATATACTTATAACAAATTAAATCAAAATATATGAATTTTAAATTTAAAAACAAATTAACAATAAAGTTTAACAATATAAATAATAAAAATTAGTTATAGAATAAATAATACTTAAAAAAATTTATTTGTCCTAATTTAATTGGATTAAAGTATGCTTTACGTATAAGCTTAACTATCTAAGTTTTTTACATTTATAAATGGGTGACATCAAATTCATACATTATCACTAAAGAGTTGATCAATTTTATGAAGAGACTCAAAGGGAAGAGAGGTTACATGACCATTAAAGTAGATCTGTCAAAGGCTTATGACAGAATCAATTGAAATTCTTTTAGAAAAGTTCTCACTGAGATTGGCTACCCAAAGGATTTTAGAAACAAAATCCAAAGTTGTATTAAATCTGCAAGCATGAATATCCTATGGAATGGGGAGAAAACAATCAATTTTAATCCTTCTAAAGAGATTAAGCAGGGTGATCTCTTATCTTCCTATCTTTTTGTTCTTGGAATGGAAAAATTAACTCATATCATTACTAATAGTATTAACCAGGGGAGGTGGAAGGCCTTCAAAGTTGGGAGAAGAGGGCCTCCTATCTCTCATTTAATGTTTGCTAATGATTTCATTCTCTTTGCCAAGGCCAATACTAACTAAATTGATAATGTGCTTAAATGTCTTAAAATTTTCTGCCATATTTCTGGCAATGAAATTAATGATTTGAAAACTAATATTTATTTCTTTGGTAATGTGAATAGACAGCTTAGACAGGAAATTTGTAGGAGAAGTGAATTTGTACAAGTGTCAGAATTGGGCAAATATGTAGGTTCAATGATCACTCACATCAGGAGAAGACATAACAACTATAGGCAAATTGTGGACAAAATAAAGAATAAGCTTAGTGGATGGAAAGCTAGATGTTTGTCATTGGCATGGAGGATGACTTTGGCCTCCTCCGTAACAAATACTATGGCCCACTATCAATGCCAACATGACAAGCTGTAAGCAGGTGTTATTGATGAAATTAAACGAGCCGAAAGATCCTTCATATGGGGAGAGGATGCTGAAGAAAAAAAATGGCATGCAGTTAGCTGGCAAACTATGTAAGCGAGCAAAGCTTGTGGAGGTGGAGGTATCAAATCCTTGGATGCCATGACCAAAGCTTTTTTATCAAATTATTGTGGAAAATAATTATGAAGCCTAATGATCTTTGGGTGGAGGTGATTAAAGGGAAATATGGCCAAAGAGTCAACAATAGTAATAATTTGATTGTCAAAAGCTATGATTCTAGACTTTGGAAGCAAATGGGGAAGCTCTAGGAAAACTTTACAGAGAACATTGCTGTTAACTTTAGAAATGGAAGTAATACTTCTATCTGGTTTGATAATTGGATTTCTAGTGATTATAAATTAGCTCAATTGGTTGATAGTATCCCAGATGACTTTGTTGATCTATGTGTCAAAGATTTTGTGAACTTGGCGGATGAATGGGACTTATCCAAAATTAAAAATATTATTTCTCAGGACATGACCCTTAAAGTTTATGGTATGATGCCACCTAGTAAAGCTGAAGGACAAGATCAATTAGCTTGGCATCCAAATTTTCATGGAGAGTTTACTGTGGCCAGTGCTTGTAAAGCTATTATGAAGGAAGTTGAGCATCAAGATCTCTTATGGGAAACTATATGGAGATTGAAGATTCCCCAGAGAATCCGAATGTTCATGTGGTTGATGGTGAAAGGCAGACTTTTAACTCAAAGTATCAGGAAAAGGTGGGTTGATATGGATGGTTTGCTGTCAACTGTGTGATAATTAAGAAGAATTTGTCCTACATGCCTTAAGGGACTGTCATTATGCCTCTAGAATATGGAGGGTGCTCATTAAAGACTCTAACTAAAGGAAGTTATTTCATGATAACTTCTAAGATTGGGTGAGGAGTAACATTTTCCAGAAAGATCAATCTTCTGGAAGTGTATAAAATTTAGCATCACTTGCTGGCACATATGGAACTAGAGAAATAAATCCTTGTTTGAAGAAAATTACCAATTGCCTGGAAGGCCTGTTAAAGTAATCAATGATTACTTTAAGGACTTATTCATTCAGGGAGGATGATCTTGCTTCAGTGGTGTTTAAAATGAAGACCACCATCAATGTGCACTGGATCAAACCAGAGATGAATTGGTGCAAGCTTAATATAGATGGTGCCGCTAAAGGAAGAGATGGCAATGCTAGCTATGGAGGATTGTTCAGAGATGCAGATGGTAACTGGTTATATGGATTTTGTCATCATATAGGTACTTGTAATGCCATTGCTACGGAACTAGATACTTTATGGGTTAAAGATGGGGTGGTAGAGAGGATTCAAGAATATCATTATGGAAAGTGATTATAAGATCCTTATTGAAGCCTTAGCAGTACAGATGGTACTATCTTGAGATATGAGCGAATGGTTAATAGAATTAGATACTTTATACAACAAAATTGGAGCATTTAATTCAAACATGCTTACAGGGAAGGAATTAGATGCGCCAATTTTTCCGCCAATTTAAGTTTTGGCCAATTTAAGTCTAAGCCAAGATTTGGGATTTCATTTTCTAGAAAGCCCTCCTACTGAGCTTGTTGATTTTGATAGAAGACTAATAGTAGAAGAATACCGCGTGTTATTTCTTAGTAATTTTGTTTTGTTTTTCTTTCTGTAGTCTTATCCCCCTTTATTACCCAAAAAAAAAAAATTCTCATACATAAACCGAGTTCTGTTACGTTTCAGCGCTAATAATTCGTTTTTTTGGTTGGTCAAATGGAGTCGGATTCTTTTTCTTTTTGGTCAATGATCCAGATTCAATTCAAAGGCGAAATCAAAATCATAAACGCCAGCCCTCACACATAAGCCTATAAGGAAACCAAAATTTTGCGGTTAGTGGAACCATTTTTGCAATTTTCAGTGGCACTAACACATCTGTTCCTTCCAATATCTGTTATGGAAAAAATGATTTCCATGACTTTTCTTTGGTGCTCACACCATAATTGGATCATATGCAAAAATCTAAGAAAAAAAAAGGGATTTGAGAACATGGTTGCCTTTTTTCTGGTTTGGAGATGCAGCATCCTCCCACTACCTGTATTTCTCTTAACATTTCTTCTCTCATCAAAACAGATATATCATTTCAAGATACAAGTTCCTATGACCAAAACCAAAGTCTAAACCTGTACTGTGCTTGTGTAAAGCATCTCCTCCGATTCTTCTACAAATAAAGCAGAATCGGTATCTCCTATGCTTTTCTGTACAAGACAAGAATACAATGAAAATATTTCTGTGCTTTCTTTCATAAGAGAGTGGAAAAAAATTCAGATGAATAAGTTTTCAAAAATTAAAACCAGAATGTTTCCTGTAAGATATCCCATTGAAAGGTGTAAGTTTTCAAGGTGAATTGCTGTTTGTCAGGCAAAATGATTCAAACCGAGGCTCAGTCAAGTCTACCGTTTCATCATCTGACGCATGCCGACCCTCTTTCTTACAAGTCAAGAGGATCAAACTCTCCATATACTCAGCTGAAACTGTTTGTTCTTCATTTTTGTTCCCAACGCTACGATTGTGATTAATATCTAAGGACAATGAATTTTGATCTGAAGATTTACTGGATGGAGTTTCCATTTGCGTTTCTGCATCCTGAGGTTCCTGTACAGTTCGCACATGTCCAGAAGGAGGAATGATAAGGTTGGGATATGGTTACTTTTTCACGCTATAAAATGATTATATCTAAATCAGGAACAAACTTCGAATAAATTTTACTAAGAAATGAAGACTTGTTAGAGAATGTGTTCACCTGAAAGAGGTTCACTGGAATGTTTATTCTTCTCCTGGATTTATCTGGTGATATGGTTGAAAGAATTTGAACAACTTCACTCATGGTTGGCCTGGCATCAGGATCCAACAGCAAACATTCCTTTGCTAAATATGCCATTATCTGCACCTCTTCTTCGGGGAAGTTTCCCTTCAATTGTCGATCGGCCAACTCTGTTATTACTCGCCTACTATCTTGCAAGCGAGGTGTAGCCTAGAACAGCACAAAATATATAAAAGTTACGTCAATATTTCAGTGTCCTTATATTTTGGCTGAATTCATAAGCAAGTTATGGAATAAGTTAAGACAGAAGCCAGTACAAATGCAAGATTGTGTGGGGAAAATCAGATGTTATGAAAATGTTAGAAGGCATGACGATTGGTAAAAACATAAGTTGTAAGTCTGAGATATTTTAAGCTAACGTCACATTATAGCACAGGCAAACAATTGGACATTGAAGATCCTCCCAAAATGAAAAATAAAAAAAAAATTCAAGGTGAACTTTGTGAGCATGATGTACGATACCCATATGACAAGGCTTTCTTCTCTGCCAGTGGATTTATGGATGGGTTGCCGACCACTCATAAGCTCAAGAAGAACTACCCCAAAACTGAAGACATCAGACTTAGGAGAGGCTCTTCCAAAAACTGCGTACTCAGGTGCAAAATAGCCAAACGTCCCCTGCATTCTTGCCGGAGAATTGGAACTTCCTGGGAGGTCATCAACTCTTAAGTTCTTAGCCATACCAAGGTCAGTTATCTGCAAGTTGATATGGTCGAAAGATTACAGAAGGATGCCTTTTGAATTACGTGATAAGTAACACCTATGGCTGACTGATTTTACACAATAAGTCTCAAGAAACAAAGACTTCAGCAGTTTTCCAAAGGAAAATTTGGGATGAAGTATTGGAGAATATATATATATATATATATATAAACCTAGTAGCATTTTTGTATTATCTTCCATTTAATAACCCACCCAGGCACAGTTTATTACCATTATCAATAATGATGAAGGTCTATACCTTTGCCTGCCAATTTTCATCCAGGAGAATGTTAGATGATTTGATATCTCTGTGCAGAATTCTCGGAGCAGCTGCCTCATGGAGATATTCCAAACCTCTAGCCGCTCCTATTGCAACTGTAACACGACTAGCCCAATCCATATTTTCTCCAGAAACCCCATCCAAACAATCCCTCAAATTGCCATTGGCCATGTACTCAAATACCAGTAGCCTCTCAACATGTTTCCCTTTTAGTTCTGAGCAGTATCCAAGCAAAGGCACCAGATGGCAATGATGGAGTCTAGATAATAGTTCAATCTGCAATGCAAGGGGACAAAAAAGAAACACACACACCCACACACACAATGTTAACAGTTCATCATTTATCTAGACATGAATTACAACATAGTATGATTAACCAAAGGCAATGAGTACAGATATAACAACATTAGGTTGAACGAACCTCTGTCAAAAATACAGAGTCAGCTTCAGGCCCTCCTTGAGATTTAAGTCGCTTAATTGCCACATTACTACCATCTTTCAGCCGACCTCGATGTACATAACTACTTCCACCTAGTCCAATAAGGTTGGAAGCTGAAAAGTTTTCAGTTGCATTTTCCAATTCAGCAAATGAAAATTGAATAATTTTGCCTTGAAAAAATTCTGTTCTGCTCCCAAACAAGAAAGAGGCCTTCTTAAAGCATCCTGCATGAAAAAACATAAAATGGTCATTAAGAACCAAATGAAAATAGAACGCTGAAACAGGAACTTAATATTATAATGTGTGGCTTCTCTCCAGATCTGATTCTGCAGATAGATATTTGTATCTTTCTCTCTCATATATAAGGAGAGAAAATCTTTTAATTTCAAACATGAGTTTAATACAAGGTTTTTAACGTAATCTGCAGAAGATCTATAGATATAGATCCGCAGAGAAGCCTAGTCATTATACATATAGTCATAGAAGGTTAAGAAGACAGAAGACACACCTGAATTAAGAAAATAACACAAAACAAAGCACCAACTAACCTGTAATATGATTGAAGGGAGAATTTATGACAACTTTTGTTTCTAGCACTGAAGAAGTCCTGTTACTCATTAAATTGGCAGTACTATTGCAACTTGTTTCCTTATCTGATGAGACTATTGGTGGTTGAATAGGGCATCGGTCCTTCCAGCAGACATAGCATGTGAACGAGGCAAGAAATGCTACAGTTGTACATACGACGCATACCAATAGAATGATTATTATAATCTTGCTGGAAATGTGTTTCTTTGAACCTTGTGACATGCTGAGAGTTCCTACATAACATTCAAACAACCATAAACTTGGTTTCTGAAAGAGACTTGCCAATGACTTTTACACTAATAAAAGATGGTACATCATCATCCCCAAGACCAACAGAATGAAAGTTGAAAGGAAAGGAAAGAAAAGAAAAAAATGCTATAGATGTGATGTTTTCCGGTAAGAATAAACGATCTGTTATGGAATTGATATGTGTTAAATCTCCGTGATGAGAGTTGTTCCTAGAAAAGCTAATCTTCTTATATAAAATGCTTCAAGACTGACCAAATCAATTTTAACGACCGACAATTAGTGAAATTATTTAGAAAGGAATGCAGGAAAAGAAAGAAATAGTATACCCCAGGTGCAGTTGCAGGCGGTAAAGCAATTAGCACTGTGACCATCTGCTACCACTTCAGGAAACCCGTTGGGTTCACATATGCAAGTCCATATAGATCCACTCTCTTCAGCATCTACAATGAAGAAAAAGAAGTTACTGTACAATATTCAGGCCTTGATCATAGTTGCCTCTAGCTGCCTGTAATGGATAACGTATCTTGCATCCCTACTGAAAGCATATTGGGTAATAAGAATGGAGGCTGCTCTTTGACATATCTTGCATTCCTACTGAAGCATACCTGAACGACAATCACATGATGTAGAACAATTAGCAACAGAGTTCTGGTTCCCGTGGAAAGAACATCTACATTCCCACTTGCTATGGCCAGAAGTATCAGATTGTTGATCTGCCATGAAACAATTCAGAGTAAGAAAAAGATTTGTGGCTGATTTGCATTTTACCCTTCATTGAAGAGGAATATGTACATAGATCGTCTAAATATATCAAAAGCAACATTATGCGCTCAATATTAGAATACAAGGCTACATATTCGCAACAATATAGCTGAATACCAAACGTAGAATAAATTGTGACACTAACCACAAAGTGAGTATCGAATCAAGAGCAAGCAAATTACAAAAGAGAGAACAACTTCGGGTTGGGGCTTCATTTATTCCAACCCACACACTGAAGTTACTAGTACAATTGCTATTGAGTTGCCATTATAGAATCTACTTTGCCGTTGAAGAGATCGTGATTGAACAGAACGGAAGTGGCATCAAGTGGTGAACCTTTACGAAAGGGAATGGATTTACTCTTCAAATTCCCTGGGTTCAATCAAAATCTGTAGAAACAAAGAAGGTAAGTCAGCGAAATAGTGAAGTAAAAACGACAGCAAGGTTTCAATCCAGAAACAGACAACACCACCCCAGGTTTCATTTGTCGTTCTATGCTGCAGAGAAAAAATGCTGATCATTTCATTTTCGACGAGGGAGAAGCTCTCTTCTCTGACCCGAATTCAGGGGGCCCATGAATGCATATAAGGTGAAAAAAGGTAGGAAAGAATAAATTCACGGTTGGCCAACAAACACTCGAATCAACTTTATCCCTCCTTAGTACGGAAGATATATACGAGTAGCTATATGGAGCATATCGACCGAATAGTAAATACCATTTTCACCAAAGAAGTATAAATTCAGACCATTAGCAGTTATCTACAGGGAGGAATAGCTAACTCATGTAAATTCACAGGTCAATTTCATAAATGTTCCTCTAAAGTTGAACGCATTCACCGATTATATGGTTAGAAATGGGTATGACAATAAGTATGGGCAGTGAGCTGGTGGATAAAATCGAACACAAATCAGTTAATTGAAAGAATACAGAACAACTAAATGATCCCAACTCAGTTGGCGCTTGGAATTTTTCCATAATCAGAAGCAAGTATACTTTTGTCTGGAAGTAAGAAAAAGAAAAAAAGTTCTTTGGCAGAACCTGCGCAGATAAGATAGTAAACATGAAAAAGCAAAGCAAGGAACTTCTTTCAGAAAGCAATGACTAGTACAGCGCGCAGAGTCTCTATTCTTTTTTCTCACTATTCGGAAATTAACGAGTTCACTGAACTGAAACTATTCCGACAAAAGTGATTTGACCAGTGGGAACTTATCCTCACCAAGCCAATGGAAACATATACCCCTTTAACATTAATATCATGATAAACCAAGACACACAACCGATCACAATCCAATGCCAAAACTAGACAGATAGATGACACGGATATGAGGATAGAGAACAATTGGTCTATAAAATGACGCACAAGAGGTAAAAAGACTTTAAGAAGAGTCATCTACTGGCTTGCTGAAAGTGACTGGTTCCCTAATTGAAAAGGACCATTAACCCTCTAAGCAAAAACCAGCTTAATTTGTCACTCTTATCTGGGTTCATACCATAAAAAGAATGATTGAATTGGATCATAACCAAAAAAAAAAATCTCTCTACAATACATCTTAGTTTTCCTCAAAAGCTCATTTATTCACACGGAACATGATAAGGAAAAGAAAATATAAATATAGAAATGCTCTCTTAGTGAGATGCATCTAACGGCTATATCTAGCTTTACTCCCAAGTTCCAAAGGCATACCTACGTTTGAGAGTCAGTCAATAAAGTGACCTATAAAGGACTGAAGAGGTATTATTTTATTATTATATAAAAATCAATTAGAGGTTGATTTATTTATTGGAATTCGGTTATTAAATAAAAATATGACGAAATAAATAACTTGTATAATTTAACTTTACATAATTGAATTTTTTCGGAAAAAAATCTTCATATACGTTTCATGGTAATTAAAAAACTTGATAACAAGAATTCCAATTGGAATCATATAATTATTATTTTAAAAATTCTTATCTCAAGTTTGACAAAAATATTTTAAAACAATGAACACAAAATAATAACCATTACTCGTTACAATTCTACGTACAATTTTCAGTTTTTAAATTAATATTGCACTTGCATTACTCTAGAAAGAAGCTAATAAAAAACTGATACATATCAATGTAAATAGTCGGGTCTTGCATTCCTTTCAATTTATTATAGGTGGTATCATCCGCTTGTGTTATTAAATAATAAGTTAATTATGAATAAATAAAAAAGAAATATAAATAGAATATGAATTAAATTAAAAACAATGATAAAATAATTAAATTTATATATTCACTTAAATATAAAATAATAAATCAATAACTTAGTACCATTTTTACATATAACTTTGATAAAATTAAATAAAAATGAGTTATTGAAAGAATTTAGGCGTGAACGCCCTCACACTATATTACTCTATGTGCGTGTGCGTGTGCGTGTGCGTGTGCGTGTGCGTGTAAGGAAGATAAAGTTATCTAGAGTCACCACAGAATCTATAGTTTCGAGAAAGGAAAACCATAAAAGGAAGGTGAACTGTTTTCTTAGCCTATTATTTAGTGATACTAACTTCTCCTTATATAAGCATAACGAGTTAACCTAGCCATCATTAGTCAGCACACACACAAGGTTCACTAAATATATCGCCCACTTAGACTCATTAGTATAGCTCAATACAAAATTAATCATATAATTTGAGCGCAAAATCTCATAATTAACTAATATTAAATATGAATTTTAATAAAATAAATGATTCATGTTCAGTCAATATGAAAAATCTAATTCAGGCCAAAACAATATGAAAAATCTAACAGTTATCTCTTGCTTTCTCAATCAAACAAGATGAAGAATAATTCATCTACGTTCTTTTATTTTTTTCTCTTTTTGGTTTTTCTCCCATTTTTATCATTTATCATCTTTCTTTTTTCTTATTTTTGAGTACAAAGATATCCAATTGGTCAAAATTAATCCCTTCAAATAATAGTAATAATCACCAAAATAAATTTTACCTTTCATAGGAAAGTCTTTTCGGTCTATCATCTTCCTTAACTAAAAAAAACATACATTATATGGAATGGGCAGCAATTCAAAAGAAAGTTGGGAATAAGTTTGGTCGGAAACTAGCGGACGGCCCACCCTCTTTGGATTGTGGGGTCAGCAGGTGATCGGATTAACGTGTGGGCCCATGCTTGATTAGAAAGAGATTCATCGAAACGGTGGACTTCGAAATCGTCAGAGAATTTATTTATAAATCAAAACGCAATCATTTTTCCAGAAATGCTAATCACCCGCTAAAGAAAATTGCAACTAAAGTAGGAAACCAATTTAGTGGAGAAGATGATTGCTGGACCCCCAACAAGAATGCCATTATTTCAGAAGAAGAAATTCGCACAAGCATAAAAACAGAGTAAGAGACAGACAGATGTTTTGAATACCTCTATCGCCTATCGGTGAAGCCATTTAGACCGATCTGCAGAAACCAACGAGGTGATGAGAAGGTGCAGCAATTATTATGACATGGAAATTAATGTGAAAATTAAATTCAGTGACCCGTAAAGCAGAATTTGGTATTTAAGGGCAAAGGAAAGGTAAAGAAGAAGGCCTTGGCAGAGGGAAAGAGGGAGGGCCTAGTTTAAGAGGTTAATACTACTAAACGGGGAAGAATGAAGCAGTGCAGGCGAAGAGAGCGAGGTGGAGCACTGGAACGAAGGTGAACCCCTATGCTTAGTTGATGACGCGCGCGGTCCGTTCTTCTGGATGCACTCTAAAATAACGGGGCAAGATCACGTGACACCCGGCGCGCATGACGAGGCATCCATCAATTTTTATGTCGTAGTAGAGGCAGATCAGATAAATATTCAAATGAAAGTTCCACGGCATCAGAATATTCACTAGATTATTTTTATGTCCTGGATGATCTTTTACTACCGTATCACTATATTATGTTTATAATTATTATTTAATAAATATTTTCTAGTTTTTAAAATAAAATATAAAATTCCATTTCATCTCTAAAATTATCTTTTTTTTTATTTTACTCTATTAGGCAGACCTTTAAATTTAAACTTAAATATAATTTTTCATATCATTACTATTATTGTTTAATTAAAAATAAATGTATAATTTATAATAATTGTATAATTCAATTAAAAAATTTTTGATATTTAAATAATATTTTTTTTAAAATATTTGGAATCGGTTGGATGCAACTAGAACTCGCGAGTGATAACTCTAATATTAGAAACTGACTAATTATGTAAGTTATCTGAACTCGAATAGCATTAAATGACCGAAAATGATTGTGTATTTGTTGGCACTTGGCAACATGGTTACTGCAAAATGAGTCACTTGAAGAACGAATTCTCAGTGAAGACGAAGCTCATTGTCACAACTTTTCCAAGCGTCCGGCTTAAAAGACTTACACACCAATAAGCTCTACAGTCTACCCTCTTCTTCGAAACGCACAATTGAAATGAAATAAAACTTGAATACTCAGAATCGCAGCGGGTAATATCCAACCTGGGACAAAATTTAGATACAATTTTTAGGTCTATATTATCAAATTCTCTAATAAAAAGCTGGCAAATTCATTTTCCATACGACCTAACATTGTATAATTAAGTCTTTCTTAAAAAAAAATCCCTTCACATATAATGTGTTTATTAAAGAAACTAAATGCAAACATGTAAACGACTTTACTTAAATCTTGTCCTTCCGCCCTTATCTTAGATAATTGTCCCATTATCACACCTTTCATTTACAGTTATATTAGGACTTTTATCCTCCCAAAACTTCCTCCTTCCCATTATACCTACCATGCCAAATTCACAGGGAAAAAAATAAAGTTAAAAGTAGAAACTTGCATGTCTTCCAAGAAAAGTTTATAGGCTGGGTAAAATTTTCCAAATGCCGTTTTAGTGATCACTGTCCTCGCTGCCGTTGAGGAAATGATTTAGCAGGCCGGAGAATGCGACGAGATTGTGGGGTCCCCAAAATCATGGTTTGGGAACGCGTCACCATCTCTACCATTGTTGGGGTTTGATAAGTTTGAACAAGGCTGGTGCTTTCCGTAGAATCACCTCGTGCAGTTGCCCTTTGCCATGAATGGGAGCTCAATCCCGACAGAACATAAGCCCTCCCAGACTGCTCATACACACGTTGGTTTGCCATCCTCTCCTGCATCTCTTTTAACTCCGCAGAAAGAGCTACAGTTAAACGATCACCTGCTTGGGTGGAGACAGTTTCAGACAATGCCTTATGACAGCTCTCGAGGATCGAAACTGCAGCAGCCAAATCACCACGTTCAGCTGCAACTCTAGCCTCAGCCATTGCCTCTGCAGCATGAAGCCTGTTTCGCTGCCTGTCTACATCTATTGACACTACTAGTTCTCCAACTACCTCGGGTCTCTGGATCCTTACTTTGCTAGTTTCCTCCAAAGCCACCATTTCTTTTGTGAGCGGGTCTCTATAGAGACCTCTGACAATCAACAACGACATCTCATCACAAGACCTGTCAATGGGAACATTGATTGTCACCAAAAAGTCTCTTTCTTCTTCAGCATACAAATCTCCTACGTTGATAGTAGCCATTCTTGCATTAGCCATCATGGTGGCTTGGTAACTCCCCGCTTTTACTGAACCAAGTTGCAGAGAAGGGTGAACACACTCAACTTTCACCTGTAATTCCTGCACCACCACACTCAAGAGTCCCCCAATACACTGTGCAAATGCATCTTGAATTATGTCTTCAGCTTCAATGAAAGAAAATGTACCCCCAGACATCTCAGAGATTGAGTGCATTGAAGCAGCATCATGATCAGCACCAAAACCAAAAGCATGCACCGGTATCTGCAAGCCCATGCCATTATTTCGATTAATGGAGTTTGGGACCAGTGATGGATAGTTTGTTCCAACATTGGGCCTGCTGCTGATCGTGTATGTATCCTGACCATCAGACAGTAATATAATACTGCAAACTGGGTTCTTCCATTGGCGGTCTGCAAACACCTTGGCCCCTTTCCTCAGGCCTTCAGCAATGTTTGTCCCACCACTGGAAATTAAAGAATTAACAGCCTGCAATGCCTGCTGTCGTCCAGTGTCAGTCATCCGATGAAGTGGAAAGATACGGCGGGCTGTGGAGGAGAAGGCAATGACAGATAGCCGATCTGACGGACCCAGATTCTGTATGACAAAACCCATAGCACGTTTAAGCAATGCAAGCTTAGTACCTGCCATGCTACCACTTATATCAAGGACAGTGACAAGGTCAATTGGCGCACGTGAAGTTTGAGCTGAAGGTGATGATTCAGTATCGTTTCCGACACTGCTTTGTTTTCTCCCTGAATGAGGAGCTTTGAGATGGATTAATACAGCAAATTCATCATGTGAGGCTAATTTTGGAACAGCTGAAACTTCAGGATATGTTCTGATCTCCATGGAATCTAATGAATTGTGATCGACCTCATTTTCATTGTGGGTAATTGAAGTTTGTTGACCCAAATCTTCATCATCATCAAAAATAGCTGGTTCAGGAACATGATAGAGTGATGATATTTGCCTACCTGAATCCACTGGTTGGGAAGGAAGCCGGTGTAATACTGTTGTCCATGAATTATCTCGTGGTATTTGGTTGATGCGAGACAATCCATGGGAAACATTAGAAACAGGACTTTCAAAAGGCACTTCTTTCCATTTTGCTCTGCAGACAGGGCAAACTTGGTTTCCATGTTTTACATTAGATGTGATACAGTGAAAATGGAAGGAGTGAGAGCATTCTGCAGTAAAAATGGCATGGCCCTGCCCTGCTTTCATCGTGGTCAAGCATATTGCACATGTCCCCTGTAGATAATGCAGATGAAAACGTGATGCAATTTAACCAATAAATTTTCTAATAGACATTGTGCAAAATGGACAAACTTCATACCCTCAAACCAAGAAAGAGAAAAACCATCTCGTTACTGTTGTGGAAAAAAGTATTGCTCACAAGAATGTGAATCTCTTGGCTTACCTTGGCATAAGCCTACTAGAAATTAAGACTTAAATGCCAAACTCACTATCAATAGACTTGGAAGAAATAAAGAACAATGTTATGTTCAGGACAAATTAAATGATATTCAGACAATGTTAATAAAATAGATATCTTCTCATATACCTTCACGGTTTTAAGACCATGTGAGCTTACAAGTTACCATAATTAATTATCTATCACTGCTGGAGATGCAACTGGTCACTAGGCTCCAAGTTCTAGGCATTTGTGCACCACACTTCGAAAGAAAGATAAGGAGGTTTCCATTAATCACAATAAAAGCTCACAGAAGAGATACTACAAAAACCGGTCTCGCTAGTAAAATATAAGTTATTTCCTAAGTGTCGGTAACTCTTCGCAGAATCGGTTCTTTTCCAATCAAATAGCATCCAAGGTTGATGCAATATCATTCCCATATCATGTCTGAATAGAAATTATATAACTTATGATAAAGATACCACTGAATGAACCACTTATAGATATGTTTCGGAGGCCTCTGAGGTGGGAATACTTCGTGGAATAAATACCCTGACAGAATACTAGAACATTAATGTCCTCCTGGGTTCTTAATCTCTCAGCTGTCTCAGTGCTCTATGATTTCAAATCAAATAAACCGCATGCTTTTCCCATCCCTAAATTAATTGATAAATGTTAATCAAGAAGAGCGTCCACTTCCTTCCCAAAGATATTTTTAAATAGTATTTTGTACCGGATACTGGTATCTGGGGTTGGGATATGAACTTCTAACCTAGGATTTGATGGTAGTCCAAATGCCCAATCAATAGCAACACCGGATCCAAAGTTCTCATCCTCCTCCCACCGAATGTCAGTGAGAATTTGGACTATATTCTTAGGAGCAATAAAATGGGAAAATTAAGCATTTAGTCCTTATAGTTTGATCCAATTTTCAATTCAGTCCCTATAGTTTAAATTTTTTCAAATTGCTCCCTATAAAATTAGTCCGTTAGAACGTTATTCCTCAATCTTTCATACGTTTACAATTAGAGCCTTCATTTGTCCAGGTAGCTTCAGTGTTAGTATAATGCTTTAGTGGCAAACAGTTGACTACACATGGATATAGATGACTCACCTTCCCTCACTTTGCGGAAAAAATGATGAACTTACCTCAAACACATTATGTTGGACTAACTAGACAGAGAGGAGGAGTAAATAAAACTGTGTTGGCGAAGGGAAGAAAATCAGAACTTGGCAAACACAAAAACACTACCTCACTTGGCACAAATTGGAAGTTAAGTTGTGTCCCCATTTTATCTCACCTTCGTGCACAATGGAATGTGTTCATCTATAAATATAGGAATGGATTTTCTGAGGATGTCTTTTTAATTTAAAAACAAAAGGATTTGGATTTTCCCATTTTTATTTATTGAATGGTAGTATATTGACAAAGGGAAAAAAGTGAAATTTTGGTAAATAAGATTCACTTTGGACAGTACCTCATCCTCATGATGGGAAACAAGTGACCATTAATCCTGCATGAAGGGATATTGTTGTAGAATAAATTCTGCATATAATTATTCTGCAACATTATTAACTAATGATGAATAATTATAAAGAATACATTGCCATCAACAATAATTCTACGTTTTGTACTTTAACATTAAAACAATAGATAGAAAATATGTCGATGATATATAGGATGAGAAATCACAAGGTATTGGCAATATCAAAGCTAGAGGTATAGTTACTTGATTAAATGGAGAAGCCTCTGTTTTTCATATATGAAACAGAGGAAGCATTTTTTATCTATCCGTTAAAGTATGAGCTTGTAATAATACATATAACTTATCTCAGAACCATATATGACATGACTAAAAGAAGTTTAATGGTTACAACTATGTGCCCGTGACTTAGCATATTGGTTCAAGCTCTCTCCTTCAGCATGTTAATTAATATTCAATGTTTAGGCCATACTTGATGCAAAAGCTGGTTTAAGAGATAGAGACAGAATAAAGAACAGGTCGCTAATATGGTAGTTTCCAATATTTCTTGAAAGCAAACACACGAGAGACAGACTAAGAAGACAGAAAAAACAACAAAGACTTTGAACTACTATTTATGGGGTAAGATGCTAAACTGCTCATGCACACTAAGCCCATCGTCACTGTCACAATCACAACCCCAAAAAAGAATCCAATCTAGGGTTGTCAAGACCATTGGCGAAAAGGCAAACGAGTGAGGAAGGACAATGCTCCGTTTATCCTCCAGCTCTGTCGGTTCATTTTGCAAAGCGAGAGGGTGAGTCAACTATTAATTTTCATGAATAAACTACCGTTTGCCACCTAAGCAACATACTGGCACACTGAAACCACCTGGACAAACGAAGACCTAGTTGAAAACGTTTGAAAGATTGAGGACTAACGGTTTAATAGACTAATTTCTAGGGAGCAATTTGAAAATTTAAACTATAAGGACTGAATTGATAATTGAGGAAAACTATAAGGACTAAATGGATACTGGTATCTGGGTTGGGATATGAACTTCTAACCTAGGATTTGACAGCAGCCCAAATGCCTAATCAATAGCAACACCGGATCCTAGGTTCTAATCCTCCTCCCACCGAATGTCAGTAAGAATTTGGACTATATTCTTTTAAGCAATAAAAATAACTGTGAAATCCAGAAATGGGTAAAGTTGCCACATATGCCTTCAAGTACGGGGACATTTATTTTAATATGTAAATTCTAAATTAATCGCTCTATCAGTCTGCTAAATGAAAAGGGAGAAGAACAAGTCCTCTAAATTGGAATCTGAGCATCACCTCAATAAAGTATTCATAGATAAATGCAAAGTTTGCAAAGGTCACTATTGCACTATAGTGTCTACCACTGCACCCTTCTGTCCCGATGCAGGTCCACTACTAAGATCAGTGCATGAAAAGATGAAATAGAATGCAACCCATCTTTAGCACTGATGCCTATCTAGACAAGCATATTTTAACTAAACTCGACGACTACCACTACCAGTAAATTTACAACTCATCAAAGTTAGAGGTCAACGTTATTGTGGTCAAACACAATAAGGGAATCAAGGGAAATTTAACAACAATCAGCAAACGACTTTCAAAAAAGTACTAGGACAGATTGCAACTCCAACGTTGAAGCTTTTGAGAATTTTAACAAAAAAAAAATGTCATCAAAAGAAGGAGAGATCAGCGATTATTCATGTTCTGTTGGATTTCTTTTCTTTTTGAGTTCTTCGTCCTGGAGGATTGCAACTTTTTCTTTGTTTGAAGCTAGGGAATTTCAAAAATAATGATAGGGGGATCTCGGTGCTGATAGCCTGAAGTGGAAAAGTATACAAGAGATGAACAGCATACATGGAAGTGGAACAGTTCTGTCGTGAGGCAAAGGAGACCAACGGTTTGAGTAAATGAAGCCTTTTTCGTATTTGGGAATCGTTTTCCCAATAGTCGGATATGTCACATTCTGGCAAGCCCACCAGTGCAATACCCCAACTCAAAAGCCAAAGCAAAAGCAAAAATTAACCATTGATTAGACCTGACATTGATGTTTATTTTATAGTGTAATTAACATTAATTAACTGTAATATACTTAGGTAGGCGTTTATAATTAATTTTAATAGCCCAAAGAAAAAAAAATTCAACGAATGAGCCTTGGCCCAAACAGTCATAATCCTCCATCGGAATCTACCGAGAAGATTCAGTAGAAGCGAAAGCAAGAGAAAGAAAAGAAGGGGAAAAATAAATAAATGACAGACAATTTACGACTTTCTTTCTAAGTATGCAAAAGCAAAATGGGAAATGCTCACCTTGGGTGATTTGGATCCGGATTTGGTAAGCCGGAGACCAGAGGAGTAATGAGGTGGAGTGGTTGGGCGATGACCAGAGCTATCACCAGCCGGGGAGACATCGGACGGCGAACACGGATAGATAAATTTTGATGCGGAGTTGAGAGACGATGAGGAATCGTCTATATGTCTAGGAACATGAACACACATGTTCAATCCGAGAGTCAGCTTCAGTTTTCTCCATTTACTTCCCATATTCTTCAAAGAAGCTGGACAACTAGATATTTAAGCAGTGACCCTCAGAGCTGCGATACTGGGAGTGAAATGTGTAAGTGATTTTAACGATATTGAATCCAAGACGAAGCATGCTAGAAAGGACAAAGAAATCCTGGAAGATTGCATCAAATGAAAATCAACGGAAGCAAAGGCAAAGAGCGGAGCAAGAAGAAAAAATGAGAAGAGGGAAAGTGAATTTGTGAAGCAAACAGGCTCCCGGAGACAAAATGAAACGATTTTGTAGCTAACTGAGAGAAACCAAAATCGAAGGACTTTTTATTATTAGCTTGAGATGTAACCACTTCTAGGTCAGAACTACCCTTGGGATTGTGGTTTATTATCATAAATACCAGGGATAGTGGTATTGGAAAACCGCTCAAGTTTTTTCCTCAATTAAGTTGTACGCTTTGAGCTTTCTTTATTTTTATTATCGTCCCATACAATAATTTCACATTTGTTTTTGCTTGCAGGCGCAATAATCATGAATGACCCACTCCGTTCCCATGTATGGGCCCCATGTCTAAATATTTGTGTGATATTGCGCATCTACCAAAATTAAATTATTAAATTACACTATAATTACTATTTAATATTCATCATGTTTATTTGTATTCATCATATTTTAAGAAAAAAAAATTTTCCTGTTATTTTAAAAGTTTAAAATAATATTAATTATTACTTTTACATTTATATTTTTATCTATTATCTTAAAAGTAAAAAAAAATTAAATTTTTTATTTATTTTTATAAGAACATATTAGTAAGTTTAAAAAAATTCTAATATATTAATTATACTTTTTAATCTATATGATTAAATCTTAAATGACACTTAAAAAAATAGGGACTGTATTTAATTTATTTAATAATGTACTCGTATTAACACTGCATCTAAAAAATAGTAAATCTTAATTATTAATCGTACATTTCAAACTTAAATAAGAAAAATAAAAAAAAAATGTCCTACTTTTTTCTTTATGAAATGAAAGTGTACCAAAACAAAATGACCTGAATATTATGCCTGAATTTCAATGTGATTGTTTAACAGGAAAAAACTGTTACAAATCAAATAAAATTAAAGCATATTAAAAATTATTAGATTGATTAACACATGTATGTGTAAATATCTATGTTAGAAACAGTGACAACTAAAACTGCATAATTTATGCTGGCGATGCGTTATCAATAATTAATAAATACTTTTTTTAATCATTTTTATTAGTTATATTCTAAAAATTTTTTATAATCCTAAATATTACTTTTCATAAGATTCTAGAATATTAATTATTTTATTTTTAAAATGTTCTATTTATATAAAAAGAACGGATAATTATATTTGAATTTGTAATATTTGTTAGAGATAAAAATAAAAATAAATTAATTTTAAGATAATTTTAATGTTGTAACAACTTTTTATTTATTTTAGTGAGTTGGGTAAAGATGATTTATAATAAAATTTAGAAATAGTAATTTCTTAAAAAAAATTGAGGTGTATTGTTTTGTGGAAATAACGTCTTTAGTACGTAAATTTTGTTAACAACTACGAGTTCGATAAAAGGGAACCAAATAAAAAAAAAAGAAAAGAAAAGAAAAAGAGTTTTGTTTCTAAATTTGAGACTATTGAGTTGGGTTTTTTTAGTATTAAATAATAAAAAATAAAAAAATTATCAAAATATAATATATAAGAGAATATTTGTTAAAATATAACACATAAAGTCAATCAGTAGCAACGCGATTCAAATTCGTATAAAAAAGTTGCACAATTAGTTATACGATTTTAAATTTGATATTTTTAAAAAAGAAAAAAGAATAAGTTACATGGCCCTCCACGTGACTTATTCTTCGCAATCTCTAAGAATGGCGACTTTACTTTTTTTTTTTTCAAATAATTAATTTTTTAATTGTTAGATTATTTAAATGGATTCTCTGATCCTATTTAAATGATCAATGTTTCATACTATACTCAAATCAATTTCCTATCTTGTCCAAGTGAGCTTTGACCATTCTCAAATATGATTCTTTGTAGGAAATATTTTGTATAGGAATCTGAACTTATTTTATTTACATTAAATAATTATTAAAAATATATAAATTTAATTAAAAGTACAATAAATATTAATTAATAATTAACTATATTTATATAAGTATTGTCTCAAATTTTCTCATCGCTAAACTCATATTATATATACATATACTTTATTTTTTAAACATTCAAATATCATATTAAAATTATATTAAGAGATAAAAAATCCTTGTATAGTATGTCAATTTTTATGATTGAAATTAAAAAAAAGGAACAAAATATAACATGTTATACAATAGGTATTTTTGAGCACAATATAATAAAAAAATAAAAAAAATTACCAAAATATGATACGTTAAACAATATTTACTAAAATATAACATAAAAAAATTTTAGTAATTTTTTTATTTTTTATTATGTTATGCTAAAAAATACCTATTGTGGCATATTTTGATCTTTTTTTTTCTTAATTTCAATAATAAAAATTAACATACCATACATGAATTTTTCACCTCTTCATGCAACTTTAATATGATATTTAAATTTTTAAAAAACAAAACATATATATAATATAAGTTTAGGGATGAGAAAATTTGGGATAACACTTATACAAATATAGCTAATTATTAATTAATGTTTATTGCATTTTTATTTAAATTTATATCTTCTTGATAATTATTTAATATAAAAAAGATAATTTCATATCTCTATACAAAATATTTTCTACAAAAAATCATATTTGGGAATGGTTAAAGTTTACATGGATAGGATAGGAAGTTGATCTGAGTATAGTAGAAAATATTGGTCATTTAAATATGATCAGAGAACTCATTTAAATAATTATATAACTACAAAATTAATTATTTAAGAAAAAAAGGCAAAGTTACGTAGATGGCCACGTTACTTTGTTTTCCTGGAGATTATAAAGGGTAAGTCGTATGGATGATCATACAATTTACCCTTTTTTGAAAAAAAAATTTATCAGATCTAAAATCACATGGCTAGTTGTGTAACTTCTTTGTACAGATTCAAATTGTATTATCATTAGTCAACTTTATGTATTATATTTTGATAAATATTTTTTGATATGTTATATTTTGATAATTTTTTTTTATTATTTAATGCTCAAAAAACTATTGAGTTGAATATGAAATCATTTTGAAATGCAGACGAATAGCGATACACAGACAATAGAAGCAAATAATTTCTTTTAGAATATGTATTTGAATTAAAATCATAACAAAATAAAATAATTTAATTATCAAATCAAATATATAAAAGGAAGCTTATATTAATTAGCAGTGATGTGTAAAGAAAGAGGGGTTTTGGGCAGAGATTGGTGTAGTATTATTGGGAACAAGGACACAGATATTTTGTTTAGGGTGGAAAATAAATACAATAGGCTGCATGAAAATGCATTGGGGGCACGGAAGACAGAGAATGGGACCACCCAAGGTCATTTTCATTATTCGTACTGCGTGCTTCCGTCCACTGCCTCAGCCCTCATTCTCTCCTCTAGCTTAGAGTGCTAGAAAAATATCTAGAAAAATAAAATTATCAGTGTCCAAAAGAAAGTGTAATAGAATACTATTTTTAAGATGCTATTTACTCCTATTAAATTTATTGTAGAAATCTCGTGAATTGTACCTATCACACTATTTTTAAGGTACTATTTATTTCATTAAATTTATTGTAGGAATATGATGAACTGTACTTAAAAATTATTTTAAACACTACTTGGAAATACTTAATAATAATTTTAGAAATTTTACTATACAAAATAAATTATTTCTAGAAATTATTTCAAGCACCACCAAAAATCAATATTTTAAAAATTAGATCAGATATTAAACAAGAAAAGTCATCGGGTCATGGTTTTTACGGTTCCACCGATACGGTCAAACCAATGACATAATAATTATGTAAAAAAGTATATTATATGTATAATAAAAAATATATAATAAATAAAATCACATCTTCTATTATATAACCACATCAATTGATTAAAATTATACAAAATTTTGATATATAAAAAAATTATAATGTATAAACTTATACATTACATTAAATTTGCTAAATGTCTCATAAGTTCATAATAAATTATATTAATTTATACTCTCTCAATCTCATATTATAAGAAAATTAGTAAAAAAATTTTGTCTCATATTATATAGTAACACAAACTTATTTGTCATTTTCATTTCTCATTAATTTAATGTCTAAAAGAGATTTTTTTAAGTAATGATAATGAGGAGTATTAATAATGTTTCATAGGGATAAATTTTTTTTTTTAATATCTAAAAATGTAAATTATGTTTTAAGTAATGAAAATGAGAAGTATTAATAAAATTTAATAGGAATAAAAAAAGTTTCATTTTTAACATTTTTAATCTTGTAAAATAATAATATTTAATTAATTTATAAATAATATATATATATTTATATAAAAAGAACCGTTTTGGTTTCTGGCTCAAAGCTGGTTTCCAGCTCAATTACCGGTTCAATCCAATCCAATCCGGTTTAATCACAAAAATAGCTCAAACTATCAAAATGAGCCGATGCAGTCTCCAGGTGGCAGTCCAACCATACGATTCAGTCCAGATTCGAAAACATTGCTAGAAACACCTAACAGTAACTTCAGATATCTACTATATAGAACAAAAATAGAGAAAGATTTTTAGAGAGAATGATATAAGAGTTATTTATGTGTCTTGAAACCTCTAGTTTGGGCTCTTTTAAAAAGGTGGATGAAAATTAAACCAAAATTAACATGATTAAAACAATTTAAAGCTAATTAATGAACAATTTTTAGAACGTTGGGATTAATCCGTAATGATGAATCCATTTTTAAACATTAAAAACTAATATAATTAATGTGAAAATTAAAATTGAAACGTTTAGTTTGAGTTTAAAACTAGACCAAATCTCTATCATCTAACGATTGTGATGTGCCAACGTTTTGAGTACTAGATGTTTTAAATATTAAATAATTAATATTTAAGTTTACCTAATCTTTCCCACCAAAGTTACTTTGACATGTGTCAATTTCCCTCTTTTATATACACTTTAAGAATTTTATTCCCACCCAATGTGGAACTTATATTTTCAAACTAACTCTCAAACATAGAGTTGACAAAATGATATGATCTAAGTCAAAAATCTTGATTATCAAAATGTGCAAAAATTTGAAAGTTCAAGTTTGTATGATGGGACTCGCGAGTTTTTTTAAATTTTTAATATTTTTTGTAATTTTTATATAATTATTTAAATTAATACAATTAATCATCATCATCATTTATAAAAAATTAATATAATATTTAAATTTTATAATTTATACATTATTAATTAATAAAATAATATATATATATATATATATTTTTTTTTTTAATATTTTAAATTAAAAAAAAAGAAAAAAAATGGATCATTTAGGCTTGGCTAGAAAGCAGGGTTTTTAATCAGGTTCCATTTTTAAAACTTAACCAGTCCATTTTATTAAATTAAACATGCTTGGCTAGTCAAACTTAACTGATATTAGCGGCTTTAATTCTCATATGTGGTTTTGCTTTGGGAAAAAAACATTTAAGGACCCCCATATGGAAATATTCCCTCCCAAGGACCCAGTTTAAAAATTTAGTACTCCTATAAACTGAATTTCCAACTTGAATTAACTGAATTCAACACTGGTACTGTTTATTTGTTAATATTTTTTTATAAAGGTCATAAACTATCTTTTTCCCTTTTGTTTTTACCCTTTGTTGAACTTCTGAAGCTAAGGCTCTTTTTGTCTTTATCTCAAATCTCACCCAATGGCTTACCAAAACTAATTTCATTAAAATTAAATGTAAATATTTTGAGCATATTCTCTTATTTAATTATTTTTTTATACTAGGGAAAACTTATTCTCTTATTTAATTATGATGAGTTTCATTGAAGAAAACAGTATTTGAAACAAGCTTTTCATATATTTATTATTTCATGAATTCATAATCATTACGATTTTGGTTTGCAACATATAAATATTTCTGTAGTCCCTTAATATTTTACTATTTTATTTTGATATTGTAAAGATTTTTTATTTTTTTTATAGTAGTTTTACTAAATTTGTAAAAAAAAAAAACTTAGTTACAATTTACAAGAAAATAGGATGGCCAAAAAATTAAACTTACAAAACAATGGAACATTTATTTTTTTTTATTTTGGGATTGAGATACTCTCTGATAATGTGAACTAATCCTTCTTAAAATATTGAGAATAAAAAATAGATTTCTTTCAATTTTATTTATCTCATGGATAAAAATTAAAAATTGAATTTCGAACTACTTATTTAAAAGACAAAAATTCCTATTAACTTGAGTTTATCAATCAACTTCTTTGTGTATTAACATAATGACAACAATAATTGTGGAGTTATGTGTATTAAATATCATTGAAGATTTGTTAGAAACGCTCTTCAGATAGCACCTATTGTATATGCTCCTAGATCTTTTTATTATTCTCTCCGGTTTTATATATAAGATCTTTTATCCTGATTTTAAATATAAGATCCTTTACAATATATAAGGTAGTATTTATTATACATTTAAAAAAAAAATTCCTATGTAATATATCCAAAGAGAAAGAGAGAAAGATTAAATAAGAGTAGTTTTTGAAAAATATTGAGATTTTCAGAGAAATCGAGATTTTTAATTAGTTTTAATTTTAATTTTTAATTCACGTGATTCGGTTAAAATGATCTTATATTAAGAATCATAGGGGTAGTTAGTTAATTTTTTTATTAAAAATTTATAATTAACAAAATCATGCCACTCGCATTGATTTTACTCGGATATGTCTTGACGTTTAGTCAAGACAACAAGTGTAGTCAAGGGACATGATTGGGGGAGTTATTCCCTTGCGATAAAAAAAATATACTGATTTTTCTCTGCCTTTTGGTGTTGACTTGCCCTAGAAAGTGTGACCAATTTAGGGGTATACGAAGGAAAAAGAAAGATTATTGGGATTCTGGATTAATGATTGTAGCACACACACATAATATATATATATATATATATATATATCCATTCCTTCTTGGCTCTTGGATGATAGGAATACTTCTTCCTTTTTTTTTGTTTTTTGGCCAGTCTTGCTTTACTTCTCCAAAGAATAAAGATTGACAGCTCCATCTTTTTAGAAGGGACCCTCCATGGCAAGCAAAGATACGTCCGTAAGTGGCCGGAAGTATGAATTTACATTATTTAGGGATACAAATTAATAAAATAGTAGACAAAAAAGTAAATAAAAATTATATACATCTTATGCACGTTTTCTCTTATGTTATTTTTTTTATCAAATATATTTATAAATTTTACATTTCAAATAATAAAAATTCTAAGGTTTTATTTTTATTTATTTATTTATTACGTGGGATATACGTTCGTTGTGTTAGATATGCGTAATAGAGGGTAGTGGTTCATTTTCCTGAGGTGTTTTACATGTGTTCCTTAAGTTCAATGTAATTCGGTGAATTGAAATGGAAGACCAACAAAGATGGAAAATGTTTGACTCTTTAACACACACCCGCCCGACATGATTTTTTGACTAATATTTAGGTACATTTAATCTATAAAACTTCAAGTAAATTATATATTCTCCATAAAAAAAAAGTTCTCAAGTTCTATTATTCTCCTTAAAAATTTACACGCTCTTATATGGAAATCAAACTAAATAACATTAAAATAAAATCTGTACAAATATTTCTTTAATAACGTATATTTGAGAGGAGAAATTAATAGATTAATCTTATATATTTTTATATAGAAAGTTAGACAGTATTATTATATATATAAAAAAGAAAGTTAGACAGTATAATTTAAGTATCTCTTGAAAAATGAATAAATAATTTAAACTTAAAAGAATTAAGTACATATTGTAAATTATTTAAAACAAATATATAATATGAATTAATGATAAAAATAAAAATAGGGAAAAAAAAAGAAAGGAGAATGGTGAGGTGAGGTGGCGTGGGGTGGGGTGGGGTGTATGAGTGTGGTGGTTGTCAATTTTATTTTTTTGGCCAAAGGTGGTTGTCAAATTGAATGGAAAGGCAAATAAAGGAGGCAAATTTTAATGGTAAGCAATAAAGAAGAAAGTTTCAAGAGGCATGATATTGTGCTCAACCACTACTATACTATAGAATGACGACTAGTCACCATTTATTGTCTGCCGTTTCGTTTGATAAGTACATAAAATAAAAATGATTGCAAAAATAAATATATGATTGTACTCTTATTTCTACAAATAATAAATATTATTAAACAATAATTATGAAAAATATACCAATATTTTATATTTAAATAGTCTCTTAATATAGGATTTATATTATAATAAATTATATCGTGAGATTTGTACTTTGTATGGACTACGGAGCCTAAAGCTAATATGTACTGTGTTCATGATTAGTGAATATAGTGTGACTTTTTCATAAATTATAATATATATACATATATTCGAAGTTTCGTGATAATCATAAAAAAAAAAAAAGGAATGGAAGAAAATAAAGCAGGAGGTGCGCACACACACACATATATACTGCAGCCACAAAGTCAAAATCAATAGAAACTCCATGAAACAACAGCGGCAAAATCCTCTGTATGTTGCTGAGAAGTGCACGTCTTATACTTGGATAAAACGACGTTGTTTTTCCTCGATGAAACTTGAAAGGGACACATTCAAATTCAATCCTTAAGCTGATCAGGATCATGATCATGATCATTCTGCGTATTGGTCTGCAGCTCCGTTTTTTTGTCTTTCTCCATTCGAATCTTTTTTTTTTTTTGGGACCAAACTCCATTCGAATGCAATTGAACTTATAAGCGTATATATATATGTATGTATGTATGTATGTATGTATGTATACACACAATTAATTAGAAGTGAGCTACGTACATTATATGAAAAGTTGAACTCATCTTCACTAATAAATAATGCAACTTCCTGCAAACAAAATAAGATCATTTCCAATCAAATTTGTTTGTATAATTAAGTGTCACTCTCATCCGACCAATCCCTCTTATATAAAATAGAGTCAAAAACTAAATTTGATTACAAATCTTTAGTTACGTGAGAGGGATGTAATGACCTACGATTCCAAGAGTTTTTTTTTTTTTAAAGGACGGCATCTCATTTATGATTTATGTTTTGTAGTGACCTGCTTACCCCTCTGACCAGGCAACTGTTATTGTTTTGTTCCTTAAATAATCCTTCTGCAAAAATGACATATCCTTATGTTGGCCACAATACACGTAGGATCACATGCGGTGCTTTAATTTAACATGGTTAAACTATTTTCTTATTTTTGACTTTTTTGTCCAAGAGTTGAATCTATGAAATGGACTCCCACTCAATCATAATATTTGATGTGATATTTTCATATCCTTTCCTTTCTTTCGATTTTTACTAGACATGAATCTACAGATTATTAGGTCCGTCTATATTAAAGTTCTCTTCTAGAAGTTTTAGGATTTCACTTCAAAGAACGCACTCATTCGCCTCAAGAAGAAGATACATTGATGCTATGTTTTTCAGACACCATATTTATCAGTTTATTTATTATATTATAATTAAACAATTAATAATGATAATTTCTTCATGAAAATCACTAATGAAATTAGTTTAACGTCACATCCTAATATCCTATTATACACACGGCCAAAGCACATGCGTTTCTGTGTAGTTTATTCCAATGTACTATATATATAAGAATAATGGATGGTATGTATATTTATCTTTTTTTTTCCCAAGTAATGTGTGGTGGCGAGAATCAAATATCTTAAAATTTCGTATCTTATTCAAAGCTCACTTATTAAACTCCGCACGAAGGTATGCTGAAGAAAATAAGACTATGTATGTATGTATAATTATGAAATTCATATATGCTATACTGGGGAAAAAATCCATGATTTAAATTTTTTGAATTTTATATAAAACATTATTTTGGAAGGAATCAAACTTTTGGAAAGATCCCAAACAAAAGGTTTGAATTGTTGAGATAGCACACCGTAACAAGAAATCAGTTCATATGATGGGCGATATAAGTGGATTAAACACAATTAATTATAATGTTTTAAATGTCCAGCTCAAAGTCTAAAATTATAAAAGAAGCAACCGAACAAATCAAGTACAAGTGACAACTAGCTTATACAAATACAATCATTCTTTATATATATATATCTATCTCTGTAAATACATATTATTACATGACTGTATCACGTACGACACCTAGATCACATTTGAATGTTCAATTCAATATTTTAGTTTTATATACTTGAATATCTTATATATCTAGTGTCATGATTACGACATGTTACAGACTTATTCAATTGTTGCTGAATAAACTGACCCCATTAGCGTGCATTTTTCTTCCCTAAAAAAACTGAAGGGAATACAAAAAGGGAAGGAGTAGAAGAAGTGGGTTTGGTTTGAATTCCAAATCTGTTTGTTCTAGAATTTGGGTATCAGTTGGTCAAATTGATAAATGAACTCATGTGATGATCTTATCCACCACATCTTAATTAGGCAGATCTGTTGTCCCACTCCCACCTAGTATTAGTCACGATTTATATATTATTTCTCAATCTAAATAATTTGAATTTTACATGAATCAATCAATGTATCAAATCAATTCAAAACTCAAGTGAGGATTAGCTACGTGGACTTGAAATTACCATCGATATATTTTAGGTTAAATTTATTACTATAGTTTTAATGATTTTATTTGATTTTTAATTTATTTCTCATAATTTAAATGCAACGTGTATTATGTCGCTATAGGAAATTCTTAATCAATCAAGTCTTTTTTTTTTTTTTTTTAACGTTAAAAGTATTTGAACTTTTGATCACTACTAACATGTCAAGCCAAAATGGTGGAGGGGAGAAAAAGTTTCCTTTAGTGGGGCACTTTAGGAAACAAATCCCATGGAGTTAGAGTGGGCTTAGTAGCTCAAAGGATTAGAGCACGTGACTAGGAATTACATTGCCAAAGGTTCAAAGAGAAGGAGAGCCTTTGGGTGAGAGTTATCAGAGTGAAATACAATTGTGGGGAAGAAGAACTACTTAGTATAAATAGGAAAAGGAACTCATCACTCACATGGAGAAGCATCACAGGCATATGGCACAAGTTTAGTGAAGGAAGAGGCAACAAAACCTCTTTTTGGTTCGACCACTAGAAGGGGCTTAATGAGCCTCTTGCAAATTGGGTGAGCCCACACCATATTAATACGAAAATGAATGAAAGGGTTATCGACTTCGTTACTGATTCAGGCACATGGATAGAGGAGGGCTGGTGTCCTTATTACCTACCAATGTTGTCAACCACATCACTCGTGTTCAAACACCCAATTCAGTGAGAGGAGAGGATGCTTATATATGGAAACAATCACTAGATGGGAACTTTACTGTTAAGACTGCTTATAACCTTTTACCTGCACGTGGGAGAGCTTCAAGCAGAAGCATCTGGAATCTCATCTGGAAGTGGCCAACACTGGAGAAAATCAAATCCTTCATCTACATGATAGTTCATGATCGTGTTCATACTGCGATTCTCAGAGCTAGCAAGGGGTTACAACAGTCTGGACAATGTCCTCTAGGATGCGAAGAATATGAAATTGTCATGCATTTACTCACAGATTGTCATCATGCGAAGCAAAAATGGAAAGCTATAGTCAAGCCAGAAACGTACAAAGGGCTGTCAAGAAATGATTGGATCAAATAGAATGCCGAAGAGGAAGCAGGAAAGAATTTCACCAAGAAGGTATCGTGGAAAGTCTTATTTACATACATCTGCTAGAACATCTGGACCTCTAGGAGTAAGTTGATTTTTAACACGAAGCAGAATCTGTTGAATGAAAGTGCTCAAGCTTGGGTCCATTGAGTGCATAGTGACCTGACCTTGTCTGGACTATCACTTACATTGAGGAAACCAAATTAATACCATCAATGTCAGTGGTACCCACCAGACGAAGATTCCTACAAATTAGATATTAATGGAACCATCAACAATGAAGGATTTGGCACCACCAGTGGAGTAGTCAGAGATTTCAAAGGGCATTGGATTCGTGGCCTTACGTATAGGACAAGTGCAGTGACAATTACAATAACCAGAATTATAGGTATCATTAGGGGCCTCGAAATGTGCTGGGATTTGCAAATTAACAAACTGGTCTTTACTGACTGCGTGGAAACATACAACCTCATCATTAGGCATGAAAGTGATACTCCTTCATATCAGGATATTTTATGTTTCGGGAAGCTAATATGTTAGCTAATACTCTTAATAGACATACACAGAATTTTGTCTCTTTAATCAACCCCGACCTTATCGTAAAAAGTGGTGGATGATGAAAGAGTGATGTAAGTCTTTTGTATAGCATTTCTTTTTGTGAATAATAGTTTCATTTTCATTAAAAAAAAATTTAATCCCTTCTGGCCCACAACCGGCCTAAGAGAGAAGGACTTTTTAACCTACAAATAGCAAAATCATGATCGGAATAGCAGACCTCAAATCAATTCATGGTGAAACTGATGGATTCAGATGCGTATTTTTTTAATTACTTCTTGTTTAACAAACTTGATGCGAGATTAATGTTCCCTTGTCATGGAGATTAGTGAAATAATAAGTGGGCTGCTCTTTGGCGTTATGAAATTGAAATGCTTTAATTGTGCACTTAATTAAGAGCCCAATTGAAAGAAAGATCCAAAAGGAGGGAGAGCAGGGTATGGACTTTCTTCCTTAGCCCATTCGTCGTTATCGGTAGCTTCTCATGCTTGTCTTGTCATTCTTCTACGTTGCTTCCCAGCAAATTTAAGCCTTTTTTTTTTTTCACATACTCTCTTAGAGGAACCTAGATCATTTACAGTTATAATTTAATTATTTAAATGCCCTACACAATAATAAAATTCTTTGTATTATTTTTTTACTCTCAATATACGACTTTATAATTATATTAATAAAATTCTTTGATCCATAGAGAGAGTTTAGATTTGAAATAGCATGGCAAGTCTTCCCATTCTCAAACATACGCAATGCATTGAACAGAATCTTGTTTCACGCAGCAATCTTTTAAGACCACAATATCCACAAAAAATAAAACCTATATATTTCAATGCCGCAATAGCTCACCATCATTCATTCCTTTTAATTCCTTTGGTCAAGTTTCCGGAAATAAATTAAATAAAAAGGACTTAATCAGTTGTAATCCATGTGTAAAAAATCAAATCATACTGGCCAGTTTAACTGGTTAGATTGGGAATTGATACCTAATCTAGTCCAGATGAGGGAAGAACCATATGAATTTAGAACCAGTAGAAACCGGTTAAAAATTGGTCATAAACCGGGTTAGAACCGGTCTATTTTTTATTTTTAATTTAAAGATGAAATAACATTATTTTTAATATTAAATAACATTGTTTGTATATAAATTTATTTGTTATTATTATTATAATGTTGTATAAGCATTATTATGATATAAAATTATTAATAATAATAAATTTACTTAATAAATAATATAATAATAGATACTTAGTTGATTATTTTGTATTCAAAACGTAATTACAGATTAACAATAACTTATTTAACTTTTAATATTAAGTTATGAAATTTATTAATAACAGTTTTTTGTAATTTTTTTATATAATATATAACATGTAAAATTAAAAATATATTGATTTTATTAATACCGATTTGATTACATTTCAATGCGATTGAACTATTGAAACTTGAATGAGTGTCTTAACCGGTTCAATGACTGATTCGATTTTTAATATCTTGGTTATAATACTTTTCTACATAACACTAATTAAAAAAGATAATATTCATACATGCTTCATGTTTGATGGGATAATTTTTTTTTAGCATTAAAGATATCCCCAATTGACAGCCAAAAATTAATTTCTTTCAGACACTACGCCAAAAATAACTTTTCTTAATGTTTAATAGTTGGCGATTATAAGAAAAAATGTCAATAAAAAAGAGGTGGAAGTTTTTGTTGGCGATTCTAAAAATAACCGTCAACGAAGGTTAGACTTTTCTTGACCGTTATTTCTATAATTATCAACAAAAAAAAGTCTTAATCTCACTTTTGTTGGTGGTTCAAAAAATAACCACCAACAAAAGTTTTAACAATATTTCAAAAAAAGTATAACATATAGATCAATAAGTATAACTATTGATAAAAACAAATCCAATGATTCAAGTTAATCCCCCTCTTCACTCAAAAGCACAAACTCTCCTTTGACTTTTCCTTTCAACTTTTGCCTTCTCTTCTTTCTCTCCATAGATATTTCCTCCACTTATCTCTTTTTCTCCCTCCTCTTGTGAGCACTCAATTCTCCATGGCCTTCACCTACTCCACCCTGGCTCAAGAAAGTTGGCCACAGTCAGCGATGATGACGGGCTTGGAGGCTCTGTCAGAGGAGGATCCAACATTTTCTTAACAGCATTCACCACATCCATCTCCCCTACCACCAGTCCAAACACCCTTTCCATCTAGCCACTCCATCTTCTTCGTGCAAATGAAGAGTTAAGATCTATTCATGCTGGGGCTTGCATTGGCCATTGACAAAATTCCAGGTCCAGTGTGCTTATTAATGAAAGTCTCATATTTGAATTTTTCTCCGTAGAACGATTCTCTATTGGTTTCATCTCTAGCCGTGAAATCCTCTCCCTAGCACAAGAATCCCACCCAGCCAATGCTCCGTAATCTAAATCTGTAACTAACATTTTTATGAGTAAATCTAGATTTGTTTACTTCCCTCAATTCTTTTTCCCAAAGTAGAATTGTGGTTGTGACTGATATATTGCTTCAAAAAGTATTTTTTTATTTAAAAAAAAACCTATGTTGGTGATTATCCAAAACAATTGCCAATAAAAGATACATTATTTTTTAAAAAAAGTATACATCCTTTGTTGGTGGTTCAAAATAACCATCAACAAAGATTTACTTTTCTTGGTGGTTAATAATTACTAACAAAAGTTATTTCTTTTTTTTTTTACACTTAAATAGTTGGCAGTTCAAAACCGTCAATAAAAACTAAAAATAACTGCAAAAAAAAATCTATTTTTAGCGTAGTGAGGTGTAGAAATTTTTGAGTGACCAAACACATAATAGCATACTTAAGAAATTTAGCTTTCTACTAACTATGTCAGGATTTTATTGGTTGATGGGACAATTTTAGGTCATGAGATTAGGCCAAGAAAACAAATAAAGAATATATTAAGAATTGAGAAATAATGAAAAGAACTAAAAAGAAACCGATGGCATGGAACCCAGTTTGTTAGAAATATGGTTGATGCTTTGGCAGAGAAGGTTGGTGCAACTGGTGGTTAAGTGGGAATTGTTGTGCTACATCAGATCAGATGAGGGATATGCTTTTGAGCGGCAGACATACGCATGAATTCTCATAAGTTAAACCCAAGTAATATTTGTTCCGTCCCGTTTTCAAATTTGATGAAAATGATTGTTTCATCCCTTTTTGTGTGTGGTTTTAATTAGTTCACCCCATGTAAGTGGTTTTCATTTCCTACTCAAAATTATCATGTGCGTTTAATTATATATATATATATAGAAATATTAATATCTCCTACTTAATTAATGCCTCCAACAGAAATTAGTTCTAAGTAACGATACATAAGCCTAGTGGCTGGCAATTTGAACCAAACTGACAAAGTGTGACTGACATATTAAGCAAAAAGAGTCGATAGAATAGATATGAATATGAGGAAAACCACACGTAACAAATTAATCTAATCTACCGAGTATGTACAGAGATAGATCCATCTACATGTCTGTCTTTTGCATGAATCCGTAGTTGAATTGCCCACCTAATTTTCATTTACTAAACGCTGTTGCATCAATATAATTTTTGGGATTTTATTTATTATTATTCATTAAAACCACCCAAATAATCAGCAGCTGCTTTATATACACACACACATATATACTCATATAGAAGAGAATTTGTACTTATATGGGGAAAAAAAAATAAAACCGACAATTATTATCAATTAAAAAAACATGATGATGGCCATTTTCATTAAAAAAAATTGTTATTAATCAGCATTTTACCCTAAAATTAATTAGAGAAATTAACACTGAAGATGCAACATTTGAATTTGATTGATGGTTATTGTCACTGTGTGTGTGGACGAGAGGTGGTGAGAGAATAAACGAAGTTTTGTTTGTTCATCTCTTAATGATAAGGGCTGGAGGTCACTCGTTTGACTTGTTAATGATATATGTGAGCGAGAGAGTTACCAGTTTACAACTTTTTTTTAATTAGAGGAGGACCAAAGTTGTAGCGTTTTCTTATCGATCACTAACAAATATTATTAAAAACTCATAGTTTAATACTTTAATTTATGAAGCTGTGATATTAATTTGATATGTGCGGTTAATCAATTTCCGCTAATTACGCATATTTTCTAGATAGATCTCTTAATTTCTGAAACAATAGATTATGTCCGTTAATTACACAAGTGACATGTCAATTTAGATACTTTTTTTTTTCTTTTCACCTAAAAATCTCTCAATCAGAATGGACAACAATGCACAATCGAATCTGGTATAATCTTGATGTGTCTCTTTTAGATTGAGTAGATTTGATTTTTATGGTCTAAATCTTCTATTTCTTTTTATTTTTGATTTTTTTTTTAATAAAATATAATGCATACTAAATTTATTTTTTTAACTATCAATTTAGACAGACAACGAATATCGTTTAAATGTTTTTTTATGCGGAATGTGCATCAAATCCCAAATTGAGTCACGTAGGGTCTTAAATTAATGTTCTTTTCTTTCATAAATATATTCTTCCTTCTCATTTAAGAGAATTTGAACGAATTAAAAGGGGCAAAAAAGGAGATTTCTGGTTATGGGCGGACAACAAAATGTGATGAGTTACGGAGGGTCTTGAATTGATTTTCTTCCACAAATATATTCTTCCTTTCCATTTTAAAAGAGTTTTTGAGGGGTCTGGCCAACTCATTTCGCAAAAGTTTGAAATAATATTTTTCTTTTTTACTGAAAAACAAAACCAAAAAAAAAAAATACAGAATGATAGCCAACGCCCTTCCTTCAGTTGAGGAAGTGGGCATGAACTGAGCATCCTTTCTAGTTTCTAGTTATGAGCCAACAGAATCTGATGAATGCTAAAGTAGGTTAGCTAAGCCCACTAGGTTCAATTTTCCCTAATAAGGATTAGTCATGATCCATGATCGGGCTTTAAGTTATGCCCACAGTGTACATTTAAAAATTTTTTATTAAGAAATTTTTTCTATTAAATCTCAAATGAACCGGAAAACTTGATTGCACAACATTCGATGTGAATATTCTGAATATTAATTTTTTATTTTAATATTTTTTAAATGAGACAGTTATAAAATCAAAATAATATACTAATTATTAATTTAAAGAATTTTGCCAATGTAAATTATCTTTAATGTTTAAGGATAGGAGGAGAAAAAGAAAACTCGGACATCACCCGTAGGTGTAGGTTTGAATTTTGATGAAGGGAAAAAGACGTTTTAAGAATTTTATAGAAAAATATTGATAAATAAATAATATTAGTGGGAAATTTAGTTGATTTGAGTTGAGAATTCAATTTATAGGACTACTGAATTTTTAAATCAGGTTCTTGAAAAGAAATATTTCCAGTTATGAGTTATAAAATATCTTTTTTCCTTTTATGAAATCATCTCAAGTCTTACTCAATCAACATTCCTCCCTTATAAGGGAGTAGCTGAGTAGTTAATATCTTCTTCTCCTCCGATCTCATTTATAAAAAAAAATTATTTTATGGGTATTAAGAAAAATAATATTAATTAGTTAAAGTTAATTAAGTTATCTCATATTTTAAATTTCTTCCAAAATTATCTCTACCTAATTTAATACTAATTTGAATCATTAATATATTTAATCTCTCTCTCATATAATTAATGAATAATAATTTTAAAAAAAATTAATACGTAATTAACTCTTTTTTTTCCTTATATCTATAATCATCAAAAGGAAAAAAATTCCCGTAGGGTAAATAAGATGAGAGATTACTAGATAAAATTAATAGCAATTTAGACTTGCATAATAATTCTTTCAATTGGACACCTGTTAGTATCTCTAATATGCCACTAGCACCTTGCAAAGTAAGACTAAAAGGGTGCGTCGTCTTCTTATCAATTTTATGACAAAACTAAATTGAAAGTCTGAATTTAAAAAAATAAAACAAAACATTCAAATTAAATCTAAACAAATTATATGGTATTACATTTTTTTTAACTCCGTTAAACATAAATAAAAGATTACTTTCCTCCCATCTCCACTCTATGCTTACCGAAGCATTGCAAAAATAATATAAGACGTCAACTTATCTGAAACTGATACGACAATTATCGCCAGGTACAGTAGTTGTCATGTTTTCGATATGTAGCACGTAGATATAGCACAACAAAACCAACATGATTAATTGATGATGAGGAAAAAAAGATGAAGGAATAATGTCTTCCCTCTCGCCGTATTTACTTACTTTACATATATTTAAAAGGTTAATTAAAAATTTTAATATTTTAAAAAATTATTATATTTTTTTAAAATTATTCTCATTAAATTGTAACTTATTTTAATTGTATCTTTTTCTATCTTAACTTTTTTGTGTATTTTAAAAAATAATAAAAATTAAAAATAAATATTAAATACTACACAAATTTTATAAAATGGCTCATATTTTAAAATATTAATTTTAAAAAAATGTGTTTTATAATAAGAAAGAGAGGGAGTATGCTACTACTCTAATGATCCTAATCTCCCATGCTACTACTACCCACAATTTAGTGCAATGCCGCACACAACTTTCTTTTTTTTAAAGTCCACTTTCATTTTTACATAAAATTAGACAAGTCTTTTATACATTACCCGTAGTATCAAATTTATTATAGATTATATATTTTTTATTAATTACTTTATTTATTTTTTTCCTCTACCCAAAAATTTTGAAAATTATTGAATGATGAGTATCAATTTTAGTCTCTTAAAATTGCCTCGTTAGTCAATGCTAAAAAACACCGCATTATTCACGTAATCTATGTAATGAAAGCATTTTACAACATAATTAATTCAGGTTAGTGTTAGTGATAAGATCGTGAGTGGTGAATTGTCCGTTAAATAATGGAGTAAACCTAATTAAGAGATTAATCCCTGTTTTATTTTCGACCAACTTGGTCCCTTAATAAAAAGGGAAGAATTTCACAACACTCCAACACATTGGAGGGGCAAAGCTTATCATGCAACTCTCGTTGCCATGGGCTGTGTTGCACGTGTTCCCATCGTGTCCCTCCAAATGAAATGGAGATCGGACGGCACTAATAAAATACACCCAGCTTGCTCCATGCCCAGCCTCACGTTTAATTCTCTATTTAAAGAACCACTGGACGGGTGAACAAACCTCACCCAAAATACACGGCGTTTTTTCTCTTGCTTCCTTTATTAACAATAATTAAATATCGGATTAAAAAAAATCTCTTATCATTCTCGTTTCACTTTCCTTCAATACCAAACAACCAGAATCATATCTACCTCTCCTCGTTGGCTTCCATGATTTTCTCACCTCCGATTTGCATTCTATACTAACCTGACCGACTTCTTCAGTTGATGTCGCTGATTTCGTTTTACATTTTCCCTGTGAAATTAGCAGCGTATCTGTACAATGTTACAGCAAGAGAACAATAACGGCGTTGCTTTAATGGCCGAAAACGACACGAGGAGGAGGGAGAATAAGGATCCGTTGAAGTGGGGGGAAGCGGCGGGGTCCACGAGGGGGAGCCACGTGGAGGAGGTGAAGAGGATGGTGAGGGATTACCGGAGGAGGGTGGTGAGGCTGGCAGGGGAGACTTTGACGGTGGGGCAGGTGGCGGCGGTGGCGGAGGCCAGGGCCATGGTGGAGCTGGAGGAGGAGAAGAGGGAGGGGGTGGAGGCGAGCAGCGCGTGGGTGATGGAGAGCGTGAGGAAAGGGACGGACAGTTATGGAGTGACGACAGGGTTCGGTGCGACGTCGCACAGGAGGACGGGCCAAGCGGTGGCGCTCCAAGCTGAGCTCATAAGGTGATCATCATATTCACATGCCTTTTCGTTTTTTTTTTAAGAGGAGGCCATGGTTGGCCTTTTCGTTTCATTTCGATTTATGGGAGCCTTTTCTTTTCTTTTCTAAAATTGCCTTTTATTTTTTAATAAAAAAAGCATTTTTGTTTATTCCATGTTTTGTTTTGTTGCAGAGTGATATTCAACTTTTTGACATCACGGTGTTTTTTTTTTCGGTAATTGTTTCGGTTTGTGTTTTGCACCTGGAGCATGTACGCCACAGTTTCACCAAAAAGAAAAAAATTCGTTTATTTGTATTTTACGTAGGCCATGTTTAATTATTTTTTGTGTCCACGAGGCCACGTGGAATAATCTACAAACCGCGAAAAAGGAGGTTTTTTAATGACTACGTAGTTTTTAGCTGTTTATTACAATTGAGATATTTTTTTATGCAAAAAAATATTTATTATCCGGTGAAAACTCATGTATTTAATACATATCTAAGATTTTTTTTCCAGTTAAATTAGAATAAGTGAATTTTAAATGTTTAAAAATATTTTGATAATATTAATAACGAGTTAATGAGAGTGTAAATAATGCATAACAAATTCATTTGTTCTCATTTGATTTAAAACTGGACCTTTAGCTTCTTTTTTTTTTTTTTTTGCCTAAAACAAAGATTCTCTCCCCCTTTTTAGTTTGAGGGACTTGAACGGAATGGAAAAAGAGGGGATATTTTTATTCTATTTTATAACCAAATAAGGGAATCGGCTTTTTCCTCCTCTCCTCTTCTTCTTCTTCTCCCACAAACCCCCTTTTTTGGATTTAAAAAGAATATAATGAAAAATTATTCCTTCTCTCCCCTTTTCTTTAAATCCATCCAACCAAATAGATATTTGAAAAGCTAAGAAGCAATGCAAAGTCCGAAAACTAAAATGAAAACAAATGGCGGAAAGTAAACTGTACCTTAAGCTTAAGTACTTAGGTTTTTTTTTCTTATTCATTATTATTCAATAGTAATTGTCCTTTTTTTTAGTAAGGATATGAGATATATATTTTTCTCATTTATTATATCTTTATTTATTTATTTTTTATTTCATTTCATTCTATATTAAAATTTCATTTTACTCCATCTACATTTATTGCTCCATAAAAAATTTATGCTTTTGCCGAAACATATGAAATTTAAACTTATTTTTAGTCATATTTTCATAAATTTTAATATTTCATTTAGTTTCATGTTGAAGAATTTAATTTTTCGAGACAAGACTATAAATATTGGTTATTGTCTAATATAAAATGTTAAACTTCACCTTCCTTCAAAAAGTAAAAAAAAAAAAAAAACTATTGGGCATGTATTTGAAATGCTTAAATCGTTTTAAAATAGGTATTTATATTTTGAGATTCATACTTTTTCTCTTGGATTCTCAATTAAAATAATTATACATTTATAAACGTCACACACATTTATATCTTATTTTATATATGCGCACGAATCGTAAGATATCAACGGGCGCAAATTTTAATTTATTTAATATGCATAGAAAGGCCAGAAAAGATTCAAGTTACAGATCCAAATGTAACGTTTCTATAATTATACATCATTTGAATTGAGTATATAAAATTATTTTAGTAGTTTTACAAGTTCACTCAATTTTAAATTTAATTCATATAATTTAAAATTTTATAATTGTATTTTCATCGTTATAAAAATTATTTGATCTTTAAAATTAAATTTATATCGTGCAGAATTGTATTCTTTTAATATGATATATTTTGTATTAATTTTAGTATTAAATATACTTATTCCATGCCGATTCAATGTAGCTGCTTAACTCTAGATTTATCCCACGCTGCATATGAATTTCACTCTTATCATCTGCCCCAATCTTTTCTATGAGCATGAAGCATAGATATTCTCAAATCTCAATGTGAAGATAATAGATGGTTTGGTTATTAGAATTTAACAACAGATTGACAAAAGTTTAGTAATAATATTTATTTTTTTTATTTTTATAAGAACTCAATGATAATTGTTCAAATCATAACAATTAATTTGAAAATTAACTAAGACTATGAGGGTAAATATGATAATTAAATAAAAACATATATAATTTGATTTATGTGTTTTTAAAAGATTATTATTCATCAAAATTTGATAAAACAAGTGAAGAATTAATCATTTAGATATATCAATTAATTTTTGTGGTATGGGCCCCTCTAATGTACATATTGTCATTGTGTATCGATGCGTGCATATGTATGTATCTCTATCTCTATATATTGGAAATGATGTTTGAAAACAGGTTCTTGAATGCTGGAATATTTGGGAATGGAACAGAAGCTTGCCATACTTTGCCACACACTGCAGCAAGAGCAGCGATGCTGGTAAGAATCAACACCCTCCTCCAAGGCTACTCTGGCATCAGATATCACATACTTGAAGCCATTGCAAAACTACTCAACCACACCATCACTCCATGCTTGCCCTTGCGTGGTTCCATTTCAGCCTCTGGGGACTTGGTCCCATTTTCATACATTGCTGCACTATTGACAGGAAGGCCTAATTCAAAAGCCATTGGCCCCAACGGCGAGTCCCTAAGTGCGTCTGAAGCCTTCCGTCTCGCCGGTATCCAAGAAGGCTTCTTTGAGCTGCAGGCAAAGGAGGGTCTCGCACTTGTTAATGGAACTGGGGTTGGAGCTGGTTTGGCTTCTATGGTTCTTTTTGAGGCTAACATTTTAACCGTTCTGTCTGAAGTTATGTCTGCAATTTTTGCTGAAGTAATGCACGGGAAGCCGGAGTTTACGGACCATTTGACGCACAAATTGAAACATCATCCTGGGCAGATTGAAGCAGCAGCAATAATGGAACACATCTTGGATGGGAGTGCTTATGTTAAAGCAGCGCAAAAATGGCACGAGATAGATCCTTTCCAAAAGCCTAAGCAAGATAGATATGCTCTTCGAACTTCACCTCAATGGCTAGGTCCTCAGATTGAAGTTATCAGGTCATCGACAAAATCAATTGAAAGGGAGATCAACTCTGTGAATGACAACCCTTTGATTGATGTATGGAGGAACAAAGCTCTTCATGGCGGCAACTTTCAGGGTACCCCAGTTGGTGTTTCCATGGACAACACAAGATTAGCTTTGGCTGCCATTGGAAAGCTCCTTTTTGCTCAAATGTCAGAGCTGGTTAATGATTTTTACAGCAATGGGTTGCCTTCAAATCTATCTGGGGGACGATATCCGAGCTTGGATTACGGATTCAAGGGTGGTGAGATAGCAATGGCTTCGTATTGTTCTGAGCTTCAGTATCTAGGAAACCCGGTCACTAATCACGTCCAAAGTGCGGAACAGCACAATCAAGATATAAATTCATTAGGACTAATCTCTGCCAGGAAAACAGCTGAAGCTGTTGAGATATTGAAGCTCATGACTTCAACCTACTTGATTGCCCTTTGTCAAGCCATAGATTTGAGGCATTTGGAAGAAAACTTAAAGATCACGGTTAAGAATACTGTGAGCCAAGTGGCTAAGAAAGTCCTAACCGTGGGTGCCAACGGAGAGCTTCATCCTTCAAGATTTTGTGAGAAAGATTTGCTCAAGGTGGTTGATCGTGAGCATGTTTTTGGATATATTGATGACCCATGTAATGCTTCTTACCCTCTCATGGAAAAACTAAGGCGAGTGCTTGTGGAGCATGCATTGATGAGCAATGATGGTTTGACAAGTGGATATGCTTCCATATTCCTCAAGATCGGTGCCTTTGAGGAGGAACTGAAGGCTGTGTTGCCCAATGAGGTAGAGTCTGCAAGAATTGCCTTTGAGAAGGGGAGCTCAGCAATTCCCAACAAGATTGAAGATTGCAGGTCCTATCCACTCTACAGGTTTGTGAGGGCGGAATTGGGGACACAGTTTCTAACTGGAGAGAAAAGTAAGTCCCCAGGGGAAGATTTTGATAAAGTTTTCACTGCAATTAGTGAGGGAAAGTTGATTGATCCGATGTTTGAATGCTTAAAGGATTGGGATGGTGCACCTCTTCCAATATGTTAAACCACAGTGCGGCAACTTCTTAATTAGTTTAAACTATTAATCAGTTCCATAAAGATGTTTGTTTCTTGAATGGTAAGCAATATGATTCTCAGGTAATTTACGAATCATGTACGCTCTATCACGTAATTATGTATAGCAAGTGATGCCACCCATTAAGCGCTATTTCATCCGAAAAGTCTGTTTGTAAAGACAATTTACGCCTGACGCAAAATCCAGATCATTCACGTGGTGGTCAGAATTTAATGTTGGTCATAAATGTCAATGCACTTCTTTTTTAAGAGTATCAATTATCGCAGAACGTGCAAGTTTCCTCACAACAGGTTTTCCCACGAACATATGATTATGATACTCTGCCCAGAACTTGCTATATACAATTTATGACCCCAAGAACATTTTTCGACAGGAGGGGAACTTTCTTTCCTTAGGGTTTAGATACTGACTTCACTTTTTCCCCCCTCGTAAATTTTCCACGACAATTTGTTGAATCTCAAAACAGCTTAACAAGCATTTTTCAAGATCTAGCTGCTTCCCATTAGTCACGGGGCCCCTAAATGCATAATAAGAAATTTTGATAACAAAAGCACCATGCTCCAGATCATGCTCAAAAGTAAATGCCAAAGCCATAGTTAGCAGCCCATAGAACCACATCCAAGACAATTAATTACATATATGTACATATCAGTTAGTCAATTACAGTAACGCGTATAACAAAATTCAAAAGTGAATCTAGTGGCCTTACCCAGTACATCAATAGCCCTCCTAAATCAGAAGCCTCCAACCCACAAGAAACAAGGGTGAAACTTAAAGGAGCCGGCTATGATATGTGTTAGGACAAAATAGCTGATATACAAACTCTCACAGTGGTTAGTCATCATCTGACAAACAGACTATGTCGGCTGGCATAGCTTGATGGGTAGAGTTATCTTGCATGCTACTGTTGCTACCAAACTCAGATTGCTGCAATGAAGCCACATTTGACGAACGTAACAAAGTATTTGGCAGATTAATACCCAGGTGACTATTACCATCCATAGCTGGCTCCAAGTTAGGAGTGGATAACCCTACAGGAATTTCAGGCCAACGCACTCTATTATGAGGATCAGATATATAGGTTGGAAGTGTTGGTCGGGGATGGTGAGGTAATGAGGGAATTGCAGGAATGTTAGGAGCTTGCTGACTTGATATGCCACATGTAGGGGTAGGGAAACAAGCATCAGGCACAGATGTGGAAGGTCTAAAAGGCTGGAGATGTGGTGGAGTGGCACGGAACCCACAACCAGCTAGATGATTTGCCACAGGTGGAATGATGGTGTTGATATGAGGTGGCCTTGCAGATGCACTGGAGCAAATTCCTGATGTATTGTAAGCAGCCTGTAGAGGTGGTGCCATGGTCTGCGAGCTAGTTGCAGTAGATATAGGTGGCACCATTGGTGTAGAGCTAGCTATAGTGGGCAGAGGTGTCACCATAATCTGAGAGCTAGCTGTAGTGGAAAAGTGCTGCACAGTGGATGCAGGAGGTGGCACCATAGTCTGAGAGCTAGCAGTAGTGGTGAAATGCTGCAGGGTGGATGCAGGAGGCCTACAAGGTGGACTTGTAACAAGGGGAGGCCTAATATCTCTTTGCTGTCTTGAAAGCCAAACCAATTGCTGGGCAAAACTTGCATCTGATATTTAAGATAAATGGATAATGATTAGAAATAACTCAGGAAAATCAGTACTGCATGCATCAAATAATAAATATAAGGATATGCTTTTTCGTGACCTGTATACTCAATATAATGCGTGGATTATAAAGTACATGACACAAAATAACGATGCAATAGAGGAAGCTATCATGGAAGAGCCCATGGATAACATAGTGAAACCCCTTGATTGCCTCACTGAGATCAATGATGATGGTAACATGATGAAACCCTCAAGTCTAAGTATTATTTATATACAAGGGCTATCAAACTCTTAGCAAACAGAGAAAAATAGGAACACGAATCAGTCTCTGTTTCTAGGAAGATATGAAGAGAAATAAATGCGAGATAACAACCAAAGTACCTCTGACATTTGAGAGGCCAAAAATAAAGGCTAACAATTAAGATGAGAGAACTGATCCACTTAAATCTCCCATAAAACATCCTATACTACCTAAGTTTCCATCGGAATACCCTAGAAAATCTAATACAAGTAAAAATATCTTAAAAAGCAGCCAATAAAGTCTCAACGTTGCATAAAAACATCATTGGTTAATAAGAGAATAATAGACCTCAGTGGGATGAACACCATTGCTGCCAGCAAGCAGCAAAATTTATGAAAAGGGAACATAAGGAATATCAAGCTACCTCAACAAATCCCCAGTCTGGTACAAATGAAACAAAAAGTCTGAACATTTCTAAATAAAGAAATATACCTTGCTGCATTCCTGATGCACCAGATACTTTAAGATCCATGCATTTAGATCTAAAAGCCTCTGCCCATATCTTATTCATGAGAACTAAGTTGAGACTTGTATCTAGGTTCTTCTTTTTCAGTTGAAACTCAACCTCACTCTCCTGTAATTTGATATCATACTTCCTGCGAATTTCCTCAATTTCCCTCTCACAATCAGATTTCAACTGCAATTTCTGCTCAAATAAGAAACACAGTTACAATAAAATAAGAGATAAAGATAAAATAACCTAGACCATGCATGGCCACAGAAAAATAATTTAGGTGCACTAGAAACTAACCATATCTTCATAGTATTTCATGGTTTGATCTGATTCTTTATGTAATCTATCCAATTCATTTTTCAGTGGATCAAAGAACAAAGGTGGAAGCATCCTGTTCACCGATTGGGTTGTAGTTTGTCTAAGATGATTATTGATCTCTGAAGGAGTGAACACATTTCTTGTGTCTAATGATTGCGTTCTGATAGCACCAAAAGGTGCATGTGAATCAAGTTCAGAATTTGAGGCAGGTTGCACAACAGCATGATTTGTAACCTCCATTGATGCCTGGGAAACATGGCCTGAAAGAGAATCTTCATTATTTGACTGAAGTTCAATTCCAGTTGCTAAAGGAAAATTGGAATTAGGGGACTCTGCGTGTCGTAATTGCTGTATTTGCTGTAGAGGCTCCCTGACCAGTGGCTCATGATCCAATCCATTAGCTGGTGCCACATCAACTTGACAACATGCTGGTTCAACTTGCTGGGAAGAGTTAAGCATTTCTACAGCATTGTCCAGGTTAGAAGCAAGGGACTCTGCAGATGGTAATTGCTGTAGTTGCTCTACAGTCTCCCTGACCGAGTCATGATTAGATTGGCCAGCAGGTAAGGCATCAACAGGACTAGACACTGCCTCAACTTGCTGAGCCAGGATCTGCTTTTCTCCAGCTGTATCCTGGTGGGAAGCAAGGGACTCTGCAGATGGCAATTGCTGCACTAGCTGTAGAGGCTCCCTGACCAGTGATGCATGATTCAGTCCACCAGCTGGTGCCACATCAATTTGACTACATGCTGGCTCAACTAGCTTGGAAGAGTTAAGCATTTCTCCAGCAGTGTCCAGGTTAGAAGCAAGGAGCTCTGCAGATGGTAATGGCTGTAGTTGCTCTACGGGCTCCCTGACTGAGTCATGATTAGTTTGGCCAGCAGATAAGACATCAACAGGACTAGACACTGCCTCAACTTGCTGAGCCGAGATCTGCATTTCTCCAGCTGGATCCTGGTGGAAAGCAAGGGACTCTGCAGATGGCAATTGCTGTACTTGCTCTGGGGGCTCCAAGACTGATGCAGGAATAGATTGACTAGTCGGAAAAACATCAACCGGACTAGATAACTGCTTAGCTGGCTGTATTTCTTCCACTGTTGCATCTTTATCAACCATTCTGGGTGATGTTAATGAAGAGGCATGCGAATCTTGTAGTTCCTGGCAGACAAGACATGAAAAGCAAAGGTTATGTAAAATGTATCTACAATTCTGAAAGATTTCATAAACATTATAGTAGTAAATTTCAGGCCATTCATCAAGGCAGATAAATCAGCTAGTCCTAATATACTAAACTTGTCCTAACAAAGTAGTAACCCAACTTCCTACGAGCTTGAAAAGACAAATCAACAAATACAAGAAATTTTAGAGAAAGTAACCAGTGATTTGTCCCCAACTTGATGCAACTCACATAATAATATACACTAATAATTATTTCTTTCAAAGGCTAAGTTCATTAGCCCAACACCATCCTAGTTTATTTAAGCATGCTGAGATTGACAATGTAATACTATTATCTAGATTGCCATAGTACAGGACTCTGCGCCTCATTGACAGAGATTAGAGGTCACAGTATAAGTAAGGGCTACACTGAAGGAGCACTTAACAATAATGTTGTCACCTGGGACAAAGTGTTACAGTTCATCACTCTTGACATTCGGTTCTGCTCATCTGATGCAGTTTTATCCAATACCACATCTGTTCGGTCCCTTCCACAATTATAACATTCATCTGTTTCATGACTAGTTTCAGGCACTTCCATTGGAATGTGTCCATCATGTATGCGTAATGAGACTCCATCAAGAGTTTGCTGCTCTGTCAATGGTGGATTCCCACATGGTCTTGATGATAACTCTCTATCCGAAACATTTAATGCACCCACTAGCACAGTTATATCCTTCTCAGAACCACAGTTATACCCTTCTCTGGAAGAAATTAATTCCTTCGAAGGAGGAGGATCCATAGTTATATCCTTCTCGGAACCATCAGGCACAGTTTTCTCCCTACAACCATCATTGAAAACATTTTTGTGTCCTTCCCCTTCATTCATCATGCATGTGGCTCCATTGGCATTCTGTTCTTTGAAACAGGACTGCACATAGATTATTTTCCCTTGACTATCACATGCATTTGGAGCTCTATGATGGCCTTCATTAGCACTACCAGCCTCAACTGGAAGAGTTCGCACTTCAACTGGATTACTGCATAGTTTGGTCATAGGGGAAATGATTTCAGGAGTTTTAGATAGTTCAACCCTAGTCCCTGTCTTGGCTTCAACTATTTTATCAAAATTTGTACCCACAGCAACAAGACTGGACACAGAGCACATATTCTTTGGATCATTGTCAGGCTCAGCTTGCTCACTAGTCTTTGAGTATTCTATCCCATTCCCATGTTCTTTTGAAGGAAGTATGCTTAACAATTCATCATGTGCCCAAGACTTGACATCTCCCACCCAAGAGGCCTCCCTATCTTGGAACTTCTGCCTTGCCATTGATTGCACATTCTCAAGATCATTGAGATGCGTTCTATGCTGACACGTCAAATCTTCAATTCTTCTTGTATATTCAATATCTAAAGCCTTAAGTTTTTCTGTTTTCATCACATCATTGGGTGAACAGGATCGAATAACAGCTGATTCTATTTTGTACTTATTATCGAGATTAGACATTTCTTCCTTATATGTTGCTTCCAACTTCTTCTTTTCTTCTTGATGCTTAAGATCTAGCTTCCTCAGCTTCTTCTGGCACTTCTTTTGAATTTCTTTAATACATTTTGAGACATCATCTTTCAAGGCCAACTCAACTTCTGGTGCCAGGTCTGTACAGGAATAATTCTTACCACTTAATTCAGAATCAGAAGCTTTTGGAGAGCCAGTGACATTGTAATTTCCTGTACGATAGAAAAATATTGTCTTCAGACATCGCAACATTGAATAAATCATCTCTGCCTGATCCTTCGTACAATCAAATTTTAAATGCTGTCTTGCAAGCATAAGGGAAGCTTTACGGTCAATTTTGTGCTTTACCCAAGAAGCTGCAGTCCAACACTGAAATTTGCAATGCAGATGAAAAAACTAGTCAGATCATGTAAGCATCACAGGTAAATAAGAGCTGAGTAACAATTTCCTAAACAACTGAACATGAATTATTGACATATTTTCGTGATAAAAATAGGGTAATTCTTGTTATTCAAAATAGTGACTGAGTACAAGGATGTTAAATAGAAAGACGACCAGCCTAAACCCAATCAATCTCACCTAAATTTTAGGGTGATTCTAGGAGAGAATATTGCTGACTAATAAATCAGAGAAAATTATCACAATAATAACTAATGAATAATATTACTAAATGGGCCAAGGGCTTTATTAGTCTCCAACATTTCAATTAAAATAAGATAGTACCATGCAAGCAAACACAATTCACACAACCCAGCAAAATGGCTAAAAGAATAGAGGTTATGCTATTATAATGAAATAGGCTCTCCTGTAAGAGCTTAAGACTCACTAGTCTAAGTTGCACCTCTCCCTCTTAGCAAGAAGATTCCCTCAAGTACCTTATTACACAAGCACTCACTGCAAATAACAATCCAAAAGCTTCCTAAAACTATAGTGGAAGAGAAAACAGTGCTAGCTTACAAGGGGGAAGCTCACTCTAACTAAAAACCACTCACAAAACTCCTCTGTTGCCTCTCGTCAGTCTTCATGTTTTCAGATGCTTGTACCAACTGCTCCTCAACTACTCTCCACTTTTTCACTGTCAATTTCCTCAAATACCCTTCCACCCTCAATTTCCATCTTCCGGAATAGACCTTCATATTTTCTAGTGGGCCTCCAGTCCCATCCCATTTGCTCCTTCTTTTCTCCCTTTCGTTCCTCCTTTCTGTCTCCCTTTTGTTGACTCAATATGAAGCTTATAGGATCATGATAATTTCTTGCCAAGCATCAAATTAATATATAGATGATTGGAGACTGATGAACCCAATAGAAAAGTGGGCCTGACCTTCTCACAAAGAAGAGGCAATGGTCCAGAGAAATTTAGGTGCAGAGATAAATGAGGTAATTCCAAACGTCACTAAATTTGTCTCGTGAGAAGGATGAGTGGTCGGGAGGAAAGTCAAAGGGAAAGAATCTAGTAAAGGAAGAAGAGAGGTAGGGATGGCGGTAGGAAAGATCTGGTTAGTTGGGCGAACTCCTAACCTCTCAAAAGTCAAGGTCATTATTGTCAGAGTTCATTTTCTTTCTTTTGGATTGTGCCGCAGGTAGCTACTGCATTGTCCTTCATCTTACATAGATATAGGAAGAGAAGCATCAATTTAGGTTATAAAGACAATACTCAGGCTCAAGGTTCTATCTAAGACACGGTTACTTCGTTAGTTTCTTGTTATAACCTTTTCTTTTTCTAGGTTTATCATATCTATTCAATATCATGACCTGGCCCTTCCTTCTCTCGCACTTTCATGAGTCCACTTATACCATCTTGACAATGATAATACGGATGTAAAAGTTAAGACACAATGTAGTTACTATAAAGATCATCAATCTGACCTTGTCTTATCAACAGTCAGATACACAGAATGGAATGCCATCTTCCTTTTAGAACACAATAATGTCTGACACCAGACAATATAAGGGGAAGAGGGTAAGGAAGAAAAAGGATGAAATGAAAAAAATGGACAAGTACATTCTGACCAGAGATATTTGAAAAGCCTCTAATATTGACTTTGAGATCCTATCCATATTGTGATTGTTCATAACATATTCAAGAAATTCATCAGCCATCCTCTTGACTTTATCCTGCATCACAGAAATTTGTGTTAAATTACCACCAGACTTAGATTGATAAAAGACTTAATATACATTCAATGTACAAAAAGTTTCAAACATAATCCCCCTTCAGAAACCCCGGGTTGAATTAAAGATTTGACTGCAGTATAAAGGGTCTGCACCATGCATTAGTTCTAACATTCCTTAGGTTTGTGTTCTCATGATCATGAATACTACTCTTAACAGAAAAAAGGTCATGCCTTTGTCCATATAAGATATCAATTTATTCAGACTTCAGAAGTCCATATCTATACCCTCCCATTACAAGACAAAGAACAAAATAAAAGAATAGGAAAAAAAAAATACAAAAGCACTCATCAGATGCTCTGATGTCTAGCATTCATCAAGGACAAACACTTAAATCCATCCATGTAGCACCACAACAAAGGGAAATGTTGTCAATATTTCTCTCTTTCTTCTCTTTTTTTCACATGTACTACTTCCTATTGTAATCTAGGCATGGATCTGACAGGTACTTTGTAATTAAGTCTCAACATTTGTTCAATACAAAAATAATAAGAACAACATTAATCTTATCCTACTAAGTGAGGTTAGCTACATGGATCATACAATATCAATAGGCTCTCTTAAAATCCATTTCTTAAGATAAATCATTCATCAAGAGATTTTACTATATAACTTCCCTAAGTGTTCTTCATAGTCTTCCTTTATACTTTATTATAGGGTCAAAGGACATCTCATTAACTTTTCCCACTAGTTCCTCTGGTGATCTTCTTTGTACATATCTGATGGATATCCAAGTGGGATGAAAAACCCTCCCAAAAACTAGCTATTAAGATAAAAGAACTATCTCACTTAAATACCTTGTTGAACATCTCATACTATTCAATGTAGGATTTAAACATCATATACTACTAAGTCCCCATCAATTGTCCCTATTAAGAGTTGACATCCCGACAACTGCACACTACAACACTTCACTCATTGACATCTCATTCGACTACTTTGGTCAAAACCCTCCACTGGTCAAAAGCTTTTGTAGGTAGCCCCCTCCGAAATTGTTGATCATCAACTTTGATACCAATTGATTGCCTAATGGGTACTTAAGTGGGATAGGAAACCCTCCACCGACTTTGAAATGCCTAATTGTTACCCTTTTTTTCTAGCGCTAAAAGTGTCTCAAGTTAAAAAAAAAAAAAAAAGCTTTTCAAAACTTCTTTTTTTTAGCAAATTAATCCACACTCCATAACCAACAATAAAAAATGATTATCACATTCTGTTTCCAAAAAAAGCACATTTTATCAGTAAAAAAATATATGGCAAATAGATTGCAATTTTGCTTATAAGAAACCAGCATGGGATGGGAAAAAATCAGAAGAAACAGGCACCATACAGGAACATGAAGAACTTCATAAATCTTTGGTATGTCTGACTTCAGTGAAAGATGTAAGCGCTTCTGTTCATCACGCAATTTCCTTGCTTTCTCAAATTCAACATCATTACCTTGAGGTCTTTCTGAAATTAAATTTCAAACAGTGTAAGTATGATTCGCATGCAGTGGATCACCAAAACAAGCAGTTGAATAAGAAACAAATTGAGAAACATTACCCACTGATTCTCCAGAATTTCCTGCAAAAGAATGTGATGTATCAGAAATTACCATGAGAAACCACAAACAATACAAAAATTCTAATAATTTCTCAACTTAATTGAACTACAAAAATTCAAAACAAAGTTAACTTATCAACAGCAGTGATCACTAACCTTCCTTATTTCCAATAGATAAATTTTCACCTTCAATTTTTGAATAAGGCTGATCAACAACATTATTTATCAGTTTTGCACGCTTTTTCACCACGTCTTCATTCTCAAGTTCAGGTCTATTTCCTGAACCATCAAAAAGCTGAACCCTTTTCCGGCTCCGCTGAGATAAACAACAACAGTATTTCCACTGAGGACTTTTTGCCTCTAAAACTTTTGTCCAAAACAAGTGGGATGCCTCTAAATCGAGTGACCTAAATTTCAACTCACCAAGCAAAGAAAAATTTGTGTGGTATTTTACTCCATTTTGCTGGACTTTCAATAAAAATGAGTAGTCTCTTGTGTCATTATCTTCACCACATTGCTTAAGTACATATGAGAATTCTCGAAGAGCTTGTTGCAATAATAATTGTCCAGACAAGAAATTCACACTCGAGACATCAGTTTTACCATCATGAAAAGCTCTTAAATCATCAAATAAAGAAGATGCCCCCCACATCAACAGTGTATGACTAGTACTCCAACTTATGTCTAACTTGCTATCAAGCGGTTTATCCTGCTTAGCAAGGACTAGGGCCCTTTCTTCAACAGTAAAAGATGAATACAACCGAAATATTTTAATCTGTTCCAAACGTGAATCAAATGTAATTCTTTGAAGGGATCTTATATCATTCAATGGGTACCAATCACTATCAAATATGATAATGGCATCAACTGAAGACAATCTGATGCTATGGTGGCAAGCATTTGTTTCTAATAAAAATACAAATCTCCCATGGTCCTTGTTATTGAACATTTTCAGAGCACTTTGCTTCTTAGAATGCAGAACACATTTGTCAATCCTTTCATAAGAATCTGGACCAAATCTTTGACGTATCAAGTCATCCAAAATATCTCCTATTGAAACCTTTCCAGAACCACCTAACAACTGCAGATCAAAGTTTCCAATAAAAAAGTAAACATAACTCAGTAAATTATTACATGCCTCATTCATGGAGGCATAAAAGAGAGGCATCAATCATAATACTCACGCACCTAATCACACACGCACACAAGTATAATGAAAAAAATAAGAGCAACGAGACAAAGCAAATTAAGCAAATGAAATATGATCGCCAGGCTTTAGGTCATAGATAACTCGAAGTTTGATAAATTACAATTCTCATTTCTCAAATTTGATTAGTAAGACGAACTGTTATATAGAAATTTCCAAACAATGAAGATAGACCATCAGTCGAATGATATGAATTCTGATCACTGGCCTGATAATGGGGTCCAAACTCAAATATACAGGTGCTAAAATTAAAGACAGAACTGAGCAAAAAGATAGAGGCCAAAAAGCCTTTGTTTCTTGACTAACACAATTGCAAACAATAAAGTTGTAGACTTGTTACATGTCGTTTTAATTATTCTCTCTACAGTTGGGTTGCTGTGTCATTTTTTTTTTGTTATTTAAATTTTGCTTTGCTGACTTTTATGGATGAGTCAGCTTGTGGCTCACCCCCTTTAGGTTGCCACATGGACTAGGGTGAATTTTGATGCTAGTAAATACTGCCTTAGGGGACACTGGCGTATTATGACATCAATTTTCAGAGAATACAGGGTTTAGCCGTATCATTGGTACTAGAGCCAATGACACAGCAGCAACAAATATGACCAAAGACACAAGGAACTCGGATAGACTTTCAAACGTTGAGCGCAACGTTTAGGTGATGAAGCCGGAGGTTGCGACTCCAAGGATCTCGTTATGAATCTTGTAGCTCAAAGTGACACTGATCATGCAATTCAAGAAGAGAACAATCACTTATTGAAGGAGACTACCACTGGCCTTGCACATTTCATAAAAGTGCCACAAGGACAATTGTCTTCGATTCTTTCTGGTGGAAACGATGATGGCACTAGTAGGTCTAGTGGGGTTCCTCTGCTCACTACCTCGAATACAGGGAGTGCTCCTCGTCCCAACACTCTTCAATGCGGCTCCTTCCGACCTCAAGGAAGTTCCACCTACGTAAGTTCGACCAAGCAATCTAAAGTGGAGTTTTCGAAATTTGATGGAGATTATTTTAGGGTATGGTCATTCCATGCTCGGCAATATTTTGAGATTGACAAGACACCTTTTGAACATTGAATTCGTATCACTAGTATGCATCTGGAGGTTGTGCTCTTCAGTGGCATCAAACCTTTATGCATGGGAAATCACCATTTGAGGTTACGAGGGTTGAGTATATGAACGCTATGTCTCACTGCTTTGAAGACGCTTTGACGGCCGATCCCATGACGAAGTTGGTCAAGTTAAAGCATATAGGGCCAGTTGTTGAGTTACAAGAGCAATTTGAGCAACTACTAGCACAAGTGGAGATTTCTAATGCAATAGCTCTTAGTTGCTTTCTTGGGAACTTAAGGCTAGAGGTAGAGGCGTTGGTGCAGATGTTTAAGCCAGAGGAGTCCCTAATCAGTGCTATATATCTGGCTAAAATGCAGGAATTAGCTTTTATACCCAATTCTACACATGCAATTACTGGTTAGAAGAAACCTCATACTTCTAGTTATTCTGCCGCATCGATTTTGTTTAATCCCAATATTAAGAGTACGGCCAATTCGTATAAGTCGACACAAGGGACCTTGAAGGACGCCACCACCGCCACCACCACCACCACCACCACCACCACTTCTGTTGTTAGAAGTTGAAAGAGTAATTCCACGGGGAGCTAAGAGTAACAGTAACCCATTTTAGCACTTAAGCAAGAAGGAAGTCAAGGCCAGGAGAAAAAAGGGTTTATGCTTTTGGTGTTCTGAACTTTTTTCTAACGCACAAGTGCAAAAATCAAGCCTAACTGTATATGATAGTCAATGCCCTGGAAGAAGAGGAAGAAGTGTTTCAGATCTGTGAAGAGGCAGCTGAAGCATCGGAGGAAGTTCCTCTAAAAGCTAATGAAGGTGAAGACGATCATTCTACACTAAGAGCGAAGGGATTCATCAAGAAACAGGTAGTGTGGTTGCTAGTGGATACCGGTAGTTCCCACTTTATTCATATTGTTGTTGTTAAACAATTGGGGTTGAAACCTTGTTATACTTTTGGAGTAAGGGTTACATTGGCTAATAGGCAAGTGATTATGGTACACTAGAAGTGTGTAGGGTTAACTTGGATGATGGGGGGAGCCCGAAAAATTGTTGACTTCTATGTTATGGACCTAAGACAAATTGATGCAGTCCTTGGGGTGAAATGGTTGAAGACTCTGGGAAGGATTTTATTAGACCTTTAAGACAAATTGATGACTTTTTGGCTTAATGGCTGCCAATATGAAGTTCATGGTCAGAAATCTGATAGTGTAGTGCTTACGGGGGAAGTATCTAAACAACAGTTGGTGGGTACCAATTCCTTTTATGTTCCCCAAGCAAATAATGAAGTAAAGGAAGGTAAAGTGCCCCTTGAGCTACAAGGTAGTTCTTGTGACAATAAGCAGCAAGAGGAATTAAATGCTATTCTAGAGGAATTTAGTAACATATTTCAAGAACCAAAAGGCTTCCCCGTCTAGAGATTTTGATAATGCCATTCCACTAACAGATGACCATCCAATATACAAGTATGGTCCTATACAGAAGGACATTATTGAATCTTTGGTCAAAGATACGATGCAGCAAGGCATTATAGTCCAGCACTAGTTCTTTTGCTTCTCCCGTGGTTTCGGTGCAGAAAAAAGATGGGTCTTGGCATTTTTGTGTTGATTACCGCAGACTCAGCAAATGCTCAAAAATAAATTTCAAATCCCTGTTATTGAAGAGTTATTAGATGAATTGTTTGGTGCTATGTTTTTCTCTAAATTGGATCTTTGGGCTGGATATCATCAAATACATATACAGCCTAGTGATGCTGATAAGACGGCTTTTAGAACACATGAAGGATTGTATGAGTTTTTCGTCATGCTGTTTGGTCTCAAGAACGCTCCAGCCACCTTCCAAGGGCTCATGAATCAGGTTTTTAAGCTCTACTTGAGGAAATTTATCTCAGTTTTCTTTGATAACATTCTTATATACAGAAAATCTTAGGAGGAACATTTGTATCACTTGCGGCTTGCTCTACAAGTTCTAAGGAGCCATAATTTGTTTGCGAAAAAATCTAAGTGCATATTTGCAGCTGAACAACTAGATTACCTTGGGCATGTTATTTCAAAAAATGGAGTGGAGGCAGACCCTAAGAAGGCAAATGCAATGCTGTCATGGCTGGTTCCTAAGTCCATTAAGGCCTTAAGAGGATTCCTTGGTCTTACGGGGTACCATTGGAGATTTGTGAAGGACTATGGGACTATAGCTAAGCCTGTAACAACTTTACTAAAGAAAAACAGATCCTTTGAATGGACTCAAGAAGCTCAAACATCCTTTGAGATGTTGAAGAAAGCAATGTCTACAACTCCAGTATTGGCTTTACCCTATTTTTCTAAGGAGTTTGTTGTGGAAACAAATGCGTCCAATGAAGGGTTTAGGCCGATTCTCACCCAAGAGGGTCACCCCCCTGCATATGCTAGCAAGGCCATCCATTCAAGTAAGAAATTCTAGTCAGCTTACAAGAAAGAATTAACTGCCATTGTTTTTGCAGTAAGGCAGTGGCAACAATATTTGATTGGCAGACCCTTTGTGATTAAAACAGACCATCTTCCTATCAAGCATATTTTGGAGCAAAAATCTATTTCTGGTGAGCAAAATAAAGGGGTGCATAAGTTGTAGGGCCTTGAACATCATATTGAATATAAGAAAGGGCAAGAAAATTTGGTGGCCAATGCCCTCTCTCGGCGTAGCCATGAGGATGCTCACTGTCATGCCATTATTTCTATTGTTTCCAGCTTGCTTAATAGGGTGTGAAACTCTTGGCACCAACATCAAACTCTAAGCAAATAATAGATGAGTTGCAGCTAAATCCAAGCTCTCATCCAAAGTATACATGGGCCCAACAGCCCTTGACGCGTAAAGGAAGACTAGTGGTGGAAAATGATGTTAAGTTGAGGAAGGAGCTGCTTAAACATTTCCATGCCGATGCTTAGGGGGCCATTCCGGTGGGCAAGCTACATATAAGCATTTAGCTGCTGTTTTTTATTAGAAGGGCCTTGAAAAAGATGTTAGAAACCATGTTTGCAGCTGTAATGTTTGTCAACGCCATAAACTGGAAAATGTGGCTACCCCTGGACTGTTGCAACTATTACCAACTCCAAATAGCATTTGGACCAATTTGAGTATGGACTTTATAACTAGCCTACCCAATTCATATGGTAAGACTGTTATGTTCGTAGTAGTTGATAGATTAAGCAAAGCTGCACACTTCATGGCTCATAAGCATCCTTATTTAACTATGGATGTAGCACAAGTCTTCTTGGATCATGTTATTAAATTACATGGATTTCCTCAATCCATTGTTACGGACACAGATCCAATGCTCTGTGGTCACTTTTGGCGTGAATTGATGAAGTTGCAAAAGGTACAGCTCCTTTACTCTTCCGCCTTCCATCCTCAAACTGATGGACAGACAGAAGTGCTCAATCGCTCACCTGAATGCTACCTGAGTTTATGACTTCTGACCATCCTAAGCAGTGGACCAAGTGGCTTGCTCTAAGCTGAACACTGGTACAACACTTCCTATCATTCATCTATAGGGATGACTCCCTTTGAAGCCGTATATAGAATCAAGCCACCACTGCACCTTCCTTACTTAGCTGGTGACTCCAGCAATGGTTTGGTGGACTGGAGATGCTTAGATAGGGAGGTAATTATTCAGCTTCTCAAACAGAACTTAGCTAAGGCTCCAAACAGAACGTTTCAGGCAGCTAACAGTCATAGGATTGAGATAAAGTTTCAAGTGGGAGATCTTGTGTATCTCAAGTTGCAGTCCCTTTGACGTAATGTTTTGACTAATTCATCTCTCCACAAGCTGGCTGCTAGACATTTTGGGCCCTACAAAGTGCTGCAACATATTGGTAAGGTTGCTTATAAGCTTGAGCTGCCCCCACGACCCACATCCATCCAGTGTTTCATGTGTCAATACTCAAAAAGCATAAGGGTCAGGGGATTTCTAGTTCATTAGAGTTCCCCCCCACTGATACTCGGACAATTTGTCGTGGAACCAGAAGAAATTTTGGCCAGGAAAAGTGTGAGAAGGGGCCACCTTCCTGTTACTCAGGTTTTGATCAAATGGAAGGACACCGCTGCAAAAGATGCTACATGGGAGGATTTGGCCACCATCCGCGCTCAATTCCCTGATTTTGACACTTATGCTCCTTGAGGACAAGGAGCCTTTTATAGGGAGGAAATATTGTTACATGTGATTTTAATTATTCTCTCTTCAGTTGGCTTGCTGTGTCGTTTTTTTTTTTGTTATTTAAGTTTTGCGCTGCTGTCTTTTATGGATGAGTCAGCTTGTGGCTCACCTCCTTTAGGTTTCCACATGGACTAGGGTTAATTTTGATGCTTGTAAATACTGCCCTAGGGGCCTCTAGCGTATTATGACATCAATTTTCAGAGAATACAGGGTTTAGCTGTATCAAGACTACTCCACTAATGGCAAGTTTCTCTCCATGACCAACTGTCTAGGTAGAAACAAAAATATATCGAACATATTATTAGAATTTTTTACTGTAGAATCTGTAATTAAGAAGAAACTTTAGAACAAATTGCAAAATATAAGGAGGTCAAAGTTCTCCTTCAATCCTGTTACTAATCATTCTTTACTAGTAATCTAGATATTAAAAGAATCAATTGCATATTGATATCATCATGTCAAAGTGTAGGCCATCAAGTTCTTCTCATAGTACAAGAGGAATGCACCATATAAATTTTATTAAACAATATAAAACCTCTATAATATAATGTAATATCAATGAAAAAAACTATCAAATAAACTTGCACCCCAAACAAGTTATATGGTGAGTGCGTCACAGCTAGGTCAAAATAAGTGTCAAGGAATAGTAGGCCTGGACTTACACTATTTTTACCAACCTTTGTATTTAACGTAATTTACAATTATAAAATGGACACACAGGATGCCTGGCTAAGGATCAGTTATCCCATTTATCATTCTCACATGGGAGCACATCAGGTTCAAAGGGAAGAGCAGGTCTTCAATTTTTTTCTAGTTTTAGTGCCAAAGCTCTGATTTCCTCTCTACAAAGCTATGGCCCTTGTTTCTCTAGCATATCTTTGACATCTGCTCGGACCATTATTTAGTGATTAAGGTAATTTTTGGTAATCAGAAAATTTTCTGGCAAGTTCATTATTGACACAACATTCCAATAAGTTTCAAAGACTTCTAAGCAGCACATCCCTGGCTATAGAATACAATAAATCCTTCCCATGGGCTGGTCCACTATATAAGAGCTTAGTTGGTAGGGTTGCACACCTCATTAAGCCAATAACACCAGATTATTCTACCAAATATCCGAAGGCTTCTAAATGTCCAACCTCAAGGAGACAAGATAAAGAAATGAGTTAAACTGCATATAGAAAGCAGTAAAAAGCAACATTTAGTAACTAGTTTTCTCCTAAAATTATATATAAAATACAATCATATTCCAAATGGATGTAATTTAAAAGATACAGATGAATCAATTTTAATGTCAACTCAAGTCCATTAACATGTTTCAACAATGAGTTTTAATATGCTCAATTTCATCAAAGCTTAAAAGTACACAAAATCTAGAACTCAAAAGTATAGGAAACAATCAAACAAGTAAAAGTTCTAGAATGTCTAACGGGAGGATAGTCAACAAATCTGTACCTGAAAAAGAATAAGCACCCTCAGACCTTGTTTTTTCAATTCCATGAGCATGGAATCAAGAAGTTGCAGCTTCCCACTTGCTTTTACTCCAACATCGAGGATCTCAGCCGGTGGAAGATCTTTGATAAGTAAAGTTTGTAGGGATTCATCAACAAGATAGGGGTGATTACAACACTGTCATGAGATTCCACAGCCAAAAATGAAAACATGAAGAAAATTTACAAACATCAAACAGCTACTGGCACTTACATGTATTGTCAACTATTTTTCAGACAAATTGGAATATGGGAGTTAATTAAGTGTAAAGGATCAGCATATCAAATATCAAATATAAGTATAAAACCAAATACATGAGAAGATTTTGAACTTGTACTGCTTTTGAACATTTATAAGAACACACTAAATCAGCTTCAGCATGCATACATCAAAAGAATTTAAATCAAAACCGTTTCAAATATATCAAAGACAACTGATCTGATTTAAATTTATTTCTGCTCAAAGATGAATCGATCAGGTATCCAGTTTTACAATCTATATGCAAGAACTCATGTTAAAAACCTTCAAGGCTAAGAAGGGAATATGTTTCACAGACGAGTCAAAATAGCATAGGCAACAGGTCCCCAGCATAACATTCTCACAACTAAGACGTATTGTGCCATAAGACATAAAGTATTAAACCAAATTAAACATCTTAGATCTATTGTCAATCATGCAACTGATGCAACTAACACAGATTTCAACCTTACCTTTCGGGTAGTAATAAGAATGTCACGAAGGGCCCCAACAACATGAGTTTTTGATTGTGAGCGAAGTGTTGAAGAGTTGGAAAGTAAAGTAGCACAATACTGCTCAAGTTGAACATTTGATATCTTTACAGGAATCCAATACTCAACAAATCTAAAGGAGTTTGATTTGCATCTGTATGCAACAAAACTTGATAGTCTATGCTTCAGTTGATCAATATCACTGGAATTAGATACTAACTCATCATTATCTCCTTCATAACTCTGAGGATCAAGAAGAGCCAAAATATTGTGATATTCTACAGCACTCTCCTGCAAAACAATAAGCTTACATTCGGAAACAAAACTAACTGGAGTAAAAAAAAAAAAAAAGAAATCTAAGCATGCAAAGAAACAAACCTCTAGTTGGCCCCTAAGAAGAAGAATCCACAAATCTGTCTTCAATATTTTAATTTGCTTCAAATAAGATGAGATCTTAGAGCATTGGCACTCATCAACTATGATTGCTTCCCATTCTATGCCTCCAAAAACCTCTAGATCCTGCAGAATAACATTAACAAACATCAGATTTTAATATTTAAAAACATTCTTTAGTTGCATATGACAAAACAAAAACATGACAAGCGGGACAAGAAAGAGTCCAAAATGAATCACAACTCCTCTATAACCAATTCACTCTCAACCCCCCCCCCCCCCCTTCTCCAAAAAAAAAAAACTGGGGGTGGGGGAGGACAAATAAAGCACTTAACAGTGGCATCAGATTCTTGCACGCACCTCAATGATGATTTCTGAAAGCACTATAAGTACTTGGAAAAGCAGACAGCCACCTTCCCCATAAAATTCTAGTTTCCTAATACTTCTACGAATCTCTTTGTTTCCACCATAAACAACAACATTAAGAGATGGCACCCAACGAGAAAACTCATCCTCCCACAAATGGAGAGCAGCAGAAGTTGAGATAATAAGAAAAGGTCGACAAGTGCTAGAGTCCAAAGATATGATAAATGCAACCACTTTCACCATTCTGTCCTGCAGAATTCATTATATCAATAGACATAAGTTTTCTAAGAATACTAAAAGCACAATCTTAAATGGCTCTATAATTGAGACATTAAAATATATAAATTGTACTATCCCAACAAAATTTGAAATAGATGGACACTAGATTGAAATTTATAAAACCAAAATAGTATCTACTCAAAGGCATGAAGGTAGAAGATAATATATTCATCCTCACATGGTCATCAAATACAATGGCATCCTGACCCTTGTGCCAATGCTCACGTAGCTTGTTAACTGCATCCAAATTGTTGATACCAAATCCAGGTGGAAATCCACCAGGCGTCTGAGATAATTTGCTAAAAGAACTTATCGGTTCTAGTTTCTGCAGATGAATAATATTAAACCAAGAAAACCAGTCAGTACTGTGGAGGAGATAAGAACATAACCTACATAAGGTATCTGAGGCTTTTTTCTTAAAAATTCGTCAAAACAGAGTTCAAATTCAAGGATGATATCCCATGTTTGAGAGTTACAATATTAACTACATAACGTTAATGTTTCTGCTCAAACTTTAAAGTACTTATTGTGTCAAAATTAGTCCATGTAGTGCTAATAACCTCCACTATCTTGTCTACCTAATGTGGCATACCGACACAGTCCTAGTCCCAGAGACAGTCAATCCAAATAGAGTTTACCAATTTTATTAATGTTCAAAAAATCATCCGAATATCTTTCCCATATATATAAGCAATAGAAGCGTCTAACTTCTCATAATGAAGGGCACCTTATCTACTTTGGAGAATAAAGGAACTCTCTTTGCCCTCTGATGACGATCTTCATAGTCTTTAATTAGCCTCTGACCTTCAAGTGAACGAAGAAATGAAGCATTGTCCAACTCCCATGATGCATGTTCATAACCAAGACCATGCCATTTCACAAGCCATTCATAATGACAGTCAGAATAATCAACAGCTTGGCCACTCCTGGGATCACCATTCTGTTGGGCAAAGATTAATGCTCTCTTCTGAAGTAAGCGATGAGGTAAGCTCCATTCTAGCTTCCACCCTAAGGCCTGAAGTAATGAAACTCTCAGCAATACACGCACATTCAAACATAACCATAAAGCTTATTTTACCTAACATGAACTGCAAAATAAGAGCTAAGAAATAAAAGACCTGATCTTTCTGATTAAATTTCTCAAGCAGCAATGAAGGAGCTTCGAGAAGTAACTGACTTTCAGGGACACAACGGCTGTGAACATGAGCAAGGCCTTTAAACTTCACAAGAAAATGTTTCTCAGTTGTCCATCCTGGAACAGATGCCATACAACAGATAATGTTAGACACATAGTTTGCACCACAAACAAGCAGCATGCAATGGCAATAAACAGAAAAGCTCTAATTGTCTTAAAAACATAGGGGAAAATCCATGAGGATTTGAGAATAGTTCAAACAGTAAGATTTTGTCATTATACATTACCGTCTGCACGAGAAACCTTGACTTCTATGGCATCCAAAATTGATTCTACTCCCTCAGACACAGAATATACACCTGACTCTATCTTCTTCTTCAAGCAGAGATGACAGTGCCAAACACCAAAGGGAGCATCGACCATGTAAGGTTCAAGACAAGAAACATGGTAGCATCCACCACAATCTTTTCCATCGCAGAATCTGTTAAAGTAGGTCAAGTCAAACATTCAAGAACTCAACCAGGCACAAGAACCTCGAGTCGGCATATTATGCAGATATAATCTTTGATGGATTTTTGATCACTCACAAAGTAATAAAGAAAGAGAAACATATAATCACAGATAAATGCAGCAATTTATGCCAGAATGTGAATAAAACATCATTACGCAAATGCTCACAGCGCATCAGAAAAATAGTACATTACTTAGTACGTCCATGCCACTATAGTTAGGCAGCATCCATAAAAACATAAATAAGGGAATAGAAATAGAATGTCTGATTAAAAGAATTCGGCAGATACTAACCCTTCTGGTTGTTTGGGTGTAAAATGTTAGATAGGTATTTCATCACAATCATATTACACTACAATTCACCTAATTCACTCAATTACTTACAAGCCCTTCTTTTGAATCAACACTTAAATAAGCTTTGCAAACATAATCCAACAAAAAATATTAAACACGAATACCAAATAAAACACACAAATTAACCAAATACTATATGCTTGGACTTGAAAGAAGAGCTGCCATTGACCATGCATATTTTGCATGCAAGCCTAAATTCAATCAACACCAGACATCCAAGAGCCATTTCCAAGACAAAAATGGAAACGTAAGAAAATAAAGTTACTCCATTAGTGTTCTGATGCATATTACAATGGTTATGAACTTATAATACACAGCACTCATAAAAACAGATAAACAAATGTAAAAATGTTACTCACATGAGCTGCCCACCACACTTGCAAATAAGACATATTTTTCCATCATCTGTTTGCATCTCTGTAGATGTATCCTTTGAAGGCAAGCAGTCAATACCATTCTCACAAATTTCTGCAGCAAGGGTGGCTTCAATTTCACCTCTATCCTAATGCAAATAAAAATGTAATATAAGATTAATAACCGACCCAGAGATATTAAAAAAAAAATTGTAAATGCAGAAAGAGATCTCACATCCGAGCACAAAGCACAATCTCATGTAAACTATGAAGTAAGCACTATAAACACTGCTTCAGAAGAAGAGATATACAGGATCTTGAAGTAGGAAAATTTATCATACATCACCACATTATTGGAAGGTGGCAATTGTAAAGACAACTAAAAATTAAAATTCCCTTTTGCCAACCTTGAAACTAGAAAATTAAAAAAAAAAAAAATCTCCTAGATTTTTCCAAAATTGATGCATCCCAAAATCATGTTGTTTTGGATGAGATATGCTGATGGAACTTCAAGTAATTCTTGTTTACTTATGTGGAAAAATGGATAGCAAGTCCCTCCCAATAGTGAAGAGGTGAGTAGCAAACCCAAGGGCAATTACAAAGGTGTGTGAGAAAACAAAATGTTAGATCCAGATTAGCAAGTTACATTGCTCTATTTATAAACTTACATAGTCACTACAAGCTTGGTTTGGGCATTTTAGCGGCGTTGTTCAACAACAACAATTTGGGTTACTTAGAAGTGAATCTGACTACATTTCCCACATTCCCTCTTGCTCTTCTCATATTTCTATCATATTCTATATGGTATCCTCTTGCTCTTCTCATATTTCTATCATATTCTATATGGTATCAAAGTTGCCAGTGATTGTGCATCATTCCAATCACTAGTTCCTATGCAGCTGTTGCTTTTCATAAACCCTTTCCAACAGTTGTTGCTTCATTCCTACCATGTGCACTGCCGTTCTTGTAGCACACGCCCCACCACTGTCCTCAAAAGCTGCCAATGAGTCAACCACTGCCAACCAAAGTTTCAATAACCACCACACTGCCTCCAAGTACTGCTCAACAGATTCTGTAGTCCATTCCACACACCAGCGCATGACACACTCTTTCTGGCACCTTTCACCCAAATCTGCTCATCGAATTCCAATCTACCTATCCCAACCTGTCACCCTTCATGGTTGGTCCTGCTCATGTTGTTTAGAGTCATTTTACCGTTATTAAACACTAGCCTCCCCACCAATTTGACACCAAAATGCCTTTCTTCATGGTAATCTTAAAAAAGTCTACATGAAGTAACCTCCTGACTTAGTTGCTCACGGAGAGTTTGGATTAGTATGCAAGTTACATCACTCTATGTATGGACTTAAGCAATAACTATAAGCTTAGTTTGGGCATTTTAACAGCAAGTTCAACAATTTGGATTAATTAGAAGTGCAATTAACTACATTTCTCACATTTCCTCTCACTCTCTTCCTCATATTTCTCACATAGTCTATATTAGAAATAAAAGAATGAATTGCTCCTTAGGCTTTCAAGAGGCTGGGTCCCTCCTAAAGACAAGCCAAAATTCATCCTACCCCCTTATAAGCATTATACAGTCCCCCTAGCCACCTTCCTCTCTCTGTCCCCTAAACTCACTATGCAGTTATTAGCAAAATCCACATCCAAATTTGTTCCCCCTCTAATGCCACCTCATTCTTCTCTTGCCTAATATTTCTGTTGGAGAATATCGGATATGATCTAATCATATCAGATCATAATCCTATCAAATCAAATCTAATCCTAGTATTTAATTTTAGTTGACTATCTTTTCATTAATTAGGGGAATAATTCTGTTTTTTATGTTTGTTATTTTCTAGCCTTATTTTTCAGGATTCACAGCTGTAAAATCAGGATTCAGTTGCCTTCTTTATGTGGCATCCTATCCACTATATATTGAGCAGCCTATTATGAATAAAGTAAGTGATTCATCTAGGGTTTTCCTCATGGTATCAGAGCGGCAAAATGAACCCTAGAGAATCGAAACCTGTCACCTTCATGACTGCACTCATGGCTGGCACAAGTTCTTCTCCAAACCCGTCAACCACCAGTGTCTCACAAGGAGGGACAGGCATTGGCTCCATGACCTCGACAGCTGTTGGAAATTCTCAATCTAATTCAATGGCCTCGGTCAGGGCTCTAAGTGCATCTGACAGTATACCAAGTCTGATTATGAATCATAAACTCAATGGCCAGAATTACCTACAATGGTCTCAGTACATGATGATGTTCATGAGAGGTAGAGGCAAGTCAAAATATCTCACCAGTGAAGCTGCACAACCTGCTGAAAATGATCCAAGGCTAGAGGCATGGGAAGCAGACAATAATCAAGTGATGATCTAGCTGATTAATTCAATGGAAGCCGAGATTGATGAAGGCTACCTCTTAGCAACCTTAGCCAAAGAAATTTGGGTCACTGTGAAGTCAACCTATTCAGACTCAAAAAACACTGCAGCCCTATGCCACATCAAGAAGCTGAAGGATTTAACTCAAGGACATATGATTGTGATACAATATTACAATGAACTCAAGAAGCTGTGGCAACAAATTGATTTATATGAAGTTGACAACTAGGTGTGGCAGGCAGATTTGTGTAATGCAAAAGGGAAAACTGAAAAAGAAAGAACTTATGAGTTCCTTCTTGGTCTCAGGGACAAGTTTCAGGATGTAAGAGGGAGAATAATGGGAATGATGCCCGTACCATCTCTTCAACAGACCTTTAACGTGGTGAAATTTGAAGAAAGTAGAAAGAAACTGATTTCAAGCACAAGTTCAGCCAATAGTGTTCCTATAGAAGCATTAGCCCTTGTAGCAAAAGGCGTTCAATCATCTAACCTGAAGGGAAAGAAATTCCTCAAGTGTGATCATTGTCAAAAAAAATAGTCATAGTAAGGAAAGTTGCTGGAAATTACATGGTAAGCCTCCCAGCTTCAAACAAAAGCCTAGATCTGAAGGGAGAAGCTATGTGGCTGCCGGTGAAAAGGAGAATAAAGGAGAGACAAAAAGGTTCAACCTTGAAGATGTGAATTGATTCAGGAAGTTGCTGGATTCATTTGAAAATCAGGTTTTATCTCAGAAAAACACTACTCCTACTGCCAATATTGCACAAGCAGGTAAATTAGTTTCTTCCTTAAATGTTAGCACTCAAAGTAAAGATACTTGGATTGTGAATTTTGGAGCAACTGATCATATGACTGACAACAAAAACCTGTTTAAAAATCCTCAACCTTGTAAAGAGGATTTAAGAATTAATATAGCTGATGGTACCTTTGTTAAAGTGCATGGAATATGAACCATTGTTATCTGTGGATATGTAGAAGTGAGAGAAGTTTACTATGTACCTGAAATGAGTTGTAATTTGTTGTCTATCCACAAACTGCACAGGAGAAAAATGTTTAGAGTGCATTTAACTGATGATGGTGTGATTGGTGTTTCTTGTAGGACTGGGATTCGGGGAAAGACGATTGGACATGCTAAGAAGTGGAATGGACTATATTACCCTCAGCATTCAGGTGGAGGAAAAGAGAAGATGAAGGCTTGTTCTACTGCTTTAAATAAAGATGATGTACTACAGTAGTGCTATATGTTAGGCCACCCTAGTATTAGTTATTTGCAAACCTTGTTCCTAATATCTCAAATAAAGATGTTTTTTCCTTTCAATGTGAATTCTGTCAGTTGGCCAAACATACAAAAAGATCATATCCCTCACTGTCTTACAAACCAACTCATCCCTTTGCTCTCATACATAGTGATATTTGGGGAACATCCAAAGTTCTAACTCAAAGTAAGGCCAGATGGTTTATTACATTCATAGATGATCATATTCGATTGTCTTGGGTTTTCTTATAATAAAAGAAAAATCTGAACCTTTTCAAATCTTTAAAAATTTCCATACATATGTTCAAAACCAGTTTCACACCACCATTCAAATTTTGAGAAGCGATAATGGAAGAGAGTACATGAGCACCTCTTTTCAAAATTTTCTAGTGGAAAATGGTATTCATCATCAAACTTCGTGTGTTTACACACCACAACAAAACGGGGTTGCCAAGAGGAAAAATAAACATCTCCTTGAGGTTGGGAGAGAAACTATGATGACCAACCATGTTCCAAGTATTTTTTGGGGTGATGCTATTCTCTCTACTACTTTTCTCATAAATAGGTTACCATCCAAAGTCCTTGGTTTCCAGACTCCTATTCAAAAGTTTCAGGAAGTTTACCCAAATTCCCATCTGATTTCCTCTATTCCTTTAAAGGCTTTTAGATGTAATGTCTATGTCCATAACAATAAAGGAGGAAAATTGGATCCTAGGTCAATCAAATGCATTTTCTTGGGCTACACCTCCACTTAAAAAGGGTACAAATGCTACTGTCCTAGCTCCCAAAAATTGTATATCACAATGGATGAAACCTTTCTTGAAAATGAACCCTATTATAAATTACCCATTCAGGGGGAGTATAGGGGAGACGAATGGCTAATTTCTAATTTTGATGGGTCACAAATGGTCACTGGTTCTTCTAAATCCACACGTTTTTCCCATATTTGAATCAGTTTCCTCTTCTCCAAAAAATATTTCTTCACCTGTTTCTACCCCAGACAGTTCTGATTCTACTAATTCCTCTCTAGAAAATACTTCTGAAAATCCAGAAAATTCTGTGAATGTCCTAGAAAATTCCCTTGACCAATCCAAGAATGAAACTAGGGAGGTACATCAGTCTACTGAGGGTCAAGTGCAAGTTTACAGCAGAAGGAATGTCGGGACAACATCAAATTCGAGTAATACAGTCAGTAATATTCCTGAGCAAGACCAGCAGTCTAATCCGGAACCAGTTCCTGATGATCATGGTTGGCCAATTGCTCTAAGGAAGGGGGTAAGGGCCTGCACTAAATATCCCATTAGCCATTATGTTAATTATGACAGGTTTCAAAGCTTTTATAGCTAGTGTTTCAAATGAGAAAATACCCAAGACATTTGATGAAGCTATTTCTGATCCAAAGTGGAAGAAGGCTATTGATGAAGAGCTAGAAGCTCAAGAGAAAAATAATACCTGGGAAATTACAAGACTGCCAGAAGGGAAGAAGATGGTTGGATGTAAGTGGGTTTTTACAATCAAGTATAACCTTGACGGTAGTGTGAGCAAATATAAGGCACGTTTGATAGCAAAGCGTTTTACACAAACTCATGGGATTGACTATCAAGAAACATTTGCCCTTGTTGCTAAGCTCAACACTATTAAAGTTATCTTATCCTTGGCTGCTAATCTTAATTGGCCCTTGTATCAACTTGATGTGAAGAATGCTTTCCTAAATTGAGAGCTTGAAGAAGAAGTATTTATAGAAGTGCCACCAGGACTCAATCATACAAAAAGTACAGCAACAGTTTGCAAGCTGCATAGGTCATTACATGGCTTAAAGCAACCACCAAGAGCGTGGTTTGGTAGATTTGCTCAGGCAGTAATGAAATTGGGGTATGTGCAGTGTCAAACAGATCATCCACTACTTGTGAAGCATTGTGATGGTAAGATTTCAATTATTATAGTCTATGTAGACGACATTGTACTAATTGGTGATGATTATGAGGGAATCTGTGATCTGAAAAGGTCATTGGCAGAATTTGAAGTCAAAGATCTCAGTAATTTGAAGTACATTCTTGGCCTTGAAGTTGCAAGGTCAGGTAAAGGGATCAGTGTATCCCAAAGGAACTACACCCTAGACTTGTTACAGGAAACCGGGATGTTAGGTGCTAAGCCGGCTTCTACTCCTATGGAAACTATAAGTAAACTAAGTCACAAAGAAGATGAGATACCAATGGACAAAAGAATGTATCAAAGACTTGTTGGCAAGAAGAACACCTTGAAGCAGTGTACAGGATTATAAGATATCTAAAAATGACTCCTGGACAAGGATTGTTTTTTGGCAAGAATAACTCTACAGGCGTGGAAATTTTTATAGATGCCGATTGGGCAGGTTGCCCCAATGATAGAAGGTCTACAAGTGGATATTGTGCTTATGTTTGGAGGAATTTGTTCACTTAGAGGAGCAAGAAACAATCAGTGACTGCAAGGATCAGCATAGAAACAAAATATAGAGCATTAGTTCATGGGATATGCGAAGGAATGTGGTTACATAGGCTCATGGGAGAATTAAAGATGGATACATACGAAGGTGTGGTGTGATAACATGACAACAATTGGCATAGCCAAGAATCCTATCCATCATGATAGGACAAAATATGTGGAGTTAGATAGAAATTTTATCAAGGAAAAAATTGATTTGAAGATTATAGATCTGTCCTACATTCCATTTGGTTAACAAGTTGCAGATTTGATGACAAAGGCACTTCTACAAGCGAAATTTGAAGAATTAAAAGGCAAGCTGGAGATGATTAACATCTACTCTCTAGCTTGAGGGGGAGTGTTGGAGAATATCGGATATGATCTAATCATATCAGATCATAATCCTATCAAATCAAATCTGATCCTAGTATTTAATTTTAGTTTACTATCTTTTCATTAATTAGGGGAATAATTCTGTTTTATGTTTGTTATTTTCTTGCCTTATTTTTCGGGATTCACAGCTGTAAAATCAAGATTGAGTTGCCTTGTTTATGTGGCATCCTATCCACTATATATTAAGCAGCCTATTATGAATAAACTAAGCGATTCATCTAGGGTTTTTCCTCAATTTCTTTCATCCTTATTCCGCCATATATATACTCTTTTCCCAAGCCCAGTATTACTAGGTCCCCCATATACACACCCTCACATTAGTAAGAGCCAACATGCGTGTTTCGAGACATTATACTACTTAAGCTTGTGGGGACCCGGTTATTTAGTTACTTGTTAGGAAATCAAAGCATGATTGCCACAAAACTTCACTCTTCCTCCAATCAGCTCTCTCGAATTTCCAGATTTTAGTTTCCTATTTGTTCAGTTTCCTTGGGAGGAATGTTCTTAACCCTATATCAGTTGTTAACCAATACAATATCTTTAACCTGTGTTTTGTATTTCATTCACCTTTATAATCCACATGCATGTACAATATCGGTTTAAGTTAAGCTTGATATACAGAGTGAGGCCTTTTCTCTATAAGCTGTAGTTCATAGCTTATTTATAATCCAAATAGATCAAAAAAGTTATGATCTCAGATCTAAAAGCTCCAATAGAAAATGCCAACCAAACAAGTTTATAAAAAAAAAGAAAAGACAAAAAGCTTAAGACAAAATTTTATATATATATATATATGATGAGGAAAAATAAGCCCAACTAACCTCAATAGCAGAAAGGTTAACTAACTCCTTGGCATCATCAGATGGGAGCATTCCATTCTTGGAGACTTCTTTACAATCTAAATGATTCCTTGTGGAACAATCATCAATCTTGTCCCCATCATTATTGTCACCTTCTTGAATTAAATTAGATGTACTATTTGACACCTCAGGACAATCTGTAAATCAAGCAACTAATAATGTTAATAAGAACAATGATAATCATAAGCACACAATAGGAAGCAACATTTCTAAAATTTAGAATCTAAATATTTACATTCCACAAGAAAACAGAAACGAAACCACTTGGCTATCTTAAGGCAAGACAAGCCACATGATTATTAGCACCTTCAAATACTTTCTTTTTATGAAGTGATTCTACATTGCTTTTCATATCATATCCCTTTGGAACATTTGCATAAGAGACAATAAATATTGCTGAGTAAAGGACAACAAAGCTAAAAGAAGAATAAATTATTTCATAGAAAGAAATGCATAAAATAATAACATTGTTCAACAGGCTATTTACCTGTCTTTGGCTTTTTCTTTATCATAGCCCGGTAAGCACGAGCATCCATTCTCTTTCTCACATGAGAAGTTCCCACTTCATGTTCTTCTTTTTCAGCTTCAAATGTTAATTTTTTTACACTCTTATGTTTTTTTTTCTTTTTCTGCTTTGAAATTGAAGATAATGAGCTAGAGCTCTTGGAACCCAAAGAAGCTAAATCAGAGTGATTCTGAGTTCTTTTAGATCTCCTCAAAGGACTTATCATCTTTTGTCTCTCAACCCTTTCAGATTTCCTTCTGACAACAGGATTTAGTGATGTACTCTTTCCAAGTCGCTCAGACTTTCGAATACTTGAAGGACTAGGAGTCATCTTCTTTGATGAGGTTTCTCTATTAGATCTTCTGGGACCAGTAGCATCTTTCATGGAAGAGCCTGAGTTGATTGGACTTGTCTCACTGACGCATCTCCCATTGTTATTTTCATCAACCTTAGCTTTACGACCAGAACTTGTAGAATTTGCCATATATTAAGCTGTTCATGGTGAGACTAACAGATAAATATTGTAAATTAACATAAGAAAAGAAATCAACGTACAAATGTCAATGACATATTTAGAAACTTCATCAATACTAAGTATAAAGAATGGTACCATTTAAGATGGGCACTAAAACTATATAAACAACTGAAACCCACTCTCTTAATAAAGATTTTACTGAGGCACTACCATACTGGTACATAAAAGTTATTTTTTCAGCTTCATCTAAATAGTTGCAACGTGCACCAGCCGGTGAGGAATGAGGTGCCAGGATTGAAAATAATGTGCACCGAGAAAAACTGGAATTTCTCTCTATATTTGTTCTGGTAGTTTAACAGAACACCTTCATCTAAAATAAATATGCAATAAAAGCAAATGAATATATATATCTATAACACTAATACTATTCCATCCATCTCCATGAGCAAACTAATTCCAATCCTTAATCCAGACATTAGTGGCATACCCAAGAGATAAACCGTGTTCCCTGTGATCCAATCTAATGTCAAAATTTAAAGATTTGTCACCATCCCACAGTATATCGTTAATTCTACACAAATCAAGAATGCTTCATGACTCAATTACCAGAGCATTGCTAGCTAGCCTAGCCCCAGCAGAAAAAGAGTTAACTGCAAAAAAAAAGCTTCTGCACTCAACAAGAGTCTTCAGAGAAAGATTGAAACTTCGACTCCGGGGGCATTTCACAAAAATGAAGATGTTAGCTGACATAAAGATGGCACAAATACAATGTGATTCCGACGCCGGTAGAAGTACCAGAAGCACAATGCAAGAGAACTTCGGGCATTTTCAAGGTAAACCTTGATAAGAAGACCACTAGAAACGAACGCACACTTAAATCTTACCCAAGTTCAACTTTAATATTTGAAACCTAACCCTAATTTATCAAGAATTGAGATTCACGAAACATGATGTCGCAGTAATGTGGAGTACTGACCTGCGGGTAAAATTCGGCAATAAACAATTTTTCACTTCGACCACAAAAATAAGGGAGTGGGGTTTTCTCAAGTGGGTTTGGCAGACAGAGACAGAAAACTCTGGGCGCTAATATTCCGGGAGAGGGAGGGAAATGCCATTTAGCCAACGGGAAATAACGAAACGCAAATGGGTATAACACCACGCTTGGCGCATGAGGTGATTCGTCCGGGTCTCCTGCCCATCTAAAAGTATCAACGAGAAACACAGTCAATTGTATCTAAGGCTCTGTTTGGTATAAGAGGGGAGGGAAGGGAAGGATTTTAATGGAGGGAAGGGGAGGGGAGGGGAGGAGAGATGAGATATGGAGGGAAGGGGAGGAAAAGGAAGGGAAGGGGAGAAATTTTAATTATTTGTTATTTGGTTTAGGAGGGGAGGGGAGGGGAAGAAAATTAATAATAATTTGATTATTTCATCCTTAAAATTAAAAAATTTTTCTATCATTATATAAATAAAAAAAATACTTTTGTGATATTGGGATATTTAAATAAATATTTTTATATTTTAAAAAATTTTTATTATTTTTTTAAATATTTTTTTATTTAAAAAAATGATTTTGGGGGGAAGGGGGGGAGATAGCTCGAGCTGTCCGCTGTGTCCCCCCAAATTTGGGGGGCCACGTTTTGAGGGGAGGGGAGGGGAGTTTCTACGACAATAATAAACACAATGAAGAACCTTTTATAACGGTTAATTGGTGGGAGATTTTCTAGATAAATATTTTTTCATAATTAATTATATTTATTTTTTTATAACTAATTATATCTATTTTATTTAAATTATATGTAATTTATTTATACATTTTAATATTTTTTAAAAAAATCTCCGTAAAAATATTCTAAATTCAAATATCCTAAAACCTATTATTAGATTTTTTTTTTTAGTTTAAAATTATATTTTTATATCTATTTAAATTAATTATAATATTTATTTATATGATTTAATTTTTTCCATAACTAATTATATATATTTTGTTTAACTTATATCTAATTTTTATAAAATTTATTTATGCGTTTTAATTTTTTCCCTAATCAATTATACCTATTTCACTTGAATTAAATGTGATTTTCTATATAACTTATTTGCATGTTTTAATATTTTACTGAGAAATTTTCTTAAAAGTGCTAAAACACAATTAATTATATTTAATTCGATTAAATTTAGAAAGATTGTATAAATTTTTGTGATATTTAACCATTTTTTCTATACATGATACTTTATACTTTATTCAAAATCATTACTTCATGATTTTTCCCTCCCTCCTCATTTCAAATTGAAATTGTTTTTTCTTTTGTATTTCTGATTTTATACATATTTATTTTTGTATCTCATCGATCACTAAGAAATTTTTTTTTCCTTTTTTAAAACCTAAGTATTGCAGTTTCGTGCTTCAAAATCTTTACTTTGAAATTGAAACTTATTATTTTATTTCATATTTTGAAATTAAAAACATCAGATCTAATAAAATAATTTTAATCATAATGAATATTTATCTTTTTTAAATTTTATGTGTTTTAATTTTTTACTAAAAAAACTCCATTAAATCTTCTTGGATTCTTTTACTCATAACCAAATTATTTAAATTTTTTATCTTTTTTAATTATTTATATATTTATATGCTTCAAATTTTAAAAAAAAATTCTCAGAAAACTTCTAAATTCACATCTTACTATTTAATTTTATAATTCAAAATTATAAGAATTGATTCTTATTAGATACTATTAATCATGCTTGAGAGTGACAACCACCATTAAAAACCTTCTACAATTGGTCAGAGGCTAGAGACTTTATGGATAGGGAGGATGACGATGTGAGTGGTGGTAATAAGAGGCACCACATGCTATAAAGATTCTTTCATAACCAATTATATTGAAATTAATTAGGTAATAGAAGTCGTAATTGGAGTTATTGGTAATAAAATGATCAAGATAAGATTTAATAAAAGGAAAAAAAAATAAAATCTTATCACTTTACTTTAAAATTCACTTCTAAATTTATTAATCAAGATTACAATTTATCATTTAATTAATTAAGAAATTTTTATCAATGATGAATCTCGCAACTCACATATATTATTTGATTTTGAAATTTAAAAATCTAAAGACTAAATTTTATGAGATATCATTAATCATAACTTATTAGTTTTACTACACAGATATATATAATTGATCATGATATATATATATATTATATATACCTATTTAAAATTTTAAATATTATTTTTTTTAAATTGAGATCTATATATTTAATAATTTGGTCCCCAAAAGTTTCTTGAATAGTTTTCAATTAAAATGTAAATATTTAATAATTTTAATATTAAAATCAACTACTATAAATAATATAAGTTCTAATATATTATTCATAAAATAATATTAAGTTCAATATAATATTGGTATTAATATATGTATAATATACATATATAAAGGAGAACAAAAATAAAAAGTGATTTAATGACTGTAAGATTTTCTTGCTTATTATTCATAAATCAAATTTATTTGATATCTCTGATAAAAAAGTTATCTTTTTTAAATTATATTGATTTTAAATTTTTATAATAAAATTTAATGAGCATATTAGGAAAATTTTCTATTTGATATTAATGTAATTTTTACTTGTAATATATATACATACACATATGAATGTTATATTACATATGATAGGATAAATTTTTACTTCATAATAGATTATATCCAATAAACATTAAATCTATTTTAACTTAAACTTGACTTAACTATATATACTAAAAAATTAAATATGATATGCATTTACTTACTTGAGTCATCTAATTATTTTCTAAAATTTCATATATAAGATCAACATAATAATTATATATAATTTGATGATTGAATTAATAAAATTTATTTGTTACATTTAGTTAATAAAAAAAATATTTCATTTCCTACATAATTCTTTATGACAACAAGATGTGGCAAAAAATTATTGATTAAAATAGGGACAAATCCAAAATAAAAACTACCAAAGGTTAAATTTTTTCCTTAAAAATTAGTAACATATATATATTATTTATTTTAAAATTTATATCCTTAAGATCTATTATATTTTTTTAAGTAATTATATAAGGTGGCAAAGATAATTAAATAACAATATAATCTAGTATATTAAATTTTTAAATTAATTGAAATGTTGATTTTAAATTATAACAAATTTTCTATTTTGATCCCAGTGTATAATTCCTCCAATAAAAAAAAACAAAAAATAAAGAAAGTACACAAAATATAAGATATGCGTAAGTTATATATATAGAAAACATTAAGTTAGTAGTAACTATCCTAAGTAATTGAACTTTTGTCCTATCTTTTCATACAAAAAAAAAGGTTAAAATGAGCTGTGAGAGTTATATAGAGTTAAATATTTAAATTAGTTGAGCAAAATTGTGAATTGAATATTAGATAGTTTTATGAAAAAATATTAGTAAAACATGCTATACAGTATTGAATAGTACTTGTCATACTTTAAATTGTATTCATACATAATCAACTTTATATTGTGTTACGTATGCAAAATAGACGTAACTTAAAGATATTAATTATAATTGGATTATTGATAAGACTAGACAACTATTAAATAAAGTTTGTGCTATTATCTTATGAATTTATCATGATTTTTGTCAATCAACTAATTGATTTGCAATCAGTGCTTAGGATTTTGTTTATAAAATGAGTTGATTTGATAAGGTCTCCTTGAGTATATGGGGATAGACAATACTTACAACTTTATTTTTAGAAATTAATAAATTTCAAATCTTTTAAACATGTATTATGACTTAAATTTATTTAATGTTATTTTTTAATTTTAGTTTTCTAATACTTAATTTTATTTTTTGTCTTATATTTTCTTATATTTAAAATTTTTAAATATATATTTTTTGGACATATGACAAAATGAACTCGTGCAACACACAAGTGCACGTCTAGTTTCTTTAAAACAAAGATTGAAAAAATCATAAATTTTAATTACCTAATTGAACACCCAATAATTTTAAATAAAAATTTAAATGCAATAATCTCAATTTTGTAAAATTTGTAATGAAACATGTTAAAAAATTCAAATTATTTTCAATATCCAAAAAATCTAATTTTGTCCTAAATTAGTGAAAATATCTTTAATAATTTTTATGAAAATTAGCAACTGATTTCCTTGAGTTTCAAAGAACTTTAAAATTTTGGTAAAAAAAAAGAAATTTAAAATTATTATTTATATCTTTTATCACTTTTTTCAATTTTATATTATAAAATTATAATTTAGATTTATTCAAGTCATATATAAAAAAATCTAAGTTGTGATTTCTTTTAATATTAAAGATTATAAAAAAAATAAGAGATGAAAGATATAAAAATAGTATTAATGATTTTAAAAAAATGATTAAAAGTAAAAAAAAAACTAAGTGATAACTTTATAAAAAATATTAAAGGCAATTTTAGTAATTCACAATATTTTTTTTTGCCAACTAGTAATTCACAATAAAACTAAAGTTTTTCTATTTTTAAAGATAACTTGTACTTTAGAGACATGATTGTGTGCGATTCTTTTTTGAGAGAGAGGGTGCAGAAATGTATGGCCTGTTGGCATCTATTTCCAAAATAATTTTTTTGTATTTAAAAATAAAAAAATACTTATTTGAAATATCTATTTTTTATAAAATATTTTGAAAAATAAAAAATAAAATAATAGAAAACTCAGAATATCTTTAAGGTATTTTGTAATTTTTATTCTGAAAAACAATAAAAAATATGAAAAATATCCACCTCATTACTGGTAAAGTTATAAATTTTGAATAATTCATCCAACACTTACTAGTTATAATTTTGAAAATAATTATTCAAACAAATTTTTTTATATTCTTATTTTCAGAACTTATTCTCAAACAGGTCCTATAATTTTCAAGTCTTCAAATATACATTATTGAACTTAGCGAAAAAAAAAACCTCTATTGGATTAATTCAACAAAATGTATTTAAAGATGAGGAATCAACGCCCAAACACCTGTGTTTGGTGTACAACTTTGAAAGTTATTGGTATCAAAACCGATTTTTGCCACATTCTCTCGATATAGTGTCTATATTTTATAAAGAGATAACTTAGATACCAAGCTCATGTAATTAGCATAATTTTACCTAATCAAATCAAAATATGTGAATTTTAAAATTAAAAATAAATTAACAACATAAATAACAAAATATACTTGTCTTGATTTAATTAGATTAAAATATATTATGTATATAGGTATAAGTACTTAAATTTTTTCCGTTTTACAGTTCCAAAATATTCAATATATCAATAGTTTATTTATAAGAATTTTTACTTTTATTTTTAAACTCTTAATTAATAGATATACAATTTGGAGAAGTATTATTCTAAAGCATTAAATGTTATATTTTATTTAAAAGTTGATATCTGTTTTATAAATTTGAAGCTTAAAAAAATACTCTTCAAAATTGAAATTAAAATTAAAAAATGTATTGTATGCATTGAAAATTTACCTTCTGCTTAGATAATGAGGGGGGAAAGAAAATGGAAAGAAGAGAAAAGTGGAAGAAAGTGATTTTTTTCTCCATATGCTTGATTGAGCAAAAAAAAATAGAAGAGGGAAAAGTAGCTAATTTTAAATTGACAATAATACCTTTATTATTTTTAGAAAAATATTTATATATAATAAAACTTGTTATTCTACCATATTATTTATATAATTTTCATATTATATTAATATATGAAATTAAAATATAATTTTAATTATATTATTAAGGGGAAATTAAACTTTTCGTCCGTAAACTTTGCACCAGTTTTGAAATAGGTCCCTAAACTATTTTTTTTTCTGACCTCCTTAATATATTTAACTGTTTTAGCGTTAGTCCCCGAACTTGCGTTCCATTAGCAAACACATCCCTAAGAGTGCCACGTGGCTAGATGGAGCTTGACGGTGCTGACATGGCTGATGGTGGTGATAACTTGGACGCCACGTGGAATAATATTTGATGATGTGAAAAGTAAAGGCTTATGTGGCAGAAAATTACAAAAGGCAAAGGAAAAAACATTCTAAAATGAAGTAAAAAGGGAAAAAAAAAAGCCTTCAATATTTTCATCCCCGTCATTGTGCAAGATATGCCCTAGAGTTTATGGCAGAGAGAAGAGGAAGTTGCAGATAGTGTTGAGAACGAAGCCTGCGATACGCGGAAGAGGTCGAAGCAATTTCATCTTAGGTTTTACTTTGTTCAATTCCTTTTCTCCATCGCATATTCCCTTCTCCATGCTTATTTTCCTTTCTCATTGTTCGTCTTTCCACAGATTCGACATTGTTCTCTTGCTGGGTGCTTATTTGACATAATTTTTGCAGATTCATCATCGGAGGTTCTCTCATTTCTGAAGTTTCGACCAGAGGTTGTTCCCTTCGTCATCTCTCATTTCTAAAGTTTCAATCATAGGTCACCCATTCTATCGAGGTACCCATTATATGAGTTCATCTTACCCTATTTTTACTGTCAATTAGTCTTTCTCCATGTCAATTAGTCTTACTGTCAATACACCCTGTTTTCTTTCTAGCGAGTGCAAGAGACTTCAATAAATCATAACATAGAATAGGGTCACCTTCATTCCACAACTGGCTATATGTGTATATGTGTGGATCAGTTTCAAAGTGAAAGAGAATAAATAACATAGAAACATACTTTGAGTTTAGAGGAATTAGAAGGAGTATGAATATAATAGGTAGGTAGGTCCATTGTTTCTAGCCACATGCATGTGACCATGTTTGTTTTCTTGCCCCCCACTTTGCTGCAACCAGATATATATACATATATATAGTCTCATGTTTTCTCCCTCACTTTGCTGCAACCAGATATATATACATACATATATATAGTCTCATACATATCTTTGCCTATCCCTCTCCGCATTCATAATATGCCTCAAATATAATGATCTTTGGTTATAAGATACCTAAAATCAGAAGCAAATACACTATATATGAGTAACTTATAGATTGAATGTATTACATTGATCATAAAAATATATAGCCTAGATGACCAGACCTTATCCACCAATATGGATCATAGGCCTATTTGCTATGTCAAACATTCCAGAATGTGAAGCTTTCTTCATCTTCACCTACATATATGAAAAAACATGAACTACTTACTTAGAAACATGATGCTACAAGATGCCTATGATAGTTAAACCACCTAAGTTTGTTATGTAAGTGGACAAAATTTAGGGCTAGTTCCTTCCCCATTTGATTTAAGGTTCTGCATTACAAACATGACAATATGGGGGTAATTTTTGTTTGGATTGTACATGTATCCAAAAAGTATGAATAGAAAATTCCATCATATGCACTATAATAAGTCAGAAAAGAAAATGAGACAAGAAATTAAGCAGTCATCCCTAAAAGTACCAGAGGAATGAATTTTCCAATTCTGACAAATCCACTCTACATTGGCTGTTAGTTGATCCATGGTTATTGCTTTTTGACTTCATAATGTGTTTGAATAGCTGTATGATTTATTAGCTTCATCAATAACTATTTATTATACAATTTCATGTCTTAGATTCAATGGCCTCTTCAAGTATGGCCCAAAGTAAGCGGATACAAAATTTGAGATACCGAAATAGAAATTGCTATTGCCAGTAACAAGCACTCATTAGAATCTCTGACTTAGATAAGAACCCAATGAAGCTATATGCAACATGTGATACTAGAAGGTGCAAATATTTTGTTTGGGTTTATCCAGAAAATGCAGAAGGAGAAAGTTATAATGATGAGCAAGTTTCATAACCCGAAGTTAATCTCATGCAAAGGGTCTCAAAGCTAGAGGAAGCACATGAAAATGATGACCTCAAGGAAAGAGTTGCTAATCTAGAGGAAATTGTTAATAGCATGAAAATGATTTTCAAAAATTGACTTGTTGTTCTATGAAGTATTTTTTGGGTTGTAACCAGTAATGTGAATTTGCAGTTTGTTGTACCCTGTAACCAAATTTGACTTTGCTGTATTTTTTGGGTTGTAACCAATAAAGTTGGTTGTACCAAACTTGTTTCAGATTAATATATATTTGTTCTGCTTCAATGATGTTTGTACCAAAAGTTACTATACCTAAAGTTTGCTGTATGTAAGGTCTGCTATAAAGTTTCATGTACCAAATCTGATTTCTGCAGATGTTATTGATAGATGGCTTCGATTATACTAAAAATAATGTGTTTCAGACATGCTTTTGTTATGTGGTGTTCAAAACATACTTTCTTTAAAAGAGGATGCTTTCAGAAAGTTTTATCTTACCTAATAACATACACAATTATATGCTGAAAGTCTTATCTTACCAAATAATGTGTTTCAGATATGCAAATTATTTGTACTCTATCAGTAAATTATATATGCTGTGTCATCTAAATTATATGCTGAAAACTATATATATATATATATGATATAATAACATCAACTAATGTAAACAATAAACTTAGCAACCAAACTTCCCTAACAGGATCCTTACATCAATGTAACATTAACTATATGTTCATACTAAAATAAAAATACATCATGTCATTTTAACCATGACAGTTCAAAATATTACTTCAGCCAAAATAGATTTTCCCTAATAATGAGCTCCACAAGGTACACCAAAGTGTAGTCACATTTGTGGAGTAACATCAATGGATTCTTGTGACGGCTGAGAAGTTGATCCCATGCATGTTCTCTTATTATGCCCATAAGATCTATAAGTAGAACATTAAATCTTGGTGTTAGTTTTGCTAGTTTTGGTAGGCCTCCGTGGTTCATCAGGTGCTTTTCTTCTTAACTTCTTTGGACGTCCAGGTCTAATGTGTAGCTTGGGTGGACCAACTGGCTCCATATCGGTCTCCTTCCACAAGTTTTTGCGATTAATTGAGCGGATGATAGGATCGTAACAATCTTCATATGCTGTAAGTTTCAGATATTGGTGGACATAATCATGAGGATTTTCTCGTGAGGTAAAAATATTGCTCACTGCATGTCTGTGCATCAGAAAAATTTGACATCAAGTTATATATTTGGACAAGCATGGTGCAACCACTGTTGTAATACATAAACAAAAATCACTATTACAATTAACTGAAATTATATTAACCCATGTTGCATCCAATGAAACATACCAGTGACTGCAAACTCTATATCAAAGACTGGTTTTTCAGCTCAAGAGTGGCAAAAATGAAAATCTATATATTTTACTGTTTCTCATACATAAACCATCAAATTTATTGTTTCAGCTCATGAGCACTACCTGGTTTATTAGTATATATCGTACACTATTTTCATAAGAATCCCTGTAACTAACCTTTCAGCTTTGCAACTTTAATGGTAAGGCAAAAAAAAAGAATAATCATTTAAAGAAAAAATTTAATGACACAACCTGGTTTATCAGTATATATCGTACACTATTTTCATAAACTACTTTCACCAAATGTTAGTCCAATAAGTTCATCATCAACAGCTTTTACAATCCCAACATAATTTCCCTTTTTTAATATGAGAAAAAGTAATAGACAAGTTGTTTTTCCAACGCATCTGTCAAAGGAGAACATTTAACTGAACTATACATTAAAGATACTTAATAAGAACACAACTAATACCTGCAAGGTATGCTTGTAAGAGACCACCATTGGCATGAGCATGTCTTTTCTTCAAGATCAACCACAAATTTGTGAGCAACCTCAAATTCCTTCTCACCATCCCATCTTGCCTCCCATTTCCTAGATTCATCTACTTCTTTATTTAGCCTTTGCCTTGGTTTTGGCAATATAGTTCCCTTGCCATGATACTTAGCTACCAAGATCCTATTGTGAGCAAATCTATTCATCAAGTATGTGCGAATCCATTCAAACATGGAAGTTATTGGTAGCTCGCATGCCTCAACTAATCTTCCATTAAATGACTCAGTTATATTGTTGAGGATCATGTCACAATGAGGATACTCATCGAAATGTGATTTCATCCAACATGATGGATTGAATGACATGAGATGATCATGGGCCTCCTTTGATACATTTTTCAGCTCATACATTTTCTGTTGCCATGCTTTGACATAGGTTGCCTTAATAGCTTGCATTACAAGATCTTACACCACTGTTCCCCCTCCAAAGCAAGTCTTGATATTGGCATACAAATGACGTATGCATAATCAATGCTTTACTCCACGAAGCTTCTTGTCGAACATCGGCATCAATCCCTAACCAAAAAATCACTTCATATTATTAACACATTTTATAACATGAAATAAAGATGACTCAGATTCATACCTTTTGTTGATCCAAGATGAAGACCCATTTATGTGTAGTGACATCTCCAATATCATCTAACAAGTGACTCATAAACCAAGACCACGAATCTTTATTCTCACCCTCCACAATGGCAACAACAAGTGGGAAATACTGCTAATTAGGATCCTACCAACTGCTACTAGCAATATTCCCCCATATGGTCCCTTGATGAAGCATCCATCCAATCCAATAATTGGCCTACAGGCCTTCAAGAATCCTATATTAACGGGTTCAAGACAAAGATACATCCTTTTAAATATCGGTGGCCTATCAATTTCCTTTCTCTCATATTACAGTTGAAAGGTGTTTCCCATATGTCTCTTCCTAACTTCTGCCATATAATCCCAAAGCTCACTATATTGTTTTGTATAGCAACCATCAAGTTCCATCCTTGCTGCCTTTCTTGCAAAAAATGCCATATTAATAGAAATGCTAGCATAATGAGTTTCTTTAATTGAAAAGATAATATCACCTAACTTCATGTTTCTGTTTAATCTCATATTCTTCACTATTTTGCTTGCAACCCATTTAGAGGTTGCCATCTTTGAAGTCACTATGATCCCACAAGAATGATTTGGGTTAAATGTCTTCAACTTATATGTGTATGATCCACCAACCTTGCTAACAAATAGCAAAAATTCGCATCCACCTTAAGATGCCAACCTACATCTTACTTTATCATTTTTCACAAACTTTAGATCATACCCAAGGAGTAATGCATACTTCCTAACAGCATCCTTAAACTCTTTAATGGACTTAAACTCTATCCCAAGTTTAAACTCAAAGTTCCTACACATTTCGTTTGGGTTGTAACAAATGCACCCATCAATGCCAATGCCATCCTCTAAATTAGATTCTCCAACAGATTCCACAGTGTCTGACTCATAATCTGACACGAGAGACTCTTCAACCATGAACCAATTCGGAGTTTCCGTAGATACTAACTCATTTGGATTTTCGACAGAAGTTATAGAAAGTTGTTCATCCACATAGTTCACTTGTCCTTGTGTAATGTCATCAGTGACATCAAGGTCCATGTATTGATGGAAATAGTCATCATCTGTTTCATCTTCACTATCATCAAAGCGAATCGCCACCGAGCTGTCATTCCTATCAATCTCTGACGAGTGATACACTAGTACGCTATTTTCATCATCCATGACAAGTAAATTTGTAAAATCCAAGTTACTTATCATTACCACAATTTTCAAAGAACAATTTGTAAAAATGATTAGTTGTAGAATTTTTTTTCCAACAAGCTATCAAATAGAAACACCGTAATCCAATTAACCAAGTTTTATTAGGACCATTTCACGAGCCATGTTGTTTGACTAATGGTTGCCATCTTTTTAATTAGGACCACTTAAATAAAATACTGCACTTGCACATGGGTATAGCTTCGAATATGTCTCATAAAACATGTATATATGTAAGACAAACAACTATATATATATATATATAAACAAAATAGCTTATGTTTGTGTTTTTCAGTCATCATGCAAATATATATGTTGTCTTATAAATGCTATCCAAGTAATCCAACCACCATAAACAAGCTGACCAAGGGCCCCAGTTTCATTCTTTGATTGTGTCTCAAATAAAATTTACAACTATAACTTACAGATATCTATGCCCAAGTCATCACTGTGTTTACTTTATGTACAAATTTCACTTTGTCATTACTTTAGCTACCAAACACTTTTCCCAAAACAATCCCACACTATAACTTATCTTCTTTATCTGAAAAGATTCCGCCTCATTCTTTTTTCTAGTTATCACATTCCAATAGTGTGAATAATAGGAACTTTACACTCAATGAGACCAAACTCTTTAAAAATATATTCTACTTCCATAGAAGGGGATCTTACTTTTCAACCAAATAAAAAAACAAATCATAAACGCACCAGAGTTTGCCAGCTACTTCTCTCGTCTTTTTTCTTCAGCAAACTCATGCTTTTTTCTTCAGCAAATGCTCCACCTATTGCTTTCACCAGCTGCTTCTCTTTTCTTTTTTCTTCAGCAAGCTTGCCTCTTGCTTTTGCCAGTTGCAATTCAGCTTCTTCCAGAGTTCGCGAGTTTAACTTCCTTCTTATTCCAAAGTTCCTAAGTTCAGCTTCTTTCTCTCATCCCAGATTATGACTTAGGGCATTTTCGGTGTCAAGGACACAATCCAGAGAAAAGGCTTCTTTTTTTGCTGATTTTGCATAGTGATGGGGACGAAAATACTGAGGGCTTTTTTTTTTCTTTTTACTTCATTTTAGAATGCTTTTTCTTTTGCCTTTTGTAATTTTCTGCCACTTAAGCCTTTACTTTCCACATCATCAGATATTATTCCACGTGGCGCCCAAGTCATCACCACCACCAGCCATGTCAGCACCGTCAAGCTCCGTCTAGCCACGTGGCACCCTCATGGATGTATTTGCTAACGGAACGCAAGTTCGGGGACTAATGCCAAAATACTTAAATATATTAAGGATGTCAGAAAAAAAAAAGTTTAGGGACCTATTTCAAAATTGATGTAAAGTTCAAGGACGAAAAGCTTCATTTTCCCTATTATTAATTAAAAATTATTTTATCCAAACTTAATTTCCTTAATTTTTAAAATTATTCTTTATACATTAATTTAAAAAATTTTAAAATAATGCTAAATTTGAAAAAAGGGAAAGTGAAAAAATTGGTAGAATAATTTTGAAAGGAGAAATTTCTTTCCAAAATCTCTCAATTTTGAGAAAGAAAAGTTAAGAAAAAATATGTGGGATCCAAACATTATTTTCCCAAATTTTCTCTCTCTCTCTCACTTTTTTCTTCATAGTCAAACAAGAAAAAATACAATTTTCTCTCTAACTTTTCTCTTCCCCCTCTTTTCTCCTGTACCAAGTAAAGAGTTAAAATAGCAAGGAGTAATCTATAAATTAATAGGAGGAGCACGGTTCTCCCACCAATTAGAGTGGGACAAGTCCCTTGTCCCTACATTGGTAAAAAATAAAAATAAAGTCAGATTATAATCACACCTATGTGAAAAATTGGACCAATTTGACCGGTTAGATTGGGAACCAGTGCCAGACTTGGTTTGGAAGAAGAGAAAAATTCGCAAATCATAGAACCGGTGAAAACTGGTTAAGAATTAGCCGAAATCGGATTTGAATTGGTGAAAACTAGTTGTAAAATGGTCTGAACCCAATTTGAACCGGTCATATTTTTTTCCCAAGTTTTTTTAGTTTTTAAGATAAAATAATATTATTTTTAATACTAAATAACATTATTTTTGTATAATTTTTTTAACATTATAATATTGTATAAGTATTATTATGATACAGAATTATTAATAATAATAAATTTAATTAACAAACAATATGAAAATAGAATATTAGTTGACTATTTTATATTTAAAATATGATTATAGATAGATATTAACTTATTTATATTTTAATATTAGGTTATCAAACTAATTAATGATTTTTTTAATAATATATAACATATAAAATTATTAATTTTATTATTATCAGTTTAATTACGATTGAACCATTAAATTTTAAATCGTGATCTTAATGAGTGCACTGGTTTGATTTTTAATACCTTGATCACAATTAAAGGTATCCACAACAAACAGATAAAAATTAATTTCTTAAGATAAAAAAATTAATAAAGTAGGCTTTATCTCTCATAACAAGATATTTTCCATACACATAGTTAGGGATCAAAACTATAATAGCATACTTATAGGATACAACTATCTACCAACTATGTCAGGATTTTATTGGTTGTAATCACACTATTTACCTACATTTTTAATGTTAGTCATCACCTCCACTTGATGTTTAATCCAAAACATCCATTGAGCTTAAAAACTTTTGCCCCCACCTCTACAAACTTGAGATGACTTGATACTTGATAAAATCAAGCTAGGCTAATTTTGAGATGGTTTTGCATTAAAAATTAATAAGAATTCAAAATAAAAAGGAAACTAAAATATTATTTTCATTTACTAATAAGAAATATAATTACTTTAATACAAAATATACTATACTATATTGAGAAAAATAATGTTGGATCAAAAGTAACATTCTTTAAAATTTTGACTACTCAACAATTAATAAACCATCATCACTAATCAATGTCAATATCAGCAATCATCAATAATCAATATCAATTCATCAATAAGCATTATCAATAACCAATATCAATAATCAATCACTAATCATCAATAATCAATAATTAATAATCAATATCAATAATCAATAATCAATAATCAATATCAATAATCAATAATAAATATGATCAAGTTGCATCCACTTTCACTATGAAGCAATGCACAATGGATAGTTCAATTCACTATTAATTTTCCCTTATTTCCCATGCTCCTATTTTGTGTGGTTTATGTGGATTTTTATTTAGCAAGCTTCACCTACCTCATCCCTTTTTATTTTTTGTGGCCCATATGCATCATTCTTCAAGAAGCTTCACCTTATGCTTGTACCCCACGCTTGGTCTATTCTTTTTCCCTTTATATGTCCTTCTTTACCATTATTTTTTAATTGAAACTTTATTTATATATGCTTTAATTTGTTTATTTATATATGCTTTAATTTGTTTATTTAGATATGCTTTGAATGAATTTAAAAAGATTAAACTTATGTGCAAGGGAATTCCAAATATCAAGGCCTATATCATGGTTTACTGGTGTTTAATTCTCATTCAAGAAATTAATAATTAATTATAGGGAAAATGAAACATTTGGTCCTTATAATTACAACCAATTTTGAAATTAGTCCCTATAGTTCAATTTTTTCATAATTGATCCTTCAAGTTTGCACCGTTTAAGCCGTTCAGCCCTGAAATTTCATATAATGCTTAAGGACTCACATATGGCACAAATAGCGTTAACTAATCCGAGGTGGAAGAATATGTAATGTGTGCATATGACATGTTATGGATGACACACCAGACTCATCAACGGGAGAACGAGGGAGTTGATGGCATCGCTAGTATAGTAGCAGAATCCAAATGCATCACTAACTTCTAATGATCTTAGTAAGTTCTAATGATCTCTCTGATAATTCCTCCTCTAAGCCAGCGTCGAAATTGATCAAGCTCTTTCTCCCTTGCCAAATCAAAGTGATCAGTCTCATGTTTGTTCTCCAGGTGATTCATGGTTCCTATACTTCTGTTAGGCTATCGGGAGGATTAAGATATGCAAGCACCAACATGATCAACCACATATGATGGTATTGGTGATTAAATTGATTGCTAAGAAAATTTTAATCTTCAACAAATAACAAAAAACTATTTATTATTGTGAAAATATTTTCGCATATTGCCACTGATTTGCCTACCTCCATCACATTGTACTAAAATTCAAGAAATGACAAAACACATAAAGCTTAGTGGTACTACACACAACAACAAAGAGTTGGATTAAAAAGGCAAATATACCATCAACTAGAACTTGTGGACTCCCACTGCCATTTCAATCATCATATATATATATATCCATTGTTATTTTAATCATTATATAAGAGAATTCTCAATCCAAATCTAATGCAACATTAACTTATTGCAAATGGATTTAAATATTATATATAATAAGCATTCACCCATAGTGGCGTAAGACTGTTGGTCTAAGAATGTATAACATAAAAGTAACGTAAGACTTGGCATGCTTATGAAAAGAAGAGAGTTTGAGAAAGTTCTTTAAATGTTCACTCTAAAAACAAGATTACTTTGTTCACCTCTGTTTTTGTAAAACAAAAAATACAAAGATAAACAAAGTATCTATTTACCTTTACACACACACACGTACCTCTATTGTTTATCCAAAAAATAGAAATAAGCAGATGGTCATTTCTTTACCTATATATGTGTACATACAGATACAAATGCTCATGCATAGATGATTACAAATAGAAGGAATATGTTTAAGACAATTCATGAGTTTTGTGGCACCAAAGTCCATTTTCATTTTCGTTAGCAATTGGCAGCCCTATATCTTTGATTTATGTCATTGTATGAGCATGGTCCATAGACTATTCCTCCATTGTGCATTCTCTTAGTTAGAGGAAGTAATCTAACAAATGTGATTAGTTATTGCATCACTTTTTTATTCACATATTTTTTCAGTCTTGATCCGCAACTGCAACCCATTAGATTACGACGAAGGGAGAAAAATTGTGACATTAACAGATGACATGGCATAAGGGATGAAGATTGGAATGAATGAGATTCAACAGAGAATCAGAAGGAGAAGATGCATACACTCTTGCTTGTAGTTAGGTAACTAGAAGCACCATAGTTTTGCGGGGAAGAAAACTAGAAGCACCCTATAGCAAGACGAAGAGAACAAATGAAGTTATGTCCATAGCTATCCTTGTCAGGTCATCTTCGTGTATGCCACCGTCATCCACTTCAGCAATATTAATGGTGTCAATGCCAGTTGTCTATCCTTACTTGAATACAAAGAAATACAGGGATTAACGGCTTTGACAGATAAAACATTAAGGAGTCATTTAAAATAATTTAAAGTTCAAGGACCAATTTCAAAATTCACTGAAATTATAAAGATCAAAAGCTTAATTTTCCCTTAATTATACGATAATACCATAAGAAATATGGTGCTTAATTATATCAATCAAATCTATTTTGAAATCTTGATATTAACTATGATAAATTTATTGAGATTTATAAATTCATAAATTTTGAATTGCAATCAAATCCAAAACGTATGATTTAAATTGTTGATTTATAAATTAAAAAATGTCTAATTAAATATCATAATTTTTAGTTAATTTTATATTAGGAAAATATTTCCAAATTTGAAAATATAGTTCATCTTTTTTTTATAAAATAATATAGTTCATCTTTAACAAATTAACTATATGAATCAATTCTTTTTGAAAATATTCACTATATTGAAATTTTTAGCATTAACCTAATAGATGTAGTAAGATTGCAACGGCCAATTTAGTGCTGAAAAAAAAAGCCAAATTTAAATGATATTTGAATTAGAGCTTTGTTTATTTTCTAAAGCTTTCAAATGTTTTTTTTTTCAGAAAAATGAAGCAAAAATGTAATTTATCTATTCCAATTTCCATATGTCTCCAAAAATGTAAAACTTAAGTTTTCAATTAAAATTAAAACTTTGTTAACATTTTGTATGGTCCATATGGATAATTCTTCAAGCAGCTTCCCTTATGCTTGCACTCGATGCTTGGCCTCTTCCTATCCCTTCTTCTCTCTTTTTTCTTCCACTTTTTCCCCAATTTTCCTTTTGTTTACTCCAATCATCATCGATGTAAATTTTATTGTTGTCATCCGACCTTGTGATGCTCTTGACCTATATTGCAAGTGGCATATTTATAATTGGTGATTCTTGTGCGATAAGTGGTCTCAAACTAATGCACCATTTGTTTTGCAGGGTCCTCTGGTTGTGGTGAGGCCAACAATTTCACTGGTGTGCGAGAATACGTTATTGCTAGGTTTATCACTGTTGAGAGTTTCATGGAGTCTACTCCTTATAGGGAACAATGAATTTTTTGGATTCTATTGATTTTTTGGCAGGTTGCTTGTGTTGCTTTGAAAAGCTTTGCTCCATTTTTTCATTTTGTTATTCTTATGCAAACTTATGGTGGTTCGCTCCTACATGCAAGACATTCATCCTTCAGGGGAAGCATTCCTTATATAGGCAATTTGTTATTAATGGGTGACACAAAAAAATTATCATGATCAGTAACTATTTTTCCAAATATCTCTCCTATGATGAAAGTGGGTAATCTTGTCGCCCACCACGAGAAGTGTCCTACATAAATGATAAAGCTGAATCCACTTTCACTGTACATCAAGACAACATTTCACGATTCAATACATGGTTGAATGCACACTTCAACTTGCTCAAATAAAGACAGTGGAGGACCAAAAATAATGGTAGCAAAGGACTAAGTGACAATAAAGGATCAAACTAGCTTTCTCAAAATACTCTCTTCGATCAATGTAAAGGATGAATAATTAATTCATACATGTCCAGGATGGTAGTTAAAACCTATTAATTCTCTTAAATATATCCTAGATTGAAATTTTTTTTTTCAATATACCTCTAAATTAATGTGTATACCACTAAATTTCTCTTTTATACGAAAATGTTAACCCACATTTACTAATAGGTACAACAATAACAATAACATTAGTCTTATCCCACAATGTGGGGTCGGTTACATGGATCATATAACGCCAATGTGCTCTATTAAACACCATTTCCTCATATAAATTATTTCTCAAAAGATCATTTCTTATAACTTCCCTTAGTGCCCTTTATAGTCTTCTTCTACACCTTTTAATATGACTCCAAGCCATTTGATCAACTTTCCTCACTGACTCTTCTTGTCCTCTTCTTTGTATATGCCCAAACCACCTTAAATAATTTTCCACCATTTTCTCCTCGATAGGTGCTACTCCAACTTTCCTTTGTATACAGTCATTTCGTATCTTATTCAATTTTGTATGACCACACATCCATCTCAACATTCTCATCTCTACTACTCCTATCTTTATGCTCTTATTGTCCTTTCAAAGCCCAACATTCACTACCATATAGCATCACTGGCCTTATAGCTGTTCGAAAAAATTTTTCTTTAAGCTTAGTAGGTACCTTGTGGTCATAAATAACTCCTGATGCTTTCCTCCACTTTAACCACCCAGCTTGTATCCTATGCATAACATCTCCATTAATTTCACCATCACTTTGTAAAATCGACCCCAAATATCTAAATGTTGACACTTCTGGAATGGTTTACTCTTCAATTTTTATCTCTGAATCATTTCTAATTGGTCTCTTATTAAATTGGTAATGCACATATTTTATCTTACTTCTACTCAGGTGGAAACCTTTTGATTCCAAAGTGTGTCTCCATAACTCAAGTTTAGAATTAACCTTTTCTCTTGAGTCCTCAATTAAAACTATATCATCCGCGAAGAGCATGCACTCTGGAATTTTTTCCTGTATATGATCTGTTAGAACATCCAAAACTAGATCAAACAGGTATGGACTCAGAGAAGATCCTTGATGTAAGTCTATCGTTATAGGGAAGTCCTTTGTCACACCTTCAGGGGTTCTCACACTTATTGTTGCCCCCTTATACATATCTTTTATGGCTCGAATATAAACCATACGAACATCTTTATTCTCCATTGCTTTCCACAATACATCTCTTGGTACTCTATCATAGGTTTTTTCCAAATCAATGAAAATCATATGCAAGTCTCTCTCTTTACTCAGGTATCTTTCAATCAAACCTCTTAATAAATAAATAGCCTCTGTTGTAAACCATCCTGGCATAACTCCAAATTGGTTTTCTAAAATATAAGACTCTTTTCTGAGTCTATGCTCAATCACTCTTTCCCAAAGTTTTATGATGTGACTCATGAGTTTTATCCCCCGATAATTAGCACAATTCTGAATATCTCCCTTATTCTTGTATATAGGAATTAGAGTGCTCTTTCTCCATTCCTCTGGCATTTTCTTGGACCTTAAAATCTAGTTAAATAACTTAGTGAGCAACAAAACCCTCTTCTCTCTTAAGCACTTCCAAACTTCAATAGGAATACCATCAGGACCAATAGCTTTACCATTATCTATTCTCTTAAGAGCTTATTTTACATATGCAACCTGAATCCTAGGATATAAGTTCAAATTGAGATCATCTTCATGAGTTGTTAATCCTTCTGTATCAATAGTCATATCCAATCCACTACTGAAAAGTTTATAAAAGTAGCTCTCCCATCTTTCTTTAATATCATCATCTGTAACCAAAATTTTTCCTTCCTCATCCTTAATGCATCTTACTTGATCCAAATCTCTTGACTTTCTTTCCCTCTCTTGGCAATTTTGTAAATCTTATGTTCACCATTCTTTGTTCCTAAATCCTGGTAGAATTTCTCAAAAGCTTTAGATTTAACCTCACTCACTACTTTCTTAGTTTCCTTTTTAGCCAACCGATAACATTTCCAATTTTCATCGTTATTGCACAAATGCAAGGCTTTGAAACACTCTTTCTTATGCTTGACCTACTCTTGTACACTCTCATTCCACTACCAAGATTCTTTATCTTTAGGTCCAAAATCTTTGGATTCACCCAATACTGCTTCAGTGGTATCCCTGGTTCTTTTAGCCATCTCATCCCACAATATGTTAGCTCTTCCTTGCGAGTCCCACTTACCTTCCTCCATAACTTTTCTCGTAAATGTCACTTGTTTCTTACATTTTAGTTGCCACCACTTAATTCTAGGATTTAAGGCTTTTCAACTTTTTAGTTTATGGTTTTTAATTAACACATCAAGGACCAAAATCCTATATTGTGAAGTTAAGCTTTCACTAGGGATTACTTTGCAGTCTTTACAAGCTCTTCTATCTAAGTTCCTTACCAAAAGGAAATCAATTTGCGATATTTGGACTCCACTCTTATTTGTGATTAAATGCTCCTCCAGCTTCTTGAAATAGGTGCTTACAATCGTGAGGTTGTAAGCCATTGAAAAATCAAGAATGGAATGTCCCTCCTCATTTACTTCTCTAAAACCATAACCACCATGAGCTCTCATATATTGCCCTGTCTCTTTTCCCACAAGACCATTAAAGTCCCCCCCAATGAGGATCTTTTCCTCTTATGGGATATCTCGAACCAAGCCCTCCAAATCTTCCCAAAACTTTTCCTTAATATGTGCTTCCAACCTACTTGAAATGCATAAGCACTAATAAAATTGAGAGTATCGTGTCCAATAGTCAATTTTAAGGATAAGATCATATCTACAATCCTTCTGACTCCTATCACATTCTTTTTCCAATATTTATCCATAATAATATCAACTATATTCCTTGCTCTAACCTTCCCTACGTACCAAAGTTTAAAACTAGTAGTGTCTAACTCCTTAACCTTTTCTCCCACCCATTTAGTTTCTCGAAGGCATAAGATATTAATTCTCCTCCGAATCATAGCATCCACTACCTCCATATATTTACCTGTTAACGTTCCAATATTCCAAGAACCAAATCTGATCTTGCTTTTCTGGGCTAACTTCTTTACCCACATCCATCCAGAATAATGTGGGAACCCTTGCTCATTTAACACTACACCCGGGCACCAATGTAGCTGCTCTAACTCATTTGATACTGCATTCGAGCCATACAGCGCGTTACTTCTGGGCAACGACCTAGCTTTAGCACATATACGTCTCTAATCCATGTCATAAAGATTCGATAAATTTTTACATTGGCTGTCAAGGGCCTAACACAACCATTCTCCTTTACCGAGACTTGGGATCGGCTATGACACTACATAGGTGGAGTTATTTACTAACAGCTACGATTGGAAAAAAATAAATAAACACAGAGGACAAACTATATTTGTCCCTTATATTTCTTTCATTTCAATTTATAAGACACTTTTAACTACCGCATACGGACTATAAGTGATAATTAATAGTTGAAGAATTTCTCACCCTTTCCCAAATCATTCTCATTTAATATAATTAATCCATGAATTAAACTCCTAAATATTAATTGAATTTCCTTCTTTTTTAGGGGCATTTTAGGTCAAAGGAGATTAAATACACCACATAATCTGTAAAATATCTTATATTGTGAAACATTAATTTCTCTAAGGGCACGTTTGGTACATGGGAACAAATTTTAACGGAATAGGAACAGGAAAGGGAATGGGAACAGGAATAGGAATGAGAATGGAATTAGATTTTAAATGTATGTTTGGTATGGCGGAAAATTTGAATGTAATCCTAATATACTTTTTATTTGGTATGTATGAAAAATTGATGGAATGGAAGTTTTAAGATTGTAAAAGACCAAAATATCCTAAATAAATAATAATGTAAAACTATTTTAAAATTTAAAGCTTTGTTCCTTGTTTGTATAGGACGGTGGTAATGGCCAAACCCAGATGCAATGTTGGTATGGGTGGAAAGTGGTAGAGGTTTATAAATCTGTCAGCTTCTTTGCGAGAGGAAGGAGGAAATCTAGCTGGATGGTGGTGATTCCACAGGTGCGAGGTCTGCTACGATGAAGATGAGAAACACTGGCATCTAGATCTCTGAAAGTGCGATGAACAGAGTTTGAAGGTGAGGACTCCATAGGTGCGATGGCTGAAAAGGGGAATGACGGAGCTTCGATGGCGATGGTCAAAAAGAGGGATGATGGAGCTTCGATGACTGGAAATTGCAGATCTAGACTCTCTATAGGTGTGATGGTGTACTATGATGAAGATGACAGGGTTTGAAAATTTGCTTTGGATAAGAGGGTAGTTTGGTCCAAAAAATGTGGCTTCCCAGGAAGCCAAAATTTTCCATCATATATGCAAAGCAACTCATGTTCCATTACATGATAGATTTTTTATTTTCCAAGGAACCAGTCTGCTGCACACCAAACAAAATAACCAGTATTTTCCTTCTCTTTTTCCCTTTCCAATGGACAAATTCCTTCATACCAAACTGGCCCTAAAAGGTACCTTATATAGCATAATGGATGGAATATTTTGGACTAAAAAATGATGTATATTTATCTCTTACATTTGAAACTAAACGTGGTATAATTTTATGACTAAAATGCAATTTTTTAGCTATACCTTTTGATAAAGTTTTTACTTTAAAAAGTCCATATTTATTTCTTATTTTAGAAAATGATGGAATCGTTAGTAATATAAAAAATGAAATATGTGTTTATTATGTCCAAATAAATAAAAGGGATTTTGGTAGTCAAAGTTTTTCCCAATTTTCATATTGATCCTTATATTTTCATTTTTAATTAAATACTACTTTATAATTTTATATCATTAAAGAGTTAGTCTTTAATATTTTAAAAGTTCATTAATTTAATCACCTTGTCCTCTAAGATAGCATTAATACTGTTAAAATTGAGATAATATGCTAATAGTTACTAGACTAGAACTAACATAGATACTTAAGACGTATTGGGCGGTTTTTTTTTAAGAAAATACAAAAATATAACAGAAAAAATTAAATTATCAGTGAATATTTGCACTTTTTTAAATATACAATTTATTTAACTTTAGTAATCTATGTATCATTCCAAGGAAACTAACACTTATCCATATTAACTCAATTTCAAGAGTGTTAATGCCATTATGGACAACAAAGAAATTAAGTTATTAAATTCTTTAAATATTGAGGACCAACTCTTTAATGATATAAAATTATATGGAGCTATTTAATTAAAATAAAAACATAGGAACTAATATAAAAATTTGGAAAAACTTTAATATCAGAAGGTCCTTTATCCCTAGATAAAAAATACAAATAAATAATTATTGGCTTCTCTTAGAATTCATCATCGACTTGGCTTCCATGAGAAACCATCAAGTTAACTCCTATAGGAAGTAGGGCTACACATGGGTAGGGTCGGACCGAGCGGCCACCTTGCCCGATGCCTGACTCTAGAACATGAATGGGCAGAGTTAGGTTGCTTGATGTTTGGCCCTACCCGACATTTAGCTCAATCTTGATAGGGTCGAGCTACCATGGGCATTTCGGGCTGGGGGACAACTAATACATCCACTCCTGTTAGAAGAAATTTTGACACAATCAAATTTTCTTCTAACAGGAACCTCACTTGAAGTCCCAAAACAGATAAAAAATGCTGTCATTTTGACTTTCAGCAATAGATTTCACCCTTTTCAACAATTATTGTTAACCTTCAAATAGAACTTGACCCAGAATGATGATAAAGATGTTCCAGAAAAATAAATTTGCAAAGCTCAAACATAACAAAGATGTCCCAGAAAGTATGCTTGAGCAGGTGTTAGCGAAACAGAAAATATATTTTCAACATGATAATAGTATGCAATAACAGTGGTCTATTTCTATAGCCCCTGGACATCTTTTGAATTACTCATCCATAAATCATGTGCCAGAAAAATAAAATGCATACTGCCTTTAAAAATTAAAGAGCAAAAGATAGATCTTCCATCAGTAAAGCTATTGAAATATGCCAAATTTTGTCCAGCTACAAATTACTGTCTCTCAGCATCTCAGAAAGCTGACTAGTAATGAAATTGTCAATTAATAAACCAGGTTTCAAGTACTGAAGTCACATAAATAACTAAGTTACAACACTCTGAACAAAAGAAATCATTGTAGTCAAAGTTCAAACACCATCAGATCAGAAATTATAACAAGTGACAAGAGGAGCTGCTATGTGACATAATTGAAAGTTAATTTCCACCATCAAGGGTTGTGAAACTATCAAACAGTCCATATTCACCATCATGCATGATTGCAACATCTGAAAAATATATATAAGAGAAATTACATTTTTGAATAAATAATTTAGATATTATATACTAGAGGAAACAAATTATATATAAATTAAAACATTACCAGATTGAACTATATTTTCCGTCTCCTCAAAGTTATCAAACTCACGCAAATTTCGTACAAGCTCTGAGAGAGATTGCCCTGGTTGCAGCCAATTTTGAGCAGAAATAAGTGCTTCGGTCATTTTAGGAGATAGAGAGCTCCTATACTGATCAACTACATGCCCTCCTGTACTAAATGCAGATTCAGATGCCACTATTGAAACTGGAATGGCAAACACATCACGTGCCATGCAAGAGAGCACTTTAAATTTAGTGGAATTTGCCTTCCACCATGCCAATATATCAAAATCAACACCAGATGGTATATCATCAGTCAAATTAGATGAAAGATATTTATCTAATTCTGATTGAGGATCTACTGTGGTTCTTTGCTTCATTGATTGTAACCATTCAACACCTGGATCCTCATCATCATCATTAGCTAAACTAGATGACAATGCACCTGATAAACCAGCAATTGAGGCTCCTCCTGAATTAAATGCTGGATCAATATTTGATTGGGTTGAAACTCCCATAGAATACTCATCAAACAGGAGATACAAGCAATCTTTCACCTTCTTTGTCATAGCCTTAACTACATCAGCATCACTAAACATCTTTTGAAATCTATGATTTACATAATCCATTTTGTATCGAGGGTCTAAAATCACTCCCACTACCAACAAAGGATTCATATTGTTTGTGCGACCCCAGTATTTTTCATATTTCATATGTATGCTGAAGCTCATTTCTCCAAGAAGAGGATCAGAATCAGTTATATTCTTTTGCAACATTTGCTGGATGCGAGTAATTTGATGGAAACACAAATTTGATGTGACACTAAGTGTGCTTGAGAACATTAAAGTAATGTCATAAAAAACCTTCAAAAACTTCAAAAATACACGTGCCTTACTCCAATCATTTGTGGTAGGAGCTTGATGTCGAGGAGTGCCATCCCGCCTAGAATCTAAATTGAAGTGTGAACGATAATCATAATCTTCATCAAGCATCCATTCAAACACTTTTTGGAACTTTAATGCAGCTTCCAACATCAAGTAAGTTGAATTCCATCGAGTACTAACATCCAAACACACAAGACTTTTGGTGTCTATTTTGTCAGCATCAGCTCATACTTTAAACTTTTGGAGTCTTGATGGAGAGGAATGAACATGTCTCACTGAATTGTGAATGGCATCAAAGCTATCTTTTAGTTCCTTGATTCCTTCATTGACCACCAAATTAAGCATATATGCATAACACCTCATTTGGAGATAATCCCCACCACAAACTAATCCCTTCCAACTCTTAAGACGCCTCTTAAGGTATGCCAAAGCTATGTCATTAGACGTTGCATTGTCCATAGTAATAGTAAACACTTTGTCAATCCCCCAATCTAGCAGACACTTTTCTATCGTCTTCCCGATAGTGTCACCTTTGTGATTTTCAATCATACAAAAATTAAGGATTCTTTTGTGAAGTTTCCATTCAGGATTAATGAAATGTGCTGTCAAACACAGATAATTGAAGTTTTGGGTTGACATCCAACAATCTGTAGTAAGGCACACACGATTAGCATACTTCTTCAACGCTTTCTTCAACATCTTTTTTTCTCCATTGTATAACTGCCAACAATCCCTTGCAACCGTCATCCTTGATGGAATTGGAAAACGAGGTTCCAATTCATGCACAAATTGCTTGAATCCTTCCTTCTCAACGATCCTAAATGCTTGCTCATCACAAATAGCAAACTTTGATAAGGCTCTTCGACAACGCTTCTCATCATATACATGGGCAACTAGTCCTCTTCCCTGTTGCACACCTGTCCCAGTAGACATGTAGTTTAGCATTGATTGTTTATTATCAGTGGTGGCTTTATGTGGGTTCTTGGCACACTTGGGTATGTGCCTCTTCAAAGAATTTGTCCCATGCTTGACTGGATCACAAAGATAGCATGTGTTACAATATTTACATACTGCCTTGTGCTCTCCATTTGTTTGTTCGAGTGACAGCTTCACAAAATAGTCTCACACCTCTGATTTTGAGGAAGGCTTTTTGCCAGGCACCTTTTCTGGTTCTTTTCTTTTTCTTTTACCTTTATCTAATTCTACTTCTTGGAGGGCATGTGTTGTAGCTGGAGGAGGAAGACTAAGAGGAGTAGATCCTATTGGAGTTGGAGTGGGATCAGTAGGAATAAGATTCTGAGATGGTCCAATTGGAGTAGGATCAGTAGACATAGGATTCTGAGATGTTCCAACACTAGTAGCGGTTGCAGTAGAACCTTGATCCTCCATGACAAGCAACTAAAATTGCAATAAAATAATATATAACGAGTAATAGACTTCAAGATGAGATATATATAAACTTGTTCAAATAATTTTTACTTAAAAAAAATCATGAACTAGTCCCTGTTAAAATAATTTTTTCAATCCTAATGGAATTCAAATACTTGGGTACATGAAAGCTGAATTTAGTCAAAACCTGCGCTAATTGAACACAAGAAAGATTTATTTCATCAATCACCACTCTAACTTCATATCCCTTACGGTAGCAGTGTTTTTATTGAGAATGCACTGTGTGTGAAAGGAAGAAAAAGGAAAGTGAAGCTTAACCAAAAGCCAAAGAAAATTAGTTCTGGTGGAAATAGACATAATTATAATTTACTGAATTTATAGAGAGGCCAAAAGCTTGAAGAATATGTACTGTTACATGCCTATTATCTGCAGCTTAACTTGAGCAAGGGGCTGGGAGAGAGAAACAGGGATTTGTATAAAAGCTTGAAGAATATGACCAGAACCGAATCCCAATCGAAGAAGGACTCCACCGATTGAACGCGGCACCAGGGAAAGTCAGACGACTGTGCGACAGTGTCAGGCCGCAGCTTGAGATTTTACAGCAAAGAAGGAAGGAACCTGCGAGAAGGTTTGTGGAAATCAATACTAAAAATTTATAGAGGAGAAAGCTGTGGCACAAAATGAAAAGCAGCACCTAATCACAACAAGGCAAGCCCGAGTGCGAGTAACTGTTACTGAAGATGGCGAGCACGTAAGCAACTCTGAGCACCCTTTCCCTATCGGTCAAGTAATAAAGTCCTCTCCAAACCAGTCGAGCGCTTAAGCCCAGAACGGTCGACCAATAGTACCCTCTCGCCTAGCTCTCATTTCCTCTCCTTTTACAGTCGAGATCTCCAAATTTCACTTCTAATAAGTAATTTCGATGCACTTGAAGAGGCTTTGCTGACAGAGTAGTGAACTGAGATTGATACTCGGGTGTGACTAATGAAGCTCTACTCCACGAATGATCCGCTGCTGAAGACAAAACAGAGAAGGTTTTGAGGTGCAAAAATGAAAGGGAGGGTGGCCGCTAAACTAGGGTTTCAGTTCAACTTAGTGAAATATGTGCGCTGCGGATTGGTTTTTCTCAACTCCTTCATCTCAACGACGTCGTGCGTGTCACGTAATAATACCAAAAAAAATTACTTAGATAAATATATATATTCGGGTCGGGTCGGGCATATTAGTCCACTTATGATGCCCGAAGCTCAACGTTACCCATGTAATTTTCTACGGGTCGGACAGCCCGAACCTATTCGGGCAGCCTCATCAGTCTTCGGGTTAGGCTGATTTATACTCGGACCAGGCCGGGCATTCGGGTTTTCAAGCACCCTGTTCACCCCTAATAGGATGGCAGCCAACTTGGCTTCTTCAGGATGCCAATCTATTAACCTTTTTCCATAAATTAATACCCTTGACCACTCACCCGCTGATACACTCAGCTTCTTCTACAAGTTTTTAGATTTGACTTTTACTTTTTAATCTGAAGTGATATGGTACAAGGAAAATTGCAATTTCATATGTCTTTTTTGTGATTTTTCATGTCTATGTTGAAATTTTTTTAAGTTATTAAAAATTAATTACTCATAGAATTGATCAAACAACAATTTAATATTCAATGATTTAACCGTGATTGAACTGTAATTAAATCGGTAATAAAATTAATAATTTTTTTGATTTCATATATTGTATATTATTAAAAAATATCATTAATAAATTTGATAACCTAAAATTTAAATACAAATAAGTTAATATTCTTCTATAATTATATCTTAAATATAAAATAATCAATTAATATTCTATTTTCATATTATTTCTTAAATAAGTTTATCATTATTAATAATTATGTATAATAATACATAAATAAGTTTATCATTATTGATAATTATGTATAATAATACTTATATAATATTATAATGTTAAAAGAAAAAATTTTATACAAAAATAATACTATTTAATACTAAAAATAATACTATTTTATCATAAAAACTAAAAAAATTTTAAAAATAAAAAAATTATGACTAGTTATAGGCCCGGTTTCATCGGTTCAAGCCTAGTTCAGCTAGTTTTTGACTAGTCTGTGATCTACCAGTTTTACTATTCTTTCGGACTAAACTTGACATCGGTTTCCAGTTCAATCAATCCAATCCAGTTTTTCACACATGGAATTTTTTAGATCCTTAAGTGTCATGAATTTTTAGAATGAATATTTATTTACATAAAATTTTTTAGTCTTGTTTAGAAATTTTCATGTCTCAATCAAAATTTTTTATGTCCAGGTTGGAAAAAAATTTGTTTACATGAAATTTTTTGTATTTTGATTGAAATTTTTTACATCTTGATTGAAATTTTTTATATCCAGATTAAAATTTAAGTGCAATTAAAACATAAACATTTTTCTAATTGTCATGAAATTGCAATATTCCTTATAATATATACCTCTTATAAATTTAGATTCTTATATAGATATAATATCATAGTTATGATTATATTATTTCTCTCATGAACCAAACCAACAATATAATTTTTATTTTGCAATATATGCAAATTGATTGGACAGTTAATAATATAAAAACTGAAAAAAGCATTCATTATGTGCAAATAAATACAAAAAAGAAATTGTTTTGGGTTATGAGTGATGTATAAAATGTTTTCTAATGGTATTTGTAACACCCTACTTCATCACAGCTTCAAACTTAACCAATTTCTTAAAAGAGTGACCAAATACAACCAAAACACCTCAATTTTACCTTCTAGAACATCAGTGGAAAAACGTCACAAGACACCCCAAGAACACTAGAACAGTTGAAACAGAGTACAGAGCCACGACCATTATAGTATCACCATGATGTTAGTGCTCTCAGGTTCCAGTATTGTCAAAATCGAGGGTTTGGTGCCACGGCGTCCCCTACTGATATCATATTAGCAAAACTGCAAAGTCTCGAGGTGAACTTCCGACGCAAATAACTTTATATTCTGACTTTCGATTGACTTGATTCCAACTCCTACAAGTCAATCTTGTCTCAATCTATCCATGTATATCAATTTCACCTCAATCCATCTACGTATGGAGATTTTGAACATCTGACACAGTTTTGACCACTTTTTTACCAAAACTTACAACTTACAACTCCCACTTGCCACTAAAGGCAATTTGACCGTCCGGAACCATTCACACATGTCTTATTTGACTTAACCAATTTATTCAAAGAGATTTCATCTCAAAGAAACCACTCTTTTGAGATTTGACCCTCTTGAACCCCAAATTAATATAATGGACTATTTGCCCTAAAACACACCAACAAGGCTCAATTCCATCTTTGGGCTCACATACACTACCATACGGATTTCTTAACACCCTAAACCATTGCATGCATCACAATAAATTGCATCAACTCATCATGCTCAGTAGCATTCCATATCATTCATTATCATCACATACATATTGTACCACCAACATCATTACAATCATCTAAATTTTCATGGCAATTACAAACACATTATCATACTTGGCACAAAGTACATATACCATAAACATCTATACTATAGTGACTTAATATCCTTAATACCGGAATGGCTATGCTTCCCTTGTCTTCTCCAGATTAGTACCATAACCTTTACCTAAAATATTAGTCCATGGGAAAGGGGGTGTGAGATAATGTTTCAGTAACTGGAGATAATTACACGTATATATATACATAACTCATATAATAATATCATGAATGCAATATGAAATGGAATACATGTCTCCCTCGCACATAACTAGAACCACGAGCTGTCATCATAAAAAGACATTTGTACAAGTGATTCCTTTCCAACAGTTGATTAAGACTGATTCTGGGATATCACCAAGCTCACCTCACACTAGTGCACTTGGCCAAAAGTAACACTAATGCTTGGATAGTGGTTCTCCTTCTCCTTTCCCATCGTGAATTGGTGGCGATTTAAGAAAGATGTAGTCCACTGTTTGCCTTTCCCTCCTGGCCATATGAGGCAATTTAGCTGCAGGGATCTTATCCTTATCCTCCCTTATCATATATCATCATATCATATCGTCATATATCATATCATCATCACCACCCAATCACCATATACCTCGCAATGCTATATGATGATGTCCATGCTATATCATCACATAATCATCATCATCATCATCATCATCATCATGTTCTCAATGTCATGCTATGCATTATGTAATGTCACATCATCATCATCATCACAATCATCATCCTCTATATGTCTAGCCGTGTGCATACCATGATATATAGAAAAACCATATACATACATATCAATATCATGGTATGAATAGAAGCATGCATATATACATATATATAATAACATATAATACAAACAATACAAACACCCGGTTACCTTTAGTTTTTAATACCACATGGGCACGTGATTTCCACTAGCTTCTCAGACCGTTCAGCATGACTTGTACTCCTCTAATTAACTACATAACCTCTACAATGCCATAATACCTTCAATTAACACATTATATCACTTGACCAAAAATCGTAATTTGACTATTTAGACCTAACCCAAGGTTCCAACATCATTTCCATGTATCATTGAGCTCCTAAAGACCATTCAAACTATAATTAACCACACATATTTCAGATTCCCAATTTCCTCAACCACTTATAACCTAGGGTTAAGCTCAAATTATGTGCAATCCTTCTAAAACTCACATTCAAGTATCATAAACACTAAATCACACTCCTTTAATTCTATTTCATCCATTTTAATTGGTGGATTTTAGTCAAAACTGAAAATTCCAACATATACCCAAAAAAATCCAACTCAAAATCGAAGAAAAATGAAGAGGGAGGATCAAGAACCACTTACCAACAATTTATCAAGCTCCTAGAGTCCAAAAATCACCCTCTCAAGCCAGATTCTTAAAGCCTTAGCTCTGCCTCGCGTTTCTCGCTCTGTATTTCCTTTCTTCATTCATTGATACGCTTCAAATTTATAGCAATCCGAGGGCTGGCACCAGGACGGTGGGTAAGTATACTGCAGCAAGAGCCCCTTTTTATCTGAAAAATCACACAAAATTCAAACTTGTTCGCCACGGCAGCCCTATGTCTTGCCATGGTGTGAAGCTCATCTATTTCAATTTTGGCTTTTCCTTCATCCTGGTCTTCTTCCGGCTCTACACATGTCACTAATTATACTTCATCAGCTAATGACTAAGTTAAGGATAATGTAATGAGGGTCGTTATAGTATTCTTCCTATATTTTTCTATATATATATATGAAATTGTTGAGGGGGGGGGGAGGAAGAATATAACTTAACCTAGAATCTCTCTCTATATATATATATATAAAGTGCAAGGAAGCAAGTTTATTTGAGCCAATGTAACAACCCTCAACATGTCGCCTTGGATTGTCACAGGCTAATGAGAAGTTGCATTGTGTTTTATACAGCATTGGAGGGACATGAACCGAAGGAGTGAACAAAATGAAGCAAAGTTCAAAATTGGAAATAGAAAAATATCATGCTGCTATGAGGTATAGGGCTGCTACAGTGAGATACTCACGATAAAGTTAATAGCTTCATGCCAAAAGGTCTCACTCCATGGAGATCTTGATTGCGCCATGGTGTGAGTCGTGAAAATTGTTTAAATCAGAAAATGAACTAGTTGAGCGAGAAGAAGAAATTAAAGAAGAACAAAGGGAGCTCTGTTAGGGCAACAAATTTCTAACCTTGGAAGGCAATTTTCGAACCTTAGAAGCTTGATTCTCAATTGATATGTGGATTTACACCTTTCCTATTCCTTTTTTTCTTCGGTTTTAGGATGATTTTTGTTGGTATGCATGAGGATTCGGGTTTGGTCAAATTCCACCAATTAAAATGGTTGTAAAGGGATCAATGAAGTATTTTTTAGTGTTATTAAGGTTTGGGTGTGAGTTTAAGAGGGATTATGCAGGATATATGTGGAATTCTAGCTTTGTATTGAGTGTAGAAGTTTGAAATCCAAATTGTAGTGGATGTTTATGAGTTGGATGGTTGTTTAGAGTACATTAGTTTGTGTTTATGCTACTGAAACCTTGAGTTAAGCTTGAATGATGAAATTATGAGTTATGAATTGTTATATATTTTGTATTAATTGGAGGTATAATAATATTGTAGTGTATAATGGGCTAATTGGAGGTGATTGATTTGTGTTTGGTGCTTCAAAGACTTGCCAAATCCTATATGAGTGTTGTGCCGGCAACTCAAGGTAACCGAGTGTTTTTTATATATGTTTGTATCCGTTATTGTGTGTGTGTATGTGTGTGTTCTTTTTCATACCACGATATTGTTTATGCGTGTGTGTAGTCCTTCTTCATATCGTGGTATGTGCATAGCTAATGAAATTATGGTAAGCCTTCTTTCCTTGTTACTTATATACAATGGATGAGGTGATGACATATATATATATGTGTTTATATGCTTTCTCACATGATAGCATGCTAGCATGATTATTATGTTGATGATGATGAATATATATATATATACAGTGACATGTTAGTATGGCATCGAACATTATCACCACATTATACATACTAAGATATGGTGGATTGGTGATGATGATGATATGAGATATGAGATATCACTTAGTATACCGAACCACTAGTGGCCAAGTAGTGAGATTGATGATTATACATCATTGCCACTAAATCCTTTCTGTGGTCAGGAGAGTTAGGTAGTAATAGATTTAATGATGCACCTTCCCTAAATCACCACCAATTCGGGTGGTCTAGGGGAAGGAAAACCACGTCCAATCATTAGTGTGGCCTTTAGCTAGATTATGCTAGTGTGCAGTGAGTTTGGTAATGTCCTGGAATTAGTTTTCACAGATAGTTGAAAAGGAATCACCTATCAGGTATGTCATGTGATGGTACTAGCTCATGGTTCTAGCCTTGTATGAAGGAGAACATATATACTATGACATTTGTATTTCATTGTATCATATGTATTCATTAAGAATATCCTATTGTAAGTATATATAGTCTATTGTGTTATGTGGATGATTCCCGGTTATTGAGACTTCATCTCATACCCTCAATGGCTAACATTTTAGGCAAAGACTCTGGTGTTAGTTTGGAGAAGACCATATAATCGTAGCTTTCTCCATCATCGAGAGTATCCAAGTTAACCAATAGCTTTATATTATTGTTTATGTAATGAATTATGCCAAGTATTATAGTGTTACTTTTTTTACTTCTGACTTGTATCCTAGAAGTATTGTGTTGCGCATGAATATGTATTCTTGATGTGGTAAAGTGATGTTGATGAGATGATGAGGAATGTTGTGGTTATGTGATGGATGATGACTTGGGCCCACGTATGGGTCAATATGTAATGATGTATGTGTGTATATGTATGTTAAGCTGAGTTAGACGTATTGTGAGCTTAATATAGTCCTTGGGTCTCATATGTGTGTTTTAGGGCATATAACTCGTTATGTGAAGTTGGGGTTCAAGAGGATCAGAACTTGGAGAAGTGGTTTCTTCAAGGTGGAGCCTCCTTGGACGAGTTGATTATGTAGGTTGTGACCTGTAAAAATGGTCCTTAGTTGCCAATTAGCCATTGATGGCAATGAGAGTGTTTAAGTTATGAATTTTAGTCAAAAAGTGAAAAAAATGGTGTCGAATATTCAAAATCTTCATATGAAGATGGATTAAGGTAAACTTGGTGTCTATAGTTAGTTTGAGAGTAGAGTGACCTGTAGAAGTTGGAATCAGATTAATCGAAAGTCGGAGTACAAAGTTGTGCACATCATAATTTTGCCCAAAAGATCAGCAATTTGCTGATTTCATTTCTGTCATGGGATCCATGTCACACCATTCTATCTCTATTTTAGCTTTGTCCAATGTTGGGTCACGTTGTGGCGGTACAGTAGTAATCATAGTGCCATCCTTTGTTTATTAAACCAAAAGAAGAAAAATTTTAATTTTCCCTCCCTTTCCCCCTTCCCCCTTAAATCTCTCCAACCAAAGAGGGGTCAATTTTAGGAATAATATGTTTAATTCCATAGGACAACCGTAGAGATGAAACAGTCTTAAGAACAATATTATTTTGATGTGACTAAGATCATCAATCACTATTCTGCCAACATAAGTATGTTATACTTTATTGAAGTATATATATGAAAAATAAAGATAATTAAAATTTCCACAAAAAATATACTCAAACAACAACACAAGTCTTGAGCTTTCTCCTATGAGATATAGAATTAGCAAAAAGTTTTAAGCAAACTCCTTTTTTGGGATTTAGGTATAGTTACCTATATAGCAAAAGGAGATTTTTAATCCTTTTGACCCAAGCAGTTTGGGTCATGATCACCACAGGAATCACAACAACTTTTTCATAACAAGTCACTCTAAATCCTCATTCTTTCCCAATCTTTTTAATGAGACTTTGTGCATCTTTAAGGTGCATTATGGCTTATTGGCCAAAAAAAAAAGTGCACTATGGCTATACCCTAACATTCTATTTATAGATCTCTCAAGCTAAATCTTGGGAGCATTTTCCAATCAAGTTGATTCTATATCTCTAAGCACTGTTTAGTTCAACAAAGGGGAGGACGGGGATTTTAATGGAGAGAGGGGAGGGAAGGGAAATGATAAGGGCAAACAAGGATATCAATGAATCATGGAAAAATTCATGACTCACTTCAAGGCATTGGAGGCCCAATGACTAGGGCTAGAGCTAAAGCTATAAAACAAGTCTTGAATGGATTGATCCAAAGCATAAGTGTGATGGAACTATTGTATTTGAACAAGTTTGAAGCCCAAAAGAAAGAAGAAAATGCGCTAATCATGTGGAGCCAAATTCAAGACCTTGAGCCCAACTTGGAGGATTCACTTAAAACCCATATGCAACTCATGTGACATCTTTGAGGCACCATTTTAATGTTATTTCTTCATCTGGTACCAGAGCTTCAGCTTGCAAATCAATGTGTGTTTTTCATTTGCTTCTTTCCTTTTGTTTTGTTCCATTTTCCTTTCTATCTAGAAATCCTTGTCCCTTGTTCCTTATTGTTCATCCTTTAGTCTTGGTCCTTTTTTTTTCTAGATTTCGTGAACTTTCCTTTTGTTCTTGATGTGGCATGCTCTGTTCTATTTTGTTGTCCATTTTGTTTGTTTCCTTTCTAGAGGATCTTACCAGATTTGGTTCTTGTTTTCATTACTAGGTTTGAAAAATCGAATCAGACTGGTCGGTTTGACCAGTTGAATTGAGAACTAATACCAGGTCCAGTCCGATCATAGATGTCAACTTTCCGTTTTCAGAACTGGTCAAACCGATCTTTTTTTCTCTCTATTTTAAAGATAAAATAACATTATTTTTAGTACTAAGTGACATTATTTTTTATATAAATTTTTTTCTTTCTATATTATATTATTTTATAAGTATTATTATGATACATAATTATTAATAATGATAAATTTACTTAATAAATAATATGAAAATGGAATATTAATTAACTATTTTAAATTTAAAATATAATTATAGATTAATATTAACTCGTTTAGATTTTAATATTAGGTTGTGAAATTTATTAATAATATTTTTAATTTTCTATATAATATATAAAATTAAAAAATTATTAAATTTATTACCACCAATTTAGTTCCAGTTGAACCACGGTTGAACTATGAAATCTTGAACCAGTACCTTAACTAGTTTAATATTTGGTTCGCTTTCTTGAACCTTGGTTCATTGTGATTCTGGAGTTGCTTATTACCTGTCTAGAAATTAATTTACTACCCAAAATTTTTTATTGTTCAAATTTGTCCAGAATTTAATAGTTGCTGCCCATATTTCTTGCTATTTAGATTTTGCCCCGAAAAAAAATTCAAAATTAATTAAAAAAGAAGAAATAAAAGAATTATTGTTGATTTAAAAAAAAAGAGAGAGAGAAGAATTGATTGCAGCCTTATTAAAAAATATATAAAAGGTAAAAAAAAAGAAGAAGATAGATTTATGGCTGCCTAGGCAAAATTTTAGAAATTGAGGAGATCTTGTTTGATGAAATCTTTCCTACTTTGAGATCCTTCAATCAAGATGATACTTTGAATTTCAAATTTCCTTTTGTTAGGTATTAATACTATTGAATTTAATAGCTTCTTTTATGATCTCAATCAACTCTTGAAGTAAAGAGAGTTGACTTTTCGAATACCCATTAAAATCTTTATTTGAGTAGTCAGTTTCCATTCTTATCTTTTAAATTTTCTTTTCAAAATTTTACTCTTCTAATTTAATTTTGTGCATTTTTCCTTCCTAAATTAATTTCCTAATTTGTTCCTTCCTTGTTGCAGATTGAGAGTCACCTAAAATTCTTCCTTTTCTTTCCATATACAGTGCACATGCTACATCCTATTTTCCTTATCAATTGTTGCACATTTTTTTATCATAATTTCTAGCATCTTTCCCCTTGACTCTTGGTTGGAAAATTCAACTCTAAAAATTGAGACTTGGTTGCATGTTTTCTTTAAGCTTGTTGGTCTTACTTGTTTCAGGCATTTTGAGAACTAAACTTTTGGATTCTAAACTTGATGATTGCCACTTATTTCATTACTGCTTCTTGATTCAAGTTAGACATCTAACTTCTTATAGGAAGCAAGTATGAGTAGTAAAAGGTAAGAGTGTAATTATATCATTTCTGGAAAAAGCCTTTAAAGTATGTAAAACACAAGTGAATTTGAATAATTTTTTAGTGAAACACGTAAGAGAGTGGTAAGGTCCATTTCTTTTTAATTTACACTAACATTTCATGTCCTTAAAAACATGTCCGGTGGTAGTGAAGCTCAAATTCTATATTTCAAGCTCTTCGTAGATTCAATTAATGATCAACTCAAGAAATTAAGCATGAGATTTGATGTCATGGAAGCTTCCTCTTCTCATTCTAAAACAAAGCCAAGGAAAGAACCATGTAATCTATTTCAATGATGGTGAGGAAAAGGTAGGGATTGAATTTGAGAAGGAAGAGATACAACCAAGAAGAGCTAGAAAAAATCGACATGTATTTAGACATAACCAAGACCATGAGAAGGATCCCCTTTCTAATATAAAAATGAAGATTCCTTCCTTCCAAGGAAAAGTTGATCCTGATGCCTACTTAGAGTGGGAAAGGCAAGTGAAGCTTGTGTTTGAATGCAATTCATACTATGAGGAAAATAAGGTAAGATAAGCTGCTGTTGAATTTACTGACTATGCTAGTGTTTGGAAAAATCAATTGTGTACTACCAAGAGGAGAACTTGAGAGGGTCTTATTAGGACATGGCTCAAAATCAAAACAATTATGAGAAAAGAATATGCGCCTAATCATTACCATAGGGATGTACATACAAAGCTTCAAAAACTAAAGCAAGGAACTATGAGTGTGGAGGAGTATTACCAGGAGATTGAGGTGTCCATGATAAAAGCTAAGGTGGATGAAGATCCTAAGCAAACAATGGCAAAGTTCCTTCGAGGATTGAATTTGGAGATTGCTACTAGGGTTGGGATGCTAAACTAACTTGATATGGAAGAGTTATTGCATAAAGCCATTAAAGTAGAGAGGCACTTGAAGGCAAAACAAAAGGTAAAGTCATATGGAAGTTCCAACAAGGAGTACAAGTCTTATGGCGAATCAAAGGAGTACAAAGTGTCTTCCAAATGGAAAAGTAAGCCTAAACCCGAGGAGAAGAACAAGCTGAAAGTACATACTCCTACTTCAAAAGGTAAGTCTTTTGATTCTTCTAAAGTTAAATGTTTTAAATGTCAAGGATTTGATCATATTACTTCACAATGTCCTCATAAGAGAATTATGATTGCTCTTGAGAATGGTTGTATGACTAGTGAAAGAAGTGATGAAGAAAAGAAGGAAACTGATATGAAATCTAGTGATGATGATTCTGACGTAGAGATAGTCAAGGTCATTGTTGGAGAAGTTTGGTAGCTAGGCATGCTCTTAACATACAACCGAAGGAGGACCATGAGAGAGGGCAATGTGAGAACTTGTTTCACACTAGATGCTTCATCAATAACAAGATATGCAATCTTATTATTGACAATAGCAGTTGTACCAATATAGTTAGTACCTTATTAGTTGAGAAACTTGGTTTACTAACTTCGAAGCACCCTACACCTTATAATTTGTTGTGGTTTAATGAAAGTAAAGATGCTAAGGTAACTAAGCAAGTAATTGTAGCATTTTCCATATATAGCTATAAATATGAGATTTTATATGATGTTGTACCTATACATGTTGAACATTTGTTGCTTAGTAGGCCATGTCAGTATGACAGGAGGATTAAGTATGATGGTTACACTAACAAGTAGTCATTTGTGCACAATAATAAGACCATTGTGCTAACACCTCTTAATCCAGTGCAGGCTCTTGAGACCAAAGGAAGATCACACAATAAAGTAAAACAAAAGAAATAAAAAAGAAAGAGCGTGAGAGAGAAATAAAAGTCAGTGAACTCAAAAGGAAAGAACACAAAATGAGTGTAAAAAAGAATGAGAATGAAGAAACAAAAGTGACTTTGTTTGTTGGAAGAGAAGAAATCAATAAAACTTTGTTTTGTGAACCTTCCTTTATACTTATGTATAAAGAGGTGTATATGACTATTTCTAATTTCGATAACTCTTTTCCCTATAGTGTTTTGAGGTTGTTGTAGGAAAATAAGGTATTGTTTCCAAAGGAGATACTAGATGGGTTACTCCTGATAAGAGGCATTGAACATAGGATTGACTTCATCTTTGGAGCATCTATTCCAAATAGACCTACATATAAGGCAAATCTAAAGGAAACTAAGGAAATTTATAGGCAAGTTAAGGAACTACTGAAAAAAGGGGTCGTGCGAGAAAGCCTTAGTCTGTGTGTAGATTGCCATGCCCCCAACAAAATAATAATTAAGTATTGATATCCTATTCCTCAATTAGATGACATACTAGATGAATTGCATGATGCTTGTTTATTCTTAAAGATAGATCTTAGGAGTGGATATCATTAGATTAGAATGAAAGAAGGGGATGAGTGGAAAACTGCTTTTAAGACTAAGCTTGGGTTGTATGAGTGGTTGATCATGCTGTTTGGTTTGACTAATGCCCTTAGCACATTTATGAGTCTTATCAATCATGTTTTTTGTCCCTACATAGGAAAGTTTGTTGTAGTATACTTTGATGATATTTTGGTGTTTTCTAAGAATCTTGATGAACATGCTGAACATTTGCGTACTGTATTTGATATATTGCATGAAAATATACTTTTTGCCAATCTGGAGAAATGTACCTTCTATTCAAAATCTGTTGTCTTCCTTGGTTTTGTTATAGGTGCAGAAGGGATTCAAGTATATGAGGAGAAAGTGAAAGCTATCCAAGATTGGCCTACACCAAGGCATGTAAATAAAGTGAGGAGTTTCCATAGGCTTACAAGTTTCTACCAGAAACTTGTGCAAAACTTCTCAACCATTGCTACACCTCTGAATGCGTTGGTAAAAAAAAATGTAATGTTTAAATGGGGCAAGGCATAAGAGAGGGCTTTTTAAACATTGAAAGATAAGTTAACTAATGCCCCTATACTTATTCTTCCTGACTTTTCTAAAGTTTTTGAAATTGAATATGATACTTTTGATATTAGAATTGGTGCTATTTTGATGCAAGAGGCTAGACTAATTGCATATTTTAGTGAGAAGCTTGGTGGTATATGTTTGAATTATTCTACATATGATAAAGAGTTATATGCACTAAAATAAACCTTAGAACATTTACAACATTATATGTAGTCTAGAGAATTTGTTTTACACTATGATCATGAAAGTTTGAAATATTTCAAGACCCAAAACAAATTGAACAAAATACATGTTTGACTTGAGTTTATTGAATCTTTTCCCCATGTTTTGAAATGTAAGCATGGTAAAGAAATGTTATTGCTGATGCATTGTCTAGGAGATATAGTCTCATTACATCTATGTAAACTAAGTTGATTGGTTTTGAATCCTTGAAAAGCATGTGTGAATGTGATGTTGACTTTGCTGAAACTTGGAAATTGTCTGAGAAACATGGCATTGATGATTACTATAAATTTGATGGATTCTTGTTTAAAGGAAGTAAACTATGTGTGCCTTTTTTGTTCTATGCATAAGCTTTTTGTTAGAATCTCACGAAGGAGATTTAATGAGTCATTTTAGGGTTGATAAGACTTTGACTATGCTGAAAGATCATTTTTATTGGCCATATAAGCACAAGGATGCTGTTTTTGTGTGTGATAAATGCATTGTGTACAAGCATGCTAAATCTAGAGTGCATCCTTGGATAATATACAACTTTGCCTATTCCTTTGCATCCTTGAGTGAACATATCTATGGATTTTGTGCTTGCATTGCCTAAGTCCCCTGCTGATAAGGATAATGTATTTCTTGTTATGGATAGGTTTAGCAAGATGGCTCATTTCATTGGTTGTTCTAAAATGCATGATATTATCTATATTTTTGATCTGTTCTTTAAGGAGATAGTTAGATTGCATTGTTTACCCAGGTCCATTATTAGTTATTGTGATTTTAAATTCCTGAATCATTTCTGGAAAACTTTGCAGGCTAAATTGAGTACTAAACTTGTGTTTTCTATAGTTGCATATCCCCATACAAATAGGCAAACAGAGGTGGTGAATCGAAGACTTTCTTCTTTATTTTGTGCTATTTTGCATAAGAATAAAAAAATTTGGGAAAAATGTTTACCTCATGTGGAGTTTGCATACAACCAAGTTGTACATTCTACAACTAATTGTTCTCCTTTTGAAGTTGTATATGGTTTCAATCCTTTGACTCCACTTAATATTCTTCCTTTTCTTGTTGTTGAGTTTGCTAACCTTTATGCTGAAAAGAAAGCTAAGTTTGTGCAAGATTTACATGCTAAGTTGATAGCAAACATTGAGAGGAAGAATGAGCAATAAGCTTAATAGGCTAACAAAGGTCCAAGAAGGTTGTGTTCGAGCCTAGAGATTAGGTGTGGATTCATCTAAGGAATAAGAGGTTTCTTGAACAAAGGAAATCCAAATTGCACCTGAGAGGCGATGGTCATCTTCAAATTTTGGAAAGGATAAATGATAATGCTTACAAAATTAATTTTGTAAATCCTTTTCAGGATGAAGGGAATGATGAGGGAAAGCAAGGACAATCAATGGATCATGGAAAAATTCAAAACCCATTTTAAGGCATTGAAGGCCTAATGAGAAGGGCTAGAGTTAAAGCTATGAAGCAAACCTTGAATGGATTGATCCAAAACATAAGTGAGATGGAACCATTGTATATGAACAAATTTGAAGCCCAAAAAACAGAAGAAAACGTGTTGATCATGTGGAGCCAAATTCAAGACCTTGAGCCCAACTTGGAGGATTCACTTAAAACCCATGTGCAACTCATGTGACATCTTTGAGGCGCCATTTTAATGTTACTTGTTTTGAGTATTTTTTATTCTGATTTCCTAAGTTTAGATGTTGAATCTGGACCATTTCTTGTATTAAGTTAGATGGTTCTTTTTGGTGTTAATAAGTTTCCTTTTCTTCAAAAAGGCACCACTTTAGGAGGAAATTTGAGGGAGAAATTTCATGGACCATTTTAATGTTTTATCTAGGTTTCTTGGCTGCCTTTTCTATGTAAATGGCACCACCTTTGTTGGAACAAAATATGGTTGAATGAAATGAAATTTTCTTCCAAAAGCTTTGAGCTTGTGAGTTTCTCTCTTGCTACCTTGAGTGCTAAGGAGGATTGTTGACTTTTCGAGTATGGTCTCTTCTTGTGGTGTCATTGAGCAAGAATTCAAGGGACTGGTTCTCTTGAGTTTAAGCTTGCGCGGCCAACATTCTTAATTTTTCTAATGTGATGTTTCCTTTGCCTTATTGTTTTATCTGTGTTGTTCGTATTTTGTTTTGTATGTTGTTTTCCTTGTTTTGTAAACAAATCTGTGTGTTTTCCCATTAAAGTTGATTTCTTTGGATGGGTTGTAGGGAGTCTCTTATCAGGAGCGGATATAAGAGAAGTGAAAGAATTTTAATTTTTGCTTATTTGGATATAGTGGAGGGAAGGGAGAAATAGAAAGAATTTACTCATTTTCTCTCTAGATCTCCCCACTTTTAGAGGGAGGAATAGGAAAGGAGGGGAAGGGAGGGAAAATCCCTCTTCATTATTGAATCAAATGAAGGAAAATCTCAAATTTTCCTCCCCTCCCTTTCCCTTTGATTCAAATTTCTCCAACAAAATAGGGGATAGAAGATGAGATATGATATGATATAATTTTATCTCCTATTTAAAATTATAATCTCAACCAAATATAAGATATAATTAATTATTCAAAATAATTAATTCCAAATGTCTTAAATTTAAATTTAAGATTATTAGTTTGAATTTAGAATTTACTCCTTTACAAGCGGATAAATCCAACATTTCTACCTAATCACCAAAATTAAAAAAAAATTCTCTCTAAAATAATTATTATTAACTAATTAAAACACCTTAAAATTGATGTTTCACTTTTTTTTTTTGAACAAAGAAGTTTCACTTGAGATCCGCTGGGCATTTAGCAATGCGGTTTGCAGTTTACAACCTTTTTTTTAATGGAAAAAGTATGTATATATAGCAGTGATTCTTATTGAGATATATATATATATATATATATTGTGAACAGTAATTCTTTATACTCACACATATTTGTTTTTTAAACCAAGGGGTGAAAGGACCCTAATGGTAATTAGGAACCAACAACCTAAAATAAGCAAACAAAAATACAAGACCGTCCATATCATATAAAAACTAAAAAAAATACAAACTAAAAGTATTGCTCCACATGGTAATTCTGGACCTGCTAAATCCATATCATAAGTTCTTCTTATGGAGATCAAGGCATTCCAAAGATTCTTGAGAATCACTAACATAATTGCTTGTAAGAAGTTTTTAAATTCATTCTATTTAAATAATTTTATTTATTTATTTATTTTTATTAGTTTTCAATTTATATTTTATTGATACTAAAATTATTAATTAGATTTAAATTAGAATAAATAAAATCTATTAAATATTTTTAAGAGATTTCTTAAATTTAAATTAAATAAATTATCTAATAGTATTAGGATTAAAATATCAATTTTATTATTTTTCTTTAAATTTTTTTTATTTTTAGGATTTTTTATAATTAGATATATCTTTTAGATTTTTTGGATGTAATAGGATTACTTAACCCCTAAGTATTACTAATTGTTTTAAGATTAAATTTTTCATATTTTGTCTATTTAAATACCTATAGAATGCATATTTTTCAATAATGTGTTGAATGATATTAAATATTTTGAGTTCTTTCATTAAATTCTTCTATTTTCTCTATCTCTCTTTCTAGACTTCTCTCCATACTCTTCTATTTTCTCCTTTTCTCTATCTTTCTCCATCTCCCCTCCCCTCCTCAGTTCATATTATTTGAAAAAAGTCTTTGATTTCGAGAATCAAATTAGAGTCCTACACAATTCCAAGTTTTTTCTCTTTAATTTTCAATCAATTCTTATCACATCACCTCAACATAATTTTGATCTCTATTACACCAACTTTCCAATTTTTTGGATTTTGGCTTTGTTGTCTTCAGTTCTAATTGTGTGAGTTGATGTTCCATCTTCAAATATAGGATGATGCAAAAGCAACTGGGGGGATTAAAACTAAGAAAGCAAGTCGAAATTAACCCTAAGATGACAAAAATTTGAAGACGAAAGAAAAGGGAATGATGGAGAAATGATAACTTCTAAGAAGTTCTTAGATCCATTCTATTTATTATTTATTTATTTTTATTTTTAATAATTTTCAATTTGTATTTTAGTTAGATTTAAATTAGAATAAATAAAATCTATTAAATATTCTTTAAGTGATTTCCTAAATTTAAATTAAATAGATTATCTAATAGTATTAAAATTAGAATATAATTTTATTATTTTTTTGAATTTTTATTTTTATTTTTAGAGTTTTTTATAATTAAATATATCTTTTAGATTTCTTAGATCTAATTGGATTACTTGAACTCAAAGTATTTCTAATTGCTTTAGAATTAGGTTTTCTCATATTTTACTTATTTAAAGGCCTATGCAATGCATATTTTTCAAGAATGAGTTAAATAATATTGAATATGTTGAATTCTTTCATTAAACTCTTTTATTTTCTTTCTCTTTCTCAAGTTCTCTCCCTACTCTTCTATTTTCACTCTCTTTTTGCTTTTCTCTCTCTTTTTCTGTTTCATTCTCTCTTCTATATTCTTCTATTCCTCCTCATACTTTTTCTTTCTTCTCTATCTTTCTACCATCTTCCCTCCCTGTTCATATCATCTTCTAACTCCGATAGCGGTGTAGCCAAATACTTGTATATGTCTTCTCCTTTGAGACTCGTGATTCCCAAATTATGAGCACATCCATTAGTCTCTCTATAAGTACCATGAATCTTAACTTCTCGCTTTTTAGTTATCCGCTCCCTTGCATGATATAACAACCAAACATCCCCTGCAAATTCCTTATGGGGATCTCTTAACGCCTGAATTAAATTGAGAGAATCAGACTGGATGATGATTCTTCCTAGTCCTAATAAATAACAGCCGAAGTCACAGCTTCTTGCGCCTCACATATTCCTGTCTCATATAAGAGTTTGTTACACAAGGCAGAATGTTTGTTTAGGCCCATGAGATACACATTTGTCAAGTAGTCAATATACGCAATGGAAATTAATCATGTTAATTCATTTACTAATTTGTTGGAGTAAAGAAATCAAGATGACTTCTAAAGTGTGAAAACTACTGCTGCATGTGTTTCAATACTAATGACCTTTCTTAATTAAATTTAATTTAAAAATAAATTGTGGTAGTTTTATTTTCATTTGACTTTTACTTCTTCTATCTAAATTACGCCACGATTAGATGGAAGGACAAATTAAGAACTATAGATGAATTCGTATATGGCTATTGGGCATAAATATATATATATATATATTTTATCAAAACAAATATAAATATAAACTTGCACACACTAAATGGTAACTTGCCATCGGTAGGACTTACTCTCACGACTTTTTTCCACTCAAGAAGTTTTGGTGTCATTATACCATTAGCAGGGTATAAATATAATTATGATAGTAAAGCTGTTGATTTCTACAAAAGATTGCACTGCAGGCAATTTTATGTTTATATTTTAACAGCCCCAAAAAAAAAATTTCTCCTTTGTGTTAGTTCATGTCAGAGATTTAAAATTCATTATTAATATTAATATGAGGTCCTTTTTATTCTCAAGAACAAACACTTTCTTTCCTACAAACATGTATGGTGGGTGGAGTACTCACAATTGTGGAATATAGATATCAATATTAATATAAGAAATATAGAAAGTGGAGACAAGCATAGTGGGATTTATTTTTATTTTAATAACAATTGGGTATTTTTTTTATCAATTTTTTTTTCAAAAAGGTGCCTTCAAATTACAGCATGGTTTGGTCAATCCACCCTTTTGAATTAGGCAAGCATTCAAAAACAACACCCCCTTCCCCGGCGGCCCCACTCCTCTTTCCCCCAAAATGGATTGGGTTTTGAGAAAACGACGAGAAACATACTGTTGAGAAAGAAGACGACCATATCACTTTGTGCAATTACCCAGTTTGGGTTCTAAGAAGCGAGCAACTAAAACAGATCTCGTCATTTCATTTCGAAGAATGGTCTTTTCTTCATTTTGTAAAGCTGTATCTGTATCGTGTTCCCTACGTATTTTAAGCCTATTTTTGATTGGTTGATCCACAATCTGCAACGTGTCTAAACTGGAAGGCATTGCTAAGAAACAACCTGAACGACATCTGACATGCAACATATAAATACATTTAATATTTAAAAGAAGAAACTGAAAACTGTTTCAATAATTCAATTATCAATACATACATACATACATACATATATATATATATATATATGTTCTGTTCTCAAGTAGCCATTTCCTTTTCGGCCGGCCTTAGAATAATGAACTCATTTATAAGCATTTGACCAGATCTTGACAAACTCTAAATAAATTTTTTAGTCAAATGCCAATCTTCACTGATTAAGATATATAACCAAATCGGGTGCTTCAACTCTGGCTAGCCTCTTATTTTTTTGTTTCATTCTGCTCTCTTTCAAACAATTCACTTCCTTATATTCTTCACTCACTCTGTTCTTCCCAGAAATTGAGTCCTGACATTATGAATTATCTTTGGTTTATTGCCTTCATATGCATGAGTTCAAGTTCAGCTCAGCAACTCTACGACCCCACAAATTGTTCTACAGATCTTGACACCTACCCAGGTTCAAGGTACCATTGTACGTTTTTGCCATATTCATGCCAAACATTCTTGGTGTTCAGAGCTAACCCACGTTTTCAGAATATTTCAGACATCTCAAAGCTCTTCCGCGAGGACCCTGAGAAGCTGCTTCAACTAAACAACCACCTCAATTCTTCTTCTCAGTTCCTTGATCCAGGCAAAGACGTTCTCATTCCAGTCCGTTGTTCCTGTTCTGGCAATTTCTATCAAGCCAGTATCAAATATGGAGTCCCTGAAAATACAACGTTTTCTGAGATTGCTTGTGGGGTTTTTGAAGGGCTGCTCAAGTCTTTCACACTCGCACAGGACAACCTTAATAAGACCATAGCTGGTGCTGAGCTTAATGTTCCTCTCAGATGTGCATGTCCTGACAATTCCACCAGTATAGGCAAGAAGGTGGAGTACCTTGTCTCATACCCTGTAATACCAGGAGATTCAGATAGTGACATAAGCGAAAAATTTGGCATCTCAGTAGAAGATTTCAGGGAAGCAAATAACTTGAGTCCATTCTCAACTCTTTTTGAGCAAACAACTGTTTTGATCCCATTAAGAGATGATCCGATCAGTATTTCTGATATTCCGGAGTCTTCCCTGGCTCCAACTTCTGGTTTTCTTCCAACACTTCCGGTGGCAAAAACACAGAGAGTCACAAAACCTACCAGTTTGTACATCGCAGGTTCTGTCATAGGAATTTTGCTGTTATTGATGGCGATGCTTGTGAGTGTATTGTACATTAAGGCATTAAGGAAATGGAAGAGTGAAAGTGTTCAACCCTTCACTCCTACAACCTCCATTGCCATGTCACCAATGAGAGGCTCTTCAACAACTTCATGTCTTTCTCCAGATTTTCTCGCTGGAATAAAGTACTGTTTGGTCAATTACAGCACCGAAGAGCTCAAAACGGCCACCACAGATTTCAGTGAAGAAACCCAGATAAGTGGTTCAGTCTACAAGGGGTTAATCAGTAATCTTGAGGTGATGATCAAGAGGATGAGATTCGAAGACACACGTCGGGTAATTGATTTACATTCTAAGATCAACCACATCAATATTGTGAACCTACTTGGAGTGTGTTATGGTGAAAGTGAGTTGTCATGGTCTTACTTGGTTTTTGAATGGCCTAAAAATGGGTGCTTAAGGGACTGTTTATGTGATGCATCCAATGCTCTGAATTGGAAGAAAAGGACACAAATAGCTTTTGATACAGCCACTGGCCTTCACTATTTACACTTCTGTGCTTTTCCTTCTTATGCTCATCTGAATGTTAGCAGTAGAAATATATTCATAAAAGAAGACTTTAGGGGGAAACTAGCAGATATTGCTGCACCGGAGAACCTTGTGAATGGCCCAGTTTCTGAGAAAGTTGACATTTTTGCATTTGGGGTTGTGTTACTTGAACTGATCTCTGCAAGAGAATACGTTGATGGGAAACTAGTGAAGGAGTCTGTTGGGTTTTTGGAAGGAGGAGGCAATGAGGGGGGTTGCTTTGAAGGGTTGAGGAGTTTTATGGATCCTAATCTGAAGGATTATCATATTGCAGAGGCTTTGTGTTTGGCTGTTTTAGCAAAGGCTTGTGTGGCAGATGATCCCCTGCATAGACCGACCATGGATGATATTATGACAGTCCTTGCAAAAATGGTTTCTCCACAATCACCAGAGAAATAACAACCATTGTAAATTTAGCTGTTATGCATTTAATTGCCTGTAAGATATTGTGTTTATGAGAAATTTCCTTTTCTTTAACATGATAACATGAAAGTCTGATCTTCTCTTTGATGTATTTGAGTTAATTAACCCAAGTTTGAGTGGAATTTTTTTTTTAATATATAGTCAAGAGTTTGATCCATGTCATGAGATTCGACAGATTTTTACGTTGGCTGTCGAGGGCCTAACACAACCCTCCTCCTTTACCCGGGCTTGGAGAAGAAAGGGGTCCGGGTGGCTTATATTCGAGCCATAAAGGATATGTTTGAGGGGGCAACAACAAGTGTGAGGACCCCTGGAGGTGTGACAAAGGACTTCCCTATAACAATAGGCTTACATCAATGATCTTCTTTGAGTCCATACCTATTTGATTTGGTTTTGGATGTTCTTACAGAACACATACAAGAAGAAATTCCAAAGTGTATGCTCTTCACGGATGATATAGTTTTAATTGAGGACTCAAGAGAAGAGGTCAACTCTAAACTTGAAGTATGGAGACATACTTTGGAATCAAAAGGTTTCCGTCTGAGTAGGAGTAAGACAGAATATATGCATTGCAAATTTAATAAGAGGCCAATTATAGATGATTCAGAGGTAAAAATTGGAGAGCAAATCATCCCTGAGTTGTCAAAGTTTAAATATTTGGGGTCAATTTTACAGAATAATGGTGAAATTAATGGGGATGTTATGCATAGGATACAAGCTGGGTGGTTAAAGTGGAGGAAAGCAACATGAGTTATTTGTGACCGCAAGGTGCCTACTAAGCTTAAAGGAAAATTTTACAGAATAGCTATAAGGCCAGCAATGCTATATGGTAGTGAATGTTGGGCTTTGAAAGGACAACAAGAGCATAAGATGAGAGTAGCAGAGATGAGAATGTTGAGATGGATGTGTGGTCATACAAAATTGGATAAGATACGAAATGAATGTATACGAAGGAAAGTTGGGATAGCACCTATTGAGGAGAAAATGGTGGAACATCGTTTACGGTGGTTTGGGCATGTTCAAAGAAGAGGGCAAGAGGAACCAGTGAGGAGAGTTGATCAAATGGCCTGGAGCTCGATCAAAAGGCGTAGAGGAAGACAAAAAAGGATATTAAGGGAAGTTATAAGGAATGACCTTTTGAGAAATGATCTATCGGAGGAGATGGTGTTTGATAGAGCTCATTGGCGTCGTTTGATCCATGTAGCCGACCCCACTTAGTGGGATAAGGCTATTGTTGTTGTTGTTGTTGTTGTATAGTCAAGAGTTTAATAATTGTTTTGCTTATAACAAGTAATTCCAGTCATCTCAGAATTAAAGCTGGAGAGCAAGAGGATTTGACAGGTTTGAAGAAACTTTTAAAATTATATTATGTGACTCACCAGAGGGAGAGGAGCTTTCAGGCAATTAATATTACTTAAATCATTAACATTAAACTAAACAATTAATTAGAGTTGTTTTAGTTGTTGTACCGATCCACCTTGAGTAGAAAATGAAATCAGCAGTATGTTTAGTAGTGATTGGATGATAATAGAAAGCAGATTCCATTTAGATTAATGATTGAAGGGTGGCTCATAATTTTCTGGTAAAAAGAAAGGGGTGGCTCATGATAAAATATTAATTAATTGTTAATTTAAAAATTGTCCTTATCACATCAGAGTAAGAGCCTTTAACTAAACAGCCGGGTCCTTTGTTTGCTCTTGTATCCCAGGAGGCCTGTCTTTATTGGAAACACCTCACACAAAGAGGACTAACAAACCCAGCTAAATCCTGAAAATGATCCAAATGTGACATGGCGATGTATACAGGCCAGCAAGTAACTCCAATGCAGCCAATTGGCTTAATGGCTAAATTATTAAATATGTTAGTAGTATACTAAGCCAAGACTTTTCTGGGTAAAATTAGTAGTGTTTCCATGGGCACACACAGAGCCAACACACTAATAGATAATATATTAAGTTTTGCAAAGAATTTTACTCGATCATTGACTTGATAATACGTTTATATTGAGTTTATGGATCAATATATCCACTTACAGAATTCTCATTCAGTTCGTGTCGTCCTTCTGTAGAACTTGTCATTCATGTTTAACCCCAAGAGTTCAGCGGTCAATTTATCATGTGATTGGGAAAAAGAAGATTATCAACATATATGTAACTCAAAAACACCTGGCGATTATACAATAATACAGAAAGATACAAGAGGCAACACAGATCAGCTAGCGTAATATGAAAATACATTATTATCATGAACAAGAAGAATAAGAGATGCTATATATCTTATTTGTAATGGAATCATGTAAATTAAAATGCGTTGAAGTTCAATCTTCTTTATTAGAAGCCTTTGGTTGATAGAGTTCCACCAAGCGGTTGTTTAATGGTTGCAGTGGTCTAGCATTTATCTCGTATTCCTGCAAAGCAAAGTAGATGCCAAGTGTCATAACGAAAGAAGATAACCCATCTCTAATACTTTATCATTTTTTTATTGGAGGGATATTTAAAAGTCATGTATTGACTGGGTAACTTACATCATGAACGGCAACTCGAAGCAAATTGACTTGTTCTTCTGAAACAGTTCTCACCTGGATAATTAATTCCGCAAAGTTCAATAAAGTAGTTTGAATAATAGAAAAGAAAATTGAAACCAAGGACCTTAACCTGGCAAAATGCACGGTCAAAGACTTTATAGTACAACTAGATTTTCCTTGTTCAAGTTATAACTAGATTTTTATCCCTTTCTAATAAAAATATATTGACCAAAACAACCTTACTTTAATTTTGAATCTTACTTTAATTTTGTCATCAAAATACACTACGTTAAAGATCACATAAAAAAGGAGAGATAATTTACTGAATGAGAAGGGAGTAAAGTGGAGTAACAAATAATTAACAAACCTCTCTAAGGATGGTCCAAGCAACGTTTTCAGTACAAGGAGGAGTGGTAAGAGATCCCATGTATCTGTAATAACTCAAGCTTCGTATTTTGATCAGCCTTGGATCAACCACACCCACGTTTTCTTCTGTCTTATTCGTATTAGTAATGGCCTTTAACTCATCCGTTAACTATGAATTCCCAACATTAATTAATTAGTCACTAATTACATGAAACAGAGACATATACAAACATGTTTCTGTCCTTAATTAATTAATTACGAGTATTTCTTACCGATGAGAAGAAAGCATCTGGCTGACCAATCTTGTACAGTATTCCAATTACGGCTGTATCTCCTGCTTCAGTTTCGTGCACCAAATGTAACTCTAAATCAAACCTGCAAAATTATATAAGAGCATTTTCAATCAAATTGTCACATTAATTTTAGGTTCCGGTAGTACCTTTATAATTTTGAAAGAAATTGAAAGAAGCTGAATATATATATACATAGAGAGAGAGAGAGAGAGAGAGAGAGAGAGGAACCAATCCAAAATTACTTGAAGTGATTGTATATGTAGTGTAAGTATAAAAAAGATAAAGAGAACATGTCGGCTCCATAAGCTACCCTGTTTTGTTTCCATCTAAATTAGGAATATATGTGTCACTATATAGAAATGATCCATTTGCTGTAGAAGGACGGCTAAGGAGAAGATGGTAGACAATTAAAATCATCCGTGTTAGTGCAAATTAAAGATGGGTTGAGGGTTGAGTTTATTATATATATATATATGGTGTATATATTAATTAAGCCAAATTAATACTTTCTGATTTAAAATATAAGTTCTATTTTGACTAATTACACATAAATTAAGAAATGTATTTTTACTCATTAAATTTAAAAAAAATATATTATTTTTTTAATACTTCTATTTAATATATTATATTTAAAATTTATTATCTCTTTTATATTTTTAATTATAAATAATGATGAAATAAGAAAAAAAATATTTAATGTTCTATAAATTATTAAATAAAATTTATATTTTAGAGTAAAAAAATTTATATTTTAAAATGAAGGACGTATAACAAGAACAGCTTTAATTTGTTTATGAAATAGTGGAATTATATATATATATATAACGTGTATACCTTTTGCCATCAATGGTGTGTTCAGAGAAAGAATGCCAGTGGCATTGTTTGAGAACATACTGAGTTTCATTAATTTGAAGATAGCCTGCAACGGCAGCCCACTGCAACTGCGTTCACAGAAAAGAAAAAAAAAAAGTCAAACTATATACAGAGAGGCATCATATCAACAGCACAAAGTTAGAGGACTTCTGTCAACTTCAATATCGACAGTACGTCATCTTCATAGTCATACATATATATTATAGGATTTTATGTCAGGTGAAATTGATTCTTTGGAAAATTCTAGGTCCACAATAAGTGTATTGAGTTTCCACACTATTATTTCGTTAATTTCACTTTTTAAAAAATAGACGTACGTAAGAACCAAAGAACTTTGAAGACAATGACATCGATGGACCCATAGGATTAAGAAATAAACTCTATGATAGACCTGGCAAGTGCATGTGAAACGAGAGTGTTATTTAAAATGACTTTAATAATTCAGACGTCCTTTGAGTAATTAATTACATAATGTTTTGTAAGTCTGATTTTCACATTGCATTAGATAGATAGATAGAAGCAGTAATAGGATAGAGAGATTAAGGTAATTAATCAATTACGTACCATGATATCATGGCCTCTATTTTTAAGAGTGGCATTGGAGGGTTGATACTTGATCTGGAGGGCCCCTAAATGGGACACGATTTGAACCCTATCGTTCAACAGATCAATGGGCGATTGCTGTGTTCCATTTTTACACAATCTCCATTCTGGTTTGATGTCTCCCCATCGAGATGGTCCGTTGTTTCCATGTTCATCGTAACTAAACTCACTCTTATCCTCTGTACGTTAACCCATCAACAATTAATATTAATTATATATAGTTAATTAAAGCCGGAAAAAGCCAACGTGTAAGCGAACCTCAAGAAACATATGAGTAGATATTAATTTCATGTCAAGAATTCGAAATTATTATACGAGTCCTTACCTACTTCTGCAGCAGCTGCGAGGCCAGAGAGCAAGCAGAGTGCAGTGAATAAACTGCAAATCAAGAGTCGTGTGGCAGTAACCTTCTCCATTAATGAACAAACTCTCTTTTATCTTCTGGGTTTAAACTTGGAAGTTATGGTTATGTGTTGGAGATAGGAGGGGTCTCGGGATGGCTATTTATAAGGACTCGAGCTCAATTATGAATGGAGAGGAAGGTGTTAGACGACATTAATGGAAGAGAGCTTAAAGTATTTGTCATCTCATTCAAACTGGTAACAGTTTTAAAATGTAGAAAAGTTAATCAACCACGAGTCATTGCATGAATGATTAAAAAACAAAAAGCCACCGAGAGGGCTCTGTTTTATGTCCTAATATGTACGATCTCTAGGAAACTCAGTCCACTTCGTTCACGTTTGCGATGACGAATCCCGCTTTGAAAAGGGGCTTATACATACGTACATACAAACATACGTACGTATATAAATATATATCACTATAGTTATAGATATATATATTATATATAATATACATAAAATATCTATAATATAGACACACACGTAAATTTATGTATAAAACATATCTATAATATCAATATGCATGGATTGATTGAATTCTCCGTTTTTTCCTACAATATATGATATTTGACATTAATTACTAATCTATATTTGAATATTGTGGAGCCTCAAATGGAAGGTAGTTTTTTTAATCTGTTTTTCCCCCTATTTATAAAGCTTGACTATAAGATCATAGTTAAAAGATATTGAGTTTCTTCTTTTACTTTATTTAGTTTCCTTTTAATATTTTAATTTTCAAAACACAATAAATTTTTTTGTTATTATAAACTAATACTATTAACTATGTTAACAAAGTATTTTTAAATATTGACAATGCATTTTTATAATGTTGACACATTTATTTTATGACAAAAAATCCTTATATTAAGATTTGTTTTAGAGGTCAGTTATTTGTAATTATTTTTTAATTTAATTTAAAAATATTTTAAATCTAAGGTTAAGGAATATAAAATTATACTCCATCTATTCCAAAGTTTTTGTTGTTTAAGGTTTTGGCATATAAATTAAGAAATTATTAATTATTGCCTATATTGACAAAAATATCCTTATTTAATTAATCTATATTATAACTAAGAGATAAAGAGAAAAGAGAATAATAATAATAAATGAGAGTATAATTAAAAAATGAAGCCTTAAAATTATAAAACAACAAAAATTTATGATCAACGTGATTATCAATAACTTAACTGTGAAGACTGACATGTTAGTATTAAACAATGCTTTGCCAATTTGCAAAAATGTTTTGTCAACATTTTCCATTAACATAATTAATGATGCTAGAAATTAAATAAGGAAACTTTTGATTGAATTTTGAAAATTAAATAATTGGTATATTATCAGAACAGTTTATACATGTTGCCGCCCAAGAATAGGTGAGGAATGAGTAGATTATACTACAAGTTGTTCTTTTTCAATTACAAATAGATGGATTGATTTCTTAGTTGGGTTGCAGACTGAGTTCCATCTAATTCTTAAATTTGGAATCTATATAATATACCTATATGGCTATATCTATATAATTGTGAAATTGTGCAGGAGGTTAATTATCCTTGTCTTGTAAAAATAGTGTTATGATTTGATATATTTAGTTTGTATTGGACGGTTTTATTATTTAGCGGCGTAATGTTTGAAACTTTGAATCATTCGCTTTATAATTTTAAAATTAGTGACCACTAAATTTTTTGTTACAAATATACTTTTTTGGTGTGATGCACCAGATAGATTTATAATTTTTTGTTTAAATCCGGCTACAAAAGATTAAAGTTGCAGACTCGGCATCGAGAATGTTGTGCCGGATTGAACCACAGGGGCAATATAAGGGACCCGCACATTTTAGCATTCTAAAAAAATATATAATATAAAATCTATAATAAATTATATTATTTAAAAATCATAAATAGAATAATTCACCTTAAATTCCATATAAATACAAAAAAAATATGTGTATTTCCATAAACAAAGTAAAATAATATATAATTCACTTTTTGGGTGCTTTTTCTGCTGTAAAAATGGAGAGGGGCATGATTTCTTTATTTTTTAAAATAATAACATGACAAATATAAGATTTTTATATATAATTACATGGTTTTCAATTAAATTATACTTATATATCGTTTCATTTTTTTTGGCCAGATATCATGTCATAATTAAAAATTATACTTATTACGTTTAGATTAAAAAGTTTGATAATAACAATGTAAAAATTTTGCATATAAGTCTAGTTGTTCTAGAAAGGGTGTAATAAAATTAGGAGCATCCCCTTAATTTTCTTCTGCATTTGTTATGTCATATTTTGAATGAAATATCATAAGGAAAACACGGTTCAACTAATATCACTCATTACATTACATATGAACTTTGATTTTTTACATCTTTCTTTGATTAGTGATTTCAAAAGGTCAAAAGTTTTGACATTTCATCTCTCTTAAACCTAATTAATTAAGAGATTGATTCTAAAAAATGGTTTTCTTGGAAGAACGGTACGGTATTCATGCCCATAACGCAACTAACTGTCTTGGTATGATCTGTATCTTTTTCGCTACAGAGTGTTCCGGACATTACAATTAATAAAGAATTATTAGATAATAAGAATATTGTTGCAAAAATAACGATGGATGAAAATTGAAGAATCAGATCTTAGTTTTGCAAACGTTGTACATGAATTGTCGTATTATTCAAAAAGCATGACATTTTCGGAAAAATCAGATGGTCAAAGAAAAGAACATCGATCACCGATCGGTAAGCTAATTGCAATTTACCAGTTCATATCATATGGTTAGAAAAATTAAACCATCGACTTCGTCCACAAATTTTAACAATATACAATATTTTGTCCATTCTTAAAACGTTTTTTTTTTACTTTAGTACATATTTAAATTAAATTAGGTTGGTTTCGGTAAACCCACTTCTTTTTCAACAAATTAATCATGGTCCATAGAGAATAATAGGAAAGTCGGTGAAGAAAACACAATGACATGGTGAATTTCGGAACATTAAAGGAAAATTCATGCACAGATTTTCATCCAGAGAAACTAATTCCTTGTATGGAAAATTCTTATATATGTGTGTGTGAACGTGTGTGTGGTCTGATGGCCAAAAAAAAAAAAGGAATGTGTGTATGGTCCCATTCCCCACCCATAGAGTGGAGGAAAGAAATTACTGGAAACGAAAAGGCATTATATGAAAAAAAAAATTAATTAATTCAGACGCACATGGTCTTTTTTTTGTTGGGCCATGGCACCTGCTTCTTCTATTAAGGATGAATAAAATATAAACGGAAAGAAAACGTGTATTCATTGATTTTCTGTTCATTACAACAGTATTCTATATATATATATATATATATATATAAGCTGAGAGAGAGTCCTAAAAATATCAAGGTCTTCGTGAAAGATCTATGTATATACAAAAGAATTAAAGCCAAAACGACATAGTATAATAGCATGATGACATGGCATAAATAAGAAGGCATGGTAGAGTCAAAGAATGACAAGGATCAATGTTGACTGGCTTGTTGCTCCAACATTCCCCCACGAGCGAAACTGGATGGGAAAGACAATTAAGCTCGATCTTAGATGACTGAAATAAGAAGCAGAGAGAGGCTGGGCGGGCAAACTGGCCGGGCCAAAATGCTTGTCAAACCCAACGGGCTTGATTTTAAACGGCCTTGATTTTGAAAGCCCGGCTTGTCTACAGCATTTTTTATTCTATTTAAAAATTTTCATGTTTAGAATCCAAAAATTCAAATTTCTAATGTAAAAATAATATATTTTTTTTTCATACATAATCCTTTAAATTAATACAACTAAAATCATAAGTTATAAGTCCAAAACAACAAAATACTAGTTTACTATCATCAGTCATCACTTCATCATTACTAGTTATTACTGGATTCATTACCATTCTATCAAAACGTAAAAGTCCCAAAACCACAAAAGGTAAAAGTTCCAAAATAGTATCACCAACTATAATCATCATTCATCATCAATCAATATCCTCAATGACAATATTTGAAGCATGATATGACTTCAAATCAATTATTGTGATTTCTACTTCATCATCTTCATCACTTGTAACAAATAAAAAAAATTAAATAATAGACAAATTATTATTATTATTAGGTTTGCTTACAATAAAAAAATCAATAGTTAAAATAAAAGACAAAATATTATTATATTACCTTCATGAGTGAATTGAAAATCATGCAACCATTTACGAGTATAAATTAAAGTTTGAACATTATCTAGAGGGAGGGAACTCTGATAATGTGTAAGAACACCTGAACGAATGCTAAAAGTCGATTCACTAGCTACTATGGTGATCGAGATGCTTAGGATATCAAATGCCATCCTTGTAAGCGTGAGAAATTGATCTTGATTACTCGTCCAATAGTTCAATACATCGACCTGTCGAAATTTGTGAGGAGCAAGTGTTGCCTCTTTCAAATAATAATCTAATTCAGACTTATCTAAGGAATTGGTATCCATGCACTTGAAAATTAATATAATCCTACATCATACATATAATATAAAGTTTGTTAAAGTAGCCATTAAAATGAAATTAACATAAGAGAAAAATCAAATTTAATTGTAAAAAAATTTTAAACTTACATCATCAAGAAAATCCATATTACTCATTGAACCAAGGGAGAAAGTGGTTTCAAGTTTTTTTTATGTTGTTGTAAGACTTGAACTTGATGCACCTCTAACAATAACATTACTAGATGATGGATTCATATTTTTGTAGTGATCATAAATAAAATATAACCTCCTCTTGATATTTTCAACCTTGGGTTAGACAGCTATGCGATCAACCAATGAGTAAGAATATTGCATCCCTTTAAGTGTCATTCTAGGATAAAAAACTATCCCAAGAGCAAGAATGATATTGTAATCTCTCATATACTTTTCAAACTTTTCTTTCATGCTCTAAGCCATGCCTCTAATTATCTTATCCTCATTAGTTGTATATTCTTTCAGCAAATGCTCAACTTTTGCTATATGCATAAAATATATGTTTGAAGTTGGATAAGAAGTCCTAGTAATCATCTTTGTAATTACTTCAAATGGCCGCAAGAATATGCACATTTTTTCTGCTCTCACTCACTTATCATTCGATGGGCAAACGTCGAAATTTCTATCAGGTCTAGCAAAGGCACAAAAAGCACGGTGATATTTAATCGCACTATCAAGCATAGCATATGTAGAACTCTATCTAGTAAGCACATCTAACCACAAACCCACTGAAGTGTCAATGCCACTAACCTCCCCAACACTTTGCCTGAAACATATCATTCTTGCCTCTAATACTTTCACATATTTAATGCTCTCCCTAATCTTGTACAAAGTAGCACTTGTTACTTTCAAATCGTCCTGAACTATTAGATTTAAAATATGAGCACACCACCTCACATAAAAAAACTCTTCATTATGAACCAAGTTATGTTGATTTGACAACCGCTCTTTTAATATATCATGCATATTATCATTTGTAAAAGTATTGTCTAAAGTGATAGAAAATACTTTTCTCTCAATCCCCCATTCAACTAAACAATCATAAACTTTTCTAGCAAACTCATATCCATAATATGAAGGCTCCATCTTACAAAATAAAAGTATTTTACTATTCAATTTCCAATTTTCATCTACAAAATATGTTGTCAAGCATATATAACCTTCAGAAGTTACAGCAATCTAATAATCATATGTCAAACAAATTCTACTACTACTCTTTTGCAAAGTTTCTTTGAACTTTTATTTTTTGATTTAGATAAAATTTCAAAACATTTGCCTTAACTATATTTTTGGTTATGAGTTGAACATCAAGATTGCATATCTTGAGTAATTACCTAACCCATTTATATTCAACAAATAAATAGGATAGATCATGTTCAGTAATGCATATAGTCAAAAGATCACGTATATGCTTCTTATTATTTTGTCTAGATCTAAGATTAGTTTCATGATTTAATATCATTGACCAAAACATCATGATATTTTGGGGTTTTTCTAATGATTGCATATGACAATATAGATGTAATGTGCCATGTGTAGAACTACCTGGAAACAATTTTTCACAACCTTTACATTTTGCCTTTTCTTTCCTATCAACCTCAATTTTAGTAAAGGCCTTCCACACATCTAATGTTTTAATTTTAACTTTTTTATTTGTTTGATCCTCTTGCACAAGACCATGTTGTTGATTAACAACATTAGATATAGAGGAGAAAGGAACTGATTCTCTATTCACAATTTGTATATCCTCATGGACCTCCTCATCCACATTAGCATTATTATCAATATTGTTTTTGTCTAGAGAAGACATATCATAGTACAAGCAAGTAACAACAAATTTAAATGCTTTCACATATCTAGCCATCTACTTAAATAATACATTTATCTAGTCAAGATAATTAGTCTCCCTTAGATAAAATAAAGCTATTTAAGCAAATAACCAATGCTCACCCCAAATTAAAGAAATCATGCTCATGAACACAAAGAAAAGAAAACCTTTTTTTATATAATTGAATACATACAATATTATTTAGCAGCCTAATTCAGTGACTCTTCATTGACTCTCTTCCTCAAGTTGGTGCATAGTCATGTAATTTGCATGTGTCATTTTTCCATAAAAAAGATAGTAGAAGTAAAACATAAGGTATTAACATGCTCAAAATTTAAAACATATGATACCAAAATAAAAATGGATCAAACCACAAAGTATCAAACTATATTTTATACAAGAAATGAACATAGAAATCAACAAGAGAAAATTATCTCTAAAGTAAAAGAAGGCTTTCTAGTCCCTCACATTTCTATAGATAAAACCCCCTAGGAAGACTTAATTCTTGATCCAAATGAAGTAAGAAATCAAAGCAATACAGTGTCACAAAATGTGGTAAAAAAATAATATTTGTACTAGAAGAAATCAAAGCAATACAACTTTGTCTCCCTAAGAGGGCTGAAAAAATGTCAATTTAAAAATTCCTAAAGGCAGAATGATATTCATCAGAAATTGTTTTGATTCCAAACACATTCATAAATTCTCGAGCATCCAAAATATAGCCCGTTTTGAACATCAGTTGTATCCATAAAAGCACCTCCAAAACTAATATTATACCAACTTTTTCTCAAAATTAAGATTTTGCATAACTAGTCAAGATATATGAAATATAAATGAATACAACTAAAATGAAGCCAGAAAGAATAGTCTAAAATAGGAAGCAGAGAAGGGACTCACGATCAAACTCAAACTATGATAAAAATCAAACTCAAACTCCCGAAGGGAAGGGACTCATGGTCATGATTTAGATGCCATAACCATGTCACGTCAAACTAAGCAGAGCGGTCGACTAGAGGCATGCCATTGCTTGTCGCCATGCCCAATGGCATGATCGAACTGACACAAGCACAAGGATACTAAGAATTGACTGATTGGTGATTGAGTTGAGAGAAAGGGAAAAGGGCTTAAGGATTTGGTTGCATAAGGAGGGAGATCGAGACAGTGAGTTGAGAGGCTGAAAGAGAGAGAGTCATTAGTGAGAGACTAAGAATGAGTTGAGAATGAGTTGTGAGTGAGAGAATTTCAATATTCATTTTCTTTTCTATTTTATTCTAATAAAAAAAAGGAAGTAGCATAGACATAAACTCATAAAGCAGAGTGACAGAGCCAAAGTAGCACTGAAGATGCATGGTTTTCAATTTTTTTTTTGAAACACAGGTTTATCAAGCCAGCCCGAGGCCTAAACGAGCTGGCTTGTTTTTGGTTCAGGCTTGATGGGCCCAGGCCAAAAATCTCAAAATAAATATGGACTACGAAAATTGAGGCTTGGAGTAATGAATTTTTCGGGCTAGTGCATCAGGGTAGGCCTATTTTTTTGGCTCCAGAGAGAAAGGTTAAGTAAGGATGTATGCAAGTTGATCCTTAGAGAAAATGAAGGAAACATGATAGAGCTTTGAGGCCAATCTTTCTTGTACAAAATGGTGGTCGAAATCAATGTGTTTGATGTAAGAATGCGTGACTAGATTAATAGCAAGATATGTGGCACCAAGATTATCATAGTAAAGAATGAGAGAATGATGAAGAAATTTACCCAGCTCAGACAAAAAATTTTAGAGCCAGATTAAATCATAAGTGGCTGTGGCAAGTACTTTGTATTTGACTTCAGTACTAGACTTAGCAACAATAAGTTGCATTTTAAAGCTCCATTAGATTAGATTGGAAACAAGAAATATAGCAAAGCCTCTGGTAGAATAAATGTCATCCAATGAACCATCCCAATCAGCATTAGAGAAGGCTAAAAGGGAGAAAGAGGAAGGATTTTGCAAAAGTAACTCAAAACGAGAAATGTACCTTAAGTAGCACAAGATACATATGTTTCACTGCCTACTAGTGAATTTCAATGGGAAAGTGCATGTATTGACATAATTTGTTGACAACAAAGGAAGGATTTAGAAGAGTAAAGGATAAACATTGAAGACTACCAACAATGCTTCAATAAAAGGCTGGATCAAAATAGGGAAGACCATCAGATGCAGTAAGTTTGGAAGTGGCCATTGGAGTAGTGACAGTTTGGCATTATACATTTTAGCTTTGTGAAGAAGGTCAAGAATACATTTTCTTTGGGAGAGAAAAAGAACATTGTTTGTTTGAAGCACTTCAACTCCAAGAAAGTAGTGCAATAGTCCCAGATCCTTGATAGGAAAGGAGAAGGAAAGCGTTTTTATAAGATATGAAATGGTTATAGTAGAGTTGTTAGTGGTGATAATGTCATCAATGTAGATGAGGACAAAAAGAGAATACTGAGTAGAATGATTGATAAAAAGAAAAAAGAAAAAGCATCAGATTATGATTGATCAAAGCCACGACTTGTGAGAGTATAATAAAGTTTGGCAAACCAAGCTCGAGGAGTTTGTTTGAGACCTTATATGGCTTTGTTCAATTTACAGGCATGAGATGGGAAAATGGGGTGAGTGAAGCCAGGAGGCTGTTGCATATAAACACCTTTATCTATATCTCCATGGAGAAAAGCATTTTGAATATCAATTTGTCAGAGAGGCTAGTTGCAAGAAATAGTAAGAGAAAGCACAAGATGCATAATGACAGGCTTAACAACAAGAGAGAGCATATGAAAAATCAACACTTGGTTATTGATGGAAGCCTTTAGTAACTAGGCGAGCTTTGTACCGATTGATCATGCCATCAAGGTTGTATTTGCTGTGGAAAATCCTTTTACACCTAATAACATTCGTTGTAGTCCATGGTGGCATGAGAGTCCAAGTATTAGTTTGAAGGAGAGCCTGAAATTCATCATTTAAAGCTTGTTGCCGTTATGGGTATTGAAGGGCACCAAAGATAGAGCATGCTTAAGTGGGTGAAGAGGAAATATGAGAGAGATGAGCTTTAGGAGAAGGCTAGGGAATGGTGCCATTAGTGTATATTTTAGGATGGAATATATTGGGTTGAGAACAAGTGACCATAGGGAGAATTTTGGGAGGGGGTGGACAGGGAGATGAGGAAGAAGATAAAGGCAATGATGGCAAAGAGGCAAGAGAGGAATAGGTAACACGACAAGTAGGGGTGGGATTATTGGGTGAAGAGGGTAGATTAGAAGGAGTAGAATTGGAATTACCAGGTAGGCCATTCGATTGAGATGGAGAAAGTGGGCTTAAATGAAAAGAGGACACATGATGAATAGAGGGTAGAATAGTAATGGAAGAGGAATTAGATTGGGCTTGTGGTAAGTGTGTAGAAAAAGGATATTGGGTTTCATAAAAAATGACATCTTTGGACATGTAAATATGGCCAATGGATATGTCATAGTAGAGATAACCCAAGTGATGTGGGCTGTCACCAATACAGGAACAAAGTTGTGAATGAGGCTCAAGTTTATTTTTAGCATGGAGACGCAAATTAGGGTAGCAATGCAGACCCAAAAACTTTTAAAAAATTATAATTTGGTGTAGACCCAAATAATAATTGGTAAGGACATTTATTATTGAGACTTGGAGTGGGAATACGATTAAGAAGATAAATGGCAACTTTGAAAGCATAAGTCCAAAATATTTTTAGCATTGAGCCATGTGCCAATAAGACAAGATTTGTTTCGACAATGGCATAATGTGTACGCTCAACTATTCCATTTTGAGCATGAGTGTGGGGCAAATATGTCGATGAGTGATACCCATGGATTGTAATTAATGATTAAGAGATCTATATTCACCTCCCCAATCTGATTGAATAGATTTAATTTTGGTATTGAAAAAATTTTGAACATGATTTTGAAACGCAAGAAAAACAAGGAGCTCTTCATTCTTGGTTTTGATTGGAAATAGCCACATATAACGACTATAATCATCTACAAACAAGGCATAGTAATGAAAACCATCAATAGAAAGAGAAGGGGAAAGACCCTATACATCACTAAAAACTAAATCTAAATGTGTAGAAGAATAATTGGAAGATGGTGAAAAAGAAAGAGCATGACTCTTTGAAGTACAACATGCAGAGCAAAGACCATATGGCTTTTTAGACAAGACTAGTAGACAATGAGAAGATAATATATGCTGAACGACACAAAAGGTTGGGTGACCAAGACAGTGATGCCAGTGGAGGAAAGAAGTCCATTCATCAATATAGGCTTGCGGAGACTTGAAAGAAAGAAAAGGATGAAGAAGAAGGTTCCCCAATTTTTTGTCCTTTGGAAAGAAAAAATCAGAGTGAAATTCAAAATAAACAAAGTTATCACAACATAAACATTTTACAGCTAACAAATTTTTTGCTTAAAAGGGGAACATGTAAAAGATGAGTGAGGAGGTAGTTGCCATGAGGAGTTGAAAGTATGCCTTGATGGGCAAAGAGAAGTCATCATCAATTTTAATAGTGTCAAGACCAGTATATATTTACTATAGAGATTTAATTTAAACAAATTTTGTGTCATATGATGGGAGGCTCCACTATTAGAATACCATAAATCATTATCAACAAAGGACATAGTTCTGTAACGAGCCAAGATAGATGGTGGTGGTGAGGCTTGATAAGCTTGGTTGAGCATGTGAAAACAAGTTAAAGCAGTATGGCTAGCTCGTGAACAAACTTGACCAATGAGCTAGGGTTCGGACCAAAATGTGAAGTACCATGTCTTAAGGATGATGACCTGGTTCAGACACCACGTGAAAAATGACCAACCCAAGTACCTCCACGAGCTTGCAAACCAGAGAAAAAAGGATGGCGATCGCCATGAGAAAACATAAAAGGCACCAATTGCTTTACTCTAACGTTGGCTATGATTTCTGTGTAGTAATCGGTGAGGAATGATGCTGCAAAAGACGTGACTCAAAAACAAGAAGGTAAATGAGAAGCTCCTCTTGCGATACTATGTTTGAATAGGTGGTGAGGGATGCAATAATCATATTGAACTCATAGACTAGATTGGCAAGGAGATAGGTGTTGAGTTCAAGATCGGACAAAGGTATTCCAGTAGTTGCCATGAATCAATGATTAGATTCATTTTCCAAAAGTAATCTGAAATAGTATCTCTTCCTTTCTTAGCTGTGGTGAGTTGTGTTTGTAATTGGATGAATTTGGCCTAAGACTTTTGAGTGAACAAGACTTTTGGTGCATTCCAGAGAGCTTGTGCTGTCTTGTGCTTCATGATATGTAGGATGAGATTTTCAGATATAGAAGAAATAAGAAGAGAAAGAATCAACTGGTCTTCTTAGGTGAGGTGAGGGTTTGATTTTTTTGATTAGGGTTCAAGGTATGAGAGGTGGATGAAGAGTTTTGAGAGGGGGGGTGGATTAGAGTTTGATATTATGTTAGAGCTCTGATATCATAAAGATGAATAAAATGTAAATGGAAAGGAAATGTGTATTCATTGGTTTCCTGTTCATTACAGTAGTATTGTATGTATATACAAGCTGAGACAGAGTCCTAAAAATATCAAGGTCTTTTAGAAAGATCTATGAATAAGAACAAAAGAATTAAAACCAAAACGACATAGTATATATAATAGCATGATGACATGGCATAAATAAGATGACATGGTAGAGTCAAAGGATGACAAGGATCAATGTTGACTTGTTCCTTCAACATCTATATATCTCAATTTCATGTGGAGATAAAAACAATTCCGAAGTGGAAATACGTGAATTTAGAAGCTTAAGAACGATGGATATAAAGCCTATGCTTTTATAATTGAATTGATGTTAATTGGAAAGAGGTATAATATGATATCTGATTTGGGTTTGACTTACATCTATTGGAATCATTTAAAAAAATTATGATAATATGGTATTAATTGGAGATTCTTTAATCTAATTAGATTATAATATGGCCTATATATATATTAGTAATGGAGAGATATTTTTATTATAGTTCCAATCATGAAACACTACGGTTCTTCACACTTGGAGGTAGTAATTGATCCTCATGTAGTTGCCTCCTTTTCAAGTGGGGGAAAAAAAAAATATATATATATATATATGTATGTATGTATGGAAATATTATGTCATAGTAGTTATGATCGTTTGCCTTTATCATGTTATTACCTAATTGAATGTGAATAATCAACAAAGCTGACAAATATAAGGTCTCTGTTGTGAGTTGTAATACACACAGAAATTCCAGAATATGCTGCTACTAGTGGACATGGTACACCTCGAGAAAAAAAAAACATTCATTATTTTTTTTGTCCACTAAACAAAAATTGTCATTATATCTTCATATGTGGACAATTCCAGTAATAGTAATTAAATTACCCATTTATTTACATTAAGGTCATTGTTCGTCATTAAAAATCCAACTATTTTCAGCGAATATATAACCACCTTAATTAATATCTAAAATATTTTCATATATTCATCATTAAAAATCCAATTATTTTCAGCGAATATATAACCACCTTAATTAATATCGAAAATATTTTTATATAATTGTTTTTATAAAGTTTTATTATCGTATTATATGTGTATATACAAACTTATTTCATCTAATATTATCTGTCATTTAAAGATTTTTTACAAAGATTAATAAAATTATTAAATAACTTATAATATTATAATAAAATTCAATAATATTTTAACAAAATATCCTTAATTTAAAAAAAATAACATGCCCTTCATCTACTATTGTTGTTAATAAGAGTAAAATAGTAAAATAATAATTAATGTTTTATTAGTAATATAAATCAATAGTTAAATTGTGACACATTCACCTTTCGCTTGACTAAGAAAAGAAAATCAGAAGGAGAGAAAATTGGGGGAAAGAAAATGGAGAGAAGAGAAAAATAGAAAAGAGTGATTTTCTTTCCATATATTTGGCTGAATAAAAAAAATATTGACTACTTTTAAATTGATAATAATACCTTGGTTATTTTTAGAAAAATATTTACATATAATAAAACTTGCTATTCTACCGTATTATTTATATAAATTTGATATTATATTAATAAATGAAATTAAAATATATTTTTATTTTTATTTTTAAATAAAAATTATTTTTTCAAATGTTAATTTTCTTAATTCTTAAAATTATTTTTATACATTGACTTCAGAAATTTTAAAATAATACTAAAATTGAAAAAGAAAGCTAAAAAATGAAAAAAAAATTAGTGAGATAATTTTAAAATGAGAGTTTTTTTTTTTCAAAATCTCTTCAAGGGAGAAAAGTTGGGGAAGAAAATATGTGGGGTCCACATTATTTTCCTCCTAACTTTCTATCCCCTTAGTTTTCACTTCATAGTTAATTAAAGGAAAATATATTTTTCTTTTTAGTTTTTCTCTCTACTTTTCTCCCCCACCACCAAGCAAAAAATTAGAATTTTTAAAAATAACAAATAAAATGGAATGAAAGAAGTATTCCTATGAATATTTTATCACAAACCAATCCATAGATATTGCCATTGATGTGTAGTCGAAAATTTTATTGTTACTCCATCATTATTCATTTGTGGACAATAAAATTATGACAACTGACAATACTGATTGTCATAAATTTCAGGTGATAGTAATTAAATCGCTGATTCTTTAATCATTTACAACTAAGGTTATTCGTCAACAAAAATCCAAATATTTTAAGAGAATATATAATGACCTCAATTAAAAATATCTAGAATATTTTTATATATAACTGTTTTTACTTTTTATAATTTAAGTTTTATTAATCACCTCTCACATTGTAAGTGTATCTACAAACTTATTGGTATGTATTGCATCACAAAGCAACCCATAGACATAGCCATTAATGGCCGTGCCAATATTAATTATTCTCACAACTCCATCATTATACACCATTAAAAAAATATTTGTTTGATAAGGGTTAAGGCATGCCACCAAAATTTGTCTGATTGGGGGTTCCTTTGACAATATATACAAGCACATTAGCCTGCTCCTGCATATAAATAGCTTAATTTCTGCTCGATACCTTCAGCTTTAACTAAGCCTATATATCATTCAATAGATTTCACTACAGCCTGGCAGGTAATTATATCAAGTTATTAACTATTGTAAATAGATTATGCATGTGTTTTGTTTTGTAAATTAATCCACTTATAATCATGATTAAGGTTTATTTACTTATTTATTTACTGTTTCTGAATTGGACAGCGAAGGAATGAAGTTTGCAAGACTTCTTCTGGCACTAGTCATGATTCTGGGGATATGCTTGGCTGAGGGAAGAAAGGAAAGAAGGATGGTGGAAACAAGGAGTATGAAGAAGGAAGAGCAGCTTAAATTCCCACAAGATGAAGAAACTGGTAGTGGTAGTGATGGGTTTGGCGGAAGCAGTTTGAATAACCATCATTACATCCCCAGGCAGGACTTTAATGGTAATGGAGGAGATCAAGGTGGATCTAATTAAAGAAAGAACAACATGTAACCCCATATATATATATGTATGTATCATGATATACATATATGCTTGTTCCTTGTTAATTTCTAGCTAGTAGCTACAATAGAAAAGATGGGGTCTTGTTTGAAATATTTAAGGTTGGAGTATGTGCGTGTGGCTTAATTATCATAATAATATGTATAATTATTCTATGTGCAATACAAAAAGTTTTGTGCTTCTCTGTGTAGTACGTACTACTATATATGTAGTACTGTATCTTTCTCCAATGAAAACGGACCGAGGTGTGCTCCATTACGTACATTTCGGAGCATGGATTAGAATGAGAATCATGCAGACACAATTATATACACAAGCGGTAATGAAATAATTGCAAATTAAATAATTGAGCCAAGAATAAAAGGACATATAGTTAAACTCGCATAGCAAATATTGTTGAGCGTGATTTGCTTGGAATTATTTAACGGACAGTTATTTGATGCTTCATTCCATTCCTAATTTTAGGCCAAGTAAGAACTCCAGAATTTCACAAAGTGTTCATTAATTAGTGTCATATAGAAATGACAGCAACTTGAACGGATGCAGTTAATTTTTAGTTGCAGATTGTTAAAAATCCAGTTGTGTCTAATATATGAATATAACTATAAGTCTATCTTTTGGGGGGGAAAACAGAGAGAGGATTTTCTATGATAAAAACAATACTACAGTTATTTGCTATTAGAAAACATATTCAAATTAATGATAGTCACAATATTATTTAAAAAGACAATCGAATCTGTGATCATAAGTGTGCATAATTCATACTGAAATTTTAATAATTTACTTTCTTACAAACTTAAAAATTGATATTAAGACTTGAAAGTAAAAAATTGAAGAGTATTAGACATTTCAAGGGAACTATGTTGTGCGTATTGAAAATTAATTCTTACTTGATAAAAAAGAAAAAAGAAAATTAATTCTTAACCATTTTACTCGAATAAGAGAATGTTGCGTATATGTGCACCTAGCTATATGATCCATTTTTCAAAACGGCCATGATGAGAGCGCAGGTGTGATTTGATTAATGTCTCAAATATCTTTGGTTAGTGCAGAGCAACTGTTTTTGTAATTGACACATAAATATATTTATCTTAAAATATAAGATAAAGATAAATTTAAACAAAATAATTAAATCTTAAGAGATCAAATAAATTCAAAATAAATTAAATCTAGATAATCTAATAATTATTTAAAATTTTAATTATTTTATAATAATCTAATTATCTGTTTTGCAACAATTTGCCATCACCTCAATGTCATCAAGTTGCGTGGAGGTTTCGCAAAAGTATCTGCAATGTATCGATGCCATTTTGCTTCTGACAATAGTACGTATAACTAGAAAGCTTGAATGTATTGGTGGAATTTCCCTGTTTGTAATCCACCGATGTCCACTACAATTATAATAATAAATTATATATAGAGAGCCCCATGCATGGAATACTTTACCCTATTCATAATCTGAGAATAATGTATTTACCACAAATTTATATATATAGATAAATGTATAAATTATAAGGATTAATTACATATAGCTACCAACTCCCTTCACATATATTATATGCTTAAAAAAATATTTTAATGGGCGTCCCACTTAATATCTTTCCTTGCGTGGAGAGATAAACACAAATGCCGGATCTAGAAGCCTCTGCTTCCTTCTTCACCAAGAAGGCGTCAAATTGCTTCCTTTAGATATCCATCCACACACACACAAAAGCGCACATTTGTAATTAAGAACTAGTCTAGCTGAACATTGAAGTTTTTGTTCTTTTTGATAAATTCAAGAGCTCATATATAGCCTCATACTATCATTTATATACATCAAATCGCCAAGTTAAAGCAACTAGCTAGGGGAAACAATATAACAATCGAGAGTTACAACTAAAGAGAAGGTTCACTAGATCTAGCAAGCACAAATTTAAATTACCATCAAAGTGGCTCATCACACCCGTATAAAGAACCCTCACAAGTTTTAACCAAATGGAGTACTACAGCACCTATGTTCTGCCTTGTCTTTTTTCTTCCTTATATGTAAACATATTTATCATATCCCTGTTATATATTTCAATGATACATATATACTAATGATTACATTCTTCAACTACGTACTTTTTATTTTTAATTTTTCACATTATATACAATTTTTTATAGAAGTTAAAGTACTAGAAATGCAATGCCCGTAATTAAATTATAGATGCAAGATGCATGGATCAGTACATATGGTCAAAATGCTCATTAATTACACAAATTAAAGTAATTCTTTTAAAAAATGAGTATATAATTATTGGTATATAAAGTATTATATATTTTAGTTAATTATTAGTTATCTAAATTAATATAGAATATTATTCTATAATTTAATAATCAATTTTTTCATAACTAGAAAATGTGTGTATCTGAAAACATAAGATCATCTTTTTTATTTCCTTTGTATTGTTAAAAAAGCCCTCAAACAAACAATTATTTAGTGCCACATAATTAGACGATAGCCACTTTGAATTGTACAAAGAGAAGTCTACTACTGAGGAAGCTAGAGCTATGGCAATTATTTAATGGTTGAAAGAGCATTATAAATTATAATAACCTTAGAATTATAGGACGCACTTAGGAACCACTTGGCCTCATATTTTTTACGGTGCCAATAATTAGTTAAATAAATGTTAATTATATAAAAAATTCTATATATATATATATATGACTTAACATGCATGTAATCAGCGACAACCAGCAAGCTAGAATCAGTTGGAACTGTCCTGTTTAGTCCATAATATAAATTCAGAGTATCTCCCAAAATTAGATCATTTTATGATATCTTTTAATTATATATAAAAAATTTAATGGGCATCGCACTTAACCTTGCCTCATTTGGTGTCAACCCCACCATTATATAATTCGAAGTTGACTTCTCAATATTCCATTGCCTTCCCGTTTCTCTATATAAGCTTCTTGACCCCCTGCTTCTTTCTCAATGCAAGATCATACGATAGTAGCATCCATATTCAGTACTTGGTACGTTATTATGCTATATATATATTCTGATATCTGATCGATATACTATACTCTTTCTTGGTTTAGTTGTTTTAATTTGTTAAATCATCCATGCATGCACTAGCTTATTGATTTCAGAACAAAGTAACATGAGCTTGTATGTGTGTGTGTGTGTATTAATTACTATATATGTTGTACATAATTAATTAAGCTTGATTTCAGAAAGTGCAGGTGGAAGATGAGATCAGTTGTGATAATTGCACTGCTAGTGTTGATGGTGGGAAGCTCTTGTTTGGCCCAAGATGGGAAAAAGACGGTGAAGGAAGGCAAGGTACTCATTGAGAGCAGCAATGATCATCGTGGAATCCCTCATCTCACAGTTAATACTGACGACAATGATCACCATCACATCCCTCGCAGGGCCTACGTCGACCATCCAGCTGGTCGCGTACAAGGCAATGCTTAGATCAATAATCTTGTACACTTCTTTATTATAACATTTTTGTAGAGTTCAATTAAAAAGAGGATATGATTTACCTCATATGCACTCTTTTTCTCACTAGTTCTCTTTTTGAAACTCTACAAGAATTTTATAATAAGGAATTCTTAGATATATAGTCAAGCGATGCTTTTGCTGCATGCATGTGTCATTTATATTTTTATGAACCCCCTAGAAACCTACGTATATGGATATATATATATATATATGATGTGTGTGTGTATATGCTTGGAGCCATGAATAAAACCTAAATATGTAGCAACTACGTGTCAAATATCAATGTTAATTAATAAAGAAGGCATTGTGAATACGTATTGCTCCAACCTTAATTTCTTATTTTGTCCCAAAAATTTGCTGTCCTTCTTGACATGCGCTTCCTTCTAAAAATTAATTATTAGTGATGATCTTCATATAAACAGGATCAACAGCTGAAATAAAATCAGAATCTAGGTAGTTGCATGTTGTTTCAGACATCATTCAGACTTATTTATTTTCGTGCTTAATATATACGCAAACGCTAAATTAGCATGCGTTTCATGAAGGTTTAATTAATTAACTCCTACTTATATATTCAATAAAAAAGGAAATAATATATATATATATATATCCATGCACACAAACACACGGAAATGTTTGGTTTCTTGTTGCATTCAAATTTCCATTTCTTTTTCCCTTTCCTTTCGCTTCTTTAAGATCATATTAAGTTCGAAGAATGATGAAATGAGCCATCGTACGTTAGCTAGCACGAGTGCATGATCTATATGCCTAAGCAAAGAGGCTATGGTTTATCACCATAAAAGCAAAAAAAAGGTGGCTAAGGTTTGTGTGTGTGTGTGTGTAATATAGGTTGTGATTAATTCAAGATCTTATATTCTGAGAATAGTTTTTCTTACCCTCTAATTACGCTTGATTTACCATTTATGTATAATTAGATGTGAATATCCGTGCATTGCATATATCCTAAGAAATGTATTGTGTTGTTCATAATTTATTAACAGCGTGCCCCGTATAGATTTTATATATGTCAATTTATGTGCCCACAAGTTACAAATGAGGAAGCCAGGCCCCTTGGTACAGACTGTTTTTTTTTTTTAATTTGTCGTGAGAAAGAAAGGAATATATATGTGTGTATGTATGTATATGTATATGTTGTTTCAACTCTACGATATATAGTCTGCGGTAACTGGAAAATTTTACTTATGATACAACTCAGAAATCAATTGTTATTGGTTATATAACAAATCTATAATCACAATACGTAGATCAATACCCCCTAAACTTTCGCTTTAAATAATTTTCATATCGATTAACACCAAACTTCTCTTCATTGATTTAATATAATTGGAACATGTAATTATATATCATATACAACGTTCTTCATTAATTTAATGAACTAGAAATTTAATACAGGTTAGACCTTTACAAATGCTTCTGATATGCTCAGTTTCTAAATATATACTTGTTCAAGAAAATTGGAAATGGATCCTCTCCCTGATTTTTCCTCATATATACCTAGTTTCATAAATAATTTTCTCCACCAATTTGATTTGAATAGTGAAAGATCATTGACTGTGACATTAAATTAAATGCATTATTTATTTGATCACTATAATAAATAAGGATTATGTTATTGTTTTTAGAAGAATTTCATTCATAATAATATATGCAAATCATTAAACTAAATATGTTGTCTATTTATATTTTTTTTTCTCAATCATTTAATCATAATCATCAAATGAGGTTATGAATGGAAAGATAGATGGAGAAACAATGTGAAAACTCTCCATTTCCAAGAAAATTAAAGAAATAAATTCTTTCTCAATATCGAAGAAGAGACCTAAGCCCAACCAAAAAACGCAATCCACGAAATGAAATCAATTCACAGTAAATTAATTTATACTATCCGAATTTGAAATAAGAAAAAGAATGCATCACCAAATAGGAAAGAGAAGACAACATCTAATAAAAGAAGGAAGAAGTTGTAAATTAAAATCGTAATGCCTCCTAAAAAAAATAGCCATTTTCGTGTTAGTATCTGAAACCACTGAAGTGCAGAGACAGTTTGCTACGGGACCCGGCAATAATTATGAATTTAAATTAAATTAGATGAAAGTGTGGGAAATCAAATAGGGAAGCAAAGTAAATTTTCTCCTTCCCTCTAATGTGATGTGATTGGCATATTTGACTTGTTAGGAAAACTTGCGTCCGTAATCATCTTTTTGAATATTATTTTAGAAGAGGATTGATTCGTGCTCCTCTAATTTTTGTCGTTGCAAAAATGATGGGAGCCAAGTAAGTGTAGTCACTATGTGTGCGCGTGTGTGTACACTTTCAACTGGATATGTGATGGCACGTGGTCCTTCGTAATTTTAATTCGCTTGCCTATTTTATCTACACGAGGACAAACACGTACTCATACCATAAAATTTGAGAAAAATTAACTTTAAAGTAATATAATCATTCTACTTCTTGAAAGAGAAGAGAGGCTTCCATTCAGTCTATTTGTTCAGAGTTTCACCATTTTATCATGTAAAAAGGTGCACATATTTGAGCAGAGTGTTCTGCACTGTATTGATCTATTTTGTTATTTTTATTTTTTTCACTTTTAAGTTTGTACTTATTCATCATGAATTTCTTATTATTTAATAAAGTGGAAGGAAAGCTTTTGCAGAAATAATCTAAATCTGTAACAGTAATATGGAATCACAAATGAAGTGGAATTTCCCTATTGTTAGTTCATGCAATAGAATTGTAATAGCTGTATATCAACTTCATAATTTTGACACCTCAAGTAGTAATTTTAGTGGGCATTACACTTGAATTTTTCCTGGTTGTGACTGTCCCAATGACCTCATAGTCATTCATTAATTTTAAGTTGATTGCTTACCATATTATATCCTCAGCACACTTCTCACCAAAAAAAAATCCTCAGCTACACTCTTTATAAGCAGCTTCCAGCTTCAGCCTATTCTTCCATCTTCCTATGGATTTCATTTTTTGACCATTTTTTTCAGCCTCTTCTATATATATATATATATATATATCTGGCCAAAAAAAAGTTATATATTTGTGTGCGCGCCAAGTATAGAAGGTTTGTGCCCCATTTACAATTCAACAACTTCGCATCCCATTGGAATGGCAAAAAGCCCACACCACCATTCGTGTCGGCTACAATCATGGGCCATTGCATGTGATGAGTAGAAAAGAATTAATCCATTAGTTTTTCATAAAAAAAAATAAGTATTCATTAACTTCTTTTATCTCCCAAGTGGTTCTTGGTCATCAGAAGTCATTGCGGAGATTTGTTATTTTCTCTGATAACGTTTAGAAATTATATAAGCGTATAGGGCAGACTCATTTTGTATTCTTCGCAAGTGCCTTTTTGGGTTAATATAATGTCCTGCAATATATATTTGCAGTTCGAGAAACAAATAATGATAAGGAGGCACAAAAATTAGCCAACAAAGTCGTCGATCATATGCACTCCAAAGTGTCGTCCAAGCTGTTGCTGGCGTTGCATTGCTTCAACGTCATCACGCTTGAGACCCAGCGTTAGTGAGACGGGTCCAACTCCCCCAACCTCTTCCTCACCCCGTCTGTAGGGCACAAAACCCATTAATGTCCCTTCCATGCCTGGCGTCACGTGACATTCCAGTTTAGATCGCTTCTCTTGATTCCATTCTTCTTCTGCATTTGACTGCTCTATTTCCAAACACTGGAACTGATTGCTGCTCACAGGTTGATCAACTCTTGACTCAGAGGCACCATCAATGGCAGAAGCTCCCTCGTTTTTACTAGACTTCTGATTGTCCTTCTCACTCGCCAACCCTTTCGTTTCAAGCATGTGTATTTCCTCAACCATTGGCTTCCAAACACGTACTCGGGCGTTTATGAACCAATTTGATACCTACATTACTCGGGTGCATCATTATTCCAGGTCAATAACACATCTCACCAAAAACAGCTTCGATAAGATAATAAAAATGGCAAATCCAATGTCTATTATGGCATGAAATAGATAACATTTAGTTTTATGAAACTTTTCAACCTTAGTTATAGAGGCTGCCTAGACAAGCAAGACTTTCGAAAACCAATTTAACCCTTGAATGAGGGAGAAGAGGAAGAACAATAATTTCTTTCCAAGTATCAATTTCTCTCTTGCTTGGCTTAGTTATCGTATCCTACTTCACCGACATTAAATCATTTCTATAGTAGGTATGCACAGGATCACATGACAAATTGTAATTCTCTATAATAATACACCAAGTATTATGGAGGGACAAAAAAATTAATGTACACAAAGTTCATCTCCTCTCTTCTACTATTTTTTCTTTAATTCTCTCTCTTCCAAATACAAATTATACATTTTCTTGCTAAATTCAAAAGATTCAGATCTCCACGTAACTTTCAAACACCACAGTTGCTTGAACCATCAATTAAGCTCCACAAATCAGTCATGTTTATCAATAAACTTTCTTTAGACTAACACCAAATACAAAAACCACTTAATACGAGTAGTATCAATATACTTGAAATTAGGTACATACACATATTCAACATAGACTCATCAAATAACTATTTCCAACAAATGAAAACACCCACATTACAAAAAGGCCACAAAAAGAAGTAGCGTAAGATTTGCCCCACATTATGACCCACTTAGAAACCACCAGGCGAACATGTCAAATGCCAATCTATTTAATCAGTAAATCACAAATGATCCTCAAACATAATAATGAATCGAAATGGAGGAGCAGAGCCCACCTGGTTTCGAGATAGACCTGTTCGAGCGGCTAGCATGTGTTTATCAGCGTCCGTGGGGTACCTAAAAACAAATTGAGGGAAAACGAAATCACAATTCAATCTCCTTTTAACTTCGGGTGAAGACGGATGGGACACATACAGAGACAGAGAGGACATACGGATGAAGAAAATGATCAAACAACCAAGCTCTAAGAATTGACACCGCACGTTCTGGTAAGCCTTTCTGCTGGGGCCTCCAGGCGTGCTGTTGGTGTTGAAGAAAGTCTGTCCTACCCACAATGAATTTGTTCTTTTGAAAGCTTTGGTCCAAGAATCTTAGTCGTGCCATATTGCTGTCGAGTTTGCCACTAGTAGTAGCAACACTAATATGACTGGTGGGTGCTGATAATTCCTCTCCCAAAACTTCTCTTATATGCTTAAGTTGATCTGAGATAGCCTTTTCCAAGCATCTGAACTGTCTTGATACTGACTTGAGAGCCTTGGAGATGTAAGGAGTAGCAGAACTAAGACCCGCTACAGACTCGAAGGATGAAACAACCATTTGCATTTGCTGATGATGCTGCTTGTATCTTCTGATAACCTATTATGGCCCGGTGAAAGTGTCAAAAGGAAATTTTCTAAGTGCTGTCATGTGCTATGACTAACTTAAAGTCCTAGAATCAAGTGGTTTCAGAATGATAAATACTTGATCAAGTTAATAAAATATAATTCATCATTAAATAATTTCAGTAGCATAAGAAACTGAAGAATGCGTTGCAAGAAGGATCATCATATGTAATAACAGAGATTTTCACGTTAAGAGGTTGAGTCTTATCATCATAAGATGCATTTTCAAGATTTTCACCTCAATCTTCTAATTTATAACTAAGCCAATAAATTAATATGAGAAAAATTTCCAAATGTGTACCTCTAGCTCCAACAAAGAAAGAGTTCTAAAAGAATAAACCAAAATACAAAACTTCTTATCTACAGTGTTCTTTTAAGATTGGAGATTGTCCCTTTAAAAACGGTGAAAGTTGCACGTTTTGCTTGAAGACTTCTCTAAATTCTAAAATTTCATACATCCAAGAAGTTCTGTTCTTCCTTCCTCCTCCAAGAAAGTACGTACCTACTAAAGATTGGGAGCCACATCTACAGGCCCAGTCGCTTAGATTATGCAGAATTAAAACCCTAGAAACAGTTGGGACCTTAAATAAAAGGGGGCAAGTGTAAGAATTTAACTGAGTTCGAAAGGTTCAAAAGATGAACTCAGAATCCAATGTAAGCCAGGTTACTATTGCTTTTCCCCCTATTCTCCGTTCGAATGAGATTTCAAACCTACTTAAAGCTTTTGCAAGTTGCAACCTAATTTTTACGAGGTTTGCGTCTACAGTAACTACTGACGCAGTGGATATACTAGCTGCATCCGGCAATAATGTTGAAACATTTCGCTTGCTCAACTGAGTTTAATACACAAAATTTAAAGATTTAATTGCATTAAAATTACTTTAAAAAAAAAAACCACTTTGTTATACACTCTGACACATTGAATATAGTTAATAGATGACAAATCATTTATTCCAAAGATTATGTTTTAACGCGCCAAATTCAGAGAATTTTATCACGTTTAAAACTATACCTAGATTTGATGTATAGTGCCCTAACATATATTTGGAACAGACTTGGGAGGATTTACCTTTTCTTTTTAAGTGAAAGATTAGTCTTGACTACTTTTGAGAATACTCCTACTCCATGACAAAATGAAAAGGGGAAAAAAAAAACATACATATATTTGATGTTTACTCTAGCTTGGTTAAAAGATGACTAAGAAAAGTCTGCAGGATATACACTGTAAAGTAACACCGTAAAACATATATGTATATATGGGTAGTAATAAGATAACCAACCTCCTCTTGCATGAACAGGAACTTTGCCATTCTTTGCTGATACTCTGGCCGAGAAGGAAGGCGAGAGCTACTCCCCGCTCCACCGTCACCACTACTTTCATTTGCTTTTGAGAAATGAAACATGGAGGACGAAGCATCTGAGCTACTATTCTTTGCCCTAACACCACTTTCCTTTGTTGCATTGACAGCGTCAGCAGAAGCTGAAGCACCAACTTTTCCAAAAACCCTCCCAGAAATATCACATCCTTTGATAAGTTTTTCACTGGATTGACTACATATTTCATCTAACAACTGTTGCGCTGGCTCTAAGAAATTCGAATTCTTCAAGATGGTAGCATACCCCGTAAAAGGGCCAAGAGGCCCCACACTGCGATAATCAATGTTCGAAGAAGAAATACCCCCCGCCATGTTTTGAAGCGATTTAACAGAGTCTCCAGCATTGAAAGAGGGATTTGAAACAGATCTCACAGGTTTGGGGTGAGGATCCTTAGAAAGGACACATCGCGATTGATGGTCAGCCGATCTGCAAGGCGCAGACTGTGAATTTGATGAAAGTGATAAAGATAAACCCTGATTATTGGAACCGCTCACTCGAGGACCCGAGCATTCATCACTATTTTTACACCGGGGGGAATTGTCAATCGTTCGATTTGTGCAAGAATTAGGATTTCCAAGACGCAGCTGATTTGATTGGATTCCATAGTTTGGAAGAAAAAAGAGTTTATTGCCGTTTTCCGCCCAAATTCCACGGCCAGTTTGTTGCACCAGTGAAGCCATTTCTGACCCTTGATTACTGATAGAAGCTGACTTGATTATATCCTGCATAGTGTTCAGATGAACTTCACCTAGTTGCCTTTGGCTTTCGCGAGTCACCGTTTCACCTGAGGGATTGTTCAGAGCAGAAGACTGTAGACCTGTGACTTCATTATTGATTTCCACGCCAAAAATGGAATTAGGATTAGGATTGCTTTCGTTAGTCGCAGAACTAGAGGCATAATTTATCATCCAATCACAGACCTGGTGTGACCCACTGTTTCTCCAATTGCCTAAGTCTCGTACTTCGCACTGTTCTTCCAGAGACGAAAAGCTGGTCGAAGTTGGGTTTGACGAATAGGGGAATGAAGCGAACTGAGGCATCGTCGTCAGCCTACTGGATTCAGCTAAAGGATTCGAAGCTGCCGAAAAATTGACCATCTCCAGTGAACAAAAAGCAGGTTCGTAAAGCATATTTGCATTTCTAACACTCCTGACTTGATGAAGATCAGAATTGAACCCCGGGCGTAGAGATAATTGTTCAAGATTGCTTGGGAAATCTTCTAAATGCTGGGCGCCATACTGGATTCTCAGCTTGTCACGCCGAATTTGTTGCGCTACATGCGGTTCCGGCCTTTTGGTGCTCATTCCAACGTACACTCTACAAGGAACTAAAATTCTCTCAATGAATCAAGGTCATACGATAAAAATGAACTGCCACAACGTTCCCATGTCGGATACCGAGCCCAGACTGTGAATTGCTCTCCTGCAAGGCAGCAATATATTCACCATCAACTCACAAGACTCGAGAATTAATCAAGTAATAAGAACAATAATACACAGAATCTTACGCTGTATTAAATTAAGTTAATTTGAATAACTTTAAAACTTAATGTCGACCGAAAAATCATAGTAATGTTTACAAACACATGCGTAACGAGAAAGGAATTACGCGCCCTTCGCAGGGGAAGGGAAATTTATGGCTCAAAAGTAATTACAATTGGAGAAACTAAATTGAATTAGAAATACCGAAAGTAATCGAAAAAGACAGTAAAATCAGCTTCATGAGACAGGCTCAAATAAAAGATTCTCCAGCTTCTTTCTTTGCTGGCGACCTTTACCTTGCCACCAGGATAGCCCCAAGCTGGGTAGCTAGCCTAAGAAAACAGAAGAAAACAGCGAAGATGACCACTGTTTTCTGTTTCTCCAGCATAGAGCTACCATACTTTTCCACCAAACTGTGCATTCACGCATTTTCTGTCGCTAACCTTTCTCGTGAACCCCGAATAACACTCACCATTCAACAGACGCACAGATTGATGAGAAAAATTTACAGGTCCCTCTACGTGCGGAAAGCGCAACGTCGAAAACTTAATTTCATACCAAAACCCTAGTTTGATTTCCCCCCAACAGATCTAGTTGCTGATTCTTAAAACAAGTCACAGCCTGACGAATCCGATAAGAGTCTTGTACTAACAGGTTTAAGCTATGTCGTGTTGTTTTCGAGACTCTTGATAAAATTAATACGAAACATATCTCCACGGAAAGAATATATATGACACATATATACACACCAACAAATAAGACTCAGCAACGTCTAATTTACTATCACGGAGCGCAAAACTACAGAGACAATAAGCTAGAAATGATATGATGTCAGGATCAAAAGGTGGTTTGGGCCTAGCGTTTCTGCAAATTTCGGGTTCGTACATCTCAACTACTCCAATTAAGAAAGATACCAGAAGACGCAGTGAAGTTCACAACTAAGCTCATAAGTAGTCCATTACCTGTAAAGGTAAAGATAACTCAGAAGCTGATGAAAATGCCGACAAGATTCGTAATCGGAGTGCAAATTGCGGTTAACTAGAGAAGACAAGGAGAACTGAGGCATGGGTGGAGAAGAGGAAGGCGAAGCACAATGATTGCAAAAAGCAGTAATACGCCGTTAGGTTTAGCGTCAAAATATGGCGCGCTTTAGGAATAATAACGTAAGGTCGCCGTTAAACAGCTGAGCAGCAGAGCCAGTAATGCCACACTCTCCCTCGTGACTCGTGAATCTTCACCCCTCAACACCAAACTGTGTTTTGCCGTGTGGACCATTCTTTCGCTCTTCATATATTCAGTTTTGGGCTAAATCAAAAGAATAAAAAGGGCACGTGTGCCCAACAAGGGAAACACCCTTTGTTGATGAGTTTAATTACCGAATTACCATCCGTAACCGTAACAGTAAACGGCAACTGTCTTCTTTGACGGGATTCTCTCTTCGTACTCGAGAGAATCTCGCAATAGAAAGTCGATCACAAAATTTTTTCTTAGGATTGTAAAGGTATTAAAAAAAAAAAGGTATGTAGTAAACTGCAAACATTACTCTCTTCTACCAAAAAAAAAAGAAAAGAAAAAATTATGACATATAAATTCTTTTTTTTTTTCGTCTAAATTGAGACAATGTGATAAAAACACAGTGGCTTCCCAATCCAAATTAACATGTGGGGGTCAGGAGGAGTGCCGTGGGACGCGTGCCCTACACGCATATATGCCATGTTCAGTTACCAACCGTAAAGGCATCTTAATGATGGGTAAAATCAGTGATTTGATTAAGATAAACATGAAGCTACTAAAAGGCAATGATATTCCATTCTGCCATGCAACTGACACAGTAAAAAAAAATGGGACGGTGGAGATGAAATGGGAATAATGGAAAGAAGAGAAAACGTACAAAGGCCAGAGATAAAAGATTGAACAAGTTAAGTTATTGAGGTGGGAATTACAAAGGTACGAATATAGTGGTGACAGACTTTTATGGTTTGTTTGATTGGATGAAAATGAAAAAAAATAAAGATTTTTTTTCTTTTGTTTGGTAATAAGGGAAGAAAAAATATTATTAAAATTTTTATTTTTTATTTTTTATATATTTTTCTCTTAAATTGGGATAATTTGGAGGGAAAAAATATTATTGTGTCCAAAATAATCAAAATATTTTTTATTTTTTTATTACTCAGCTACACAATATACTGATCAATCTTATCCTTATATTAACTTAAATAAATTAAGGGTATACTAGTCAAATTATAATTATTTTCCCTCCTTTTCCCTCATAACCCAAACGAGGTAAAATTAAAATCCTTTCACTAAAATCTCTCCTTTTTCTAGGTAAAATTAAAATCCCTTCTTTTTCCTCTCTTTCCTTTCTCTCCATTAAAATCTCTTTCCTCTTTTTTCTTCCTTTGAACCAAACAGACCATTAGATAAGGATTTGAATAAAATTTAGATAAAATAAATTTATTATGTTTAGATTTTTTTTTTGTAAAAATAAATTTAACAAAAAATTTGTTTAAATAATAAGAATTAAAATTATTTTTAGATATATAATATAAAGTAAATTTATTTTTTTCTTTTTCAAAATTCTTATTTTATTAAAGAAAAAATAATTTTTTTCATATTTTAAAATTAGAGTTTTTAATCTTTTAAAAAAATAATTTATATTTAATTAAATATATTTTTTTTAAAAATTATAATTAAAAATTATGATTAAAAAAAGGAGAACCAAGCGGACATTAAATAGAGTTAGGATTGAGGAGTTGCAGCGGGGATAAGCAAAAGATATGATTCCAATCCAAGCGTCGGATACAGCTCCAGAATCCGGACCCAAGCCCCGAGAGTCCACACCGCCACATCCCTCTATGACGTAATCCGTAATCACTACCGCAACTCTTTTCCATATCTGTACTGCCACTTGTTTTTCAATCACGAGTTTAGATTTTTTTTTTAATTGAGTATTAGATAGATAAAAAACTAACTAATATTATTGTATTGAAGCTAAATATTAAAATGCAGTGAGTGGTTGTTGGCCAGAAAAAAAATGCAGTGATAAGACTTATCATCGGGGCGGATGGAAATAAAGCTGAAATTTTGGTACTTATTTTCTTTTGGTTTTCTTGGGGGTCAAGAACACAGAGAACGACCAACACAAAAAGCCAAGAAATGAGAGGATGAACTTCGATTGAATTAACATTTGCGTACCTCAAGGTGGTGACTGGTGTGAACTACGAGTTTCTGACTCTAGATACTGACCATACGTCTTCGCACGGATCCTGAGCCAGTTTTGTTAAAGAAAAATAACTATATATAATGGCAATAGTTTTTATTATTGTTGACAAAATTGGATCAAATTGGCTCGTTCGACTGATAGGATCGGAAATTGGTGTGTTGTCCGATTTGATTAAAAAAATAATTGCTATTATTTAGGTCCGGTGACACCAAAATCGATTAAATTGATTTTAGATGTGTTTAAATTGAATCTATATTATTTTCTAAAAAAATTTAAAATATTTTTATATATTATAATATTATATAAGTATTATTATTATATATAAATATTAAAAATTATATATTTATTTACTAAATAAGATAATAATTTATTATTTTAAATTTAAAATATAATTATAGATAAATATTAACTTATTTAAATTAAATATTAAATTATAAAATTTATTAATAATTTGTTTGTGACGAATAATAAATTGATAATTCAATATTATTTAGTTTAAGATTCTAATTTAGTTATAAAATTTATTTAAATTTATATTATTTATTTTAAATATATTATTTTAATTACTACTAGTCTGATCATAATTTGATCTTAATTAAACTATTACACTTTGAATTAATAACTTATCCAGTTTAATATTCAGTCCAGGTTTTTATTGAAGAAATAACCAAAAGGTGAAAAGGAATATTGTAAAAATGATAGACCAACTTGCTTCCAATGATAAGAATAGAACCGAAGAAACTTATGCAGTTAGGGCTGGAAAGAGCAGTGTGCCTCTGAAATTTTGGAGCATGCATAAAAAGATAGAAAGAGGAGGAGCATCAAAAGGAAGAACAAAATAAGCAAGTGAAGGAAGAATATAATATACTCCTATAGCATATACTTTTTTTAATATAAAAATCATATAGATTAAAAAATAATAAATTTATCTATAATATAAAATAATTTTAAAAAATATTTTTATTTAATGTTAATAATTTTTATATTATGTAATTAATAAAAATAAATTATATTATTAGTTTTTAAAAAATATCATCTTAATTATATGTATTTTTAAAAATTTATTAAATATATCAAATAAATTTCTCATTTTGTTTATATTTTTAATTATAAAACAATTTTTAATTATCTTCAGAAAGAAATGTGTCAATATATATAGAATTAGTGGCTGTATATATATATAGAATTAATATTTATAGGATAATATAATAATGAAACTAGCACGTATAGGAGGGGATTAGTGAATGATGAATTAATGGAAGGAGAGAGGAGTGAGGTGATGGCATCACGTCACACAGAAACCCTACAAATGGAAGAGCCTATGAGCCTCTGGACCTGACCCTCTCCTGAGTGGATGTCACTGTCAAACTTTAATTTGCTTTCTTCGTCGTCTTCGTTAATTTGTGCAGTGAGGGCGTGGTGAGGCTATCAAGCAGCCCGTTATTTTTTGATGAATAAACCAACTTGTTGTTCCCCTTCCTCCACTAAAATCCTATCCATTCCATTACTGTCACTCCTCACAATGTCATGCTTGTGCTCTCCTTAGCCACGCCCTGTCCCCTCCACAAGATAAGGAATGGAGCAACACGTATCTGTGTGGTGTGGGGTGGGGTGGGAGGGTTTCTTTCTTTCATTTTCAGCTTGTTTTCTTATCTTTGTCGTATAGTCTGATTTCTTTACTAGTTACATGCTGTTGTAAAAATATCATAAGGTCAAACTTATATTCTGATTTATAAATATATGTGCAATGCCACCCCGAAAGTCTAAGGAAAAGGTGGTACGCCATATTATGAGATTTTGGTTGTAGATCAAAAGTATTCCCCACCAGTAATGATAATTAATCTCTCTTAAAATACTGACAATGAAAGAATCCTTCCCGACTAAGTAATATTTTTTAACTCTAGTAAGTAAAGCGCGAGTTTGGGGGCGTTGTGGGGCAAGTAAAATGTTTGTGCTGCGCTACCTCAAACATATTATGTTTATAAATAGATTTTCATCCACACAAATAATGAATCTGATATCAATTAATTACTCTAACGTTTTGTTTTATTAATTTTACACTTAAAATTTAATTTTATTTCAGTTTCATTGAATGGCTTATGATTGTAAAATTATATGATACCATTCCGGTATTTCTGGAATGATAACATCAACATAAAATCATATTTCTGAATATCAAAGTCGCACGATAAATAGTGTTGAAAAAAATTAATTAATGTATGGATCATTTGGAGCTAACTCATATGTACAGTATGAGACGTAGGTAATACAGGGTTCAAATACTTTTAATGTAACAAAAAATTAATTAATATTTTAAAAATTGTAGTAAGTTAAAATAGTCTATTTATTACGACATTTATGTTTATGATTCATTTAATAATTTATGAATTTGGATGCTTGATAAGATACATTTCTCATTTCTCTTAAGAAAAATACGGTGCATTCAAAAACCTTTTTAAAAAAGAAACACCATGTTGATCTGAAAAAAATACATAAATTTAATTTAATCAAAAAATTAATAATATACATAGAAACTTTACAACTAAGGTTTTCCACAATTTTATCTACCCTGAATAAATTAAATTCATTTATTAATATCACATTAATATCATCTTATCTTCATTAGTTTGGATAATCATTGATATGGTAGAAACTTTACAACTAAGGTTTTCCACAATTTTATCTACCCTGAATAAATTAAATTCATTTAGTAATATCACATTAATATCATCTTATCTTTATTAGTTTGGATAATCATTGATATGGAAGCCCCCCACTCATCTGTTTCCAACTTTATATATTGTGGATCAACAAGAGCAGGAACCACCCATAATGTTTGGTGGATCAAATTATTATGTCATATTCGTTTTAAAAACAACAAAACTTTATTTTAAACGTTTAGACAGTTGGTGAGTAAACCGTGTCCTCAATTCTTTTCCTCACTTTTATGATCAAAGTGACAACTAATTAAAGAGCCACTTACGAGTACATAGTCAACAAAAGCAAAGTAGGTGCCCTGAGATTTTAAAACTTTAGTTGATCTCAACTCGAGATGGGATTGGAGTGAGGATGTGTGTCTAGATTACATATGCTGCAGCTTCAAGTAATTGAGGATATGTATATATATATATATATATATATATAGATGACATTTCACCAAGAAAGTAGAATGCATGATTTCTCAGTCACATTTGACCATTTATTTGCTGGATGACATGAAAGCGTCTAAATTGAACGAGTGGGGCCTGAACTTTGGAGAGAGATGGAACATGTTCTGTTTTCTTTCCAGTCGCAAAACGACAACGACACTTGAACTCATCATCAATTATCAATTGCAGCCACAAAGAGATGATGAAGATCCACAATGATGAAGCTTTTTACCAAACGGGGGTTTCAAAGAGAATGGGAATTTGCTTTTTGTGCTTCACAACGCTTGTGGCGCTTGCAGCATCGATTATATCACGGACAGCTTCAAAATTCGCATTAGTGCATCCCCACTTTCCGTTATGCTTGCTGGTTCCTGCTTTTGTCCCCTCTTTTTCCTTTTTAGGTTTTAGCCCTAGCTAGAACTGTAGAATAATACTCAAAAGGATATGATTTTGGTTTCTTTTTTCTTTTTTCAAAGGGGACTCATGAAATATTCGAAAGAATACCAGGCCAATATACCACCAATAATGGAATGACAAGAATAATCGGTTGGCTAGTTCGGATAATCTAGTACGATAAAGATGCTTTAATTGTGGGATACGAATTTCAATCACTCGCTAAGAGAGCTGATTGAAGGGATAAGACTCGTTTATTTTAGACTATGACGGATGGAATGGAACAAATGCTTAAAGGTTTGCAGGTTGCTCAAATATATACCATAAAATGAAGCTTTGATACATATGGTTTCCTTTGTTTCTGGTCGATCAAACAAAAAATGATTTTGAACTTAAAATCATGAGGAATGTCTCTAATTCTTACAAAAAAGATTAGAAAATCAAATCAAAAGCTATATATAGCCATGAGATGTATGGATACATTTCTTCTCTTTCTTTTTTTCATGAAAAATCTATAGCTCAGTATGATGAAGCTTAATTTTTTTTTTAATATGATGAAGCTTAATTTTGAGACTTCTATCATAGCATTGTTTATTTGCCAAGTGAGAAAAAAAATTTTGGGCGAAAGAGCCCTCAATTGATCCCAAAAGGCTGACATGGGTGCAACCGCAGATAGACAAAACCCACACTTTTAAGCCCCGTCTCGTTCCCCCAAGGCCCAAATAAAGATCCCTACCGTCAATATACAGTTAACAAGAAGAGTGAATTATCTTGGCAAGGTGTTTGAGGAATTGAACTGGCTCAATCATTTTGTTAATTTGATCATGCATTGCATTTCCTCTGTGTCTACTAATATTTTGCGGAATGGTAAGAAGACTATCGAATTTTCTCCGTCTAGAGGAATTAGGCTAGAAGATCCAATATCACTTATAATTTTGTTATCGGGATGAAAAAATTGACACATGATTTATGATTTAGTGGAGACTAGTTGTTGGAAGGGTTTAAAGGCAGGAAGAAGAGGCCCTATTATGACCCATCTTGGGTTTGCTGATGATCATGTTTTGTTTGCTGAGGATTGCATGGATCAAATAAAGAATATTAAGACTTACTTAGACAAATTTTGTAATATATCTAGCCATAAGATTAGTGCTGAAAAGACTCATATTTTTTCTCCTAATGTGAAAAAGGAGGTGAAGAAGAATATTTGTCAATTGAGTGGATTCAATGAAGTTTAGGAGCTGGGAAGATATCTGGGTGCTATAATTACTAATAGTAGAACAGCCAAAGATAAATATGGTTATATAGTGGAGAAAGTGAAGAGAAGATTAAATGGGTAGAAGGCCAAAACTTTGTCATTTGCTGGTAGAATTACGTTAGTCAAATCTGGTACCAGTAACATGACTCTCCATCAACTTCAACATGATAAGTTACCTAAGAAGATCAAGAAGGAAATTGAACAAGCAGAGAGGAGTTTTATATGGGGTGAGGAGAGTGGGAAAAGGAAGTGGCATGCAATAGGATGGAATCAAATGTGTACTAGCAGAAGCAATGGGGGTATAGGTATAAAATCTTTGTCAACAATGAGTGAAGCTTTTCTTTATAAATTAGCTTGGGGGATAGCCACTAAAAGTAAAGAGTTGTGGGTAAGAGTGCTGACAAGTAAATATGGGGGTGAGTTTGATGTACAGGCTGGGACTATACCAAAAGCTACTAATTCTATTCTATGGAATGAAGTCATGAAAAGGTGGGAGGCTTGTGTGAAGAATCTGTTTTTTGAAATTAGAAGTGGCAAGAATAGATTTGTTCGAAAAGATAATTGGGTGAAAGGGGAGGCAGCCTTTTAAACAAAGTTCAAAATATTGGGAGTGTTAATGTTGATATGACAGTGCATGAACTAGTGAATGAAAATGGTGACTGGAAACTTGAGTCCATTCATGGTATTGTGGATGACCAATGCCAGCTAAAAATCAGGGCAATGTTACCACCTGAATCGGGAGATGAACCTGATATTTTAAGGTAGGGGCCTAATCTTGGTGGTACTTTTTCTATGTCTTTTCCTTATCATGTGTTGAGGGAGGAATCAATGGAAGGGGGAATATTCTATGGAAAATTATCGGGAAACTTCAAGTGCCCGAAAGAATCAAAACTTTTTTGTGGCTAGTTGCTAATAGCATATTGCTAACACAGAAGATTAGAAGTCATTGGACAAATGAAGCTACTATATGTCAAATATGTGGTACTAGAGAGGAAGATGTAACCATGCTTTGAGAGATTGTTGTGAGGCAAACACTGTGTGGAATATGTTTCTTGCTCCTCCAAATAGATATATGTTTTTCTCTAATTCTTTGCAAGTTTAGCTAGAGTATAATTTGCATAATACAGAATAATACAAACATGTACTTAGCTGGAATACTTGGTTTAGGATGATATGATGGTTCATATGGTGTGAAAATTGTATTTTGTCCGGGCACTTTTAAAATATATATAAGTATAATAATAAAAATAAAAAATAAAAAAAATATATGACCAAAAAAAAAAGAAAAGACAAAAAAAAATATTCAACCTTGGGCTGAAATTAGCCCAAGGTAATCCTGAGCCCTAATAGAGGGCTCAGGTATGAGAGAAACTGAGGGAGACTCAAAAGTGTGAGGAGGACGATCGCGTGCGTGAGCCAGAAGGAGCCGCGAAGGGAGGGGAGTGAGTGAGATCTGGAGGGAGAGAGCAGCGAACGCGAAATGAGGCAAGCAGAGAAAGGGGGGAAGGGAGCCGCGAGGCGAAAGCAGAGGGAGGACACGGAGGGAGCCTCTGAGCATCAGAGAGAGAGAAAAGCAGAGGGAACCCTAAAGAGATGGGGCCGCATACGAGCTCATAAACACAGAGAGGGAGCTCGGGCAAGAGAAACCGAGGGAGACTGAGATATGAAGTAGAGAAGGGTTTAAACCAGAAACAAAGGAAGTCACGAGGATGAAAGCAGAGGGAGGCGAACAAGAAAAAGAGAGAGATCAAGATCGAGAGAGGAAAGAGATCACCCAGTCACAAACTTCATCTACCATTTCTCCAATGCATTTTCATTATTCCACTCGGTGAGCTCCATGTTCTCCTTCTTCATTCTTTCTCTGCCATCATCGTGATCTTGTGTGTATTGTGAGCTACGGTTTATTGTTTTTTTGTCTTTTGTTTTTTGATTTTTTTTTAGCAATGTTTTGCGTGGCTTTATTTTCTCGGCATGTTGTTCCTCAGTAATTTTCTCCCAGTTCAGTCTCTCTGTGTTTTCATGCTTCATTTATTTCCTACTCTACTTCATGAGCTACATATATGTCCCCTCTCTTTGTTGTTTTTTTTTAGTTCTTTTAATGTTATATTTTACTGGTTTAAGGGCTGCACAGTGGTTATTTTATGGTTATTATAAAATGGGGAGGTGTAAAATCTGTGTATTAGGGGCTGCATCATGGTTCTATCATGATGGAAAAATGTGAAATCTCGAGTTAGAGGTTCATGATGTCTTTGAGGGTCCTTATGTTGCTAAGAAACTGATTTCTCTAGTTTGATTATCTGTTTTCTTTAGTGCTCAGCTTCTGGAAAATTTAGTTCTGATCTATTATGTGTTGATGTTATGTTTATGGTTGCTGAATATATGATACTATGACTCTAGCCTAACCATTTAGTTTTGCCTATCTAGATAAGTCTCATAACTGAACCTGTATGCTGAAAATACTTGGTTATATTAATTGAACTGTTTGGTGTGTTGATGGGAAGGGTTTAGAGTCTCTGCGTATGATAAGATATCATTTTAGTCGCAAGGTTGTGCTATTTATAATTGTTGAAGAGTCTTAGAAGTTTCTTGATATAGATTTGGAAAAATAATAAAAATATCATGATTCTTAGTTTATGCCTAAAATATGTATATAAAAATGCCTATGAAGATTGCACGCGTTCAAGAAGTGGCATTTTCTGAATATAATCCGGGGTCACAAATCTTGTATCTTTTCAACTTGTCCTATATTTTGGAAGCAAGTAATGTAATTGGGATTTAGGTGTCAAAAAACTATTTTCAATCTACTGTAACTTATTGGATTTTGGGTGTTAGCGGGTCCTTTCTTTTAGTATCGATGGTTTGCATTTGGTTTGATTATCCCTTAGCATAATGTTGTTAATTAGTAAGCCCTTCTTCTTTTTGTTTCCATTTGTGAATCCGAATGCTTTTGGGATGATGCTATGCCTATATTTTAATAGTCTTAGATATCATACACGCACATTGGGTCATTTGGGCAAAGCTTGCGGATGATCTGTCGTTGATTCTCTTGTCTTGTTTAAGCTTAATGAAATGCTTATTCAACTTTGGTTTTGCATGAGAAGGCATGTTTTAGGTGCTACATGAGTGTTTTTGTTTATAGCTCCAAGTTATGCTTATTACACCTCACTTTGATATTCTAAACGTGTCTTTGTTATTGCAAGTTCATTGGTTTGTCTCATGTGTTAGATTCATCCGATGATAGCACATATCTCTTTGGTATTAGGCTTTTTCAGGTTATTATATTACCTTGTGTTTCCATGCGTGAGCATTGATCTGGTTGTCATACTTGAACACAATGTTTTGGTCATAGATGAGAGGTCATATGTATATAATTTGTTTTTCTTGAAACTGAGTGTTGACTGCTTGATATTTGTTTGACATTATGAATTCAAAAGGATTATATGAGCATGTTTTTCTTACCAAGAAGGTTCTAATTTGGCTGCTGCATGTTTGGATACTTTTATTAATAATGAAAAGCGGTTATATATCATGGTTTTCTGTCATAAACCTTGGATTTATTATTATGGGGTATAGTATGATTTTAAACCTTTAAAATGTCCCATTTGACTATGTTTTAAATTAAAAATGCTACTAGCCATCTAGTTGTATACATAGTTCTTGGTTTGAATTTTGAAGTGTTTCCTTTCGGCCTACGTTTATACTCATGTGAAAGGAGTGTATTCATCTATGTTTCATCTCAAATTCCCTTCATTTTTGTTGTGGTAAGCTTGATGATTCTGTCTTTGGCTTGAAAGTATGATCCACCGCAATATCTTTATGGTGGAACAATGATTTGGATTTCTTGAGCGATAATGGTTTTTGTCTTCTATAAAGAATATCAGGGCCTGTTTGGTAGTGTTTTCTGTTTTATTGTTCTGAGAACAGTTTTGTAAAATTGTTTTCAAGAATAAGTTTTGAAAACAAGCAAATAAAAAAATTTGTTTGAATAATTGTTTTCAAAATCATAACTAGTGACTGATAGATGAGTTATTCAAAATTTATAACTTTACCATTAATGAGGTGGATGTTTCTCACATTTTCTTGTATTTTCTAGAACAAAAACCACAAAACACCTTAAAGGTGTTATGAGTTTTCTGTTATTTTGTTTTTTTGTTTTCCAGCAACAGTTTATAAAAAATAGGTTTACTAAACAAGTTTTCTAAATTTTCTGATTCCGAAAACAAAAAAACTATTTTCAGAAATAGAACCATACAAGCCCTCATTCTTGATGTTTTGGGTTGTTTTAAAGGTGAATACTAATCCATTCTCATTCTTTTTCTTTTGAGCACTGTGGGAGTGTGAGATCAAGTTTGGAAAGGGTGAATCATTTTCGTCAAGGCCAAAAGAGAGAACATCAAAGCAAAGATAGAAAGAAAGCAAAAGACAAGAGAGGGAGTGATCATTCCTTTTACTCAATTCATTTGTGATTCCTATGTGATAAGTTTAAAATAATATTTGATATACTTGTGTACACACCAAACACACGATCACAAATAACAGTAGCATGCATTTTTATACCTTTTTTTTGTCATTTTCTTTTCACCTTAAGAGTTTGCCACGAGGGACTAAGTCTCTGTATGCCTATAGAATGTCAGTCAAGTGTACCATGAATGAGGAGCTGCCATGATACAAATGTTAGCTAAATGTTATTTTTTAATATTTATGAGTACCAATGATTTTTTTTATTTATTAAAAGAAAAAATAAGTGATTCAATGAAAGCCCTTTATTTCAAATTTTTATTTTTGCCTTTATGTTCCGAGTGATAACACCGTGGGCATTTAGCTGTCAATTAGTGAGTTGTGATTGATAAAATCATCACAGATCCTAGTTGATTCTTTTTCTAAAATAAAATAAATAAATAAATAAATAAATAAAAATAAATAATATATACATATATATAAAAGTCATATTTTTGAATTCCTTTTATCGCTTTTATTTTTATAAAACATGTTACCATGATCGTATTCATTTTTATAATTTAATATAAAAATGGTTTATGCAAAAAAAATTCACTTTCCCCAATTTTATCCTTTAAATTTTTTTTTACCTTTTTCCTCAAGTGGTATCATCGTGCACATTTAGGTATTAATCAATTAATTGTGAATGATAAAGTCACCACATATGTTGGTTATTTTCATTTGAAAATATGTAATAATTATATTTTAAATTCTTTTTAATGCCTTTTTTTATAAATAAATGTGTTATGATGATTCTATTTATTCCCATCTTCATATAAAAAAAAGAGAGAAAATAAAAATAATTTGAGTTGTTCTTAATGTTTTTTTTTAAATAAATAAATATGAGTTAAAAGGATCCTATCTATTTCTATTTTTATAATAAAAAGAAAATAAAAATTATTTGTACAAAAATTCTTTGTTTTCCTTCTAACTTTTTTTATTCTTTATGCCTATCCGTCTCGAGTGATAACATCGTAGGTATTTAGGTATCAACCAGTGGAATGTGAGTTATAAAGTTATCACATAAACTAGTTGATTTTATAAAATTGATTTCATATTTTATTTTTTTAAAAAAAAAAGAAAAAGTGATGATAAGAGTAAGACATGGAAATTACACTATTTTTTTGCAAATTAAAACGAAACTACCAATTCTGACAATCATTTTATTTGCGGAATGATAATTCATTTTCCAAACTTATCTTTTCAAAAAACAAAAAAAATATATATATATATATATAATAAAAAATATCAACTCAATAACACGCATTTATAGCCCAAACTACGTCGACTTTGATCCCTATTGCAAGGTACATATACCCCAGACTCTAATTCTGGGTCAAGTCAACCATTGTAAATAAATAATATTTTTCTCTTATTTTATTTTCCTAACTTCTCATATTTTCATTTTATTCTTTATTTTCATTTTTATATTTTTACATTTTCTCTCATTTTTATATTTATTTTTGCATGTGAATGATCAAAGGGCAATCAAAATAATTTTTTAAAAGCCATAAAATTTACATGATCAATTTAAGGTAACCATTCTTTGGAACAGGTGTTGTAGGGGTGCCTAACACCTTCTCCACTCACAATCGTACTCCCGAACTCAAATCTGATTTGTAGATCATTCTTTTCTTTTTATCTGATTTTCCAAAATTTTTCTTAAAATTTTGGTGGTAACTCCTGAGAAATCGGTTTCTGTCGTAGAGGCCGATTTATCTCTTTTTCTTCATTTTCGGGCCATTTGCGTTGCATTTTTGAGTGTGACATATGGCGATGGAGGAATCAAACTATTTTCCAAGAAGATGAAAATGGCTCTTCCAGAATGCTCCCTCTGGTCCATATTATAAGGCATATTGTATGACAAGTTTTTGGTCCAAAATATAGAGCATTAGATATTTTTTTCCCATTTTACCCATGTCCTTAATACTTTATCTCTCTTCATTTATAACTCTCTAATAATAATAGAATGAGGTATTTAATAAGGGCAAAATAAGAAATGTATGTACTTTTTTGCATTGATTTGAGTTGAAAAAGTGATTTTCTTAATATGCGTGTAATTAATATAAAATGCCTTATAATGTGGATCGGAGGGAGTACAAAACAAGGAGACAATTGAGCAACTTATAATTAGCATGATGTGAAGCGAAGACAACTTGGTAAGCATGGATCGCAATTTACATAGAAAGAAAATTGTTGTGAAGTGGCATAAACCCTCTACTAGCTGGCTTAAACTAAATGTTGATGGGGCTATAAAACAAGATATAAAGATGGTTGCGGGGGTGGGACTAATCAAAAATGAAGATGGAAAGTGGGTTGCTGATTTTACTCACAAAGTATGATCATGTGGACCATAGGATGTTGAAGTTTGGGCTTATAAGTGGGATAAAATCTTGTCAACTTACAGGCTTTCAGAGGATTTTATTAGAGACTGATTCCCTGTGTCTTGTTCAAGCTTTGAATTAATCTACTACTAATTATACAGGTGATGGAAGACTATTGATGTATGTTAAGAAATTATTGCAGCAAGACTGGGAAGTAAAAATTCAGCACATTTACCATGCAGCTAACAAGTGTGCACATAAGTTAGCATGTTTAGCCATTGATGGGCAATTGGGCTCTCATTTTCTAGCTACATCTCTACCTCAACTAGACCAACTTCTAGAGGAGGATATAACAGATAAAGGTGTGTCACGCATTGTAGCTTTTACTGATATGTAGTTTTAGTTCTTTTCTTTTGTTTTGGTTGTTTGTTGTTTGATTTTATTTATCCTAGTTTTTTCCTTGATGGAGTCTTTTGACTCCCATTTGTACACCAAAAAAAAAAAACAAGAAGAAGAGTGAATTATACAGTATCATATCATTTTCCTCTAACTGTGCTCTCTGCTTCTACCCCTTTCTTTTGCTCAGATTAGGCTTTGTTACAGAGTGATCACATTAATTAGAAGGTGAAGTGAAAAGGTTGTTGGGTTTTGTGGAGATAGGAGAAGGTAATATAAAGAAAGGCGAGAAAGCAAGAAAGAAAGAAGAAATACAAGAGTAGAAAACAACCACTGGGCCTTGTCTGTAGTGGGCAAGCATGGACACAATATGTCATCACATCAAATATATTTTGGTTTTTAGACTCTAGTAGCCTGATTGGTTCACTCACATAGGGAGTTATGTGAAGTAATAAGTTTTACATTATTTCAATAATAGCGTTTAGTTGCATAGATCACAGTGGAATGACATTACATAATGTGATGATCCTACCCTCTATTTTGCTAATTGAAGATGATCACTTCACTGTAATCATTTGCAAAAGATCATAACACCCTCCCTAAAACAAAAAATGACCATAACTCGAACCCATCCTTTGTCAGTATACCCCACCATCATTCTCTCCTCCATCTTTGTCAACCTCACCTTCCTTGACGTTCTTCATCCTTCCACCTCCAAATTCGAAGACAAATCTAAAACATCTTCTAGATGTAGAACCACCTTCCTTCACATGGCCACCGCACCTCTTTGGTTCTTCATCTCCCTCAACCCAGATCAAGTTCATTTGCCATTGCACCAAAATTAAGTTCGTCATTGTACCAGAAAGGTTTCTCCATTGCTAGATTTGTTTCAACCTCTATCGCACAACCTTTATATTAGGCCGATCTATTTTTTTTAAATACTAGCTTGTTGCTGTTGAGAGAAGAAATTAAGGTGCATGAAGGAAAGAGTGACCATAAGTGGTGAGGATCACAATGGTGGTGGCTTACAGTAGGAGTGGTGGAGGAGGGAAGGAGGAGGGAAGGGTATTTTTTTTTTATCTTAGGGTATTTTAATCTTTTCCCATTTATTAATGTTTAAATAAATATAAAAATAAATTTATTTCCCCTCCCTCTAATATAAACCAAACAAACTCATATATAATCATTATCTCATTACATCTTTTTATACCTTTTTCATTACATCATTTAATTTCTTAGTAATTGAATCAAACCGATTGTAGGTCAATAAACCATGATCATCGTATCCTATTATAGAAATAGGTATTTCCATGATTATAATGCCTAAGCAAATAAAAATTAATTTCCATGTACCACATCCACATTTTTAAAACTATAATTCTAGTCATAATTTAAATTTTTTGTAATTATATTCTAAAAGCGACTGCATATAATATTAAAAATAAATTAAGAAGAGGAAAAGTAAGTATTATATTCAGTTATACTTTTTGTGTTAATTTTTAAAATACACAAATGCATAATTGATTCAATTTGCTTTCAATTATTTTTTTATATTCAATTTGCTTAGCTAACTATTTCAATTTTTCTTGCTTTTCAAATTGCTGGCTAGTGATGCATAACAGCGGCATTCGCGGCTCATCTTAAGTGACGCATCCCAGGCGGCTTTCAAGGGCGATGCATGATCGATGCGTAAACTGTTTGAGTTGCGTTTTGAATTCACTCTTTCTTCTCCATTGTATGTTACTGGTCCATACATATATGCACTTTTTCGGGTTCTAAAAATAGATTCTTTTATTTTTATTTTAAATATAAGATTCTTTACTAATAATATTTATTATACATTTTTAAAATATATATTTAATATATCTAAAAAAGAAGAAAAATATATTAAATAAAAATAATTTTAAAAAAATATTTAAATTTTTTAAATAATTAAAATAATTAATTAACTTTAATTCTTATTCTTAATTTACATAATTTGATTAAAGAGTCTGACGTTAAGTAAGAGAGGGAGTATTAATTTATCTAAAAATTTGCAATTCCAGTGGAAGTAATTAGTCTCTTCCATTTCCATAGTGGGGCATTTCCGAGTAGAACAATTAGTCAAAGAGCAAGAAGGCAGCAAAGAAGAGCAATTAATTAAGCAGAAGGTATAAAAATGCGTATATAACGAACTGTGTGGAATGGATCGATAATAATATTCTTCATTTGTTGATTCACTAGTGACATTACAAGGAAGCTCATCACATTCAGAGTGATTACTTTCATGCTTTTTCTACTTTATTTCAGACTAAAAGAAAACCAAAGTAAAACAAGCACCCAGTTACTCCGTGCTTGTTTAGTCTTTATTATTAACTTTTCTTACGAGTAGTTCATCAGGCCATAGACCAGGTGACCTGTTCTTCGCCCGAATTAAGCCCCAAGGCATCCCACACAGCCTGCGACCCATCCACGATGTTATTCCGGCACGGCGGCTGTCCTGCGTGCTCGCTGTCGCATCCGTTTACCGAGTCACACTCATCCACAACTTTCGCCGTCGTGCTCTTCCCGTTCCTAGCCGTGATTCTTATCATCTTCCCGCACCGTGACCCTTGGTTGTACCATCCTGTCGATAGCGCCACCACGCGCTCCGAGTTGCTGTGGAACTTCTCGTCACATTCGGACGGGGCTCCACCATCGCCGCCTTCGCTGAAGTCGTTGATGGTGAGGGTGGCTTGCGTGGAGGACGTGACTGTCGGGGAGCAACGGTACTGAGAGTAGGATTTGCCCTCGCAGTTTAAAGTGCCGGAAGGCTGGCAGTCGCCACTGCCGCCACTGCAGATGTGCGTGCCGACGTCGGGGTCATCGTTGCATTTGCCGTTGATGCAGATGAGCTGGCCGGCGCAGTCGTTGAGGGTGGAGCAGCTGCCGCCGCAGTTGGAGAGAGCATTTGTGAGCAAAGGAAGGCTTATGAGATTGCAGAGGGAACAGAAAGCTAAGAAGTAGAAGGCAAGAGTAGCCATGTGAATGTCTGTTTGTAAGAGATGAGTTCAGAAGAGAGCTTGCATGAGTGTCCTTATATATAGTTCTCGAAGCCGTGGAGTAGGGTGTTAGTGGGATGCGTTGAAGCCTCCAATTTTGAAATTTCTCAGCCTTAATTAACAAGGTATAGTAGGGACCATACTATGCATTTAGTGCCTTCGAAATTTGACCAAGGAACGGAACCACGTACGTAAGACGTTAACTTTAGATATCTGAGGGAAGGCATTCCCCTCGTTTGAGGGAAGCCAAGCCCGTTCGTCTCTTTATCAAATCTCTCTTTGTTCACACCCAGACACAAACAGACATATATTCTTTCTTTCTATTAATAAAGAAAAGCCAAGAATGCACCGTTTTTAAGTTTTAACCCCTTCATTTCGTGACGATCCAAGGAAAGACAAGCAAAGAAGAACCAGAAATGCTTGTGCTGGAGCAAGACAGGATGTTCCTGGTTAGATAATTTGTTCAAATTAAGATTTTAATAGAATTTTTTTTCCATTTAAAATCTTAAAAATCATTTAGTTAGAATTAATTATGTAAATAAGTAAAACAACATCAATGCATGCATTTACATGGATAGAAAACAATGAGGAAAGGATTGAGACCCTATCAAAGAGGTGAAGAGACTTCTAACGTTTATGGAATGAAAGCAAATTAGGAAACTGAGAGCATGTGTGCTTTTCTTTCTTTTAACTAAAGTAAGATAATTGTGCCTTAAGGCATGTGGAATTAATATATTCGACCTCCGACTCAGTGATAATAATACAAAGCAGCCGCATCACTTATCCAATACTCTCTCCGTTTTATTTTATTTATTATTTTAAAAAAATTTAAATGTTTCAATTTATTTATTATTTTACATTTTCAATAAAATATTAATTTTTTTTACTATTTTATCCTTCATTCAAAACAATGATAGGTGTAGTAAAAGTTATTTTTTTAACATTTAAGTCAAGAATATTTTAATAAAATATCATTAAATTTTACTATAATCTACATCGTTTAATGATTTTATTAATATGGGGAAACAACTTTAAATGACACAAAAAATGGGACAGAGGGAGTGTTTAGCACACAAGGGGAAATAAATTTGAAAAACTTTTGGTGTGCCATTTTAAATCCGTTTGGTTTTCAATTTGAAAATTTAAGTTAAAAAAAATAAAGTTTTGATAAAAATATGTTAGTTGTAATATGATTTATGTTTGAATGTTTTTTTATTGCAAATGTAAGTTTGAAAAAATAATTATCAGACAAAAATACGTTTGCAAACTGAAAAGTAAATTTCTCAATCTGTTGGGTAAAAGAATTTTTACAGAAATTTTTTTTAAAATGAAACAAATACAAAATTAGTAAAAAATATGTTTACAAATATACTTTTATTTGCTTAAAAGATAAACCAAACAGGGCTTTAATTAATGAATCAACTTGAAAAACAGCTTAGAATTCAAAATAAAGATGTTGGCTAAAAACAAAAAAGAATTCAAAATCAAGATTTAGACAGAACCTTTTTTATATTTTTCCATTTTAATTACTACTAGAAACAAAAATAAAAACCTTGATGTTTGTGCTTGTAGTTATATTTTTGTCATTAATTTTTTTTAACTAACAAAAAATAAGTGTGATATTTATAATGTGTTGATTTAGTATCATATGTTGTAAGTTTTTTTTAAAATTAAATTCGTTAAGTTATGATTCCATTAAAACATTTGATATTAAATAAGTTTAGTTCTTATTGGATCGATATATATTTCTTAAAACCAATATTTTTTCCTTTAACTAAATGATATTTTATGAATTTATGAAGCAGATGATGGATATATGCAACTAAAAACGACTAGACGAGCATATTATCATGTCAAGTAATATCATATAATTTGAAAATCATAACATTATTTTATCCAGACAGTTCTTATATACCCTTCCGTTCTTAATTTTTCTTCATCTAAACTTAGTTTTAGAGTGCAATTTTCGGGGCTTCGTTGACATTGCCTGGAATTTACAATTTAGAACTTTGAATCCGAGGCCGCATATAATTTTGTAAAAACGAAAGATGGTCCCTACAAAAACTTTTTTTATTACATTTTTTTCTTAATTTTTTTCAAATGAATTCCTTGGTAGCCCTCTAGTCCAGGATAACAAGTAAGTTTTGTTCATCTTCAGTTACAGTGTTGTCTCTTGATGACCAATTTAGCTACTACTGTACTGGGTTCTGATATTGGACTGTGGTTGATCCACTATCTTACCAGAAACCCACTACATTTATTGGGCCCATGTTCTATTGCTTTTCATGGACTTGTTCTAAAGTTAGTTATTTCGATGCTTTAAAGGGTTTCTCTCGTGTGTCCAAACAAAAAAGAAAACCGTTTTTTTTACCCAACAAAAAAAAATGATATTGAATTTTCTGAAGGTTATGGACAATATACACGATGAAAAAATTATGTCAAGGCTTTTGCCTTGCCAACAAAATTAACAAGGTTATATCGACATTTGAACTTTATGTATAGTGCTCGAATTAAATTTAAATAATTTAAATTTAATTTATATTTTACCTAATAATTTTATTACAAAAACTAGGGATAAAATAAAAGTATTGTTTTTAAATTTTAAAATAATAAAGTAATTGAAAACAAAAACAAAAATTAAAAATTTTAAATTTAGTCAACCATATATGAGATGAGAGAGACAGGACTGATGCATAATAGGTTGAAATATTCACCTTCCGTGCCCATTATTTTATATGTCATCCATGAGGTTATGTTCCCTATATTCTTTTCTTGAAACACCCAAATATTTCATCTATTATGCTGCTCTATCATCCTCACTATGCTCCAACAATCTCACAAATATAAAACCAACAGAATCTTTCACCGCTTTTGTTCTTTTTTTTTTTTTTTACCAATTTCACCGCTTTTGTTCTCTTCCCTCCCTTTCTTTTCACCCTAATAAACTACCAGGCAGCCACAAATAAACAACTTATAACTCGATCTCGCCCATTATTTTTTCTTTCTTAATCTTATATTCATATCTCGGAATTTATGGAAAAATTTTTATGTAGGATTAATGTTCTATTTTTTCCCCTTAATTAATTTTACTTTAATTTAATAGCTTTTACTTTGTATTATATTATTTATTTTTATTATATTATCAGGAATTATTTCTAACCAGTAAACAAATTATTTTAGAATATTAAATAATTTAAACAGCAAATATGACATAAATTATTATATTAAATAATAATTTAAAGAACAAATATCAGCCTCGAGACACAGAGCCACCCTTCTCAGCTCATCATAAAGGAACGAACTGGTTGAAGCTGATCCCATTTTTGCAAAATCCATCAGCCACTGAGTTTGCACTTCTGTTTATAGCCACAAATTTCACTAAAAGCTTTCGAAATAACAGAAGTTCTCGGAGCAAAAAAGAAGCAAACACGAGACTGCCAGAGACAAAGGTCGCAGCATAAGCTGTGATACTTTGCTTTGCAATTTGTGAGTCAGCACACAAATATGGAGAGAGAAACCAAAAAAAGAAGTCCATTCACTTATCTCTTTCGTTTTTAAAATTATTTTAGAAAAAATAAAATAAAATCAGGTTTAGTATGACGAACAAGCTTATTACAACCAAATATTTGTATAGTTACAACTATTTTGTTTCAAAACTAATTTCTAAAAAAATGTAATTTCCTATTTATTAATTTAATTTTAAAATGAATTATATTATGTCACCGAATTACCGAAAGAAAGAAAAAGAGAAGCTTAATAAGCAAGGAGTCCGATTAACCGTGAGAATTGGGAGATGAGGAAGTCTCCTTTTATCCTTTGGGTCAGGGTCAGAGTAAGCAGCTACGGCGCGATCTTCCGTCGACACTAACAATCACAATAAGCGCCCTTTCGTTAATTTGTTAATTGTTCTTTGTCGGTCATCCATTTGCTTGCCGACCCCATCGTAATTATTTCAGTCAGACCTTCATCTTCTCTCGTTTTCTCTCATCCCTGAATGTGTAAAACCAAAATGGCCGTCGACGCCTCCAGTCCCAACCCTCGAAACTCTCGCACCCCTAAATCGAGGCCTTCACCATCTTCCAGACCCACCTTCCCCACCGCCGCCGCTTCTTCCTCATTCGAGCCCTCCATTTCGTACACAAGCTCTGCCGCTTACTCCGGCTCCACCGGTTACCGACTCTCCTCTGATACCTCAATTTCTAGCCGAGCCTCTCTTACTAGCTTTCGAGACAGCCTCCCGGAAAACCCCCACATCTATGATTTCTCTGAAATTTGCTCCGCCACCAACAATTTCCTCGCCAAGCGTTTTTCCTCTTCTTCTTCTACTCCCTCGTGGCGATGCACTCTCAGAGGCAGAGACGTCATTGTTTTCCAGCGCAAATTCCGTCGCAAGCTCCAGACAAATCAGCTTGGAGAACGCCTCTCTGTAATTTGCCGTAGCCACCACGTCAGTATCATCAAGCTCGTCGGCGCCTGCATCTCCGGCGACCACATCTACCTCGTGTACGACTTCGTGAATGGGGCTAATCTTTCCGATTGTTTGCGAAATACGAAGAACCTTCACTTCACGGTTCTTTCCAATTGGATTTCCAGAATGCAGGTTGCGACGGATCTCGCCGATGGACTCGATTACATTCACAACAAAACCGGTCTAACCCTAAACTTTGTGCACAATCACATCAAGAGCAGTGCAATTATAGTTACGGAACTTTCGTTTAACGCCAGGATTTCCCACTTCGGCGCCGCCCAGCTGTGCGGTGAGATCGACGAAGAGAGCGAAGGCGGGAAACAGTTGAAAGAGATCATAGAGGAGTCATCTTCAGCCCCCTCTTCCACTAAATCAAAGGACGAACGGCAATCGAGAAGCTCGAACACGCGATTCGAGGGCGTGAGAGGATACATGGCACCGGAATTCCAATCCACCGGCGAGGCGACCCCGAAGTCCGATGTGTACGCTTTTGGGGTAGTGATCTTGGAGCTGCTATCGGGAGAGGAACCATTGAAGTTCAAATACGATAAGAAGACAGGCGAATTCGTGAGCAACTCGGTGATCGATACGGCGAGGGCCGTTCTCGATGGCGGTGATGGCGTAGAGGGGAGGCTGAGGAAATGGTTGGATAGGAGGCTGAAGGATTCGTTCCCGGTGGACGTGGCAGAGGAGGTGACACGTGTAGCACTAGAGTGCGTACAGGTGGATCCAGATAAGAGGCCGAATATGGGACGGGTTGCTGGAAAAATCTCGAGGCTATACCTGAAGTCAAGGATTTGGTTCGACAACATGAGGATGCCCACTGATATTCTTTCAAGCACATTCGCTCCTCGATGAGTTGGGTAACTAATCCCCTTCATTTTCAGTAAACAAGAAAAAAAACTAGTAAGAATCATGCTTGCGTTTGACAGAGAAAATTGTTTGATTAGGTTATTCATTCGCATTATTTTTGTACGTTCAAAAGCATTGACCATTATTCATTCGCATTTTTGTTTTGCTCGCTCCTCGATTTTGAAAGTTGAAATTCGGTTTTTTGAGCAATATGTAATAAAAAAATAAATAATATATCAACATGAAACATATCAGAAATTATTTACTACAATATAACACTCAAAGTCAAGCCACGTCAATTCACTTAATCATTTACATAGAAATTGAATAGTTGTAAATCGATTTCTATGTTAAATTATTTTTTTTTAATTTTTATAAGACTAGGTGGCAGACTATTTCTGCCATCCTACCCCCTCAACCCATTCCCCCTCCCCTCTTATCTCGTGGAACCGCTGACACCCCCATTCCCCCTCTCATAATATTACAATTATTTATAATAATTAAAATATATTTAAATTATATTATAAATATATAAATAAATATCATTTATATTTTTTGTATAAAATAATATAATATATATTTTAATTCATTTATATAAATAATATATTATATATTTATTTTTATTAAAATAAGTATATATTTTAAAGTTACAAATACATCATATAAAACATATCTCAATAGACTTTTATATGTATATGCTTTACTTGTATTATTTGTACTCATCAAAATAAATAAAATATAAATTATATCTAATTGATAAAAGATATATTATAAATTACAATAAGATGTGGTAAAGTATTCTGAGTATCTAGAATTTTCTTAAGTATTAGCAAATAATAGAGTAAATCGCATTAGTACAATAGTGAAAACTGAAATAGAAATGTAACTTAAGATAAACTAACTCCACAAGTCTAAGTGCACTTGAATCTTATGTGTTAGTTTAGATGACCTACATAATTAATTTTAATGATATTAAATAATGAAGTAAAAAATTTGTGTGATATATATATTTAGTATTCATTATGTTATTTATATCATGCTTCTTTTTTTTCTTGATATTAAACACATATATCACACAAACTTTTTGCTTTACTATTTAATATCATTAAAACTAATAATGTTGGTCATCTTATCTAATACATAAAATTCAAGAGTACTCAAACTTGTGAAGTTAGTTTATCTTAAGTTACATTTCTATTTTAGTTCTCATCATTATACTGATGCGATTTACTCTATTATTTGCTAACACTTAAAGAAATTCTAGATGTTTAGAGCACTTTACCACTGTCTTATTGTAATTTACAATATATCTTTTATCAATTAGGTATAATTTATATTTTATTTATTTTGATGAGTACAAATAATACAAGAAAAAGTATATACATATAAAAAGTCTCTTGAGATATATTTAATTGTTTTTATATGATGTATTTGTAAATTTAAAATATATACTTATTTTAATAAAAATAAATATATAATTTATTATTTATATAAATGAATTAAAATATATATTATATTATTTTATATAAAAATATAAATGGCATTTATTTATATATTTATAATATATTTTAAATATGATAAATAATTGTAATATTATGAGAGGGGGGAGGGGGTCCGCGGTTCCACAGAGGAAGAGGGGAGGGGGAATGGATTGAGGGGGTAGGATGGCAGGAACAGCCTGCCACCTAGTTTTATAAAAATTAAAAAATAATAATTTAATATAGAAATCGATTTGCAGCTATTCGATTTATGTGTAAATAATAAAGCGGACTGATGTGGCTCAACTTTGAGTGGTATATTGTGGTAAATAATTTCTGACATGTTACATTTTGGTATATTATTTATTTTTTTATTATATATTACTCAAAAAAACCTTGAAATTCTCTCAAAAGCATAAATTGTTAGTTCAAGACAAAGTCAATTCTCAGTTTGGATGATTGATTGATTGATTGAGGAGGTTTTGTGGGGATCAAATGGGTAGGGCATTGACCATGGCTTGAGTTGAAAAAACTCAGTTTCAAAGTCTACTATCACGACAATGGCCCAAAAAATAAAAAGTCTAATATAACAATAAATTCTCATAAGGCGAAGAAAACAACGAACCAGAAAAAGGTGGGGTTGAGACACATGATGAGGACGGCTCCTTAAAAGTGATCATAATATCTCTTTTGTTTTATCAACGGGAGTGGCTGGATGTGGGGCTGATCGTCTCAAATTTATAATGAGCATTAATATTTTTATCATGCACTATACTATCAATTTTTGAAGGAAACGACTGAAGATATAAATTGAACCTTGGTTAACTTTTGGTGGACACATACATTAATGGGAGGGAGGAATTGGAAGTAAAAGTCACCATCCGAGTTTATTGGGTACAGAAGTTCCTCAATGGCACTATTAATTCCCAAAAATACAATGCTCATCCTCTTAGGTCTTGGTTATTTCCATCAGTCGTAATGGTTCTATTTTAACAAAAAAAACTTGACTGTCCTCCTTCAAACATTTGCAGAGTGAATACAAAATTATATATTGAAAAACTTGCATGCAGTTCAAAGACAACAGTAAAATAGCAATAACTTGCGTTTTTGTTTTATGTATATATAATAACCTATGTTTTAGCACCTCATTTAGATATCTAATAAATAAATTAATGACTATACACGGTACTAATAATTTATATAATAATAGAATATAAAAAAAATTCAAACATTTTAAATCAACAATAGAAGATAAAAAAGTTGAACTGATTGATTCATTTTTGCTCCATTTTCAAATTTTTTATTAATTTTACCAATTTCTAATTAATTTTGTAAAGTTTCAAATAGATATAAAGTTATGAAATTTGTTACTTTGTTTCAATTCTGTTAAGATTAATTTCCGTTGGTTGGGAATTTGGCGGTGATGAGACAGTGGGGTCACTCATACTCAACGATGTTGGAAAGGTGGAGCTTATGCAAAGGTTCATGCACCCCATAAAGTGGTGGACACCAAATCATCGTAATGCCGACATTCCGTTATTGTTCTTCAGAGTTTCATTAGCTGGCACAGCTAATATGTTATCTTTTTTTTTTTCTTTTCTTTTCTTTTTGCTAATATGTACAGTGTTTTCGCCAGTGAAATGTATTCCCCACTTATTTATATCATATTTTTTTATAATTTATGTTGTTTAAAATTTATCCTACGAAGAATTATTTACCTTTTGACCGATGAAAATGTAGTCATAAATCTAATGAATGAATCTTCTACAGACTCTGTAGATTATGATTTAACCAAAATTGATTCAATATTTACTTGGCCAGATCTGCTTATAAAATAATTGTCCTTTTCAAGGAATAGATTGATACTGCCTAACCTGTAACAAGCAAAACACGTGCGTAAAATCTCTGTTTTTTCATTGCTGTAATTGATCTGTGCACGCAGGTTCTAATGTGGCTACTGGCTACAGAAAGTTCCAAACTTAGTATGTAAATGATTACTTTTGTAATATCTGCATTTTTTAAATCCAAATGCCATTTTTTTTAAGCGTGTAACTTGCATCAGCGGCAAGCAGCAACAATTGTCTTCTTTTATTTATTTATTTATTTTTTTAGTAAAACTGCAACATAATATTAGATTAAAAACATCACATCTGAGAGCTTCTTGTGCGTGGTAGACCTACTGTACATACATGCACAAAGATGTTAATTAAGCACGTATATGAACACGTCATATAACTAAGATGAGTCATGTGTGGATCACCTCTTCTTGTGTTAATTTGTCATTCGTTCTGTTTGCATATACTGGTCTTTCTTAGAATTTTTATTATATAATGTTATTTCCAATGCTGTTCTTTGACAGTTTAAAAATTAAAAAAAAAAATTTGTGGACTTCACCAATGGAATAACAATACTGAGACTTTGAATATGGCCAAAAAAAAAAGGCAAAGACTAAGCATTAAGTTTAATTAAGTAGCAATGATTTGCCCGATCTTCTCTCTGAAACATGTTGGATTGTGTGTGTGTGTACTCCAAGGACAACTTGTTTTTGCGGTTTCATTTAATGATGATGACTATAATGACTAATTACTTTATTGAAGTTACTGCAATTGTTGTCTCCAAAATTCCTTACTAAGAACAGTCTTGGGAAATCTGAGATTCCTGGGAGGGAGATGAAGCTGACTAACAATATCCCATGTAACTAAAACTGTCATATGATTCATTTTTGCTTGCTTCTCTCGTTCATAAAGGCGAAATTCAATTCTGTAATCGAAACTCTAATCTATTATTCAATCAGTAAACACTAAGCCTTCAAAAACACCTACAAGTTATATTATTGTTGATATATTACTTACACAAGAAGAGTTTATTGGCCAACATTAGAGAGAAGGGGAAGTGGTTCTTTTGGGTAATAAGGGGATGTGTTTGTTTAAGTCATTCCAATGCTACGTTAGAATGGGTGTCCAGAGGTTACACGGTCATTCTTCTGTACATAATTATCCTCCACGAGGATCCAACGCTTGTCACGTTGCTCTATCAGATCCAGGCCAAAGGCCACGATTGAGCTGCAGCACCAGCCAAGAGTCTTGGACTTCTTGTGTCTTTCTTTTTCTGTTTTTGTTTTTTCTTGTACCAAAAGAAAGCTAAGAGGGTCTGAAGAACTAAACTTATTTCTTCTGGAGGGTGATCATACAAAAGAATGCAACAAAGCGACTAAGTACACCAGTTACCAGAAGAAAAACAAGACATTGATACCAGTTGTTGAGATCATAGCCGCGGAGATTGAGTGCACCACATCGAGTTATTAACCAAACTCCAGCATATCTGAACCAGAGAAGCCAATTTAATATCAGCACAAAAGCCAATATTTGAAGGTAAGGAGTGAAAAGGGAGAAACTGGGGGGTGTAAAACCTTTTAGCGTTTGATATCACAAATGCTTCAAGAGCCCACTTTGCATAGCAAACGTCGGCTACCTTGCTCATAATTGAGTTCTCGGCTACATTATCACTGGTTGCTATGAGAGTCAAAACTACTGGAAGTAACACTGACCACTGCAAGACAGCAATGGCTTGTCACGACAGTTAGACAAACCACTCCTCTAAATGTGAAAAAAAGATATAAAACAATGCTCACCAATTGGGCTGGACCAGGTTCAAGGGCGATTGCCAATATATAAGCTATGCCAGTGACACAGTACACCAAGCACAGCAAAACAAAGTAGTTATCTAGAACAGATGATCTGGGATTGTTGAAGAAATAGAACATTGAGAGATAGACCACAGGCTTTATGAGGGTATTGAAATGATCCACTGTATCCTTTGCAAGAAAGTAAGCCAAGCTACTCATGCCAGATGCGCTCTCCCTCCAGTAGTGCAACTTATCCAATGAAAATGTTCTCAAAGCCGCAATCTTGCACAGGAGTGCTGAAAGTGAGAATCTATTAGTGAAAAAGGATAGATGACAATAAAGGTAGACAATTTCACCATTCCTGGCAATAACAATGGAGAAAGTAAGATGAAACTTACATACTGCTATAACAGTATATGTGTAACCATTTGCTCCAAACGTTTCATCACTCACTTTGGCAAGTGTCCCTAAACATATTCCAGCTAGCAACAGGATCAAAAAATCTACAGCCTGTGTTCTAGCTTCTCGTAGTCGCTGCTTACCACACCTGCAAGAAACCAATCATATCCAAAGCAATTTTAATAAGGACATGACTTTAGTGAAATTGCTCAAGTGTTAGCTAATGAGTTTTATCCTTCTAATCATTTAGCTGAAACATCCTCTCTCTTGTGCTTTACCTTCCAAGAAAGTATCTATATTGTTGGAAGACTCCTGGGGTTACCCGATTAGATAAATCATGTGAAGAAAAGAAAGTATATCGTAGATAGTCTTTCTTCTTCTCAACATTGACTTTTACATCCTGCCAAAGTTCCCCAGCTAAAGATGGATCTTCGATCTCTGCTGATGGAGTCGTTGCTCCATGTGTGGAACTTTCACCACTTGTGCCTGCCATTCCTTCGACACCCTGTAACAGGTCCAAAGGAACTGGGTACCCATTATGAAGCATCCATCTAACAGGTAGCTGTTTATAGTTCACTGCCGTGCTTGAGCTTGGTTTTACTATCCCTTCTAAAATGTCAATGTAGTAATCTGGAGGATTAACACGATCAGGAACAACAATCCCCAAGCTGGAAAAATACTCTTCAACTTTCTTCACCGGTCCATGATACACTGTAAGACCACCTTTAGCGAGTAGTATAAAATCATCAAACATCTTGAACAGTGTGTAACTGGAGAACACCCAAAATGGAATAGAAGAGAATATTATCTTGGGTGATTGAAGGAGAAAAACAAACATAACAAGTAAAGAAATGATTTTAATATTCAACAAAAAAAATGGAATGAACGATTTTGAATTCCAATATTTTATTATTATGTTTAAATTTACCTTGGTTGGTGAAGGACCATGCATATATTTACACCCTCTAGAGCCTCACGTCTAAGTGCTCTAAGCAGTAACTGAGAAGATGAACTATCTAAACCAGATGTTGGTTCATCTAAAATCAGCAGTGAAGGTTCCATAACCATTTCCAGTCCTACATTCACTCGTTTCCTTTGACCTCCAGAGATTCCCCGCCTCTCCACCGTCCCAACTAGAGAATCCCGAATTGCCTGTAGACCTAACGACTCAATGACTCTTTCAACTACTAGAACCTTCTCTGCTTTCGGTAGATCAGCTGAAAGTCTACAATGCCAAGAAAACTCAGTAAAAGTGAGGTTAAAATAGTTAGAAGCTAGAAAATGCATTAAATCTGAGGCCGATCCTCTAATAAACTAGGCATAAGAATGTTAATAGAGCATACAGTCAAGCGGCAAGTGAAGAGTGACAATTTCCACCAAAAGATGTCGAAACATTCTAGTCATGCTTTTAGGAGTTTAAGGAGGGATACCTGCATCTGGCACTGAACCACAGATTCTCTTCCACTGTCAAATTGCCATGCACAATATCATCTTGTGGCACAAACCCAATGATCTTCTTGTATGATCGGATAGATTCAACCTTGCCATTTATAAGAACTAAACCAGTTGTATGACATCCAGTTGCTTTTCCTGTTAAAGCAGAAAGAAATGTTGTTTTACCAGCCCCTGATGGTCCCATGACTGCTGAAACTCGACCAGGATGTAGTTCCCCAGTCACACATCTTAGAAGATGCTTGTTTTTGGCATTCAAAGTGAGAGTTAAATCTTTAAAAGCAACCTGAATTGTAGGCCTCTTCCTGATCTCAATATCACTAGCCATTGAAATAACTCCAGAAAAGGTCAGGTTCTTATTTTGTTCCTGTAAAGCCTTTTCTTTTTCAATCTGACCATATGCATACTTAAAAATTTGGCTCTGAGTATGCAATTGCTTGCCCTTTGGTGCATGTTTTTTGATATTTTTATCTCCTATCTCAACATTAAAGCCTTCCTGATTATCATGGTCATCCTCAATATTTTGGATCATTTTTGTGAGGCTGCTCTTGTCATTTTTTGTTCCTTTTGAAGCTGCAGAGGATGTACTAGCACTTCCTGGTGGTAGAGGTGGTATGGGAGTTTCTGCTGCCGATTTAGAACCAAAAGCTTTCAGATCTACCTTCATAGATTTTCTGCGAGAAAATGTACGTGATAAAGAAGTTTGCAGTCCTACAGCATGCTTCTTAGCAATATCTTTTGCTGATTTCCATTTTTCACGTGCTTGTGTTTCTCTTACACTTGCAGCAGCCCTTTCTCTTGATTTTGCTATTCTTCTTTCTCGAGTTGCAAGAACTTGGTCAGAACAGTTATATATGATGATAAGCAAGAAGCTCAAGCCAGCCTACATTAACAACCAAATGGTCAATTCTGCTAGCAAGATCTGATGTGCTCAGTTTGGAGGGGTTTGCAATCAATTATTAATACAATCTGACAGAAAGGAAAGAATTTCATCCCGTTATATTTTTGGAAGTTTCAGATGCTATATGTTAGTGTCATCAACTTTTCAAGATTAAAATAGAATATTCGAGAAAGCGTGATCAAATACTTAATTTCACTCTAACAGTCTTATAACTACAATGGAAATCTACATTTGTTGTCATCTGCCAATAATATTACTCCCTATTGAAACACAGGTTCATCCTTCCCAGGTTAGGTGACAGGGTTTTTTGAGACTCATGTGAACCTATAGTTTCTACGCACATAAAATACCCCATAGCAGTTTAAGGAGAAAAATAGGAAAGAATTAACCATAAAGGCGGCCAAAAAAAAACCATAAAAAAGAAAATTATGTGCATAGTTATTTACTATATACATATAACAATTATGGAACTTATGTTAGCTATGCTTCACATGATATGAAAAGGTTTAAGATCACTCACAAAAACCATGACACCATATGCAGTGATATTTTGATTAGCTGACTGAGGCTTACAACTTGCTAATTTGAAACAGCCTGTGAAATAAAGAAAAAGAATAAAAGATAAAGGTTCAGTGTAATAGCCATCTTGCACTATGTAGATTAGCCTTCAATCTAAAGGGAAAAGTGCATTTTCATTTCTCAAATGGTAACTCATGATATAAATACATAGAAATGGTAATACATCAAGGATGCATTAAGTAAGTAGGGGGAAAAGAAGCTTCTTTTGAGATTTAAAGAATAACACGCTCTCCAACCACCAAAATTTTGTTGAGATGGCCAACACAATAAATGTACATTTTAAACCAAATCATATCTATAGCCACATTATTTAGTTTTCATCATTTGAGAATATGAGAATCGATGTGGAAGAATGATCATGAGTAGTCTGATAAGAGAGTTGATGAAACTTACTTTCTTGATCAGTAGAACCCAACCTGCAATAATGTCTGCAATGTATATAACAAAGTAACTTTAAAAGAGAATTCAGAAACAAAAAAATGTGGCTATTAAACATTAGAACAGAAAAGAAAAGAGCATGAAGATTCTAAGCGTGGTGCTTAGTTTTTTAGAAAAGAAGAGAACAATTTGAAATCATGTAACCAGTTAAAAAATAAAGTAGCAACTTGCAAATAAAATGCACATCCTTGAAGTTCAGGGATAATTCTCAATACCCCTGAGTGCAAGGTTTTTTTTGGATAGTAGACGGACAATAAGATCCTGCTGAACAGAAAACATCCCAACTACTTGAAATGTCTGCCCAAATATCTGCTCCCCCACAACTGTGGTTTGTCTTTCCAGCAGGTAGCTGATAATGATATCTGCACATTGATTCTGCTGATAAATATTAATGTATGCTATAAATAAGAAATGTGGAAAACTAAGTGCAAAAGGTATGGACTTACGGTTCGCATACTCCAGTAGCTTGATTGAGCTGTGCACGTGGACAGTAAGCACCTAATGGGCAAGCTTCAATAGCATACAAAATTTCAACAAATGAATAGAGTTTAGAACATATTTCTGCATCAAGAACCCAACAATGGAGACGTTGTCTTTCAAGTGAATGTACAATATTGTTTGATATTGTCAAAGTGATTTAGTCAATAGTAGAATGCAGAGTAAATTATTACCATAACGGCAAATACAAGATGCTAGAAAATAAGAAATGAAAATAGTTGTTGTCTTCTTACTCATCCGATAGCCCACTTTTACGAGTACTTACGTATCATGCAAGTGATGCCACGTGGGCAGAAGAAACCCGGACAACAAGGCTGACAGTCAGAAGATCTGACAGGAATGTCCTTAGAATTATTAAGTTGAACTTTCTCAGCGGCACTACAGCCCCATCCAGGCTCACATCCATTGAGCCAAACGCTCAAGTTACAGTTCTTGTTGGGCTGCAAGTTGGTCGATTGGGTCTTTGACTTGATGTCAAAACCACTGGCATATAACTTTACTTCTGCTGCTGTACATATGTGCTGTGAAATATCTCCTGCAAAACGGCCAAATCCAACACCACATGTTCAGAAAGCGATACTGCTGAAATTGAAACAATGAGATAGACCAATCTTTAAGGAAGGTTAATGCCATAGTGAAAGCTCATATTTTGGTGAATGTTATTTATATATGAAGAACAGATGAAAAAGATACACATGATGTAATGATATATGCAATGGCGACGCCTGGAACTTTTGTGTGGGAACTAAAAGAGCTGCTTGAATTGCCAATTACAGGGAAAATAGGATTGGAGATTGAACAAAGTGATGTCTATACCTTTCAAATTTTGGGAACATGAGGTCAAAAATGTCAGATCATTTGTGAAATTAAATGCCCCGTCCCAATCAGCATCCCTAGAGTTGAAAAATGGTAGGTCCATTAGAGTAAAGATAGCGACGAAAGTAAAAGAAAAAGATGAAAAAAAAAATTGCTCACACATCAACTACGCAAAAACCCAAATTCTTTTTGATTTCGTCCTTGAAGACGCCCGTGAAACTAGACATGCTTCCGTAAACGGCCTGGGCGACGAGCTGAACCGCAGCTTGACTTTTATTGTTGTTCTGAGAGGAAACTTTCTCGAAACGGCAGTTTAATGCGAAAATGAAAACCAAAGCAACCCTCCAGATTATGTTGTCCATTTATTTATTTATTTATTTGGGATCAGCTTTGGTTTCAGCTCCACAAACATAAATTTCTTCTTAGTATGAATATCAAAAGCTAAGGCGCAATTTCATGGTAAGGCAAATTCATGGTGAGTGTGAAGCAAAGATTCAGAACTACGAGGCTGGGGAAAGGGAGAGAAGGGTGGAATTCTATGATAGTGTATTGGAACCAGAGACAATGAGGGAGAGAGAGAGAGAATTGGATGCGAAGAGATGGTTCGTTTTTTCGGAGCAAGAAATGGCGGGGAGGAAGAGCTGGCGAAGTGTGAGGAACACAGAACGACAACGTTCAGTTGGTTTGTTTATTTTATTATTTTATTAATTTGTTAATTTATTAATCCCTTTTGTTAGTGTTTTTTAGATGTTGTGATAACTGATGACCGAATTCCTAACTCAGATTCCAGTGTTATTATCATATTCCAAATAAGGATAGCTTTTTCAATGTAATTGTTTTTTCTTTGTAAGGTTTCAATCTTTTAATTTTCTTGGGATCAAAGAAGAAATCTTTAATCTAGTTTAGAGGTTGATTGGGAAAAAAAATTTCTTGTTTAATGACATCATCAAATTCTGTCCATTTGATTCAATTTTCATATGTCTGTATATGTAAATGATTCCTGCGTCCTTATAAAGAGAATGAAATAATTATTATTAGAATAGAATAGAATAAAATGAAAAGAAAAGAAGTACTCCATTGTTCGAAAGTTTGAAAAAAAAACAAACTCATTTAATTATTGTTAAAAGATTATCATAAAATAGGTATTATGAAATGGATTATAATTTTTTTTCTAATATTACCTTAACTTGCAAATTTAAAGAAGTGTATAAACAATTTTTTTTTACATTAAAAATTCTTATTTCTTTCACTTTCTAATAAAAACATCTTTCAATAATAATAAAAATTTTAATGTTTAAACCCATGTAAATTAAAGAAACAACAAATAAAAATTTTAATGTTGATTTGAAGTCTAATTAAACCAAACTGCTCTCCAGATACACACCAACGAGAAAAAGATCATCAATAGAACTTAATTTTCAGCAATATCAGTTGAAATAATCCCTTTCTACACTCGACATAGGATGCCAAATACTCCATTACAAATTACAGCAGCTGAATTTTTTTTTTAAAAAAAGAAAGCTTGAACCTCTCTACAAAAATTATAACCATAATCTACCCTGTGATACAAAATCAGCATATTTCCAAGAGACTACCCAACTGGACAACAACATCAAGAGACCACAGGCTTGTTATCAAAGGCTTCTCTTGCTTCTAATAAGTCAGGACGATATCTCTCTGAAAGAATTTCCACTTGCTCAGGAAACGACTTGTTCCCATGCTCTCCAATATGCTTGACCATTTGGTTCCATCGTTTTCTACATACATCACCAGACCTATGCTCAAGCAAATAGTCCCAATCCACCTCCTCCATGCAGCAGGCATCCAATGTAAATAAAGCACTAATCAGGCGGTAGTCATCAGTATCAGTCCATTCACCTTTGGCAACCATATGAGATGTTAACTTTTCATACCACTTCATACAACAATTTTGACTGTTTCTAGTTGCCACCTTCTCACCAATTGCCTCCCAACATATATTATCCCGAAGCATACCATGTTTTAGTTTTCTGTGGTCCTCTAAAGCCCTTAGACATAGATCAGCATTTACTAAGTCAAATAACTTTTGATACTCCTCTTGTGACCAATGCCCTCTCTTTGTATTTCCTAATTTTATCCTTCGCCATGTATCCTTTACGTGAAACCGATGTTTCCCCATTGCATCCGCCAACATTCTCCAGTTAGCTCCATGATTTTCATGGAACTTCCGTACAATTTCAATCTCTTCAGGGGTCCACTTACGTTTCTCACCCCTTTCAAACAAAACATGAGCACGATGATATATGCTTTCCTTAGGCCGTCGAGGTAAAGCCAATGCAATGTCATTCCAACAACCTCTAATCTGAGGATAAGAATTGCAATGGAGAATCATATCTACGCCTTGATCACAATCACCCAACCCATGAGAGTATATATAGCTGTAAACGGCCTCTTTAATCTTCTCATCTTCTTCCAGCGTAAACCTTTTCCCTTGCACTACGTCGTCATTGAAAACCTCCACTTGATCAGAAAATGTTACTCGTTTATCTTCCTTGCTCTTCTTCTTCTTCTTCTTCTTATTCTTCTTGCCTTGATCGTCAACTTCAGAAACACTAGCATGTTCATCAACATCTCCCATATTCAATTTTACCAAATGGGGATCACCTTCATTAATTTCAGCTAAAGTTGGATCACATCCATTGCTTTTAAATTCACTATCTTCTATTCTTTTGCTTTTGTTGGTCAGTTTCTCCTTCTTCTTCTTCTTCTTCTTCTTGCCGTGATTGTCAGCTTCAGTGACACTAGCTTCTCCCATATTGAATTTTACCAAATGGGGATCACCTTCATTACTTTCAGCTAGAGTTGGATCACCTACATTGCTTTTGAATTCACTATTTTCTATTCTTTTGCTTTTGTTGGTCAGTTTCTCCTTCTTCTTCTTCATCTTCTTCCCTTGATCATCATTGTTAGTGACACCAGAATGCATACTAGCATCTCCCATCTTCACACTAGCCAAAGATGATCCACCTTTATTGCTTTTACACTCAGTAACCTCTGTTCCATTGCTTCTGTTTCTGGATTTCAAATCAACAGTTTCTTGCATTACAGCGATCAAATCATTGCAATGTTTTCCTTTTTTTGTTTTCCTTTCTTGCTTGTCATCTAAGAACTGCATTTCATCATCACCAACAATGATACCATTCATTGTTTCATTGTTATCTCTTCCCTTTTTCCTTTTCTTTCTCTTACTTTTATTGTTCTCTTGTCCACTTCTCATAAATGTGACATCCCCTTCACTTGAACAATCTTGTCCCTTGGCTACTATACCTGTAAAATTTTCCTTAACATCTTTGTTCAAATTGAACACTTTATCAATTCCACATTTGTTCTTTTTATCCTTAGTCTTCCGTTTCTTTTCTAAATTTGGCTCTACCTCAAGACTATGTCCCAAATCCTTTCCATCATTCACTTGCACCTCCATAAAGTCCATGCTTCGGTCAAACTTGGATCTTTTCTTTCCGACTCTCTCATCCATTTGATTAGTATTATTACCACACTTGATAGATATTATACTCAATGCAAAGCTGAAAAGACATAGAAAAAATGGACATAAATTACAACATCAACGAAGGAGATTGTAGCTACTACTACTAGTTAGCCACTCAAGTCAAATTTTAGCCTTATGATTGTCACAAGATATACAGTCATAAAACAAACAGATAAAAGTTTTGATCAGGGAATTGACCTGTTCAATAGATTTGGGGAAAAAAAAAAAACTTAGCAGTTGCTGCTGCACCTAGCAGAATAGCTAGTGTTCTGATCATAAGACTAAAAGGCACTGTTGTCTAAAATACACTCATTCCTGTGACACAAAAGCCCATTGCCCCAGACATGACAACATCACCCTGCACCGCTATGAACAAGTTGAGGCCAACAGTTAGCTGTTAGCCAACAAAACATGTTAAGCTGTAAAAGCAGGCCAAGAATAATGCGGGGCGGGATGGGACGGGGCAGCTCACAACTCCTGCAGGTTGGGAATTTTGCAGCCCTGCCCACCCAGTGCTGGCCAATGGGCCAAATGGATCAGCCTAGGACAAGGGACAGGATGGGACCAGGCTAACCCCTGCCCGATGTTGTGCCCAAAGAAGGGGCCTGGATTGGTATTCCAGCCTGAAGTGGCCCGTCACCTGCACGGGACGGGTCAAAATAGGACTGGGCAGGGTTGGCCTCGTCCTGAAAAAAATTTGAAAAATAAACCTGTAAAAAAAATATACACAGCCAGGCAACACCAAAAAAGATACATTCTATTACTTAGCCACTGTTTTTAAATGCCAATCAATCACATTTATAATTACAATTCCTTGCACCTCAATTCTATAACTTCTAAACCACCAAGAGACTAGGAATAAAAACAGAATAGGAGCAATAAAGCGAAGCTCATACCGATGCTGTATCAAGTATCACTCCTCTAGTCTTCTGCCATTGCATAGCAACCATAAAGCTCAAGACCACACACAACAGATGATTCAGCAAGACACAAACAATTACTCAATCACAATAAAACAAAACCACCATCAACCACAAATTTCCAATTCTTGGTTGTTTTGACATGAATTCTAGCTTGATTGTTATTGTCACATGTGGCCATATAGCAATCAGCAAAAAAAGAAAAAAAAATACCGTGGGTGACCAGGCGGGCAACTGTGCAATGGGAGAATTTCAGAGGAGAAGCGAAGCTCAAATGGAAAGAAGCACTGTGTCCACGAGCTGGAGACCAAGCTCTAAGGGAATGCAACTCAACAAGCACCGTGGTTGACTGGATCTCTTCTTGTTCGTGTGTCTCCTACACAAAAACGAAAAGACATTAACATGTAACACAATAAAACTAGGCAGTTAAACAGATATAACTCAAAATATAACCACCAACTTCAAAGTAAAGAAATAGTTTCCTTTAACGGCACAAAGCAAAGACATGGTCTCCTTATCCATTTTTACCGCGTTAAGTGTTAATAGTTCTATTATATATATATATATATAACAAAACAATATATATAACAGAACTATATATATATGTATATATATAGTTCTATATATATAACAAGACAACACTATCTTTATATATAGTCATGCTACCATCACTGAGACAAGCCAACGTTATCTTTCTACTCCCTTAACCGCCACCTAATATGTTTGTACATATTTGGCTTCATTTCGATTTGAGTTAAAGATGAGAGTTCATTTAAAAAAAGTAAATTATATGAATGCATATTGAGAGACTTAATGATTAACTCTATTTTTAAGATATAGGACAATACGACGGTGAAATTGAAGTCTTCAATTTCTTTTTCACTTTGGTGTCAACAAGAAAATCGTTTTAGCTAGGCCATTCAGTGAGAGGACTCATCAAAACAAAACATATTGAACTATAAAAGTAATGAAAAAGCAAAGTCGAAAAGTAAAATTTGAGAACTGGGATTAAAATACTCACAAGCATAGGCACCCTGCTGTTGGACACAGAACTGGGATTGAAATTTGACAAGCGCAATCACTCTGCTGCAGGAAGATTGAAAAAGCAAAATTCAAAAATGGGATTCTAAGGCATTTCTTCTCACAGATGAAGGAGAGAGAAAGAGAGAGACACGGAAAGATTGATAGCTGCGAGATAGAAGAAGAATGAAGCTCTCGAATTATGGTGGTGGACGCCACAAAGGATCTAGAGTTGATGCCGTTACACAGTGGTGAGGTCAGGTCAAGTCGCCAGCTAGGGTTCTGAGATGAGGTGAGGCGATGGAGGCAGCTAGTGGGGTGGGGATGGAGAAGATTGTGCAATGGTGAGGCTATGGAGGCAGCTAGGGTTGTTGAGGGGAGTGGATCAGCGCTTGCACTTCTTTTCTAAATAATAGTTTTTTATTTTTTATTTTTTTTTTGCCACGCATCAGTGCTTCTTCCGGTCTCTTCTTTTTTTTTTCTTAAATTTTATAATACAGTTGCTAAACAAATCCGAATAATATCAATACTTTAAACATTCATTAATTATAAAATAAAATATTATTTAAAAAAAATTAAAAATAAATTATATTTGTATATAGCTATCTAGTATCTCTAACTATTAGAGTAAATTCAAGTATTGTTAAACTTAATTAGATAGCTCCCCCAGCATAATTTTTTATCTATAATATTTAAACTCTCAATTTTATTTAAAAGGAATCAAGTTCATATTATTTAACCCAACTATGTTGGTACTCCCTATGATTTCAAATATAAAAAAATTTTGAGAAAGTTGTATTAGTTCAAAATATTAAAAAAAATGTGTACATCTAGTATAATAAATGAGATATTCTAATAATATTTTTCATTAATTTGAAGAAAATTATAACTATCTCAAAATTTTCTTATATTTTAGATTAAAGAGTGCCAAGATAATTGGGTTAACTGAAAATAATTTGATTTCTTTTATGGATGAAAAGTCTAGCACAGTTTTTACTACTAAATATTTTTTCAATCTATAAGAAAAATCAAGTTTCTTTCACTTAATACAACTACTTTGATACTTCCTCCAATCTCAAATATAAAAAAAAAATTTAAGAGAATTATAAATTTTTCCAAATTAATAAAAAATATTATTAGAATGTCTAATTTATTACATTAGATATATATATTTTTTCTTATATTTTGAATCAATATAATTTTATCAAAATTTTTTACTATTTGAGATAAAAGAGAGAATTAATATAGTTGGAATAAATAAGAGGAACTAAATTCTCTTTAAATAAAATTAAGAGTTTAAATATTTAGACCAAACAATCATATTGAGGGGTTTACCCAATTAAGTTTAATAATACTTAAATCTATTAAAATAGTATTTATATAAGTGTATAAAAATATAATTTATTTTTAATTTTTTTCAACAACATTTTATTTTATAATTAATGAGTGTTTAAAATATTAATATTTTGAAAAAATATTTATTAATATAAAAAAGTATCTGAATTTATTTAATTATCGTGTTACAAAATTAAAAAAAAAAGATGACGAAAGAAGTAGTGACGCCTGGCAAGAAGATAAAAAAAATATTGTTTAAAAAAGAAATGCAATCAGTACTGGATCCACTCCCGGTTGTTGAGAGGAGGAGAGGGAGGCATTGGAGGCAGGTAGGCCTCTTCAGATAAGGAGAGGGAGGTGATGTAAGCAACTGATGGGGATGGAGGCGGACGACTTACTGATTTTTTTTCTAACGAAACACAACAAAACGATTATTCCCTCGTTTTAGAAAATGGATTTTTCTCCCGCCCATCCACGTTGGAGGATAGGCCTTTGATTCTAAAAAAACTTAAATTTAAAAAAAAATCTTATAACTAAATTTCTCCATTTAAAAAAATGAGTGGCCCAAATAGAAAAAAAAAAAACAAAAAACAAAAAGGCACGAAACTTGAGATGAAGTCGTATTATTTGTTTGATGAACAACTCAATCTTATTTTATATTATATATTAATTTTTTAATTTCAAAAATATAAATTTGATATTATAATTTATAGGATACTATATTTTTTAAATTTTATTTTTACTTATAATTAAATATAAGAGATATAGTATATTATATATGAATTATGTAAACTTTAAATATAATGTATTATATAGGGTTAATATTGACAAATAATATATTTTTTGATAAATTTAAAAAGTTAAACTATATTTTTTAGTTTTTATGTAATTAGTCAAATTACACTTATATTTTGAATTAGAGAAATTAATAATTTAAGGTAACATAATATGAAATTAAATATTATATTTTATTAATAAGTTAATAAAATTAATTTAAATTATATTATATATTATATTTCATAAATATATAAATAAATAGATTTGACCATGACAGGTTAGGTTTTTAAATAAATAAGCTTTGCCTATTTATAGGTGATAAATCATATTTTTATTTATTTTTATCTTTATTATTTAGTCTTTTTATTAATGAATTTTGGTTAATTAAGAATATTTGAACTATATTTTGTTTTATTAGCCAGTTTTGAATTAATGGGATTTATTTGATTATTTTTTTTATTTTATATTTAAAATTCTCATTTAATCATTTTATACATTGTGGATGTTGTCTATTATTTTATTTTGTTCAAATTATTTGAGCTTAATTGAATATAATTTATATTAATTTTTAATAAATTGGAATTAATTGAATTTATCTTATTTATTAACTCAATCTTGGGTTTAAATTTATATTTTATATTTTTATATAATGTATCTATTGAATTTTATTTTATGCAGATTATATAGAGATTGTTTCTGGGGACAAATTGTAATTAGAACTGGATAATTTTAGATATAAATGAAGATATCTTTTTAAGTTTATTTATTTTAAATTTTATTTTTATTTTTAAAAATAAATTTTAAAATATTTAATTTTACATTTTTATAAATAATTTTAATCTAGAATATTTAAGTATAGTTTTATATGAAAACAAAAAAAGAGGGAAGGGTTTAGTTAGCGTGCCGCGGTCAGTGAGCGCCGCAGAACGAAAAAAAGAAAAGAAAAGAAAAGAAAAGAAAGAGAGGACGCCGCATAGGAGAAGATGAGACGAAGGGGAAAAAATAAGGTAGAGTAGAATTTTATCTTTTTGGAGTGTTTTCTTCTTATTTCCATAATTAACAGTATCTATTTTTTTTTGGAAAAAATGATAGTTATGGATTAAAACTTTAAATTAAATATAGTAAGAGATTTTGTAGTTTTTTTAGTATTAAATACATAATAAAGCAGTAATAAATTCATGATATTCAGTAGTAAAAAAATTATAAGATCCCTTACTGTATTTAATTCAAAGTTTTAGTCTCCAACTGTCATTTTCCCAATTTTTTTTAAGTTCTTCATCTTAAAGTTATGAGTTACTAAATTTTTCATGTAATCAGTCATAAATTATAAATATAATACTTTGATTGGAGCTTGAATTTAATATATTTGTCTAGTTTAATTTATTTAATGCATCCATATTTTCTTCCTCTAATTTCATACTATTTTATTTACTATGGATTAGAGTTAATAAGTTGTATGAATTTGAATTTAAGATTTAATATAAGGAATTTGATTGTTGTAATTGATTGATTCAGTGATAATGAGATATTTTAACTTAGATGATTATTTAAACTTTGTTCTTGATATGTTCTGCATTGAGGTTGGTACTATGTTATATATTAATTGATATTTTAGTTAATTATAATATTAGTAGTAGTTTAATCTCTAAGTGATTATTTATAGAAATTTTTATTAGAGTACCAAAATGTTAAACTAAACCAGATTAAAAAACTAAATGAGATGGCGATGAAGATTTTGCATTAGAAAATTGATCTGTGACTAATTATATTCATTTAGTCTTGTTATTACTTCATCAATTAATTTTATTTTAGTTAATTAATTGAATTTAATTTCTAAACCCCCAAATTTTTAAATGTTTGTTTTAATTAATTTTATTTTATTTTATTCTTGATTTAATTAAGTAATTCAATTGGTTCATTGGGAGACAACTTGGTTTGTGCTATAATGGTTCGATAGCCTTGTCAATAGGCCTAAACATGACAATTTTTGATAAATAAGCTAGACCAAGCTGTAGGCTCTTAATAGAGACCTAATCTATTTTCACCTCTATCCATATTCATATAAGGGAAAAATTACAATTTATTTGCAATATAAGGACCTATTTGTTCATAATATAGGATAAAAATGATAATATAAATCATAATAGATACGACTTGATCAGATTTCAAACTTTCAATGTTGTGCATTATTTGGTCTCACATTATGGCACATACCATATGGTATTAGATAATACTATTCTATATAACATTAGACTGGATAAAAATCAAGTATTTTTTATAAAAAATACCTATCACTTAAAAATATCATATATTCATCTAAATTTATTACTGTATTATATTATTTTTTTAGAGAAATAAACTTCATTCAATGTTAGGATATATAATCGTAATAATACTCATGGAGAACTCAAATAATGGTATATATGAACAAAACGTGATTATATTTCTTAACACTGCAAAATTAATGTCTAGAAATTTCAAACCCCATAATCTAATACCTTAATAGCAGGAAGGATTTTTCACTGTTCATAATACTGTTCACAAGTTTCAGGTTGGATCTCGTGTGTGGGTCGGGTGTCCAGTTTCAGCATTCTCGATCCTTCTTTCCTCCTCTTTTCATTCATTCCTTTCTTCATTTTCCCTCTGTTGTCTTTTCACCGATTCTTCCCTACATGCAAAGGTTTCAAGGCAAATCTATTGCTATTCAGCCTTCTATTTCAGTATGCTCCCTTTTAAAGAGAACTGAGCGATATGTTGTTATTGGTTGATTTTTTTCTTCTTGGATTTGTAGATTTTTCATCATGTGTTTTTCGCACGTGCAGATCTCTCCTCCCCCTTTAGGTGCGTCGTGAGCATGGACTGTTCACTCCGCTAACTTTGGACTTACCATCTGCGACAATGGTGCCTCGTCTCTGTGCTCCTCTCTTTTCACTAACCAAGGTCGAGATTGGATCAGGAGTCAGGACGAAGGTAATGAGCTGAATTGCAGGAGAGAAGTCTTCTTCCTCCTTCTCAAAGACGTTTCTTTTCCTCATATTTATCTCCGGTTAACCTCTATTTTTTGTCCTTGTCATTTCTGAGCTACAAATCACATATTGTTGATCAATTTTGACTCCCTCTGTCGGTATTAGAAAGTTTTTCCGTCCACTTTTTTTTTTTTACTGTGAAGGTGGTGGGTGTGATTCCAGCTTTCAAGATGATTTTGATCATCGATATGCTGGCGGAAGTATCTGTGGATTTTCTGTTGAGGTTTACAGTTTTAGGAGAGACAACAACATACTCCCATGTAATGAGGGACTTTCTCAAAATGCTTCCTTTTTCTTAAGATTAACTTTTTTTTCTCTTCCATTTTTAGCAACATATCGCGGGATCTGGTGGTTTGGAAATCATTCACTGAAGATGATATTCAGATTGATATATTCTCTTTCACTAAGGATTGGTTTCTCTTAAATAACACTTCTTCCTTCCCTTGCAATTTTTTTGTTTTACATCTTTATTAATTTCTCCCTAATTTTTTGCCTATGCTTTTTGATTCTTCTTTCCTCTTCGTCCTTCCTTTTTTTCCTTGTCTTCAGGTGGGCATCTTTGGTCCTCTCTGTCTTCTCCTTTTTTTTCCCTTTTCCATTGATCCAGTTCTTCTCTTTTGAGGTTGCTAGATAAAGTTGTTGTATTCTTGACCCAAAAATTCTTTTGTTTGATGGGTTGGTGACGGGAATTGATGTGGATTTGCAGGAAGTTGAATTGATTGTTTAGAAATGGAGATTTGGGAACTGCTCTGATGAATTCATTCTAAGGTAAGTTTTGTTAGGTTGACTGGTCACCCAAGAGGGGGTGAATTGGGTGATGCAAGATTTTCGATCTTTTGGATCACAACCTAATTTCACTAAGAGTGTGACAAAACATGGATAAACAGAGAGAGTTGTGTGCAGCAATTGAGTAGAGAAGATGAAGAACAATACACAACAATTTATACTGGTTCAGCCCAACCACTTGGCCTACATCCAGTCCCCAAGCCACCACTTGGGATTTTCCACTATATCCCACGGGTTTGATCCGGCCACCTGTGAAGTCTCAGTACATTTCCACAAGTTTCAGTAGGCACTTGTGAAGCCACTCTTCCCACACCCTTACAAGATGTGTAAATCTCTTAGTGTTTCCCCACACTAAGATTCTACCCAGAATATGTAGAAAGAAATGTTTACAGAATAAAAACTCTCTTAAAGAGTAGATAATACATTAAAAACTTACTCTATTGAGGTGGGTTTTTCAAACAATGCTGTGATAGAAAGATTTTACAAACTGTTGCAGTATTTTCGCATAAACACTCTTAAAATCGTTACCTATAAGTTCAAATGATGTTATATTTATAGTTTTGTAGTGTAATTAAACGTTAGACACAAGATCTAGCCGTTAGAGATGTTACCTAATGGTTACTCTGCAAAACTAGCCGTTTACCAACCACATCTAATGTTTCTGACATTCTGAAATTCAAATTTTGGATGTCACACAGACGAATTTCGAAGAGACCGTAATTTAAAGTTTTTAGCGTTGAACTTCGAAGTTCGTCTGTTCAAAGCTGAAATTCGAATTTTCATCTTGACAAATGTTTCTATTTTGGAATATTCTAATTTTCAAGTTTAAAGTTCTTTTAGTAAGTGTGAACAGTTATTCCATATTGTTATAGTGCCTTCGAAGTTCGAATTTTAGTTCCCAAAATTCGTCTAACAGTGAGCAACTCAATATGGCACAAGTTCTTCCTTTCGAAATTTAAATTTTGGATGTGAAAATTCATCTGTTAGCTATTTTAGAAGTATTTTTGTGTTTTTGGCTATTCAAAATTTAAATTTTCAAAGCTAAAATTCGTCTGTTATACTTGAAGTTCGAATTTTGGAAGCCAAAATTCGTCTCTTAGCTTTTCTGAAAGTATTTTCACATTCTGGTGTTTCGAAATTCGAATTTTGAAAGCCAAAATTTGTCTGTTGGACCTGAAGTTCAAATTTTGGAAGCCAAAATTCGTCTGTTAGTAGCAAGCTCAACTTTGCACGAAGGTTCTCTTCGAAATTCAAATTTCAAAGGCCCGAAATTCGTCTATCGTAATGGAACCTAAGTAACTTCGAATTTTGCACTGTATACAATTTTACAGAAGCCATAACTTTCTCATTTTAACTCCAAATTAAGCAAATGACCTATGGTTCAAAAGCTCTCAATGTCTACTTTCAAATGAAAAAAATTTCACTTAAAAAAACGTATTTTGTGAGATATGATCTAAATAGTGATAAGAGGTCAAAATTGAAAATTCATATCTCACTACTCAACTTTAAATAACCATAGCTTTTTCATATGACCTTTATTTTGAGTGAAATAACCTTCTTTGAAAATCTTATTAAGTCTAGTTTCATATGAAATAAGTTTTACATCAAAGCCATATGTATTTTGAGAGATATATTAAAAACACTAATCAAAGGTCAAACTTTAGATTCTTGAAAACCAGATTTCACTAACTATGCTTGACTCAGAATTCGAATTTCAACACCTGGAATTCGTCTGTCAGAGATAATATCTCTGGAACTTTAAATTTCAGTCAGCAAAGTTCGTATTTTCACAAAGTATATGAAGTTTAACTTCTCAAAATTCGTCTGTCATTAGAGTTTTACAAATCTGACTTATGCTAACATCAGATTTATTTAATCTAACTCATTTAAAACATATGGTAACAAAATTAAGTAATTTTCAAAGATTAATCCCACTTAAAGATCTAAGTGAAAATAAAATATACCTAGTGACTAGGTCTTGAAATGTTGAGTTCCACTTCCACTTGGACATTTCCTTCTTGGCATGCTCCCTTCTGATCTTCCATTTTTGGAGCATCCTTTCTTTTCTTCTTTCTTGAGTGAGGCATGATATTGATTTCCATTTCTGTATTCCAATGCTCACTCTTCTTACTTGGACCAACCTACATTTAATATATTACATTTACAAACCAAGTAGTTAGTCCAATTTATATATTCAACTTATATTATTCATTGTAAAAGTACAGTGGATATATTTACACATAGCATGATATATGTATTATAACCATAATTAAATACATGCTAATATGTATTTTACTTCTTTAAGGAATATTATATATGTCAAATACATATAATGCATTTATTCCTTATTACTCTATAGTTATCATCATCAAAACTTATATTATACTAAACCTTACAAGTTTTGTTTGGCAATGAAAAATTAAAACTTAAAAACTTTTGTCCTTACTTGTCGGCGAGCTTAACTGTGCTAGGCATCACGCTATAAATTAAGAATCTTCAAGATTAAATAATCTGATTTGGTAATCTGATTCTTCTATTTAATTTTTTGTTAGTTCAATTATTAATGTTGTTTTCTTGGCCAATTTTTTATTATGTTCTTATACCTGAATTCCCACTTATATGCTCGCTTACCATTAAATTGCATAGTAGGTGCTTGACAAAATTCCTAATAAGAGTGAAGAGAGTTTAAGCCAAACATGCGAAAGACAGGAGATGAGCACCATAATATAAGAGCATCTAAAGAGAGAGTATGGTGCTTCACAATCTGTCTCAAAAAACAGCATCTACAAATTCATAGTCAAGGTATTCTTGCCTCAAGTTCCAACCTCTAACCCAAATTGATGGAATTATAGAAATTATTGTTCATTTTCTACTTATGCTTTTCATAGGATGCCAAGGGCAATGATGTTGACCTTAGCATCTACAAGGGGAATTGTTAACGTCGGCTCAAAATAGTTATTTTCTTTTCCTAATCCAACCCTTGTCATTCGCCTTTCCTTTCTTTTCCATTTACGGCTAGAAATTTATCTGAATTCATGCTTTTTCTAAAGGAAAAAACAATGGATTTACGGATTCCAATTGTAGCCAGTTAACTGAGTTTTATGATAGGCACAAGGATAAAGTTATGTTGTTTTCTAGGTTTGAATGATAGGTCGAAAAAAATTTCCATTTTGTTATAGCTAAGAATTTTTGTTTGGTTGACTTTAGGTCTCAAGATATTGGCGTTCCATTCAAACAATTTCTAAAGCAAGAGCCTAGTATGTTTGAAAGTTGGACATTTGCTAAAGAATTATAGAATGGAAGGTTTGCGAATGGTGATTTGAATTTTTGTTATTGATACATGAGATTGCTTTCTAGGATATTTTTGATGAGTTAGATGTGAAAATATAGAAGTATATGAGAGGAGAGGTTGCAAATTTGGTGAGTTATCTATACAACCATTTTTCCCCCTTTAACTAAAATGTTTTAGGATTTGCTCTATTCAATTGCAAACTAGGAAAATCACCTTTTTCCTCAACCATGTTTGGTAGTGCCATTGTTATGATGTGCTTGACTCAAATCCAGTTCCTTTTTATGAATATTTTTACATATTGGGTTTTGAGAGTTTTTAGGGCTTTGCAGACTTAGGTAAAAGGATTTTTTGCTTTGCTGTCTTGGGGATGAAATTAAAAGCTACTATGGGAATAAGTAGATTCCCCCTTCATTCTATGAACTTTCTATGTTGGTCTGGGAATATGAAATTTTTGCTCCTTATGGTTGTTCTATCTCATTCAAAGGAAATAATTCTAAGCAATTTGATATGGGTTGCCTGTTTGATGTAGCATGGATATTAATTAAGCAACAAATATGTTATTTACTTAAGTTATTTTGGCCATTAAGAAGGATTATATTGTTCTTTATTTCCCTGGTAAGAAGTGAGAATGATGCGGTTATAAGGTAGAATTTGACAGAAATTTGATTTTAAGTGAAGATTTCTTAATTTTGACAGCTAAATGACTTAATTTGGTGAAAATATTATTTTAATGGCTATTTAGTCATTTTAATGTAAATCTCAATTGGATCATACTGTTAAAGTTAACATAATACATTCTACTCTAAATTGGAACATATACTTTCTGGTAAAGTTAACATAATACTTTACTGCTAATTGTCATTAATACAAAATTTTCTTTATTCATTGTTTTATAAACTTTAGTATATACTCTTCTCTTAATTTGTTATAACTTAAATAACATTGCAGGTTCAATTGCAAGTTTGCTAAAAAGCATCGAACAAGAAGTAGAAGAATTTTGGTACTTAAGGCTTCTAAAGAGAAAGGGCTCCTTCAAGTCTGTCAAACTTCCTCTATTTCTTTCTCATTCTAGTACATCATACGTTATCTTTCAAACTTATTCTGAATCTTGGAGATTGTGTTGCTCCAAAGCTTCTAAGTAAGCATATACTGCATTATTTTTGTTCTCTCTTTAAGCCATGACTAGCTAGATTTTGTTTTGCACCAAATTTTGTTTAAACAATGACCATTGCCTTTGAGTTTACTCAATTGCATCTAATGCTTTATGTACTTATAATAAACTAAAAAACAATAATTGGATTATTGAACAATTCTCACAATAAGAATTGAAGGAACATAACAAACAAGTTATGAACTTATGATATTGACATTACAAAATTAACATTATCTTTTTGGGGTTGTTATATAGCGTAGTTTAATTGAAGGAGGAGCTTCATTAGTTCAATTCCTATTCATGTTACACTTTGCTTGACCTTCATCAATGCTATAGTTTTGGATTTGTTTTAAATGTTTTGATAACTTACACATTGCTTGCTATTTGCCTACTTTTTGTGGTGATGCTACTATGTCATTATCATCTCAAATGTGATGTCATGCAACTTTTAGGCAGGTAAACAAACATCCAATCTTTGATTCATGGAAGCATCAAATATACAATGTTGCTATTGGTGACAGTTAAGCTCAATTCAATACTTTCTATCCAAAATGGATTACGTTGTACACAATTGTTTCTCCATGCAGTGCAAGAAGAGAGCAAAATATGAAGCCTTGGCAACAGAAAATAACACTTCATTGACTAATTCAAATCACAAAATTTGAAGCCATGAAGATGAGGTGTGCATTACACTTTCTATAGAGAACTTTGATAATTCTATTTCTATTTCAATATAGGAGAGCCCATATCCCTGATGCCACAAAAAATATCAACTTTATTAACAGATCCCATAATCAATATGAAATAATAATAAATTAGCTGAAAAGAGTGTTATTTTCAATTTTGGCACAGAACTTGCTAGATCAGCATGAAGCCTCTAATGCCAATATCAATAGGAATGGTAGTGTGTTTAGATTGGTTGGGGGACTTATTCTTGCTATTTTAACGCTTGGAATGGAAAAACACAATCGATTTGTAATATGACTCCTGGAACTAAGTCACCATAGGTTTTGGTAATCATTTTGTGCTAATATGACTCTTAGTTTGTCACGACTTCATAGCCCAAAATTGCAAGACTCAAGGAACATTTCTTAAAGAGGATGATCCAAAGATAAGTGTGTTGATGCAAGTAGCAAAGTTATTAAGTTCACTAGCTTTAAAAGTTAATAAAGATGATATGGACCAGAGTCTTGAAGACGCATGGAAGGTGAGGGGTTGGGCTAAGCTTCTGAACATTGTGTACTTTGAATATTGAACACAACATTATATGATTCTTCAAGAATGATTTGCCTGGTTGGTATATATATCAAAACTCAGAGAATAGTAACTTGTCATGAGTGAAACCTGTATAGATGAAAATCCTAAAAATCATATGACATAACTAATCTTGGCTTTGAAAATTCAAATAACTTCACTACTCAGCTTGCCAGCATATTTTTGTAGAGAGACTAATTAAATTATGCTAAGACCTTATAGATATGATGCTCAGCCATTTAATTAGAAGCAAATTGGAAATTTTAGGCATTATATCTTATAGCAAGTGCTATATGAATAATTTATATTATTGACATTATCTTTTAAAACTTAGAAATAGCTTCATTGATAAGCTTGGTAGAATACAATATTAAAAGCTTAATAATAAGTCCTGAAGTTAAATATGTATCACAAGTTGCAGTTCATAAAGCTTATTTGCATTCCTTGGGGTTGACTACTCTCAGAATACCTTTACTTTGTCTTCATCTACTTGGATTTCTTGAGCTCCTACAACAAAACTAACAAAGACAACTGAATCTAAGCAAAAGAAACATTTTTCTAGATTTGCAAAGAGCCTATTTTTCCTAAGAACAATGAGAATTTCACGCAAATGTATAACATGATCATCTAGATTCTTGCTATATACTAAGATATCATCAAAATAAACTACAATAAATTTTCCAATGAATGAATGGAAAGTATGATTCATGAGACTCATGAAAGTGCTAGGAGCATTAGTTAAATCAAAAGGTATAACTAACCATTCATAAAGTCCAAACTTAATTTTAAAAGCAGTTTTCCATTCATCACTTTCTTTCATTCTAATTTGGTGATATCCACTTCAAAGATCAATTTTAGAAAACAATGATGCACCATACAATTCATCTAACATATCATCTAACCTAGAGATAGGACAGTAATATTTTACAGTTAATTTTGTTGATGGTTCTGCAATCCACACACATTCACAATTTGTCATTTTTCTTTGGTACTGGGATCACCGGTACTGCATAGGGACTCAAACTTTCTCTCATGAATCCCTTTATCATGAGTTCTTCAACTTGGCATTGAATTTCTTTTGTTTCCTCTGGATTTGCTTTATATGCTGGACAGTTGGGAATGATAACTTCAAGCATGAAATTAATGTGATGTTCTATACCTCTTATGGGAGGTAGGCCATTAGGTATTTCTTCCGGAAAGATACCTTCAAATTCCTTCAATAGAGAAGAAATACTAGAAGGTATAGATGAATCAAGTTAGTTAGTAGATAAACAAACATCCTTGTACAGAGGTATAAAGATTTCTTGCCTCGCACACAATGCTCTTTTTACCTTTTCTTTTTGTGCTAACAAGCTTACTTTGTTATTTTTCTCACTCTCTTTCTCACTTCCTTCTCTCTTTTTCCACACTTTTTCATTTTTCTGTAATTTTTCTAATTTTTCTAGAGTTTTCATCTTACTCTTCTCTTTTTTTCTCTTATTTTAATCTTTTGATTTGTACTCATTTTAAATTTTCAATTGGTCCTTGTATGCTTCAAAAGGAGGTAGAGGAGTAAATGTGACTTGTTGTCCATGGAATTTGAAGTAGTAAAAGTTCTTGTGCCCATCATGATTAATGTATCTATCATACTGTCATAGACAACCAAGTAACAAATGCCTAGCAAACATAGGTGCAACGTCACATAGCACCTTATTTATATACTTCCTAACAATGAAAGTAATAAGAACTTGAAGTAGTAAAAGTTCTTGTGCCCATCATGATTAATGTATCTATCATACTGCCATAGACAACCAAGTAACAAATGCCTAGCAAACATAGGTGCAATGTCACATAGCACCTTATTTATATACTTCCCAATAATGAAAGTAATAAGAACTTGCTTACAAACTTTAACTTCTCTATAATCAGTCAACCATTGCAACTTATATGGCCTAAGATACTTAATGAGATGTAAATTCAATTTTTCAACAAGTAAGGTATTAGCCACATTAGTACAGCTATCACCATCAATGACTAGACTACATACCTTATCTTGGATGAAGCACCTAGAATGGAAGAGCAATTCTCTTTGTTCATTATTGTGCTTTTCTTTTGGTTGAATGCTAAGAGCTCGCCTTATCACACAAATGTCTTGGCCAATGGGATGATTATATTCATCTTCTGAGACATCAAATAGAGGAGGGGTTTTAAGGCCATAATTTTCTTCTTCATCTTCATCATTGGAGTTTGCATATTTCATATGTCCACTATCAAGTAGTCAAACTTTCTTCTTGTTTGGACATTGGGCAACGATATGTCCAAATCCTTGACACCTGAAGCAATGAGTGTCTCGGGATTTAGAAGACGTGGAAGTGTCAGTATTGCTCTTTGATGAGCAAATTTGGTTTTGTAATCATCTCTGGACTTCATAGCATATTTGGCGTTTGGAGGTTTTTCCTTTGTTCTAGCTTCTTTTGCTTTATAGATGAGATTATTTCTCTAATAGGTAAAAGAGTTAGACTTCTTATTCTTTAATTGTCTCTTAACATGGATTGCCTTGTAGAGTAATTCCTCCAAGTAACATAGTTTTCAAGCTCAATTTTATCTCTGATTTCATATCTCAACTCATGAATAAAGCAAGCCATAATTTGCTCAATATCTTCTTGTACATTAGCTCGAATCATGAATAGCTCTATCTCTTTGTAATACTCATCAATGGACATCAATCTCTGTTCAAGAGATCATAATTTAATGAGTACATCACAAAAATAACAGGTAGGGATATGCCTCTTCTGCATAAGAGTTTTCATCTCGCGCCATGTGTTGACAGGCTCATCACCATATCTTCTTCTATTTCGCTGCAATTGATCCCACTAGACACTTGCACTTGCATATTCTGCGAATTCAACGACTACAAGTTTTACTTTCTTTTCTTCTGAGTATTCATGGCATTCAAATATTATCTCTACTTTTCTTTCCCATTTGAGATATACATCAAGATCACACCTTCCTCGGAAAGAAGGAATTTTCATCTTGATGTTGCCTAAATTATTATCTCATTTGGAGGAGGATTTATTTCTGAAGGAAGAACCATTTTCTAAACTCACTTCATCTTCTTCAAAGAGGTGATCTTGACTTTTTGCTTCTAGTTTCAGATCTCATGCTTTCCATATAAGCTTTCATATGCTTGAATTGATCATACAATGGTTTGAGGGTATTTTTCAAATCTGAATCACGTTTTGTTTCACTTTCACACATGTTTGCCAACCTATAAAAATTAAGAAGAAAAATATTTTGTGAAAGGAAACACACTCTCTCTTCTCACATATTTCACTCAGTTCTTGTGTAAAATTCACTTGTATTTACACTCTTTTTGCCTTTTTTCTAATAATGAGCTCATACTCTCTCTTACATTTTATCACTTATACTAATATCTTGCAGTGTTTTTAGTAAGATCAAGAAGACTCAATCAAGAGAATTTTGTGTATGTGGCAATCAAATAAAATCGCCTGACTTATTTTTTTGATTTTGAAAGTTTAAAAAATCATCCACAAGTTACTCAACAATCCAGAAGAATTTTTGAGTTTTTTTTATTAAAAATCATTTATCAAACCATTAAAATCAAAGGAAAATCTCTTGCCTATTGGCACAAAAAAAATATGGTGCATGTGCAAGACATTTTTGTTTCGACAAACTCACGAGACATTATAATAGATGTAGAATTACTCAAACGAATATGCGATTGGTGCATCATATACGTCGTTTTAACTTAAGGCATTTGCGAAAAACGAATCTTATCTTATTAATAACGTGAAAAAAATTATTGTAACTACACGTGCATGGCTTATCTACTACTCCCTTTGGTGATACAGACACTTTTAACTGAATTACATACATTAAAAAAATAGTCAAATTAGTTTATGGTCTTTATTTTTTTAAAATGATCACCACTCTGAAATTACTCTTAATTAAAGTCATTAAACTCTATATGCATCTTAATTATAAGCTACTTTTATTCTGTCTACCCTTTACATATGCAAGAGGTTTATGATATGAATGAGAGACTTAATTGCATTGTATAATTATGAAGGCATGGTGTATCCAGAAAAAAATTCATAAACGCTTCATACATTTTATAAAGTAATTTATATTGAGTATCATGAAAAATTTGAAGAAGGTACATATCTTATAAATTGGACAAAGAATATATGTTATTTGCTACTCTTTTTTATCCTTTTTATGTAAGGCATTTTAACTAAATTATATATATATATGCAGATTAATGAAAATAGTTAAAATTAGTTAAAAATATTAATTTTATAAAAATTATTATAATATTCATAAAACAGTTGAGGTGAGTCATTGAGCAAGCAGTTAAAAATTATTATAACATTACTAAAAATTATTTTATTACTGTGTTTACCAAGACAAAAACATAATATTCACGTGGTTGATTGCTTTTCTTTTGTTTTTTTACCACTGCTTTTTTTTTTGTTTAAATAATATATTTAAAAGATTTAGCAAAAGGCGTCAGTGAGACAACAAATTATGATAGAGACATCTTTATGCTCATCCTATTATGTCCTTCTCAAGTTAATTAATAATTACCCTTGCCACATTTCAACTTTCAAATACGTAGTTTTTCTTTTGATTGGCCATATCTTGTCTCCTTTGCATCCAGAAATTGGAGTCTTAATCGAAATGGTGTGCAAGGTATTATTAAAAAAGAGGCAGGAGATGCTTGTTTTGAATTTATACCAGTCAGATAAAAATATAAATAGTCTAAATTTTATTATTAAAGAATTTATTTCAATAAAAGTAAAATATAAAATAAGATAACCTTTTAATTCTCAATCTTTAAGAAAATAAAATTTTAACTCAAAAAATTACTAATGAAATTTTAAATTTAAATTATCTGAGTTAAATTTAACGGTTAATATCTGATGAAGATAAAGACGAAATAGTTATGGTTAAGATGAACACAGATTCAGGTCGATCCACCCGACATCCCTCACGTGACACCCATGCCTAGAGAATAGATTGAGCCGTTCGGGAAAAGTAGGTCTTGTTCTTCGGTTTGGTCCTAAACTACGTATGGACTCCATTGTGTAGGTAATTTAATTAGATTTCCGACTGAATTTTTCCTGTTTTTCGTATGATGATTCGGTCGCTATTTACTCTTTTTTAGTTTGAGAATTCTCTCTGGTTTGAATCATTTGATGCTGAGTTGATATAGATTTTTCATATTTAAGGATGTTGGGGACAAACCTTATTTCATCTCTTATCAAAATAACTATCTCTTTTTCTTTTTTTTTTATAAGCATTATCTCTTTTTCTTAATTTAGACCAATATCAAAACCATTATCGCGGCCGCTTGTATTTGATACACTTAAAAAAAAAGTATAGCGTTATAATCTAAGTTTGTATGGGTAATAGGGGCCTCATCCTTAAAATAAAAGATTTGAGATTCATTTTACAATCTTTATGGATGCAGCAAATCTAGTTCAAATGGATTATTTTTTGCACTCCATATCTCAAGGGAGATTAATCTTTATTGTGGCAAGGGATACTTTTAGTCTACATAAAAACATATATACAATTTTTAAATATTATCAATTTTACAATAAAATCATGATGTATAAAAAAAACTTTTTTAATAGAATTAATCATATAGCAAAACTGATGCAGCAATTGGCAAATGATAAAAAATGATATTCACATGTTTCATATATTCAGAGAAAATGATAAAAAATTGCGTCCATATCTCGTCATTATTTTTATAATTTTTTTCCCTTCATGTCTCCCAGTGGGATTTCTATCCGTGCCAACATTATAAATGGTCAGCGAAGTCACCAGAACATCAACCAAACCACCAACAAGGTCTCTAAAACTAGCTATTAGCCCGTTTTTCAAATCATGGAGTCTTCTTTCTTCTCTCCCATTTCACCCTTTTCGGCTTGTTGGCTGCTCTTCATAACTGCTCTCTTCACTCTCATCAAAACCCTAAAATACCCACACTCTACCCCTCCACGCCACAACCATAAACTCCCTCCAGGTCCCAAACCATGGCCTATTATTGGTAATTTACCCGAAATGCTCTCAAACAAGCCTTCGTCCAAATGGATTCACAAGCTCATGAAAAACTTAAACACTGAAATTGCATGTATCAAGTTGGGAAACGTTCATGTGATTCCAGTGATTAGCCCCACCATTGCGCGCGAGTTCTTGAAGAAACAAGACGATATGTTTGCAACAAGACCTGTCAGCATGTCGACTGACCGCCTCTCAGGTGGGTATTTAACGACGATTCTTGTGCCATACGGAGAGCAATGGAAGAAGATGAAGAAGATGATAACCAAGGACTTGCTTTCTCCGGCCAAGCATCGATGGCTCCATGCCAAAAGAATGGAAGAAGCAGATAACCTCGTGCATTACGTCTATAAGTGTCAGAATAATAATGAAGGTGGTCTTGTGAATATGAGGATTGCTACTCAGCATTTCTGTGGGAATGTGATTAGAAAAATCGTATTCAATAAAAGGTAACGTTTTGTTTGTAATATATATAAAGTCTCATGTCAATAAAAAAAAATAGCTACCGACTTGAGATGCATTTTAATGCGCATGCAATCTAGTTAGAGGTCTGAAAACTTAATTTCTCTCTAATATTAATTCCTTTAACAGGTACTTCGGAGAGGGTGGTGAAAATGGAGGGCCTGGTTTTGAGGAAACAGAGCATGTGGATGCACTTTTCAGAATGCTCAAATACTTATATGCCTTCTGTGTTTCTGACTATGTGCCATGCTTGAGGGGACTTGACTTGGATGGGCATGAGAGAATGGTGAAGAGTGCTGAGAGGATAGTGAATAAGTATCACGACCCCATCATTGAAGGAAGAATCAAACAATGGAAGGATGGGACCAAGACTGAAACTGAGGACTTGCTTGATGTTATGATCTCTCTCAAAGATGCCAATGATAACCCTCTATTGACGATGCACGAGATCAAAGCCCAAATTACAGTTAATACTTGTCTACTCGATATCCTCCATTTTTTTTTAATGCTTACTAAAATTTTTTGAAGTATACTTATTAAGAATGAGTAAGATTAATTCAATAAGTTAACGATGGAAGGATGTTATCTTAGTATATTGGTATTAAATTTTAATTACAAATGAGAACAAAGGTAACATAAAAAATATATTAGACGATTGAAGGATAATTAAATAAAATTTCAATGAAAAATTCACCGACCTTTTAGGATGACCGAAACTAAAACTTGTTTTTCTGCAGGAACTGATGTTTGCAACAATAGACAATCCGTCAAACGCAGTAGAATGGGCACTTGCTGAAATGATGAGCCAGCCAGAGCTCCTTCAAAAAGCCACCCAAGAACTCGATGAAGTAGTAGGCAAAGAGGGGCTAGTCCAAGAATCAGACATACCAAAACTCAACTACATCAAAGCTTGCTTAAGAGAAGCCTTTCGCCTTCACCCTATTACTCCTTTCAACATCCCTCACGTGTCTATGAGTGACACAGTTGTTTCCAATCACTTCATCCCAAAGGGAAGCCACGTGTTACTGAGCAGACAAGGGCTTGGGCGAAACCCTAAGGTGTGGAAGGACCCTCTCAAGTTCAAACCAGAACGTCACCTCATGGACGATGGGTCCGATGTGTTCTTGACTGAGCCAGATTTGAGGTTCATAACCTTCACTACGGGAAAGCGTGGGTGTCCGGGAATGGTGCTTGGGACCACTCTATCTGTGATGTTGCTTGCCAGGTTGATCCATGGGTTCACTTGGAGTGCACCACCCGGTCAACCAATCGAACTGGTTCAGTGTGAAAATGATCCCTTTCTCGCTCAGCCACTTGTGGTCGTGGCAAAACCAAGGTTGCAGAAAGAGGCTTACCTCCTGGATTAATCAAGTCAAGCCAAGATTTATTATGGTCAATATACAAGTCAATAAAATAAACTGGAGAATAATCCAATAATAAGACCAAATAATTAGGAATTATAATTATTTTATAATTATTACGGAATTATAATCAGAATCTTTGTCTACTTAATCAGAATCTATCCAATCCTTTGCATTCCACGATAGGCAAACTTTGTATGATATCTAGACTGCCTGCAAGCCCAGAAGTCTAGAATCATCAATTTATTGTACAGAAATAGAATGAATAAGTCCCTTCTGGGGCATACGATAAAAATATAGAATGAATATGAGCACAGTCACTCTAATATTTACTGATATAATGATTTGTTCATCTGCTTTTTCGCCCTGTTTTTAAATAATTGATCTGTTTTTTGAAACTCCATATGGTTATAAAAAATAATGCTAAAACCCATATAGATTTTTGGGAGTTACTAGTTTATAATAAAATTATTTTCTAAATCATTTCTTATATATATATATAGTGGCAGAGAGGCTTGTCGTTTATACAAACTTATTAAGTCAAAACACAGAGGCCCTTGTTAAAAGAAATTTAATTTTTATCTTAATATTCAGTGAATAACTTAAAATCCTTCCCACACTTGTGCTCACTGTCACCATTTTAATTTGCGTAGAATCTGAGCCTCTATTTGCTTATGTTGGAATTGCGCAGTAGCTAGCTAGCCTTATCGGAATAATGTTTCATTGGCTAGAGCAAAGACACATGAAAAACGTAGAAATTTCAAGTAAACAAAAAGTGATTAAGAATAATTATGGTCAGAAATTAGCGTGTGAAGGTATATTTTAATGATTTATATAAGAAAATTAAAAGGATTTTGGTAGTACCGGCAACCAGGATGAAAACGTGTTTATTTTGGAGGCCGGGATTCACAGAGACGGCACAGAACACTAGTGCGTGATCCTCTTCCTCATGTATAGGGAAAGACAGCGACTCCTGTGATGTAGAAATCATATGTTCATGTTTTATCCAAACATCGATCGTGAGGCTCAAAATAATAAAACGTGAAAATAAATCTTTATATAGTCATGAAATGTGGAGCATTTTAAATTTTTTTGTCATTAACCTATTTTTTTTTTATTACAATTTTATATAACTTATAACTCACCTAGACTTTTTAGCTCGTAACTCAGTTTTAACTCACGTATTTAGGTCAGAGTTGGAGGTTCTTATACCTTGTATTATTAAGGTAACGTGTAAATGCGTACAGAGGTGGACCAAAGTTATGGCCCCAACTTTCAAACATTTACAATTTTGATTGGGAGATGAAAGGCGGCTGCTGAGAAGTGGGCCCGGCCCGTTCTCACAGCCACTGGTAGCTTTGTTTCTTTTTCTTTTTCTTTTTTTAACAATATAAACCAACTTTTGGATTTCATCTTCCTTTCTGGGGGGGGGGGGAGGCGTCAATGAAAGCAAGAGTCGCCAAGTTGGAGAGGGATGGCTGAGACGATTAGACAATGAACGAAAAGAAGAGAGAGGGAGAGAGACACTGGGTTGCTTCCTTGTGGATTACAAAAATAAACATTTATAGGAGAAAAAAATTATTATTGTGAGAAGTTCCAAATACCTTATTTTTTAATAAGCATCTACTTTTTGTAAGAAGCACATATAATTTAAATAAGTAATTATAAAAAAAAATAATTTTTTATAATAATTATTTATTTTATTTTTTCTTCTCATTATTCATTAATAATCACTTAAATTTTAAAAATTTAAATACATTTATTTATTAAAATTACTTATGAGATAAAAGAATTTAATCATAAATTAATTTAATATAATTAATTCTCATAATTATTGCATAATTAATTATAAATAAGTTAAACCACGGAAGGTGTTTTTGACTTTTTATTTCTTCTTTTTGAAGATTGATGTGATGCTTTTGTTTTTTTTGCTGGGTAGATTGATGTGATACTTAATTTATATAATACAATTTTTAACTTGTTCAAATTGTACGAAACTTTTTTTCCCACTTATTCCTTTTTGGGAGTTTGAGATTTGCTTCTTCAATAATATTATAACAAGATTTTTCTCCCCAACGACATTTTATTTAATTTTAAAATATATTTAATTAAAAAAAATTTTATGATTAGTTTTCTCTATTTAAAAAATAAAATTAATTAAAATTAATATAGATTAAGAAAAAAAAGAAAATGATACCCACTTAAAATAATAGAAAAAAAATCTCACCTGTAAACAAAATAAATAAAAAAAAATTAGACTCATTAAAAAAAAAAAAAAAGAATCACACTTTATACAACTAAACCATACTTTATACAGCTAATCCAGTGTGACTCCATTTTAATTTTAATTGTATATAGATTTTCTGCTAGTACTGCATAAAAGGGACGGTCATTGGGCTACTTCTTTTTTTATTAATTTTTAAATTATATAATTGTTTGTTTATTTATTTATCTGTGAAAACACATATTTACTTCAGTTCTTTCAAATTAACAACTCTGCGCCCAAATGGATTCACAAGCTCATGAAAAACTTAAACACTGAAATTGCATGTATCAAGTTGGGAAACAAAATAATATATTAGCCCTACTATTGCGTGCGAGTTCATAGAAACAAAATAATATATTTGCGTCGAGACTTATCAGCATGTCGACTGATCTCTCAGGTGGCTATTTAACGACAGCTCTTATGCCATACGGAGAGCAATGGAAGAAGATGATAACCAAGGACTTGCTTTCTCCAGCCAAGCATCGATGTCTTCACGCCAAAAGAATTCATGGAAGGAGCAGATAACCTCCTGCGTTACGTCTATATATAAGAGTCAGTATAATAATGATGAAGGTGGTCTTGTGAATGTGAGGATTGCTGCTCAGCATTTCTGTGGGAATGTGATTAAGGAAATGATTTTCAATGAAAGATACCGTATTGTTTGTAATATATATATATATAACGGGATATTATAAAAGTCTCTCATTAAAAGATTTACTCTCTTTGATCCATATTATAAAGTATTTTATATTAATTACATACATATTAAAAAAATTATTTTTTCAACTGAAATTAATGCAAAAAGTATCCACATTTCTATTTTATCCTTATTAAATACTACATTCTCTTATTACTGTAGGGCTATAAATAAAGAGAGAGAAAGCATTAAAGACAGAGGTAAAATGGGAAAAAAATATTCAATACCTCATATTTTGAATTAAAAACTTGTCATACAAAATGTTTTATAATACGAACTAGAGGAAGTATACTATTACAATGTGTTATATAATTTTTAATAGGAGTTTACCTTTTTTATCCATATTGATTACTGTCTCATAAGTTGACAAAAAAAAAAGAAATAATGAATTTTTGAAGCAAAATTTATTGATAATTAATAAGGGTAAAATTAGAATGTTGAGTGCTTTTTTTTTTATTTTAACATGTGTAACTAACTTTTTTTAATAAACGTGATATAATTGAAAACCTCCTATAATATGAAACTAAAAGAGTATAATGAAACTTTGTTAATTTTAAAATTTTTTATTAATTTTTTTAATTTATATGGACAACTTAAAAGTGATAATTGTCTCCAAATGGAGAGAATATTTGTGAATATTCTACCGTTCGACATTCCATCAACAAGATGCGATCACTTGGCAAGCGTCTATTAAACACGCACAATTTTTTTTTTTTTTGCTGCTTTGTTTTATATAAATACTCTGTGTCTCATTTTATTTATTTTCTAAAATTTTGGTATAAAAATTAAGAAAATAATAAATATTTTAATAAATAATGTAATTTTATTAAATTATTCTTAATTATTACTTATTTACTATTTATATTATTATTTTCTTGAAACAATATGCTATTAAATACTTAAAAGAATATAGTTAGAAAAAATAATTAATTCTGTATTAATTTTATGTAAATTCAAACTATTCAAAGGACTTTGATTTTCTATAAATGGAAGAAATTATTGACAAAAATTTAAAATTTGCAGAGATACTTCCAAAAAAAAATTCATTTATGACTTTCCCGGGTTCGAAAAATTGTAATAATATTAAAAGTCTCTTGTAATTTTCAAGAAGCTTATATGATAACTTTAAAGTTTTAAATTATAACTTTCTTAACTTGTAATTCAATGACAAAGCTAAAACCCCATTCTAGGATAGCTATTTTGACATGATTTTTTTAAAAATATGTTTTTCAAATCTCATTTTAATAATCAATAAATCAATATTCACATCTACTCATTGCATTGCAGATATTAATATCTAAAAGAATATAATACTACATAAGACACAAATATCAAACTTCACAAAAAATGATTCATAATCATTTATTTAGACTAACAGGTGTTCATTGAAGTAGTTCATTTTACATCTTAAAATGGTATACCATTAGATTCATTGAAAATAACAATACAAGCATACATTTGAGTTTTGGCATCGAAAATATAAACAAAACATTCAACAAATTCACATTGATTAATCTACTATTCATTATAATATAAAGTGCAAATAATTAAGTTGATTTTTCAAATTTCATGCAATTCATATGCTGGCTATTTCTAATAATTTGTAAGTGTTGCTTGAGCCTCGAGATTTACTCTGACTCTAGTGAGCTCTTGAAATTTAACTCACATAAATTTCTGTTTACCAAAAAAAGCCCAAAACTTTAAATAAATTCACATTATCTCTTGTTGATTAAGAGAGAGAGAGACATTATCTCTTTTGTAAATACAATGCTTGATTAATAATACATTGATAAATGAAATATTGCTAGAAATTGAAAGTACACTACTCCCTCTAGTTCTTTTTTGAAAGGTCATTTTAAAATTTTTTCTTTAATATAAGATTCTTTTAGAATTTTCTAAATCATTAAATTTGTTTATCCAAAATGCTTTGAGTTAGGATAATTTTAGAAAATAAGTGAAATTGTAGACAAATTTAGTGAAGTTAGTCACTTTTAACTGAATTTTTTAATATTTGTAAGTTGGTTAAAAGTTTGGAGTAGTTGATTAATAATCTTTTAATAAATGTTCTTCAATTTGGATCAATCTTGATCAAATGGGATTGGGAAACCTCCATTTTACAACTCCCTGCAGTGCTCCTCAATTGAGGCCAATCCACCGTCAAAAACATTAATTGATACAAAGCTGCCACGTTATTACCAACATAAATCATGAAAATTGTCCCAAGTTAATTATTTGAGCTACCTAGTAGATAATACTGTTAAATCAACTCGAAGCATACTTCAACAAGGTAACCTCGCATGTACATGTGAATTTGTGGTATTACTTAAAATTTTTATTTTATTGAGCAATAAATAAAATTTTAACAAGGTTGATTTAATTTTTGAGTAATTGATGAGTATATTTCAGTGACCATCTAATAATTAATTAAGAAATTAAGCAAAATATGCTTTTATATTTAATAATTAAACTATATATATATATATATGATGTTCCGAGTCGAAGGTCTAAACAATTTTACTTAGTATTGCCGTTTTCTTGATAATATTATAATTGCTTTCAACTATCACAAAAAAAAATTAATTACTTTCAATCTTAGCAATGGGTGTTCGTATTAATGAAAGAGATTATGATTGTTTAAGCATAGTATCTTAAATTCAAAACAGTATGAATACAAAAGATGCTTTCCTCCCATTTAGGACTCAAATTAGTTGGAGTTTAAAATAGTTATATATATATTATGGGATATTATAAAAGTCTCACGTTAAAAGTAGAGCCGTCAAAATAGGTCAAACCCGACGGGCCGGCCTGAAAAGCCCGAAAAAATGAGCGGGCTCGGACCTCAATTTCGAGAGTAAATACATAATACGAGTTTTTTGAGCCCGGCCCGTGGTGGGCCGGCCCGAAAGCCCGAAACTTTTTTCTTTTTCTTTTATTTTTAGTTTAAAATATTAAAAAATACATATTATTTTATTAATTAATGATATATAAATTACAAAATTTAAATATTATATTAGTTTTTGATTAATTATGATGATAATTAATTGTATTAATTTAAATTATGATAATAATTAGTTATATTAATTTAAATTATGATGATAATTAGTTGTATTAATTTAAATAATTATATAAAAAAATATTAAAAAACTTTAAAAAAGCCCGTGGGCCGGTCCGTAGGCCCGATCCTGCGGGCTCAAGCTTGGAAAATCAAGCCCATTTTCAATCCGGACTTTTTGTCTCGGCCCGAATTGACAGTTCTAGTTAAAAGAACTATATATAATAATAGCTACTGTCTTATTAGTATATACTTATCAGTTTACTAAATTATATTATCAAAATGACTTGAACTTTTTCTAGTTATAGCTAGTGGTCTCAAAATTTCTTTCATACTTATTCTAACAGGTACTTCGGAGAGGGTTGTGAGAATGCTCAAACACTTGTATGCCTTATCTGTTTTTGCTGACTTTATGCAATGCTTGAGGGGATGGGCATGATCGGGCCCATTATGAAAACGGTAAGGGTGAGTCAGCAAGCCCAGAATGATATGACGAGCCCAATCGTCCACATTAATGAAGCCGAGAAGATGAAAGTTGGGGAGGTTATGAGAAGCACACGTGTCAGAATTTTGTCAGTTTCCCCACTCAATGCTCTCTCTCTCCCTCTCTCAATCCTGTTGCCTTCAGATACTATTCCCTCTCTCAATTATGTTGCCTTCAGATAGTATTCCTTGGAATTTTGTTATCTGGTAATTGAAATAATAAAGAGGAAAATTATATTTTGAGATTAAAATAATAAATTAATTATAAAATAGAACTTGATACTACTCATTTTTTTTATTTTTATTACTTAATATTTTAGATTTTAATACTTTTTTTCAACTAAAATATTGATTTGTAATTAATTCATTCTACTAATCCTTATATATAATTTCCCCTAATAAATATGAGAATCTTGTCATTTTGAAGTTTCTTTTTTTCAATTTCAAAACAATTATCATTTTACAATTTTGAAGAATACATTAATTATGTTTGGACAAATTTGCCCTTTAATAATTAAAAAAGAGAAAAGTATTAAATAGAGGTAGAAATAGACTATGTTAGGCTATGTAAGGCTTTACCTAATAGGTCATACCTATATTATAAATCTAAAATTTGACTCTAGCCTATTACTCTAGATAAGGTTTCATTTTACGCTTAAATCTAAATCTTCTAAAAGTTTAGTCTGACCCAAAACCTATTTAAAGACCTATCAAAAAGTAAAGTGAAAAAAATATCAACTTTAATTTGAAAAAAAAATTTAAACTTTAAACTTATATTCACCAAATAAATTGTCTATATATATTTATCTTATGACTCAAATGTTTAAACAACACAATGGAAAAATAGTTATTTTCTTTACTTTTATAAACCTTATTCATTCCTTTTCTTTTGTGATTTTATCGATATAATACTTTTTACAAATTAACTCACTTATTCTCACTCACAAAAAAGTAACAATACAAAAAATAGTGAGGAGAGATGTCTGAACATATATAACAACTGTCCCTATATCTGTTTCATTCAATCAAAGAAATAAAAACATTCTTAAAACTAATGTATATTGATTGTATTATATGTATTAAATAATATTAAATAATAATAATTTAAATAAATATAGCCTGATAAGTTTTAGGCCAGGTCTTATTTGAATATGCTTTGTCTATTTAACTAGATAGGCCTGCCCGTAAAATCGAGTTTGGCTTATTTAATTAAATAGGTTATACCACGTTAGATCATATATAGGCCAGCCTGTAGATTCCTATTAGAGGCCTGACCTATTCCCACTATAACATCCTATATTTACCAACCCTAAACATACTCAAAACAATATAGAAACAGGGAAAGGTAGACCAACCGTTGGGGTGGTGCTGTAGCCACACACTAGCGTTCCTGGAGGAAAAGGAGATGAAACACAAGATGAATGGTGTCATAGTGCCAATGACAAAACCAATATCAGTAGTTTGTCGATGCACTCGACAAACTTCTGACACTTGTCTCGCACAATGGAAAAACAATATCTAACATCCTATATTTTAAACTAAAACCTTATCATATAAAATATCTTATAATTTAGATGAGAAAGAGTAATTTTCTCCTCAACTCGTGTTTACTTTTTTGGCTTCTTGCCTCTCCCCTTTTTGATGAACTTTTAGTATATATCAATATAATATTATCATTTTTATTAAAAAAAAAAGATCACTTTAGGGATCAACTGACTAAATTCAATGAATGATTGATGGATTTCAGTTTAAGCTGCTTAGCAACCACATGGGTTTCAATAGTAGGACTAACAAACACTCAGCATTTAAATTAATGTCATTAAGAAAATAGACCCAAAAAAAAAAAGTTCTCAAGAGAGGATTTTCTTAATGAAGTTCATAAACTTGTCATCCCATTTTCCTTTCCTTTACCTTTCAATTTGCCAAAAGCTCAGATAAATTTTGAAATATTTCCTTTAAATTTGCAACATTTCATTTATCAACTTTGAGTTAGGGTAATGTTGCCTATATTATGAAAAAAAAATAATGGAGGAAAGTGTGAAATGCAATAATATTGTATAACTAGAATAAATGCAAAAAACTCAAAGTTTACCATTAACAATGAAGTAAAAGTTTTGTGAGTTTTGTCTCTAGTAGTCATTGTTTCATGTGCTTCAAGTGCTTTAGATGCCTAAGGAATTTGTGGTGTTGAGTTGCATATATTTTCTGGCAGTTGATTGGTCTACAATGACAAATAATTAGGATTTCTATATATAAATATATAAAAATATACCTTTAGGTGCTTCAAGTGCTCTATATAACTTTCATCTTCGCTAGTCATTGTTTTAGGTGTTTCAAATGCTTGAAATGCCTCATATGCTTTAGGAATTTGTTGTGTTGAGCTGCAGATATCCTGTCACAATTGATTGACCTACGATGAAAACTAATTAGGATTCCTATATATAAATATATAAAAATATACCTTTAGGTACTTTAAGTACTCTTTATGACTTCCATCTTTATTAGTCATTGTTTCAGGTGTTTTGAATACTTCCAGTGCCTCATATGCTTTAGGAATTTGTTGTGCTAAGCTACAAATATCCTATCGCAACTGATTGGCCTACAATGAAAAATAATTAGAATTCTTATATATATAAATATATAAAAATATACCTTTAGCTGTTTCAAGTACTTCACATAACTTCCATCTTTACTAGTCATTGTTTGAGGTACTTTGAATGATTCTAGTGCCATGTATGCTTTAGGAATTTGTTGTGTTAAGCTGCAGATATCCTGTGGTAACTAATTGGCCTACGATGAAAAATAATTAGGATTCCTACATATGAATATATAAAAATATACCTTCAAGTACTTTAAGTGTTCTACATGAATTCCATCTTTACTAGTTATTGTTTGAGGTGCTTCCAGTGTCACATATACTTTAGGAATTTATTGTGCTGAGCTACAGATATCTTGTGGCAACTAATTGGCCTATGATGAAAAATAATTAGGATTCCTATATATGAAGATATAAAAATAAATATATAAAATATATCTTTAGGTGCTCCAAGTGTTTCATATGATTTCCATCTTTACTAGTCATTGTTTGAGGTGTTTCCAATGCTTCCAGCGTTTTGTATGCTTTAGGAATTTGTTGTGCTGAGCTATAGATATCATGTGGCAATTGATTGGCCTACAAGAAAAAAATAATTATAATTTATGTGAGATTGTTATATATGAAATGACAATGAAAAATTATAAATACCATATCGTCAGGAGTTATAGAAGAAGCCCCATTTCTAATTCTACCACTTCTCATTCATAGGCTTGAATTTCAATTACTTTATGTTGGGATACCAACAAATGCATTGATTCAAGGGAATACAATTCATGGTTGTGCTCACCAATGAACTTGCTAATTCTATACTTTTCATTCACAAGCAAAACTGTCATTTTTGCTTTGCACCTTGTTCTTGTCTCTGGTCAAGGACGGATAGTTTTATAATCTCTTTTGTCAAGCTCTCTTAACCCTTGCTTATAACAAACATATCTATAAATAGTTATGGAGTCATTCTTTCTACTTTTGTTAAAATTATGCTTTATAACAGCAAAATCAATCCTACCACCATATCTAACCCAATATTGACATGCTTCCTCTAGGCTTTCAAACTCAATATCCAGTCTAGGAGTTAAATTTACAGCCAACAAATTAAATTTGCAACAACAAAAAATAGTATAAATACATGTTAACAAAATTGCTAATATGAAAGAGAATAATAAAAGAATCACTAGAAACACTAAAAAATATAATCTTTGCCAAAAAAACCATTTCAAATACAATTCCAACAAAGGAAAAGCATACTTGAGTGGTCAAAATTAACTCCTTTCTAAAAACCTATTGCATTGTCAAACCATTAATCTATATAACATATACCTTGGCACAATAAACACAAATATCCCAAAAATTTTGTTTAGGACCAAAATATAAATTGAAAATACACTTGAACCCCCAAAAAGATTAACCAAACAATAACCAACAATTACAAGGCATATTAGAAAAATTTTTCCCTTTCAAACCATCTATCAAAACTACAAAAGATGCATTTTTATCATATTATAACTATTTTTCATCACTTTTAAATCCATTAACATCATACAAACCATAAAAGTCTTGCCTGAAATGTGCCCAGAGCTTTGGAGCTTCTTCCCACATGTTCAGACTTTTTGATCTGAGCTGTTTTGGATATCAAGGAAGATGTTGGTTTGTATATATTTTGAAAATGAATGACCACGTGCAGGATTCATTTACTAAAACGATGTAGTTCCATTAAATGAGCAAGCAAATGGTTAAGATTATATCTTGAGATCAATGACTGATTTTTTTTACATTTTTGTGTCTATTACCTAATACTTTAAAGCCAGAAAACTGTCACCTCATTATATTTAATGAAACGCTGCTGCTCCAATGTGCATCAAGCACGTAACAACAAATTGGACAACAGACATTTGGAGTTCGTAAGTACATATATACAATATATATATATGTATGAAGCGCTTCAAAACCCCATAGGTGGCACAACTAGCCAAGGGACACATGCCCACCTTAATTTTTTTAAGCCTCCACCTTAATTAATATATATTCTCTTCATTTCAAAATATTTACCACACACGTTTTGAAATGGGTATGAACATTCCAACCAATCATCATTGTGAGACATGCTTTATTTAATTTTATTCAATTTCTTCCTTAAAGTAAGTATAGAAATCGGGCCAGTTAGACATTCATTTGAGTGTATTAAAAAAATTAAAGTAAAATGCTTCATCTAATTCGTAAAAATTATTGTTTTAGAATTTTTCATATAGGTTAAGGAAATTATTAAATAATGTAGAATATTATAAAATTTAATACTTTCTCTTATATTTAATATAAGAACTTTTTAATGCAAATTAATTAAAAAGGTTAACGTTAATTAAATATCTTAATTTTTTTAAAAATTATAATATTTTTCTAAAACTTTTCTTATTTAATATCTTCCTCTATCTCTTTAGAGTGAATAAAATATGAATATTATTTTGAAATACATAATAAATATTACCTCGTATTCTGAAAATGATCTTATATTTAGAATTAAGATAAAATATCTTATATCGGAGAAAATAGTATTATACCAAAATGTTATTAGAAGTAGCCATGAACAAAGTATTTAAGAAATCGATTTATCTGGTATGACCGCAAGTTTGCAATAGATAGATCAGTTTTCTTTTTCTTTTAAAAGGAAAATCTTCAAAAGTATAAAAATATATCATTTCAAAAGAAAAACTTATTTTCAAAAGTAAAAAATCAAATAAAGATATTTAAAAAAAAACTAAAGAAAGAAAATATTTTCAAAAGAAATAAAATAAGAATAAGTAAGCGGAATCAAATTATCTTTTTGCAAATTAAAACACATCAACTCAATCTCAGAAAATTGTTTTGTTTGCAAAACGTTAAATTATTTTCAATTAACTTTCTCTTATCACAAAAGTTTTATAACTAAAAATATATTAATCAACTGACATGTATTTTTAGTCCCGAACTACGTAGACTTTGATCTCTATTACAGGGTACATAGGCCACAGACTCTGATCCTGAGTTAAGTCCACCTTTGTAAATAAATAAATATTTTTCCAATTTATTTTCTTAATTCATTTTATTAAATTTCCTTAACTTAACAAATATTTTCCAATTTAATTTTCTTAAATTCCTTTCCTTTATTTTGTCCTTTAAATTTTCTTAATTTTCTTAATCTCTTTTCTTTTCTACCATTATCCTCGCATGTAAATAATAAAAGAAAAACCAAAATACTTTATAAAGCCATATTAATTTACACAATAAGCGTAAGGTAACCGTTCTTAGGAACGAGTGTCGTGAAGTGTCTAAGACCTTTCCCAAGCACAATCAACTGCTGAACTTAATTCTGATTACGCAAATCATCTTTTTCCTTCTCAATTCGGTTTTCTAAGATTTTCCCTCAAAATTTTGGTGGCAAATCCTCACAAGTCAGTTTTCTTTTGGAAACCTGATTTGTCTTCTTTTTCTTTTGTTGCATTTTTCTGAGTGCGATAGTAATAATCATATGATACCAAACCTATAGTACCCTATTTAAATTATAATTTTGAAGATTAATTGAATGGGTTTTTGAAATAATTGGATAGTAATTGTTATTTAGGTAAATATAACAATCCATATATTTAATGTGTAATTTGAAAGTTAATTAATCATCATTGGTGGTTTCCCAAAAAAAAAAATAAAATGATAAAATAAAAGTTTTTGGAATAATTATAATCTAGGGGGAAATTTTAAAAAGTGTTGCATAAAGTCCCGCAACAGTTATACTTTTCTCCAAATATGAAAAAACCTTATAAATGAGTCTCGTAACTATAAAAATGGTGTAGCTCCATTTTATGGCCTTCGGACAAACTTGAGTTAGGCCTTTGAGAGGGTTGTGCCAAACTTTGAGCTCTAAAAATGTGTAAGGTGATTTCCAATGATTTTCTTTAGAAATTTTTGAGGTAATTGCTTTATTCAACTTTTCCTACCTTTCTCATGCATTTTTTGTTATAAATTTTTGCTCATGCTTTAGTACCACTATATTGGGAGATTTCAAATGTTGTTTGTTGAAAGGTGAAATCATGGTATTTTATATGAACCATAAGTAGGTATTTTGAGGAAAATGAAAATGCTTTGAAACTTGGCTGTAAAATTATTATAGGAACTTTTCTTGAATACTCAAGATTGTGTCTCTTAAGTTTTGTGAAGATTGGAGTTGATTTGACTTATCAAAATTTTTTAAATTTTATCAGATACTTGAAATTAGGAGTTTCTAGATCTCAAGTGATTTAGTTAGGAACAAGGTTTTAAAAACTTCATATGATATTAAAGAATGTGTTGGTTAAATTTGGTATGATTTGGAGTTAATTTCAATTATTATTCCTAACTCAAAACTTTAACTCATCAGTTGTACATGAGACTGCTATATTGGAAATATTGTAGCTTTGTGACCTTGAGAACAAATTAAGAACATTCTGAGAGCATCTAGAACCTTATTTCATCATGTTGTGAGCTACAAGTGGAGCTTCTATGTTTCATCTTCTAGCTTTGGTATGTTAATTGTCGCAAGAGGTAATCGTGGGTATAATTATTTACTTGTCTATTGCCTAAATTACTTGATTAATTATTAATATTATGATGAACTTGTTACAACCCATTAAGGCATATGACCATGAATTAGTTGCTTACCTTGAAAACATTTTATATGTGCAAATATAGGGCCTCATAACCAACCTTTTTCATGGATATGTGAAATATGGATCATTAGACTATCATGAGATGTAATACCACTTAAAAATATGTATGCCACTAAGTTAAGTTTCTTGAATGTGGATTTGACTATCTTAGGATGTAGTACCACTTGAGAATATGTGTGTTGCCAAGTTGAGTTTCTTAAATGTGGATTAGGCTATCTGGGGATGTAGTATCACTTGAGAATGTGCATGCCACCAATCTGAATCTCTCGAATGTGGATTTGACTACATTGGGATGTAACACCACTTAAAATGTTCATGCTGTTAAAGTGAGTTTCATGAATATAGATTAGACTACCATGAAATATATTACCACTTGGAAATATACATGTAGCTAAGATGAGTCTCTTGAATGTGGATTAGATTATCTTGGGATGTAGTACCACTTGAGAATGTGTGTTCTGCTAAGATGATTCATCAAAATATGATAAGGGATTAAATGGATTTCCCAAATGAATATGTTAAGGGGATGGAATGGATATGATAAGAGCTAGAATGGAATGTGAATTTGACTATCTTAGAAAATAGCATCTCTTGGGAGCGTGCCACCAAGGTGAGTCCACTGGATGTGAATTCAATTGTCTTGGGATGTAGCACTAGTGTAGGAATACTACCGAAGCATATTGTGACATAATAATTTCTAGTATATGATCATATTTCCATTTATTGTATTATTTGCCAAAAATGAAATATATGATCATACATTTCATTACATGTTTATGCATAGTAGCTTTAAATAGTACTTTTGCCATTGGTCGTTCAGATTATTATCTCACTTTGTGGTCTTATATTATCCAGGTTATAATTCTAACTTTAACAAGAGAAAGCAACCAAAGGTATGTACTCCTGAGTACCTATCTTGTGTAGGGATAGTTTTGGTAGTTATTTGGGATATTTTCTCTCCCTTGGACATATGCTTCATGTTTGTGAAATTATCAACAATAGAGTGGGTGTTTCAAGAATGTCTTCTCTAACTACTGTAATGATTGAATGTGGATAACAGTAAATTGTCAAGTTTACTGGGAGATGCTATAATTTTAAATATTTAATAGGTTTAATTTGAGGAAATCTTATCTTATATAGTTGTTATGCTATCAAACTTTTAGTAGAAATGCTCATAAAATAATTCGGTTTAAACTTTTGGGCTGGATCTTTATTTGGGGTCCAATTTATTTTATTGAAATTTGGGTTAAAGAAGATTATTTTTTTAGTATTTTAATTAAATTATCCCAAAATCTTTGTTTAAAAACTTAAGGTGTTATAGGTACTATTGTAAAATTTAGATTTCAATATTGCTAAGCCCTAAATAGTGGTTGCTTTCTCAACATGATTTTTTCATTTACATGACTTGAATTCAATCATTGGTTAAAGAAATATGAAAATGTATAATTTTTTTATATGATATAATTTTTATTTCAAGATCATAAAATGATACTACAACACATAGATAATTGAATATGAAAATTCATTATTTCCAATGATGAATTATTTAAAATTATTCATTTGACAAATGAGCTAAAGGTTATCTAATTAAAGTTTGAATTGAAATTTAATTTATTTTTTTAAAATGAATAAACTTAAATATGCTAATGGGTGGTTGACTAACCTGAGTATTGCATATTTAATAGAGCTGTCAAAACGGGCTTTAACCCGTGGGTTAGCCCGTTTTATGGCGGTCTTGGGCTTGGAAAAATATTGATGCGGTCTTTTTTTGGCCCGGACCGCCAAACCCGCAGGTTTGGCGGGTTAGCCCATTTAGACCATTTTTTTTTTTTGCTTTAACCCCTTGAACAGTTTACCTTGAGTCCTTTAGCCCATTTAGTTTTAGCCCAAGCCCAATCCAGAGTTGCTGTCTTGCTGTCTTAGTCGTTCACGGAATCACGGTCACGGTTCACTCTTTCTTGTTTCTTCTCTAACCTACCTCTGTTTTCACTTTCAACTCAGCTATACGGTCTACGCGGCGCGGCTACGCCCCTGAAGCAGACAAGCAGTGAAGCCTCTGCCTTCACCTTCAGCCCTTCGCCAGTTCGCCTGTTCGGTGTTCACCAGTTCATCGCTTCAACTTCGGCTTCACGGCTTTGCCCAGTCGCCCTTCAGTCTTACTCGTAGGCTCATAGCTCCCGCGGTCTAGTCGCCCTTCCCCAGACCCAGTTCGCCTGTTCGTCACCTCTCGGCTCTCAGTCTCTCTCTCTCTCTCTCACTGAATCACTCTCAATCTCTCACATCACAGACTAAGCTTAGCTGCTCAAGCTCGCAGGTCCGGAGATCTCAACTCTGAGCTCTGCCTTTGGCCTTTGGCCCTTTGGTCCGGAGATCACAGACATGTCTTAGCTATATTTCCATTGTTTTCCTCAAGATTGTGCCTCATCAGACCATCAAATCCAGGTCCCAGTTCATCAAGATTGCAACTTTAAGCGTTGTGTTTTGTGGGTCTGTGGTGGGTGACAATATCTCCCTCAGGTACCTCGCAGTTTCATTCAATCAAGCGATGGGTGCCATCACCCCATTTTTCACGGTGTTGTTCGCGGTTCGCCTATTTGGCCACCCTTAAGCTAGAGGCTTGGATTACTTGTGCTGCTCTTGTGCCCGTTGTTGCTGGGGTTGTGATTGCAAGTGGGGTATGTTTATTTTGTTTGCTGGATCTTGCATTTGAATTTGATTACTCATGAGGATTTCTCTTGTTGAAAATACTCGTTTTGCTCATCTTGCATTTGACTAAGCCTATCTAATCATACCCACATATTTTCTTATTATAGTTTTGGTTAACAGTTCAAACCTACATTATTTCTTGATAAGTGCCCCTCTAGATCTAGAAGTCTGTTATAGAGTTAGTTACAGGTCGTAACATATCTGGTAATGCAATTAATTTAGCTGATATGTAATTATCAGGAATTTGAGTAATCCATTTGTGGGGATATCCATAAATTGAAATTTCCCACCGCAATTGCAGTTCCCATCTTCCTCACTTATGTTGTTATAGGTAATAAAGCATAAAATAGCTTAAGAATTTTGCATGGAAAGGGAAAAAGTCTGGGGTCCTGGAGGCTGGAGGCTGGAGGCTAAAACATTAATCCATCTGTTGTTATCATTGTAACCTGAATCTTTTAATGAACATGTCTTAGAAAGCCAAATTTTTATTAATCATCTCGCATTGGATATGAGGATATCTCTTCACCGAATGATGTGCTAGTTGTAACGAATTACCTAAAGCTTGTAGTCATTAGGGATGTTTCTATTTATCTGCTATTATGTCATTCTGAGTTTTTCCAGAGTCCATTGTAATTTTTATTATATTTACAGCACAACATGTCTACCCATCATTCTCATGGTCAGAATAACAACATTGATAATGAAAAAAGTGATAACAATGTTAATGAATCATCAATAGTTCATGCTCATCATGCTCCTAGTCCTAGCTCTAATCCATAAGGTTCTAATCTGCAAAGTCAAGAGCAAGAGCAACAGAGCCAACCACCAGCTAAAAAGTCTAAACCTTGTACTTCTGATGTGTGGAATTTTTTCACTAAAGTCACTATTGATGGAAAGGAACATGCTAGATGTAATGGATGTCAAAAAACATATACAGGTGGTGGAAAAAGTCATGGGACCTCAACCCTTAGACGTCATATGGAAGCATGTTTAAAACTCCCACATTATCAAAATCTCCCTTCAATGTTGATAGATCATGTGACAAAACAAAAATCTAGGCATTTAGATCAAAGGCAAGTGCGTGAACTCATTGCTATGTCAATCATTGAACATGATCTTCCATATTCTTTTGTTCAATATAAACGGATTAGGGAGTTACATCAATTCTTGAATCCTGAAGTGAAGCATATTTCTAGAGGGACTGCTGTTGCTGATGTTTTGAAGCTTTATATTGATCTAAAAGAAAGTTTGAAACAAACTATGGCTAAAAGTCCTGGTAGAATATGTTTAACATCAAATTGTTGGACTTCAATTACTTCTGAGGGTTATCTATGTTTAACTGCTCACTTTATTGATGACAAATGGAAACTTAATAGTAAAATTCTTTCTTTTTATAAGATGATACCTCCACATTCAGGGTTTGAATTGTACAGAAAAATCTATAACTGCTTGATTGAATGGGGGATAAATAAGAAAGTATTTTCTATTACTTTAGATAATGCATCTGCAAATGACAATATGCAAGACATATTAAAAGAGAAGTTGTTATTAGCAAAAAGCTTGGTGTGTGGTGGTGAATTTTTCCATATAAGATATTGTGCTCATATCTTGAATCTTATAGTTCAAGAGGGCTTGAAAGTAGTTGGTGATGCATTGCAAAAAATTAGGGAGAGCATAAAATATGTCAAAGCTTCAGAGGCTAGGATAATAATGTTTAGGCAATGTGTTGATGAAATTGGTGGGGTTGACACTTCAATGGGATTGCGATTAGATGTTCCAACTAGATGGAATTCAACATATGCAATGCTTCAGAGTGCAATTAAATATCGAGATGTCTTTGCTACATTGGCCTTGAATGATAGAAACTACAAGCATCTCCCTACAAGTGAAGAGTGGAGGAGAGCAAATGAAATGTATTCTTTCTTGAAGCCATTTGATGTGATCACAAAATTATTTTCTGGGACATCTTATCCAACATCAAACATGTATTTCATGCAAATATCTAGGATTGAGGTGTTGTTGAAGGAAAAATGTCGGAGTGATGATAATTTAATTCAAAATATGGCTTCAAGTATGAAAGTGAAATTTGACAAATATTGGAGCGACTATAGTGTGATACTTGCTCTTGCAACTATTCTTGATCCACGCTTTAAGTTTGATTTGATAAGGTTTTCCTACTCTATGCTTGACCCTGGGACTTGCTCTGAAAAGATTGCAACTATAAAGAGCAAGTTATATTCGATTTATGGTGATTATAACAATGGCTCATCATCAAGTTCAAGAGCAAATATTGGCATTGCCACATCATATGCAAAACAACCCACTCTTGTTGATAAGGATGCTACACCTATGGAGAGGGAGAGAGAGATTGGTGGCTCTGAGTCATCTGAAGTTTTTGATGATGCTTTTGATGTAAGTTTTATTTTCTCAAGTATTAGTATCTTATCAAATATAAATTAGATTTTACTTATTTCTTTTATTTTATTCTTGTGTTAATAACTCCTTTAATACTTTAAATGTAAATGTAGATTTATATGGATTTTGCATACCAAGATTCTGATTTAGTTGGGAAGTCTGAATTAGATTTATATTTGGAAGAAGCAAGACTTGATTCAAAAATATTTAAAGAACTAGATGTCTTGAATTATTGGAAGAACAATTATCATCGATTTCCTCATCTTTCAAGAATGGCTTGTGATATACTAAGCATTCCGATCACTACAGTGGCTAGTGAATCAGCTTTTAGTATTGGTTCACGTGTTCTAACAAAGTATAGAAGTTCTCTTCTTCTAGATAATGTTCAGGCTCTTATCTGTGCACGTAATTGGTTGCTTGGGTTTAAATGTCTCGGTAATATATATTTGTATAATTTTAAATTTAAATTTGTATTGGACTATTTGCATTATATATCATAATATTTAGTCATTTATTTGTTGCAGATGGAGAGGTTGAAAATGATGAGGAAGCAAATGCAAAAGAAGATTTGTTCTCACTCTCAACGAAAGATTCTAACAATATTGATGATACTAATGCTTCATGAATCATGTTATTATGATATTGAATTAACATGAGTTTGAATTGAGATTATATGATAGTTGGTGGTAGTTTAATGTTGAATTGTGAGACTTAGATAATTAATATGTATTAATGTACTTTGGTAAATTGTTTGCATGTTATTATGGATGTATGTGATTAATATGCAAATGGTATTTTTAGTTTGATTATGGACTAAACAGGTTGTTTATTTAGGGTATTATTCTGAATACCAATTTTTTTGTACAGAATATATATATAATTATACATATATATATGAAATGTGGCCGGTTGGCGGGTTGGCCCGCCAGCCCACCGTAGCGGTCCTGGGCTTGAGAAAAGTCAGCCCGCTGTAAACAGGCTAGCCCGCCCCCGCCCTGCTTTGTGGCTAGCCCGTGGCGGGCCAACCCGTTTAGGGCGGGCTGACCCATTTTGACAGCTCTAATATTTAAGTAGAATGCAGAAAGCATGGAAAATTGATTGCTCAAGACTAATGTGTCACATGTTTATTGAATATATAGTTTTAGATCGTCGTTTATTAATCTATAAGTCAAAATATGCAATTTGCAATAAATAAAATCAAACCAATCCCTTTTTCAGCTAGCTATATTTTTTTTTATTTGGGTAAGATAGCTAGCTGTATTTTACTAACACAACTATTAAATACTCCTTCTGATCCTTAATATAAGACCCTTTTAACCAAATTACGCGGATTAAGAATGGAAATTAAAACTAATTAACTATATCGATTTCTCTAAATATCCTAATATTTTTTTCAAAACTATCCTTATTTAATCTCTCTCTTTCTCTTTGAATACATTAAATAGGGGTATTTTTTGGAAATATGTAATAAATACTACCTCAAATATTATAAAGGATCTTATATTTAAGACTTGGACAAAAGATTCTATGTTTAGGATCGAAGGGAGTACTATGGTATTTATTTTTCTGTGATTTGAAGAAATTTGAAGAATTTCATATTAATACAGGCTTAGAAAGAAGGACAACATTATTATAAAAGGAGAGAAAAAAAAACGGCACAATTAACGAAGGAAGGGAAGAAGGACCAATGCAGCAAATAATTCATGTCATAGACAAATCTTGGGTCTTTACTTTTCAAAAATGAAAGCAATGTAGGAATTGTTCAAGAATGGGGGTAATATTACACAATGACACATATCTTCTCTCATGATAGTTAGTCCAAAACCAATATACACAGTAAGCCACCAGAATATATTTCTATGTTTATAATTTAGAAAGAAATGATATAAACCCATTTTTCAAGCGGAAGCAATATGCTCTTTACTCTCATACTATATTTCCATTTTTCAGCTTTGAAGCTAGTATGTTGTTTCCATTTATTCAGTGTTTGCTTTCACACCCCATATGAGCCACACTTGCCTACAACTCCGAAACAAAAATATAATGAGAATTTTCATGGAAACATTAGTGGAACTACATAAAGTTCTTTTATTGGTGTTGACTAACCACTAAGGTTGATAAGCTCATATTAGAACCTATTCGAATAAATTATGAAAAATCTAAATAGATAGCAATATGTTTTTCAATGTGATATTTGAGACCACCAAATGAATTTGTTACTACATCATAATAAACATGAATAAAAGCATATGCATTAGGAAAAATTATATATGCATGCGTGATTGTGTTAAAAACACGGGAAGAAAACATGAGGATATTATAAGAGCAAATAGAGCATTTCCAGAAATATACTTCATGGTTTTGCAGGGCAAAGCCAAACCATAGCCAGTACAAGGTCTCACATCCTGTATAATATTTATTCACTAGTTAAAAATCTACACCTTACCAGAATCTATAAGGCCAACATTTTCAAATTGACTTTAAACCTATGAATTAAGAATAATTATTCATTCATCCATATGTGTAATCTTGTCATGGAATGTCAACCTTTGATTATCAGTTTAATTTAATAGTTCAAAAATATTCACATTTCTTCAAGATAATACTTTATGTCATGTTGAAACACAAATCTCTAAATATTTAGGATCCACAGTAGATAGAAACACCATTACCATTGACAATAAATGATAGATGAGTCATCTGAAAAAAGCTCAAGATAGTATAAATTGATTCACATAAGAGATAGCCAAGATGTATATAAGTTCAAAAAAGGGGGTAAAAAAAGAGCATCTAATGGAGGAATAAGTTTCAAAAGGCTAAAAGTTCTCTAATAACTATTATAAGCTCTTTTTAACCCATCTCTAAGAGATAGCCAAGATGTACATAAATTCAAAAAAAAGGGAAAAAAAAGAGCATCTAATGGAGGAATAAGTTTCAAAGGGCTAAAAATTCTCTAATAGCTAAGATTAGCTATTTTTAGCCTATATCTACAATAGTCAGAAACACCATTCAACTACAACATCAGAAAGGATCACGCATTAGCAAAATCATACGGTAAATGTTTGGTACATAGCACCTTATGGTATTAAACTTGGGGATAATATAATTCATACCAAGAAAAACTATTGTTTAATAAGAATCTTAGGGATACTGTAATTTATACGACAACACTTATCACTTAATATAAGTCTTATTATTGCTAAAATTGGGCAACCACATACTATAAGTTGAGTTCAACAATCATTCACTTTCACTTAATATATTTCAATTTAGATTTTACTGAATAGGAATAATGAAAAGTAGAGTACCAATATCTTTTTTGGATGAGAAGAAGATCTGTTCCCCCTTGAATGTGCAATAACTTGAGAGTTGTCTATATCCATGCCTCATTTCTCCATCTTGATCATGACCTGGATGCCTAATATATGAGTGGATGCACAGATAGATATTATACTTAATAATCAGCAAAAAGAATAAAATAGATAATCTAAAAAGGGCAAAGTTGTGTAAAAAATTAAAAATACAATCATTACACAAAGATGGCCTGTATCATTTGATGTGCTCCCTTCGAATTTTATATAGCTAAGTTACCAATGTTTGCTTTCAAGCTTGGTGTTGGAAGCAGATTCATTGAAATTGCTAGCCATATAACCTTGTAAAAGAGCACTTGTCCTCGTAAAATAAATGGGTGATCGGGTGATTGGGTGATATTATCTCCGCTGGAAGGAAGAAAAAATCCTCTCTCATTAGCGAAGGGTTAGGTTTTCTCTCTTTTAGAAGTGGGAGTTTCTTTACGACAATTGTCTCTGTATCGCCAGTGATACGACGATTACGGCTTTAGTCTTCTGTCATCGGGTTCTTCTTATGGCAGACATGGAAGTAGATTAGAAGAAGGAAGGGGTGGATGAAGCGATGGATAAGGTTATGGTCTCGTTAAAATGGGAAGGCGAAGGGGAAAATCGCTGCAAAGGCAGTGTTCTTGTAGGACAAATTCTTTTGAAGAAGATGCTGAACAAATTTACGGTTATGGCAAGGATCAGGAAGGGATGAAATCTGGAAGAGGGCTTAGAGATTGTGTTGATGGAATCTAACACTTTCTTGTTGGTTTGATCGTGAGTCAAAGTATCATAGAGTTCTTAGAGGCAAACCTTGGGCCATTCAAGGTCATCTGCTAAGCGTTTAGCAGTGGTCAAAGTTTTCAATCCTTAAAGAGGTGAGATTTTATTTGTGTCCGATTTCAATTCAATTTCACGATTTACCATGGGAACAATGACAGAGCAATATATTGAAGTTAGGGGAAAAACCTCGTGATGTGGTGCTTGTGGAGAATCCTGTTTTGAATGGAAGGCTTATTGGAGCCTTTGGTAGGGCAAGAGTGGTGGTGGACATTTGGAAACCATTAACTCCGGGTAATTGGGTCCCACGGCCGGGTGGTGATAGAATTTGGATCATGATGAAGTGTGAAAGGCTGTCAAGGTTCTACTTTAGATGTGGATTGCTTGGGCATGAACATTGTGGTTGCAGCAGCCAGAGGATTAATAAATCTGTTAGTCTTTCACCAGAGATGTCTGTTCCTCCTGTGAGAACTTTGGATGAAACTGTTATCAGGTGTAGACCTGACTGGGTTGAGACCCTGGCAAGTGAGTTTACGGCAACGCATAGAAGATCTGTTGATAATGGGAAGGTTCTGCCACATGAGACAATTGAAAGTAGAGTGCGTGTGTTTGAGAAAGGAAATTATAGCAATAAAGCTAATAATGACTAGGTATGTCATGATAACCAGGATAGCTGGACAAATAAGTGTGATGGTGTTGACATGGAAGGAGTTGGATCTGTTGAATGGAAAAGTAGGAAGGGAAGGAAATATACTATGAGGATTCAGGCCTAGAGAAATAAATGCGCAGTAAGCCCATAAGGAGAGGAGGTGGAATAGTTATTAGGGAAGTTTGTGAAGAATGGTCTCAAGCTTAATTTCCTCCTTTAATTCAGAATGGACCTGATTTAGTACTGAATATGGATCAAGAGGCAGATCAAGTGGTAACTCCTGTGAAGAATGATAAAATTGAAGAAGCTTCTTTCAGTGTAGAAGGAGTAGAGCGTCAACAACCAATGCAGAGTACTGATTCAATAATTCCCTTGGATTTGTCATCCTTGTACATCGTTGAGCTCCTAAAAGAGGAAGAGGAGACTAGCAACACAATTGTTCCTATCTTATCACCTGTCTCTGATGTTGTTAATAGATTGCACAGTGTTAACTTGAAAAGGTAGAGAGGGAATAATGAGGATTTTGAACTTCCAAGGAGTAAGAAAAGGTTGATTTTCAAAGCTACTAAGAATCAGGATATTCTTGAAGTCAATAAGCAGAATAAACAGAATAAAGGGAAAGGTGTGGATCGACGTAATATTAGAAATCTGAAGAGGCTGAATAAAATTAGGGGTGGTCCAAGTGTGCAGAAGAGTGAAGGTACAGAAGATTTTTCAATTTCTTTCTAGAGGATTGGTTTGTATTTGGTAATAATCATCAGGGAAATGGTGCTGCTGCAAATGGTTCTGGTGGCTGGCTGAAATCAGCCACTGGGGAGCCATGAGACTACTTTCTTGGAACTGTCAAGGACTCAGCGTAGCCCTGACAGTTAAGAACTTGCGAGAAGAGTGTTGCAAGAAGAAACCCCATGTTGTATTCTTAATAGAGACTAAGCAGAGATTAGATGTTGTTAGTGAAGTGAGAAGGAGGTGTAGTTTTGAGAATGAATGGTTTGAAAATCCTGTGGGTTTATTTGGTGAATTGGCTTTATTGTGGAACACAGATGTTGATTTAGAAGTTCTTCAGTCTTCACTCTATTTCATTCATGCTTGACTTGGTTACAGTGGATTGGTGGGTCCTGACTTTGTAACTTTTGTATATGGTCCGGTTGTGGAGGGTGTTAGGAAGAGAGTGTGGTCTGATATTGCTGCCTTGGCTCCTTTTGTTGAGGGTTCATGGCTTTGTTTGGGCGATTTTAACGCCCTTCTATCCCAAAGTGAGAAATGGGGCGGAAATCCTTGCTCTATTAGGAAAATCTTAAAATTTCAAAGATTTGCTGCTGATGGAAACTTCATTGATTTGGGATTTAAGGGTTGTAAATACACCTGGGACAATTATCATCTTGGTAGTGATCATGTCAATGAATGCATTGATAGACCATTTGGCAATGTGGAGTTTAGAAATATGTCCAACAAAGCCACGTATTTCACATTGAACCTACAGGTTTTGACCATACTATGCTTCCTGTTGACTTGCTTTATGTTGACTCCAAAACCCCTGGTCAAATTAAATTTGAAATTATCTAGACTACTTATAATAATTATTAGCAAATTGTGAGAAATAGCTGGGGAGATATTCACTGCGAAAGTACAGATGGTATTAATGAAATCATTAATAGGTTGGATTCCTGCAAGGATGCTCTAAGTAAATGGAGTAAGAAAGTATTTCCCAATAATAAAAAACTCCTTGATGATTTGTTTTTTAATCTAGCTGAATATCAGAAGGGTGTCTTATCTGAAGAAAATGTGAAAGTTGCTAAAAATATTATTCAAGAAATTGAGAAAATCTGGGATAAAGAAGAATGTTATTGGTGGCAATGGTCCCTTATCTTTTCGTTGAAAGCTGGGGATAGGAACTCAAAGTTTTTCCATCTTTATACTATTCAAAGGCATCAAAATAATAACATTTTAAGAATTAGAAATGATGATGGTAGGTGGCTTGAGGATGAAAATGAGATTGCCGCTTGCATTTCTAATTTTTATGTGAATTTGTTTATTAAATCTGGCCCTAGATCCTTGCTGCCTGCATTACAAGTTGTTAAAAAGAGAATTGATGACATTATGAATGAAAGATTAATCTGTCCAGTTACAAAATTGGAGGTGAAGAAAGTTGTTTTTCAGTTGGGGGGCTTAAGGCACCAAGTCCGAATGGGTTTTCAGGTAAGTCCTACCAAATTTCCTGGAATGATGTTGGTGATGAACTGTTTATGATGGTTAGGGACTTTTTTTAAAATAAAGGGTTGATTGATAACTTGAATGAGACGAATATTGTTCTTATCCCTAAAATTGAGCAACTTGAAATTGTTAATCAGTTTAGACTGATAGGACTTTGTATTTTTGCTTATAAAGAGATCTCTAAAATCCTTGCTAATAGTATGAAAAAAGTCCTAAATGCCTATATATCTGATAATCAAGGTGCTTTTGTGGCTGGAAAATTAATTAAGGATAATATTATAATTATTCATGAAGTATATCATTATTTAATGAATAAGAGGAAGGGATGAAAATATGAGTTTGCTTTAAAAATTGATATGAATAAAGCCTGTGATAGGATTGAATGGGATTTTTTGAAAGCTATGATGCTGTGCATGAGTTTTTGTGAGACTTGGGTTGAGTGGATTATGAAATGTGTGACTTCTGTGAAATTTAATATTTGCTTATATGGTAAAAAGATTCATGAGCTTAGGTCTCAAAGGGGTTAAAGACAAGGAAATCCCCTTTCCCCTATCCTTTTATAATTGTTGTGGAGGTTTTATCTTTGATGATCAATGACGCAGTAGATAAGGGAGATTTAAAGGGTGTAAAATTGTCCAGGGGTTGTCCTGTTTTGTCTCATATTTTTTTTGCGGATGATGCCTTGTTCTTTATGAGAGCTGAAAATAATAACTGTGAAAAGGTTAATGAGATTTTATCTGTCTACTGTAATGCTTCAGGTCAAAGAATTAATTGTGATAAATCTGGAATTGTTTTCTCTAAAAACGCTCCTGATGATGTTAGAGTTCCTGTTTGTAATATCTTTCAAGTGGTTGATTCCATGCAACCTGGTAAATATTTGGGGATTCCTAATGTTTGGGGCAAATCCAAAACTGAAGCTCTTGCTTATGTGAGAGAAAAGGTTGGGAAAAAGGTTCAATCTTGGAAGTCTAAAATGCTGTCTTTTGCTGGAAGAGAAATCATGATCAATGCAATTCCCCTTTTTCCAATGTCTGTCTTTAAATTCCCCAAGCATATTTGTAAGGAGTTAGATAGTATGGTGGCTAAGTTCTGGTGGAGTGGTAGTGAAAATAGGGGTAAAATTGATTGGCAAGCTTGGCATAAGTTGTCTAAGTCAAACATGGATGGGGAAATGGGTTTTCAAGATTTTGAGATTCTTAATTATGCTTTATTGTCAAAATCTGCTTGGAGAATTATTCAAAAATCTTGAGGCTCTTTGGGTGAAGGTTTGGAAATCTGTTTATTTTCCTAATTGTGATTTTTTGCAAGCCGTTAAGGGTCATAGGACTTCTTGGGTTTGGAGTAGTGTTTTAATTGGCAAGCAACTTATTGACAATGATCTTTGTTGGTCTATTGTTAATGAGGGTTCATTTAGAATTTGGGGGGATAAATGGATTCCAAATACTACTAGTTTTTGTATTAATGATGAGGGTATTGCTGATACTGATAGGGCAAAAAAGGTTGAGGAATTAATTGTTAATGGCACTTGGAATTTGAAAGGTAAAGGAAAATTAATTGTATTCCTTTGCCTACAACAAGCTGTGATGATAGAAGAGTTTGGGTTCTTTCTAAGGATGGGAGTTATAATGTAAAGAGAGGATATTATTGTGAGTTGAATAAAAGAATCTTTATTGATGTTAATGCGGCTAGTACTTCTATGGGTCAGAATAAGGACCTTTCTAGAAGTTTATGGAAAATCAGGGCTCCTCCGAAGGTTTTAAATTTCATTTGGCATTGTTGTTTGAATAGTACTGTTACAAATGAGGCCCTAGCTAAGTGAAGATGCCATTATTCTACAGTGTGTATCCTTTGCAACAATTATATTGAAATTGTTGAGCATCTTTTGTTTCTTTGCCTGTGGGTTTCTTATGTTTGGTTTCTATCCCCATTGATTATGAGATTTGATCCTAGGAATGTCACTAGCTTCATTAATTGCTGTTGTAATTTTTTGGTCGGAAATGGTGTTTTGTGTGAAAAAGGCAAGGCTCTCTTTGTTGGTCTTTGCTGGCAAATTCATAAGAAAGAAATAAAGCTTTGTTTAATCATAGTATACCGAACCCCTAGAAAGTTATTAGTGTGGCTTGTAGATTTTCATCTGAATTTTGGGATGCTAATGTTGATTCTGATACTATTACAAATTTGTAGGATTTTGTTGATTCTGGTTTTGAAGGATGGAAAGCTCCGCCTAATAATTTTCTCAAAATCAATTGTGATGCAGCTTTTAACATTGTTTTAGGGGATGCTAGTGCTGGTGTTGTTCGTCGTAATAGTGCAGGGAAATGGCTTTGGGGTTTTAAAGATCGATTTTTGGCCAATTCTGTTTTTTGTGCATAAGCTCGTGCTATGAGGAAGGTTGTTTTGTTAGCTTCTGAACTTAGTTACAGCAATATCATCTGAGTCTGATTGTTCAATGCTTGTTCTATGGTTCATGCTAGAAATTTTGAATCTTGTGAATGGAGTTTTAAGGTTGTCATTCAAGACATTTGTGATGGTTTGGCATCTTTAGTTGGCTCTTCTGTATTTTGGACTAATCGCCAAGGTAATTGTACTGCTGATTGTTTGGCAACAGATGCTGGTAAGAGGATGGGTCCGATGGGATGGGTTTGGGTACCACCATCTTCTTTGCTTCATTTTTTAGTTAAAGATGCCAATCCTAATCATCATGATTCGGATGAGCCTTGTAATTCTGTTCTTTCTGATGCTGGTGACTTTGAGAAGGTTGGTATAAGCTAGTTGATGGTACTTTTTTTGTTTTGTAATTCTGAGACCTGTATTTTGGTTTGCTTTATTAATAATGAGTGTGTTGGTGGTAAAAAAAAAAATCTTCGCTAGAAGCGGATCCTCAAAAAAGTAATTCTAATGTCCATTGGGAATACATGATTAATATATGATCCTAAATGAAGAGTGGTGAAAAGATCTGCTTAATGAACAAATGATAACCAACTATGATGATGGAGAGACCAGAATACAAATGCTGGCAAGGCTCAACCATGTGATGCCTCCCCTCCACTAGCCTCAGTAAGAAGCCAAATTATGTTGAAGAATCTCAATTGTGATTAATCTTTCCGAGACAAGCACATACGTAGCATATCTCCTCATGGCTAAACATTAAACCCATATTGATTACAAGAAGTACAAGAGTTGAGACTAGTCAAGAATCTTTTTACTAAGCACCTAGTGAAAGAAGACAGCTTTGGAACTATGAGATCTTCACACACCCGAGCTGTATTCCTTTATGTTTCGAACATGCCAACAGTGAACTATTAAGCAAACATGCCAAAAACCCCAACTCAACTCAACAGATCAGAAGGAAGGAGAAGAGAACCAGTAGTGGTTTAGAACAGAGATTTGGGAGGGGAGGGGTGACCTTACCTCGTCGATGCAGAGACCACCGATGGTTGACAGTTGTGTTCAGTAATGGTGGCAGTGACAGCTCAAAAGCCAGTAGAATTAAAAAGTAGTAGATGTTTGTTAGTGAATAATTTATAATTCCCTTCATAAGTACTTTTTGAGGTATGATATCTGATCTAACTCTAATGAGTCTTTTGGACATAATTCAACTAATTTTTTTTAAATAAAAAAAGAGTCGTTGACGTAGTCTTGTTTTTCCAGTTTTTTTTTTTTCTGGCTACGAGTAGTTGCCACAGTTTGATTGTGTATGTGTTGTTGGTATTTGAAATTGGAAGATGAGATAGTCCAATAAGCTCCAAATTGCAAATGCCAGCGCCCCAAACGATGGATGAATTTGTGAAAGAAACTTGGACACTCGTGTCATCACGTGTCCAATTTCAACTTGAGGACTTTTAAGTGTTTGGTGGTTTAATATCTGGGTGAGTCCCTCCCACTACATCCAAATTATTATGGCAGCGTGACACTCGTCCATCAATATTCATGTGCAAAATGAATCAGAAAGTGGATCCAATCATGTATTTATTCTAGTAAAAAAATTATACTAAAAGATTAGAAATAGCTATGAAGTACCGATACTTAAAAAAAATAGACGCACCTGTATCAGATATACAATATGATACGATACTCGTACCACACTTGTGCATACGTATTTATCCGTACTATTTTGTACTAATTTGTATCACTTCAAATTTTTACATTAAAATAAGACTTTATATTATAAAATAGAACATAATGGAGATACACGTACCGTACTTGTGCATACCGCTATTTTGTAATAAATATCTCTTGCACTCGTATCCTAAAATTTAAAAAATTGTCATATTTTTCATATCATATCATATCATAGTTGATACACGTACCCGTATTAGTGCTACATAGAAAAATAGTATCATTTTACAAAATTTTAAATTAAAATTACCAATACTCCATTCTTTTTAAAATAGGGGGACTGCAATTAAGAACTAGTAGAGAAAATTAATTAAACATTGAAAGGTTGGAAAGTAAAATTGGAAAAATAAATAATAAAAAATTTTGTTTTGCAATAAATTTGTTATTTTGATCCTAAAATGTTCCTCACCTTTTTTTAGGATTAAAAAATCATTAAATAATTGAAATTATAAATAATATTTTTTAAAAGTATTAAGTGATTAGCCTCGTTTTTTGTACTAATTATTATTCATAAGTCTAATGGCTTTCGCCAAAATATTATATATATATATATATATATATATGACGTTAATATATTTTAAGTTTATAATTTAAGTAATTAGTTAGAAATTTTTATTTTATAAAAAATTACTATAACATTTTTAACATATCCTTAAATTTTGATTTTTCATAAATGTCCATGATGGAAATTTGTGAAAATCTCATATTAATACTTTCTTAAATTTTGCAAAGGTTCTTCTATTAAGAATTATGAGACTTTTTATATTAAAGATTAGATGAAGTAATTTTCGAAAATATCACTAATAATTTTGTAAAATACTAATTGAAAATTTAAGTCTTTAAAATTTTGATTTTAAAATGGTTTAACATAATTATTATACACATATAATTATATAAAGAAGTGAGTCTTCAAAAAAAATTTAATTAGTTGATGTATGACTTAATTGGCTCGTGTGATGAGATGATTTCATATAATTCTGAATTAAATTGATCTTCTGTATTAGATTCAATTTTTGTCAGTAGTTTCATTGGAATAACTTCTTAATATAATTTTCTTGGTGAAATTCTTTATATTGTCTGGATATATTTGAAATGTATTCATTTAATGCTTTGAAAGGCCTCCTTAAACCAATCTAAAGGCCTACAATTCAAAATTGATTTCAAGATGATTGGAGGGGGATCGTACACAGTCAAAAACTCACACAAGCCAGTATAGTTAAGAAATCACCATTTTCGTATTTTGCTTTTGCGAGATCAAATGATACACTTACGGTATCCTAAATCCCCTTCAATTATTCTGGCCCTAAACAAAAAATCCCTTCAATTATCTTTGTCAGTTTTTTTTTTTTTGCAATAATAGTGATTTTTCTGGGAAAAAGGAAAATCCCCGTCAGTTTAAGTATTTCATAAGCTGTCCTCTCGGCAACTACGTGCTTTTCTATTTATGTAGACATGTGAAGAGTTTTTATTTTTTTTTTTAAAAGAACTTTAATAATATAGTCTTCACCTACAAAAATGTCTGTTGACAAAAGACTTTCACTAGTGAGTAGTAACAATAATTTTACACTAATTTATTTCTTCATTTTTAACTGTATTTTATATTTTTAAGGTACAATTTATACTTAACATAATGGAACACGAGAAGACTATAGTTGAAGAGGGTGAAAATGAAAGTTCATATGCGATGTGTCACAAAGACGTTGTTTTGATAGACGTGTCACAAAAAAGGTCATACTTTAATGTTTGGTCTTGTGTGTCTAAGATCTCTTGTATTTTTTTGTAATAGACATTGTTACTTTTAATTCATAACTGTTCATATGCTTTGTGAGTCACCATCTTTCGAAGACGCGCTGCACAAATTGTATTTAAAAAAAAAGATTAACATAGTATTTTAAAATTAATAAGAATGTACTATTATTTTGAGTATTTTAACAGCCTTTCAATTTTAAAAATAATAATAGTATACATTTTAAATTGAAGTTGAACATTTATGGTTTTATGAAAAATTTCAATGCCGCTAATAAGGAATAAATTCGACTTTATAGGAGGGCCGCCAATGAATTTTAATGCGTGGGGCATGAGTCCATTATTTTTTTCTTTTCTCCTAAAGTGGTGCTTCAACGAAAAAAATAAAAACCTATATATATATTCTCTGGCTAACATTGTCGGCTTCTGAGCCTCTGACCTGCTCCCAATTGTAGCCGTTTATTTATGAAAGTGAACATTCTTAAGAGTATCAAATATCAATTCAGTTACTCCTTGCGTAAAGGAAGCTGGTAACAGAGGCTCACTTTAGAATTAGTTTCTATCCGCCAATGAAAATGGAGCATCCATCGCCACATATATGTACTGCCTTTTGATTTTTGTCATCAATTGGTCATTCTTTTTTATCGCATATATTCCAACCTTCCTTCCATCTTTAATTTCCCTTCTTTTTTTCTTCTCATTATGGATGATTTATTATATTACTGTTATTTTCATGGATTACAAAAATGCAGTTTCGATCCTGCAAAATGATGGTGACGGAAATTGTCCCTAACTTTATTCCGAGTTTTCTTTTTTAAAAATGCTGTAATAAAAAACGAGCATAAGTGATAGTGCAAAACTTATAATATAACTAAAAAAAAAAAACATTTCTGATTTTTATTTTAAGTTTTTTTTATAAATAAAGAAAAGGCAAAGACATAGGTATAATTAGGTTGCATGCTGCGACGTGAGGCTGCTAACTTCTAAATATCAACGTGCAAAATTGCGAATAACAAAGTCAATAATACCAGAGTGAACGTGTCAAACACATTTAACTTCCCTTGATCGTCAAATTTGACCCCCAGAAAATCTCTAAATTTATAAATGTATACACATAATATTTTATTCTTACTTAATTTATTATTTCACCAACAAAAAAATAATATATCAACCTAATTGTTTACAAACAACTTGCCATTTATGAAATTATTTACATGAATTCATATTTAAAGTACAGTATATTATTTCTAGAAACATTAAAGTTATGCATAGCTATTCATATTTGAAGTATATTATTTCTAGGAACATTAAAGTTCAAAATGTTATTCTTGTTGATGCATAGCTAGCTATTTTGCTAGTGAAGTCATACATTAATTAACTGGCAATATAAAAATTATTTGCACAAATTTATAATCTTAGAGAATTCACTGTCATGTTTTGCAAATAATGTTAATCATCTGTATAGTATGGTCTAAAATTCAACATACATACTTAATTTGAATGTACGGATACAATATTTTTAGTTGAAAGAGATGTTAGAGAAAATGAATAATCCATGCAAAATAAAATTTAAAATAAACAATGTTTAAGTTTTTAAATTAATCCAGCGACGTAAATGACATGCCATCCTATGCTTGAAAAGATTTCATGCGTTTTAATCAATCTGAGATCAGAAATTTGAAAGATATGTGAAGTATAAATCACCAGAATTTTGGTTTCAATTACAGCAATACCACATCCACATCCCAAATTCAGTCAAGGTCAACGAAAATGATCTCTTCCATGCCATCTGCATCCTTTTCTAAACATATTTGATAGTTCCCCATATTTGTTTTTTTTTAAGTCAGTGTTTTTAATTTTTTAAAATGTCCTTATTAAACAATATTATCGTTACCAATTGTCAAAACATTCAGCAAAAAAGTCGTCAAAAGCATAATGAGCTAATATTACGCTTCTGATTAATTAAAATAATTACAAAGTTTCCATGACTAAAAATGGGGGATAATGAAAAAAAAAAACTGGATATAGTACATATGAAGATTATTATCCAAGATATAATTAATATTGTCTTTCTTGTGATCACAAACTTTCGAGTCATTTATTCACCTAATGCGGGGACTTTAGATGCCTTTTAATTTAATTATACTTATTATATGTATGATAGGCAATGAGGGCTTGGCAAGTGTTTCATATTTTAATAGTAAGTAATTAATTAAAGAATCAAATTAATAAAATATGGATGTATATCTAGGGGGAAAGCTTGCTATTGGATGCCGCGACACAGAAGGGCAACAAGGTTTGGTCGTTCAAACTCGGCCTACTAAAAGCGACGGTAAACATAACAAGACAAACCAAGGAAAGGACTTGCTTTGCTACCCCTAGTTTTCTTCTTCTCATTTGCTCTGACTCAATCAATGTAGTAACAAAATACAAACCCAAGCGGTGCGTTGATTTTCAGCTCAAGCTTTTATCTTTGTTGTTAACCTTTTTTTTTTGTTTTTTAATTACAACCGATGGCTACATGAATTTTTATTAATGCACAATATATATTAAGATTACTTATATATTGAAAAATGGAATAACACTAAAAATATAGTCAAAATCAATTGTTGATTTTGATTCATCAAACTAATAAAGAACATTTTGATATTTTAAGAATATGATGGTCCCACAAAGAAATATAACATTTTTTGTATTTTTATTACTAATATTTCTTAAGATCAATTTCTCAAATAACTTATACTAACACAAAAATTGAAGGAAACTATTTAAAAAAAACTAGAATTTCTCATAAAAATTATGAATCAAACAGATTAAAAACGAACCAAATTAAAATTATTTTTCTTTATTTTATAAAATCAATTCAATTGATGTACTTTACTACTAATCTTTTTTCTTTTTAATATGAAAAACGTTTGAATCCTTAATTGTTAGAACTCAGACGCATTTCTTTTATCCACTCTTTACTTTTGCATATCCATTTTCGATGTCACGTAATTTTAGGGGGGTCAATCACCATTCAATGGGGCATTCAATGTTGGTCTGATACACAATGAACCCGCTTTTTTCCCTAATTACAGAATCTGTCACTCCTTGATCCCGTGTTCGTTGGGCGGACCCACAAGGATTCCACCTTACGACTCAATCCTGTTTCCTAGGGTTCCATTCGTTGGCATTTAGCGCGGCCTTTCGCGGCAGTTGAAATTCTTGCACAGTCTCAAGGCGAAATCCGTCATTTTCATGCGCTGGAAATTTTATACGTGGAGACTGGAACAATGATGCGGTGTTACAGAGAAGCTCAATGAGCCCTGCTAGATCAGAAGAATGCCGAGATCGCCTTTCAAAAACTAACCAGCCCTTATAAATGGCGGATCGCAACGCTGTCCAAGCCCTAGTGTCTTCCCTCTGATCCTCTCACTTGGTTCGTTTCTCAGCGTTTCTTTTACTCATCGAAGTCGCCTGATCTCCCCTGAGGATTTTAATTGCTCCCTTCTAAATCGTTTTCTGGTCGCATTGTTTCCTTTCATTGGCCGCCTCCAGAACGTCACATTGGGTTAGGTGTCCGTGCTTTCAGATTTTTTTCCCCTTAGCTTTCTTAGAAAATTTTCCCGGGATTCTGTTTAAAACGTGTTCCTATGGGCCCACGACGCATAAATGTCATGAACATTTTAATTTTTGTTTTTTTGTTGTATCAGTCAATGTCTTTTCCTGGCAGAGGGAGTTAATGTTGATATTTCATTGATGTTATCGTGCTTGTGATACCCCTCCGAATGTTTGTGTAATACGATTGTGTAGGGATGGCTGAGGCAGGGAAAGTGCTGTATATCGTGGTGGTTGACGAGGGTGAGCAGAAAGAGAAGGGCAAGGTGTCATTTAGGTACACGCGCCCTGTTCTGCAAAGCACTTTGCAGCTCATCGGATGTAAAGCGCGACATGCCTTCAAGGTATGTCTTCTTTCTATTCAATAGTTTAGTTGATAAATAAAGATTTTATTTATTCGCGGCTTTATCTGTTTCTGTTTTGGTTGATGCTGTAAAATTTTAGTATCTCGTGCTCTCTTTCATTTTATCTGAATCATTTTTTTTTATGGCGCTTTAATGATCTCCTCGTTCATTAGAAAAGGATTGTGAGATTTGTTGATTATCTACATTTGAGGGTATTTTATCGCCGTTGATCTGGACATTTTGTATCTTGATAATTGTTCAGAAGGTAGACAAGTGGTTAATTTACCCCAAATTGTGTAACTTTTTAGTTATGTTATTGACTGAAAGGTCTGTTTCTGTGCATTCCCATTTTGTCTTCATCCAGGCTCGATGCGCTTAACATCTTGGGCATTGTTATTCTGGTGCTTTGTTTTTCCTTTTCTTTTTTTGGAGAATGCAAATGTTTCCTGAACTTCTATGTTGCTCTGCTAACGATTGTATATTATTTCGGCTCTCCTTGTTTTATGCCTGTTGGCATGATGATAGATGTTTTGACTTTTGAGTTTTTGACATCGTGCTTCTTAAAGTGATCAAAGAGTGTAGCATGCGTATGAGATTTAAATTCAACTATCACTATCTTTAATCTTCTATGCTTATTTTCAGTATCTGATTGAGTTTACATGGTTGAATGATTCGAATGCTCTAAGTCTGGCCTTTATTCAATATTGCTTCACTTTGAAAGTCATAAATGGTTATGTTTATTCACCTGGAAAGAAAAATATGGAAGCTATAGTCTATATATGATTTTTTTTTATACTTATTTTTATACTTATCTGATATATTATGGTTAATCATCATTGCGTGGCATCTGTCAATTGACTTTTACTTTTAATATCTTATATACATCTTAAACTAAGTGAGTTGCCTCCAGGACCTGTTGATTGTTAGTTTCACATCATTTTTTTAACAAATGTGACACATTCTGGAACTTTTGCACAAGACTTTTGAATGCTTTTATCTCTCACCAGATCAGTAAAAGGGTGTTTGAACTCACAAGGAGTGAGAGTTTTCCTGATATGTTGCTGCCTGAAGGAATTTTAATATCAGAAATTGATGCAGCTGAGAAAAATTTTGAGATAGAAGGTGATCATTGTGCTGGTGCTAGAGTAGATGTACGGAACAACTCATTCTTCGGGAAAGATAATAGAAGTAAGAGTGCACTATTTGAGTTGTACAAAAGGCGCACAACTGCAGTTGTTCACATAGAAACTTTTTTAGATATTGTCTGTGCAGCTCTGGCTGAGTATAAGTATGTGGGTCCCAACCAGAGAGCAGATCTGGTTCTAGCATGCAGGTATGACATCAATTACTACCTTTTCGGGGGCTATTTTGATCTGCAATAACCTGAAGAGAATTGAAAAAAAAAAATCTGGTTTTGTTGCTGCTTCTGCTTTGATGCGGAGGAATTTATTATGTTTTATGGTTAAAGATAGTCTATGTGGCTGCCATATCCATAGTCAAGAATAGATTTTCTTACAATGAATATGTTAATATGATACATTTATAGAGACTGGCCTGGGTTATGTTAAATTGTTTAGGTGTACTCCTCTAGCTGTTACCTGAATTTCAAAACATCTGTAAACACTACAGTAATAGATTCTGTGTGATTGTATGGATTTCAGCTGGACTGACATTTATTGTCATACTTAGTAGTATGATTGGGTTTAAATGTTTGGGCCACTTTGGCTTGTTAGTCTACTCAGGGAAAATTCGATGGTGTATAATAACCTGGCTTCATTTAGATGCCTGAACTTAAAACTCTGTCAGGTTAGTCCAGCTCTAAATTTCTTTGAATACATGTCTGGAATTGAAGTGAGAAGACATTTCTAGCCATTAAAGTGAGACCTATACGTGGCATCAAAATCAGTGATTCAGCATATGCATTGTTTAATGTTTATGGATGTCCAAGATAGGCTACATCTATTGAATTTCATCCTACCAAAACATGCAGTGTCCCATCTTTGAATCTGAATTTGATATCTCTATACTCTAAATGACTATGTTTTACTTATGTAAATTCTGGGTTATAAACATGCTGGGAACTTGTGGAAGGGAGACTAAGATAATTTTTGAATGATTACCAAGATGATTTTATTATGGTTCCCTCGGTCAAGGGTTCCCAACTCATTTCTGGCATGTGCCTTTGTTAATATTTCCTGTCTTCACTTCTGATTTTATTTACCACTCCAAAAATGTACACAATTGAAGTTCCCTTCATGGTTGTTTTTTAGGGAAATTATGAAGCACAATTGCACCAACTCTTTGAAAAAGGATTCGTGTTGCAAACATTGCAACACTTAAAAGACCACCTTTATTCTTTAGATGTTGTTGTGACACAATGTTCATTTTGTGTCCTGTTACCAGGCTTGTATCTCATGTCAGTGTGCATGCCTCATGAGATATTTTTTGTATTGAGCTTTAATCTGAAGTGGAGTGTACTAATATTTCTATCAAGCTGCGGTTTAGTTTTATTTTATGCTAGTGATTGACATTGTGGGTATTATCCTCTTGCACATAGTACCATTTTCTCTCTGTTAATTATGATTTTTTTCTGAGTGCAGAATTCGAGAACGGAAGGAATCTGTAACAATTCTGTTATGTGGCACTAGTGGCTGTGGCAAATCCACTTTGTCTGCATTGCTGGTATCTTTGCATTGAGAAGTAGTTGTCTTTTAGCAATTACAAATATGTAGTGCCAGTTTTACTTATTATGTGGTAGGATATTTTACTTGTAGTGAGTAATAATGTTGAAACTGGGAGCCTATGTTCTTGTGGTTCAAGAACTTAAATTACCATTTATATCTTCACTTCAGGGTAGTAGGCTGGGAATCACAACGGTGGTGTCAACTGACTCTATCAGGCACATGATGAGGAGTTTTGTTGATGAGAAGGAAAACCCCTTGTTATGGGCTTCTACCTACCATGCAGGCGAGTGCTTGGATCCTATTGCTGTTGCAGAAGCAAAGGCTAGAAGGAAAGCTAAAAAGTTGGCTGGTGTGTCTCAATCACTTCCCAAGGATGAAGTAACTGAGGGTGATAATTCTATGAAATCTGATGGGCTGATGCCAGATGTGGGTCCTACTACTACGGAACTGCTAAATCCAAAACAAATGGCTATTGAAGGATTTAAGGCACAGAGTGAGATGGTGATTGACAGTCTAGATAGGTTAATCACTGCCTGGGAAGAACGGAAAGAGTCCGTTGTTGTTGAGGGTGTTCACTTGAGCCTCAACTTTGTTGTATGTCAAATTTTCTTTACTGGATCCTTTTTCATTTCTTCTTTCCTGTTGCATGTCATCATATTCATATGCTTGTATATCTCAATTGATAGTAATAGTGACAAATTATGAAACAGATGGGACTAATGAAGAAACATCCTTCAATCATACCATTCATGATATACATTACAAATGAGGATAAGCATTTGGAACGATTTGCTGTACGTGCAAAGTATATGACTCTGGACCCAGCTAGAAATAAGTATGTAAAGTATATCCGAAACATCAGAACAATCCAGGATTACCTCTGTAAGCGTGCTGACAAGCATCTAGTTCCGAAAATAAACAATACTAATGTTGACAAGAGTGTAGCAGCCATCCATGCTACTGTCTTCAGCTGTCTTCGCAGGCGTGAAGCTGGGGAACTATTATATGATCCTATTAGAAATACTGTCACTGTTGTTGATGAGGAATATAGGAATCAATGTGCTGCCAATTCTTTGAGCTCGAAAGGAATGTTTCAGTTGATCCAGAGAAAAGGTTCTTCAAGGAATCTGATGGCCCTTGTTAATACAGATGGGTCTGTGGCAAAGGCGTGGCCTGTTAATTCCATTGACAGTGATGGGAACCCTGTATGGGGCAATGGATCAGTGAATGGAATAGGAAGTCCCATGTATGGACCTTTAATGATTGGCAAGGCTGAACCTGTAAATCTTCAGTTTGGTTTATATGGGATCAGTGCTTGGCCCAGTGATGGTGGTACTAGTGGTGCTGGAAGTGTTGATGAGTCAAGGGCTGATGGGACTGATACTGGCAGTAGATATTTGTCCTCCTGCTGCAGCTCACCAAGGTTGTCTGATGGACCTGCAAAGGAGGTAAACTTGAAAACCTTTTTTTTTTTGGTGGATGAAAACCTTTTTAAGTAACTTCTTAGTTGAATGTGAAATTATAGGCTTGTTATGTCAATGGGAAATAAATATAAAATTTCAATTTTCTGAATTCTTTTGTTTGTTAATTTTGATAAATTTTTATTGTGTTCCTTTTTAGCTTAAGGAGGAGCAGTCAGTGCATGGTAGTGATGAAGAGATTGATGATCCACCAGAGGTGGGCAGCGATGAGGATTTCAGTGATGATGGTGACACACAAGTCCACGAGGAGGTAGACTTAGTTTGTAGTTTTAAAGATTTGAAATTTTTATATATTTGATGAAGTTAACCCTAGATTATGGTTTCTAAATCTTTTGATTGCCTTTAGATATACCGTTGCTAGTATTTTCATCACATGGGGATTCTGATGGTTGGATCATGTGTTTATTAAAGGTGGGAGTTTGTAAGTGTGGCGATGAGTTGACATTGGTTTTGCTCCGTGCTGATCTTGTTGCAGTAATAAGATCAGCTGCCTTTTCAAGCTCACGAAATTGTGAAAATTTTCAAATGGATAGAGTCCAAGTTTTAGCTACAGTATATAGTATAAAACCAATGCGGAGTCATAATTTCTACTTTTCCTTTGTTGTGCAGGTAGGTTCGGTTGATGAGGAATCTACAAAGTCTGATGAAGAGTATGATGATCTGGCAATGCAAGACACGCCTAAAAATGGCTATTGGTCTGGCGATGATGAAGAGTCTACTAAAGGGAAGCTTGGTCATGGAGACCATAGAATTAAAGTGCTGGAAAATGAGAATCGTGAAAACCTCGGTCTCGACCTCAGAACTAGAAGTGAGCCAGTTCCTGAGTCTCTGTGCACTTATTCTTCTCCGCTCATGGAAAACGCTGAGAAGAGATTACGTCCTGGCAAAGTCAAATTGAGAAAACGTTCTCTTAGTATTCCTGCATTGAGAAAGAATGGTGCAGCAATAATTGATCCTATCCTTTCCGGTGCTCCTCAAAGGTAGCAAGCATAACACTAGTCTGACCACCCCTTTTTTCTGCCCGTTTGGCCCTTGATATGAGTATCTACATATCCTTCGATGTCCTATCTGTATAGTGATCCTTCTAAAACTTTCACATTATGCTTTTTTTTTTTTTGGTTTTTAACCGTTTGATGTAATTGTCGAGCATGATCTAATCATATAACGTTGATTGAGATTTTGCTGACTGGGTGTATTATCATGGTCAGAACTAGCAGATCAAATTCGCGTATCTCAAGTTGAAATGCTAAAGCAAGTACTCCAATCGAAAACAAGTTCCCACCCGCTATCTGCATATTAGTAGTGGGCTCAATGTTTTGAGTAGAAAGTAAAAAGTTGAGAATTGACTGCAAGCTATTCTTATTTCTTAAGCTTTCGCTTTTCTAAATTTCTATTTAATGCTATCTTGCAATGATATGAGCATGTATATTGAATACAATATAGTGGATATAAAAAAAATTTAAAATATGTAGGAGACGTGTGTTGTGTCCTTAAAATGTATGAACATAAAAACGAAAAATCTAAAGAATTAAATTTTAAATAATTCATAAATGTTTCAAATGTAATATAAAATATTTATCACAGGTTATCAATAGAAATATAAAATAAATTAAAATTTTAATTTAATTCAAATTACATGTTAATTTTTAGTTTTTTTTAATATATTTCGAGTATTGTGATGTTTATATAAGAATAGTTTTTTCAACGTGAGGCCTAAATGAGAATTGTTTTTCTAATGTGATTTTTTTTATTTATAAGATTTAAATTCAAGATCTTACTTAAAGGGTGTTCAATCGTTTGTCACTCAATCCAAATGTCATTACTTAAGGGTTGTTAATCTTTATTTTTATCATATCATTAAAATTCTTTATAAGCTTTAATGTTGTTTTGGGGTATTTTGGACAAAATATAGCTAAAAATTCATGTTAAAATATGTTACATGCTTTGTGAACTACGATGCCTATCTTATTGAATGCATATGCAATACAAATGTCGATTTTTTAAGGTATTACTTCAACATAAATTTAATGTAAAAGGGGATTACCTTGCGTGATGTATTGTTGTAACATTTATAAAATGTACTGCAGATTTATTTTAATGAAATTAAAATTAAAATTCGTTAATTTGATATTAATGTTTAAGTCATGTATTGGAAGGGACCATTTAGGAACTTTCTTCAGTTCTTGTATATCTTGTGGCACTCCATCGACATTGACAATGAGGTTCATAGTTCATTAATAGAATCCAAGTTGGCATCAGTGACAATTAGGTGTATACCAAATTGGCATAAGCCAGACTAATTTGAAGGCTAAATCTCTGATTTTTTTAAAAAAGATATAATAAAGATTCTGACACCAATAAAATATCCAATGTGTTTTGTGTGCATGTTACTGTATTAGTAAGAAAAAATATTCCCTCTGTTTCTTTTTAACTGTCATTTAATATTTTTACACATAAATTAAGAAATATAATTAATATATTAAAATTTCTTTTAATTTTTCTAATATGCCCTTTAATAAATGAATATATAAAAAATAGTCATTATGTTATTTTTTACTTTTAAAAAGATATATAACGGTATAATTGACAATTAAAAAGAAACAGAGGAAATAGTGTATAGCAGTTCTATTTGAATTATTTTTCTTAATAGATCTTATGTAAGTAAACAAAATGCATATAAAACATTATAAATCTTTCTGATAATAAAATCTAGGCCAAATTATACTTTGGGATCAAAATGTGAAATTAATTAAATTAGGATTAATTGTTGTAAAAATTATAATAAGAAATCAATGACGGTTGGGTTGAGGGAGAAAAAAATCCTAAACCCTTAACTCTTAAATAAGATCTTCAGTTTAAACTTTACGAAGGGAAAAAAACAATTACTTTAGTTGAGGTGCTCATATTTGAGTTTGACAATATTTGAATTTAACATGATAGTATTGAATATCAGATAATTATATTAAAAAATTATAATAAGAGATCAAAGGTTTTTTTTTGGGTAGAAATGTCATAAACTTGTATTAATTCACAAAAATTAACCCTTTACAACAAACAAAAGAGACAAGAATTATATGGAGTCATCTCCTAGAAAGGCTTCCCAAACAAACAAAAGAGAGGAAAGGTTTTACATTGTAAAAAATGGTGAGATTTCAAAAATACTCTCATATCTTCACTCACCCTCTCTCTTACTATTGTTATTGTGGCTGCATTAATGATATAAGAGTTCTAAGAATTTGTAATTTGGATTCATCAATTTGTAATTTGTTTATTATGAATTTGTAATTTATTCTCCGAATTTATAGTATAGAAAGTTTAAATTTAAATTGGTAAACTTGCATCTTAAATTTCTGGATTTGCAACTTGTTAATTCAAAATTTGTATTTTACTTTCTCAGATTTTACTAAATATTGGAATTTAAATTGGTAAAAGTTGAAAAAAATGCAACTTATATTCTTTGATTTGTAAATTATTTATTCTAAATTTGTAACTCAATTTTTCATTTTTTTAATATGGAAGATTAAAATTGAAATTGGTGAGAAGAATAAAAATAGGGAGTATTACTGTATAGGACTAAGATCCCCAATTTATTAAATTTTAGTATTGAAAAATTGGGAAATTAAAAAAAGAGATCTTGGATCTTTAAAGCAAATTAAATCAAAATCAACATTACCAAAATACTCTCACCCTATTTTGAAACTTAATTATTCTAATTTTACAACTTATATTTTTAATTTTAATACGAAAGAATCAAATTTCAACTTTATAATTATCAAAGTGGCTCCAAAAATTTGCAATTTCTTTTTCCAATTTTGTAACTTTATTGTTCTAGTTTTACAACTTATGTTTCGATTTTAACATGGAAGAATTATGTTTCAACTTTAAAAGCATCAAAGTAATTTCAGAAATTTGTAACTTCTTATTCATATTTTGCAACTTCTGCATTCTTTGTAACCTATGTTTTGAATTTTAACACAGAAGAATCATATTTCAACTTTATAATCATCAAAGTGGCTCCAGAATTTGTAACTTTTTGCTCATATTTTACAACTTTTTTTGTTCTAATTTTGCAACTTATGTTTCCAATTTTAATACGGAAGAATCAGATTTCAATTTTATAATCATCAAAGCGTCTCCAGGAATTTGTAATCTCTTCTTCCAATTTTACAATTTTATTGTTCTAATTTTGTAACTTATGTTTCGAATTATAACATAAAAGAATCAAGTTTCAACTTTAAAAGCATCAAAGTGACTCTAGGAATTTGTAACTTCTTCTATTAATTTTGTAACTTCGTTGTTCTAAGTTTATAACTTATGTTTCGAATTTCATTAAGGGTATTTTGATAATGTTGATTTTGATTTAATTTGCTTTAAGGATCTAATATCTTTTTTTCTAATTTCACAATTTTTTTATCCTAAAATTTAATAAACTGAAAATTTTGGTCCTGATCAGTAATTTCCCCCCTAAAAATATTACTGAGCAAAGCAGTAAGACGTGTATATGTCATGACAGATCCATAATTACTGTATAGTGAAACTGGGTTGGATTTTGCTGTAAGAGGAGATCCTGGGGATATGAGCCCAAGCTGGTCCTTTGAGTTGCATGTCTGCCACCAACGTATCATACGTTCGGATGGGACCAAAGCCACACCATATTTGTTATATTTTCCTAGTTTAAACTCAATATTGTTTTCATTGGCCAACAAAAGTACGTCTTAAACTCAATTGTTTTCAGTAATCTGCACCATATTAATAATTATCCCTTAAATATTAACTTTTATAAATAATAATTTAGATGAGTTGAGTGATAAGACCTGGACTAACCTTTATTAATAAGTTTGACAATAATTCTTAGCAATACATATCATTATTAGATGAGCGATATAATATTTTTGTAATAAGGGATATATCAGTTGTAATAGTTTAATCTTATTGGAGACTAGTGTAACATTTTATTATGAAATTTCTTATTATCATATTTGGCCCAAAAAATAATAATAGAAAGGTTGAAATTGATTGAGTAGTTTCTTAGTGAATAAAGTTGACATCTCTTATATTTAACATTTTTTATTCGAAAACTCTCTTAGCATTTTAGTGTGTGTATATATATAATTTCTGTTAACTTTTACGTAATTCTAGACTGATTTCTTTTCTTATACTGACACTAAATTGTCAAAAGTTATTTTTTTAAAAAGAAAGGTGTTTTTATCGAATATATTTCCAAAAAGAAATTGTTAGCATATTTTCTAAATAAAAAATTAAGGTTGCAAGATTCGAAGCCAAGAAACCAACCAAAAAAAAAGTTACTGGATCCGGTATAGTGTGGTCCTCTAAAACAGCCGGATCGAGGGGTATTCGAATCTGTGAATCTATTTCAGAACTCTTCAGAATTGAATTCACTATTTTTCGAAATTAAGTTCGGAATTCTGTGTGTATTCTTTTTCACTTCAACAGCGAAACTTTGTTTGTGTGTGTTAGCAAAAATATCATCTCAAAGAAAACTATATATCCAGGCTAGCCTAATCAGCAGCAGTTTTATAGCTTCGATCTTAATATTCATATCGAAATGGATATTCATTTCTAATGATCATAATCTTGAACAAAGCCAGATATGGCAGCATAATTATTCTATTATATTTACTCACTTTAAAGCAAATGACTGCCAGCAGAATTCATGGCAGAGATAGAGAAAAATGTATCGAATTCCCTGCGTACATTAAAATCATGGATTAGTCGATAGCAAAATATAATAACTGTTGAATATAGTTACAGCGAGATTCATGAACATCATGTTTATTTAATTCCTGTATTCGATGAGCATCTATATATACTTCCAAATATGAACCCTGAGTAAGTGTGTATCCACACTTTCACATGAGTCATTGTGAAAAATAAAATATGTATCTTTTCGAGCTGTGAAAAAGGGAAAAAAAAAAACAGTACAAAAACAAAATTATAAACGTGTATGAGAATGTAAATTCATAGTGTCTGGCTACTGGAAAAAAAGGTTTATTGATCATAATATTGACGTACGAAACATCCACGTAATTAGAAAGAATTGTCAAACTAGAATTCAAATCGGAAAAGAATATATAGTATATATATACAAATTTCCATTCGATCCATTCGGTGATGAGCACCCAATGCTCATTATCATATATGAGCCGTTCAGATCAAAACTGGATAATCTAGATTTAATTTTGTTTTAGTATTATATTTTTTATATTATTTTATTTTATTATATGTGGAATATAAAATAAAAATAATTTTATAACTGTCCCTTTTAAAAAAAATATTGTTATCATTTAAAAAAATTAAAATAAAAAATTTAAATCTAAACTGTCCAGATTTAGTTTTGATGATGAGCATTTGGTGCTCATGATGCTGGTGCTCATGATGACCACCAAATGGGAATTCATATACACACCTAGCATTTAGCAACCAAATCAAGCACATTGAACTGGACACTAAAATGGAAGGAAATACCTAATCTCTTAATATAAAATCCCATAAATATGGATCGAAATACCCTCAAATTAAACAGATCATCTATACTGCCACCACCGCTTTCGTTTCCATCACACGCCATGACCACACCAGTTGCCATTGCCACTGCCAATAAAACGATTATTATTTTCTTATTCTCTTTTTACACTAAATGTATTATGATATTAATTAACTTCACTTATTCTTTTTCATGGTATTCTAAATATAATCACACTGACTAGTAAATTCTATCAAATTTAAGACCCATTATTCTCATATTCATTCTAATGGGACATACAAACCTTCATATGCTTGAACAAACTGAATCATTACTGTCATGAATAATGAAGCACACAGGAATGGGGGAAAATATCTTTGTATTTAAATGTTATATCTACAAAAATAAAAATATCTTTGGAATAAATAGAGAGATAGAGTAGATACCGATGCTCCAACCCCAGCTTGTAAGATGTCCATAGCTATATATCTGCTTTGGTTGGTCCACCAACAACAGCCATATATCTCTGATTAAAGTCACAGTCACCTCCCTTTTCCATGGAAGTAAGACAAACTGTTCGTCATTTTGCATATCCAAGTTCCGAAGCCATCTTCAATTTCAATGAATGTCTACAATTTGATTCAATGTCTAACCATATAATATAAAACCGAAAGCCCCAGATAGACTGTGTTTGTCTCCTACATATATATTCAGATAGCAGGCCATCAATATTTAATATTTGTGTAAGACTTTGGTAAGACTGCCGTACTCTAATTAAAACCCAAATCTGAAAGCTATTTCAGAGACTAGATTTAGAACTTAGAAGGATAGATCTGGATATGAGAATGTGAAAAGATACCATTTTCAATCCAAGCATGAAGTCATATGAACTGTGCTGGAAAGAAAAAAAGTATATTCATATATAGATCTGTGAAGTCAGCAGCAGTAAAAGGACCTAACCGCCGCTCAACTCAGCCTCTAAATATCCTACCATATTTGATAACCTAGGATTTCCTCTGCAAGATCTAGAGCTTGTTAATTTCTGTATAAAGTAAAATTATAATAATAAGGACCAATTTAAAATCTTTCTATAAATAATATGACCCACCTGACAACAACAAAAGGGAAAGTAGAAAGAAAGACTCACCTGAGACGTTGTTTCACTGTGCAGAGCAGACGGTATCTGAAAGGTTTGGTTTGGTTTTTGCTCTTACAAAGTCGTTCATGGCCGATGCAGCATCATCAAGATTCTCACTTCCGAAAGAATAAACCAAAGTGGCTAGAAAGACAGAGATTGATAAGATCGCACCCACCATTCGCAATCCCACCTCCACTTGTTGCATTTGCATGTGAATCTTGATGATGCTACATCAGCAAACAACGACTGAACCAATCTCTGCCCATGCAATGATATAGCTCTCAAGGAAAAAAGTAAATATACACGGCACACCAATCTCATCGAATCGAAATGTTTATACATACACATATATATACATATGGCCAGAAAAAGGGAGGTATAAAAGCCTTATAGCTCGCTGAAAATGGTCCCAAAGACAGATCAGAAAAGAAGGAACAGCACAAGAGAGAAAGCTATCAGAACGTAAAAGGGGAAAAAAGAAGAAGGAGGAAAAAAAAAAAGAAGCGATTTCGTGTGCAGTTTCTTAACCCTTATTCCAGTGGTTAAAGCACGTTTGATTTATGAATTAATCCCTCAAGAAACGAAAGAAAACCCAAACCCCGATCTTCCCTTTTTCGTTCTTCAACCTCATACTTCCATTATCAGAATCAAGATATCAATGAATGAACAAATACTAAAAAACGAAAGGGACTTTAAAGGCAAACAAATAGCTCCGAAATCTAAAGGATTGACAAGCTGTGGGGGTTAAAAACATCGTTTTCGATATTCCAGCTGACTAAAAGAAAAGTCTTTGGCGATAAAGTAAAAAGAGGAAGGGTAAGAAACCCAGTTTTCAAAATTTAAAACCCGAACAACAATGATCCCTCCCGACAAATCTCTATCTTCTTTTAAGAGCTCTGTCACCTTGAGGTGACCATATCTAAGGAAAACTGGAAAAGGAGGAAATTAATATCTGAAATAATTTATGAGGTATTAAGTGCGAAGGAAATCAAACATAAACTAACTCGAAAATACAAATATATATGAATATTGAAGAGCAGAGAAAGGTCTGAAGCAAAAGAAAGGAGTATACTAATATGTAGCCAAACACCTGAGATGAGATCTAAATCCTCAGGGAACATCGAGGAGAAAGAGGGAATCCACATGAGCGAAAACAGTAGAAGAAAGACATATATATTATGCACCCAGAGAGAGAGAGAGTAAGAAAGAGTAAGGGAGAGAATGACATGGCCTTCCTTTTATTGCTGTATTGGTTGAAAGTTTTCCTTTCTCTGTTTTCCCATTGGCTAAACGCAGAAGCATAGCTGTATACATGGTACAATACTACAATACCAAGTGTTCCTTAAACCCTAGCCTTTTTAAGTTAATTGAATTGGATTGGATCGGTTGAGTCAGGATACCACAAGGACGTCCTCATTAATCTCTACTTTCTATAGAAGCCCATATGTTTACGTCTGATCGGAGTGCAAATATATTTTTATGTAAATTATGTTAATTCTTTTTAATTTAATGAATTAAATTATATGTCACATGTTAATGTTTATGAGGAAATTCAAATGTTTTAAAAAATTATTAGAAATTTAGACAAGTAAATCAATTTCTTAAAAATAACAATCGCTTCAATCAACAATAATTGAATATTAAAATAAAAATTATAATTTTTTTAAAAAAAATTCTAACTCATTCTACTATTATATAATTTATTGATATTGATTGATTATACTGATCAATTGCTTTTACATTTTTATATAGTGCAAACAAAAATAATCAATTTTAATTTTATTCATGACATTAATATTAATATATATATATATATATATAATTAAAAATTCCCACAATCAATTTCTTTTTTTTTTCGCTAACTCACACACATATATTGATACGTACGGGTGAACATATATATGTGTGTGCATATGATTATATATTATGATGAAAATTTGATTAACACACAAATATTTAAATTTATTGCAGCAAATCAAATCATCAATATATAGTATATAATATAAAATTTAGAGTAAGTTATATTTTGTATTATAAATAGTATAATTTATTTATAAGATTTCATAAGATATACTATAACCTAAGGCAGTTTGTCTATCCATGGTACCAAACACAAGACATCCGCTGGGAATGGAGTTATACATCATGATTAATTTCGCCATCTATATATAATAAGCGTCGTGTGATAACCGGACAGTCAGTACGATTTATGGACTCTCTCTATCTGTGAGGTTCAAAGAGATTGTCCAATCTCTATCAAATGTAGTTTCTGACTGACACCTTCCACAATCAGCCAGAGCTAGCTAGTGTTGTGATTTTGAATTGTACTAATTCTAAGTATATCTATATATTTTGACGCGTCCTCAAGCCAAAAATACTCAACCCAAAAATTAAATTATATATATATATGCTCATAGCTAGCCTCCCAAATTTAATTTGAACCCATGAAAAGCACAAACATCATTTTCTCCGCGATTGAACACTCAAATTAATCAATACGTGCATCCCCATATGTATGTGTGTGTGTGTGTGTGTGTCCATGAAGAATCGTCCTCTCCACCTAATTCATGAGACGTTTTCTGTTTTGATTGTTCTTCCCTCCTGTCTTTATAAAGAGTTGTATTGCATATGATGGAAAACGCAGGCTTTATATATCCCTTTCTTTGGAAATTGGAATATACAAGTGTGCATATATGCATTAATTGATGACGGAAATGGAATGAGATGAGATAAAGTTTGAACTTGTGTTGGCAGGGGATCCAAACGATCGAGGCAATCTGTCGAAGGAATTCACCAAATTAAACAGAAAAGATGGGATAAGGGTATATTCATGGATTCCTATCTTTTTTATTTTCTTCTAAAAGCTTTTTTAAATCATGATTTATCTCATGCAATTTTACCAAAAAAAAATATTTACTACTTGTTAAAAAATTTATTTTAAGTTACACTTCACATTTTGAGAACATGGAGTGACGTATGGATACCACTCCCCTCAATGGCTCCACCTGGACAGCAAATTGCACCGACCGTACAGCCTGATCTGCCTTTAATGGCTATTCCCACTTTCTTTGTCTCTGTGTGTGTGTTTCAATTTGGACTGAACAGCGAGAAACACATTATATTTGTGAGATTTGTTTTTTATTTTTTATATTAAAAAAGTTGAAGGACGTAAAAATTAAAAATGGTGTCCACGTGAGTTAGCTCTATTTGGGACCCATTTGTTATTCTCATCTCTGATCCTCCGTAACTGCAACTGCATCAGATATAATTAATATGGGACGGAAAGCTTTACCTGTACAAATAATTGAAAAAGAAATAAATATAATTAGAAATATTCGTAAATATGGGAAAGAAAAGAACATGGTGAATATTAATATATATATGTATACATGTATATATATATAGGGGTGTACTATTAGCAGGAGCACAATTGATCTCTCATCATGATCGTGATGTGGCCTCGCTTGGTTAAACAGTGGATATCGAAATATAATCGAAAAATCTATACAACGCCTATAATTATTAATTTGTTAAGAAATATTTTTTTTCAAAGTAAAAAACATATCTTTTTTTTATTTTCATTTCATTACATCTTACATGCCAAATAAGGTGGTGTTAGACTTTAAATCAACAAGGCAAAATAAATAAATAATTAAATCAACAAAATCAGTTTAAAACTCCTTGTCGAGTATGATCTCATGTGGGACGTGCGCACACCTACATGGGCGTGGACCTCACCCCAATTATTTAAATTTCTCAAAAGGGATTCGAGTGAATTATTCTTCTTCATCATCATCCTCATGAATTTTATGAAATGAACAGCATTTGGATGTTTGATCCACCAAGTTTCCCATCATTCACTTTCTACTCCTATCATCAAAGCTGTTCTTTGAGAGTATTCTTTTGTCAAATATTCTTACTCTTATAACTGGAAGAGGGTGGAATTAATGAATTGGGATCCTTCTGAGTATTTTATCTTAGGAAAGTATAAAAGAAAATGGTAAATACTCTTCCCTCAAGGTATTTTAGGTTCTTGTTGAGTTGTTTTCCTTCCTGATGATGGTGCCATGGTTTTTTTGGGCCAAGAAGCCATGAATTCATTCATTCATGTTTTGTTTTTAAAAGGAAGAACATGTAGAAAAAGAAAAAGAGACATAGCGGTAGGATTGTATTTTTCTTTCGTTGAACCATAAATTCACCTGACAAGTGCCACCCAATTTCATGTGGAGCCCATTTGTGCTGTCATTTGTGGGCTTTAATATGTTTATGATTTGACCCAATTCTTCTTGACCAATTGAACAATTAGGCCCGAGAAACTCAATGGAATCAGAAATAGATTTGTCTGAATCAAGCCATTTTCAAAGTTTCACTCATAAAACCAAGAATAAGAAAGAAGTCTTTGGGTGCGTGTGTGTGTATATAAATATAAAGGGTGTGAGGCTTTCACTGTTTTTCGTTCTTCTACTCAAACCCAGAGCCCCAAATTCAAGGACCTAAACCATCCATCTCATCCTTCGCGCCCAACCTAGCTTAGCTGCCTGATTTTCTCCTTAACATTGCTTCCTTCTCCATTCTCCATTGACCTTACTTTGTTCTCCCTTATTGTATCCATCTAATCAAACTCATTTGCTTTCTTCTTGTCTTCTTCAACTCATGCTAGCTGTTCCATTCTTCATTCGCCACACTAAACATCTAAAATTTATCTAATTGAAGTATGGAATTGCAAGGGTTTATTCAGATTGCTGAATCAGATGGCTTGTGTGGACATTAGAGTGTGCCATCTGTGTTATCGTTTTGCCATGTCATCGTTCTTTTAACGTCGTTAGCTGATATGGAGAACACAAGGACCTAATTACAAATGGAACTGAGGATTGAGAAGTAACCAACAAACTCATGCATCTCATTAGGAGTTGATTACAAAAATTAAAAACATAGGGATTGAGTTAAAAACTGGGGTAAATTACAAGGACCAAGATTATTTTTCCCATAGATAAAACTTTTTTAGTTTTTTTCCCCCTCTAGATTCGCTAGTCTTTTATGGATTCGTTTGCTTAAAGATTGGTTCTTTAAATCTTTGGGTTCCACGATTCCACTATACTCCAGTCTAGACCTCAACATTACATCAATTTTCCGAATTTTCAAATATTCCTCTATCGCTTGACTTTAATTTTACCAGTTAATCAGGCGACAAGTAACGTCTCTAAAACAAGGCTTGGTTTGGTTCTGTGATCTTTTCTTCATTGAGGTAGGGTTCAAGCTGTGGCTTCGTTTTTTATTTTCTATCATAGCCTCTGAGTTCTAATTTCTAACGTATTTGGGGAAAATTTTCTGCAGATAAGTCATGGATTTCAAATTATGCACCAGAAATAATTTTTGCAGCTCATTAGTTTCAAAAGAAATCAGAATTGGGACTCATTGAGTTCGGGCGGAGTCTTATCAGGTTTGTCTAATTTCTGGTGATCAAGAGTGGTGGTTTTGTGTGTCTAGATTGGTTTCTGTTCCAAAGAGCACTGTTATGTGTATTATATTATCTGTTTTGGGTTATTTGCGTGCAACCCCTGAATTTTGTTTTGATTCGAACGTGTAAATACAATTCCACGGAGGCTCTTGGAACGCGTCTCTCTAATATGGTCTGGGTCTCTGGGATGAGTGACTACTTGATTATGCTTTTTAACGAATATTTGCACATAACAGTATATCTGAATTGTTTGGTAGCAAGTGTTTGTTTCATAGATAATGGTATTTGATTGAGGAGTTGAGACCAATTCACTAATTATTTTGAGAACTTCAGTGCATCAAGATGTAAGTTGTACTTCAGTTAATGTTTCAGAGAAAGAAAAGAGGTTATGGTCCTAGTGATGGCAACTTTGTTATTGCTTTATGTAAATGGAAACAGCTAGGTGCACTCAAACGTGATCTGGTTGCTGGGTATTAGGGGCTTTGCTACGCAAAATTGGTGCATTGCGGGGCTGAGCTGCCAAGCACTGGTGCACGCTCACATATGCAGCAAGTCCATGGAGTGACTGCTAGCCCTTATAAAGCCAACAAGTTGGACATGGACACTGCTCCTTTTTTTCTTTTTTCTTTTTGAAGTGTCTATGCTTCATATTGAGTTCTGTCTGGCAGATTTAAAGTGTGCAATTATGGGTAAACCATTAGTTTGTGTATTTGAAGGAGTTGAGGTTACTGAATTGCAGTTATCTAAATTCTAAGTTTGACTTGAAGTAATTGGAGGTTTTTTAAGGGAAAGTGAGGGAATTGGAGGGGATTAGATCCCCTCCTCTTGTTTGACTAAAAAAATTGAAGGGGATTGAGGGGAATTTAATCCCCTCCAATCCCCTCCCCCTCCCCCTTATAAATTCCCTCCAAATTGGGGTTTTTTTGGAAGGGAGAGAGTACTTATTACTCAATCCCCTCAAATCCTTCCTTCTGAACCAAATAAGGTTTCAGTAAAATTCCTCCAATCTCCTCCCCTTCAATCCCACTAAATGAGAAAATTTTAAAATCCCTCCAATTACTTCCCCTTCAATCCCCTCCATTAAAATCCCTCTAATCCCCTTTCCTCCAATCCACTCAGTTAAACCAAACAGAGCCTAAAAGCCTGGGCATCTCCCATTATTTGTTCGTGTTTGTTTGCAGTTTGGTTACTTTTGTCATTCTCTTGAAGCATCTTTGATGTGTGCATAAATGTGTGGACGTTTGTGGGGTGGGGATGGGGTTTATAAAAGTACGGATCTTGTATCTCGAGTCAGTTAATGAAGCAAAGTTGCAGTTTACTTGGTAATAGATTCATTTCAGTTTTTAGGTTCGTTATAGGCTTAGTTGATTATCATATATCAATGGGTGTATATCTTCCTTCTAGTTTCATGCCCTTCTTCCCAATCATCTTGTCCACTTATCACACAAGACATTGTATTAAGCATCTCATTATTACTTTCATGTAAAAAAGAGAAAAGAATCTTATTATTCTCTTTATTATATTATATTATACCCCCATTTCCGCCAAACCCTTATCATGAGACTTCACCTAATGAGCAGAGGGATCAAATTCCTCTTATCCATTCAGTAATTCAAAAGAAAATTGTAATCCTTCCTTCATCAATCATACAAAAAAATTATTTAAAAATTTGGGTTTGGCACTTAACTAATATACTCGTAGTATCCACATTGAATTTTATTATAGTTAAAATTAGTTGTATATCACATTCAGCTAAATGGATATTGGGTATCTCAGTTCCTAGAATGCAGGGTATGTTGCCCTCAGGTGAAGCAGTGAGTACCTTAGTAATACTTGAATTAATCTTTATTTCCTCTGTTTTACCTTGTTCTTGGGGCTATCTTAAATGTCATCATACTCTAAAAATGCTATTCACTCTAGGTAATTCTAAGTGACTGTAAGAAAGCTTTCATGGTGATACAACGATAGGGATTTTGTGTGAGGTGGCACTAATCAGGCGTCTGATGATTTGTGGTAAAGTCAAGTCTATGAAGGATTTTGCAAAGATGTTGAAAATAGAGGTTAGTAATGCAGAGAGAAACTCATATGGTCTTCCTTATTTAGATGTGCTTTACCACTAGGTTGGTTCTCAAGTCATTAGATGCAGTGCTGAAGATTGTTAGTATGAAAGTGATATCACCCCGTCTCTATATGCCTGTTTAGTTTTTTACTAGGATTTGAAGCATGGACACTGAAACAGTCCACAACATGGGCGCTGCTGCACAGAGAAATCTAAAATGTCCCATTGTAATTGATGCCTAGTAATTGATCCAATGAGTTTTTGGCGTGTGTTGGACACAGACACAACTTTTTGTGTGCGTGTGAAGTGTCTGTGCTTCGTAAGATTTGGATTATGTAACAAAAGGTAGAATTTATTATGGGGGCATGATCTCTTCCTGGCCTGTAAGTAGTTTGTGAAGGGTGATCTAGAAGCTTTGCTCTTATGATACCACCATTTACGGTTATAACCTGCATTCAGTTTCTTCTATTAGGAGTGAAGCAAAACAGTAGTCCAACATGACATTAGAACTATAATTACTGAATTTGACTTCTAAGTTGATCTTATATTGTTAGATCTTATATTTAGAAATATTTTTCCATGAAAACTGCTTATTTGATGTATGAAAATATTTTTAGAAAAACTCAAACCAATTAAAATCTTAAGATTGTACAAAATCATTCTTACTGGTTTACAGCTCATTGCGCAGCGATTTTTCAAAAATCATAATTAAATGTAAAAAAATCCTTTTCTGGTGGTTTAATTTCTAAAAATCATGCACATCTCTAATTTTCATGGAAAAATAAGAAACTAGGAAATGAATGTGCTAATTCGTACAGTTTATTATAAGCATATTACTATTTATTTCACATCTCTGTTTCTATCCGAAAATCTGAACTTTAACTTTGAAAATTCATTTCTCTTAATATACAAAACCATTTGGCAGATACTTAGCATCATTGGAAAACTTTACTTGTCTACTTTCTAACCATATTTTTTTTCATACATTTATTCTACTCCTACTAGTCAAAGCAGCAATATATGTCATCAGAGGTCAGAAATAATGTCTACTAGAGCAGTTTTGGTAAAATAGTAATAACTACCATTATATAGCTCCAAATATAGTCAAACCAGTGTCATCTTATTCCTAAGACATAAATTTATCTACACATATAGACCATTGAATTTTTGGAGATATGTACAAATTTATACAGTAACCAAAAGCAGATAGTACATAAACAGAACAGTAATAGTTTTTAGCAAGATTCTATTATCATTATTTCTCATACTCCACATGCTTCTCGTTACCATGACTTGACCCTAACATTGGTTAACTATAGGGTGAGATTGGGGAAATCTCAGTAGTCAACTTGCACATACCATCATGTCATCACAAAAACATTTGAAAACATAACATACTTTCATTAAATTATCAAAACTTCCATATTGTCTAACGAAATTTTGACAGCATAATGGTTTAATAAATGAGCATCCCGGGGCTTAGCTCTTAACATAAAATAGCCACCAATCATAGAAAAGCATTTATAACAATAACATGGCATCATTTATAAATTATTATAACATATACAACATTTATAAGCAATAACATTAAGTAAGGGCAAGAGATTACCTTGGAGCTGTACAAACTTTTCTTTAAACCTTGCTTTCACTCAGTTTTAGATCATTTTCTTAACTTCATTGAAGCCTAAAACATCATTAAACATTACTTAATAATTTATTATCATCATATAACCTTGATTCAATCATGAATCAAAAACTCTTCCCTCAGAATTATGTCTTGATCCAAATAGAGGAACAAGAATGAGGAAGAAAATAGTTTAAACTAATCCTGACTAAATAAAGAGGGAATTTAGAAGAGATCTAAAATAAGAGCTTACCTCAGAAGATCCTTACTTTCATTTCCTTTCTTCCTCCTTCTTTCTTTTTTTTTCCTTCTTTTTCTTCCTCTTTCCTCTTCCTTCTCTCTCTCTCACGCTCTCCCTCTCTCTTTGTGCCTGAGTGTGAAAAATAAGGGAAGAGGTGGGGGGCTATTTATAGGAAAGGCTGATGATTGTGGACCGTCAGATCGAGATTTAATTCGAGGACTCACAATTATTCTCATATTTAATATATCAATTATCCATTATACCCCTAGATATTTTTGGGCATGTGAGAGAGTAGGGAAGGGCAAAAATGTTCAACTTTTCCCTCCTTACTTTATGTCAAATCAAGAAAAGCAGATAGTGTACTTTTTACTTTTACATATAAATTTGGCTTTGCTTTGAGTAGTTTTTGAACCGGATTTTCTATTATACTCAGTGTTCTTCCTATTTACTTTATTTAGGGACCAATTATCTTTCTCTTTTACTTTTTTATGTAAGATCCACTTATCTTACTTACTTTTTACTATTTACCTCTTTCGGTATTTACTATTTATGTGGGACCCTGTCTTTTACTGGATTTATACTTTTTTCTTCTCAGAGCCCATATAACCAGTATCACGTGTACTTTTAACTTGTACTGGAGTATTTATAATATTATTTTTTTATTTTATTGTAAATAATAATTTTGCCATTTTTAAGTCCATTTTTTATATTTTAAGATATTTTGGGCCTTAAAGTAATTTAATTAAATATACAAGCTTCCTCAATCATCATAAATTAATCCAGAACAATTAATATCATTTATAAGATTATCTGGTTATAATATTCATACATGAAAAATTGAGATATTACATATATCACAAATTTAGTCCCTTCGTTCTCTTCATGTCCTTGTCCTGCTGCATCTTGTCGGTTGCATTCATTAATGCCTCCCCTTTGAGATATTTTGTGAGGATATATAGTTTCTCGTTCTATCTAATTGCCTTGTATGTTCTGGATTTGATTAAATATGTATGCGTGTTTCAAAGACATTGAAATCTTTCTTTTAGCATTTGTAAAATAACAAATTGGTTTGCTCCTTTTCTTCTTAACCCTGTGTTTAGCCTGCTTGAAGTTATCCATTATTTTACTCATGTTTTTCTGCTTATAGTTATGCTTATGAAAACAAGACTGCTTTTCTTCAGGCTTATCAAATTCTCAATTGGGCCCTGATTCATAAATTCCACAGCTTGTGGTGTGTTCCAATTTGAATAAGAGCAATTCATACTCAGATCACGTAAGTGATTCATCCTTGCTAGTTGCTAATTATGTCAACTTCTTGCCAGCAGCAGGTATTAAAGATATAAGCTACCTGCAGGAAGAGGCAACTGTTGCCGGATTTGAAGTTCCGGAGTCTCCCTACTCCAGTTACAACAATGTCTTCCCTGGAAATGAAGATGAGGCTCGTGATCCATCTGCCGTTCCTCCACATCTGCGGTATACCTTGCTCCGTTATCCTGCTAGTAGAAGCAATTCAGAGACACTTTGATTGAAGATATGGAAAATATTATTCAAGAAAAAAATTATTTTTTATGTTTTAAATGAATATTTCATTAAGTTTATTTAGCATTAAGGATTGTAGCAACTTGTGTAATTCTGCTTGTATTTCTGTCACGTAGTCAGAGTAACAGCTGTAGTCAGAATTCAACTTGAGCTTTCTTCATGAGGAGGAAATCTTCCTTCTATATATATGTGCTACTCATGTACGTGAAATGGGGCTAACGGATGAATGAATGATCCTTTATTTTGAGATACCCAGCTTCTGTCTCTCCCTCTCATCTCTTCCTCCCGTGCTCCCTCTGTTTTCAGTTCTCTCTACCCTCTCGTCTCTCTCTCTCTCAGTTTCCTCTCTTTCCCTTGCCTCTCCCCTTACCCAACACCGTTCTGCATCACTCTTCCACTGCCTCATAACGTGATCCTCAATCATCTTTATATTGAGAAGAGGGAGGCTCCAAGATCTGTGGTGGCATTAGGATTTACTCATCGCTTCCGATCGAAATATGTTACTGTTGTGCTTTACAAACCAGTCCAAAGAGGCAGCAGCACAAGCACGTAATGTCCATATGAAAAGATTTACTCAGTAGAGGTTTGTAATTATTTGGCAGAGATAAGATGTCTTTTAGGAAATGATATTTATTTCCCACACTGCAATATTTCCGGGTAACTTCGCTGCATATTATTATCATGTATGTTTGTTCTAATTTCATGCTGCAACAGCACTGGTTTAAGCTGTAGCGTTGCATTATATCGGCACTTCATTTCTTCTTCTCCTCCTCCTCTCCCCCTCCCACCCCCCCCACTAAAGTGATATCCATTCATTTGCACGTCCAGGAGCTATGTCTTCTGATAATTATTAGCTCTCCTAAAAATGGGAAAGGGTTTTGAGCCGCATTGCTGTCAAACATGACGCAGGAGAAGATTATCTTCAAGATGGAAAATTTCTAGGCTACGTTTAGAATAAGGAGAGAAAAATGAGGAACGGAAGAGAAAGAAAGTAAAAAAAAAAAAAGATATATATTTTTTAAATTATGTATAAATTTTTATATTTTACCCTTAGAATATGTTTAAATTTAGAAAAATCAATGAGAATGGGAGAAAAAAATATTTATTTAATTAGAATATTTTCCCCTTTTTCATCCTTATAATATTTTATCAGTTCAAACATACTTTAATATTCTAAAGTTTATTATAAAATGTTAAAACAATTAATTTTTAAATACTCATGTTTAATTTACCCGATTTGTGCAACAAAAAATTTAGCTAGACCAAAACTTAACTGCTTAATGAATAGAATGCTGCTCATAATTATTAATTCATGGTTGATCAAAACTTAAATGAGAAAATTACAGGGTTTGGTAATAACTATTATGTTTTATGTATTATCGATTTATTTGAATTTGACCCATACTAGATTCTAAAGAAGGAAAAACTTTTTAATGTGATTTTTTTAACAAAATTTAAAAGTCAAGGTCTTATCTAAGGTGAATTAAGTTTTTTCTACTCAGCCAACTACCATTTCATTATTTAATTTACTAGTGCTGGTGTTTAATTTAATTATGATATCCTGCAAACTAGGTATTTTATTTTAAACAACTTGAACAATTGAAAAAATGTAAGAGACGCAAGCTAATGTTTTTGTATATTTGGATTTGGTAAGATGAATTTAATGAGAAGCGATAAGAATCTATTTTAGTCATTCATTTGTAATTCATATAATGATGAATAAAATGACTCCATATTTTCATAGTGTCTCAATTGATTCTTTAAGAGATATATATGATGCGATTGTGTGAGTTCCGGAAAGATGGAATAAATTCTTATAGACGTTTATTAAATCCAAAATTCACATTCTTGGTCATCATTGTCTCTTATGGCATAAGCTTGATAGAGACAAGTTGGTATAAAATAAGAAAAGCCCTTATTTTAATAACTAGAGAGAGAGAGAGAGAGAGAGAGAGAGAGAGAGAGAGTTCTTATAAAACGCAAGAAAATGTTGGCGCTTGTTCATGTCCAGCAAATGGCGACCACAACCTAGCTAGTGGTTTGGTACAATGTCCAGATAAAATAATATGCGAAAGAACTCTAAGACTATATATTTGGTACAAATGAAAGGAGTCTCTTAAAATGAAAAATAAGAGAGAAATTCTTATAAAATTTGTTTGGTATATATAATTTAAATTTTTTATGAATAAAATATAATATTTTCATGAAATTATTTTCTTCATTTCCTTCTTCTTTTCTATTTCCATCAAAATATCTCCTTTTCTACTAAACATGACATAAGAGCACCTGAAAGGCTAGGGTAGGGGTTCGAGTCTTACTTTGGGAGACCTCTTTGGCCAAGATATTGTAGTGGCAGTTTCTTTTTTCTTTTTAAATTAAAAATTATAGATAAAAAATAAATTTTACAGGAATTATGTAGGTATATATTTTATATAATTTTGAATTTTTTTAATATTTTTTTAATTACTAAAAACTACATAAAACTGTAACTATATAAATCCAGTTTTTACTGTATAATATTGCTTTAATATTAAAAAATTCAAAAGTGCACAAAATATATATTTACATAATTCCTAAGAAAACTAGTTTTTATATATAATTTTTAATTTAAAAAAAATCCTGCCATGGCAAGGTTCTCGCAGCCTGCCTAGCAGGTTAGGTTTTTATGATATAGTTTCTTGGTTAATTTATATTTCCTTCTATATGTATTATAGCATATTTTATATGATAAGTTTCTTGTTCAAAATATAGTGTTGAATTTTTTTTTTCCAATTTTACATTTATTTTTAATTATTCCTTACTCCTTATTTATAAATTTATAATAATAATAAAATTAAGTATTTGATAAAAGTAAAATGAAAAATATTGAAATTTTTTATATTGATTTTAGGTAAAAAAATTATTTTTTTAATATATATATAATGAATATAAAATACTTTCTAATATGAATATGAGGACACATGTTTAAAAGAAGAGGATAGTAAAACAATTAAAATGACTTAATTTAGTAGGTGTGCTTGTTCATCTTTCTGATCAACTCACCATAACTATGTATATATATATGATTCATGATCAATTGCAAGTTGCAGTCGTTTCAGATTATGGCTGCTCGGCTAACTTGCCGCATATCGAGATAACTAGAAATAAGTGAAATATCTAATTTAAATTCAGCTTTGGGTTTTGAATTGATGGAGCAGTAAACTAGATCAAATATTGATATATATATATATATATATTGAAATTGACATCAATGCTGGGTGGTTTTTAATATTATTTTAAGGAATTTTTCCCTGAATGTCAAATTAAGAGACCGTTAGGTTAAGATGATAAGGATTATTTTGACTTCTGCTTTCTTGCATAATAATAAAATAAAATAAATTATGAAATTTTCTTACGAATGGTATAAATTAAGGGTAATGATCCATCGTGTTTACATTACTGAAGAAGTTAAAAAACATGTGAACAACTGCAACGAGAAAGTCGAAAATAGTTAAATATAGAATCTTTCGATCGAGGAAATTACTATATTGCAGTATGAGTTATACAATTTAAAGATTTTTCTGGATCAGCGATATTGCAAGAGCGCACAAATCCCTCCTTCCCCAAATATGCCTGAGGACTGAGGTTATTCCATAGAAAGTCACAGCTAATACTCATGCTTAGTAATATCCACAGAAACAAAAACATGCATGCATGTGTGGGGAAGACTGTGTAATAATCAGTACTTAATTATTGTCAAAAAATTAAAACTTAATTTTATTATGTGATCCTTCGGGTTATACGTTGAGACTATCCTACGTAGATGCGGCGAAGGGGATCTTCTCGACTATTGCAATCCACTGGCTCTTTCTAGGGTAGGCTTTTACAGTGCCCACGCCTTACTTTTTGTCTCTATGCACTCGTAATTTTTTTTTTTTTTTAAGTTTATGTTTCCTTATTTTTAATTGCCAGAGATTAAATCTCGCTTTATAAAATTAAGGGATCAATAGTAATAAAGCACGTATTTTTTGATTGGAAAACAAATAATGATAATAACTTCATTTGCTCATTCTATAAATACCACACCCTACGTCCTGCCTTCTTTAAAACCGCAGCACTTTCAGGTATATTAGTTCCTGAGCTTATTTCTCTATTCTGCGTCTTATCTCCCAAGCATGGCAGATGTCGAGGGACTCCCAGGAAGCTCCATGCATGGAGTGACAGGAAGAGAGCAAACCTTAGTATCCTCAGTAGGTTCCCCAAAGGTACCAACTGACACAACCGCCAACTTCATTCTCCCAGTTGATTCAGAGCACAAATCCAAAGTGTTCAAACCCTTCTCTATAGCAAAACCCCACGTACATGAGAACCTTCCATTTATCTTGGATCTCCTTCTTCTTGTTTCGTTTCAACCTTCGGAGCTGCTCCTCTTGTCCCCATAATCCGGGACAACCTCAACATCACAAAGTACGACATCGGGAATGCTGGCTTCTCAAGGCTCAAGATGGGTGCAGTGTGTGACCTAGTAGGCCCACGCTATGGCTGTGCTTTTCTAATTATGTTGTCAGCTCCTACTGTTTTCTGCATGTCGTTCTTGAAGGATGCTTCTGGGTACATAGCAGTGAGGTTTCTGATAGGTTTCTTGCTGGCAACGTTTGTATCGTATCAGTACTGGATGAATACGATGTTTAACAGTAAGATTGTGGGGAGGTGGGGCCACTCAGCTTATAAATGCCGTTGGTGTACGAAGTGATCCGATGAGCTGGGGCCACTCCCTTCACCGCCGGGAGGATTGACTTCTTTGTTCCTGGTTGGTTGAATATCATCATGGGGATCCTCGTCCTAACTCTTGGCCAGGACTTACCTGATGGAAACCTCTCTGCCTTGCAGAAAAAGGCTAGGGTGATGATGCTAAGGACAATTTCTCCAAGGTTAGTTATCTTTCTCATTCATATATGCAATATATATGTCATGATATCATAAAAATTATAAAAGATGAGTATTTTATATGTGTGGTATCTCATATTGTAGTCTTTTTAACTATTTTTTTTTTTTGGCCACTGGTCTTTTTTAACTTTCTGTGCATATAACAAAGGGCTTTTATATTTCCAAGTGCCATGATATGGATAGGATACTGATTGAACTGATAACCATTAGTTCAGGTGCTGTGGTATGCCATAACAAATTACAGAACATGGATTTTCGTTCTTCTCTATGGCTACTCTATGGGAGTTGAATTAGCCACTGACAATGTCATTGCTGAGTATTTCTACAACAGGTGAGTTCAGCCCCACTCTCTAAATCTAAACATCACATCACTTGCGACATTATAGTCACGACCATTTGATTTGATTAATTCAATTCATACGAAAACTGGTTTAATTTGAAGCTTCACACTGCTGGAGTCATCGCTGCCACATTTGGAATGGCCAACATCGCAGCTCGTCCCTTTGGTGGATATGCTTCAGACACGGCAGCTCGCACATTTGGCATGAGAGGGAGGCTTTGGGTCCTATGGACTCTCCAAACCTTAGGAGGTGTCTTCTGTATATGGCTTGGCCGAGCCAATTCGCTTCCAATATTGCTGTCTTGGCCATTATTCTCTTCTCTGTGGGAGCTCAAGCTGCCTGTGGCGCAACATTCGGCATCATCCCATTCATCTCAAGGAGGTCTCTTGGGATAATATCGGGTCTAACAGGGGCGGGTGGAAACTTCGGGTCGGGGTTGACCCAACTGATTTTCTCTTCAACCCCCAAATTCTCTACTTCTACTGGTCTTTCCTTGATGGGTGTGATGATTGTGTGTTGCCCTCTTCCTGCGACTCTGGTTCACTTCCCACAATGGGGTGGCATGTTTCTTCCTCCTACGACTGATGTTGGTAAATCCACTGAAGAATATTACTACGCTTCTGAATGGAACGACGAGGAGAAGGAGAAAGGTTTGCATCAGCAGAGTCTCAAGTTCGCACAAAACAGCAGATCTGAGAGAGGCAGGCGTGTGGCCTCTGCCCCAACGCCACCAAATACAACTCCTTCCCATGTCTGATCCCCTTTTTCTTCCTTTTTGGGTCTTAATATGTGTACATAGAAACTGCAAATTATATCGTGTTCTGTTTGTATTTGTGCTGTGTGTCATAATGATATAAGCATTCATGCTTACTAAGTGAAGGCGAATGCTCTATATCACTAAGGAAGCCTTAAAACAGATTCAGAAATCTTATAATATGGATAAAGAATATTATGAGAGGGAGTCGTTTGCAGGTGGCATCAGCGGGACAATGCAAAACTCGATGGTGATTATTAAGGTTTTCTTAAGCTGATGTCATTTTAAGATGACATGGATATTACTATAAATATTGAATCACCAATTATTGTTGAGTAGCTGGGGATTTAATTTGTCTCTTTTCGTGAAACATAGAATATACCAAGTCAAAGCATAATCTGGATCATGATGAAGGAGATACCAATGCTGATGTAAAACGTAATACAAATAATTGGAATTATATGATTAAATTTTGGTTTCTCGTGAGCTGCAGTATGGTGGGGAAGTTGCGTCTCCACGTCGGCTGAAGAAAAATTCCTAACCACTATCTGTCGTTTCACTCAATTCCAAGTTCTATGGACGGCAAGTAGTATTAGACTCGTATAGTCTAATATGATGTCTGTGAAAAGGACAAAGCGCAAGGGGAATGCAAGTAGGGCAACACGAATTCATTTTTATGCAAGCAGAGAAGACAGCTATAAAAACACAGAAGAAACTAAAAAGAAAGGAAATGAATTTCTTTGCTCCGGCAAATTCATCTCTATGTCACTATGGAAATGCTAATTCTATCCATAAACGAAACAAAAAGGGCTACAAACGTAGATAATATTATTCTGATTGCTCACTGGTAGGGTAAGATGCTAAACAAATGGACGAGTATTTGAGTAAAATCGTTATGTTTGATATTGGATTCTTATAATCATAACTTCAATTGCGGGAACATATTTCCCTGGATATGGCCCAACATATCAGTTGCCTATTATTAACGATTTTTCGTTAGGTCAACTATTATTAAGGATTTGACATCTGAATGTTAGATAGAATGTAGAAGATGTTGAAAGACAAGGTCCAGCTCAAACAGCCTTTCTCAATTCAACACTCAGTGGCCTTTATGAAAGAGTAGGAATAAATTCTTATTTAAATGACAAAGGAAGAAAAAAAAGGGAAGCCAAAGCACATGTTTACAGTTGAACTAGCCTTTATAATTCTGCTCTTGCAAGGAAAAACTTGAAATACACTGCCGATCAATTATGTGCATCAAATTTTTGCTTCATGATTAATAGAGCCAGGAATCCGGTGCTTATGACTATACAAGCAGAGACAGAATTTATATCAGTCATGAGACATCGTTAACTGAAATTTTTGCTAGAGGTCCTAAATAATGCCAGAGGATCTGCACCTTCTCAAATTGGTTGAGAAAAACTAGATGCTTAACTTCCCACTGCCTCCGCAAGTTGAGCAGGATCGGCCAGAAGAACATTTTGTACAATAGCTCCACTTCTTTGGAAGGCTGGTGAAATTCAGGAATGAATGAATTCAACAAATTTGGGATGAAAGGAATAGAACAGAGAAAGAAGAAAACAGTACCCAGCCGTGAATCGAGTGGCCATATTCTTGGAAAGCTTTCTTGCCCTCTCAGCACTTTCCTCAGAGAGTTTCTTGAGCACAAATCCCTCACCATTGCATTCTGAGCATATGCCAGAACCAGCACAATCTTCGCATACTCTGAATTGAATCTTTTTCAAAAGAAGCTTTCTTTACACAAACAGTTGCCATATGAAATGGAGCAATTTATCACAGTTTGAGCTATCTAATTTCAGATAAGTTCAAGCCTTCCTTTTTTTACACGGCCTATCTCTAGGCTAGCCAACTATTGGCATCAGTGAATAATCTAAACACAATCAAGTGCACAAGAGTGCCATATCTCTGGAGAATAAAGAAAGCCAACTGCAACTGTCAAGTTGTCGAGTAATATGGAAACAGTAAAACCTAATTAATGAACTGCTGTTACTTTAGTATGTCATCTACAAGAATCACCGAATGGATGAAGAGCAATTTTCATGTTCTTGGATGAATAAAATTGGTGATACTGTTTTATATTGGCATAAAGCAGACATTTTATAAACAGATATTTTCATACTACTGAAAGGAAAGATGTCTCGCTGACCTCTGTTGTCCCAGAAGGTTTTGTTCTCTTCACAAGAAGAGTGACTGCTGCACCAACAAGAGTTGCGGTGACTGCCACTGAAGCCGCCGTTTCGGGTAGTGCAGATGTAACAGTGGGAATTTTCCTTCCCTGAAATTGTGACTTCACATCTACACAAGAAATAAAATGAGACCCAAAAAATACAGTGGGCAGGCATATGCTTGTCATCAATTTAACAACAGTGGCCGGTGGATCACTGTCCTAGGAATAGGAACACCATAAAACAAGAAATGGAAAGCGGGGTCATGTGTAAATGGGTTTAGTGCTTCCCTTTTAAACCAAAATATCTATAGAATGATCAACTATGCCAGTGAAATAAAAAACAATTAGACGATAACATGTAATAAATCAAATTTTTCTAAACCAAGAACAACTCAACATAAGTGGTAATTTTCATTAAAAATGAAAAATTTATGCATTCTCTTGCTAATTTCTTTTAGTGACAGCCATCATAGGAAAGGAAAAAAATTGGTGTACTCCTATAGTACTGAAAAATTCAAGATTACTGTCATTTATATATTGACAGATAAGTAATTCTCACATAACATTTAGGAAAATTAAAAGCGAGACCAGATTATATGGTATTGACAACAAAAATTACGGTTTAATATATAAATGGCAAAACCAATACAATGGTGCTACGGGAGTACTGAAAATGCATCAATAGGAAATGCACAAGATTGGCAAGTTTCAACCTTTCTTCTGAAAAGGCACTTGGTTTCTTGGTCATAATTCCAATATGGGTGAAATTGGTGGTCTTAAAGCATAGGATGAACCAAGCATCCAATTTTGAAACAGTTTCCTTGACTGAATAAAAGTCGCAGAAACAAGGGACGACGCTGATCTTTTTACCCAAAGAATTAAAGAGCAATTTAGAGCAGTGGCATTATCATTTAACTGCAGAACCTTAGTTTCAAGTTTCAACCAAGATTTGTTGGGATTTCCTTTCAATTTAATACCAATGCTAATAAATCGCCTGAACATGAGGAAAAAGAAATGTATCTATCTATCTTGAATATAAGTTTACAGTACAATAGAACACTTCCTGCATAAAAGCAATCAATCAATCGGCACGGTGGTTCCACCAAGCCGAATTATTGACATGAGAGCTAGCTAAAAGCCGTGGTCATTAGTGGTACCTCTTCCAGGTCTCTTAGCAGATTAACGTGTTTAACTAGTAGATTTATGACGTTTAAATGACCCATATGTATCAGCAAGGGCGAGTGAGAGAAAATTAATGAGGGAAATAAAGAAAAGATAAATTCTTACTCTTTGAGAAGGAGGGAAGTGAAGCAGGGTGCGCTATGAGCTCCATTAAATTTTTTTTTTCTGAAAGATCCTTTCGTCCCTCGACTTGCAAACCTCCCTCCCTAAAACCACCCTACCTTATCCTCATCTTCACTCAATTGCCCAAATCCTAAAAAGAATCTACGTGCTGGTTATACTATTATATTATAGGTTATGGGAAAATTACAGTTAAATATCACAAGAGTAAAAAAATTATATTTAAATACCTTAAACTTCGGTTATTATACAGAAGTATTATGATATCTAAGTGCACATATGTTTACAGTACAAAAAGATGGAATTATTCCTAATTGCATCCAATGAAATTAGAGGCTCTGGATCTCTCTACCGAAGCTGCATCACTTCCCTCCCTCCCCCAAAATTTTCTTCATTAGCATTTGTCTATTTCCCAATAAGTAGTGATTCTTTACAAGACTCTCTTACAGCCTCATCTCCCTTCCTCTTCTATATAGTCATTTTCAGTATGAGGATATTGGGTATAGGTTATGGGTCATTGTGAGTGATATAAATACTTACGTTGATGAATAGGATTTTATTTGATTTTTCATGGATTTGAACATTAATATAACACTGATAATTTATTTGCCATTGATTTATGATTATTTGCAATTGACATGCGAAGATTTAGGTACATCACAATAATAACTATATTTAACAACCCACATGCTAATTAACAGTAATGGTTATTATAAAGGTCAAGAACTCCAATGCGGTCATAGAGTTGCCTTGTTATTTGAACATGAACATTGAAGTTTAGTATTGTATTGAATATGATAAATTGATGGTAATTGGTATTTTGAAGTTATAAAGTTGTATTGATATCTTGACAAAGCATTAAAACTTAGTGTCATGTTTCAAACTCTAATTGTTAATAAGTTGATTTTAATTTTCATGGTTAGGTTGAAATGCCCTATGGCAAGTTGCTTAAGTAAGGGTGTATTTTGTTATTTCCATTACGGTGGATGATTAATGAAGAATGCACAAGGAAAGACCAAGTATGAGGGGGGCAAGCATAGAGGAAAATTATATTTGAAGGCACAACCTATGAAGAACTGTTGGGGCATATTAAAGCATGCATTGGAGTTAAGGCAAATGGCACCACTTTGAAGTACACATTGAAATTTGATGAAAGTGCATATTTGGACTTATAGGACAACTGTGGAGTGTCTCAATTGATAGAGTACAATGATGCCTTTGGTCATGTGTACGTATTGGAAGACAATCGCAAGGAAAGGGGTGAAATGATAGATGTGCCAAATGAATCCCCACTATTGTAAGCTTAATGTGATTGATTATAGAATAATATAAGTTGACAATTGATGTTTTCCATATGCATTTGGTGGAAGGATTTATTTTTTATTCTTGTTGCAGGTTAGAGAGCTTATTGTCAAATTCATTTGATATAAATGATGAAGATGTGGAAGAGATCATTGCCAATGTTGCCTCTAAATGTATGTACGAGATGGAGGAATCACCATTTGCAATACATAGAGCACCAATTCAAGGATCTGAGATGAGCCGTGGGAAATAGAATGATGTGTTGCTCAGAGGTAGACAATATTTTGATGATGTGGATGCTTTCAGAGATGCAGTATATAAATACAGTGTTGCACATAACTTTCAGTATAAGTTTAGGGTTAATTGCAAACAGAAGATGATTGTGTTCTTCAAGGTTCGTAGGTACAGGTGGAAGGTCACATCAAATGCAATTACAAATTCGTCCACCCAATTGCGAGTTGCGTATTTCCACAAGGAGCACATCCATTCAGCTCAAGATAACTTGGAAGTGCAAAAAAATGGAACAGTGGACTTGAATGCAACTCTTATCCTAGATGGGTTAAGGTCAAGCATTGACAAAACTCTAAATGAAATAAGACGGGAATTGGCAAGGGAGTATAGAATGAATTTAACATACCAGCAAGCTTGAAGGGTGAAGGAGAAGGTGTTAGAGATTATTAACGGCCTTCCTGAACAATCATATTACTTGGTCCCTTGGCTTTATCAACGACCACGTGAGACAGACCAGGCCACTGTTACGACATGGAGGTCATCGGTGAACAATAGATTTGACCAACTCTTTATTGCCTATGGTTTTCTAAGTGGTGCAAACCTTTGTTGTATATTGACGGATGCCACCTCAGTGGTCTTTATTAGGGAACAATGCTAGCTGCCTCTACATTTGATGCTGACAATGAGTTGTATTTGGTTGCTTTTGCCATTATTAACTTGGAAAACCTTCTAGACTAGATTTGGTTCATACAAACTTTGAAAGATGTAGTCGGTTCCTGTTCTAGAGAGGTTGTCATAATTTCTAATAGGCATAATGCAATACGTGTTGCCATGGAAGTAGTTTTTAGGAGTGAGAGGCATGCTTTTTGTTATCAACATATGAAAGAAAATTTCAATAAAGAGTTCTTGAAGGTGTGTAGAACAGTTAGTAGGATAGGTCCTCATGCAAAAGAGGATACGCTAAAGTTGCTAGATAGGGTTGCATATGCTAGACTTGAATGTGAATACCAAACAACTATGCGCAATCTAAGATAGTTTGGTGATAAGTCGGCTCGGTTGTTGGAGGAGCATGGCAACATTGACAAATAAGCCATGGCTAGATTCCTACATGATAGGTAGAACAATATCACCATAAATTTGTCTGAATCAGTCAATAATTGGATGTTGAACGAGAGGAAGTATTGTATTGTTGCCTTGATAAATGAGCATCAGTTGTATAAGAGTAAGATGGTGATTAGAAAGTAGACTAGTGGTATAGGTCCTAATATGAAGTAGAAGTTGAAGGAGAATGTTTACAAAGCAGAATTTAGGGATACCATGCTATTTGCACCAAACGAGGTACGGGTTTAGATAGTTGGAGTTGATCTTTTTGTAAATTTTACACGCTGACAATGTATGACTAGGATTCCTTGTGCCTATGCATGTGTTGCAATAAAGAAAGTGCATGGTAACGTTTACGAATACATTGAGGAATGGTTCATGCAGAGTTCCTAGGAGAGAATCTACAATCATATAATGATTCTTGTGGAGACAAATGACATGTCAAAGCTGAATGCTTGGAGAGCAACTGATTATGTAATACCCTACACTCAAACACCTCCAGGCTCGACCCAAACCTTCAAAAACCAAACAAACACAACTTAGGGATCTCAAAACAACTTTCAGAACTTCAAAGTAGTAGAAAAACATCAGAAAGACACCTGAACAGGATGAGGCCGTGGTCTGAAACATCTGTGCCGCGGCTCCAACCCTTTATAGATTCATCGACACCCACTGATTTTCTGGCACCTCGGCCTGGGTTTCTAGTGCTGCGGCCCCAGCATCAGAACTTGTATAAGCAAACTGCTGATTTGCCGGGCCAATTTTCGACGCGTATAACTTCTTGCTTCGATCTCCGATTGACCTGATTCCAACTTCTATAGGTTACTCTCATCATTATCTACCTATGGACACTAATTTCACTTGAATCCAACTCCATTTGTAGATTCTAGACACCCAATACCATTTTGACCACTTTTTGACCAAAATGCACAACCTATCACCTCTAATTGCCACCAAAGGCAAATAGATACCCAAAGACCCTTCACACAGGTCATATTTGGCTAAAACCACATGTCCAAGGAGGTTATACCCCGAAGAAACATTTCCTTCGAGAATTGACCCCCTGAACCCCAAAACCACATAATGGGCATATACCCCACAACTCGCGTACATGGCTCAAAACCACCATTGGGCTCGCATTCAACCATCTGGGCATACAAATACCTGCTCATACAATAAAGGCCCATACCGGGGTCCACTATCAACCTCACACATTATTACATCATATACATCTCTATACACATCTTGCATAACATCCATCAATATCACTATCATCCCATAACCTACAGATAGAACTCCCAGGACTCTCATCCAGGCAACCAACTACATCAACCTACTTGGCACAGAATTACATAAACTAAATTATAAACACTCAATATACTTAGAATTCCCGAGGGCGGAAAGACCACTAACTCCTTGATCCTTTCCGAACGAGCACCAGAGTCTTCACCTGCAAGGTTAGTTCATGGGAGAGGGGTGTGAGACAATGTCTCAGTAACCCGGGGACAACCACACACATAAATATAATATCATCAATACCACACACATATGCAAATGATGCAGTGCAATGCCAATGTCATGAGATGCATGCCTCAATGCATATCTCGGTGCATGTCTCCCTCAACACGGCTAGAACCACGAGCTTATGTCATCATATGACATTTTAATAGGTAATTCCCTTCCAACAGTCTGTGAAGACTGATTTTGGGACATCACCAAGCTCACCTCGCACTAGTGTACCCGGCTCAAGGTCACACTAATAATTGGACCGTGGCTTTTCTTTCCCTAGACCACCTCGAATTGGTGGTGATTTAGGGGAGGTGCTGTCCACTGTCGCCTGGCTCTCCTATGGCCATAGGAGAGGATTTAGCGACAAGGATTCCATCCTATGACCAAATCATATTATCATCATATCATATCATAGTCCACTGCCACTTGGCTCTCCTAAGGAGAGGATTTAGTGGCAGGGATCTTTTCACATCATCACATCGTATATCATTATATCTCATCTCATCACCACCTCCCAATACACCACATCTCTCTATGCTCATGGGGTGGTGATATACATGTCATGCTAACATGCCTCGAATCACGCACATATATATATCATCATCACAATCATTATCATGATCATGCTAGCATGCAATGGTATGAGAACCACAGTCACATATACACATATTCAAAATCATGCTCATCATCATCATAGATTCATATCATGTCACATCAACATATGTACATCATCATCATATACTATATCGTCTAGCCATGTGTATACCATGATATATAGGAAAAGCCATACACATACACATAATGATATCGTGGTATGAACGGAGACATGCATATATATATCAACATATAACACAAATACAAACACCTAGTTACCTTAGGTTGTCAACACCTCGCACGCAGGGGCTTAAGTAAGCCTCCAGAGCACCCCAATCACGAACTATGTGCTTCCAATTAGCCAGTCAATCCACTACAACAATATAACACCTCAATTAACACAACATACCACTTGATCAAAAACCACAATTCAACCATTTAGGCCTAACCCAAGGTTTCAACCCCATATTCATACATCATTAAGCTCCGAAGAACCATTCAAACATCAATCAATCCCATACAATTCGGATTCCCAAGAGCTCTAACAAAAAACAACCTAGGGTTAAACTCAAATCATGCATAATCCCTTCAAAACTCATATCCAAGCAACATATATACCAAATCACACTCCTTCAACCCTAATTCATTCATTTCAATCGGTGGGATTCGACCAAAATCACGGATCCCAACTTATACCTGAAAAATCCCAAGTTTAAACCGAAGAAAATGGAAACGAAGGAGTAGGAATCACTTACCAACCAAGATCCAAGCTCTTGGATGTTAGAAAACACTCCCATTTGCCGGAAAACTCGAACCCTAGCCGAGCTTATCACATCTTCTCTGTCGCTCCCTCCGTTTCTTTCTTTTCTTTTCATCCGAAATGATTCTGATTTAAACCAGTTTCTCGACTCTCGCCGCGGCTCCAGATAAGTCCGCAGTGGTGCCACCAGTTTCAACCCGAAAATGCCACTGGAATTGGCCCTCGCCGCGGCTACCCTACTTCTTACCGCGGCGTGGAGTTCATTTCTTCTCCACTTGAACCTTCCTCCGCCCTATTTTCTTCGATCCTGCACACAATGCCAAAGACAAGCATCATGAGGGGTGTTACAGATTATATGTCATAAACTTTATTGCTACATTCGCTTACCCAACATCATCCAGGTAAACCACAAACTGCTAGAAAGGAGTCATAGTCCCATTAGAAGAAACCTTACATGTGTTCCCAGTGTCACTAAGTCGAACATTCACAAAGAACATATAGGAATCCAAGCCCTAGTTAGAAGCGGTTGGCATAAGAACAGATGTAATGTTTGGATTCTTTTGGATGTCATATCTTAAGGTAGTATGTTTTTTTTGGATTATAGTATGAGATGGCCACCTAGGGTTGATGTTATCCCCCAGTGAAGTTTTTTTTGGTAATGGGGGGCACTAGAAGTTGTACATGGGTTTTCACATTTCTTTTTGTTGTACATGTAACCTACACATGTGTTTCTTTTTTAGGAGTGGGTTTGCACCATAGAGATTAATGTAAATGGGTTATAGAACCCACTTGTAAATATGCTTGACAATGTGACTTGTTACTATGTGATGGATGTGTCAAATACATGTACTAGTTGATATTTATGTTGTGTATGAAAAATATTATGTGCAATTGCAAATAATTGCCAACATGGTTGCAGATATGGGATTGTTTGTTGCAAATATAGGATTCTCTATTGCAAAAATATCATTGTTAGGTTGGTGGTTGAATTTCATGTACATGGCTCACCAACTCACATGGTTAAATTTCATATTGCCTTAAGTAGCAAACCACCTAGTGTCAATTGCAAATGCAACATAACCAACATAAACTTTGAAATCCTCAGTGTGCGTTAACACCTATTGCCAAGATGATAAGCACATGCAAATCCCCAAGCTTAGGTAACAAATTGTGGCTTGTCATTTGCAAATAGTGCAAACAATTCATACATAGCAGGTTCATGATCCAGCTAGGTTTGCAACTCAGAATCATATATTTGCAACTGATGTTCATTAATCTATCCCGCAAATGTCATGCAAGAAGGTTGTTAATTTATTGGTCGACCATCAGAAAGGGATCCTTCTGATGATTGACTAGATCAACATTGTAGTTGCTGTTACAACTTTCACTGTGTATGATATGGTTGTCCATAAGAAAGACACCATTTTAATGGTCGATCAAATCAGTTTCTCTGTGCCAGCCTATATTGCATGAGATGTTAATTTGGTCAACCATTAGAAGGGGGCCCCTTTGACGGTCGACCAGACCAGTAACATAACAGCATTAGAGATTCTCCTATATTGCTGATCTGGTTGACCATTAGATAGGGGTCCATCTAATAGTCGACCAGATTAGTAACATAAAAGCAAATGCTACCCTCATTTTGCTAATATGGTTGACCATCAGATAGGGGTCAATATAACGGTCGACCATTAAACCTCTGCAACTTGATCCTACTAAATCCTCTTTGTATAAGCGAACTGGACCCTACCACTAAAACCCTAAGGCCTTACCCACCATGCACGAAGGAAATAAATGAGCCATACCCCAATTTCGATTTCCTCCCAACTCATAACCATCTCTCCCTCGTCCTCATCATCTCATCTCATCTCCTCTTAACCCAAACTAACATGGCAAAAGTTGATCGAGCAAATCAAAAGCAGAAGGCATTGGGTGAAGCTTTATCTTCCCCCCATCCCTCTCTACTTCATTCAAAGGTAGCAAAAAATAGGTTTGATGATAAGTTCAAGGGAAAGAGCATGCTCACATGTAGGTATGTCAAAATGACATTCTTTGAGGATGACAACTTTGAAATTAGGAATGTTTTAAAGCCCTACAGGTATTTACTAGAATTGGACAATCATTGAGCCCAAAGGTTATTTTTGCTTTCTATTCTAACCTCATATTCAATGCTGAGCGCACTGTGATCAAGACTATAGTTAAGGGAACTAAAATAGTAATTGATTGTCAAACTCTTGCTCGTCTTCTACATTTGTCAACTGTTAAAGAACCTAGGTTTACAAACCATCCATCCTCTATTTGTTACCATCAAGACTATGATGGGAAAATATGCAAAGCTAGGCTAATGGAAGTGGAAGCTTTAAAGCATGAAAGTCATTTTCAGGAGACCAAACTCAGTGCAAAACACAAACTCCTTCATTACATTGTTGAACGCTATATGTTCAACAAGTTAGGAAACTTGGAATATGCTAGTGAGGTGGAGGTGCTAACGATGTATTATATCACTAAGGGTATTTAGTTCAACCTTCCATGCCTTGTACTGAACCAAATGGTTTCAAGCGTCGACAAAACCAATGGTTCTCTACCATATGGTTAAATCTTCATTGAAATTCTAGCATATTTTAAAGTCTACACATTCGAGGAGGGATCCACTAACCTGCATCCAATAATCGTGCAGAATTTCTTCCGCATGGGATTTGTAAGTGAAGAGGACGAGGTGTTGGATTCATAAAACAACATGTGAACCCTGTAGTGTGCTACTAAGGCCTTGTCACAGGGAAAGACAATCTCCTCACTTGAACCAAGTCCTCAAAGTTCTCTAATGGGTACCAAGGAAATGAGGGAGTTTAACACAAGGTTTGCACATCTTGAAGAGTAAGTTGATACATGGCCACCCCCTCCTTAGTTTGTCCCATTTCAGAGATCTCGACTTTTATATTGTCTTCATGTGTTAATGTTAATGTTAATTAGCATGTAATCTGCTAGTTGCAATTAGTATGTGGTTGTTAATTTTTGCATGTTAATTGTAATTCATCGTTAATCAATTGCAAATGATTGATCCGTTTGATATTAATGTCCATATAAACTTACTTATTCTCTATTGCAAATGTATTGGTGTTTATTAAAAATGACCACATATCAGTTGCTAATGATTTTGTGTATGACTTGGCAACTATAGCACTATTATCCCGGTTGGTGGTTGCAAATAAATGATTAGAAACTGCAAATCACTCATTATCAATTGCAAATATTTTTTGAGATGACTATAACCTATTGCAAATAATTAATATATTTTGACATATCTATAACCGATCATACACTAAAAATTACCCAATATTATGTGTGAATCAATGTGTTCATTATCTCTAAATAAGGCTAGTTAAAAAATTATATCCGTTTATAAGTATAAGTTGCAAATGCACGGTTGTCAGTTGCAAATTGAAGGTCATCACTTGCAAATCACCAGACATCAGTTGAAAATGTATATCCTTGGTTTACAAATTATCAACTATCTTCAACACAAGACAGTAAATGTATTTATCCGATGAGAACTACAATTTTACAATCAAGCAAACCAAAATATGACAACCTAAGTATCAGTTCATCACACACCTAACTATTGCTTCCTGAAAATCTTCTTCCTCTGCACTTTATCTTGAACCTTGTTTTGTGGGTGGTTCACAAGTCAACTGACTATCTCTTTCCTAAGCTCTTGCATGTGACACTACAAATGGAAAAATCACTTCGTGAGATGTTAATCAATGCCAAATGACCACATTTGAGTATAATGTCAGCTTACCTTTGAATATTTTTCCATTGTGTAAATGCCCCTCTCAAGTCTACATTCATTATTTCACTCCTTCATCCATGTTATCACATGCATGCCATAATCAAAACTGGTAGAAACAGTTACTTTAGAGTTATTACAATGCAACCAACACAATGAGTAAAAAATCTACATGTTGAAACTTCTATATTGGACTGCCCATAGATCAATGGGAAATCTACGTCAAGGTATGGCTTGTTACCCAAATACACATCTGGATTAACTTTGAGTAAGAGAGATGCAAAGTTGTCCATCTAACCATATGACACAAATAGTTAACACAATAGCATATTGACAGCATAAGCTTAAGAGCAAAATTTATATAAGCAAGAGCAAAGATCAAATCGTACACATTCAACCGTAGTATTTCTTGTCTTGTTCATTGTCATTTCGTTTGCATCCACTAACATTATGTTAAGTACATGGAACTTGAACCTCCTTGGCTCCACAACATAGCAAGACTAGTGACCTTGGTAGATCACTAGTGCAAAGAGAAAGTCACAATCTACAATGTTATATTTTACATGTTCTAGCATATATAAGCACTCCCAGTTCGAGGCGTTCCATAATCTTGGAGTATCAATCATCGACATCTACAAATACAACACAATCAAGGTGCATAAAGTTGGGGACCATAAGTAAATCATGCATTCTAAGGAAATAACATTTCATCCCATAACATTTACCATAAATTGAGAAGGGAATATATGCCGCCTAACACAACCATCATTATCCAGTTGTTCAAGAACAAGAACCCGAGCAATTATTGACATCACTGTGTCATTGAGCCACTGCTTTGGACCCATGCATTGCTTTTCAAATTGAGTTATATAATGGTCATCCACCACAGCAATGTACCTATAAGTTCATAAATAAGAAATGATTAGATATATAATAGATTTGGAAAAATCTATAATCCTTGGCATAACAAAGGTATAAACAATAAACTAACTTTTGCTACCCTTTTTTAGGGCAACATAGCTTGCAACAGTGATTGTATATTATATTTATCTCCCTCCTCTTAACACTCTTGTCTAGTAGCCACACAAATGGTGACCAGGGATAAGGTCTCTTGCCCCACTTGGATTGTCTCAACTGTGTCACTAATATAATTGTCCCTACACCTTCATCTCCTATTTGCCCTTCATCTTCGTCTTCAGCTTCTTCTTCTCCTTAAGCTCCTCTGCAACCTTTATCTTCTCCATTTTTTTTGCACATCATCTTCTTTATCAGAATCTTTATCTAATGCATTCTTCTCATTATTACTGCTGCCTAAATCCACAAACTCATCTAGAGGCATATCATCCACCTGCCTTACCTCCTCTTTATTGTCTTCTCTTCCCTCACTGTCGTCTCCTTCTTTCTCCTCTTTGGTTATTTTTCCCTTGCTCTCCTCTTTCCTTCTCTTCCTCTACCCATCGGCTACTTCCTTCAAGGTGACATAATTTATTGTGAATAAAACTTATCATTTTTCTCTCAAATTGAGTTATTTCATCTCAGACGAAAGTTGTGAGTCGAAAGTACAAATTTCTTGATTCTTGCAAGTAGACAACACACTTGTCAAATATCCTTTCAACTCAACATGTCAATCCAAATGAAGTACAACACTTACAAGCCGCTTAATTGTGGTCAGTGGTGGAATTTCAAGTGACTTAATAGTGCCCTTCCCCTTTTCCTTCACTAATATCGTGGCATGTAACAACCCATACTCACTTTCTCACTTCATCTTCACCCTTGCCCTCACTTTTGTCTCATCCCAAAAATTGAGGGCAGTATACAGCATTGGGGGGACTATAGTGCTCAAAGGGAACTGCTGCAAGAAAAGGATCTGTATAGAAACCGCACAACCAAATTAAGATATGTACCTCAAAATAAATGTATAAAATGCACTAAGGCCTAGGTAACTTCAAACATCACTCACCAGTAATAACACCAAGTAGCCACCAACATTTCTCTTCTTTTGACCCTTTAATGATGCTTTCTCCAGTGCTTCAATCTCTTTTTACATCTCCTCCAACACAAATGAGCACCAATCATACAATCTCAGTGTCGTTTGTTTCCCCTAAATTGCTTTCAGCAGCCTTTCACTCATCAATGTGCTGGCTGTGAGATATAGTAAAGTCCTCATGCTATATATCACAAAATACCACTCAAAGTGATCATTTTCAATTTTCATCATACACTTTACATCATTTAAGGACTTCTTATATAGCTTATCCTTCAACCTCTTCAATGACTCACTCTCCACCTCTAATAATACCTCTGACCCATGTCGAGGCAAACCCATCAACCGTTGGACATAATCTCAAACTATTATACGTCTCTTGCCTCTTATGCAGAGGTAGCATGTAAGAGGGTCGAAGTTCTTGATCAACTCATTAATGAGCTCCCTTGGAAGATTGTCAAGTTCGAGGTCTAGTAACCTCTAGAACCCTATCTTATCCACTTTCCTACGCAATTTAGCATTCCACTTCACAAAATTTTCCACCTCCTTGAATATTTCTAAAGAGCATCTAGTGACAAAAGGCTTCACCTACATAGGAAGACATTATCTTAACACATGACAAGTTCATAGAATTTGAAAGCAACACAACATAATCTGCATCATACCTTGGGTGTCTTAGACTTTGCCTCCTTCACTTCCTTCACCTTCAATTTGCATTCAGCCCTTTTCTTCAATGGTATTTGCTTCCACACTTCCTCCGCTACAGCATTCAATACTAACAGGTCCCTATACTTCCCTTTAAACTTCCCTTTATTTTCTTTGCCAAATTCTTCCATAAAAATTGTTCTTCCTGAATACCTTTCCCTTTTATTATCACCTTTTTTACCTTTTCCTTTATCCATACCTTTCTTTGGAAAATTTCACATGCACCCAAACTCACTTGCATATAATTACTAATACACAAATATTGGTAGCAAATAGATGAGGAACGGTTGCAAATGATCAGTCCACATTCCAAGTGACCTTAAACATGTGAACCCTACATCCACCGTATAGTTAACTCACCCAAATTGATGCTACATACAATGGAAATGATAATCAGCATCGCCTTACACCACCAATACTTGCAACCGAACATTCCACATTACATGTGATCTTAAACCCATGCCACCTCCATCAAATATACATTTAACTAACCTAAAATGATGCTACATCCAATGACAATGATAGTGCACTCAACCACTTCCAGTCATTTCAATTCATTATGAGTTTTCACATCTTCAAGTACAAATACATGATAATCACTATGCTACCTACAGCAAATAAGTAGTTTGCTTAACTCAACTAAAAGGATGCTACATCCAATGCTAATGATGGTTCATTACTTTAATTTCATCATCATTTGCAGTCTTTAATTTAGTATCAATTTCACAACTTTAATTGCAAACACATGATTATCAATGGCAAATATACGAGCAACAGTTGCAAATGAACATTCTCATCTATCACTACTTCATAAAACCCCAACTGAACATCATTGCTAATGGTTTCACGTGACCCATATTTCCAGTCACTCAAAGCCAATAACAATTTCACTCACTAGAGGTTGCATAAAAGTAGTGATATAAAACAAACCCTAAATCATGTAATAAAAGGTTTGCTAAATAGAAAATTAACCTTTAATCCAAGCTGTAACACGATTCGAGCATGAATGAAAACAAGATAGTGTGAGGTGATAATGAGAGTTCTCATTCAAACAACCCTGGCCGAGTATGCAACTATGAGAGAGATAGAGCAGAACCCACCACCGGCGAGTCCCTGACAGCCACCACAAGCACCAATAAGGGTTTGTGTCAGTCTGAGAAGAATTATTTCCTGTGGGTCTGAGAAGCAGTTCACATCCAAGGGAAGAAGGAGTAAGCGTATAAGGGAAGTTTTCTAAGATCATGCACTCAAATCAACCAGGGCAATTTCATCTTTTCGCACTGGAAACATATTTACACTTAGGTACCATGGTACCTCTGTATAATAACCAAAGTTTAAGATATCTAACTATAATTTTTTTTTGCTCCAGTGGTATTTAACTATAATTTTTCCTTAGGTTATTTGTACAATAATCTTTAATTAGTCATGCAGCCAATTCTAAGCGTATATTTTGTGAGAAATTAGCTACTGTATACATGATTTATAAATAATTTAATTTATCATAAATTTATAAATATATTGAAATATCAGTATATTTTCAAATAAAGTTAATATACTGAACAGTGTATATCCAAAAATGTCATCTTAAAAAGTCGGACATCTCAATTATGAATAAAAAATAATTCACTCCCTCAAGTTTTTTCTATTTGAAAATATTTTAAATAAATTTATTTACTTTCAAACCGTTGGGGACATGCAGTCTAATAAAAGAAATATCTGTGAGACTGCAACATATATTAAAAAAATATTCCCTCCAGTTTGCCAACAAGACAAATTTAGGTCGACAAAGATCTTCTCCGCAGATAGCTTCCTTCTCAGCTCTAAGGTTTCAGTGGTGAGGTTTCACGTGAGCAGAGTAAATTTTGTCTCTGAATGTTTGAACTTTTTGCAGTTTTGAAATGTACGTGGTTTCTCATTCACAATTAATATCAATAACGAACCCAACATTACTATAGCACCGGAGTTCACCAACGCTGTATGAATTTATTGAGACTGTAAATCATAGGTTATGAAGGTGGCTTTTTTACGAACAACTCCACTGAGTCGTTCGACAATGTTTGAGGTTCTGTAAATAATTCAGGCGCAATCTAAATTCTATACCATTCCCTTTTTAGTTTCTGTGGTAATTACTGTCAGTGGCAGTAGTTGTACTGCAGGTTGCAGCAATGCCTATTAATTTCAGACCAAACTCTACCATTTGCTCAGCTTTTAAATGGCAAGGGAGGGAAAAGTAGGGGAGGAAGGGTGGGTTTGTTTTTCTTTTGATGCCATTTATATTTAATTTGCTTGGAGTTGGATTCTTTAATTGAACACCATCTATCATGACTTAGAACTATATGTCAGCTATATATATATATTTAAGGGCTACATTTTTGGTAAAAGGTGCCAATATTAATGAAGAGAAGCTTGTCTGTGTTTGTAGATCGGGGGCAGCTTAAAAGAGAAGATTGATTGATGAGGCTTATTTTCTGGTTGTAATAACTAATTTAGTAGTAGCTAGTATTGAATTCTTATAATAATGTATCAACAACCATGAGGAAGACACATGAAACTCGTTACTGAACTTGATGTATTCTTCAATTTTCAATTTTGGAAAGAGACTTCACAGCTTATTTGCAATTCACTTTAATCTACCCCTTTAGTCCAGCCAAAGACGGGTCATTTACGCTAAATAAATTCATAAGAAGATTTTCTGCAGCTTAACTTTGAGAAATTGGAATGTCTAAAATTTGAAACTAATAAAATTCTAAACCACGCGTCATATCTTTTATTCTGTTGTTGATTGATCACATGGGGCTGCTTTTTAATGTTATCTGAGCTAAGTGATAATTGTAGATGAAAAGAATAAAGTACTGAGAAAAAAACGAAGTAGTAAGGAAAACAAGTGAATAAATTTGATTGTGTGCAGTAACATGAACTCACGGATATCCTGACTTGCTGCAAAGACGAAAAAGCAGTGCATACATATCTACCTTTATCAGTTATTCACGAGCCTATTTAAGGCACTTAGTTTCCAAAACCCTCTCAGCAACCCACCATAAAACCTGTGTTTCCATAGGCTGCTCCAACCAGAGGATTGAAGTTCAGAAGCTTCAATGTCCATTACACAGTTCTCTCTTTTGGCCCTTTACCTCCTCATTTCTTTCAACTCTCTAGACGTAGCCATGGCTGGAAGGATCATTCCCCCTAGTGCTCCAAGTACAGTTATAAGACCATTAGTTTTATCAGAAGCAGAAACTTTTATGAAGCCAGATTTGGATCACAAACGGAAAGTTTTCCATGGGAAACAAGTTAAGAGTTGCTTGCCTAAAGGATCAAAGCGTAACTCAGCTCCAAGCAGATTTGTGAACTGCAAGGCACTAAACTCTGGAGGCTGTTCAGGAATGCACTCAAAAGCACCTTGACTTCTTGACGTTGTGTTGTCGAATGGAGGAGGATTGACAAATGTTTGTATATGGTTTTTCAGGATCATGAGTACCAACGCATGTTTATTTTTGTTTTGCCTTTTATTTGTGATATATGTTACCTATTACAATTTTGAGCCTTTGGATTGATCACTGTGAAGGTCTGATAGTAATTTTCATCATGTTTATATTTTTTGTTTGGAGAAATCGATCAAAAGTTAAAAATAAAGAGGGAAAAAACCAACTTTCTGTTTGGTGCAATCCACGTGGGTAAACCTGTGTCAACCATGTAATCCCTTCCTAAAGTTACTGATTTCATTTTTTTCAGATCTTAAATTCAACTTTTTTGGTGTTTGTTATAACACTTCTTAATAAAATTGGGCCCTTTGCAATAATTTTTTAAGAGTCAATATTATGCTAAGGTGAAATTAATAGTCACATGTTTTAGTTGTATTTCATTTAGAAACTTGAGAAATTTCATGTATCCATATAAATGTTGAACGTCTACTTATGTAGTGACATATACAGTCTCTGGCCATAAAGCTTCTCGTTCAGGCTTTTTCTGCTACTGGTTCTATTTGGTTTCTTGAAAAAGATTGTGCTGCACCAGTTTCACACGCAAGCACCGCAAACGATCAATTTGCTGAACCATTTGACAAATGCAGATAGCCTGACATGGCACCATCAACTTCTGTCATCCCCCCTTAATGGGCTTTATGCATACAGAAAAAAGATCCAAATCATTCTCAATACATGTAACGTTGTCTTTAAACTATTTGGCAGATTCAGAAACCATCTTATGGCACAAATCAATCAATCCGACGCCCAATCCATTCTGTCTCACGGCTATGTATCTGCAGCTGACTAACGATGCAAATCGTATTGAAAAAAGTTGCATACATGTAAACACGCTTAAGTCATATTGACAGGTGTGGGTAAAGTGTGAAGCAACCCAATTGTGACATGCTCATTTTTTTAAACGAAATAATCAGACTACTTTATTAATGATAAGAACATACCATATCTATTTAAAGTAAATCTAGTAATGTTTTGAAAAGATTTGAGTATATTAAAAGCAAAATACATGACAGGCTTGAAGTTAACCCTTTGAAATAAGGGTCCATGACACGTCTTGTAAGCTAGACTTGTGACTGAAAATACATCATACGTAAATAACTTAACTATACAAATCATCATCTTCAGCCACACCAGCAGAAGTTGCAAAGGGGTCAGACCCGGCAGCCCTTGTTCCAGTCTCGGAAAACCGGAATTCACTTCCGAAACCCCTGGATTGCTGTAAGGTCTGAGCAAACGCCTGATATTTGCGAATATCAGCATCACTAACACTCCTACGGGCAAACTTCATGGACTCTTCAAAATGAGCAGCCTTAATCTCTGCAACTTCTTCGTCAATGTCTTCGTCCATGGCCTCAGGGTTCTCACTTCTTCTCCTCTCTCGCTCTATATCCTGAAATATACAGGACAAACCCCGAGTTAGAAGAGTTTATAATATCATGAATAAATCAAAGTGTTAAAACTGAGGCTGAACTCCAGAAAGAATGACTCAATATGGCCAAGGCCCATACGCCTATAATGCATGAATACTAGAAACTGGGACCATTGAGTCTCCTGATCGAACCCCAAACCAAAAACACATTTCTTCAATGATACAAACAAGAAATCTAGATCCCCTAAGTCCTAACCAAGTTGCATTCTTTCGTGCTTATGACTCACTGGGTTAACAAGTGGATAAATATTTATGAGTAGGCTCCAAAATAAAAGTGCCAAACACTCAATTCCAATTATGTGCGCTGGAGATCAAAGTCACGACCAAAATACAGAATAATTCCATAAAAATTAGTAATAAACTTTCATTACACAGGACAAGACTTTCAAGGCAACCAAAGGCTGTTATCATAAAGGTTTCATGCACAAAAGCTTTCACTGAAAGAGATATCTATCCATCAAGCAACCAAACACAAAAGCATACCTTTTCTATGTTTTCTCTTATAGCATATTTGCATGCTCTCTGGCATATTTCTGTAATATCAGCTCCGCTGAAACCCTGAGTATACTTAGCTAGTGCTCTCAGATCTACATCTTTGGAGACAGGTGACTTCCTCAAGCAGGCCTTGAAGATCTGATGACGGGATTCCTCATCAGGAAGAGGAATATAGATCAATTGATCCAGGCGACCTGGCCGAAGGAGTGCCGGGTCAATGATGTCAGGTCTATTAGTTGCCCCAATAATGAACACTGTCTTCTTTGCAGACATGCCATCCATTTCAGTCAGGAGTTGATTAAGAACTCTATCAGCAGCACCACCAGCATCCCCAACACTGCTTCCTCTCTGAAACAATGAAAGAATTCGATATATTAGCTTATATTAACAACTGCAGGAGATGCAAAGATGACCTCAGATTAGTGAAAGATAGAATCATCTGGATTTCCCGTCTATCCTTCTGCCAGAAACTTATACAACCTAAGGGAGGCCTATTTAAAAGAACAAACTCCTGAACAAGTCCATTAGCAAACCTAGCCAACCAATCTGCACTCTGGTTGACCCCCTGAAAAACGAAAGATAGTGATATCCCAGTCTCTGTTTATCTTCTTGTGTCATCAGTTGTTTTCAGAATACTAGAACTGCAGCATGACAAAAACTAACCTGAGTAGCAATGGAGTCCAGCTCATCAAAGAAGAGGACACATGGAGCAGATTGTCTAGCCTTGTCAAAAATTTCTCGAACATTGGCTTCACTTTCACCAAACCACATTGTAAGCAATTCAGGACCTTTCACACTAATGAAGTTAGCTTGACATTCATTAGCTATTGCCTTGGCCAACAAAGTCTTTCCACATCCTGGAGGACCATAGAAGAGGACCCCTTTTGATGGTGACATACCAAATTTCTCAAACTTTTCAGGGTGCTCCACAGGATATTGAACAGTCTGTATCCAAAAAGACAAAAACAATAACATACTAAATTAATATACGCATAAGTAACAAGCTATAACAGATCATGAGAAAAATGCATGACCTCTTGCAGCTCACGCTTGACATTCTCAAGGCCTCCAATGTCATCCCAACTGACATTAGGCACCTCAACAACCTGCAGACAAAGCCAAATTAGAAAACAACTCACAACAATAGTATGCCCTGCCAACCTAATGTTAGTCTAAATTTAAGGAGGAAAAAATTGCTAACAGTTTCACGTAAAGCCGACGGATTGCTTGTTCCTAGAGCCGTCTGGAAATGCTCATTTGTAACAGCCATGGAGTTCAGTATTTCAGCATCAATGGTCTCATCTTCCAAGTCAATGACATCCATCTTCTCCCTAATGCATTGCAGAGCAGCTTCTGTGCAAAGAGCCGCAAGGTCAGCACCCACATACCCATGAGTATCTTTTGCAATTTTCTCCAAATCAACCTAAAGTACGAAAACCACAAAGGTTTAAACTAGGGCTTGTAGTCATCAAAGAGTACAACTAATACCAGAACCGAATTTAATCCTGTTAAGGCTATAAACCTCAAATCTATAACCAAGCAGTACCACTGTAGGAATAACCAGGTGACTAAATCATAAAAAAGCTAAAAATTAACATAGTCAATAGTAAATTGCATAGGTAGCTACTGAACGTTTGAATTATAAACGGAACCAAATGCACTAAGCTTTAAACATGCCCAAAATAATCCACCAATAATAATTAAATTTATGTAATGCTTAACTTACATCATCAGAGAGCTTCATATTTTTGGTATGAATGCGAAGGACTTCAAGTCGCCCAACTTCATCAGGAACTCCAATATCAATTTCCCTATCAAATCTACCAAACCTTCTTAATGCTGGATCAATGCTGTTTGGACGATTTGTAGCCCCAATAACAATAACGTGAGACCGAGACTTTAATCCATCCATAAGAGTCAAAAGTTGCGAAACAATTCTCCTTTCAACTTCACCATGTGTCTTCTCCCTCTTGGGCGCAATAGAATCAATCTCATCAATAAAGATGATGGATGGGGCATTCTTTTCAGCTTCTTCAAATGCTTTCCTGAGATTGCTCTCACTCTCTCCTGCCAGTTTGGACATAATCTCTGGTCCATTAATACAAAAGAAGAAAGCTCCAGTTTCATTGGCAACAGCTCTTGCTATTAATGTCTTCCCAGAACCTGGGGGTCCATACAGTAAAATTCCTTTGGGAGGTTTCACACCAATTGATTTAAAAAGTTGAGGATGCCTCAATGGAAGCTCTACCAACTCACGAATTTGTGCCATTTGTTTCCTAACACCACCTACATCATCATACCCAACTTCATCCAGCCTTTCCTCATCCTCCCTTTTTATAGGCTCCCCTTCACAGAAGATTTCAGTGTCCGGAGCAACCACACAATACTCCCCTGGATCGGTCTCAATAACCTTGAACTCCACACTTCTCATCCCTCCACGGACAAGAAACAGATCTCCCTTTCTAACAGGGCGGTAAGCCTCCAAGAAGTAAGCTGCAAATTCAATACATATATTTATACATATATAGCTTATACAAAAAGAAAAAAAATGTTTGTAGGAAATCAATTACACATTCTTCAAATATAAAAACTAGGTGCTTCACTATCTATTGCAAGAAATTACTTGCCCACAACATATATTGCAGGAAAAACAACTGGACACAATTATGAAAAAACATAAAATACATAAAAGTAAAGTTAACCGTATATTCAGCAACTGCATATGCATAAGATAGAAGAATGAGCCCCGGCCAAAGCAAGCTTAAGGGACTCCAGCAACAGGCAAGACCACAAACTTACCAACTAGAAATACAGAGAGCAGATCATAATCAAATTTTATTTGTTGGGATAATGACTGACTCATTATAAACCGATTTCGATGCAGTAAGACAACAAATCTTAACAGCAGCTTTATGAAGAGATACTTATCAAATAATCCTCATATATCGGGGGAGTTAACACATAGTCACAAAACAAATCAAAATTCAGCAACAAAGTTCTGCATTTGAAACTGGACTTCAAGTAACTCCCACTGAAAAAGGCAAGGCAGAAACTCACGTTTCAAGTAAGCGTCAAATAGATTGCCAGTGACCCCTTCAACGGTATCATCGATAGGAAGAATATGCACACGTTTCCCATACTTGACATCAGGGCACTGGTGCACAGATACAACATCCCCGAGACGAACCCTCAAATTTGACCTTACAACTTTGTTCATTCTGATCTTGGGCTCCTCACATGTGTCGTCAGCAAGAGCTATGCAAATTGTATCCCTTCGCTTCTTCCCCTGTGATAAAAACCAGAAACCATACACAACTTAGAACACTGCACAAAGTAGTCAAAGTAACACGAAAGAAACACTAATAATAAACACTCCGACGTACAAAGAATTGCCACAAATTAAAACAAAAATAAACTACAGGTATAACTGAAACCAATATTTTTTGCCATACAATAAAAACAACAGAGTGAAAAATTCGCGATAGAAGAAGATAGGGCAAAATTTTCACCTTGATGAGGATTGTGTCGCCTCTGAAAAGCTGCAGCTTTTCCATGGTTTCAGGGTGTATCGACACCACTGAGTTGTCGTCGTTAACGGCCTCATCTACAATCAGTCGATTCGGCGACTTCTTGCGCTCCAAAATCGCCGTCGAGAAGTCCTTCTTCCCTGATTTCCTGAAACACAAATAAACACCGACTATAAGACTTCCGACCTAACGAAAAATTACATATGAAATCGAACTACAACAGCGAGCAAAATTAGTGACAGCAAAAAGCGTAAAATAGCATGAGCAAGTGAGCTCACGAGTCAGATGATTCAGCTTGGAGAGACATTGATCGTATTGAAGATCAAAGCACAGAACTTTTTGGCGAGGAAGTGAGAGCAGCGCAGGAAGAGAGAACGATTTTGGCGAGGTTTCCAATTTAATTTAATAAGCTTGTTTGGCAAGAAAAGTGTTGGGATAATTACAATATCTGATTTGGTAGAACTCAAGTTGGGCCTTCCTGGGCCTATAACACATGTGACATTGTGAATGGGGCTAATCCTTATCAACTTTGCGGTCTTTTTATTTTTTGGCGGAACTTTGGGGTTATATGACTTATATCTGCATACATAGTAATATATAATATTTTTAGTTTTAATAAAAAATAATAATATATACTATTTTAGTGAAATAATGCAAACAAAAACCACGGAGTTTGAAAAAAAAATGATAGTTGCCTATTTTTTTCATGATTTTTTATACAATTTTTTTCATGATTTTAAATGGTTATGTTTCATGTAAATGGGCTATATTTATTGAAAAAATATGATATTTTAATATTGTTACCTCCTATCCTAATTTGTGAGTCTGTAGTAATAATAATAATAATAATAATAATAATAATAATAACAACTAGCATTCAAGCTTGCTGTGAAGTTTTAATTTGAGCTAAAAAAAGTTAAAATTGATAATATATATTGAGAATAAATAAGATAAAATATATGCATTGCAAATTTAATAAGAGGACAGTTAGAAATGATTTAAAGGTAAAAATTGGAGAAAAAACTATTCCAAAAGTGTTCAAGTTCAGATATTTGGGGTCGTTTTAACAGAATGATAGTGAAATTGATGGGCATATTATATATAGAATACAAGTTGGGTGGTTAAAGTGGAAAAAGTTATCAGAAATTATTTGTAACCACAAGACACCTACAAACTTAAAGGAAAATTTTATCAAACATCTATAAAACCAACAATGCTATATGGTAATAAATTTTGGGCTTTGAGAGGGCAATAAGAGTATAAGATGAGAGTAACAAAAATGATAATATTGAGATGAATGTGTGGTCATATAAAATTAGATAAGATATGAAATGATTATATATAAAGGAAAGACGGAGTAGCACCTATCAAGGAGAAAATAGTAAAAAATAAGGTAGTTTGAGCATGTACAAAAAAGAGGGCAAGAGGAGCTAGTGGGAAAAGTTGATTAAATGATTTAGAATCCTGTCAAAAGACGTAGAAGAAGATAAAAAAGGGCAATAAAGAATGACCTCTTGATAAATAATTTATCTAAGAAGATGATATTTGATAGAATTTATTGGTATAGTATGATCCATGTAACCGATCTCATATTAATGGGATAAGGCTAATATTGTTATTGTTGATAATATATAGAGAATTTAAATAAATAAAAACTAAATGTTAAAAATGTTAAAATAATTTTTTTAAAAAGAAAGAATGTTAAAAAAGGGTGGGGAAAGTGGGGGAATTTAAAGTTAAAAATAAAAATTATTAAATAATTTAAGAAATGAAATATTAAATAAAGTGGGAAAAGTGGAGAAAATACAATCCTTATGAACGTTACTTTTTTATTAAGAAATGTTAATATATATATATATATAGAATATAGATCCTATGAAAAGTAATTTAAAAATAAATAATTTATACGAGATAAAATGAAGTTATAATTTGAGCTAAAAGAAAAGTTAAATAATTGATATCTATTTAAAAAAAATCTTGTTGACCACGATGTACTACACCATCCTTTTGCACCCGAAGCCTCCAAAAACAGCGAAAGTCTCACCCTTTATTGTTGTGAAGATTAAATTAAGAGTACATCGGGATTAAAGAACAATGTCAATTAGGTTATTTTTATTATTTTTCTCAAGTTAAAAATAGTTATTTGAATCTTTTATAAATGCTCCGGTGTAAATTTTTTTAAAAAAATCTGTTGCGCCATCCGATGATGAAATTACTAGCATATTTTATGAATCAGCGGCTGTAATTTTCTTATTAGGAGAATTGGAGTAATTATGTTATATGATTTTTTTCACTATTTATATCAGCCCGATTTTCAAGTACTAATATCCATACATATAATTATAAGAAACATAGTTTAACTTTTTAGTAAAGAGCTAAGAAGTTTCTTTCTTTTATTTATTCATAAAGAACACATTAATCCACCTTCTTATACATACATAACATTCTATATATAAGAAAGTATTGTCTCATTCGATTGAACCAAAACATGTCAATCAGCAACTGTAACCTTGAAAATGGAAAAGTTCTTGGCCACATTCATCAATCTCTTCTATTTTGGAAGCTACAGGGATTTAAAGAAAAAATTTAATTGCTTTCTTAAATATACTAAAAATTCAAAACAGAAAATAGAATTTAACATGTCATTAAATGTAATTAACATAAGAATATGTGTATGACTATATTGTGCTAATCTCTCAATGGGTATCAATTTGGCAGTTATTCTTCTTTACATATGACATTTTCATTGTCAATACTTGAGTCACGAAGATTAATAATAAGGGAAGAACCTGGAAACGAAACGTTTAAATTAAAAAAGGAAAAAAAAACAAAAGCATTGAATGGGAAGAATGAATAACGAACAAAGTAAACCAAAAAAGGGAAAAGCATTGAAAAAGTGGTCTCTCAATTTTTACCCTCATTTAACATAAATTTTTATTTTAAACAATGTAGTTCAGTCTTATTTTATTCAGATTGTAATCCTGGACCGAAGGTTTTATGTTAAAAATTTCAAGCTGTATTAAAAATTTCCAATTAAAATGTAAAAATATTCAATAAAAATCAAGAAAAATTTTGAGATTAAAAATCCCTCAGCTAAAATTTTTCAGGTCACTGATTATTGAACTCAGAGAGGGAAAAAGAAAAAGAAAAAGATATAGGCTCTTCATCAAACATAGATAATTAAAATTACACAGGAAAAAGATACAAAAATTATACCGTTCATTGTCTTACAACTCACTATCCTCATTTGTGAGAGCATAAGGATTAAAAAAATTAGAATAAAAAATAAAATTAAGATAATTACAAGATCACTTACAGTGAGTAATGGTTTAAATAACATAAAGAAGAATGAATCAACCAAACTATAATTTATAGTAAATTCATAGTAAGAAAATTGTAAAACAAGTAGTAAAAATATTGAAATAATTTATAATAAAAATTTGAAAAATGAATTGTAAATTTAAAGTAATTAAGTTATAAATTCTAAAAAAAAATTGTAAAATACTGAACCAATTTATAATAAAAATATGGAAAATAAGTAGTAAATTCAGAGTAACTAAATTGTAAAATTTGGAAAAAAAGTTGCAAATCACTAAAACAATTCATAATGAAAATTTGAAAAACAAGTTGCAAATTTAGAATAAAGAAGTTGCAAATTCTAGAAAAAAAATAGTTATAAAATAAATATTTGAAAACTAAGTTGCGAATTTAGAACAAATAAATTGCAAAATCTAGAAGAAGTGGTAAACTATTTTATTCCTGCGAATATTGACCAGTCATCGGTGACTGTTGACCGGCCACCATGGCCGTTGACCGACAGTCACGGGTTGTTAGAGCTGTCAAATCGGGCCTACGGGCCGGCCCGCGGGTTTTTTTTAATTTTGTTATATTTTTTATATTTTTTATAAATTTTTTTATATAATTATTTGAATTAATACAACTAATTATCATTATAATTCATAAAAAATTAACATAATATTTAAATTTTACAATTTATATATCATTAATTAATAAAATAATATGCATTTTTTAATATTTTAAATAATAAAAAAAGAAGAAAAAAGAAATGGGCTTTTTAGTCAGGCTTGTGGTCCGTTTGGGCCGACCGGCCACGGGTCGGACTCAAAAAGCCCGGATTATGTGTTTACTCTCAAAGTTGAGGCCCAAGCCGGCTCATTTTTTGAGGCTTTTTAGGTCAGTCTGTCAAGTTTAACCCATTTTGACAGCTCTACCCGCCATTGACCGGCTATGGTGGGAGGATAAACTAGAGTTAAGGATATTTTGATAATTTGATATTTTTTTATATTTAATTTTAAAAATTTGGTCTCTTTTTGTAATTAAATATACAGTTGGTCCCATTTTATAATAAAATATACATACTGGTCCTAAATAGTAATTCCCCCTATTATTAAATTTGGGAGGAATTTTGGCATACTTGGAGTTGGAATATTTTGGGCGACTCCATCTCTGGAACCAATTATTAATTGCAAATATTCTAGAATGATCCAAAAGGTGATAATCAAAATGTAGCAATGGAAATGAAATGAAGTGAAGCATCCTAAGTACCCAAGAGTTTTAACAAAGAATTCAACAAAAAAGGAGCTAGATATGGATTAAGGGATCAAATTGAAATGAAGAAGAGAGGTTGAGGAGGGACTGAAAATAGAGCTCCTCTAGAGAGGAGTAAATCTAACCTAAGTCAACAAAACAGTCACAAAATAAAGGTTCTTTAGCCTTGACCAAACACAACATTAACGGATTGGCATACCATATGGTGTCAAGGCATCGTCTCCCAACAATATTATGCCCTCACAATATACAACCCGTGACAATACCTAATACATGCTAACATGTTGTCTCATGCCATATGTATATGATCATGCTAGCATGTCATCATCATCATATAGGATGTCTTCTGGGATGCAATAAATCATATATATATATGTTCATCAATGTCTGTCATTCTCATAAGTATAAACACATACTTATGCATTCACATTGGTTGATTTCATTCATTATCATTATCAACATCATCATCATCATCATCATCATCATCATCATCATCATGTGAAACTAAATAGGGGTTTGCACAATACAAATAATCCATGCTCGCTATAGTCATCATCATATATATGCATATATACATTCATCCACATTAGTCATTCCTATCCACTATCATCATTCCTATCATCATCATACTATCAAGCTCACATGTTCAATTTATTATCGTTAATATCGTCATTATCATTGTTGCCAATATCATATTAGTACTACATCTTTACACATAACATTGATAAGTATACACAATAATCATGGCCCAAGCCCTTCCTCACTTACTAGATACACACACACACACACACACACATATACACATAAATATGCATACATAGCCACTTCCATTTCTCATCATAATTGTGAACACCCTATTTTATCCGGATAAAACAAAAACAATAAAAATTGAAAAAACAAAAGAAATAAAATAAAATTCCCTTTTATGTAAGAAAATTAGTAATTATCATCTAATTTAAAAAAAAATACAAATCTTCTAAAATTTAAAAATAAAAAAATCAAATCACCATCCAAATCCAATTTCCTTTTTAAGGTTTTCAAAAATCCTATCCCTTTCCTCCAGTGTAAATAATAATAATAATAATAATAATAATAATAATAAATATATATATATATAAATAAAAAAAATCAATCAAATCATTTTCCAGTCTTATCTATATAGTATCCTAAGTCTTTATTCGAAAATCTTTTTTTCAAAAAAGGGGGCTTATGAAAAAAAGAAAAAAAAGAAAAAGCTAAACAAAACAAAATAGTAATAATAATAAAACAATAAAATAAAGAAAGAAAGAGAAAAAAAAGAGGAAAGAAGAAAAAAGATAAAATAAAAAAAAACTAAAAAAAAATTGTTGCATTAAAATAAAGTGATATAAAAAAAATTATTAATTAAAAAGGTTGATAAAAAAAAGGGGAAAAGTGCGTTTCAGCCCCAAGTGGCCTGAACCCTAAAATTAAGGCTCAGGCACGCGTGAACTGGAAAAGAGACGAGGAGCAGAGAAAGAAAAGAGAAAGCAGAGGGAGTGAAGGCGTGAAGGAGAAAAAGTTGCAGGCAGCAGGGCATGCAAGGGAAAAAACAGAGGGAGCCACGTGCGTGAGACAAGACGAAGCAGAGGGAACACGCGTGAAGGAAAAAGTACAATGGAGGTCATAAAAATGGAGGAAGTTTGAGGCTGAAGGGGGGAGCTCGGGCACGATGCTGAACCCAAAAACAGAGGGAGAGGCTAGCAATTGCAAAAAAAACCCAGAAGGGACCGAAGAAAAATAAGAAGGAGGGGACAGAGCCGCATGCGTGAGAGCCGCAAAGACCAAGGGAGCAACCAGAGGAGGAGGCTAGGAGAGTTAAAGGTGGAGAGCGAGAGGGAACTTCATTTTGAACCGAAAAACAGAGAGGGCCACGGACGGAGATGAGAAAAAGCCAGAGGGAGATCAGACCGAAGCCGAACAAGGAGGGACTGAAGGAAAATTGAGAAGAGAAGACCTCGAGAAAGCCGAAGAATTGATGGGACAGAGGAGAACGATCATGGACGAGATCGGAGGGCAGAGTTCGAGTCACCGATTTTCTCCTCTATTGCTGTGATAATCCAAAACGTGTGAGGAACTGAGAAGCGAGCTTAGGAATTATGGATTGGTATCTTTTTTTTTCTCTTTTTCTTCCTTTCAGTTTCGAAATCGGTTTTCCCATCCAAACGATGATCCATTCAACACTTTGCTTCACAGTTGCAAGGGTCCAATTTCATTTTGTTTATGCTTTGTTTTAGGGTTGGGTTTAATAAAAAAAGAGAGAATGAATAAATAAATGAGGCTGATAAATAGGAACAAAATGAGCTCGGCCCTTGTTTTTAAGACATTTGGGTGCCATTGTCAAAGTTTGTTTGGTATCATTTTGTTATATGGTGGATGATTTTCCTCAGGTTGTGTATGCATTTTGTTTAATCTATTTACCTCTGAAAGCTTGCGGCTGTGCTAGCTATTAATGTGATTGTCATATAATGTCTATTTGATGATCAATGTTTACATGTCCAGTGGGTATGTGTTAAGAAGGTGGAGTTGTTTTGGCCCTGAACTTGCTTTTGTTTTGGTAATAATTGTCATTAAGAGAATCCTTGTAGTGAGTCTGGAATTTGGGCCATAGAAAATGTTATCTTGTGATTTATGATAGCAAATTGGGCTTCATATCATACTTATAATGTGAAACTTGGGAGCCCCAAATTGTAGAATCACGTTCCTTTTTCTTTTGAGTGTAGTATAAAGAATTTTCTAACATAGGAAATGGGTTCTGGAACGACGATTAAGCTTCGAAGGACCCCTTTGTCTTCTCGGTTGTGAGCACTGATCTGTTTCCTCGTGGGCCTGGCTTTGAGAAGTTTGTTATGAATATTTTGATTGGTTTTTCTTATGGGCCCAACACTGAGAAGTTGGTCATGTATCATTTTGATTTGCATGGGCCTGACATTGTGAGCTCGTAGGGCTGCACGGGCACCGTATAAAGGTATGTACATAATAGGTCCTAATAGCTTTTATTTTTGTTTTGTTACTCAATTTTTTATTTTCTTGTAATAAAAATTAATAATTGCATATATAATTACGTTACGTGAGGTTTTTGAACCCACGCAGACATCTTAATTAATCATATTGTCACGTGAGTCTGCGGGTCCACGCAAACATATGATTCATAAGAGTAAAACGCGTTTGCCAAAAGAAATAAATAATTCTTTAATATAAGTGTATTTTGAAATATTTTAAATAAATAACAGTATTTAGTGAAGTCTTTTAGAAATAATTGAGTTAATAATCATACCACATGAGATTTTCGGAATCCATGTAGGTATTTAAGTTTACTAAGTTATCACGTGAGATTGTGAATCCACGTAGATATATCAGTTGAATAACTTTCTTTTAAAAAAATAATTATAAAAAAATGAATTATGATAATATAATAAGTTTTTCAACTGTATAATAAAATTATTTTCTTAGAAACAAATAATGGTATTTTCTAGATTAACAGCTTAAAAGTATAATAAAACCTTTATGCCGCGAGGTTTGGAACTTCTACAGGTACTTAAGGAATCGGTCTATCAGGCATGACTGTGAGTCTGCAACAGGTAGATTGATTTTCTTTTTAAGAGAAAAAGGGGAAAATTTTCCAAAAGTACAAAAATATATTATTTCACAAGTAAAAAAAAATCAAATAAAAGTATTTTGTAAAATTAAAAAACAGAAAAAATATCTTCAAACAAAATAAAATAAGAGTAAGTGGGTGAAATTAAATTATTTTTTTTGCAAATTAAAATACACTAACTCAAGAGAATTGTTTTGTTTGCAAAAAGTTAAATTATTTTCCATTAACTTTATCTTATTACAAAAATTAAAAAATATCAACCAACTGACACACATTTTTAGTCCCGAACTATGTGGACTTTAATCCCCATCGCAGGGTACGTAGGCCCCAGACTCTGATCCTGGGTCAAGTCCGCTTTTGTAAATAAACAAATATTTCCCAATTCCTTTTCCTTTTTTTTCCTTAAATCTCCTTAATTTCTAATGTAATTTATTTCCTTATTTTTGTTTTCCAAATTTCTCAAAATTTCTTAATTTCTTCTTTACCCTTATTCTCGCATGTGAATAATAAAAGGAAAATCAAAATACTTATACAATCATACTAGTTTGCACAATCAACGTAAAGTAACTGTTCCTAGGAACGGGTGTTGTGGGGTGCCTAACATCTTCCCCACATAAAATTGACTCCCGAATCCAACTCTGATTACGTAGACCATCATTTTCCTCCCTAATTCGGTTTCCTAAGATTTTCCTCAAAATTTTGGTGGCGACTCCTCACAAGTTGGTTTTCCTTAGAAAATCCGATTTGTTCTCTTTTTCCTTCCATCACATTTTTCCGAGTGTGACAACAATTTTCCAAAAGGATAAAGGGGTTTGAGAAAACTTACTAGCTGTGATTGAAAACCACATATCATGATATGAAAAGTTCAAAACTTATTGAAAAAACAAAGTTACTCTTTGGTTCCCTCAAGTTGCTCAACTTGCACGTTACCTAATAGGCCACCGAATCTCCACTACATACACATACAAGAGAAAATGCAATTCAAGTCAAATAGATAGTAGTCAACACTAAATGAAGTCAAAAGATTCATCAAAACTCCAATTGAACCATTAGAATTTCCCAAGAAAACTTAGAACATACAATACCAAACTCCATCATACAATAAGTTAGTCACATATCGATGAGTTTATCGCTTCCCAACAACTTCTCAAAGTGTAAATGCTCTAATTAAATGAGTTTACACCCTACACAATCAATTTACACACATATCAAGGTGAGACAGCTTTTGATAAACCATAACTTAGGGTTTCAAGCTTATACTCAACAAAATCACCATACCACTACCATTTCCATTCTTCATTAACCACAAATTAGCTTCCTATATGCCAACATAACTTAGAAAATTCGCACATCACAAAACCCCACACTGTAGAGGCTAGGGTTTGGCACCTTTATGCCACTACACATAAAAAATTCCTAACCCAAAGCTTAAAGACACCACACAACACTATTTTGAAGCATCTAAACACAAATTAATTGGTGAAATCTTTAGCGAATTCGGAACTTGAACTCACCCATGGATTTCCTTCAAGAACCATGAGAAAATAGAAGAGGAAGAAGAGAAATCATGTTACTTCAAGTTACATAGCTCCCCCAAGCCTCCAAATTTGGTCCTCAAGCTTCAGGAGTCGAGCCCTAGCAGAGAAATGCCAAAACCCTCAACCAAAACACTATTTCGACAAGTATTACCCTTTCTGATTTTTAGCAGTATCGTGACTGGCGTTGCGGTCGTGAATAATGCCATTACACTCACTATCCTATTTTGTCTCCCAAAATTTTGATTTGGCTACGGCGGTGATCAATTTTGTTTCCCAACTCAGTCACCTTCCAAAGATCATAACTTAATCCACAAAAAACCAATTGAAGTGATCCTTGACTTGATTTAAAGCTTGAGAAGTCTTCTTTAATGGAAAAATATAAATGGATACTTCCACTGCTTAAAACTTTTTCCATAATTTCTTACTTCATTCCTTTACTTATTTCTTCGGTTCTAGCTCTTTCAGTCTTGTATGATTTCAATAATATCCTTCCATTAATCACATACATGCCTAAAACAATCGAATTGGGGTTGTTACAGTCCTCTTTTGATTTGCTTCAAACCTAAAATGTCCTTCAAACCCATCGCATTCCAGATCTTCTGGCATTCCAAATCTGCTTCAAACCCACAACGTCCTTCAATCTGTGACCTTTGTGGATCATCATTCCAAATCTCCTCATCCTCTATCATCATTCGTAGATCAACCCTCGTCCTCATCCAACATCATCATTCATAGATCAACCCTCGTCCTTATCTTCCATCATTGTTTGCCATTCACAGATCATCTTTGAGGGCTGAGGAGATAGGAAGATAGAGGATGGAAGGCCTTAGTTTAAGGGTCGAGCATATCATCATTTGCCATTCTAGATCTGCGACCTTTTTTTTCTCTTTTCACTAGCCTATTGATTTGAGTGTGAGGACAAAGGAAGATGTGATGGTGGTATGATGATGTTGTTGGATAGTCGTCAGTGTGAATGAGTAGCGGTGGTGATGGTTGTGCCACCAAGAAGGAGAATGATTGGGAATGAGTTTTTGTTTTTTAAACCAAGGGTAAAAAAGTACTTTGACATTTATATGGATTTTTTGTTTAATAAAAAATCATTCCCTTGTCCTTAAATATCTAACCAAACAAACTCATATATAATAATCATTCTATTACATCTCTTTATATCATTCTCATCACATTATCTAACTCTCTCCATAATTGAACCAAAAGAGGTGTTAGTTTGCACCACATTAGTAGGGATTAGAAAAAAGAAAGTTCTTATATGCTTTTCGTGTTATTTTTTAATTAAAAGTTAACATATGGATTTTTTTAATATATTGTAGATTTAATCATTAATTATATATTAAAAATATTAATTTTTTAAACTTTAAAAAATTTAAAAGAACTAAATATTAAATTTTAATTAAATAATGGTATGAAAAATATATAAAAATAAAAATAAATTTAGTTCTAAAAAAAAAATTTTTTTGGGGCCGGGGGAATTAGAAAAAATATTTAAACTTTATCCGTACCCACGGAATTTACTTTCTTGCCTAGTAATCCCAAACCCATAGTTGTGTGTGTCTATAATATATATATATATATATATATCATTAAAAAATAAAAAGAAAGTGCTAAACATTATTTTATGGATTTTGAATTGTATGAAGGGAGATAACTTTTTGTTATTGATTTTTTTGGTGAGAACATATTTTATGTAAATAAACTTTAAAATGAAAATAATTATTTATTTTAAAATATTTATAACTTATTAAACTTTCAGTTCATTTGTTTTAGCCATTGAACTTTTAAAGTCCAAGAGTTCAAAGATTTAATAGAATGAAAATTTCGTTATATCCTAAATATGAATTCCAGAATAAAAATTACAGTAGATGACCTTATCCATCCCTACACATAAGTAGAAATTTTTTTAAATAAATAAATAATGCATCTGTTTTCCCACTAATTCTAATTCTAAATTATAACTATCGCTCAAGGGTCCACCGTTCGGCGAGACATAAAAACATTGAAAAGAACAAACATTGATGCGTTTACCACAATCAGATAACAAGCATGTCTGATTGCCAACGCGTCTGAATTGTCACCGTGAATTTAGTGCGGTCATAGTGTCCGTATTTTATACCCAAATAATATATAATACTACACATTTATTCCTAAATTTTTAATTTTAATAGCACAGAACCAACGTATCTCTGGCCTCTGCGGCCAAATCAGAACATTTAAAACGTTCCTGTATGACATCAAAAAGTCAAGTTGATAAACGGCCCAATAATACATCTTTTTGTTTTTCCAATGGGGGAGAAAATAATCGACGGAGCACTTCAGTTTCAAATGATTATCAGGTTTAATTATGTTATTATCATTAGATTATTAGAAATCAACGGGCTATCTGATCAATTATAAAAGCATGAAGTGAAAGGGGTCCTCAAACATCGCCGGTTTGGCACCTGGAAGCCATCATCATTACACTGGAGAAAAAGAAATGCTACACCGTATAAGAAAAGACAAAAAAGAAGAAGAAAAATAAAATAAAGATAAAGCGAGATGCAAAGTGCTCAGCAAAGCATACAAAAAACCCGGGATAGGCGGGTCGAATCAGTAATCACCCACACACCCACTAAATATATATACAGACTATTTCAGTGAGCTCACCTGGTCACCTGCTCAATGCTTCTCTTCTATATTGCCTAGATCCAGGTATGTTTCTTGCCATTTCCTCTATCTTTTCTGTTTTTGAATTCGTTTATTGAAGTCAGCTCCATAGACTTGATTTAGATGATAGCTTTGTGCATTTTGGGGGGTTGCTCAGCTTAAAGTTCCAAAAGAGGAATCTTTATTTTTCATTTCATTGTATTTGGTTTGCTTATGTTCCGTTTTCGGTTCAAAAAGTTATGATATAAAAGTCCTGTTCACCTAGGAGCTCTACCAGAGCTACTTAAGACCAGGGGATTCTGTTTATTGGTTCTTATCAGTGACAAATTCTAATTACAAGTCCACGTGGTTAGCCTTTGTCCTTTGGCTCGTTGCCTCTTTTCTCGGTGAACAAATAAATAAATTGTTTCAGTGAAAAACTGAGCATGCATGTATTCTCTGCAGGATTTCATTGGCGCTCTCTCACTAATTAATAGCTTTATGCTCCTAATTATTGAGGCTCTACATCGATTCTTCTGGTTTTGTTTTTCCTCTCTTGTTTATGTTTCGGGTTTTGTTTAAAGAACTCATTGTGTGCGTGTGTGTTTTATCCGTTTGCTTTCTGATGTTATTAAGTTTCTCCTCTCTGACCAAGAGAGAGGGCAGTAACACACTTGAGTAGTTAATGGGTTTAAATATTCAGGGCTTTGGTCTCACTTTTCACGAAACTAAAACCGGTTCTAGAAATCTTAAGGAATGTTCTATCCTATTGATTAGATTTTAAGTCAAGTACCGTAGATAGGTAACCTAATTTTGCAATGTTGAGTTTAAAAAAGTCTTCTATTTTTCTCAATGCTCTCATAGCGAGAGTGAATGAAATTCTTGACTTGGCATTGAGCTTTTGAATCTTTTGTTCCCTTGACAGGTTGCCAATGGAAAGAGTTCTGCAGAGGTTGATGTTGTAAATATGAGGCTTATATGCTAGAAGTTTGAGAAGACAGCTGTATCAGCAGGATGATAAAAAGTATTCTGCTATTTGTACAATGATGTCTGAAATTTGATGTATGGAAAATTGAATATGATGGAAGAAATACAGTCTCAGTCAGATAATTATAGGTCTTCATCATCATCAGCAAGCAGCCCAGCAAGTAGGGTGCCATCAAGTAACTTCTTTTACCTGCGTAAACCGGGTTCACTTAGACAACCTATCTCATTTGAGGATTCACCAGAGTGGGAGGATACTGATATTGATGTTAGAGTTGAGGAAGGAGGTGACTCTATCAATGTTGCCACAACACCAGCTTCCCCCTCCCTTTCAAAGCTCAACAGCGGGTCCTTGCCATCCCCACATCTACCAGATGGTGCAGTTATTCCCAGAAAAAATGCTGGGGCTTCTGTTGTGTGGAAAGACTTGACTGTTATGATAAAGGGAAAAAGGAAGTACTCTGATAAGGTTGTCAAGAGTTCAACTGGTTATGCATTACCTGCAACTATGACAGTGATTATGGGTCCTGCAAAGTCAGGGAAGTCTACATTATTACGAGCCATTGCAGGTTTTGAAGCATGCTTCCTTTGTCCTTGCTTAATAAGCTTTTCATCTTGTTCATTTCTTGTCTACATGAATGGTAAAGCTAAAATGAGTTCCTCTTTATATCAGGAAGATTGCATCCTTCAGCTAGGATTTATGGTGAGGTGTTCGTGAATGGGGCAAAATCACACATGCCTTATGGGTCATATGTGAGTTCAGGATCTCACTTGCTGTTGGGTCTTTGATTTTTCAGTTGCATTGATATTGACCAATGGTCAATCAAGGTCTAAGGATTCATCATATATCATGCTTTTATATCCTACATAGATTATAGGGTCAGAATCTTAATTGAAAGGTGGATGTGCTAGTTTGAATGTGTTGTCGAAACATTTTAGTTTTGGAAATAAGCATTTTTTTTATTTATGTCTTTTATTTTATTCTGAATTTTCTGTATCAACTGATAGGGGTCATGGAAAAATTAATATAATTACCTCTATCTTTAATTGAGGTAATTACGGTTTTATTCTTTTATTAACTTCTGGGCTGTAGTTAATTTGAATTTGATTAACAATTAGCTTTATCACATTTTTCTTCTGCTTTTGATTTTTTATTTGAATTTTGCTTTTAATTTTTGCAGGGTTTTGTGGAGAGAGAAACCACTCTGATTGGATCTCTCACTGTGAGGGAGTTTCTGTACTATTCAGCTCTACTTCAACTTCCTGGTTTCTTTTGTCAGAAAAAGAGTGTGGTGGAGGATGCCATCCATGCAATGTCTTTAGGTGACTATGCAAATAAACTTGTTGGGGGACATTGCTGTATGAAGGGCCTTCCTAATGGGGAGAGAAGACGTGTCAGCATTGCCAGGGAGCTTGTTATGAGACCACATGTCTTATTTATAGATGAGCCTCTTTATCATCTGGACAGGTGTTTATTTTATTTCTTTTAAACTCTGTATTGCACGTCTGGCCAAAAAAAACTCTGTATTGCACTGATTGCCCTGATCTACATTTGACATGGCACTGCTGAAAAATTATAAAATTAGTTGCTTCTCTCTTTTACAAAATTCATAATTCATAATCTCATTAGTAGTTTGGCAAGTATTAGTTGACATGCATTACTCTATTTGGATTATGAAATGGCATTCTACTCTCTATGTCTCTAGTATACTCTACCTGGAAACTGTTTAATTGAATGCTATGGTATCTATCCTAGTAATTATTCATGCGCTTCATGTGGTTCTCAAAATAATCTAGGTCTTCTAGGGCCTAGACTATAGAGTATGTACTTTCTTGTAAATTACAGCTTCATTTATTTCCCACCTTCGTTATATGCACTGAATTCATGTTACATCTTTTAGAGACCTAACAACATCAACTGCTTGGTTGTGTCAATATTTTTAGATTATTACATCAATGTTATTCATGCATGTGCCTTATGGCTTATATTTTTAATTATCTTTGGTTAACATTCTTGTTATATAATTAATTTCCTTCACTGTCTCTGCCGCTTTTGATGATGGTTACATTGAAGAAACTTGCAAGCACTGGTTGCTCTCTTATTTTCACCATTTATCAGAGTTTTAGAGGATTGCATCAATGTTATTCATGCATCTGCCTCATGGTTTATGTCGCTAAATTATCTTTGGTTAACATTCTTGTCATTAATTAATTTCCTTCAGTGTCTCTGCACTTTTGATGATGGTTACATTGAAGAAACTTGCAAGCACTGGTTGCACTCTTATTTTCACCATTTATCAGAGTAGCACAGAAGTCTTTGGCCTTTTTGATCGAATTTGTCTGCTTTCAAATGGAAATACCCTTTTCTTTGGAGAAACATTGGCATGCTTGCAGGTAAACAACAGTACCATCCCGCTGATTGGGTTTTCCACAAGAAGATTGAGAAACAATCAAGAAATTACAAAATAAAATTCAAGGAGGCAGGCGTTGATTTTTATGCTTGATAGGGTTGCTATCTAGTAGTGAGAAGAAATGACATTGGAAGATGAATGTGCTGCAAGATTCTTAATATCCATTTCTTTTCTTTTACCTTCTTTTCTTTGGAAATATTTATTGTTCCTGACTTTTGTAACTCTGTTAATGAAGCACTTCTCAAATGCTGGATTTCCTTGCCCAATCATGCAAAGTCCTTCAGATCACTTTCTACGTGCAATTAATACAGATTTTGACAGGATAATTGCAATGTGTAAAAACTGGCAGGTAATTATTTCCAGTGCACAAATTTCCTATTTTTTAGTCTGGTTGGTGTTACAAGAGGATAAGAATATAAGAATCCTTGCACAGTAAATACATATAGATATGCAACCTATATTTGTACTTGCAATTATATTACAACTAGTGGAACCATGAACTGATGATTAATCTGGTCAATGCATTGTTTTCACCAATCGGTTAACCTGATTAAATCTTTATTTGATACTTTATTAATATTGTCATCATAACAGGACGAATTTTCCTCAGTGAACATGGACACTGCTGTTGCTATACGCACACTTGAAGCAACTTATAAGACATCTGCAGATGCTGCTGCTGTTGAAACTAGGATTCTGAAACTCACTGAGAAGGTAATGCTGCAAATATTATATTGAATATTCATTGAATTAATTTCCCTATTCATCTAGTGATTTTGCTTGGTAAAACTTGTAGCTTAGCCTTCAATTGTCAATGTTATTTGATTTAACATATAGGTATTTGGTGATGGTGCTTGTTTGATATTGGTGTTGTCGTGTACATGCTCTGCAGAAATGTAGGGCTCAGGGAATGGTGCTTGATTTTAAACAATGTCGGAAATGGGGCTAGTAAGAGGGATTATGTTCCTTTTAAGTTGTTATATGCAGCAGTCTTTTAGCACCAACAGATTAGGTGGTGGTCTCAGTATTTAATGGTTACAGATTGTTCCTACATGGCTTTCGTTTCATACTAATTTATTCAATTAAGTAAAAAGTCAATAATTTAATTATTAGTATAATTATTACGAGAGGGCACCTAGCTAGGAATCGATGCCTTTAATCCAGTCAAAGATACTTCTAGTATGTCAAAAGGAGGTGTCTCCATTGGTTAAGAGAAGTGTCTCCTTCTCTGCTTATTGAGAAGAGATGCTTCCACTTAGTTGAAGAGAGACGCCTCATGCTAGGCTAATCATAAGTAGGTGCCTTTTCTAAATTTTGCTATATTAACTGTGAGTGCCTCCTATTAAGCATACCATAATTAGTAATGAGCGCTATTTTTGAAAATGAGGCAACTACCTAGTTTTGGTGCATACACTAATTATGAGAAAAAGGTCAGATAGAGAAGTTCACCCTCTCCTCTTGATATATGGGATCTGTGTTATTCTCTAGGTTTTTATGAGGCTGTGGCTGTGGTACTGCGTTCAAGGGGAGTCAGTGTTTGGATTTCCTTTCACAGTTTTTTTAAAAGATGTTTATTTCCCAGGAAGGTCCAGGTCTCAAAAGCAAGGGCAAAGCTAACATTTCTACTCGGATAGCAGTCTTGACATGGAGGTCTTTATTAATTATGTCGAGGGAGTGGAAGTATTATTGGCTTCGCCTTATTCTTTATATGCTTTTCACACTCTGTATTGGCACTGTATTTTCTGATTTGGGACACTCTCTGTCATCAGTTGTGGTGAGTCTCAACATCATGATTGCGTTTTATCTTTCAATTGTTGCTTTCTTTGTGGTTTACATATATTATGCTTCACATATTTTGCATCGCAGACAAGAGTTGCAGCAATTTTTGTATTTGTCTCATTCTGTTCACTTTTAAGTATTGCTGGGTTGCCTGCACTTAAGAGAGAAATTAAGGTAATCTCATTGCTGCTTGTATACATGTATTACTTTAAAAAAATTTGAAAGTTTCCGTTTGATGTGCTGTATATGTATAAAAGAAAGCATAATTTGCTCATATGGCTTATAGTTTCTTTTTTCTGTCTGATGCACTGTTCTATGCAGACAGTAATCATCACTTTTAATACATGAATTATATGGAGCTTACAGGCACTCACTTTAATGCATGAATTACATGGAGTTTACTAAATTGAAATTTAGAAGAATACACGCCTTGCACTCAAATGCATAATTTTATACTTTTCTTCAGGAAAGAGATGGTGGGCTGATCAGTCCTTATTACAAGATATGGCTTACATTTGAGTTTTAAGTCATACTGCTGATGTTGGTCCTGAAGAAAAAAAAAAAAGTTGTAGTGCTGATTACATGAAAAGCTTGGCTTTTGAGAATTGAGGCTGACTCAAACTATACAGCTCAGATATGGACATGTAACTGAAATAATAGTTGGACAGACTAAGACTCTCACGAAGGCATTAGAAACTCATGATGCAAACAAAATAATGTTGTTTCATTAGCTCATGAAATATGTTGTAACTGCATGATTGTGGAAATTTCTGTAAAGACTGAATGCATTGAATTAAGTCATACAGTGTTCTGAGTATCATACTAGTATTTATAGTTTCCTTTGACTTTAGAGTAGAACAAGTGCTCTATACTTCTCAACAGCAAGAGTGAAGCGGGAAATATGTTTTACATGCTTATAAGTCTTTTGCTACTGCTGCTACTGTTATTATTATCATTAGTACTGACTTTATTCAATGCTTAGGTTTTTTATTTAATCATGCAATTATACTCTCAAGACTTTTTCTATGGAATAAACTATTTCCTGTTTTGCAGATATATGCATGTGAAGAATCTAACCAGCACTCCAGTGCATTAGTCTTTTTACTTGGGCAACTCTTCTCCAGCATTCCATTCTTGTTTCTCATATCGATTTCATCGAGTCTAGTCCTCTATTTCTTGATAGGGCTGCGAGATGAGTTCAGTTTGTTAATGTACTTTGTGCTGAACTTTTTCATGACTCTGTTGGTGAATGAAGGACTTGTGTTAGTCGTCTCTACTTTATGGGAAGAAGTTTTTTGGAGTGTATTGACCCTGTTGTGCATACATGTGAGTTCCATTGCCCACCGATCATTATTGGTGGAGTGTATTGACCATGTTGACAGAAGTTTAAAGCCGTTCATTTAATCTATATTTTACTTCATGAGATAAGAACTTGGGCACTGTCAATTACCAAGCATTTCCTAAACTAACTGTCATTGCATATCTATGCTGGTTCAGGTGGTCATGATCCTTTCTGCTGGGTATTTTAGAATTCAAGATGCATTGCCTGGACCAGTTTGGATGTATCCAATGTCTTATATAGCCTTCCATACATACTCAATCCAGGCAAGTATATTGTTATGGTTGTATCTCCCGCATGTTGCTGTTTAAAAGTTTTCTTTTGAGTTTTGAGCAGGCTGGCTTGTTTACTCGTTTATGAAAACTTTTCTTTTTAGGTGGGTCTTTTCTTGAAACTATTAGTGTCTTCATATTTGTAGGGGCTACTGGAGAATGAGTATCTAGGCACATCTTTTGCCGTTGGGCAGGTAAGGACAATATCTGGCTTTCAAGCCCTCCAAAGTGCTTACAATATCTCCCCTGACGGTAATTCCAAGTGGAAGAATTTGCTGATTTTGTTTCTTATGGCAGTTGGTTATCGAATTTGTGTGTTTTTTGTATTATGTTTCTGCATGGGTAGAAAAATATCCATGTTCAGAAGCTTTCAGTGTAATCGAGATACCACAAATACCAGATGAATTATTGTTCTAGTGTACCTGTCAACTCGTTTTGTGAACTTATCTTGAAAATTGAGGTGCAAATATGAGGTTTCTTGGTCAATACAGCAATACTTAGTTTATTGAGTGACAAAGTTCTTACCTCGGAACTTCTCTTTGATTCCGCTGTGTTCCTTGCTTCAACTTGGACAACATCCACTGAATATTTGATGTCTTTGGAACATCTCAGTACTTGGGAGGGATGTTTGAGTACTAAAGGTTACTTTAGGCATATTAGCTAGACAGTTAACTTCACAGAATAAGTATTGACAGTTGCCACCAAAGTGGCAATCATCTTTCAATAGAACAGAAGCCAAATGGTTACTAGAGAAACAGAGTTAACGGCCTAACAGCGATTCCATTACATGAACACTTGAATGAAAATTTACCGGCTCCTTTACTATTAGCTGATTAATAAGTATAACCAAAATCCTTTAGCGAGTTAACATAAACAGCCTGCAGTCAAGTTGTGAAGTTGTGTCGAGTATGGGATTGGGGCGAACAACTAATATTAGAAGTTTGTTTCTCTCTTGGCTAGTAATTCAGAAATATTCATTTTCAGTTGAGTGTCGTTGGGAATAATTATTGAACATGAGCGGGCATGGGAGATATTCTGTGCTCTGGATTTTTAAGAATTATGGGGGGTGCATCGAACTCCGTTCAACAGGAGTGTTTTTCTGTCGTTGGACTTGTATTTTTCGGCTGAATCGTTTTAAAGTTAGACAGATTGTTAAAGATCGATAACAAATTCTTTGCAAGATTTTTAATGAGGTCTGTGAACTCCCTTGGTTGCTATGAACTACAACGTCCTAAATCAAGAATTTTAATTTGATTGTGTTTCAAAATTTGCGTGCTGCACACTGTTGAATGGACTTCTCCCGTTTCTTGGACCACGGTGAGACTTTGACTCTAATTAAGAATTGAGATTGGATTTATAGCTCTAATTTTATGAGGAAAAAAGAAATCCAAGGTAGCTGCTGCTTTAATCAGTAAGCATTGGGCGTGTTCTTGGCATGAGACGCTGGGACTTTGGTCTTCAGATCCCTGATGAAGCATTCCATATTTTTCTCAGAAGATCCATTGGTTTTCAATGCATCACCCAATGTTTTCTTCATCTCTCTTACCGCGGTTCTGAATTCTGCCCCCAATTTTCCATCCATCAAACGGCTCACATTCTCCGACACCTCCTACTTCCTGATCAGCCCACATCGATCTCCCAAGTTGATCCCAATCTTCCAATCGTCAGCCACTAACTTCCGATTGGTGAACTGATCCGTCAACAGTGGGAAGCACAGTAGAGGAACTTCGCTCCATATGCTCTCCAATATGGAATTCCAGCCGCAATGAGTCAAAAACCCTCCAATGCCAGGGTGGGTCAACACCTCAATTTGACTACACCAGGGTATGATCATCCCACGGTCACGAACCGCCTCTTCGAATCCAACGGGCAGCGGGTGCTGATCTTCAGAACTAACGACATTGGGTCGAATCACCCAAAGAAAATTTACTTGGGTGTGCAAAAGCCCGTTTGCGATCTCCAAGAGGTCGCGTTTGGCAACATGGACGGTGCTGCCGAAAGAAACGTACAGGACAGAGGCATGAGGCTTGGAATCGAGCCACTGGGTGCAGTCGGACTCGGACCAGAGGCTGGTGGGCACGGTGCTCTTGGTGAAGCCAAGGGGGAAGATGGGTCCGATGGCGTAGAAAGGGATATGGGCCTGCAAAGCTGCGATGGTGTGGGGCTCCAGCTCCTGAACCGTATTGCCGAGCACAAAATCAGCACCTCTGACGTCATGGAAGGCTTTGAATATTATTTGGTGGCACACTGTGGATGTATCCTTTTCTTGAAGATACGACATCATGTCCTTGGGGTGGATGACTTTCACGCCAGGTATGTAGTCAATGGAGTCTTCACGGACATCTGACCTCCAATGATATATATGAACATTCATGAGGAACAAAATTTAGGTATCTAATAATAAGCAAGACTGAATGAAGCTAATACAGAACTCACAAAGTTAGCATAACTTTTAATGTATATAAATCGTTTAGCATCTCCATTTATATGAGCATTTACACATTTTTATTTTCTTAATATTATTTTCTCCCATAAATATCCGGTTGCATTGCTGAAGTTGAAAATCCAGTAACAAACCACGAAATGAATACATTATAACATACAAGCGGAAAGGCTTGTGTATATAGAAGGGATTAGAAAGAGAGGAGAGTTACGTACCCTGGCAAGCAAAGTGACCATTCTTTCTGAGAAGATTCATGTGGTAGTAGAGAGAGAAAACCAAAGCGGGCTCCGTCCAGAAGGAAATATAGAAGAGACCAAACTTCTTGGCGATCATCGACGGCCACACGAAGAAAGTGTCGGCAATCAAGCATGTGACGGGCGGCACAGACTGCTTCACGAGCTTCGCCACAAGCTCTTCCACGTGAGCCGAAAACACATGCAGCATGGATCGCATGAACTGCTCATGGTGGAGGGACCGGTCAAATTCCACCGGAAGGCCATCGGACACGGTAGTGTAGCGTATGTCGAGCCCAGATTCTCGGACAGCAGCGAAGATATCGTCCTGGTGGGAAGAGCTTGCCCTGGAGGTGTGGTGGTGGATGGAGTGGGTGTTGACGAAGGTGATGATGAAGCCACATGATGCTAGCTTGATGGCAAGATGGACGGAGGGGATTACGTGACCAAGAGTTGGGTAAGCGAAGAGAATGGCGTGAGGTCGTTGGAGAGTCGCTTCTGAGTTTGCGAATGCCATGTCCTGTGATATTTTTAACTATTAAGAAGGGAATTAAGCAGAGAAATAAGGTGTCTCTTTCATTGGCATGCAGTATCCAGCTAGATTGGGTTTTAATTAAGAAGTGATGGCTGCTCCAGCAGCAACTAGCAAAAGCAAGTGAGGTGGATTCCATGTGGATCTGACACAGGCGGAGCTACGTTGCGCCCCCACTCAAATATAGGGACAACTGTGATGGCGTATGTAAGTTTGAAAATTTTGAACCCATATATGTTTTTCTGATCCAAATCTAAATGTTTATATATTAGTTCAAAAAAATTTTATATTTGTATCCAAGTCCAATACTAATATATCATTATTTACTTTATATTTTTAAAATCAATTTTTTTTTAATAATAAACTAAACCTAACCTAATCAAAGGAACATAGAAAATTGACTACCTGGAGATGCTACAATTGAGGGAAAATGCTGAAGAAAACTGAAAAAGGAAGAAAGAACTCTGATCTGGATATCCTGTGTAGAGCACTGATTGCTGAGGAAAGGAGAGAACAAGCAAAACCCACCCAGGGTAATCTTCAAATCTTACCTCTTATCCTCCCAAGTTCCAACCCAATTTGTTTATTTTATAATAAAAAAATAAAAATGTGAATTTGATTTAGCACTTTTGTCTTTATAATCACCGTTAGAAATTTAAAAACGAAACAACCCCTGTCCACTACCAGATTGTAGCATGTGATCCCATGACTTTATTAATATTCTTAGAAAACTTCCAATTTAACCATTTTCCTTAACTATGGTTACAAATGGCAGTGGCAGTTTCTCTTTCTTTCTCTTCAAATAAAAAAAAAAATACTAACAGCCAAACAACATATTTGAAGATAATCACGTGAAATTAAATTCCTAACGCAAATTGTGAGAGTGTGGCACACGCGGCTTCTCTTTCTTTCTCTTTTTCAAATAAAAAAATATTCTTAAAATTTTTTAAGTGTATTCTTTATTTATGTGGGTTTGTTATCTTTGATTTTTTCCCCTTACCAGTGATATTTTTAGATATTTTTAATTAATTAATTGCACATTTTTCAGTTCTATATAGTGAATGGAAAGATTTTTGAAGAGGAGATTATCATCAAATAAGTATGAGTTAAGCCTATCAAGAATTAGTGGGTAACATATGATGGTGCTAGCAATATGTAAGGTGAATTTTGTGGTCTCAAAAGTTTAATCTTAAAAGAGAATCCATATGTATTTTATGTGCATTGCTTTACTCATTATTTACAACTTACTTTACTTGCCATTGCCAAAACTCATATTCAAGTTACCTCTCTTTTCAATCTTGTGTCCACGTTATTAAATATTATCAGGGGATCTTGTAAATGACATGACATGCTTCGTGAAAAACAAATTGTTAACGTTAAAGAAACATTGGAAAATAAAGAAATTTCTAGTGGGCGAGGTTTCAATCAAGAAATTAGCCTTAAACGAAGTGTTGATACTTGTTGAGGTTAATATTATGAAACTTTGGTCAATTTAATGTTGATGTATTCTTTTATAATTGATGTTCTTGAAATAATAAAAGAAAATGGATCAAATGCAGATCAGAGAGCTAAAGCTCATGGTCTTTTATGTCTTGTAGAAAATTTTGATTTTGCATTTACATTACATTTAATGAAAAATGTTTTCGACATCTCAAATGAGTTGTCACAAGCTTGCAATAGAAAGATCAAGACATCATTAATGCTATGAACTTAGTTAACATCTCAAAGTAGCGATTACAAGTTATGAGGGATAGTGGATGGGAGTCTTGATTAAAGGAAGTAACTTTATTTTGCAATAAGCTTAACATTGACATTCCTAACAAGGATGATATTTTTTTTGTCTAAAGGGAGATTGTGTCGTGGAGGTAAGGCCCAAAAAGTCATAGTTGATCATCATTATCGGGTTGAATTATTTTATATTGTTGCGAACATGCAACTTCAAGAACTTAATTATCATTTCATTGAGACAAACACCCAATTGCTCCCTTGTATGGCTTGTTTGAATCCTGCCGATTCATTCTCTACTTTTGATAAGAAAATGTTGATTGAATTTGCCAAGTTTTATCCATATGAGTTTTCTTTAATTGATCTAGTGATACTTGATAATCAGCTTGAGACTTACATTATTGATATGCAAAGCAATACTAAATTTGCATCTTTGAAGGGAACTAGAAGTCTTGTAGAAAAACTAGTTAAAACTAGAAGGCATATTGTTTATTTACTTATTTATCTTTGTTTGAAGTTAGCAATGATTTTGCTTGAGAAAGCAACTATAGAAAGAAGCTTTTCTGGCATAAAGGTTGTGAAAACTCAGTTGCATAATCAAATGGGAGATGCATGGATGAAGGTATGCATAGATAAATGATTGTTTAGTGGCTTATATTGAAAAAAATATTTTCAATAGTATTGATAATGAGCCGATTGTGTAGTGATTCAAACATATGAAATCATGCAAAGAAAAATTGTAAGGTATGTAATTATTTTTTAAATTATTACAATATTAGATTTTTAATAATTAAATTTTTGAATTAATTAGCCCCCACTGGTTCAGGTCTTAGCTCCGCCACTGATCTGACATGTACAAACTAATTATTTTGTGATTATTGCATGTGGATGCATCTGGAATATCCAAAAATATATTTTAATTCTATCCCCGAATTAAATTAATTTGCTTGCTTGATGACATCAAATTTATAATATGACTACAATGATTTATAAACCCATGATGTTCTCACTTTTATATATATATATATATATATAGAATATCCAATTGATAGAATTGTGCTATATTCTTGGACATGGATCCTCTTTATACGTTTGATTTGGTTGGTCGGCTCTGTACGCCATCCCCTCCCAGAACTCCTCTAGTCAAAAGAAGAAAACCTAATGCCACTCTGCTGAAATTACAGAATTGCACTTTGGAATCCGTCTATAATTAGTTGTGTAAGTGGAGTAGGTGGTTTTAGGGTCTAACTTACATGGTTGTCATCCCATGCGTAACCGTTTGTGTTTCTGTATTGGGATGCCAAGTTGTTTGTATCTTCTCACACAATACAATATATTATGAATATGAATTCACTTAATCAGTTGAGAAAGAATCTAGCACATATCTCCATATATGCGTGCCATATATCGTGTTGCCTTCCACATGCAGAGTACTATGAAATCGAAATGCATGTGCTTATCATATTGTAACCAGAGTTGTCATGGAAGGTTTCATATATTATATATTGATTAATGGTTCAATTTGAATATCATCCAGCCTTTGGTTCAATTAGCATGGGATTGTACAAAAAGGATTCCACTCAAAAGGAATGCAGTCACATTAAATAATTGATAGTAAATCTTGTTGTCTTAAAATATCTCATCCCGTTTAATCTAGAAAAGTCTAAATTTTAATAAATTCCCTAGTTAAAGTAAGATAGGTTTAGAATATTAGGTGTCAATACAAAAAAAAATGATTCAACTTGAATTATGAATTGAACTTATGGATCTTAAAATAACTTGTGGCGAACATTGCTAGCTTGAATCCCTTTGAGAGATGGCAATCGCTCATGAATCATGATAAGTCCATTGCTCAATATAAAATATTAAAATCTGCCTGGCAAAGCTGTTGTGCAAATATAAAACATCTCAATCCACTTTAAAGTAGTACTCTCTCATCCTAAATATAAGACATTTTTAATTATTTCACATATTTTAAGAAAAATGATTAAATTATTAAATTTATAAAAAAATTTCAATAATTTTTATCATTTATCCTATTAATTACATTATATATCTTTTATACTTTACATAATATTTATTTCTCACATATTAATTAAAGATTAAGAACATAAATTAAAAATAAATAATTAATATACCAGATAATTTTATAAAATGTCATATATTTTAAATTAAATATTATTTTTAAAAAATATTCTATATTTAGGAGACGAAGCATATACCAAAATTATATGGTTGTGTCTTTTAGCACAAGTTGCAGTTAAAAAATTTTCTTTTTGAGAGACCGGCTTGTTTGTTTGTTTCTGAGTTCTGACTAGGAGTGTATTTTTCCTTTAATTTCGTATTCGGGTCTTTATATTACTTGCCTATAATATTTCTACGTAGGGGCTATTGGCCAAATATATATTATTATATTTGTAGGTTGGACAATAAGAATCCATATAGGCAGGGAAATCACCTAATATAGAGGAGGTTTACTGAAGTTTTCAGCCGTTAGATCTGATGGACAAGGTAGATGCAGCCACGTCGACAGGCTCCTCCAAATGCCGTCTCCGCGATTCCAAATGAGGCACGCTGCATGTGCTGGGCTTCTAATGCAATGGACACGCTGAATTGGATCTGTTATACATTTCTTTTTATAACTAGAGGGGTATCATATATGCAGCGTTCATGTTTTTAGCAATGTTGTCAGGATCAGATCGTATACTGAATCAGATAAGTTCCTGATTTAAGGTTCAATGGTTCGACCGACGTTGAACCGGGGTCAAACCAATAGTGATTAAAATAATATATTTAAAATAAATAATAAATAAATTTTATAACTTAATTAAAATTTCAAACTAAATAATATTTAATTATCAATATATTATTCACCATAAATAAATTATTAATAAGTTTCATAACTCAATATTTTAATTTAAATAAATTAATATTCATTTATAATCATATTTTGAGTTCAAAATAATAAATTAATAATTTATTATTTATTATTTATTAAGTAAATATATAATTTTTAATAGTTATATATCATAATAATGTTTATATAATATTATAATACATAAAAAAACATATTTTATAAAAAAAATTATGCTATTTTATCTTAAAAATTGAAAAGAATTTTTTAAAAAAATTTGAAAAAAAAAATGCAGAATAGGTTCAAACCGGTTCAGAACCGATTCTACCGGTTCAGAACCGATTCTACCGGTTCAAAGCCGGTTTCACCGGTTCTCACCGGTTCTAAACAGTATCGGTTGAGTACTATAACTGGATCGAACCAGGCACCGGTTCCCGGTTCGACCGGTCGAATTGGCCAGTTCGGTCCGATTTTAACAACAATGATTTTTAGAATATTCACCATATCTTCCCCTAATCAGAAATGGATGGTGAGATCGCACGGCCTTAATTACTCCCTATTTCACCTATAAATCTCATAACATTAATTAGTCCTTGCTTTTTTGATTATGTGTTTAATTAACTGGTCAGTTCTTCGCTTCAATTCATATCTAGTGATGAGAGGGGAGGACATTTTGCAGAATTTTAGAAAAGAAGTTCAGCTGAGTATGCTTAATTTGGGTCTTTTCGTGGGGCTGAATATATAAGATGACGAGAAAGCTATTCTGAAGCAGTGATGGCGAAAGAAACTCCAAAAGGTATCTCAAGAGAATTGGTGAAAATGAAGTGAAGCTTGAATTTTCTGCTCCGGTGACTGCCCTTTAAAGACGTACGGAAACCAGTGATGATTAAAGGTGTAAGAATTTTGACTTGGAAAAGACAACAACACCATTGGTGAATTTCTATTGATAATTTTGCAGCAGTTGATTGCTTATGAATGTGTTTGCACAATACATTGGGCTGTAACCAGTATTTGTTTGGATTTTTTATTGATTGAGCGTCTCTAGTGAATCGCGTTCACATTTGGGCACTGCGAACTCATCATCTCAACTACGTCGTTTTGTACAAAACTAGTCACTTCCTTGCCTTTTTTCTTTTTCTTTTTTTTTTCTGGTTTAAAAAAGTGACGCGACCTCCCCCCCTCCCTGCTGCTTCAGTCCAAATTACAAACTGTTATCCAATCCCCCCCCCCCACCACATCTCCGGGTTTAGAAAATCAGCATCTTATTTCTATTTATGCTAATCAACTTTAGATAATTATGAAAAATTGAAATAATTTAATCATTAAAAATTATCACTATTGCAAATTTGAACTGTTGAAAAATAAAATATTTTTACTTAACTCCAAATGTTATTTTTTAAATGTATTTTGATTAAAAAATACACTTAAAAAGATTATAAAATAAATCTCTTCAATGATATATATATACGAAGGTTTTTTTTAGATAAAGAGCTCGCTTTTAATACAGCTTTTCAATAAAATTATTGTTTTACCATTATTCAACAGCATTTAAAAAATGTTTAAGTACAACTTTTTATTTAAAAATTTAATTAAATGTAAATGTAGTGGTTGGTTTGCAAATTATGTAATAAATTAATGATTTAATTAAAAAAGATTCTGTTCTTTTAAAATTTAAAAGAATTTTTTCATCTCATCATAAATATATTTTAAATTTATTATTTTGAAGGTAATTTTTTTACTTTAATTTGTCAATTTTTTAAAAAGAAATATTGTATCTGGTTCTTTCTATAAAAAACAAATAATTACTTCATCAAGAATAAAAAACAATTGAAATTAGTTAAGTATAATTAATATGTTATAAATTCAAAATTCTTTTTCAAAAATGCTCATATTTAGTTCTTAATGGACTTCTCTTACATGGAAAATAACTATTATTTGGTCTCATAAATGAAAGGTAAAAATGGAATAAGTTAATAAATGCATAAGATAATTGAACTATATTTCTTATAAAGAGGACAAAAAAACTACTCCCAAAATTCTTTTATCAAAAAGGACCGAAGGGAGTAATATCTATGAAATCTGATGACCTATATAATTAGTTTTGATGACGTCAAATAGTGAAGTAAAAAGTTTGCATGATATGGTTATTTAGTGTTACTTATATCTTTTATATTATACTTATTATTTGAGAAAAAATTAGACTAATTATTGGGCTTAATATGAATTTCTTATATAGTTATATCAAGAAGAAGAACATAATTATGGATTCAATTAGTGGAGTAAAGACTTTCAAGAAGAAAGAGAGTTTTGGAGAAGAACTTGCGAGCTTAAATGGAAGGATTAAGATTCAAGTTCTTAATTTTTGAGTTTGGATGTAAGTAACTAATGATATTTGAATTTAAAAGGTTTTTCAAATAATTTTAGAATACTTATTTTAATATCTTTGAAAATTTAAAGTCTAGAAATCAAATTGAGCCTTATTTTTTCATGCCAGTAAGATTTTTAAAGTATTAGCAAAAGTAATCGATTACCCATTGATTAGAACCTATTATATTAGTTACTCGCTTCAGTCTTGTGCTTCTTACTAGTACAACCGATTACTTTCAGCAAAGTAATGAATTATCACATGTTTAGCCTAAGTCAGCTTGCATCTGTTTAGTGCCTTAATCGATTACCTTCTCAAAACAATCGATTATCGAGTCTATTTATTTTTTATATACTTCAGTCTCTCATCTTAATTGACTACTCTTGCTTTCTAATTGATTATACTGCTTCATATAATCTATTGTATCTTTAAATAATCAATTAACTTATCTTAGTGAGTATACAAATTCTCTATGTGAAATCTAATCTATTACATCTTCAAATATAATTGATTATCTTGCTTCTCAAACTCTTTTCATCCTTCAATAACCTGTTATATTCCTAAACACAATCGGTTATGTTTCATAACCTTTCAAATACCTTGTTAATCGATTATTCTGGACTCAATTGATTGATGGATTTACTTACTTCTTTGTTATTAAACTCAATTAATTGAATTAAATAAAGTTCAATTTATTATTATAGATACGTTAGTGGAAATAGTCTTAAATCACTCCATAATCGATTAGATTGTCATTGTACAATCGATTAACTAGGTAAAGTGTTTGCAATGACCAGTTCAACAGCTAATTCTTTAGAATAATGACTAGTTAATTGTGCCTAACGACTAATTAACTATTTTTACATATAAAAAGAGCTTCATTTAAGTTGAGAGAAGAGATAATGGTGTTCTGAAACTGTTTTTATTATTCTAATAGATTTATTTCTCTATTAAATACTCTCAACTATATTATGTGAGTTTTATTATAATTTATCTACTCTTTGAGAAAGTTTTATTTTTTGTAATAATATTTTCTCTATAAGAAAATTCTTTAGGTGATTTAGAGGGATCACTCGAGGAAAGTTTCCTTTAGGGGAATTTGTAATCATACCAGGGAATATGTGGGGAGAGACAGACTCAGAGAAGGAGTTTGAGTTGTACTGTGACTTCATAAGTATTTGGATTGAACTTGTAGTTATAGTGGAAAATCCTAAGTAGATTACTTGGGGACTAGATGTAAGCCAAATGGTTAAATCGAATCAGGATAAATTGCTTGTGTATTGATCTTTTTTCATCTCTTCATTATCTCCTCTATTCACCCCTATTTTAAGTGTTTTTCTGCAACATTAGGTTGTGCCTAAAAAAGTCGAAAAATTTGCAACACCCAATTCATCCCCTCTTGGATGATTGACCAAATCAACAATATCATAACAACAATAAAAAGCATCATCCCACTAATTGAGATAAGTTACATAAATCATCCAATACTATTATGCTGCATCAAATACTAACTTTTCATAACTAACGGTGGTTAGGTTGAATGGTAAATGACTCAACACTCTTAAGTAAGATCTCAAATTCGAGTTTTATGAATAAGAAAAATCATATTGAAAGAGCTATCATATCTAGTCTCAGTAAAGCTCAAATTTTATTAGATAGTATAAAATATTTTGTTATATATATATTATAGTGCAAGATATTAGATAATTATAAAAAATTAACTTTTTATATATATTGTTCAAAGCTAAGAATATGGGTTGATCTGGCCCATATAGGCCAGCCCAATACAGGCTGGGCCAAATAAGCCCTTTCCTAAATAGGTCACAATTTTTCAAGCCTAGCCCATATGTATTGGGCTTGCAGGTTGGCCCGTCAACCTACAGCCTTTTACCTTATTATTTCCCCTTCTATGCCAAAATCCAAATTCTATGTAAGTTATCCTTCATGATCACAGAGTAATACAAAGTTTGTTTCACCTACATAATTATCTAAATTAATACAACTAATACTCAAAATAATAATTAATGACACAAAAAAAAAATTATAGCAATAAATTGACATTACCTATACTCAAAAAATACAACCACTAGATAGAATCATATCAAAGTCAGATTCATCAGAGGAGAAGTTAGGTAGTGGTGGGCGATTGGTGGCTGTTACCTATTGATGTCCGTGTCGTGTACGAGATTGAGGGAGCTTAGATCTGAGCCACAGCCTGAAGTTAAAGATGAGATGAAGAGACTAGAGGATGAATTGAAGTTGAAGCTGAAGGTGAAGTGAGAGAATGTGTCGATGTCCGTCTGCAAGGTTGAAGTCGAAGTGCAAACGAGAAGTAAGGAAGGCAATGACTAAACAGAAGTGAGGTGGGAGGAAGAGATCTTAGAGTCAAATTAGAGGAGAGGTTGGGTAGAAGTGGGGAATTGGTGGCTGCTGACCATCAATGTCGTGGTGGGAGATTGGGAGGAGGTGCCAAAGTCTAGTCGTAGTGTGCGTCAATGTCGAGAGTGAGAGTGACTGAAGATTGAAGAGAAGATTAGAAAAGAAAAGAATCACGACAGCTGAATTTTTTAATTTCTCCTCCTCTTAAATTGATTCAGATATGACAAAAAAAAACTAAATAGGTAAATGAGTCAACTCGTGGTCTACATGTACTGGCTCCCTTTTTTTGGGGCTTGGTGGGCTCGGGCCATGAAGCCTGATTTTGATATAATTTATTAATTTTACAGCCCAACATGTTTTTTTTTTGGGTTAAACAGACCAACATATTCGATTTGACATATATTCTCGACTCTAATATCATTTATGATATTTTATTTTATAAATTTTTTAAATAATTTTATAATATTTATAGGTAAGTCAAAGCATTTTACTTTTCAACATTTTAAATTTAAAATATTAATAATTTTTAATAATTAAATTATTTCAATTTTTCATAAACGTAGAGTAAAACAAAAAGATTTGTTAAACTCGAAAAAGAAACAGTAGAGAAGAGGATTGGGCACTAGTTTGTAATTTGACTATAGTAAATATGGGAAAGGAGGGAGGTACGTGTCGACACAAGGAAGAAAAAATAAGTAAATAGAGGAGGTGATTATTTTGCACAAAACGACGCTGTTGTGGGGGTGATGAGATGAATCTATGCTATGACAATAATATTCATATTGGACAATATAATTTAAACACTGGCTTTATTTCCTGCATGGATGGAAACATGTAAATAATAAGATAACATTATAACTATCAGACTTAACTTCTTAGCACAGTTATAAAATAGGAATGAATGGCTAGAATTTGAATCAAGCTAATAAGCACCGAGTGAGAACGTCTAATAAATCATGGGTTCTGCAAGTGGGTTTATCTTGCAATTAAGTGGGTTTATTTTGCACTTAAAATTATAAATTTTCTTCTTACTCATACTTTACTAGTTTTATGAAGCAAAGTCATTTTTTCCATAGCAAAGGTTCTTATACATGTAATCTTCCATATTTTTTTTCTTATAAATGTCTCCCTCTCAACTTAATTTACTTAGTGACTGTTTGAATTTGCTTCATAAGTAATTATGGGAGCAAATAAGTAATTATATAGAGAAATTGTCAAATACAAATTACTTTTCAACAATCACTTATACCTTAAATAAATACTTATAAAAAAAATAATTTTTTCTACTTATAATAATCATTTATCCTCCTGTAATAACTTATTTTATTTTTTCTTTTCATTATCTACTCAATAATAATATAAACTCCTAACATCCAAATATATTTCTTTTCTTAAAATTACTTATGAAGTAAAAATATCCAATCAAAAATCATTTTTAACATAACCATTTATTTTCATAATTTATTATAAATAAATATTTATTCTTATAACCATCTGTACCTAAATTAATCTACCGCATAAAAGTAGTTCTTTAGTAGTCGTTACAAGTACCATTGTACAAATTTTTGTCATCAGACTTACAGATTTTGACCGTGAGATCTGTGCTGAAGCATTCCAGATTTTTCTCGGAAGATCCATCAGCAGTCAATGCACCTTCAAACAACTTCTTGATCTCTCTTATAGCAGTCTTGAATTCTCCCCCTGATTTTCCATCCATCAAACGGCTCACATTCTCCGACACCTCCTCTTTCCTGATGAGCCCACATCCATCTCCCAAGTTGAGCCCAATCTTCCAGTCGTCAACCACTAACTTCCGATTGGTGAATTGATCCGTCAACAGTGGGAAGCACAGCAGAGGAACCTCGCTCCATATGCTCTCCAATATGGAATTCCAACCGCAATGAGTCAAAAACCCTCCAGTGGCAGGGTGGTTCAACACCTCAATTTGACTACACCAGGGTATAATCATCCCACGGTCACGAACCGCCTCTTCAAATCCAACGGGCAGTGGGTACTGATCTTCAGAACTAACGACATCGGGTCGAAGCACCCATAGAAAGTTCACATGGGCAAGCAAGAGCCCGTTTGCAATCTCCCAGAGGTCGCGTTTGGCAATATGGGCGTAGCTACCGAAAGAAATGTACAAGACGGAGGCATGAGGCTTGGAATGGAGCCAGTGGGTGCAATCGGACTCGAACCAGAGGCTGGTAGGTACGGTGCTCTTGGTGAAGCCGAGTGGGAAGATAGGTCCAATGGCGTAGAAGGGGGTTTGGGCTTGCAAAGCAGCGATGGTGTGGGGCTCGAGCTCTTGAACCGTATTGCAAAGCACAAAGTCGGCAGCCCTGACGCCATTGAAGGCTTTGGAAATTAATTGGTGGCACACTGTGGACGTGTCGGTTTGTTGAAGATAAGACGTCAAGTCCTTGGGGTGGATGGATTCCACGCCTGGGATGTAGTCAATCGAGTCATCACGGTTCTCTGACTCGATGAAAGATATTTATTAATAATGCCAAACCTAGTACAAGAGAATAATACGATGCTTGATGCTAGTTGTTTAACCCTGATTGGTTGGATGGATTTGCAAGGAAGGTGAGAAAAAAATTCAATTTTCTTTTATCTGGTTCCATCAGTTGAAAGGGGGTGGAGGAAAAATATTAATGAAGTCTCCATCGCCACCTATGTCTTCCCACAAAAAATAAGGGGATTTATAAGAAAAATGGATAATAAAAAATTATTATGAGTAATTTATCTTCACTCTTTTCTATCATTTCAAAATTAGCTTTAATTAAATTTATAATAGATAATATATAATTTTTTGGAACAAAAATAATATATATATGAGATTTATTTATGAAGTAAAATGAAAAATAAATTACAATTTTAAAAAATACTAGAAAAGATAAAAACTTAAAATGGATAAAGGTAGAATTATCCATATATTATTATTTTTCTCCCATTTTCTCCTTCCATTAAAATTTTTTCCTTTTCTCTAATCTATTAAAATTTCTCCCCTCCCATCCCCTCTCCTCCGTGAAATATTCAAATAGACATGAGATATAAAAAATGATAAAATTTCAATAAAAAAAATCAAAAGGATAAAATGACACTATTTTAAACTCATAAAAATCCTATATCTTTAAAATTTCAGCTTTGATAATTATGAAGGACGTCAAATAATTTTTTATGATCAATTTTAATTGTCAGATACTAAATATGCAAGTTAAATTATTAAAATTCTAATATCTTAATTATCTTGTGGTTCCATGGGAAAGAATTCAGTATATATATACACTCGAAATAATTTGCCAAAATAAATATAGTATACCAGTTGTCACATAGGTCGATTAAAAATAAATATATATATCTATGTAAATATATGTTAATTAGTTAAGTTAAACCAGAAAAAATTAATCTAATTTTTTTTACACCGACAAAATTAATCTAAATAACAAGTACTTCTTTTTTTTTTTTTAACAAAACATGTACTTCTTATTGACATATCATATTTGTTCAATCAAATTGACGCTTAGTCAACTAAAAATCTGTTCCAAAACAATTTGAATATAGGGGGCAAAAGTTATTATGATACGAATTAATATGATCTTGCACTCAACGAGACATTCTAAATCGGCCGCCCAAATAATCGAAAAATTATTGCATATTAAAATACTTTCTCCAGTTTTTTATATAAATCACCTTTTAAAAAGATTTTATGGTACTAAATATAAGTCATTTTATAAAAGTCTGTAAAGTATTAATTACTTGATTTAAAAAATATCCTTCTTAAAAATTATTTTATGGAGTATTAATTGCTTTAAAAAATTTAAATATATAATATTAATTAGGAGTAAGGATGGAAACCAAAATAAATATTAAATAATTTTATTAATGTAACTAATCTTTCTTGATTTCTGTGATGTAGTTGAAAGTGATATACATTAGGGATCACTTTTTTAAAAAGCACTCCTGTTTTAACTAACTTTTTTTTTTTTAATGAGGATTAAATAGTTTAGATAGGTTGGTCACTATCTCATCACTTTATTAAATATTTTTTTACACCGGTCAAAATAGCAAAACCAAGTGTTGCTATTTTTAGACTAAAATAACAAACCAATTTTATTGTTAAGAAATTATTTTTTTTTTGTGTTTTGTTTCTTTTGAAATTTGAAAAATATTAAAATTAAAAAAATATAATAAATTTGGATCGTCGAAAATTTTACTGGATGATCCAGATCCTCTGCTGCTACAGCAGCAGAAGATCTATTTCCCATTATTACACTTTAGTTAATCCCAAGTGGCTTATTTATAGTAATTTTTTATTTACATATTTTTTTTAATTTTAAATATAAGATATTTTAACTTAATTCTAAATATAAAATTATTTTTAGAATATACGATAGTATTTATTACATATTTTAAAAAAAATATTTCTAATTAAAAATTTTAAAAAAATAATAAAAGATTAAATAAAAATAATTTTAAAAAAATATTTTAATTTTTTAAAAAATTAAAATAATTAATAAAATTTAACTTTCATTATTTTTAATTCACGTTAGATAAAGTGTCAAGGAAGGTGGTGTCCCATTTCTCTCCACTAGAACTTGTCTTCATTGCGCCTCCACCGCATAAACACGTCACCGTTTTATGGTGAATGAAGGACGGTTCATTGAAGACACGGAGAAGAGTTAAGAAAGTTGGGGAGAACGTGGGGACCACAAGGGGAAAAAAATTCAATTGGGCCCACTCTTATGTAATATATCATCCCCTTCTATATTATTTTTGTGAATTATGTGCATTTATTTTACAAATAAATTTCTTTATGCAAATAAAAAATAGGTAAAAGAACAATTTTTTCTCTCCACTTTACATAAAATTTCATTTTAATTTCATTTTATTATTTTTTTAATTTTTTTATTTTTAAAATATAATAAAAAAAATTTTCACTATTAATATCATTAATTATATTAATAGAAAATACTAATAAAGTATTATTCAATATTAATGTGTCAATTTTTAGTATCAAGTTATCAATAATTCATTAATCTTAGGTTTAAATATGTTTTAATTAAATTAAGAAATTAAAAATAAAAAACTTCTAAATAAAACCTCAATCTTAGATTTTTTTTTATAAAAAATGAGTTAGATGAACATGTAAACATTAGAAAATGCTTTATCAATATTTAAGAATAATTTATTAATATTTTCTACTAATATAATTAATGATGTTAGTGATAAAGAAAATTTTAATCATATTTTCAAATTTAAAAAATTAAAAAAAAAATTAAAGCATCAAAATGAAATTTGATGTAAAGTTAATGAATAAAAAATATACCTTGACCTAAAAAAAAAAAAAAAAGAGTAGAGAGCGGTGTGTTGCATAAAGATGGGCCGCACCAAATTTGTCCATTTCTGCTTCTGGTCCCGACGTTCACCCCACCTCTTATGACTCTCCTCCGCATCTTCCAAAAGTAGTCGTTCACTCACCATGAAACGACGACATGTTTATGCAGTGGAGGCGCAGTGGAGGCGCAGTGCAGTGGAGAGAAACGAGACGCATTAAGGAGTGAGAGGGAGTAAAAGGTAATGGTGAGCTGTAAGGAAAATCCGCATTCAATAACCCTAACTAGTTATACTCCCTCGATTCAATTTGTATTATAAAATATTTTATAGGATAAGTTTTTATAAATATTTTTTATTTCTAATTTTATCCTTATTTTTTAATTTTTTCTTATTTCTTATTTATAATTTTATAATGATAATAAAATGAGGTATTTGATAAAAATAAAAAAAATATTGATACTTTTTATATTATTTTTAGGTGAAAAATAAATTTTTTAATATATATGTAATTCATATAAAATATTTTATAATGTTTACGGAGAAAGTAATTACGAAAGGTGAAGGGATATGATATGATAGGATAGAGAGTTTATTAGAGTTAGATCGTCTTTTATAAAATTCATTCATAGTAATGAAACAGACGATTCAATGGCTCCTGTATGGATTTCCTCACCAGAATTGGCGTCCAGACATGCCAATTGCTAACGTTTGAGCTACGAGAATAGGACAACCGTATGATGGAAAAGAAATATGGTCATGTGCATGGAATAAATGCAAGAGAGGGACAAAGACTTAAGTTGTGTAATTACCGTGGCAAGCGAAATGACCATTCTTTTTGAGAAGACCCATGTGGTAATAAAGAGAGAAAACCAATGCAGGCTCTGTCCAGAAGGAAACACTAGGGAGGCCGAACTTCCTGGCGACAGCCGCAGTCCACACGAAGAAAGTATCGGCAATCAAGCAAGTCACCGGCGGCACTGACTGCTTCACAAGCTTCGCCACCAGCTCTTCCACGTGAGCCGATGAGACATGAATCAACGATTCCATAAACTGGTCATGGTTGAGGGACCGGTCGAATTCCAGGGGAAGGCCATCGGACACCGTCGTGTATCGTATGTCGAGCCCCTTTTCTCGTACTGCGGCGAAGATGTTGTGGTTAAAGTTGTTGTGGAAAGAGGAAGCTTTGGAGGTGTTGTAGTGGACGGAGTGGGTGTGGATGAAGGTGACGGTGAAGCCTCGGGAAGCGAGCTTGATGGCTAGATGGACGGTGGGGATGACATGACCTTGAAGTGGGTAGGCGAAGACTAAGGCGTGAGGGCGTGTTTCTGAGTTTGCCATGGAGCTTCTCAAGCTACTGTAGCAATCAAAAAGAGGGAGTGTTTACCGTGTTGTGTATTCTGGGTGGGTTGACCATGGAGGGATTGATTTCTGTTAAAGCCGCAGGACACATAATATATAGGTGGATATAATCTGTCTTATGACAATCTGAATCTCTTATATTAAAAAATAGATAAATAAAATATATTAACAATTTTTAATAATAAAAAATAATTTATATAAAAATAAGATACAGACCATGAATAATTATTTTTTTAAAAAAAAATTGTATCAGTCATCATTTGTTTTAACAGATGAATGTAAAAATTTCAACTTATTATTATAGTTGTGGACTACCGACTACCCAAAGATAGTGACGGTTGCGAGGATATGAAACTGGAATCTACAAAGATACTTCCCACATAAGTATAGAATGAGCATATGTTGAGACTAGATACGGATGGTTCTGTGGACAATGGAGGAGAAGCCCCCTATGGGGGGTTGTTAGAGATTGTAATGGGGATTGGATCTCAGGTTTTGTGGGCAAACTGGGTGCTGTACCCAGTACGACAGCAAAAATTATGATTATTTTACTTAGTATTAAGCACTGTTGGGATTAACAGATCCATGAAGACCATAGTGTGTAGTGACTCCATGGAAGTCATGAATCTTAAAACTCAGCACAAGAAGCATGACCAACCATGGAAAGACACCAATGATTAAATCAAGGAGCTCACCGGGAGGGATTGGAGCATTTCTTTTGAGCATATATTTAGAGAAATAACGAATGTATCAATTGGCTTGCTTTAAAGGCTCATGGAATGAATCACAATTTTGTCTCTTCTAAAAGAAAAAAAAAGCATGAACATATATTGGAGATAAGATTCAGGTTAAATCGGTGTGTAATTTTTGGCTGAAAAACTTGGTATATAATTCTTTTTTTTTTTTTCACTTTCATGTAAATTTTGATTTTTTTTGGCCTTAATCATGTAAATTTTAATTCAACCTCTATTTTCTTGATATCTACCATTGTGTGCATAAAGAGCGTGAATATCAATGGATTTGTTTTTTACGGGTCAAAATATATTTTATATACATATAAAAATTTAACGATTAAATATATACGTATACTTAACATATTGCAGAATTGTTACCCTACCAATAATCGCAGTCCTGGCAAGATACCGAAACAGTCACATGTCGGTGTCACGATCTTATCTGAATTAATTGACGAGAATGTGTGGTAATAACTGCAGTGACCGGTCGCAATAGCATGAAGCAAGTTGCCGAAATAGATTCCTAAAGGATTGTGCCAAAAATCACATGTTGAATAGGATAAGTGACTTAGATGGATTAGTATCTCAACAGATAATCAAAGTAATAATTATTTACAGATAACTTAAATTATTATTTGATAAGTAGATAAAAAATATTTATAATAATCATTTATTCTTCTATAATAATTTATTTTAATTTAATAATCACTTAAATTTCTAAAATTTAAATTTATTTATTTTTTAAAATCACTTATAAGATCAAAATATTTAAATACAAATTATTTTTAATATAATTACTTATTTTTATAATTAATTATGAATAATTACTTAACTTTATAATTAATTATAGATAAGTTAATTTAAACTCAGTAAGTAAAAGTAATGTAGAAAATTTTAAAATAATTGTTTGCGTATCAAACAAAATTTAAGAAAAAAATATAAGTTGTTATAAATTTTATATTGAAATTAATAATGATAAGTATATTAATATTGATTATTATATATATATATAATTACAGTCAACGTCTACAGGGACGACATAAAAAAATTGTTCATAGCATTGACATGTATAATTGTATTAATAATTATTAAAATGTAATTTAAATAATTCTTAAGGTAATATCGAGCTTGGTTTTACATTGGCGTGTATAGTTGAGAAAATTTGGAAAAAAAAAAGGAATTTTCCTAAAAAAAATGATGATGTGAGGGTGAATGGTATATTATTAATAACTAGAATTTGTCACGCGTAATACACGGAAAGCTCAAATATTATTTGTGAGATCAAAATATATAAATATGAAAATATTTAAGAAATATGAATATCAAATATATTTTATGAATCTATATATTTTACATTATTAAATGTAATAATGTGGAAATTAATTATCTCAGTGGTTCACCTATTTATTAATTTTTCACACATCTAATTATGTAAGAAGAGCAATAACTATAAGTAAGAAAAATATAAAAGTAATGATTAATTAATGTGATAAAACAAAGTTCGCATATCTATATGAATCACTTGGTCTATTCCGACTAACACTATATATGCCACACTTTATAGTATTCTTGAATAACTTTATAGAACATCTTGCCCTATATCCTAATATAATAATATATTCTAACATACACAAGTGTAATGATATTTTAGAATTTTTAATTATAAAGTTCTTTTAGAATTTAAGAAAAGAGTGATACAAAGATAAAAGTAAAAAAATGATCAAAGGAATTGCATTCAAGATAAAAAAAAAAAAAGTGATTATCTCCATGTTTAAACCATCATTAAAATTCTATAATGAAGTAATTATTTCAACAATTGTATTATATAGAAAAGATAAAATATATTAAAAAATGCGAAGTGGTCATAGGAAAATTGCAAGTAACAATGTATGAAATCTTACATTCGAGTAAGAGTGTTCATAGACCCACTTTGGTTTGGTTTTGGATCAAAATCGAATCAAATCAAACTAATCAGTTTAATATTTTTTGCACCTTTTTGGTTTGGCTTTTGATCGATTTGGTTTAGTTGCACATTCGGTTTAGTTCAATTTGAATTAATCTGGGTCATGCTAAATTGATTTTTTTTTAAAAAAATATCATTCTTCAAAAATTAAATCAAATAAGTTATATATAGATGTTTTATGAATACAAATTATGTTTAAATATTTTTATTGAAATATGGATATTTTTTGTAAAAATTTTGTGAATCTTTTTCACATAATTAATTTAATAACATACTTATATTTATTCTTTTTCCTAAATTAATAAATATTTTGTAATTTTGTTCGTGGGCTTTTTTACTCATTATGTACTAAGAAACTTATGTTAATTGAAAATATGATAAGAAAATGTATTAAATAAATATAGTATTTGTATTAAAAAAGCTAAAAAAATATATAGTATATTTGGTTTGGATTAATTCAAGTTATGAAGGCCTAAAATCGAATTGAACTGAACCAAATTAGTTCCATAACTAAAAGGATTGAAATAGACCTTATTTAAATTCAATTTTGATTGGCTTGTGTCGGTTTGGTTTGATTTGCCTTAGTTTAATCAGTTTGGATCAGTTCTAAACACCCTTACATTCAAGTATACTTGTGAACATTGTATTTTGTCCGGGTTTTATACACAAAAATTTAAAATAGATTCAAAAAATAACAATAATCACAAATGATAAAAATTAAAGAAGAAAACAAAAAAATAAAAAATAAAATAAAATAAAAATTAATTAATTGATTAATTCAGAAACCTAAGAATGGAGAGAGAAGAAGAAGTGTTGGATTGGGATTACCAATTACTCAAGCTCTTTTTCCAAACAAAAAACTTTGGGCCAAGATTCGGCCCAAAATACAAAATACAAAAAAAAAACACAACAAAAAATAAATTAAAAAAAAAGGTTTTAACCTTGGCTGATTTCAGCCCAAGGTGATCCTGAGCCCCCAAACCCGAGCTCACCCTGAGCTAGGGCTTAGGTATGAGTACATAGAGGGAGCTGCAAGCAGAGAAGAGGGGGAAGACTCAAGTGTGAGGAGGAAGACCGCGTGCGTGAGCGAGAAGGAGCCGTGAAGAGAGGGGAGTGAGTGAGATCTAGAGGGAGAGAGCAACAAACGTGAAAAGATGTAGGCAGAGAAAAGGGGGGAGGCAGCCACGTGCGAGGTTGAGGGAGAAAAAACGGAGAGAGGGAGCAAGCGAGAAGGAATAGAGGGAGCCGCAAGCACGAGATCCGAGGAGAAGGACCTGGATTTTGGAAAAAAAAAGGATCCGGGGACTTAGCACTGGACACAAAAAATAGAGGGAGACACGAGGACGGGAGGACTGAGGCATAGGAGCAGAGGAGGTTAGGCAGGAGAGGAAAACTGGAGGTCGAGCATGAGAGAGGCAGCCATACGAGTGAGACTCAGAGACTGAGGGAGCCCTAGCCCAGGGCTCAGGTAGGAGACAGCGGGGGAGACTGAAAGAAAGGAGGGAGCCAAAGGGGGTGAGGCCGTGAAACAAAGCTGTGGGCTAGGTGGAGACCAGAAACAGAGGGAGGCACAAAAAAAAAGGGAACGCAGAAGAAGCTAAAAAAAAAGGGCAGAGGAAGCTGAAGACGCGGGCGCGAGTGAGGGCCAGGAAAGCTGAACTCGGAGCCGAGAAGAACCTAAGAAATTTGGGAACTAAAAGAAAACAAAGGAGAGGACAAGCAGAACGAAGCTGGGAGTCGAGTTGGAGGAAGAGAGGCATCTTGAAACCCCAGAGGTAATTTCTTGATTCTGAGATTCCTTTCCATATAGATCCTTAGGTAGACTTGGTCTGTCTATTCTTCCCTTTTTGGTTCTTTGTTTCATTTTGATCAGTTTGGTTGTCAATTAGATCGTAGATCTTGCTTATATTATCATTGATTAGTGATCTATCTTTAGAAAGCTCATTTTTGTAAGTGCTTCTGATATTTCATTATTGGTGCTCTATTTCTTGTTGTTGCATTTGAGATGTGTTGAACTTACTAGTTTGATTGGTATACGGGAAAAGCCCTGTTTTATTACCAGTAGTCATCTTGAGGTTTTGTTCGTGTGCTATGTTTATTGTCAGTTGACTGAAATTGGTTGCTAGGCTATGTCAATTAAGCTTGTATTATTAGCTTATTATGTGAATGAATTTGATCTCCTTTTGGGAGTTGACATTGGAGAAGGACAGGGGGTTACTTTTCCTTTATACACATTTTGGTAAAGTTTATGGGTTTCTTTCTATCCAAAAGTTGATGTTATAATGCATGCATTTGGAACTTGTTTGTCTGTTGTGAATGAAGTGCTGTAATTTAGAGCGGATTTGACTGTGGGATGGAAATATTATGCGTGAAAAATCTAGTCCATAATTGTGTTTTAAGGCTTTTTTATGCTTTGATTTATGTGGCTCGTCTATGCTAGGGCTTGTGCTTATAAGAGGAGTATGATTGAATACAGAATTTGAGCTATTAGAATCACGTTCCAAGTCACGCCCATTACTCCTGACTTTGATGTTTTAAACCTTTATTTGCTGTCACAAGCTCATTGACTTCTATTTGGGTTTACTCTCATGCTAGAAAGTTATAATATAGCTTTTGTGGTTTTGACCAAAATCTGCTCTTGCTATTTTTCAAATCTATTGCTGATGTTTTCAATGTGTAATATTTCAAAATCTGTTTTTAGTCAGGCCGAAACCTCTTGCTGACGTTTCAAAATTGTCCCTAAATATCTAATAAATACTAATACTTTTGTATTTTCTTTTAAGCACCATAGGGATGTAGGGTCAAACTTGGAAAAAGTGAGTCATCCTCATTAAGACAAGAGAGGAACACAAAGGCAAGCTACAAATTCCAATGGAACTAGTACCGAAGGAAGACAAGGGAAGAGTTCATTTCTTTCAAATTTGTTACTCCCTCTGGTCCTATATATAGGGTCTTTTGTCCTGATCCTAAATATAAGATCATTTACAATATACGAGGTAGTGTTTATTATATATTTCCAAAATATGTCCATATTTAATGTATCCAAAGAGAAAGAGAGAGAGAGATTAAATAATGATGGTTTTGAAAAAATGTTAGGATTATCGGAGAAATTGAGGTAATTAATTAGTTTTAATTCTAATTCTTAATCTGCGTGATTCGGTAAAAATAGTCTTATATTAAGGATCAGAGAGGGTATATAATTTAACCCATGATATGATTATGTTAAGTAGGCTCATGCACTCGTATGCTTACGCAGGTACACACACATTGATAAATTGTATTTAGTGGTGTTTCTTTTATAATTTTGATTTGTATTGGTTATTAGTTTCTTTTTTTTTTTCACTTTTAGAATTTGTCATGAGGGACTAAGTCTCTGTGAGTGAATAGCTAGGGTGTCAGTTAAGAGTGTCATGAGTGAGGAGTTACCATAGTATTCATATTGGTAACGCCTTAAGTATTTCTGGATTTGAATGACCTCTTTTATTTTTTTTAATTAAAATAAATGATTAAAATGAAAATCCTTTATTTTAAATTTCTATTTGCCTTTGCGCTCCGAGTGGTAACATCGTGGGTATTTAGGTTTCAATTAGCGAGTTGCGAGTGATAAGTCACCATAGATCCTGATTAATTTGTTTTAAAAATAATATATATATATATAATAGTCATATTTTAGATTCCTTTTGTCATTTTTCTTTTTAAAATAAAAATGTGTTTCTATGACTTTATTTATTTTTATAATAAGATAAGAAAATAAAAATGATTTATGCAAAAAAATTTATTTTTCCTGATTTTATCCCTCAGATCTTTTTTTTTTTTTATACATTTTGCCTCGAGTGGCCTCACTGTGGGCATTTAGGTGCCAATTGGTGAGCTATGAGTAATAAAGTCACCACAGATATAGGTTAATTCTTTTTTTTAAATATATATATATGTATATAAGTCATATTTAAAATTCCTTTTATTGCTTTTCTTTTTATAAAAATGTGTTACCATATCTTATTTATTTTTATAATTTAATATAAGGAAATAAAAATGATTTATGCTAAATTTATTTTTTCTAATTTTATCCCTTAAGCCTTTTTTACCTTTGTGCTCTAAGTGGTAATACCATGGGTACTTAAGTATCAATCAGCAAGTTATAAGTGATAAGGTCACTCCAGGTCCTGGTTGTTATAAAAACATGTTACCATGGTTGTATTTATGTAAGAAATTAAAAATGGTTTACGCAAAAAAAATGTATCTTCTCCAATTTTATCTCTTAAGTCTTTTATGCCTTTTGCCTCAAGTGTCATCACTATAGGCATTGAGGTATCAATGAGCGGATTATGAGTGATAAAGTTACCACATAAGTTAATTGATTTCATGTTATAAAAGTAAAGTCGTTGTCAAATTTTTCTTTTTCAAATTAAAAAATAAGAATACTTAAACTCACATATAATTGAGGAAAAATATATATTTCCTTTTTGAGGAATTGATTTAAAAAAAAAGATGAAAAATAAAAAAAATGAGTGATAAGAGCAAGTAGTTGAAATTAATCTATCTTTTACAAATTAAAATACACCAACCAATTTTCAAAACTATTTTCTTTGTGGAAAGATAAATTATTTTTTATAAACTTCTCTTTTAAAATATATATATATATAATAAAAAATATCGACCTAGTAACACGTATTTATAGCTCAAACTACGTCGACTTTAATCCCTATTGCAAGGTACGTAGGCCCCAAACTCTAATTCTGCGTTAAGTCCGCTTTTGTAAATAAATAACATTTTCCTCTTATTTTATTTTTCCCTACTTCTCATATTTTCATTTTATTCTTTATTTTCATTTTTACATTTTTCTTATTTTTATATTTATTTTGCATGTGAATGGTTAAAGGGTAATCAAAATAATTTTTAAAAGCTATAAAAAATTGCATGATTAACTTAAGGTAACCATTCTTATGAACTGATGCTGTGGGGGTGTCTAACACCTTCCCTACTCACAATCGTATTCCTGAACTCAACTCTAATTCACAGACCAACTTTTCTTTTTATTTCGGTTTTCCCAAATTTCCGTTAAAATTTTGGTGGCAACTCCTCAAAAATTGACTTCCGTGGTGAAGTTCGATTTTTCCCTTTTGTTTCTTTTCTTTCATTTCCCACGCCATCCGCGTCGTATTTTCGGGTATGATAATACCTCTACAACTAAAAGCTATCTCACAGTAGTAAGAAGAAACTCACATAATATGGATTTATATATATTTCGATATAAACCTAAACAATCAAGTCATGATTTTTTCACAAATATAGATGATTTTTATTTCCATATTTATCTCATATAGATCTTATTATAGACATAAACAATCAAATCGTAATTTTTTTCACAAATATATATCTGATTTCTAAATCAAATCATAATTTTTTTTATAAATATATATATCTAATTTTTATTTCCATATTTATCATTATATCAAATTTAAAATAATAAAGGCATATATAAAAAAATAAATATTATTTGGAATATGTGAAATCATTTTTTTTCATAGTTAATATGATGATGTGTAGACCTAAAATTGTGACATGTTGTACTTTCAACCTTTGTTTTATAATATATAATATATTATCAAATATCATAAAAAAATTATTACAAGTTGTGCTATTTATAAGTTTGAATGATTCAACTTATTTTAAAATTTATATAATCATACACTGACCCACAACTAGTTCTCAAATAATAGTGATAAAATATTTCTTGAAAAAAATTTTAATCTATTTTATTTTGTAAAATTTACTTTTATTATCAATATAAAAAATAGCTATGTTTTTAAAAGTATGTATTCATAATTTTAAAGCATTAACACCTTGCTTGGATGCTGCGAAAAGTAGGGGAGAGAGAAGCATAGGAGAAAATATGAGGGAAATATATTTTCCCTTACTTGGATGCTAAAAGAAAAGTAGGAATGAGAGAAAATTAGAGAGAAAAATGATATGTAGATCCCCATGTTTTTCTCTCAACTTTTCTCTCAAAAGGTGGAGATATTTTGGAGAAAATCTCTTTTCAAAATTGTCCAATTATTTTGAATTTTAGAATTATTTTATAATTTCTGAAAATAAAAGAATTCAAATGGACAAAATACTTATAAATTATGGTTAAGATTAAAATCATATTTTAATTACATTAAGTGGTATATTATGAAAATTATACAAAGAATATGGTAGAATTATAAATTTTATTATATATATTTCTAAAAATAACAGAGGTATTATTATCATTATGAAATTAACCACTTTTCTCATCTTTTTATTCTCTCCAGTTCATCTAAATATAAAGAGGGAAAATCTCTCACTTTAACTTTTCTCTTTTTTCCATTTTCTCTCCTCATTTAAGTGAATATCAAAAGAAAATTATAAATAATTAAACAAGAGATGAAGGTGATAGTGTTAAAGAAAAAACTCATAAAAATATTATTTATATACATAATAATATACACAATACACTATGCAAAAAATGACTTTTTTGGCATTTATTTCTTTGCGGTTATAATGGCAAAAACCAAGAAAAGTGAGGTGGAGATGCATGAAACCTTTCCTTTACAGTTGTTAATATAAACGTAAAGGAAAGATAGATTTCCCTTTGTGGTTACATAAATAACCACAAAGGAAACTTGATGGTTTATTTTGAATGGATTTCATTTGTATTCTATATTCAAAATGCATACAAAAGTTCAATTAAAAATTTTTTTTACAAAACAATTTCCTTTGCAGTTTTATATGTAACCGCAAAGAAAGTTAATTTCCTTTGCGGTTATTGTTGTAACCGCAAAGGGTTTTGAACCCTAATTCAATTAAGATTTTATTCTATCCTTGCGCCCTACTCTGTCCCAACTTTTAGTTTTGCCCTGAGCTCCTTGTGAACACTCCATTACTCTTGTCCTCTCCCCTCCGACCATTGTTCATTGATGTCATCTAAGCTCTCCCTTCCAGCCACCTTTTTCGTTGTCGTCGCTCATCTGAGGTCTCCCAAAAGTACTTCATTGTTTGTCCACAACTCTTCTTCAATTGCAGAATCCCCTCTTTCCATTTTGTTTGAAGCTAGAGACTTTATTGTATTGCCCTTAACTCCAAGGTTCCCATCAATCTTCCACCACCTCTGGTGTGTTTGGTGTAAGCTCTCGCCCTCTAAGGTACCTTTTCTTTTTGGAATTCTGGGTATATGAGTTTGGGTGTTCTGCTCTTCACTTCTTCATTCTCCTTATAGTCATAATATGTCATTTTGATTCTCACGAGGCAAGGAAGATTTTGTGGGTTGATTTAAGGTTAGTAGCTAGATTTTTTGTGCTCTCATCTCCCATACGAGTTTGTTCTATTTGCCCTATTTTGTTTAATGCAATAGCTAGATTTTATGGTTGATGTAGATTCTTGGATCATTGGAGAGATTGCCATTTATTGTTTCTATTCCACTACTTTCATTGCTTTGTTGTACCGCATCTAAACTTTTGAGAAATACATGTACTTTGTTATAAAGTTCTTTTGTAAGGTACCATGTTTACCACCTAGATGATTAATTGCATTTCTTACTTGTTTATTATTTTCTAGCAAATTGTTGATGAACAAGTTTTTTTATGGTTTATTTGAAATATCAAAAAAAGGGCGTTTTGTTTGTTTATTTATTTTTGCTTAATATCTAAAGGATTAGTTGGACTTATTTGGTTTTTGTTGTCATTTGGACTAGTTGCTTCCTGCTTTTATTTGCTTTATGAGTCTGCTTATAAAGTTTTTTTGTTATTAATAGAATTAGTATTGTTATCTTGAAAATTTGGCCAAAACTTGCTCACTCTAGAAGTTAGTATTGTGATGTTTTATTTTGTTGGTTATAACTAGTATACTTATGGGGATTAGGCATTATAAAAACTTTCATTTTTAAGCGTTACGCTACTGAATTTTTGGTAGACTAAAGCTAGTTATGTGTAGCTTTGCTTTATTTTAGTTTAAAACTCATTAAATAAAATTAGGAGAAATTGAAAATGGTAGTACAAATAGCTTAGATTTTGGCCAACAGTTGTTGCATGGTTTAAAATGTGGCAATTGTTTCGTTTTAGTACAACTACACTAGATTGGGCCTCACCACAAGAGCTGTTGCCTTCTAATCTCTCTAGAGAAGATTTTGTTGCTTCTATACTCTATTGTTTAGCCATAAATCAATAGGTTTCTTCTTTTGTGCAATAATCTATTGTTCTATAATGTTACTACTTGTTTACATGGTCTATATGGTCATTTATGATTATACATAGTTGAAGAGGAAAATTATTGAAGTTTGGGGATGTGCTATATTTTTTCCAGTATGGTGTCTGCTTGATTTTTTATTCATATATATATACTTGTTCTTTGAGATTATAACTTAGAAAATAGGCAACAGAATTGGAAAGTTAGGGCCTGTTTGGTAGTTGTTTCCAAAATAGTTTTTTTTGTTTTCAAAAACAGAAAAACAAAAAACTTGTTTTTTATAAAATGTTATAGAAAACAGAAAAAAAAGGGAATAGAAAACTCAAAATATCTTTAAGGTGTTTTGTAATTTTTATTCTAGAAAACATAAGAAAATATAAAAAAATATCTACCTCACTAATGGTAAAATTATAAATTTTGAACAACTCATCTAACACTTATTAGTTATGATTTTGAGAACAATTATTCAAACAGATTTTATTTTCTTTTTTCCAAAACTTGTTCTCGAAAACAGTTTTACAAAATTATTTTGAAAACAATAAAACATAAAACACTGTCAAACAGGCCCTTAATTGGTGAATTGTGCAGATTTTTTTTTAGGGTCAATGCTCAAATTTTGTCAATTAATTTGTATTCATTTCTTGAATTTGACTCTGACATACTTCTTAACCTATTAAGGTATCTATTATCTGCAATGCTTGGATTTTGGTTGTATTTGGCTAGTGTTATTATTTTTCTACTATGGTTTGAACTCAAAATCATAAAATTTGGTTGAAATGGTTCTATTTTTTGTGTAAAATGAGGGCTTAAGGCTCAGGAAATTCTTGTTTTTAAGGGGCTATTTGGTTTATCTTTTGGTAAACCAAACCATGGTTTCTAACCATAATTTTTTCCAAAGTTATCTAAATAGGTTTATACAAACTTATTTACTTTTATCCAAACTTCATTTTTGTAAACTGTGATTATTCTAAACGACCTTTTACAAAAAGACAAATCAAAACGGCACTAAGCCGTTATGTTACCAAATTTTTGGTAGAGTAAATCATATGTAATTTCACTTTATTTTAGTCCAAAACTCATTAAATAAAGTTAGAAGAAGTTGAGAATGGTAGGATAAATAGCTTAGGTTGTTTGAAATTGGCTAGAAAATGGTAGTGCTTTTAGTTAAAAAGTCTAATCTTTTTGGGAGTTGTTGTTATAAAATTATTGAACCCTCAACTTCTAAGGAAGGCTTTACCCAAATTTATACAATCTGAGAAGTATTGATCGGTTATGGATGTTTGTGAATCACTTGACTAAGGAATATAGGGATGGAGTGAAATAGTTCATTAGGTTTGCAATTGAGCATATGGATGACCTTACTAAAATTTTATGCCCTTGCTTAAAGTATTGCTATGAGAGGCTAGTTAATGCAGAAGACTTGAAGGTTCATTTAGTGTGTCATGGAATTGACCGAGGTTACAAACATTGGACAAAGCATGGCAAGACGAATGAGGAGTATAGTTATTGGGGGTACAGTGGAAGCCATGGATCGAATGATTTTGACAAAAGTACATTCGAGGCTGATCATCTTAAAGAAATGGCAAAAGTAATTGAGGATGAACTTTAGGACTGCATTGAGAGGTTGCAAAGTGATAGGGAGAAGCCATTATATTTGGTGCACCAAATTCACGTTATTGTTGACCGTGTTGAAGCTGTACAACTTGAAAGCAGGAAATAGGAGGAGTGATAAGAGCTTCACAAAATTGTTTTAACTTTTAAAGGATATTCTACCAAAGGCTAAAGAGCTTCATAGTCAAACATATGAGGCTAAATGAAAGTTAGGCTTTATTGGGATGAACTATGAGAGGATACATGCCTGTTCTAATGGCTGTGTTTTATTCCAGAAAGAATATACATCATTAGACAAGTGTCCTAAATGCAACATTCACTTTGAGAGCTATGCTATTTAGTATGATCAATAATTTTTCAACACATAGTAATTTGTCAGGATACAATATCAAAGGAGAGTTTGGATGCCCAATATGCAAAGAAGGCACATATTCTATTCAATTGGAATATGGTGGGAAATTTGTATTCCTTGACCATTGCAGATTTTTGCCTCCAGGTCATTGATACATGGGGTGGAGAAAAGCCTTTGAATACAAAAGAAGGAAGAGAATCTTTGCCGTTAAGTGGTGAGGACCTATGTCTCAAGGTAAAGGATTTGAATTCTAACTTCGGGAAACCTTTTGCAAGACATATTGGGACAAGCGGGAGAAAGAAAAAGGTCAATTTTCTTTGAATTTCCATATTGGAAGTCCTTATATATGATACACTTCCTTGATGTCATGCATATAGAAAAAATATGTGTAAGAGCATCATTGATATGTTACTCAATATGCTGGTAAAGACTATAAATGGCAAGAAGGCAACATTAGATTTGGTTGCATTAGGAATTAAAGAATTGGGACCAATAAAGTAGAACCGACATAATTATCAACCTCTAGCAGCTTATACTTTATCTATAAAAGAGAAAATTGTTTTTTGTGAGTTTCTTAATGGAGTTAAAGTTCCAGAGGGGTACTCCTCAAACATTAGGAACATTGTGTCTATGAAAAACTTGAAGTTAAATGGTCTAAAGTCTCATGACTACTATATTCTGATAGAGCATTTCATACCCATGGGTATATAATCCATTTTGCCCAAAAAGGTGTGAGGGACAATTACCAAGCTATGCTTCTTCTTCAAGTCTTTTTGTAGTAAAGTGATTGACTTCATGAAGTTGCCTACATTGCAAAAGCATATTGTGGTCACTTTATGCAAGCTTGAGTTGTATTTCCTACCTTCGTTCTTTGACATGATGGTTCACCTAGTTAGGGAGACATAGTTGTGCAGCCCAGCTTATATGAGATGGATGTATTCGATTAAGTGTTACATGAAAGTATTAAAAGGGTATGTAAAAAATCAAAGTACATTTGAGGGTTGTATTTTTGAATAGTATATAGCCGAAGAAGCTGTTGAATTCTGTACCGAATATTTATTGAATGTTGCTAACATTGGGCTTCCAAAGTCTCGATACTCAGGAATAACAAATGGGCAAGGAATTATGGATGTCTCACAAAGTATGCTATTGAATGTCGCTACTGGTTCAAAGCCATGTCTCACAAAGTACTCAATAAAACCTTAATTAAAATTTCATCTGGCTATCCATTTGGTTTTTCTTTGATCCAACACTTGTTTTGAAGGTTTTGAACCATGGGGAATCCATTTTTGGGGTTAAAATAATGAAATCCCCACTCTAAATACTCCCATAGTCTGACTGAAATTTAAGGAAAAATAGGAGGAGATGATCTACTTCAACATATATCAAACTATCCAAGAATTCTTATTTCTAGTGACTAATCTAAGCTTTTTCCCAATGGTTGTTGATAGAAAACTCATCTTTTCCACAAACCTAAGCTTGGTGAAAATTCATGGTGGATGGGAGGAGGAAAATGACTCCATTAAAACACCTTAAACCTCTTGAAACACAAGCAAGAAAGTATAGAATGCTTACCTGGCAACTTAAATCATCAAGCTTTCTACTTGGTCTTCTCTTTTCTCCTCTCTTTTTCCTTTCTTTCTCCCTACATGAAGTGCTACTTGTTTCTAAAATTTCAAACCTCCAACTCCATTAACTCAAGGCTTGGATGAGAGATATCTAATGGATGAATAGTAGAGTTGGGTTGCTTGACCAAGTTTGGTTAGTTTAATGTAATGTCCTTCATAAATTAATAAATAAAATTTCCTCCATGTCCAAGTAGCAGCAAGTCACATCTTCTTAGGGCATTTTTTATGCAAAAAAATGCTTCATAATTTTTATTAGTTTAAAAGAACATTTACCAATAACTTTCGCCCATACTGATTAACTACTTGTCATAATTATCATTTTATTGATACAAGATTATTCTCAATTTAATTTTAGACTAAATTCATTATTTTGATCCCAAGATATATTTGTTAAGGTTCACATCATGTTCTCTTCACTTGTCTGCTTTTATGGAGTTCACAAACCTCTCTTTTGGATTAGAAATCGCTTTCAACTTTAAATTAGAATTATAAATTCATATAAACTCAATTAGCTTCTAAGAAATATTCCATTGAGTCCGGCTTATTGAGAGCTCCGTTTTGATAGGATTTTCAAAAATTTCAAAATTGCCCTTGACTATGACAAAATTATAATTTTTAATTCTTTGCGTCCTTTCTTGTAATTTTTCCCAGAAACTTAATGGCAACAATTCTTCTTTTAAGGACTACATTGTAAATAATTCTTCTCCTTGGTCTAAATTGCGATTTTTGCATTTTATTTTCCCATTTTGCCTTAAGTTGGTTAAAAACACTTTATTGATTCTTCCGAGTATTGCCTCATGATTTTTTTGAAAAAACCAATTTTTTAATAATTATTTTTATTATACTTTCAAATTGATTTATCTTTCAACCTAGACCCCAAGGCTACACAATACTTATACCATTGTATTCAGCTCGACACGAACTTCTATTCAACCAGTATAGTGCATAATCTTTAGTCTTGAAATTAATTTCTACTAAGAATCTTATGAAAATTTAATTTTATTCAAAGACCAAATATAGTTTCTTCTAGGGATTAAATGGGAAATTAATTTCATTTAAGAACTGAGTATGTAACATCACATACTTACTTTATTTCCCATTTTTTTCATGTATTTTATGATATCCTGTAAAAATAAGAAAATTACAGAGGGAGTACAACACTAAAAATTCACCTAACATGTATTGCTTATTGATGTTTGTACTATATTTCCATGACAAATTTACCCAATCCAAAGGTACTATATTGACCATTCATAACACCATGAGATCTCCTTAAAGTGGGATATCACCAAAATAATCTGTTAGCATGATCCACGGTCAATATTTTGGGAGATTTGAAGGCATTACTTATGGCATCAATTTTGGCGCATAATGGAAGAAGAATACTATTGGATCATAATGAAAAATTACAAATTGATTTTACCATTGTACAGATATTTTAATTCCTTTAGTATTCTCTCATTACTTGTATAAATAACATTCCATTGTATAGAAAACACAAGCTTCAAAATATAATAACATTATTCACAGTAGAGTGATGTTTTAAAAAAAAAGGATCCACGTAAAGCATGAATAATCATTAATAAATAAAACAAAATATCTATAACCATTAACAAAGGGAGTAGGGGAAGAACCCCAAATGTCAGAATGAACAAGACCAAAAGGAGTATTTGTGTATCAAACCACGAGAAACTAGAGATTGAAGTTTATAAGCAGAAGCATGACCAAGACGAAGATGCCATTGATAGATAGAGGAAGTAGTGGTAGTAGCTGCAGAGACAAAGGTTTTAGGAATGTAGGGAGGTGAAAGTTCAAATAATCTTCCCACACGGTGACCCATCCCAAGAATCTACCCTATTTGTGAATCCTGAACCAGGTAACCAAAGTAAGAAAAAAAAATATAATCAACTTTGGCATAATTGTCCAACAGATATTAAATTTAAAGTTAATTTTTTGACATATTAGGTGTCAGGAAGGCCAAGATCTGAGCTAGATATGTGGCCAATAAGAGTGATGTACATAGTAGTACTATTAGCAGTATTAATAGATGGCAAGGAGTTGACCAGAGTTTTTGAAGAGAAAAGTTTAGAATTAGTAGTCATATGATTACAACATGCAGAGTTAAAAAGCCAAGAAGATTTACCTAGAGAGATAGACACGACGATAGAGGGAGAGGAGTTGGAAGAGATAACTTGTTTGAGAAGAGTCTTAAGATCACTTAATGAAATGGCAATAGAGCCCTGACTATTAGAACCTTTAAGAGTAGCAACAGCAAGAGAGGAGGCACCAGTCTTTGAAGCAAACTTTGATTTAGAAGAATTACCTTTTCGTCGTAGAGGACAAGTAGGACAGTTGTCAATAATATGACCAAGAGCATGACAATATTGACATTCCACAATTGGAGAAGTAGCAAAAGAATGACCTAGCTTATTGCAATTCTTGCAAAACAGAGTGTCATGTTTTGGAGATATAGAATGGGAATGAGTAGTGGCAAAAGCAATCTCTAAAGATGAAATTTTGTCAAGACCAAGATGGGTTTCCTCAAATAAAATTTCTTGAATAGCATTATCAAGTGTTGGAAGAGGATTTGGATGGAGGAAGGATGCTTGAACAACTTCATATTTAGGTCAAAGAGCCATCAAAATCTAAATGAGGTGGAGATAATCTTTACTAAAGCATTCTTGAGAGAGTTGATTCCAACTTGGTTGAACTTAGGCAAGAAAATCATTTACAGATTGTCCAGGTTCTTGCTTAAGAGTAAAGAGTTGTCCACAATTGATAAAGTGAGCAAGACCTGTTGTGCATATCTATTAGCTAAAAAATCCCATATTTCTTTAGCAGTGTCATAAGCATCAAATTGAATATGGATGGACTGAATAGAGGTATTGTGAATGCAGGTGATGATTTGATGATTCTTGCTATCCCAGTCTTCAAGATGATTAGCAAATTTAGAATTAGATTCATCTTTTGCTTTGGCTTGGTGATATCACCAGTTATGACGCCCCAAAGTTTGCACCCAATAGAAAAGCTTTTCATTCCTTGTATTTAGATATTATAATTTGACCCTATCAAAATGGTGGTAATGCTCTTTGTAATGTCAGATTTATCCATAGGGAAACAAGTCTTTGCAAACATAAAGAAAATAAAGGAAGAAGACGAAGATAGAAAAAAAAAGGTTGTGATATGATAGGTGGGTGTAGCGGTGCTGAAAGCGGTGGAATGGTATTTGAAAGCATACAAGGGAAACAATAAATAAATAAAACATTGGAATGATATGGTATCAAGAGCCTAGTTTATTATGGACCCCATCTCCATATAGTTCTTGTTTTGTTTTTGCTTATGCTTTTCCTGTTCGGTGCCTTTATGGCTTTGTGCTATCTGAAATCCATAGTCCAATTTCATATCATTCCACCATTTTGTTGCAGTTCTTCAAATTCTTCTGTATGTTAAGGGCACACCCTTTCATGGCCTTCACTTTTCATCTCACTCCTCTTTAGTCTTGTTAGGTTACTCAAATGCAGATTAGGCAGGCGATCACACAGATCATCATTCTACAATAGGTTATTGTTTCTTTTTAGGAGAGTCTCTTATCTCTTAGCGTAGCAAGAAACAAACTGTTGTTGCTAGATCCAGTATAGAATCTAAATATGGAGCTCTTGCATATGCTACATTAGAACTATTTTGGCTACATTGATTACTCACCGACATGGGTGTCACCTATTCTAGTCCTACTATCCATCATTGTGACAACAGAAGTGCTATACAAATTGCCCACAATGATGTTTTCCATGAGCGAATGATATGTCTATTTTATACTTATAAAATATCCATATTGATGCTCTAAATTGTGTAAAAGAATAGGTTTAATTGATTATTCTGGTTAGATTTTACATATATTTATGTTTTGATGTGTTTTAAGGCCAATTTGCATGACTTATCGGGCTTTTGGACCTTCTCTATATGAAGGGATGCGTACAAACACAAAAACACATTTAATCAAATATTTAGAGGCTAGAGAACACCATTGGGAAGCTTTTGGAGTAACTAGAAGTGATTGTGAGGTAGAAAGAATAGGGGATTGAAGGAGTTCTTGAGCAACTTTCAAATTTCTTTTTTTTTTTTTTACCTTTTTCTTTTATAATTTTTTTTTGATGATTTGGGATTTTATCTGTGTTGAAATAATTAAGTTTATGGATTGCTAAATTCCTAATTAGGGTAGAGATGTAAATTGATTGACATTAACTCAGTTCTATATTTTTTATTATGATTATGGGATTTGAGCTTTAAATATATATTTGATTTCTATAATTTCTTCATGTCTTCCTTGTTTTATTATTAATTTTGTGACTGACCACCATAAAATCTAATCTGTGGGTAAATTTTAGGAACCGAAAGGAGAAGAGTGAGTTTAGACTTAGGAAGATAAACATAAATAATTAGACTAGAGATTGATCTTGAAATTTAAAATAACTTAGTTTATAACTTCATAGTTTTATTAGATGAGTGGGTTGCACAAAAACAAATTCAACTCTAATTAAACATGGAGTAATATGCCGAGAGGTGATTAGGATATAATAGACATAACCGTCACTATAATTGCATAAAGTCTAATCAAGAAAATGAATTGAGTTATCTCAGTAGGTGAACTCCAACCCCTTGACACTTTTAGTGACTGAATTAAATTTAGACATTGTGTTTATGTATTGTTCCCTTTCTTTTTAATTTGATTTTTTCAATTCAATTATTATTTACTTTTGGGATTAAAAATTTGTGCACCGGTAGATTTCATAATCTCCCTTGGGCACGACTTTGGAATACTCAACGACTTTTATTACTACAATTGACTATATATACTTGCAAAACCTGCTCAATGAAGGAAACACATTGAACTTGATCGCCGTTTTGTCCGTCATCATGTTCTTCATGGCACTATTCAATTAAATTCTGTTACTTCCTCAAATCAAACTGCTGATATCTTTACGAAGTCTCATCTTCCCAATCGATTTTGCGACCTGTTGAGCAAACTCAAGTTGGTATCCATGGTCCCACCTTGAGTTTGAGCGGGGTTGTTAGCATGATCCACGGTCATTATTTTGTGAGATTTGAAGGCATTACTTATGGCATCAATTTTGGAGCATAATGGAAGAAGAATACCGTTAGGTCATAATGAAAAATTATGAATTGATTTTACCGTTGTACATATATTTTATTTCCTTTAGTATTCTCTCATTACTTGTATAAATAGCATTCCTTTGTATAGAAAATACAAGCTTTGAAATATAATAGCATTAATCTCCATTGACACAGTCATATACTTATTTAATCAAAAGTTGAACCTTGACCAACTAAAAATCTCCAAAACAATCAGAAGAGAAGAAAAAACGAGACATTTCTAAATTGGCCCATAAAAATCGAGAAATCAAGAAATTCTTGTAGATAAAATAAATTTTTTACTCAAGAAAGATTTATGATTTTCTTATTTATATAAAAACTAATTATGTGAACTGCAAGAAAAATCCAGCATGGATAATAGTGCCGTCAATGTTTTAGGAGATCGAATATGAAAAATGAAAGGATCAATAGAGGGCTCATTAGAGTTGGAGCTGTGGGATCGGCTCTAAAATTCATATAGTAATATTGAATTAGACGATTCAATGGCTCTTGTATGGTTTTGATCACCATAATTGGTATGATCCAGTCATGCCAGCGTCTGGGGTACGAAATGAGTACAATAGTAGTATGATGGAAAGGAAACATGGTCATTTGGGGAAGCACAAATATGTAGTTTTTTTTTTGGCTGAAGAAGCATAAATATATAGTTGGGTTGTGTAATTACTATCGGACAAGATTAGGCGTTGGTTACCGGTCGAAAAAGAAACATGGTCATTTGGGGAAGCATAAATATGTAGTTTTCGTTCTTTTTTTTGGATGAAGAAGCATAAATATATAGTTGGGTTGTGTAATTATTAGGGTATGAAAAATCAGACTGGATTGACCAGTTCGATTGGAACTAGAGCCTAGTTTGATCCAGTCACAGATAAAAATTGAGACTTTTTAGAACCGGTACGAACAAGTACAAAACCAATTTGAATTGGTATGGCCTTTTTTTAAAAAAATATTTTTTTATTTTTAAGATAAAATCATATTATTTTTAGTACTAAGTAGTATTATTTTTTGTATAAATTTTTTTCCTATATTATGATATGGTATAAGTATTATGATACATAATTATTAATAATGATAAATTTACTTAACAAATAAAATGAAAATAAAATATCAATTAACTATTTTGAATTCAAAATAAAACTATAGATTAATATTAACTTGTTTAGATTTTAATATTAGGTTGTAAAATTTATTAATAATATTTTTAATTTTCTATATATTATTAAATTTACTCTTCATCTTAGATTGAATGCTAATTTTATGATCATGGATAAATATATATTTTTTTATCTATATTATTTAAAATATATTAATTTATTCATAACCGATCGAACTCCGATTTAACCTTGATCTGACCATTGAATATTGAATCAATATCTCAACTAGTTCAATATTCAATCTAATTTTTAATACCTTAGTAATTAGCATGCCAAGCAAAATGACTATTCTTTTTGAGAAGATGCATGCGGTAATAAAGAGAGAACCAAAGCAGGCTCTGTCTAGAAGGAAACACAGGGGAGGCCGAACTTCTTGGCAACGGCCAATGGCCACACAAAGAAAGTAGAAAGTATCGGCAATCAAGCAAGTCACCGGTGGCATCGACTGCTTCACAAGCTCTTCCACTTGAGCCGATAACACATGAAGTAACGCTCCCACAAACTGGTCATGCATATTAGAGAACATGAGTCTCACAGGCCCAAGCATTCACTTGATCAAGGCCCAGCTCGTATAACTCATATCAATGGATCTTAGGAAGATTTAGATAAGATTAGAAAAATTGATAATATATTCTGTAACTGATAATATATCTTGTAAATATCCGTACTGAACTGATACGCACATGATACGTGTGTATGCCTATAAATGTAACCTTAGGAAGAACATGAATGACAAGCCAATATTCTCAAACCTTCAATCATCTTTTATAGCTTTTCCTGGTATCAGAGCTGTAAGCGCAAGCCATAAATTCTCAAGCAATGAGTTCTGTCCCAACCACCTTAAAATCCTCTGACTTCCATCACCACCTCTTTGAAACTTGATCGTCATAACTACCTTTTATGACAGTCCTTTGTATTACCGATAATTCGCGGACATCAACTAGAAGGGTTCATCTACGGCAACAAAGTTTGTCCACCATAATTCATATAAGGTGACACAACTCAGCCGAATCTTGCGTACGATGAATGGGTAGCATTAGATCAATTGCTCCTTGGTTGGCTCTATTCTAACATGACCCCTAAAGTTGCAGTTTAGCTCGTGAATTTGCTGATGTCTCTTGATCTTTGGAAGGCAGACAAGGACCTGACAGCATCTCACACACGAGCTCGGGTCACACTCTATAAACATGAACTCCAACGAACTAGGAAGGGTTCGACGAAGATGGAGGAATATCTTGCGAAAATGAAAGCCATCAGTGATAATCTCGCTTTGGCTGGTAACCCAATTTCATCTAATGATCTAAACTCACAAGTTCTTGCAAGTTAGATTCGGAGTAGAATCCTATTGTGTGTCAACTCCTTGAAAAAGAGGACATGAGTTGGGTGGAACTATAGGCAGCTTTACTTACATATGAGACTTGACTGGAGCAGTTAAACAGCTTTAGCAACCTATCTCTTGGTCATCCTACTGTCAACGTGGCCACCCATACTTGGAACAACAGTAGGCAAGATCAGAATCGAGCACCACAAAAATAGGTTTTGGGAGAGGCAGATCCATATCATCCACAAGTAAAGGAAGAGGAAGATCTGGTCGAGATAATAGTAGACTTATCTATCAAGTATGTGGAAAGAATGGTCATTCTGCTATCTCCTGCTATTTCTGTTTTGATCATTCATGTGGTGGGCCATGATTTGAGTCATCTAGAGGCCAAGTGCAGCAATCTCCACCTTACTATTCAGCATATACTGCTACACCTAGCACTGTTTCAGATCCCACGTGGTTTGTCGATAGTGGAGCTAATGTGCATGTGACTAACGATAACACTCATCTTGAGAATCCTCAGAATTTCTCAGGTAATACTGGTTTAATTGTTGGTGATGGAGAAATGTTACCTATATCTCATGTTGGTCAAGGCAAATTAGCAATTAATAGTGGGAAGAAATTGGACCTCAAAAATATTTTTCATGTTCCACGTATGAATAAAAATGTTCATAGTGCTTGGAAACTTTCAAATGATAATGATGTGTATGTTGAGCTTCACTCTAATGTTTTGTTGGTGAAGGATGAGAAGACAGGAACAATACTTCTACGCAGGACAGTTGATGATGGACTTTATCGACTTGACAAGGAAAACGGAACGACACCAGTTTGTTTTACAGTTTTTCAAAAAGGCAATAAGCTTTCAAATGATGAGCTTGAAGCATGGCATCGACATTTAGGGCATCCTTCCTTTAGTATTTTATCTCAAATTTTGCATGGCTGTGATTTCAAGTTTGATAGTAATAAAATTTTCTTTTATGAAGCATGTCAGTTTGGTAAAATGAAAAATCTTCCATTCAATAAATCTAAGTCACATGCTACTAGCCCACTAGACTCGATTCACACTGATGTATGGGTCCGTCACCAATTTCTTCCACCAATGGTTTTAGATTCCATGTCCATTTTATTGATAATTTTAGTCGATTTATATGGATTTATCCTCTCAAAAACAAAAGTGAAGTCAAAGGTGCTTTTATTCAATTCAAAAATATGGTTGAAAATATGCTTGAAAAGAAAATTAAAACGTTACAGTGTGATGGAGGCGGAGAATTTTGAAGTCTCATAGATAAACTACAAAATTCTGGGATTCAATGTCGTCTCTCTTGTCCGTACACCTCTACACAAAATGGGTGTGCTAAGAGAAAACATAGACATATGGTTGAAGTTGGCCTAACAATGCTAGCACAAGCCAGTATGCCATTGGAGTATTGGTGGGAATCTTTTCAAACTGCAGTGCATATCATTAATTTATTGCCTATTCCTATCCTTGCAGGTAAATCACCATTTCAGGTACTTTGTAATAAAGAACCTGACTATAAACAACTCAAAGCTTTTGGTTGTGCTTGCTATCCGTGCCTAAAGCCCTACAATCAGCACAAATTGCAGTTTCATACAACTCGATGTGCATTTCTTGGCTATAGTGGACAACATAAAGGCTTTAAATGCCTTAGTGCAACTGGGAGGATATTTATTTCACGACATGTCATTTTTAATGAGAAAGGTTTTCCTTTCACTAATGGGTTCCTAAATGTCTCTCAGCCTGCTCAAACTCACAACCAAACATTTGATTCATTCCCAACTTGTACGCTTTAGCCGAATAATCTTCAACAATCATCAAATAGTGAGCTAGCTAACTCATGCAGTTCTATGTGTTCTCAATCTGCCGACAGCAATCTAGACCAATTACCGGGTGACAATGAGATACAAGATACGACCCCATCTAATGAAGCCGCATCAAGTGGTCGTGATTCTCCCATATCAAATAGTCATGTTTCTCTCCAACTTGATATCGTCACACTAACAAATGCAACAAACGAAACGTTAGCAGTTGAAAATGAGTCAATTCCCAATGAATCTCATGAGCAGGATCATCATATGATTACTCGGTCTAAAAAGGGAATTTTCAAACCAAAATATCCCTTTGTGGGCCTTGTCTCAACTAGTCCAATAGAGACCGAGCCTACAACCGTATCAGAAGCTCTTCAAATTCCTCAATGGTGATGCAATGCAGTCAGAGTATAAAGCTCTTCTTCAAAATAATACATGGCAACTGGTAGCTCCAAATAAACATAAAATAGTTGTTGACTGCCGCTGGGTTTTCAAAATCAAATTTAATGCTGATGGAACAATTCAACGTCACAAAGCCAGGCTTGTACCTAAGGGATTTCAACAAGATGCAGGAGTTAATTTTGGTGCTACTTTCAGTCCCGTTGCCAAAATCACCACGATTCGAATAGTGCTCACCATAGCAGTAACCTTCAACTGGCACTCAAGCAAATTGATATCAACAATGCCTTTCTCAATGGGTATATCAATGAAGATGTTTACATGAGTCAACCAGAAGGCTTTGTAGATCCAGCTAGACCTTATCATGTTTGCAAATTAAACAAGGCATTATATGGGCTTAAGCAAGCCCCAAGAGCCTGGTACGAGAGGTTGAAAGATGTCTTGCTCAGTTGGGGCTTTTACAATGCAAAGAGTGATAACTCTTTATTTATTTTCCAGCAGCCGGAATTTATCATTATTACCCTTATATATGTCGATGACATATTGGTGACTGGAAACAGTTCAAGCCAGCTTATGGGGTTCACCAGCAGACTCAACCAGGTGTTTTCTCTCAAGGATCTCGGTGATCTACACTATTTTTTGGGTTTTTAAATTCAACGAAATGATACTGGAATGAGACTTAATCAGGCAAAATATCTCACTGATATCTTAAAAAAATATTAAATGCTATATACGGCACCATGTAAAACACCAACGCCAATTGGTAAACTTCTCGGTGCAGAGGATGGAGAAGTACTTTCTGATCCCATCAAGTTTTGAAGTGCAATTAGGGCCTTGCAATATCTTACCAACACACGGCCAGATGTAGCATATCCAGTTAATCATCTTAGTCAATTTCTTAGCAAGCCCACTACAGCTCACTGGCAAGGAGTCAAACGGATTCTTTGGTACTTGAAGGGAACGCCACAACATGCACTAGTTATTCGACCCTCGAAGCATCTGAACCTTACAGCATACTCTGATGCTAATTGGGCAGCTTGTCCAACAGATAGACGTTCAGTGTCAGGATCCTGTATTTATCTTGGAGGGTCTTTGGTTTCGTGGTCTTCCAAAAAACAAAGTGTAGTCGCTCGTTCAAACACTGAATCCGAGTACCATGCGCTAGCAAATGTGATAGCAGAAATTATTTGGGTAAAATCTCTACTATCTGAACTTAAGGTTCCTCTACATCACACACCAATCTTGTGGTGTGATAATCTTGGTGCAAGAGCTCTAGTTGAGAATCCAGTTTATCACTCCCGCACAAAACTCATCGAGATTGATATACATTTTGTACGTGATCTTGTTCTGGCTCGACAGTTGGACATGAGATATGTTCCCTCCAATGAACAAAATGCCCATTGCCTTACTAAGCCCTTAGGCCTGAACCAGTTTGTATACTTACGCAACAAACTCGGCGTCCTTCCTGTCACGTCTCGTTTGAGGGGGGATATTAGAGAACATGAGTCTCACAGGCCCAGGCATTCACTTGATCAAGGCCCAGCTCGTAATAACTCATAACAATAGATCTTAGGAAGATTTAGTGGATTTGGTAGATGTAGATAAGATTAGAAAAACTGATAATATATTCTGTAACTGATAATATATCTTGTAAATATCCGTCCTGAACCGATACGCACATGATACGTGTGAATGCCTATAAATGTAACCTTAGGAAGAACATGAATGACAAGCCAATATTCTCAAACCTTCAATCATATCTTATAGCTTTTCTATGCATGGTTGAGGGACCGGTCAAAATCCACCGGAAGGCCATCAGACACCGTCGTGTATCGCATGTCTAGCCCCTTTTCTCGTACAGCAGTGAAGATGTCGTCGTTAGCCTCGCTGTGGGATAAGGAAGGTTTGGAGGTGTGGTAGTGGGTGGACTGGGTGTAGATGAAGGTGACGGTGAAACCTCGAGAAGCGAGCTTGATGGATAGATGGAAGGTGGGGAAGACATGACCTTGAAGTGGGTAGGCAAAGACTAAGGCGTGAGGGCGTGTTTCTGAGTTGACCATGCAGTTTCTCGAGCTATTCTAGAGCAATCAAACAGAGGGAGTGTACTGTGTCTTTGGGTGGGTTTGATTTGGTGATTGAACTGCTGCTCTAGCTGCAAGACACATACGTAGGGGGATATATATTATGTATGACTGAAAAATATTCGGCCAAACAAAATGACTGAAAAATATATAAATATGATGTAAGCCTCAAATAATTTTTTTATTTTGGTCACTTTTTATGTATGAATGTAAAAAAATTTAATTTATTAATACTGTATCAAGCCAAAGCTAGTGATGATCGTGTGGATTATTAAACTGGGATCTATAGAGATACTTCCCACAGTATATAGCATATGAACTTCGCATAAGATTTATGTTAAATAGTATGTAAGTTTTGGCAAAAAAAATTGGTAGTATGTAAAATATTAATAATTTCATGTGACTTTCAATTTTCTTTTGGCCAATTCATGTACCTTTCAATTGAATATCTCTGTATTGCTTGATATATACCACATATCATATTGACATCATAACACACATATATAGCTTACATGACTTGAATCCTCTCCCTTAGCTCTTCCTCAATATGCAGCAAAATCGTGTTCATTCAAATAATCCCATCAAACGGATGCTTGAAAAGAAAACCCACCATAATGATTCTCGAAAAGCAGAGATTAAACCTTAAGCATAAAAGTCAAATAAAAAATAAAGTAGCCATAAACTGAAATAATGGCTACCGTCAATACACAAATACAAGCAAACACGCGGATGCTTAATTTCCATATATGTATATGGATTCTCTAATTTCTGCACATAAATGGATTAGAGTGAGTTTTTTTTTTTTTTGAGTTCTAACAAAAGATTAGTCAGATGCAGAAGAAAAATCGCAAAAATGATTTGCCTACTGAGCATGCGCTGAATAATACCACAAATTAAAGAGTAGGAGCAATAGCAAGTAGCTGAACTTGGGTAAGAAACCAAAAAAATAGCTGAAAACTTGGGTGATTAAGCTTATACGTAATACTTTTATTATATAACATAGTTTAATCCAATTAAATCAGAATAAATGAATTTTCACATATATTATTTATTCTATAACAAATTTTTATTATTTATATTATTAATTAATTTTTAAATTTAAAATTCTTGTATTTTGATTTGATTTAATAAAAATATGTTAAGTATATATAGGTTTGAGTATTTAAAAGCACGTTTGTTTAAACTTTTTAAAAAAGTTATTTTCATATTATTTAAAAAGTGATTAATTATTTAGAGATTTTATAAAAAAATATAAATTATTTTGTGCTTGGTTAAAATAAAAAAAATTACCTTTTGAATTATTTAACACTTAAAATGGGTGATAGAAAATAAAAGAGTAAAGTAGGAATTTATATTATAATTTTCTTTCAGAGACAAATATTGTTATTTTTACAATTTTTAAAGCTAGTTGATGCACTTCAACTTTTTCACTTATGACAACTGTTTTTTTTCAAAAATTACATATAGTAGCTTCTCAAAATAAGAAAAAATTATTTTTTTATATTCTAATTATTTTCAAAAGTTTAAGTGAATATCCTAAAAAATTTTAAAAATACTTGTATATAAAAAAAAGATTTTTTCATTAAAAGAAGTTAAAACAAATGGACTCTAAATCTTTTTCTAACTTAAAATCTATTTGATAAAGTAAAATAAAAATATTTTCAAAGATAAAAATAATTACATATATATCATTTGGAAAAATAAAAACATAGCAAATTATTAAATAATAATTATAACTATAAGATGAATATAATGAAAAAATTTATCCCTTTTCTATTACTCTTGTTTTTATTACAATCTATATACATTTTTCTGTATATTACTTTAAATATGAAATAAATTACACTATTTATAACTTAATAGCATAATTTATTATAAATTTCATATTTTATATTGAATTGAATATTTATTGTTATTGGTGACTATAATTATAATTACAATTTTTTTTTTCACGTGCACCCGATATCCTAAACTTACTTCACTTTAACCTGAGGATTTATCAAGTCTAAACCATCAAATATTTGGCATGACTATATTTTTAAGGCTTGAACTTGAGGCATCTTACTAAAAGAATTCAGCTTCCTTACCAATTGAATCAAGTGGTAAGTGGTTAAATAGAAAAAATTAATTAATTTTTGCATCCTTATAGTTTCAACACGCTTTTTTTTTCCCACTTTAGTCCTTATAATTTTGCTATACAGGTCTGGGCAAACAGAAGCCTGAAGGCTGAAATGAAGCCCTTATAATTTTTAAACATACAAATTACTTGGTAAAGTTTGAACCATTAGCAAACTTCCTTGGGCTTCTGAAATACTGTGTAACCATTCCCAGCTCATACCATATGGCACTCACGACGTTAATATTGTGCTGAGATGGGAAACTGTTGTCTTAAATGACATCTTAATCAACTCCAAGTGAGATGCACGGTCAGAATTAAAAATAAAAATACAGATCAGCATTTTTTCGGCCAGAGGCAAGGGAAAGACGAAGGACATGTTCACCAAGTTAGGGCTTTTGACAGCATATCAACTATCAAATTGGGAGGCGAAGGACGTGTTAGGAGATAGCAGAGATCGACTTATATGATGGGGATTTGACGGCAGAGATAGCATATAGATAATTTTTTGGGCCAAAGGTGGGAGAAAGACGAAGGACACGTTAAGGCTTTCGCAGGTATACCAAGATTCCTAACCGAGATAAGGAAGACGTAGAGAAACAGAGTATTGGTACAAGAGCGAAAGCCTTTTTAGTTGTAGTCTTGGGTTTGTACGATGGGGATTTGACCATGGAGTAATAGCAAATCCATGTGCAACTAAGGGCCCACTTGTAGCAGTGATTTGTTCTGGTAATGTGTGTAATAGCCTAACGGGTGAGAATTGACAGATTCCATAAAACGTGGTAGTTGGTACACAAATGTGTTTTTTACTTTTTTATGCTTTCACCACTTGTCCAAGGAGGCACCAGGTGAATTTGAAAAATGACCTATGAATAGTTTTATGACATTATTTATGAATTATTTTGGATTCCATATTTTATCTATTTGTATTTTTCCATACATCACATTGGTGAAAAAAATATAGTTATTATTATATGATGAGCGTCTACCACTGTATATTCTGGAATGGACTATACTGAAAATGCAATGTCATGGACATGATGAAGTAAAGAAAAGGTCTTTGTTTTCAGCTCAAATAAAGAGTCTAGACATGTGTCAGGTTTTGCAATTTATATTTGTCTGCATAGACGAAGAGTGAATGGGTTGCATAAACTTTTTAATATTCTGAATTGCGTTGTTGAAAGGTGGGAAAGTGATTCAATTTGGCTCATTCAGAATGGTTTATCACGGGTCGATCTGAAAGCAAATTGGAATGAGACTTTATCAACCTAACCTACTAAAATTTAAATGGTTGTGTATTAAAAAATTAAAATTTAAAATATTTTATTATTGTTGACGTATCAGGTTAGATTAATGAAATAGTGAATTAACAAATTAGTAATTAATTGATAATGGACTACTTACACATAAATTTAAACGTTGATTAAGATTTATTATTAAGGCTTTATGCATTTACATAGTCTAAAATGAGTCAAATTATTTAGAATTTATCAATTAAAAAAATATTCATACAAAAATTAAAATTTGAATACTTGTATTATTTAACCTTAAATTATAATATGCAGAACACGTGCCAAAATGTGACACCTTATTAAAGGAAAAGGGGGGTTAAGGCTTGACTTTATTTAGAATAGTAATTTAATTTAATAATTTAATTAATGGGTAAGATGAGATATTTGTTTAAAGTAGACGCGGAATTTTATTGGGCCATAAAGTACATAGGAAGGTTGAAAAGTTTGGGTTTGACGGTCGAGTTAGGCCGGGCGACCCAGTCATGGACCGTCCAAATAAACTACAGAATTCGGTTGACCAAAAACCAAAAAAAAAAAAGAAATTACAGAATTCCCAGAGATGGACGCCAAACCCAACCTCGAGCAAACCCACAGCATTAGCATATTCTGTTTTATTATATCTGCTGTGATCTACCTATACTAACCTCTGATCAACATGATCTTTGTAAGATTCTCCTCTGTTTCTCATTTTGTCTCTGGCTTGAGATAGGAGTCATGCGATTACCTGTCTCATCTCTTCCCGCGTAAACCCCATCTCCCTCCCACCCTCCTCCCCTGTTGATTGTGATCCGGTCATCCCAAGTTTTTCATCCTCCAGATGGGGACCCTGGCTTCTTTTACGACGTCGTCCTTCGTCAACGGCGAGAGAGCCGTTGTCCTTTTCTTCGTCTCTCTCGTCCTCTACTCCCTCCCCTTCTCTCTTCTCTCCCACGCCTTTTCTCTCTCTCTCCTCACTCTTGCCTCCCTCTTTCTCGAGATCCGCTTTGAAACTTCCAATTCTCTCTCCCTTTTCCCCTCTAGGTATGCCCCCGGCTTCCCCTCTTCTTCAATTCTACTGAATTTCATGTCACTTTCGCTCTTAATTTTATTCTTCAGTTGCATTAATTCAATTATCGAACGGATGCTTGGCGTTCAGACTTCAACATTCATTATTTTCTTTCAGGCCTGGTGCCTCCTCTGGCATACTGCTCGGGGCGGTGACTCTGCCGGCGGTTATTCTCTCCAAGTTGATACAACTATCGAGAGGATTGCCACTGGGTGAAGTTAAATTTGAAGGTACATCGCTTTTCAAATTTATGCAGTCGTTGGATTCAATGATACGTGATTCGGGGGAGTCAGCTATTTGGTTTAGAAATGCCATGTTGAAAGCCTATATTATTAAAATTTTACTATATTTCATGGTTTATGCATGCTTTATGACTTATGACTTATGACTTATGACTGGATTGCTTTCTAGTCCTCTTGATACCTTACCACCAGTGCCAATCCTGTACATTATCAATTTCCCAGTATGTAGGTTTTGTTGCTCTTGGACTTTTAAAGTCTTACTTTTGTTCTATCTACTTCAATACGATACAGATTATGTGTTTGACAATGTAAATACAGATATTCCTTTTCTTTTTTTTATATAGAGCTTCAGTATCTGACATTGCAATACTGGGCCACATCTGCCAGCAGCTTGAGTGTACTTTTATTCCTCAGCTTGAGTCTGCGGCATGCTCCATTTCCACGGTGTGATTGGGGTTTAAGGTTCAGCTTATGTTTCACGTTCTTACAAGCTGCCGTCTGCTGTGTGTCCCTTGCTGCATCATCTCAAGGTGGTGAATTTTTTTTTTTAATTTGCATCCTTACTGTAGTTTTCATTACAATCTAATGTGTTTAAAATCAGAAGTCCAGTTTTTTGCATTACATGAGCAGATAGTCCTGTTAAATGGATATCCATTGCCATTTTTTGTTTTAGTCCAGATAAGAAATATTCATTCCACTAAACTCCCACTTACTCTTCTATACAGACTTGCACCCAGCACTAAAACTTTCCTGGTTTGTTTGTCATGGATTGGCAGCAGTGAAGTTAATCCAGCATTTTCTCAGAACTTTTCCAGCTTGTGCTTCCATTGGTATGTTCATAAATGTCTCACTTACAGTTCTATTAAGTACTTGGACTCCGAATTATATCACTGCCAGAAGGGGAAGCAACATTCTTGCTATTGAGCTCCTTTTATAGTTCATGAATTTTTCTGAATTTGATGGGAGCCATTATTCTTCCAAGCAGTGATGAATTTGGGGAAGTAAAAGCGTCAACTATCAGAAGTAGACTTTATAGTATACAGTGGCCCCTTAACAAGGGCAGATGAGTGAAGCTTTCTTTTTACCAAATCTGATACATGTGTGGTAGCATTGGCTTGTTCATTTTCTAGAAGAATTCTGTATGAAAGTTCTATTGCCGCCACTAGATATTCATATCTCTGTATAGTTGTATGGTTGATCAAGGGATATTTTGTTTTTGTTCTCCTGTTCCTAGGGGAAGCTCTTCTGATGACTTCAGGTATTGTTCTCTATTTTGGTGACATGTTGCTGCGTACTATGGCAAAGGTTAGTGCTTTAATACAAAACAATATATTGATTTTAGACAAATTATATGAATATATATTGAATTTCTGGTGATTATATTATTCATGCAGCTTTCTGGACTTTTGATGTCATTGGAGTTGCAACCTACAGAATATGGAATTAGTCGGAGTGAGATAAGCACTTTTACTCAGGTATGAGTTCTTAACTAATGAATTTGATGATTAATGTTATGTCTAGATCAGTTAAGGTTGTTACTATTCTTGCAGGGATTGCTGCTTGGCCTTTTGTTATATCCGTTAGTTTTCAAATATATTAACCAAATATGGGAATCGTCCATAAACACAGCTTCTGCTGAAGCAAGATATAAGGAGATTGGGAGATCTCTTATATTTTTTGCTTCCCTTGGATTGTTCATGATTGTTATTGCGCCATCATGGATGCAGTTTGTTCAGGAGTTTCATATGCATCCCATATTTTGGTATAAAATCAATATCCGGTCCATTTTGATTCTTTTCTTGATGATTACTGGTGTTTTTGGTTGTCACATGATATGTTAAGTGGCATTGTGGACCCATGGTTGTAATTATCAGTTCTTAGAAGTTAGGAATTACAGCTCTTATTAGTTCTATGTCAAACAAGTATATTGTATTTGTCATGCTGACAAACCCAATCTGAGGTTACATGGTACTGGAGCAGACAAGATTAGCTACTATTTCCAATGTGGATTGTGGAATGGAGGACACTGTCAAAGCATTGGATTCTTCGCATTGATATATATTTATAGAGTTGAGCATTCTTATATTGTCTTATGACTAACAAGGACTTTCAATCTTAAATGATAGTTTTAAAAGTAACTAAAATAGTAAAAATTCAATGTGATGTTTTGTATTGGCAGAACATGCAGCATGTGTTTGTATGGAGATAAAATAGTGGTAGCAATAATTGGGCCTAATCCAACTAGGTCTATAACTTGAGAAAGTTTACAGTAGTCATGTCTTTCAGAGTCATGTTATTAGTAATAAATCCTTGCCAACTGGTTAATATGGAAATTGGGAAGGCAGTCTTAGGTTCAATTCTCACAGGCAACTGTTGTGTTTATCATCATCTTTATTGTCTGTTATCATATTACCAAATCTTATTCTTGCAATATCTTTTGCAGGGTGTTTTCTTTTGTATTCTCAGAGCCCGTGAAAAGGCTGTCATTATGTGTCTATTGGGGGTGTGTCATCTGTTTTTCAGTTATGCGATTCTATAACATTTCAAAGAGCAGTAAGATTGAGAGGATTCTTTTGCGGAAATACTACCATTTGTTGGCTGTCTTGATGTTTTTGCCTGCTCTTATCTTTCAGGTGATTTCATAATGCTTTTTATTTTCTTGTATGTATTATGATGAGCAATGGTATTAACTGTCTGTCAGATATAGCACTAAGTTGTTCTCTGCTCCTGCTCTTTTACTTTCAGCCAAGGTTTCTTGATTTAGCTTTTGGTGCAGCTTTGGCAGTTTTCTTGACATTAGAAATTATTCGAGTAAGTATCTAGACTCACATTCAAGGTAGTAAGAGTGGTTTCATATGTATCACAGAATTGGTGAAGTTCATTGTTTGCATTTGATTACAAACAAGCATCAGTACGTGGTCTGAATCCAAATTTAGAAGAACACTAGGTTTCAGCACTGCTATGGTAACAACCAATGTTTTGAAAACTGGATGGTCATTGAATTGGTGAAGGAGTTTTTACTATTTGGGAGGAATAGTGTTCCTTAAGATAAATATTAAATTATCATTAGAGTTTTGGATTTCTAGAACTTGTATTTAAACTTTTGCTAACAACTATGAAGATTTCAGTTTGTCTGTAGCTCAGGAATGGGGTGTTGGTAAATGAATGTAGACTCGTAAGTCTTAAATAATGCTTGAACAAAATACATATTATTTCTTCCTCTTATTTTTTCTGATGTAATTGCAGAAAATATTTAGTGCATGTTAGATTGAAATATTTGAATACCTGAATTTCAAGCTTGGACCTTGTCTTCTTTTCATTTCCCAAATACAAAGGCTCTAGTATTCCAACAATGTTACTGATGTGAACACCATATTTTGTTCGGGTAATTTAAAAAAAAAAAAATACATATAAATATAATAAAAATAAATAAAATAATAAAATAATAATAATAAATAAATAACTAAATAATGAAAAAGGACAAAAAAGAAAGAAGGAAAAGATAAAATAACTCAAAAAAAAATATAATAATAATCAAAAAATAAATAATAATTTATAAAAAAAAATAATAATAAAATAAAAATAAAAAAAATATTCTTTTTTTACCTTGGGCTGAAATAATCAGCCCAAGGTAGACTTGAGCCCATTTGGGGCTCAAGTCCAGTTGACCCTGAGCCCTGATTGAGGGCTCAGGCACGGGCACACGGGAGGGAGCCCTAGGGAAGGGCTCAGCGAAGAGAAGAGGAGCTCAGGTAGAGAGGGGGAGGACCGGGAGAAAAAGAAAAGGGGAAGAGCTAGGGCGGCCGAGCACCGAGGGAGTGAGAGCGTGAGACCAGAGAGCCGAGACTGAGAGAGGAAAGGGAAGGAGGAGTTAGGGCACCGACGAAGAGAGGGGTCGTGAACGTGAGAGCCGAGAGGGGCAGAGGAGAGAGCCGTGGGCTCTAGGGAGCAGCCGAGACGAGGGAACCTGCAGAGCTCGGCCGAAGGAGACTCGGTGGAGGTTGAACCGTGGGAAGAGGGAGCCACCGGCCGATAAGGGAACAAGCTGAGGGAACCTGCAGAGCTCGGCCGAAGGAGACTCGGTGGAGGTTGAACCGTGGGAAGAGGGAGCCACCGGCCGAGAAGGGAACAAGCTGAGGGAACCTGCAGAGCTCGGCCGAAGGAGACTCGGTGGAGGTTGAACCGTGGGAAGAGGGAGCCACCGGCCGAGAAGGGAACAAGCTATAGGAACCTGCAGAGCTCGGCCGAAGGAGCCTCGGTGGAGGCTGAACCGTGCGAAGAGGGAGCCACCGGCCGAGAAGGGAACAAGCTGAGGGAACCACTGAAAAAAATTAGAAAAAAGCAAAGGCATGAGAGAGGTCGGGGCTGGACACGCACAATCCAATCCCTCCACTACTCCGTACCTGGTACAGCAGGGTAGTGGAGGTGGAATTTGGTTGCACTGAAGGAAGTCACGAAGGTGCAACAGAGAACGTGGGCAGAGGGATGAGGTACGGTTGGAGGAACAATCACGCGCGTTTGCGGGCTACTCGCATAAACTCTATAAGAGCTGAGGGAAGGCATTTGCACAGGGGGGCCGGGGCTGAGATTTCTGGAGCTCGAAAGAAAAAAATAGAGTCTGAAAAACTGAGAGGAGAGACAGAGAGAGTGGAGAAAGGAACACCGAAGAGAGATCCTTAAGGCCGGGACAGAGGAGGTCATGGGTGAAGGTGGAGGCAAGGGAAGCCAGAGTTCCTGAGGCTGAGAGCAGGAGCTGCGAGGGAGATCATCAGTGGTAATTTCGGTTGTAAAATTCTAATACTGAGCTGAAGTTCCCCTGCACATTTTACTTGTTGTTTCATCTCTTTCCCCTGCCTTTCGCTTAGGAGTTCGTTGATTAAATTCTCTACTTTCATGATAGATTTTTTTTTTCCAGCCTCGGAGTTCCATTTCTTAGTAGGTGATTGGCATTAGACAGGGCCTGTCAAGTTGCTCTGGTTGTGAGGAAAAATCTGTTTTCTGTGATTTTGAGATCAAGGTTCTTATAGTGTTCAAAGGCTTGTTTTATCCCTGTAGTATAAATATGGTGCTCGGTTTTGGTTGTATGGTTGAATGCATGAATTGGTGTTCTGGCCCAGATGAACGTAGGTTGCTTCTCTGGCTTGTAGATCCCTTGATTCTCTGTATCACTCACATGTCGTTTTTTTTTATGTCCCTTGATGGCTTCTTTAGAAAATTTGGGATGTAAATGTATGCTCTCAGGTTAGGTCCTCTTTGAATTCAATTTCCTTTCTCTCACCCTGTTCTGTAGTGTGTTAATATGGAGTGCAGTATGTTATGTTTCTTTGTTCAAGCATACCTCTGGTGTTTGCTATCTTAAAACCTGTGGAGGATTCTAGTTAAGAGAGGAATGTTAGTTGATTTGAGGATTTAGCCCATGGTTGTATTTTAAGTTTAGGGATTCTGAATTTATTTCCATTCAAGAGGATATTGTGCTGTAGGTATGTAGGAGGCGCATCTGTAGGGTTTCAAATAGGGATTGCTTTGGTGGAAGATTGGGTGTCGTTTGGCTTAGAGATTTAGTTTAGAATTTTGGCTTCAGGCTGTTTGGATGCTTATCCTTCATGGCCTTGGGGGCGTGAATGGCTCTTTATCAAATGTTGGATCTGTTTGCCTGAGAGTTGGATTTTGGCGTTGTAATTTTGTGGTGAATATGAGCCAAATAATTGAATTGTGTTAGGGTTCACCCCGAGGGATTAAGTCTCCGTGGGTGAATAAGGTGTCAGTAAAAGGGTGCCATGAGCAAGGAATTGCCATGGTGCTCACGTAGGTTGACCTTCAAATGTTTTGGTTTTCTTATTTTTAATGATAATAATAGATAAGTAGAATAAAAATAAGTAAAAATCTCTTTTGCAAATTTTCTTCACCTTTAGGTTTTGAGTAGTAATATTTCGAGTGCTTGGACACCAATCAGTAAATTATGAGTAACCAAATCACCATATATGTTGTTTGGCTGGAAAATTGATTTTGAAAAACGAAAATATAAATAAGAGTTTCATTTTAGTTGTCTTTGAAAGCACCATTCCAAGTTTAAAAAAAAATAATAATAATAATAAAAATAAAAAATAAATGAATAAATAAATGGATTCTTGATTGTTTTGGTTTTTTTTATAAGGAAGTACGCATAGGTTATAAATAAAGAACAATAGAAATGTAAATAATTTAAAAATAAATAAATAAATAGATAATATCTATATATATTAAACATAGTAATTTTATCTCAATCCCGTTTTTGAGTACTTTTGTCGTTTAGAAAAAAAAAATGAAGATAAATAAATATATAGAATGATAATATAAAGAGATTTTCTAAGTTTTGTTATAAGTAAATAGGTAAGAATAAAGACAAAGATAATATACGTACATATAGATTAAATTTTCTTGTTCCTTTTGTTGTTTTGCTTTTCTTTTATAAAAATGTGTCACTATGGCTGCATTTATTTTTATAATTTAATATAAGAAAGTAAAAAGATAATTTACGTAAACTTTATTTATTTTTTTTTTTTCTTTTCAATTTCTATCATTTAGGCCAATTACTTTGCTACTCCGAGTGGTAACACCGTGAGCGCACAAACAGAAATCAGTAACTTGTGAGTGATGAAGCCACCACATATGCTGATTATTATTTTTCATAGCATTAATAATGATCACATTTATTAATTTCTTTTAATATATATATATATATATAAATAAATAGGTGTCAAAATGATGTTTATAATAATAAAAAATATAAAATATTCGTACAAAGAAAATTTATTTGTTTTCTGTTGAACTTTTCGTACCTTTTTGTCTCGAGTAACACTACCGTGGACACCTAGGTATCAATGGGTAAATGTGAGTGATAAAGTCACCGCATAAGCCAATTGGTTTTATTTTGTGAAAATAAAATTGTTTTCAAATATTTCCCTTTCTTTCCAAAATGAAATGTTCAAAATCACAAATAATTTTAATCCCATTTTTTTATTTGAAGAAAAAGATATTTTCTCTTTTAGAAATTGATTAAATAAAAAAATATATATAAATAAAAAAAAATATATAATAAAAAATGAAAAGAGCAAATAATGGAAAATGATCTGTCTTTTACAAATTAAAACATACCAACAAATTTTGAAAATTGTTTTCTTTGTGTAAAGACAAATTATTTTCTATTAACCTCTCTTTTCAAAGAAAATATATAATAAAAATACAAACTCAGTGACACGCATTTTTGGTCCGAACTACGTCGACTTTGATCCCTATCGCAGGGTACGTAGGCCCCAGACTCTCATTCTGGGTCAAGTCCACCTTTGTAAATAAATAAACATTTTTCTGATTTATTTGGTGTTTTTTCTCTTAATTTAATAAATATTTACCAATTTATTTTTCAAGTCCACTTTTGTAAATAAAAATTCACTTTTTCTAACTTTTCATATCTTCATTTTATTCTTTATTTTCATTTTTATATTTTTCTTATTTTTATATTTATTTATTTCTGCATGTGAATGGTAAAAGGGCAACCAAACTAAATTTGTAAAAAGCCATAAAAATTGCATGATCAACCTAAGGTAACCGTTCCTAGGAACGGGTGTTGTGGGGGTGCCTAACACCTTCCCAACTCACAATCGTACTCCCGAACCCAACTCTGATTCGCAGACCAGTCCTTATCCCTTTTTTTTTTTTTTTGTTTTTTTTTTTTTTTGTTCCGATTTTCCAAAATTTCCCTTAAAATTTTGGTGGCGACTCCCTCCGAAATCGGCCTCCCGCCAGGCGGGCCGGTTTCTCTTTTAATTTTTTCTATTTCCCGCGTCATCCGCGTCGCATTTCCGGGTGTGACAACTGACAAATAGGGACTTTGTTTTGTCAAATGCTTCAAAGAAGGCTAATTGGTTTTGCATTTATGCTTACATCTTTATTGGTTGCTCTTGCATAAACATTGTTTGACTCAGGTGTGGAGAATTTGGCCTTTTGGACAATTTGTACATCAATTTATGAATGCATTCACTGACCATCGTGACTCTGATCTTCTTATTGTCAGGTATTGTATGCCTTTTTCCCGTATAGATCAAACTGTAAAGCATTTAACTTTTATGCATTAGAGTTTCAACTTCCAAACAATTCCCTTTCGTGAATTAAAGTTCTCTTTTCAGCCATTTCTCACTCTTACTGGGATGTGCACTTCCTATTTGGATGTCTTCTGGGTACAACGATCGACCTCTTGCCCCTTTTGCAGGAATTTTGAGTTTGGGAATTGGGGATACGATGGTAAACTTTCTCCTTTTCCTATTTGGCTTGAGTTGTTATTTTTCCTTTGTTGGATTCCTCATTTGAGCAAGTCTAGGGATAAATGGTAAGATTACACAAGTACGGTTAAAGTAAATCAGCATGTCACTGCTGCGTTAATTCCATTGAATTGTTGATTGTGTACCCATGGTTCTTTATGATGTTCAGGCATCAATGGTTGGGCACAAGTATGGTGTTCTAAGGTGGAGTAAAACTGGCAGTAAGTATTTACTTTTTAGTATTGAATACTTATTTGTATCAGAATCTTCCTGTTTATGATGTAAATGTTTTGCTTTTCCAATTTGCCAGAGAAAACCATTGAAGGTACGGCTGCTGGAATCACATCTGTCTTGGCTGCTTGCTCATTGCTCCTTCCACTCTTAGCATCAACTGGATATATTCTTACCCAGGTCTCTCTCTCTCTCTCTCTCTCTCTCCCTCCCCTCTCTCTCTCTCTGTTCATGTTCGTTTGGGAGCTATTGCCTATGCATACACACAGCACACACACAAATGCACCCTTATTCAAACTCAAATGACAATATTGCCGGTGATCCTTGTGGTGAATTAATGGAACTTGATTTGCCTACATAGCTGATTTGCTGAAATTTTTTGGCTAACTAGGACTTTTTAAGATAACACAGGATGTTTCTATAGCTTGCTCTACTTATAGCTGATGTCTTCGTTGCCGACTGTTTGCAGCATTGGTTCTCTCTACTTATAGCTGTGACTGTAAGTGGTTTGTTGGAGGCCTACACCGCACAACTTGACAATGCATTCATACCACTTTTCTTCTATAGTCTTCTCTGTTTGTAGATGCAGTTCCTTCCTTCTTAAAATAAAGTTGCCTTGGATGAGCAGCGACTTAATCCAGCAGAATTCTCCATGATGAGCTTTCTCTGCTTACATTCTTTCTGTAGATACAGAGCTATATACACCTCTCAACTAATGTAGCGGTACTGGTAGAGAATGCTAGCAGAATTACAGTATAACTTGACAGTTAGGTTGATCTACTCAGTTCTGGTTTTATCCTACAGGAATGATATGGATAATTTTCCGTATCTTGTAGACCGTGTAGACTTTTTTTTTAAAAAAAAAAAAATGAGATCATATATGTGTGGCTTGGGGAAGAGTGGACTAGGAACTAGAAAGCTAACATCTTGTTAACTTGATCTGAAAAAATTGTGTATCTTTCATTTTTAATGGTTATGATGGCTTCTTGGCGTTGTATGTTTGCAACCATTTGTGGTACAGGGTGATGCCCATAGAATCATATTTGCGGAAGTGTCAAAATGGTCGACCGTTGAAAACCGCGGTGATATTACACTAACATGGCTGTTTTATGTAAGCCACTTATTTGTCAGAGACTCATACTCTCGTTAACTATCTTTGAAAAGAAAATTTTTTATGAGCTTGGATTGAATCGAGGCCAGGTTGTTCCCTTGATGTGCTTCATGGGAATAATTTTTTTTAAGGAAAAATTATGTGAATATTTACAACAGAAAAATTAGAATCACGCGAACACACTGACATATAAAGAGTAAAGACTACACAATAAGATGTTTACCCTTAGAAAGTTAATTTTTTAAACATATGCCAGCAAGGTTCCAATATGGATTGGATCAGAAATTTGTGCTGCACAACAACTTGCTGTATATTTTTTGGCTAGGAATATTATGAAGGTTAATGTTGATTTTGCCGTTTTTAATACTACTCCAGTTTTCTGTACAGGGACCTTTTTTTTTAGGGTAGGCGGGTTGCATTCTTCATGTAATGTTTTCTGAGGATCTTTGATCCCTTTAATTTTTTTTTTCAATTACCTGGCTATTGGATCTCATCTAGAAGTGGAGAACAATTAGCAAGATTTAACTTCAGATATATGAAAGCCTAAAAAATAAAAACTCAGAAGTTTGATTTTCGTGGAATCAATTTCAAAAGAATTAAACAAACATGTCAAGAGTTAAACGAAGTGATGTGTTGTTAACAGTAACACCACTCGAAAAACTTAAATAAGCATCCCAATTTTTTCAAGAAAAAAAATTTCGAAAAACTTAAACGAAGGGATGGCAAGGTGGACTTGACAAGTCGGATCAAGTTGTGTGCTGGAATGATTCACGTGTTCCATATGTGCAATCAGTTACATCCAATATTGTCTTCTCCCTCTCTCTGTTATTTTCGCCCAGAGGTTCACACTCTTCTCACTAACCCTGCGTCTTTTATCCATTTCCATACACTGCAATACCATCCACTGTATTTTGGATATTTTCAAAATAAAAAAAAGGAAAATTGGAAAAAAAAAGACCAAAAAATCAAAATATTTGGGAAATGAGATCAAAGTTAACTTGTTTCCAAACTATGATAGAATTTTTTCAAGTATGAATAGAAAATTTTCAAATCAAAATAGAATTTTTTAGTACTAAGTGATAATAGAAAAACTTTCTATTTTGATTTGAAATTTTTTTACTTTCACTTAAAAATATTCTACCATGACTTGAAAATAAGGTAAATTTTGGTCTCATTTTTATGATATTTTAACTTTTTGGTACCAAAACACAATTCTCCCAAAAAATTGTAAGTTTACCGGGACTTGAACTCATTTTTTTTCCCTCTATAAAATTGCTTCTTTTAATTGAAAGATAAATTTGATAGAGTAAGCTTATCGGTGGACCAAAATATACTTAAGGATAGCTGATATAATTAATGTTTAATACTTTTATGATCCTTTTAATTAAATCACACAAAGTAAGGACATGAATTAAAATTAATCAATTATCTTAATTCCGTTTAAAAATCAGAATATTTTTCTAAAACTATCATTATTGAATTTCTTTCTCTTTTTTTTATGAATTGAATAAGAATTTTTATTAATAATTATATAAGTTACTTTTAATTATCTCATACATATTAGAAAATGCTATTAAACTTCTTAAATTTGCCTTAAATTTAATTTATTTTTCAGATTTGTCCCTAATTAAATATTGTAATTTTTCAATAGGATTAATGAGGGGTATGTATAGAAAAAAATTTAATAACCTAAACACAACTTGTATTTTAAACCATGAAACTTCTTCTCTTAGCAACTTTTATTTGAGATCGTAGGGAGTAATAAATATGACATCGTATTTTGAAAACGATGCTTCCTCCGGTCCTTAATATGAAATTCTTTTAACTGAATTATGTGAATTAGGATAAGAATTAAAATTAGTTAACTGCATTAATCTTTTAAAAAATAACATTGTCTTTTTAAAATTACCTTTATTAAATTTTTTTCTTTTTCTTTTTCTTTTATGAATTAAATAGGGACATTTTTTAATACATAATAAATACTTACTCTTATTTTGGAAAGTCTTTTATATTTAAGATCAAAATTAAAAAAAACTCTATATTTAGAATCAGGGATAGTATTATAGTCTAGAGTAAATCAAAAGTTCATATATTTATGATAAAAGTGAGACAAATTCAATTTTAAACAATTATTTCATATAAGAATTTTCTCACAAATTATAAGAGTAGTAGAAAACTTTATAAATACCTCTTAGCATGCTAAAAGATTTGATGTGGATACCTGGAAGTTACATGTTCTAAATATTAATTCTAAAATCATAGATAAATTAAAACAGTTAGAAGAAAATACTGGAAAACTAATCTAGGCAGACAGTTATTCCAATTAGTAATGAGACTCAGTGATGAACCCTGGAATTTAGTCTCAACTAGTTGGGGAATTAGACCATGTGTAAATCTTAACTCAGTTTGCCTCTACTTAATAACCTTGGTCATCATCGATTATTAAATTTAAATTTAAAATCAAATAAAGATAAAGATCAAATTATAACTGAATTTATCTCTTATCTCCTAAAATCATTCAACTAACGATATTTTCTCTTAAAGATAAGAATCACACTCAGTTAAAATATATTTAATTAAATAAACAATATAAATATATAATTTGAATAAATTCAAATTAAATATATCTAACATTCTCCCACTTTGTTTGATTTTAATTTGTCAGTTGATATATCAAGAAATATTTAAAGAGGACTATAAGAATCATGGTGATATGTCCTCAAATTTTGCAGATATTACCTTCCATATATCACAAGTAGCACCCTTATCTTATGGGAAATTGTCTTTATGAATAAACCTTAAATATTTATTCGGTTTTTGTCGTAATACCCATCAATCTCACCAGAATTGTATACAATATATATATTGAGATGATGAATTATAATACGAATTTTATCACTTAAGCACACTTTATTTAGATAACCATAATGTGATTTATTTCACATAAGGCTATGATCCTTCATATTCTTTAATCGCACGCTTTTAATCAAAGATCTTCTCTTTATGTATTATATGACCATTTAATTTCATGTGGTCAACACACTTCTTTGTGGGCTCAAACAAATCTCTAATTTGAAACCCATAATGAAATTCAACATCCCTATAAATTTGCCTCTAAACTGAGATCAAATCCAGCATTCATGACAAAAGTACTTGGCAATCTTGCACTCCTCTATGACATAACTTGTTCATCTATCATTAGAATGTGTTATAATATTGATCTTTAAAGTCAATTTATCCTACTAAATTGAATAAATGTAATCTTTTCCTAATTATCGATCTTTTAGATATAAGTATAAATTTCTAATATTCTTTGCAACTTATCATTTATTATCAAGTATAAATTACTTTAGAATCTTTGTAATATTTCATTTGCAAAGGCTATATCAATTTATGTGCATATTTAAACAGGCATTATACCTTTGAATACTAGTATAAAAGGAATATTATTCTCATCTCTTTTCAAATCTCATTAGGAACTCATGGTAAATAGTTTGTGTCACACATAGTAAATAAACATTTATTCACGAATGTTCAAATATTTATGAATATAGGTTCTTTATCATAATTCCAAAAAATTTAAGAATTATCTCTTTATGCATATTTGAAAGACACTTCACCCATATCTTTTACATTATCTCTCTTGAACAAAGATATTATATCATTTGTGACATCTTAAATCACTGACTATAAGCAATATGTTATCTATAAATAAAATTAAATAGATAACTTAACTCTCACTAATCCAATGATATAAATAAGTATCCATTACGCTCTCAATGTTTGTCTAAAATATGATCACATAGTAGAATTTTAATTACCACTACCATGGGACATGCTTAGGCCATACCTAACTAAATTCTCCTTAGCATTGATTCCCCTCATAATATTTCACACATGTCTCTCTTTTATAATCATAATAAGAGTGATAGTTTTTATAATATTCCAATTTGAATCAGCATATAAATTCATAATACTAATGAAGGAATTATTTATTAATATAAGAAAAAAATTCCACTATCATCAATCTCTTCTATTATAGAGGAAACCTTTAGCAAATAATCTTTAATTTACAGTACATAATATTAACTAGTAAATTTCTCTTGATCTTAATGACTCATTTATAGCTAGTTTTTCTTAGCCTCAGTAGAAATTCTACAAATTCTCAAATATTATTTTCCTTATGATCTCTCATATCCATTATAAGATCATGTTTTAATTCAGAATTTACTTCATTATAGGTGAGAATAAATAGGATTATTCTTAATGTTTATATTCTAATCAAATTTCTTAATGTACACCATGTAGTTATCAAAGGTTGTCAAATTCTCAATCATAATAGGTCATAATTCAATCTATTGTTAAGATTAAAGTTGCATTATAAGAGTTCTATTCATAATTATTTTAAAATATATTTTATTTTTTATGAGATTTCTCTTCAATAGTTGATAGGATCCATGATATTTATATTCTTAATTTCCAGCACGACTAATTGAGGTTTTAGAAACTTTATTATGTTTTACATTCACCTTATAAAAATAAGTTTCATGTAAAATTAGTATTCCATAATAATTAGTGGATTCATTCATCCATATGTGATCATTCTAGATGAATTTGTGATATGTTAGATCACACCCACTAATTATGACATTTCTTAATGAATTTGGCACTCCAAATTTCTACACATTCTGTGTATGTGATAAATAATATAACTTTTATTCTTTAGGCTTCTTCGTATTTTCACTCACATATGCAATAAAACATTTAAAAACAACTTCCATTCATTCTTACCTTTACAAGACAACTCCGTGAGAGTAAATCTTTTAAATTAAGATTCCAACTTTATAGGTTTTAAAAGATGTATTTAATTACAAAAAAAAATGTTAAAACCTTATTTTAAATGTATATTGTTCTTTTTAGTGAATTTGTCCATCACTAGTGTACTCACAATAATATTTATTCACTTAATTAACCTCACCATATTAATCCATTTACTTGATAATATTTGTACTTTTGCTTTATATCCTTATTAAGACATCAAGTGGCTTATCTTAATTATAAAATAAATAATATTCATGAATTGTAAGAAATCAATAATAATAGGGAATGAATCAATTTAAACAATTAGAACATAAAAACAAAGACCAAACATCAGTGTGTATAATTTCTAACAATTAAATTCTTCCAGTCATATATATTTGCTTAATCTTTAATACAGTTCATATATGAATTAAAGTTACAAATTTTTTTTAGATCAAATAATCTCATTCTTTATAAATCTTATTAACTCTCTTCAATTAAGGCATTTTTATTCTTCTTTATCACATAATAAGAAGAATTTTTATTTATTATATACTTTAACTAAATGAGATTTAAAACCCACTAAAGATAAGAGTATAATTTTTATTCTTCAATAAGACATTTTGTGAGGTAATTACTCTTTATATGCTTTTTTCTTCATGGTTTATCATTGGAACTAAATGATTTCTTATTAAAATCCTACTTTAATCCAAATTTGAGCCCAATTTTTTCTTCCACACACATGTCCAATAAATATTTATTGTACATATCTTCTTACATGTGTCATAAGAAATCTATAATGACCCATATTGATGAGATATTTAATTAAAGATCATCTATATTAAGATCAATGGAGATCTCTCATCCTGGAGACTTAAGTTAACAACTATATGATAGTTGTTACATGCCTTTAGTGCCTATATACTTTATAAAGAATTACTTTATAGTTAAAATACTAAATAATGACTTATATCATAATTTTATTCATTGCCTATAAATGGATATTGACTTCCTCAAATTAGTTATGTACCCAATATATTAAGTTTTGTATTAAGATTTCATTATTATTGTATTGAAACGATCATATCTCTCTCAGTATTCATACAATATTATTTCATGCTAACATTAATAAGTATAGAAATTTTAAATCAAGATCTCCAATATCAAGGATTTTCTCCTTTAGGTTCTATAATTATCCTTAATCAAATAACCATTCAAGAGATAATAATAATACTACAATTTTATGATTCAATTTAAGTCATGCTTACATCAAGTATACATGAGACAATTATCCATCATATTTATAACGTATACTTACCAATATAACACATACAAAACATAAATGTCGTATCACTAAAACCAATATCTGGGTAAAGATTTCAATATAACATAAATTTAGGTATTATTTATGATGAAATTAAAAGATATTTATATTTCCTAATACCTGTGAGTTACTTAGAAAGTGCAAAGCAACTTCTATTTCATCATAATTAAGTATATATTTATAACTATCTACCCATATGGTCAAAGACATGTTATGACTATATACTTAATTAGAATTGATGTCTTTAAGTCCTTAAGTGATATCTTTATTTGTTAAAACAAATTAAAAATGCATGTATTCAGTCATGTAAAGATTATTTGGCTACTCCTTAATTATACATATCAATTACAAGACATCCATAATCATTTTGCATACATGACATACATATGCACTCATATAGGTATCACACGATAATAATCATTTAATTAATCAATCAACTAAATTAAATATATGACTAATTAATTAAAAAATTCTCCTTATATGATTAATCATAAATGTGCAATATTTTATCCAATTAATTTGATAAAACTAGAATGCACTATGTTCTTTAATAACTGTGGGGTGCTTAGAAAACATAATACTATTATATTTCATCTTAATTATATGTGAAATTGTAATTATCTATCTGTGGAAAAAATAAATTACAACCACACATTTAACTAGAATTGGTATTTTTAAATTCATATGTGATTTTATTAAAATAATAAGGCATGCAACAATTATAAATGATTCCTTAATTACTTAATTAAATACAAGCTAATAACAAATATCATAAAAATGTGCAATTAAAATCACACACACCCATATATATATATATATCCACAATCATAATGAGAACTTAATTAATTTAATCAATCAAATTAACAAGCATGGATTAAATTATTAAACAATTTCTCCAATATTTCATTTATTTAATGTACCTAGAAATTGTCTAAAAATAAGTTTTAGATTAATAAGTAAGTTGATTATTTTTGTAAAAACCAAAAAACCTTGTTATAATTGCCTAAATTAAAATTTCCAAATTTCATAAAATTAAATAACACAAAAATAATATTTTGAAAAATATTTTAATAACCCAAAATTAATTATCCAAATTTCTAGATAAAATGGCACAAAAATAAATAATCAACCAACATTAACATTTATGATCCAAAATTACATTTATGGTTTAAAATAACCCAATGGACTGTAATTGTTAATTCTCGAAATTCAAACAAACTAAATTTTGGCTCAACCTAAAGCGTAGTCACCAAAAATTACCCAAATATAATTTTCAGAAATTATTAAATGTAGAAAATGGCCCAAATAGATATCATACAAGTCCAGAAGCCCAACGTAGATTTTCCTGATTGAAATATAAATTTTCAGCCCATTTTACTTAAGCCCAGACGTTATTAGTTTCTGATTTTTTAAATGCTGTTGGCCCAAAAAAGGGAGCCCAACTCCAAAATAAAGCGAAAAACAAAAAAATAATGACAACCCGAAATAGGCCCAAAATAGCAGGTTCGGTCTAGTACTTACTGGATTAATGAAACGGTGAGTTTTACGACACTAAGCCAAACGACACAGGCCCAGTACGAAACAAGTCCAGATACAACGAAGGCCTAAAACGTCGTAGCCTAGCTCTGTCCACATAAGTGAAACGCTACACAGGACGACGTCATTTCGGTGTGAGAGAAGAAGCCTTAAAGGATGTGGAAGGACGTGCTGTTTAAGCTGAAAGCCAAAGCACAACGTCATTCTGATCATCTTCCTCGCCCATCGGATCCGGGGACCCGAATCGTCAACCCGCGCAACCCATTGAGCTCCAGCTGCGTTTTCCGGCATTCTAGAGCTCATTTTTGACGAAATGGACGATGATGTGACCATAAAACTACGGCAATCAATATGCACACAAAATTTCACTGAATCATGAACAGTTTGACAAGATCAAGAAACCCGCAAATTCGTGATGTACAACCTCAATTTTGATGTACTTACCATGCAAGTAATATACTTTCATATATATGAAAATTATTGTAACAATGCTAGAAACAAAACAATGTTATTTAATGGACCACCATAAGTTAAAATATAGCTTTCAAAACTATGGTAATTTGGGTTCGACTACAATCACACAATCGCATTTGCTATTAGGTACACTAGATTAATTACAAAAATATCTAGATAGTGAGTTTACAAAGTAATGAGCCAAAAGATCACAGATAACCCAAATGGATAACACATATTCCTAAACGAATTTTGGGAGTAACATAACAATTCATATCAGGATGCAGGAGAGATAATCAGAGACAATCTCTGCAACTACATATGTGAGATAAATTTAATTTTAAATAATTATTTTATATAAGAGTTTTCTCTATAAATAATTTAACCTAGATACCTCCAAGTTACATGATCTAGACATTAAATATGAAATTACAGATAAATTAAAACAGTTAGAAGAAACTAAATCACAGATAAATAAAAATAGTTAGAAGAAAATACTGAAATATTAATCTAGGTAGATAGTTCTTTCAACTGGCAGTGACGCTCAATGATAGAATTTAGAATTTAGTCTCAACTAGTTAGAGAACCAGAGCATGTATAAAATTCAACTCAACTTTCTTTATTTAATAACCCTGGCTGATGATTATTAAATTTAATTTTGAATTCAAATAAAAATAAAAATAAAATTATAACTGAATTTATCTCTTATCTTCTAAAATTGCTCTATAGATGATATCTTCTTTTGAAACTAATGACCACATTTAATTAAGATATATTTAATTAAATAAATAATATAAATATATAATTTAAATAAATTTAAAATAAATATTATCAAATTAAATATATGGCAAATAAAATTCATTGCTTTCCGAACACTTTTTCCGAATCCACTATCAATGGGCACAGAATCCACTATCAATGGGCACAGGTTAAATCCCAAGGGAGCGTTTTGGAACCGAACACGTAAATCAATTCAATGCCTGCCATATCCATGACTAACACATAACATCTGTTTTTTTTTTTTTATCAGTAAATGAAGATAACTGTTTGACGGCTTCCGCTTTTCCAGGTGTCACCTATTGTAAAGCAAACAATATCAATTTCTCTGAGCTATGAAAATCCAAGTGGAAGCTAAATCCAAATTAAGATCCTTTCCCATGTCTATTCTTTCTAACGCGTGTTAACGTCCAATGTAAAGGTTTATATAAACAAGACACGACCCAGCATAGAAATGACCGACATCCGCATGCATGCATATGTATTTCTCGCAAAAGAAAACAAGGATGCTAAAAAAGTGATGTCATTTTGTCATTTTTTGAATGTCCTTCCTTTTACGTCAAATATATAAACACTCTCCACGCTAACCAACAGAGTCAACAGTAGCTTTCCCATCCACCTGGGAAAATTCATTATATATATATATGTATATATATATATATAAACTGGTTCCTAGAGACCACAACGTTACCGTATACGTCAATTTTTTTGTCCGGATATTCCTAATATGCTGCTTCAAGAATAATATCTTCTAGAACAATCCATCTCAAGTTAACAAACACATCCCATCTAATTAATTATATTTTTGAATTATATTGGATGTCCGAATTTAGATTTCGTCTTTCAATAATAAAAGGGATATTGGAAGAAGAGAGTTTGGTTTTGGAAAGGGATTTAGATTTCTTTCATTATGCTTCCCATCTCTTTTTTCTCTATCTATTGAATTTCCTTTCATCACGGAGACGGAGTGGAATCCAAATTATTTGATGCTTCATAATTTCTCTTTATCAAGTCCTCTACAATTATGTAGTTGACATGAAAGTGAAATATATATATATATAATTATTTTTTTATGTAATTTTTGGGAATATATTATACACAGTTAATTTATGCATTATAAAAAAAGAATTAATGTAAATTCGATTTTTGTACTTCAAATTGAAGTTACTCAACAGAATAAACTGCTCGATCGCAATTGCACCGTGTGAAGTTGTAAACGCTGGATGGGTTGTCAGTGTCATAACTTACGTGTAAAGACCATTTGGACCTCGGGGCTATGGCTTTTGGGTGTTATCCCTAGATTCCAAGAAACACTCAATCCCATATTATTACTCTCTCTCACGACTTTCTCACATGCACATCATTATTTATAATCAACTTGACTTCAGTATTGGAACTGCTTTCTCTTAGGCCTTTGTGGCAGATATTGTGAACCTTTGTCTCCTTGAAGAATGCTCACCACCACCTACATATCTATGATGCAATTGATAGATGAAGTCTTTATCCTCATGTAAATAAGCAACTGAGTTCCCAGATGGTGGCTCCAAAAACTTTGATAAGTACAACGTATACATATATGTGTAGCTGGCATAATGAAGAAGCCTATATATATAAGGAACTCAAGCATATACTTGGGTAACCTTTAGGCTGTTAGCTGGAAAATATTCAACATTTTCTGCTTTCACCGGCCTTTTATTGACAGCTAGCCAGAGTTGAGCAGTTAGTTCATCATCACTAGCAACGTAGCAGTTTCCCCTTCAATTACGTAATTTGGTCCCAACCTTCTGTTTCTTTTGATTATGTCCTTGTTGCCGTAGTTAGCTCATGCAACTGCATGCCTTTTATCGCAGCTCATGCAACTGCATGCCTTTTATCTGAATGAGGGAGACTACATAAGAGCTTGGGTCCCTCTGTACTGTTCCACATGGAAATCATATAATGAGGACCCATTTAAAGCACAAAAGAAATATATATCAGATTTCGCGTGATGTGTCCACTGATATATGGACCCACTGTGATCATATGACTTAGATTAGATAATCCATCTCCTTCTTCCTGTGTTTAAAAGAAAGCATCGTTCCGTCAGAAAAAAACATTTTTTCGTACGAATAATCACAACATAGGAAATAAGGAAGGACGTACATTCGTTTTTCATCTGATTTTGCTTTTGAGTTTTGTGCATATGGATTAGGAAAGTAAACCCATATCCTCAGTAAATTAAATGCCGGGGTTTGGTTTTTCATTTATGTAAGCCAAAGCACTTTTGCATTACTGCAAGATTCTTGTGAGGATCTATTTCAATATTCATAACTCGTTTTAATTAGAAAATTATCATAAGATATATGGAGTCAAATCAATGTGGATCTAACATTTGCATTCATCTCTATAATCAGCTGATGATTGATATACCTATTGTAGATTGGATCTATTTAAATTCTTTTTAACATTATTTAATCCAAACATACCTTTATTATAACTGATTAAGCAAATTAATTACCAGCTAAGTTCTCTTACGATAATATCAAATTCAGTACAATTAAACGACTTAATCATTTGTATTCTATCTCCTCTGTATCTCTGTATATGGTTTGGATAGTAGGTTTAAAAAATTAATGCAGCATATATAGGATTCCAGTCTTCTTCCACATAAAGGGATTGTATTTTTTCTAAACAGCTTAAAGTGATCTTTGATATATACAAACACTATATAGAAAAGAATGCCATTAATATCGAACGAGTTTGCAGTACAAAGGCACATGGACGGAGCACGCGTGAAAGAAAGTACTTCATTCATGTGCTGAACGAAGAGATATAGTCAAAAACGTTCAACCAAATGATAAGAATTCTATGGTTGGAGTTATACATATTGCACCCATGCCGAAAATGCAGAGATTGGAAAAATAAATTAAAAAAAAATATGCATATTTAATTTCGTGTTAAATGTGCTGAATAAGCAGACCTCATTGAGTCTTCCTGGTGGATGAAGCTATAACGTGAAAGAACACCGAAGACGACTGATGCCACCATCATTAATTGTTAATGGAGATGTTTACCTTTTATCAACTAATTAATTTTGAAATTATTATATAAGTTGAGATGGTATATAAACTTTAATTCTGCACCGTTGTTTCTTAGGAAAAAAAGGACGGGAGGCATGAAAAATGGGTATACGGAGCGATTACCGGGAGAGAGCCTCTGGCTAATAATTTTGGAACTAGACATAACAAGCAAGCAAGAAAGGACGCCTCATGGGTAAATTGAAAACTCGAAGACACACTCATCCACGTGCACTGGTCTCCTGTGTTTAACTACACACGCTCTCTCTCTACCGTGCAATCTTATCTCTTTGACTCTGTTTCTTTCATGTCACTATAAATACATAAACCTACCTATATGCTAATTAACCTGAAATAGGACGTGGTCGACGAAACAATCATATGCACACACCACTACTATCACATTATATCATGACCAAGCACAGAAATAGCAGCAGCAGCAGCAGCAAAAAGAAAGGTGGGGTGGTGAAACTAAAGATTGCAATCGAGAAGCTCCAGAAAAGTCTGTCACTTGGTAGGAGATCATCAAGTTCTTATGATGTCCCAGAAGATGTGAAAGAAGGGCATTTTGCAGTGATAGCTGAGGATGGGGATGGACCAAAGAGATTTGTGGTGCCTCTAAGATGTTTGACCCACCCGACGTTTTTGAGGCTATTGGAGCTAGCAGCCGAAGAATATGGGTTTGATCAAGAAGGTGCAATAAGCATTCCTTGCAGGCCCTGCGAGCTTGAGAGCATACTGGCTGATCAGCAATGACATGAAGAAGAGGGAGACTCTGAAAGTTCTGGATCAGTTAGCTGGAAGTCTGGAACTCTCGTAAAGCCATGCTTCAAAGCTCCTGGAATGATACGAACATGAAGAAACGGTTTTGCCAGCCTGATTAATCTTTTGTTAAATCCAGTTTCACGTTTCTTTGGTGAAATTAACCCATCTTTTGGTAGACGTTGTCAACATATATTACTGAAACGGTGCAGTTGTAACTCAGAAGGGTTAGCTAAGACTAATAAGTGACAGTATATCTCATTTATCAATTTTGTTCGATAACGACAAAATCATCAGCTATATATGGGAGAGTAAAATCCTAAAGTACGTGATAATGTAACTTTGGAACAAGCTAGCCCTGGGATGTCCATTCAACGTGATGCTACCAAAATAGAAAAAGATAAGAAAAGGGCTGCATTATTGTTAGAATAATTAAGTTTTACAGATTAAATATCTAGATATATTATTTGATGTACTGTAGGATTATTTGTCCGCATGAATTTAAGAGATTCAAACTTGGGAGTGAGAGATGAATTAAACCTGGTAGCTTTATAATTAAAACTAGAACTACAAATTAAAGGAAGTGTTGTTCGTCCAACGTCAAAGCAATTTTTGGCCTATTTTGTAGGATCAAAATGATTAAAAAGAGCAGCGTTTGAAATGAAGGGCAAAATGGTTGGGTGCTTGGCCTCCAAAATCATTTATGATATGATAGGTGTGGTTCATGGCGGCCGATTAATGTGGGGTCCACCTGGCGGATTTTCCCCATACTACACCATTAAGTGCAAGCAGTGATAGCTGTGGAATTCCAACAAGCATGCTGCATTAAAGGGCAGTGCTATTTACAAGAGGAGTATATACTACCCCCATTTCTTTTTTATATATCATTTAAATTAAAAAATATAATTAATACTCTCTCTATTTCTTAATATAAAATCTTTTAAACGAATCACGTGAATTAAGAATTGGAATTAAAACTAATTGATTACTTTGATTTCTCCGAAAATCTCAACATTTTTTCAAAATTACTCTTATTTTATTTTGTTCTCTTTCTTTTTGGATACATTAAATAGGGATATTTTTTTAGAAATGTATAATAAACATTACATCGTATATTATAAAGAGTCGTATATTTAAAATCAGGATAAAAAATCATATATATAAGACCGGAGGGAGTATATTAAAGTTTATTATAAATTTTCTAATACACTCTTTAATAAATAGATAGATAAAAAGTAATTAATATTATTTTTAACTTTTAAAAGAATATATAAAAATATAATTGAAAAAATAATAATTAGTGTTTTCTTGGAATTTGGAGCTGATAGATAAAAGGAAACAAAATTTTTTTTCAAATGTGACATATAAAAAGAAATTGAGGAAGTATATATATATTTATTAAACGATGAAGATTTAACTTAGATGCGAAAGGCTTGAGAGATGTGTGTGTATATATATAAATAGCCTTATTTATGTCTCCGTTGTTTTCTATCGTTGGTTGTTTTCTGGTGAGTTGTAAATATTCTTCTATTGTGGAGGAAAGGTGCGTATTGCTTTCTCATTGATCTGGAACATACTTTTTATCTTCTGATATTATTGGCCTCAATAGATTTTACTGTTTTCTTCAAGGATTGAATAGTTAACAGAAAAGGAAAGAATAAATAAAGTGGAGCAGCTCCCCTTTAAGTAGTTGTTCTTTAAGTATGTGCGACATGAACAAATTTTGAGCTGAGGACTGCATATTTAATCCGCATAAGATGGTGTAAGTATTGCATTAATAGAAACATGATTAGGAAAGAAAGAAAGGAGGAAACATGATTGCAAAAAAGCCCATTATTTATTGGGACAGGCAAAACTCCAACTAGAATGGCCTTACCATATACGGAAGGTGTAGATCTCATTTTGATCCCTTATGTTTGCCATCCCATTGCGTCACACACACACACATATCCTGATATCCATCATAGATGACACCGACACAGGATGCCAATTAAATAATGTCTCACTCACTCTTCTGCTACCTTAATTTTTTTTTTTAAACTACAATTAATTAAGCGTTCAATTCGACATCCAACGCTTAACAATTTCTTTTTTTTTTTGGGCCTGAATAAGATAAATGCTTAACAATTTCAGTAGTTGTTCAACTAGTTCAAATCAGGCTTCTTACATTTACGTATTACCTAAATGTAGCAAGATGAATAAGAAAATAAGAGAGAACTAAGGATGGAGTCTATTCTATCATGTTTGGATGTAACACTCTGAAAAGAGAGTAGTAGTAATATATATATATATATATATATATATATCATGAGTTAATAGGGAGTGAAATGGGAATTGGAAAGTGGAGATAAGCGAGAGCCAATGGTGCAAATTAAAGATAGAAAGAAATAACCTAACCTCATATATTGTGATGGATGTATATATTGTCGCAATGATAGGTCCAAACTATCAAATTGACTAAAGGGAGATAGGCATCGCATGTAGCTACCAAATTGAAATTGGTCATTTTCCACTGTGTTTCGTCCTCTCCTCAACCCCAACAACCATGCAAGCAATTACACTCACTCACTCACTTTCTCATTGAAGCTTCATTCCCATACACGATGCCTTTCTGTCTGCTTACCACTTGTATTTGGGTTTTTTTTTTCCTTAATGGGCGTCCAAGTAGGCTTCCCTGAACAGAAGAAAACAATATTTGGGCCTGAGAAAGAACGTAGCCCAATGGTTTAAGAATGGTGTCCGAACATAGCCCAATAAGTTGGAGCTAACCTTTCAATTCTCCTTCCTCTGTTTTATGCCAACATGATGATTTAGTCTTGATTTCACATTTCAATTCAATTTTATTATTTATTATTACTTTTTATAAAAAAAAAGTTTATCATTGGAAATTTATTTTTATTATCTATATTATTTTTTAAATAAAAAATTTATTATATTATTTACTAGAAGGTGGCTGTGGCTGTGCTACTTTTCTCGAGAATAAATATGTTAAATTAATCCTTATTTTTTCGGTAATTGTAATGAAAAATAACACAAGGGAAAACAAAGCTTAAACATTCCATTTTTTCCCCAATCTTTCCCGAAACCCCCAGTCACCCAGCACACTCAACCCAGGATCCAAATCAACTCGGTCACCAATCCCTCAACTCGACATCGGACGTTGCTTGTCCGGAAAAGATGATCCGCCTCTGAATCCTCACTGTTTTCTGCTGCTGGGCCACCGTTCGTCTCCGTTGGCCGAATTGGATCTCTCAGCCGACATCGGGAGAGGTAATCTTCGAACCCCATTCTACTCGTTTTTAATTCTTGATCTCGGGTGTTGTTGTATGGGTTGAGCTATCTGTTTAAGTGCTAAATGTACTTTCCATTGTTTATTCCTGACCATGGGCGTTCTTATGTTGGCTGGAATATCTGTTTAGTGTGAATATTAGCTTCTTATTTTGGGTTCGGCTTATTCTAGTCGTATGGTTTGATTCAAAATGGGAAGATAAGTTTTGGGAAAATATGATATGATATCCACCAATGCGAGATTAGGCTTTGGTAGTGGGGTGTGATAGCTTATGTGGTTGTTTCAAAAGAAGATAGGGAAAAAAAAATTCAATGTTCTAATTGTGCAACATGGATATGATTTCTGCTTATTGAGTCAGTTTAATTTAATATGTGTAAACTATATATTTATTTACATCACTTGACAAATATATGTATATATTTACATTGCACTTCACTCCAAGCAACTTAAAGCAATTAAGAAGAGAATTAACTTGGTGCTGTATAGAAGAGCTGACTACATTTGAATGGACTTGTCCTTAAACTCCTTCCTTTGATTTACTTGAAACTAATTTCTGTGCTTGACTTTCTCTGCACCTTCGATGCTTGAAGAATGACAGTTTTGAAGCGGTATGTGCTCAGATTATTCATATCAATTAAGTACATTACCGCAAACGTGGTAGACAGAAACAATGGACGGATTGTAGCATCAGCATCAACCGTAGAACGGGCCATTAAGGAATCGCTAGAGTGTGGTCGCACTTGCAATGCAAAAGCAGTAGGTTGTTGGAGAGGTATTGGCCATGCGGCTCAAGGTTGAGGGGCTTAATGAAGGAGAGGGAAGAGGTATCCATGTGAATGTAAACAAGGAAATGGAAAAGAAAGGCTTCAAGAGCCAAACCAATGTCTGGGCCGTGGTTAATGCCCTGAAGAATTATGGAGTTAAACTCATCCTTGATGATGATAATGATGATGCAACTAATCCTTGGTCGACTCATCAATCTTCACAAGATTTGGTCTGATCCATGTATTTGAAAATTTTGAATGAAGAGAAAAAGAGAAGCGCAGTGTCTTGTGCCAAGAAGACAAATGAAATAAACAAAAATATACTTGGGAAGAGGAGTTTAACCTTATTTCTTTGTAGCAACTTAACAATAGGTACAGTTATTAGATAATATTGAATAGGGCATCAAATTGCAGTCAGATGCGCTTGTGGATTAACACAACAAATTCGATAGTTTTGGATACAGCCTACTGAATTCTGTAATATGGGTTGCAACATGTTACATTTATAACGTGAAGTTAACACAGCAATACTATTGCAATAAAGCTAACATGCTTCAAGTGGTCAGGCGTTCATTTTTCTATATCTATTGTGCTGTTCACAAATTAATCTGGAAATAAGATGGATTTGATTAGAATTTGTTATTTGGTTAAGTTTAAACTTGATTTATTTTAAACGATGAGTTTGAATATGGGAAAGTCTTCTACTTGCTAACCTCCCAACCTAAGTCAGGCCATGGCGTGAAGGTGAAGATGGAAGAGTGTCCCCTGCAGTCCCTTGGGCGGAGATGTCCATCAAATGGGAGCTTATCAAGCAACGAAAAGCAGAGGAAAGAATTGAAATTTGCCCGGGCTTTTCAAATTTTTTTCCTATTTAGTTCATCAAACTGATCATGGAATGAAATAAGAATTGTGCTCTTTAATAAAGAAACAAAAGTAAAAGACTTGGGTTTACCAAAAAAAAAAAAAGGTAAAAGACTTGGGCAGGGGTCTTCTTCATAATTGTGTCTGCTTTCTATCCTCTAGCTTCGAAGGAAATTTCTTTCTGCCTTTCAAATATCAATCACTTAAAGCCATGCAAGGACTTTGTTTCCCATGGCGTAATGATAATGGCAAGGAAAGAAATAAAAAAAGGACGTGACATTGAGCCTTGAAATTTGCGCCTTCATCACCATGACTTTTCCATACAGCTTTGTACTGCAAGTTGCCTAATTGCAAATGAATTTCAATTTTCAACTTCAATCATTCATAAACTAATTATGGCTATTGACCCAGAGATCTTCTAAATCGCAAAGAAGATGAAAAGATTCGACCAATAATTTTGTCGGCCTTGTTCAATTTTCAGTTTCATTTCACTGTGGTAACTCAAAATTTCTGATATCAAGCGAATAATGCCTATCTTTCATAACTTGGAACTACACTTAAAATGTATAGGCTTTTTTCCGACACTTAAAATGATTGAGCATTTTGAAATTGGCAAAACTTTTCATCAACTAATCTTTGCGCATATTGAAATTGGCCAAACTTTTCATCAACCTAATCTGAGATTCTAGGAAATTGGCTAACATGAAAGCAAATAGTTGAGATAGGAGGAGAAAGTTTGGGGCAGCAATGGATGCATTGCATAATCAATCCAACTGAACCTAGTTTGGTAGAAAGCATCATACTCATATCTGACAACACTCTGATATTGTAATTTTTATCATAACATGTGTTTGTATTGTATTTTAAATTTGTGTCCCTGCCAATATTTCTTAAAGTAGTGTTGCGGCGGACCCCTTAGATGTGGCCTGGTGGCCCCAGCTGGTTAGTTAATTTTTGAATGAAAGTTTGTTTCTTCTTTACTGAATGTGCTATTTTTAAGGCATAATTTTATGTGTAGGGCTTCAAGTTAAGCAAGTCATCATTGTGAGAATTGTATGCATTATATGCCGAAATAAGTCACATTGGAGGAAAAGAGAGGGCTTTTGAGAAGCTTCATTGTAGTGACTTATAAATAGTCATTTAGAATTACAATAAATGGTTGGAGAAATAGAAAAGAGAATAAAAAGAACCTAAAGCATATTCTGAAGTCTGAACTTTCTGATGAAAATCTTTAAAATGCCCTTGGACAAGAAAAGGGACATTTCCATCTCATTATCTCCTTCATACCTTTTTTTTTCCTTTTTATTTCTTTAAGATTCTTTTCTATAAGCCCTGCCCTGCTTATCCTCACATGGGTTTGTGTTTGAATTCATGCAATATCATCATGTCTAGCACCTAAACTAAGGGAAAAGACTTGAATAAAAGCTCTTTTAACCACATGGATATGGAATCCGAGAAATGCATATTCTTTAGCTTTGAGAATATACAAAATGCACACCAGTGAAGGCACACTTAAATATAAAAGATCCCGAAAATTTTTCATCGTTGGATTAGGTCTGCTGCTAGAAATTGAGTAATTATGCAGAAATGTACACCCCTTAAAAAGCTCATATATATATATAATTGGATTTTTAAGGGGTTTTGTTGATTTTGGGGCACCATCCTTAACAGTACCTTAGAATTTCTGGGATTCTGGTTTCCTTTACCAAAGGCAGGCAAAAATGGTGGGGAGGCTTGAGTGCACGGTGTGGTGTGGCACATAGGATCATCATGACATGCAACAAATAGTTGATGCGTAAAAACCCGATAAGCTCACATCATGATCTCGCACGTTGGTGCTTCTAGGGCCATGAAGCACCGCACGTGCTTCCCAAATGAGTCAATTATCATTGATTACTTCCTTTATTAACCTTTTTCTGCTACAAAAGGCAGTTAAGTTAACGCTTGTGGGACGCCGTATTTTTTTGTGATTATTGTGATCAATTGATATTTTAGGATTGATTTAACAGTCCTGTAAATCAATTGTAAAATACATCGCCTTTAATCTTTTAGAATATAATTCTTTTTTTCCGTTACACAGGAGAGATTAGAACGATAGAGATGCACACGATCATTCAAATTAATCACGGTGAAGGAGAAGATGATCAGATAAGCCGTCTGATTCAAATGACTAAAGCAAAGATATTATTGTATGCATTTTGTTTCATGCTGAACTTGAATGGTTTAGTATTGTTTGCTTATGGTTTGCCTTGCTCTGCCACTCTGAATGGTGAGGGTTCATAAGGTGGGCACAGGGCACTGGATTAGTACAGTACCACCTGTACGGTCTACCTTTTGCAAGAATAAAGTGGCAATTCTCATCGTTCAACACTTTGCCATACAATGCCCCCTTCTTTCTTGCCAGAAAAGAGACGTAACGCCTATTACATTCAATATCACCATGAATCTGATCCCCAAATACCCCTGCCCCCCAATTTTCCCAAAGAAACTAGGTCGATTGCAGCAGACAGGAAGAAAAGAAAGAACCAAGTTGGAATCGTATGAAAAGGAAACCACCAAAAAATTTTAAAAAGAAAAAAATGGAAAGCATCGACCTGCCCTGAACCTTGGACTGACCCTACCGGAGGATCTCATGGGCATGGCATTGCCTGGTGTTGAAGCTTGAAACCACTAATGAACCTGCCTTCCAGGAAATGACACCCTCTCGAACATGAATGAATAGGACAAAATGTACAGGCCAAAAAAGACAGAATAACTGATAGAGAATGACCAAACACATCACACATAGGACAACTAATATGAGCATGCTTTGCATAGGCCAGGCGTGATGGTTTCTATTCGCCTTCCCAATTATTGCAACATTTTCAGCTTCACGCTCCATTAAAAGAATCCGAAACTTGGCAGAAAGTAACAACCCAAGTGGGATAGAGAAGCTTTCCTTATCATTTACATCATGTAGCCATAATTATTTACCTGAAAACTTTTCTACTAGCCACAAAAACATCTCTTCATCCCTTCGCTTCATCTTCATTCGCTTTCAAGCCTACCAACCGAAAAAAGAAAAGAAAAAAAAGAAAAAACGAAGAAAACTGTCTTTCCCTGGGTTCTTGTGCTGACAGAAACATCTGAAGCCTCACATGAGGGAGCAGGCATTTGGGTTCTCGTCACTGAACATCTGAGGTGGATGCACTGGCTCCATATAATAAACTGGACCATAGTTGTAACCATATGCATAGGGAGGTAACATAAACTCCCTCTTGCTCTGCTCCAATTTCCCTCCACCGTCGCTACCGCCAGTTCCCTCCTCAGCCTTGTTGTTATCTCCACCACCTTTTTTCTTACCGCCGCCTTTGCCTCCTCCTTCTTTCTCACCCGCACCCTCTTTCTCCTTGTCCTTTTCTTTGTCCTTTTTGGGAGGGACCACCTCCACCTTCCTCTTCAGCCTCTCCATCAAACTTTCGACGAGAGCTTTCACGTCCATAGTCCCTTTCACCGTTACGGTTTCCCTCTCCTTGTCTATGGACAATTCCTGAACCCCTGCATTGCCAAACGCCGTCAAAGACATTGAACAACCGAAAAAAACAAAGAATCTGATGAAAAGCCACCCCACCTTTGGTCTTAGACACTGTCTTGCGAATCCTCTCGACGCATCCCTGACAGTGCAGCGCCACCTTTAGAACCGCCGTGGTCAGCTGAGGCTGTTTCATGGACCAAATAGTGAATTGGATATTTATATAATGAGCAGAAAGAATGCAACAAGTCGTAAAATAGAAATTGAGCTCTGAAATTGAGGAGTTGACCTCTTTGGATTTTTTGTCGTCGGGGTTCTTCTTCTCAGGCTTGTCGTCGGGCTTCTTCTTGTCGGTTTTAGAGTCCTTGTTGTCGTTCTTGGGTTGGGGAGAGATGAGGTCCACCTTCTTCTTTGTCTTGTCGGCCAGCTTGTGTCGGAGTTTCGAGGGGTCCACATTGCCGGTGATCGTCAACTTGCCGGTATCCCTATCGACCTTCACAGTTTCCACGCCTTGAACAACAATGTGGAATTTCACTTGAGTTGAGTACAAAGACGGTAAATAGGGTATTAACAACAGAAACTGAAAGAAACAAACATTAGATGCAGAAATTAAAAAAAGAAAATAAATGGGTTCCGTCCCTTGGGTGAGAATGAGAGAAGAAAATTCCGAGAACAGAGAGGAAGGAGACACAAAATACGAAGAGAATATAGGGGCGTGGAAGTTACATTTCGGTGAAAAGGGAACCAAGAAAAGTAGGGAAGAGTGTGTGAAATGAAAGAGCGAAAAAGGAGCTAACCTTGAAAGCACTTGACGAAACGAATGATCTTGGAAGCACAGCCGTCACAATGCAAGTCGACCTTCAACACCACGGCGGTAGGACTAGTTTCCTCTTTCTTAGCCGCATCGTTCTTCTCCTTCTCCTTGGTGTGACCATCACTTTTCTGGGTCTTCTTCTTCTGCAACATCATTACAAAAGAATCAGGGGGAAACAAAAACAATAGAAGGAAGGAAGGAAGGAGGGTTTAGGTTAGGAAATTTAGCCCACCTCGCCCATTGTGATTTGTGAGGAAAGAGGATGAAGGTGATAGTGGGGGCAGTGGATGATTTATAGTGGGGGGTGGGGGGAATGAGAGTGGGGTGCGTGGATGGGTTAGTTAGGCGAGTATAGTGGTGAGTGGTGGCTATGATAACTGGTCAGTCTCAGAGCGCTTGGGGTTCAAATCTTCACTCTTCAAGACGATGTGTAGTGTATTACATATCCTCATATGTCTAGAGGCCACAATATAAACGCATACATGTATGTGTCAGTGTGAGGCATTATTCGGTGAGAGAAGTTTCCTAGTCGCTGCACAAAAGTGTCCCATCTCACTCGGAAAAAAAAAAAAGAAGCATATCCTCATGACGCCATTGACACGTTTCTTTCTTTCTGAATTTCCAACTCGAATCAATTAAATTCAGCACTTATATTATTCATTTGACAATATTTTTTTTATATAGATGTCCTTAAATGTCTTTCTCCCTTCTTTATATTCATCATAATCATAGTAATACTATGTCGTTTCTGCTACTCCAGGGAAACCGAATCTTCCTCAACTATCATCAAACATGAATTTTTCTACGAAGAAAATTAGAGTTATCACAATGTCAAATATGATTTTTGGGCTAAACATAAAACATAAAATTTAGAACAAGTGATGCTATTCTTAGCTGATGAACAATATTATTATTTATCTCTATAATATATGAAAATACATACGTGATTTTTCTCACATTTTCATGCCTGTTATAATTTAAAATCCTACTCTTTCTACTACTCTTTTTTTTTTAAATAAAATTGCAACATGTATAAAAATAAAAATTATAAAATTTTAACATAAATTCATACGTTTGTTATAAACCTTTATTGCAAAATTTAATAAGGAAAATATAATTATTAATGTGCATAATATAAATGTTGTTGAATGATTAATTACCACCAACCTGGCAACCCTTCCCATCTTGCTCGGTCAACGAGATTGGGCGCATGTGGGAGAAACGGCCCTTTAAGGTACAAAAGAAGCAAAGCAAGGCCCTTTAATGGGCTTTTTGTTGTATTTCTGAAATGAGGATTCAGCAGAATAAATGGAAGGCCGAAGCAGATTACGGGCTTTGACGGTACAAAAAGGTCTATGACCCAATATTGGGATTTTATACAAAATTTTAAAGATGAATTAATTAATAAAATAAAAAAGTTAATCTTGATGGGTTTATTAAGATTAAGAATTTAATTAGATAAAAAAGAGATAGAAGTGTCGACAGGGTGATCGGGGGGTTGCTTTCAAATTTCAACTCATGGTGGGGGCCTGCAGGGAAGCGTGACATTTGATGACACAGTCCCAAATCACTATTTGTATAACATCTCATAAATCAATAGTAAACTGAAGCGAAATTTGACAAAGGCATACAAGTGCAATTATTCATGCCGTAAATTGAGACAACAACAAAAATTTAGATCTGGTCCATAATACGACCTTTACATTGAGAAAAAAAACATTACATAAAGATTAAACATACACACACACACACACACACACACATTTTTTTATAGATATATATATACATACATATATAATTTATTTTTATATATTTTATTTTTTTGAATATTTTAAAAATTTTTACTTCCTTAAGGAAAATCAAACATATACATATTTAGAGAGGAAAAGATAAGCTCATAATTGATGGGTTCATTTAAATTTTAATTCAACTTTTAATTATTAATATATTTTTATTTTTTTTAACACCAAAGATATTAACTAACTGACAGGCAAAGAGTAATTCCTTTAAAGGATAGAAATTACTAAAGTTTATCTTTTCCAACATAACATTTTTCATATATTTCTACTGTTTATGTTTGAACCTTAGTTTGATATCTAACTCAAATTTCCAAAAAAAAAAAATAGTGACATAATAGTTGTAAATAAATTAACATAACAGTTTAAATAATGAAACATGTATTTTACATGTTTTTCACGAAGTTATTTCACCTTAATCTTGAAAAGTTTCTTTTTTTTTTCAATTTATGTCCTCTAATTGCCAAAAAAAATACATGATTAAACATAATATTTGCAAGCATAGAATTAATTTTGGTATTAAAGCTAACTCAAATAGTAAAAGTGTGACGAAATGTAGGTAATAATTTAGAGTTCAAACTCTGTTGATGTTAAAAAAAAAAGGAATTTTGATGCCAAAATAATATTATAAGTTTATGAGGTGGGCTAAGTTTCAGAAAAGCTCAAGTGATGGTCAAAAAGAAAAAATAAAAGCCATAAACTCAAACTTATGGAATGGACTAGATCCTTTCTTCCACTAGATTTGATGTCTTAAACTTAATTAAGCCGTGACGCCTAACAATTACTAAACTAAACAGATGAATGAAGCTCAAGGTTTTGATTCATGTGTGGTTAGGAGAAATGGGTTCATATTGAGAGAGAGAGAGAGAGAGAGAGAGATATATATATATATATAATATAGGCTTTGACTTCTTTGTCAGCTCGTGAATGAAGTAATTCTTAATCCATCTCAAGCTTCCACCTTAATCCCATCCTCCCAGGACATACGTACGGAACATGGGACTTCTAACTTTCTTCTTTTGTTTCTGGATTAGTGGATTTCAACAACTGCTCCCACATGATATCTTTTTTATTTTGTTATAATATATGTAGTTTTCCAGTTTTGTCGTTATGATAAAAAATGAGTTTATAATTTATATCAAGCTGACAATAACGGAATAGTATATCATTCTATCTCTCAAACGGGTAATGATACTTTCCTTCATATTTGCATAAGAATATAATAATTCATCTTGTTCATTTCACTTTTCTGGACTGAGCTGGTGGCAACCGCTTTGCAATTTTGCATCTTATCAATTTGATGAGAAAGAGAGAAGTAAGTTATGGATTTATTTATTTTTTAAACAACATCAAATTCAATAATTGATTATTTCAAATGGTTCAACAACTCTCTCAATATGAATTTTTTCACCCACATATTACCTCACTTAAGAAATATGGAATTACTCCTACTTAATCCAAACAAGATTGTTGTTGACCGTGTTGTGGGCTTGGTTTTATATGAAATGAAATATACACCTCTTGGTCCTCTCCTCTCTTTCTTCAATCATTGCTCGGATTGCATTTCGCATATGGAATCTGGATCTCATATTGTGTCGAGAGTATAATAGAAAAAATTGTGTCCCCGAAAAAAAGAGCCAAGATGTCTTTTAATTTCAATTTTATTTCACCTCCAAACACTTCGTTCGAATCTTGAATACGATATAGTAGTACTTCCATATGGTGTTTTCCTTTTTCTTTTTGGTAATTTGATTCATTGACCTGTGTGTGTATGGTGAATAAAGAAAATCACGTGAGAAAGGCAGAAAGTTGGGCCCAATAGGCCCACCGGAGGGTCTATCCACTAGCCAGTTGCCCACACTGTGGCAAAGCCATTTCCAGTGAGGCGTCGGACAAATCTTCCACGTGGCAGAATCCCATTAGAGGGGGCATCAAATCCCACGTGCTCGCCATGGTTTTGATCACGTGGCCATACCCTCAGATGGATTGTGTGGCAGACATGTGGGTACGCACCTCTATGCTCTCTCTATCAGAACAAATTATAATAATGGAGTTCCACGAATCCTCATCCCACTCTCCCACCACACCAATGTATACCATACAATTACAACTTTAGAAAATTAAGGCACGTGAACTTTTTATTTTTTATAATTTATATTGCTATAATTACTTTTTAATTTTTTGTAATTTTATTTTTTTAAAAAAACAATACGAGAATAATTTTTAATTTAAAAAATATTCTTATCCTATATATTAAACTTGGTGGTATATTTATCAATAATGAATACTAATAGATAACTTGTTTTTTATATCAATGGCATATTAATAAATAATAAATAAATAAATAGTGGTAGATATTTTAACTTTATAAAGCATATTAATAATTTGAAATTTACTATCATGTCATAATAAAAATTCAACAAATTAAATAAACGTGTTAAAAATTTTCATTTAGTTCTCATTATGGATGAATACTTCAATATATATCTGTATGGATAAAAAATTTCAATTTATAAAAATGCATACCATATTTGTATATACGTTCCTCTCCTTTGCAGCTGTCCATATTGCATCAAATTTTGATAATAAAATAAGATTCTTTCTGAATTTTTAAGGTGGTATATGAAAATGATCTCATGAATGTTTATAAAGTAATGGTTTTGTTTTCAATGTTTACGTGCTTGTGAAGAAAGAACAAAAATTTTATTTGTAAGTTAATATAGACATTTTATTCAAGAATATAGTTTGTTTTAATATTTTTGTAATAATGTTTATGATATTCAATACTCATTTTTTACTTTTTAAATGAGTTGATTTCTTAATTATATAAATAAATAATTATAAATATATTCTCACATTCATATCTTAAAATTTTAAAGATTAACATATTTAACGTATCCTATATATATCTTAAATCTCTAACATGTAGGTTGAACAATTGTTAAATATATATATATATATATATATTTCAGTTATGCATAGCATACTTTTATACTATATATCCGAATAAAACAATAGTTAATATGAATGTCGAAGACAACGTTAAAAACAGCCTACCCCTATACCATACAGATGCATGACTCGTCGATGTACTATTTCCTGTCTTCTGAAAACCTTCTCTTTCCCTCCCTCTCCTCTCCTCTCTCTCTTATATATTATTGACATGTTTGTGTGTGTGTGTGCGCGTGTGTAAGGCAGTTGGGTTTTGGGATTAGATTGGTGGTAGGAGGTGGTGCCAATATGTGGCCTAGCCTTCATCTGCATTTGCACCTGCACTTTATTACTTGCTTCGTCTCAACTTAACCCTAATTAACCAAACCAAAGCAGATCGAAAGCTGTGGGGTTGAGGCCAGCATAATTAATTAGGTGCAGGTGCACCTGCAGATGAATGCCATCTTGGCCGTATAATAACTTTGCTTCTTCTGTTGTTCTTCTTCACTTCTTGCTTTTCTGGATCAAAGCCTTACCCACACCTCCTTAAACCTCATCATAGACGCGCCCAAACCTTCGATCTGTCTTTTCAGGTGATCTCTCTCTACCTAGATCTACGTTTCTACACTGCAATTCACATTTTCATTTGGGAACTCTCTATCCACCTATATTTATTTAGTTCCCTTGCAGATCCAGATCCAACTCCTCCAGGTAAAGTCGCGAACGTTTATCGGAAATTTTTTAGTATTCTTTTTTGCTGTAAAGATCACAAACGAATGATTAAACCATCGTTTTTTTAGATCTTTATAGTGAGCATTAAATTAATTAAATATTATGAGGACGGATAATTTCTTTTTCTCTCTTTAAAAAAACTAAAATGATCACTTACAGTGACTTACTAGTTCGAGTAAATTAACCAATTTCCGGAATGGATTTTAGGCCTTCAAGATGAAAATGCTAAAACACACAAACACACATACACAGACAAAGTGCCGAGGATTGGGGGCTTTTTCTTTCAGAATCCATCGATTTTATGTTTTCCACGGAGAAGTTCTACTTGCAGGTGAGACGAAAGACAAAGAGCTAGCTAGACAGCCTGTATAGGTAGCCGTGGAATCGTTCTACTTTCAGTCCACATCGTTTTCACAAAAGAGTTAGTAAGTTGTTCTTTGTTGAGTAAGGCTACCTTTTATGGAAAGCTATATATAAAAGAAATATGTGTATTCGATTGGAAACCTCAGGTGTGTGTATATATATATATATATATCTCTGCCAATTCCCTTAGTTTTGATATCAACCTTTGGACAGCGATATATCTATCATGATCTAGCTATATGTCTGATATCTCTTTGTTTAAATCTCTTTGACCCATTTTTGCTTCTGAAATTATATCCTTTTCTTTCTGTTCAACAACCCCCAAAAAAACACCAAACACATAATGGAAGAGAAAAAAAGAGATTGCACTTCAGCCGTGAACTTGATAACATTGTAAAGTAAAAGATCCAGTTGTTCATCTGGTAAGATAATTAGATAATAAAGGAGATCAGTTTTGCATATCTTAAGAGATAGGTTATATGGATAAGATAACTGCGCATTGCTGTATCATTTTAGTTCAAGAACTGACGAACTATTTATTGTTAATGGCTTTGAGAATTAGGTCGTGCGAAAAAAGAATATATTTCTGTTGAAAAAAAAAATACTTGCGTGTCCTGCGGCTACTGCTTGTATAATTCTTATATGTATTATGTACAAAATAACATATAAAGTCTAACTAAAAAAATACTAATATCCTCCTGACTAGAGCTATTTTTTCGTTTACCCTTTCACAAATGTTTAATATTTAACTTTATTGTCAGCTTTTTTAATGACAGAGTTGATAAAGCTTTTTCTGTCAAAACTTATAGAATTAGCTATGAGATCTGAAGAGGGTTATTTACCGCCAAACGTGATTGAAGGGCGGTTTTTTTTTGGTTGAAATAGCATACCCATTTTGGTTAATGTAGTAGCAGAAATTATAGAAGTTTCTTAAGGAAAGCAAACTCTCCCATAAACATGTGCGAGATAGCTTTCCTTTAAAATAACCATTGGAAATTCTCTCGCCTACTTAGAATTCATAATTTAGTTTCAAGACTGTCCCTTAATATTTTTCATATTTTCATCTTGCCCTCACCCTAAATTGCCAGTTTCTCCTTTTGTGCTCTTCCCTCTTCCCTCCTCTTTGGTTATGGTAGCGATTGTGCTGTTCTTCTTCAACGAAACGGCGACAGAATGTCATCATTCTTCAAGTTGTGAAGAGGCTAGTGGATCTTTGTAGGAAACACCAAAGCCATGGATGACAAGATAGCACAAGAGGATGGTGGACGGTGAGTTCAAGAGTATTTATGTTTTTTAATCTTCCCCCTACCGTTACCGTGTATTTTCATCACACCGAGTTAGGGAAATTATTCACCCTTATTATTATTATTTTCTCAATCATACCAAATAGGATTACGCTTCCTTTTACCTCTCTCTTCTTTTCCCTTTTCCTCATAAAGGCCTCCCATCAAACATGGCCTTAATTTACAGCTAGAAATCAAAGTGAGATCCAAAGAACACCTACAATTCAACCAAAGCACACTCGATCGAGAAGAAAGAAGGAAAAAAAAGGATAATTTTAAAGTAAATTTTGGTCATTTATATAAGGTATTTTAGAAGTTTATTTAAGCATTAATAAATATTTTTTTAAATTTACCCATTATATAAATACTCTTTATTTACTTTTAGAAGTTTGAAGAATCATTAATGTAAGGCAATTTTGAAAAGTTAATTAAGCTAATTTTATAAAAATTCAAAGATGTTAACTAATTTTAACTAGTTTCCTTAATTTGTGTAAAGTTAGTTAAAATCATTAAATTAATAAATAGAACTGAAGGAAGTACTATCGTAGCTTAATATCCAATCCTAAGTATAAGATGCATTCAAGATATTTTCTTTTATGTAAAATATAAGAAATAAATATAAGTTGTTTGATGTATTTATTTATTTTTTATATTTTTTCCTTCATTAAATAAGAAAATATAATTAATTTTTATTAATTACAAGTTAAAAATGTTAAATATTAAATAGAAGTATTTTTTTAAAATTATTTTGAATTTCTGACAAATTTAATAATTAAAAATTTTTTTAATTATATTCATATTAGTCCATATAAATTAATTATTTACATCTTATATTTGGAATTCAAATTAAAAATTATTAATAATAAGCTACTTAAGTTAATTCAAACTACAGCAGCTAACAAAGTAAATCCCTACACAATTTGTAGGTCGACATCGTCAGGCTGAAGGTGCACGAGCTGAATACATGTTTAATATTAATTGATTTCAGTAGAGTCCTAAAGACCTAGAGGACTATGTAAACTTCTTATTAGGATCCAATTTTTTAATATGTTAAATACATAGTACATCTAAGAATTCCTCATGAAAAAATAAATATACTTAATCTTTGCATGATACAAATTTTATTTATGATTTTAAATAAAATAGAATATATGATACATAAGAATATTTTATAGGGAAAATCCCATTTAAATACCAAGGAACAAAATTAATTCCAAAAATATTACACAATTGTGCCAAAATCCAATTAGGTACCATGATTGCAAATAAGAAATAAAAATTTGAGTTGAAAAATCTCATTTACCCCTGTTTTAATCAAAGGATTCCTCTTACGCACTCACTTTCTCTTTCTCTCAAGCTCTCCTCCACTGTTGCCTCTTTCTTCTCCAACATCATTCATTTTCCCTCCCTCCCTCCTCTCCACGATGATTGACCAACGTTTGTGGATAGTGAGATCAACGACTTCATCATCCAAGCATCTTCTAGAAACATTGTGTCCATGCCAACAACTTGTAGCAGAGGAAGAAGAATGGTGGCAAGAGCGGCGATGAGGTGAACAATGATAGATGAGGCAGCATCATCGTGCTTGAGATCTGCCATTAATCGAAGACACCAAAGTTTTTCTAGGCTTTGTTTTTGGTCGAAGACACCAATGGTTTTGACTCTTTGCCGACCGCATCACATCTTCAGATCTCCGCCATTCTCTGCCATCACTCTTCTTCCTCTTCATGCTAGGATGATAAAGATCTATCTCCTCCATTCTCCGTAATTCCTGGTTGTGGTCTCTGCAATTCTCCTTTTCTCTCTGCAATTCCTGGATTTATCTGCCATCATTCTTTCTCCTTTAGGAATTGGTTATGGTTTGCTTCTGGTTTTGATGTCAATAGTACCGTGGTGGTTGATGATGGCATTTGGTTGATGTGGTGCGGTGGTTCTAGATGATGGTGGTCAACAGTGGCTTCCCTGTGCCGTGGTGGTTGGTGGTCAATGGTGGCTTCCCTGACTAGGTGGTACTTGTGAATCGGCCAGAATGACCTGCAAATACACAATAGGAAGATGCAAATTCATGATTATCACTTGTAACTACAATATAATCACTTATAAATACACAATTATTACATGTAAATGACAATGTATTAGTTAAGTATGATAATTGATGCACTAATGGTAGACTATCAGGACATAAGCACTAGATTCAAAAGGCACTTGTAAATAGACCACAGTCAGTTGCAAATACACAACATACATTTTTAAGTAAATGATTATCACATGTAAATGATATTGTATCAGTTAGAAAATGCTTGTAACTTGTGAATAACCCATAACACTTTCAAATACATGATTTTAACTTGTGAATACATAGTTATTATATGTTAATGCACTTTAACTTGTAAATGGAATTATTTAGATATGTTAAATTAAGACTTGTAATTTCCAATAAATAAAGTAAATTTTCAACTTATACTAATGGATTTCCAAGTGATTCTAAGAAATTTACAGCTACATCATGATCACAAGGACCACATCTAAATTTACTAAGATCACTTGTAAATAGAATTATTTAGATATATTAAATTAAGACTTGTCATTTTCAAATGATGTAGATGAATTTCCAACTGATGCTAGTGGATTTCCAAGTCATAATTGGGAAATTATAACTTTAACATCACCAGTAAAATTGGTTAGGAAAAAAAAAAGCCACTCCTTCCATTCAAGTGAATTTCCAACTAATACTAGTAGATTTCCAAATCATACATGAAAATCAATTGTAAAAGCATAGAAATTAGTTGCACATGAACATGTAAATAAGTGAGATCCACCGTAAACCCACAAGGATTAATTGCAAATTAGTGAGGATATAAGTTGTTATTGCATAAAAATAAATTGCAAATGAACATGTTGTAACTAAATGAGAATCCATTGTAAATAAGTGATGATCAATTGGAAATCATTTCTTTTTCTTTTTTTTGCATGTTTTATTGAATTATTTACGAGTCACAAGTTTGATCCATTTACCATAATTGATACCAAATCATTTACATATAATCATCACGTATTTACAAGTGAAATTCATATTTATGCATGTTTTACTAAGTTATTTAGAAGTTAGAGCCATGGTCCATTTACTATATAATTGATACTTATCATTTACACCTAATAGTCGTATGTTTACAAGTTAAAATCATGTATTTATAAATGACTATCATGTATTTGTAAGTGCTCTATTATTTGAAAGTGGTTTTAAAATTAGCATTTATGTCCCAATAATCAACTATTAAAAGTGATGATCGACCAATACATCAATTGTCAAACCTAAATGATATAATGTTATTTACATATGATAATCGTATATTTATAAATAAATATAATGTATTTGTAATTGATTCTAGGTTATTGTAAATAGGTGCTAGTAGTTGCCGAAAATTGACCACCATTAGAAAGTCGCCGGAGGAAGTTATGCTGTTGGTCAGCTCCACTGAAAAAGTCACAAGCACTGGAAATCACTGCTAGAAAGTTGGCATCACCAATAATCTCTGCTGGAAAGGTCGTTGGCATTAGTAATTTTTGCTAGAAAAGTCACCAGTGTAGAAAAAGTTACCCTATCAAAAAAAGTTTGAGGAAGGGAGGAGGTGGAAGAAGGAAAGAGGGAGGGAGGAAAGAGAGTGAGGAAGGAAAAAATAAAGGAAGGGAAAATTTGTTATTTCTATCCAATTTCATAATTCTATTTTAATACCGTGGTACCAAATTGAAGTTAGGGCAAACTGTGTAAATAAATTGAAATTAATTTCATTTCTTGGTATTTAAATAGGATTTTCCCCATTTTATAATTACAAACTCCAAAAGAATGACAATGCTAGAAAATAAAATAGAGTATAAATTGTCTGAATTGCATGCTGCTTTTACTAACAGAAGATAAAGCAAATTGCAGTCAAGATGTGAATTATGGCCGCCTACTTTATTGAATTTATGGATGGAGAAAGTCAGCAAGATTCCTCCTCGAGATTTGACTTTTAGAATTCAGTTCATTGGATAAGACTGGGAAATTAGTTCCTGGTCGGCTGCTCCTCAATTTGAGAGATGGTTGGATCGGAGGTCTCATTGAAAGGGTTTATCATTAAATTAGATAAGGGCAAATATGAGAACAAACATATTTTGTTAGAATAAATTTAATTGATTTAATTAATTTTAACTATTTTTATTGATTTATATGATACAGATAAGGGTGCCCTATATTATTCCACATCGGAGGGGTCCCATGATTAGTTTTTTGGTTGAGTGATATAATATATTTAAAAATCATATCTTATCTGAATCTACAGTGTGCTATTTAGTTAAAGAGCTTCTTTTGAAACTTAATACTCTTTTTTGTCCTTAATATAAGATCATTTTTATATGAATTAAAAAAAAGAGTTAAAACTAATTAATTATCTTTTTTTTTTTAAATTTTAATATTTTTTTAAAACTATCCTTAATTAATCTCTTTTTTTTTTATATACATTAAATAAGAATATTTTTTAAAAATCTATAATAAATATCATTTCATATATTATAAAGAATCTTATATTCAAAACTAATATATAAGACCTGAGGAGTAAGGCTTTTGTGGCCAAAAAAAAAAACTTGGTAAGATTTTGGACTTGCTAGTTGCCTTTTTGTTTTTGTTTTCTTTTACAGTACGACTTGCATACATGTCCTTTTGTGTTAAAAGTATAAACGGTATGTCTATCGGAAAAAAAAAAATGTAAACGGTATCTTGCATTAAATTCTAATTGTTTATTCCCTTACTTTTTAATAAAGACCTAATGGTAAAACAGGAAAAATTATTAATGCACCATAATACTTAAACATTATTTATACTCCCTCAGATTAAAACATAAGATATTTCTAACTATCTTGCACATTTTAAAAAAAATTTAGTTATATTCTTAAATTTCTAAAAAAAAAATTAACATATATTTTTATTCTTATTAATTACTAATAATTAAAGTTGTTTTCACTTATTTTTATTATAAGTTACAAAATTAGTTATAAATAAATACGGATAAAAAAAGAAAATTACTATTAAAAATTACAAAATATTTTATATATTATGGACTAAAAAATGGTTTTAGAAAACACTTCATATTTTCTACTAAAATAGTTTTTTGAAATATAGCTTATATTCCCTCCATTTCAAAATATAATAAAAAAATAATTAAATCATCAAAATTAAGAAAATAGTTAAACATCTCAAATATATCACAAAAAAATATCCATATATGTCTCCATTTAATATTCTTACTTAACTTTTTTTTTTAATTCATACCTCGTAATACTAAGCCTACTTTAAAAATAAAATTAGAAAAAAAGGTATTAATTTTTGAAATAAAAGTCATTTATCTTATATATTTTAGAGTAAAACATATTTAAAAATGCTTCCTATATTTCAAAATGAAGTTAATATTGGTGGACGTAATTTTAAATTTTGTTTTAATTTTTAAAGTATTAATTAAATAAAATCATTTTTTAATAACAAATTACTCTGATACACCAATTGAATTCAACTTTCACTATGTCTCAATTGAAGTGGAGTCTACATTTTTTACATATATGCTTTTTATAACGGGATGTCAGTCTAATAACTTTTTTTGGCGGAAACAAAAAGCTTAATAAATTTTATATTAATTTATTTAATTTAGTGCAAGAAAATGAAAAGTAAAGAAACGTAATGAAGCAAACACAACGTTGCTTTCACTCACTTTCTCTCTGCAGCATATTGAACCCTGTAATGCAGTCTATCTAAAATTTCCACCTTCGAGCCTTAGGTGGACCGTGGCCCGGAGTATTTAACTGACGAACACAAAGCCACAGCCCACAAACGCTTGCTGCCCAACAGTTAACTTGCGTTTGCGTCCTTTCTTTCCTCCTCCTTTTTTTTAATCTTGTGAGAGTAAACCTACATTCCATCACAGAAATAAAAGGAAGATGTAATTGTTTACAATAATATTTTATCTGTAAGTACCAAATAATAAACGACACCACTATCTAGCTAAATTTTAAACACATTTTGAATCGAATTGCGAAGTCATCTCATCAACCGCCATGTGGGAAGGATATTTAGGCCATTTACTCTTTATATTCTGGATCGTGCTTTCTCAATGAGCTCTCTTCTGAGAATTTTTCCAGTAGCTGTCTTAGGAACAGTGTTGATGAATGTCACCCTTCGCAATCTTTTGTAAGGTGCAACCTGCAAACCAAAACAAGATTCAGTGACAGACAATTCACAAATGCACTAATGGCCAATCGTCTCCATTATTTGACCACAAAAAAGTGAAAATGGCATCCAATACAAATTCTGCATAAAAGCAATTACAGTATTAAGCAAACAACTTTTTATTTCTAGAAAAAAAATAGAATCCTAACTCATATTTTCCTTCTTTAACCAAAGATGATTCTGTTATAGATCAGTTCCAGTTCAAGTAAATTTGGTTGCGTTCTTGCTCGTGCACATCATCAACATTTATACAGGAAAAGCTCAAAAACAAAAGAAGCATAAGAGATTAGAAGAGATAATCAATTTTCTTGATAAATCTCCAATCTAAAATTTTCAGTTCCCTGAGTTTCCATTTACCTGACAAACCTCATTCTTTAGATTTCTCATACCTGATCAGCAATAAACTTCTGAACGTCTTCTTCAGTCAGTGAACTATTGGGGGAACGAACAACATAGGCGACTGGGACCTCACCAGCCTCAGCATCAGGATATCTGTAGAAAGGAAGTAATCCACTCAACTGTGAACGCCAATAAAAGATAGCACAAAAAAAGCATGCATTTCTTACTTCTCATCATCAACCGAAGCAAGTATAACTAAACCATTAATCTTGTACTTGTTACTTACGGGATGACAACGGCATCCATTATCTCAGGGTGAGAAACAAGAAGTCCTTCAAGTTCTGCTGGTGCAACCTGGTTACAACAGCAAGCCAAATAACACATAATTCCTCGAGAAAGCATACATAATCAATAAAACCCACAGGGTTATAACCGAATTATTGCCTGAACAAAATAGCATGCACAACATTATGGACCCAAATTTTAACAGCTGACTATACACAATTAGGAGGTTAAAACCCGTTTTTAATGTACCACATTTGAAGATTGGCTTTCTGAATTCTGATACTCAACCAAACCTAAAGACTTGGATGTTAGTAGAGGTTTCAAACATGTGACCGGGTATTATTCTGGGTAAAATTTTCAAAATTATATACGTGGCAGTTGGGTTACGTACCTGGAAACCTTTATACTTGATGAGTTCTTTGATACGGTCAACAACAAAAAGTTGCCCTTCCTCATCAAAATATCCAAGATCTCCTGTATGCACCCATCCCATTTTATCTATGGTTAATCTGGTAGCCTGTGGGTTGTTGTAATAACCTGAAATTTTTATTTTGGTGACAGTTGTATTAAATTTCACGACATAGACTACCAAATACAAATTATTGCCAAACTAGTATTGAAGAAACGCAAAGAAAGTTCACAACTTATAAATCTTTACAGTGTGTCAAGCAGATCAACTACTTATAAATTGATGCACAATAACAGAAAACCACTTGAAGAGTCAGCAAAAACCATCAAACTGGAAACTCCTAGAGCATATATAACAGAAGAAAGCTCCTTTCAGTAGAGAGCAAACATTTCCGTGACTTTTTTGATAAAAATTTCCGTGACTATTTGTGTATGGTGGTAGTCTGTTATTAAACAACTTAATTATATTCCAGGATCCAGAACTATTTTTCTTAGTTCCTAAAATACCAACATGCTTAGGGTCCTCACCTGGGACTGTAACATTCGTTTATTTATAGACGAAGAACAAAGGAAGAGAAACAACAATGGAGAATTGAATAAAATGGGATTTAACCTGTGGCAGCTATAACCTGTGCTAGCTCCATAGGTATAGGATAGTTAGACCAGGATTGTTTAACAGCAGTGACAAACCTGTGTGGCCTTAGGAATTCTCAGTACCATGGTTTACGATTCAAGTGTAATGAAATATAATAGCATCGTGCAAGTCACTGCGACAGTTTCAGTCAACAAAGCGTTAACTAACTCTACCTTGCATCATATTAGGACCCCGTACCCATATCTCACCCAACTGACGAGGAGGGAGGGGCTTCAGTGTATCCACACTGACTATTTGAGCTTCAATTCCTGAAACAAGCATTCCTGCTGATCCACTATGACGAATACCTATTCTTGAATTTTCCACAGATACAATCCCACAAGTTTCTGTCATGCCATATCCCTGAAAGCACAAGAATAAGCCACAGACAAACTAATAAGCCACGGGAAGCAGAGAATTTCATTAAACACTGCACACCTTAAGCTACAACTTGCTAAAGGCTTTCACTTTGTTAACGTTCCCAATTTGTTTTAATTATGCATTCACAGAAAATTGTCGATTGCAGTGTGTTTTTTGTGACATATCATTGTACATTTCATCAAGTGTCCGCAGGTATTCCTTCTAATTACTCAATCAAAACATAGCAGAGTATGTTTGAGGTTAAAAAACTCAGGAGGCATCCAACTGAGAACAGTAAGTTCACAGATTTGACGAGGAAAAAAGAAGATTCGTCTCACATCTACCAATCTTGGATTTATAACTATCATTTTTGTGTATGTAATCTAAAGAAGATGCCAAGTTTATGATATTACAATTTCCAGCTCAGATTAAGCTCACCCAGGATAGAAGTTACCTGCAAAACCAAAGCATGAGGGAACCTTTTAGCACACTCTTCCATCAATTCTTTCCCCAGAGGAGCAGCCCCGGAACCGATTTGCTTCAATGACGAAAGATTATACTTCTTCACCACGCTCTGCTTTGTCAGAGCAAGGATAATTGGAGGCACAAGCCACAAGCGAGTGACGTTATACTTTTCAACTGCCCTTAACATCATTTCGAAGTCAAATTTCTTCACAGACACGATTGCATTGCCTCTCTGAAGCTGCGAGTACGTGATGACTGCGAGCCCGAAAACATGAAACATTGGGAGAACGCAGAGAAACACATCATGCTTCTCGTTAGCCAACTCGTCATCCATGCCCATCATTAGAGAGGCGGCTATGAAATTCTTATGAGTGAGAATCACACCCTTACTGACACCCGTTGTACCCGAAGAATACAAAAGCGCCGCCGTATCGCTTTGTTTGACATTACTCGCCGGAAATTCCGTGGGAGACCCAGCGAGCTCAAGCAATCCATCGAAGGTCGTTATCTTCGAATTGGACGTGATAAGGGAAGGGGTTTGAGAACCCAAAATCACCGCGGGGAGATTGAAACCCTTCACTTTGTCCCACAATTCAGGGACGGTAATCACGAGCTTGGGATTGGAATCTTTCACTTGCTTGGAAAGCTCGGCGACTGTGTAGACAGGGTTGGCGGTGGACGCTATGCCGCCAATGGCGGTGACGCCGAGGAAGCAGACGGAGTAGAGGATGGTGTTGGGTGTAAACCAGAGGACGACGTCGTTTTTCTTGATTCCCAGATGGAGAAAGCCATGGGAGACTTTGGCTACCAAGGACTTGAACTGAGCGAAGGATAGAGTCTCGGAGGAATCTGCATCAATCAAGGCAGGTTTAGTAGGAAAAGAGGAGACGTTTCTGAAGAGGAACGAAACGAGAGAGAGATTCTCATCCCTGGGTATCACCAGAGGGGGCCTGAGAGACCTGTATATTCCATCACGGCCATACCCAGATCTCTGCATTGTTCAGGACAAGCGCGCGCTCGCCCGTTCGCTTGCGTGATATAGATATTTATATTATATATGAAAGTCGTATCACTCCGTTTGCATCTATCGAGCTTTATTGGTGCTGACACCGCTGGCCAAAAAACATAAAAAACAAGGAGCTGACACTTTCTTTTTTTTGTTGTATCAGAGGCAAGCTAGGCTTGAAAAGAGAAAGAAAAAACCAAGCCTAAAACAAAAGACAATCCCAAGCTTAGGATACATGACAACATTGCCTGTCCCTAAAAAATATATTAGCATGGGACAATTCAACATCCCACTCATCATATAATAACTTTCTAGTGTCAGATATTTCATTATACAGTGGGTAATTTTGTCCCCCATCTCTAGTCCATAGGTTAATAGCATCCAACGAATTAGAGTATATATGAATCTTTGAGATTTTGAATTGCTTACAAACCTCTAATCCAGTTTTAATTGCTAAAATCTCTGTTGCAGCTACAGGAAGCATCCCAAGTTGTTTCTGAAATCCTGTTATCATATTTCCACGGTCATCTTAGATAATACCACCACATGCAGCTTGCATTTGATTGCTAACTGAGCCATCCACGTCCACTCTAATTGTGCCTGGAGTTGGGGGATACCATCTGGTATTCTCCAAGTTTAACTCTTTGAAGATTTGGTGTTTGAAATCCCTATTTATAGTGTATTCCATCACATGGTACAAGCCTTTATGAATAATGTCCTTCGGTTTTTCTCTAGTTCCTTCAAAAATTCTTCTGCACCTTGAAGTCCATAGCAACCAACATATATGTCCAAATACCCATGGCCATCTGCTAAACTTTTCTTTGCCTGGGTTATGCCTAGCATTCCATTGCAACCAAACCTGCAAATTTCCACAAAAAAAACTACAAACATTGTTAGGTTTTAAAATATTCAACTATACATCTCTTGCTATTTTACAATCACGAAGTATATGGAGTATGTTTTCCTCACTCTCATTTTCATAGTCACACTCTCCACTCTCAATGATGCCTCTTTTAGCTCTGAGAGAGTTTGTGGGTAATCTTTCATGCAAAACTTGCCACAGGAAGTATTTCATCTTTTCAGGAATTTGCCACTTCCAAATTTTCCCCCATAACCTGCCTTCACATTGGTAAGATTGCTTTCTAATGAAATTATAGGCCGTTTTCACTGAAAAGTTCCCATCCTTTGACTTTCTCCATATAAAGCTATCATTAGCTTTTGTTATTGGGGGTTTCACAATTTTCAGCTTTTGAATAACCCAACTTGGAAAAAGATTTGCCCATTTTGCAGTATTCCATTCCCCCACTAGGTAGAACGAAATCTCTAACTTTCACTTGAGGAACAATTGAGACTTCATGACTAACAATGTAATTAATTAAGGGTCTTTCTAGAGGAGACCAGAGCTCCCACCAGAAATTAGTCTGCAGCCATTGTTTACTTTTCTTCCCACTCCAGTACTGAAAAGGTCCCAAACCTCTGCTATGCTTCTCCATATCTCTGATGAATTCCTCTTTTTCATCACATAGGGGTATACATGCTCTCCACATCTGTATTTTGCTTTTAGGCACTGAACCCATAGAGCTTCACTTTGATTGATTAAACCCCAACACAGCTTCATGATGAAGGCCTTATTTTGACTCAGAAGATCTTTAAAACCCAATCCCCCTTCAATCTTGTCTTTTTTCATAGTGTCCCAAGCTATAAGATTTAGTTTTCTTGAGCTTGAATGTTGATTCCAAAAGAACCTCCTACTATATTTCTCAATCTCTTTGAGAATTCCTTTCGGTAACAGGATAGACTGCATATGGTAGCTAGGAATTGAGGAAAGAACAGTCTTGATGAGGATTGATCTACCAGTTATACTCAAAAATTTGCTTTTCCACAAGGACAATTTTGATTGTACCTTTTGGACAATAGGGGCAAAAGTTGTTTTAGTAACTCTTGAATGAAACAAAGGGACTCCAAGGTACTTTCCAAAATCAGCAGTGATTCCAATCCCCAGGATATTGCTAAGCTCCACCTAACGATTAAAATGGATATTCTTGGAGCAAAAGATTTTGGATTTGTTTAGATTAACTCTATGTTTTGAAGCTTTACAAAATCCCTTCATAACTTTTTTAACTACCTCCATTTGCTTCATGGAAGCTTCTGCAAACAAAATGAGGTCATCTGCAATGGAGTTGACACTTTGCAGATTTACAAATGTTGAGATTTTCAATTCCCTTCTTGGAGTATGCATTGATATCTAATTTTAACTACAAAATTCATTAAGTACTAAGTTGGGTCATATTTAACATGGTGGTAAACTCGAGATGTTTGGTTGAGAGGGTATAACTCTCTTACCAATTGAACCAAGTGTTCAGTGATAGATTTTTAATATTCTTTGAATTAAAAACTAGGACAAACACTTTCCTTCATAGAGCTTCAAACCCTCTCCTCTGAGAGTCTAAACCATCAGCTTGCTTCTGAGCAACAAGTTTCATGGCACCTCTCTCCTTGGCCTTCGGTGGAGGAGAGGGCAGTTATGGTATGTGTTTTCTCATCTTTTGTTGGTGTCTGCTCTACTACTGGGATTTGTGGGAAGATGGTAGGTTCCTCCTGATGTTGTCATTGGCCATGTAGATCGGAAGGCTTGACAAATGGAGCAGATAGGACGATCGTCTTCTATAGCTCTCATCTTTCAGTGATGGCTAGACTTGGTAGATCGGTGAGGAGGCTCAATATGAGGTTTAACTGTTCACTTTCTTCAACGGAGGCCATTGCGGTGGCTTTTTTTGTGTGGTTTACACATGGACCATTTTTTTTAATCTACTCTTGACTTGGCAAATTCGATGGTCAAGGGATGGTTCAAAAATGGATGGCTCTTGAAGCCAACATCTTTAATTCTAGTGGTGCTCTTGTTATTTTTCAGTGAAGCAGTGACATGTTTCTCGATTGGATTTGGCTGGGCTGATGGAGTCTCCTTTTATTTTGGGTTTTTCTTATGTGTTGGTGTCTATTATTGCATTGTTGTTTATCTTCTTGTTTCTATGTGTGGATGCCGGTGGGTTGGGTGACCTTCGGTGGTCCAGTGGTTGTGTGGTGGCGCAGCGTGTTGCTATTTTCTTGTAGAGTTTTGTGGATTAGGCTGTGTTGCCTTCCATTTGATATTAGGCTTTGTTCCTATTTGTAATGTTGGTTTTAAGTAATATATTTTCTTGTTCCTTGTAAAAAAAAAGAATTAAAAACTAGGACGGTATAGTGTGCATTGCACTTAGACCACGGTGATCTTTTATAGTAAATTTTATATTGATTTGTTAAATTCAATGATTGATATATTAATTTGTTTATGCGTCAACGAGAGTTAAAAATTGAGAACGAAGAAGAGAAAGAAATCATCTTTTCAATTTCGCGTGAATTAAATTGTAACAGAAACAATTTAACAAAATTAGTTGTAAGTAATTAAAATGTAAAGAAACTTCATTTTATAAATTACTATCAATTATATGTGCAACAATTGGAGTGCGACATGTAGCTGCTAGGGCTATATGTCAACGGTGCCTTAAAGTTCTGAGAATATTATAACAATCCGATCCTATGGGGGAAAAAGAATAGTCAATGACTGAATGTTATTACAATATGTGTATTTTATATATAATTACATTATTATAAAAAAGTGTTGACAATAATAATTTAAGAATTTTGATAGGTAAAGAGACGTTGTTGGTCAGGTCCAAAGTGGATGGGATTGGGGAAGGAGTTTAATGTCGTATGGTGTGGAAGTGATAGCGAATGGAAGGAAGATATGATTTGTTTAATAAATTAAAGAAAGAAATAAAGGGGGATAAGGATTCAAATGAGAAATGAGGATGTCAGAGACGTGCGAGCGAGCTCTAGATAGCGACGGGGGAGGAAGATAACTGCAAAGCGGGAGGGAGGGTGGGATTTATTAGCCGAGGAAATGGTCCGAATTCACGAAACTAAAGAAGTACTCCCTCGTCTTTTATTTATAAGATATTATTATTTATTATAGAAATATTAAAAAAATATAATTATACTTTTAAATTTATAAAAAATTAATAAAAATTTTTTATTTTATTTTTACTTATTAAAGATTTAAATAATTTATAAAATAAAAAAATTATTAAATAAAGGATAAAGAAAAAAATTCACATAAAAAAATAACACAATATCTTATAAATATAATCAAATAAAATTTTAAAATAATATCTTATAAATGTGATCGGAGGGAGTAAAATGGTCATAACAATCTTGTGCCGTCTCGCCATCACTATGCAATGTTTCGTACAATGCATGCACTTGCTCTTTTCCCTAAACTAGACGTGCGCATGAAATCTGAATTCTATTAATTGATGTATCTTTTTTTGATCTAAATTAATTGATATATCTATACATACTCTTTATCCATCCTTCCAATTTCTAGATTATTGTATTAGTATGATATCATCTAGCAATTTTTTGCCAAAAGTACGATATATATACACACACACATAGAAATTATATATATATATATATATATCTAAATTACACAAAAGTTTCCCTAACTTCCAGTAATATGCAAATAAAACCTTTGAAATTAAATATGTCCAAAAAAATTTCCTAAACTTTTAAATTTATCCAAAATAACCCCTATTATGAATTATACCATTACTTCACTAGTAGATCATCATATGTTATTCATCATATATCTTGTAAAACTTTTTTTTGGGGCCAAATCATATATAATCCCCCTACATTTTGTTTTATATACAATTAATTTCTCTTAAAAGTATTCAAAATCGATCCAAATCGATTAAAACCAAACTAATATAAAACTTTGTTTGATTTGATTTGCTTTTTACCCACAATAGAACCAAAACAAGCATATAAATAATTAAATCTCTAACCCTTAAAACTTGTCAATGAATCCCTCTAAATTTTTAAAATCATGCAAATAACTCATTTGCCATCAATTTGTCCATTATTCCAATAACATTGTGAAATGACAAACCATGTATCAACATACGATTTAAATTTTAAGGAAGTTATATGCACTTAACACAATATTTAACGGGATTATCTGAAAAAAAAGTTTAAGGGGCATATTATAATCACTGACACATCAATATATATATTATGTTTCACTCAGTGAATTAACTAATTGACTAATTAACCATAAGGCCTATCCATGTAAATTTAAAAGTTTAGAAGAATTCTATGTAAAGTTTGAACATTAGGAAAGCTATTTAAACATACCTAAAAGTCTGAGAGTTTTGTATAATTTAACATTTTTTTTCAAATAACCTTCTTAAACGTAAATGTTGCGTTATGTGTAAATAACCTCATAAATTTTAGGTTACATGCAAAACAAACCATTCATCTTATTATATTTTATCAATGAAATAATGCATAAATTAATTACAAATGCGTTGTCTCCATAAATTTACAAGTTCAGGAAATTTATTATAAAATTTTAAATGTTGAAATATTATCTGCATATAATCTAAAAGTTTAGAAAATATATGTATTATGTATATTATACAAGAAATTATAGAATCAGTACCTTTTTTTGCCACCATTTTTTTTACCTTGGCCAACAATTAGAATCAGTCATTAGTTTTCTTTATAATTCCATGAACTCATCGTTGATTATGATTTTATATTTTGAAGGAAGAAAGACAATTTGAAACCCCTATATAAAAATATTTATAAATAAATAATATTAGTTGATAATTCAGTTTATTTGAGTTGAGAATTTTTAAAATATGTCTCATTAAGAAATATTTTCATATGGGAGTTCCAAATTGTCTTTCTCCCATTTTGTTTTGAATGAAGATTGAAGTGATCCGCATATATTTGCATGAAAGTGTAATGATGACAAATACTTAATATTTCCTCATTTTCAAAATAACTGTTATTTTAGGCTTTTTTTCAATGCTTCAAAACAGTCATTATTTTTCAATTTTCAAGATAATATTAATGTTTTTTTACGAGTTACTCTTCAATAGTAATGAAGGAAAATAGAAGTGTTAAAGAGTATACTATATAATTAATAAGAGTATTATAGTAAAATATAATTAAATTTTGTTAATTTTTAAACTATTTATTAGTTTTCCTAATATACATATATAATTTTAAAGTGACAATTGCTTTGAAATGAAGGAAGTATATTCTTCACAGGATCAAATATTACATGTTAAAAATTCATTAAATTATAGAAGTCAATTCCCCCCACCCCCAAAAAAATCCCTATAATATCATTAGCTTTTGCTAGCAATCAATATGATTTAAATATTGTTCGTGCAGCTTGGATCGATTAATGAAGGCATCAATACGAATGACCTAAATATATTTTTAAATGAATTACCTTTATATGAATAACATGAAGATTCAAGTGTTGTTCCTACTTAACCTATGGCTTGTTCTAAATTTCCCAAGAATTTGTGTGGTGAATTTAATGTTGTTTGTGCTCAATTTTAGTAGTGGGGGAAGAGTGAAGATTAGAGGGGTATTTATAGGAGAGATTGGAGGTCCTTAACTGGCTTGTAAGAAAGATGGGGTTTAGACTTTTGGGAATTTGTTAGCTTTAATCTTGTTCTTCTTGCTATGAGTGCCAGGAGACTTTAGTAGAATCTTAGGGATTTATGGTGTAAGGTTCTTGAAGCTATCTACTTCCCCAACTGCATTATTCTCAAAGCAAAGAAGAGACATAAGTCCTCTTGGGCGTGGTCAAGTCTAATGGAAGGAAGGGATGAACTATTAAAAATGTTTGTTGGAGAATAGGTAATAGTGAGTCTGTTAGGGTATGGTATGATAGATGGATTCCTACTTTAGAGGGTCATATGATGCATTTATATGGTGATTTGAATGATGAAGAAAGGAGGTAGAGGATATGTGATTTGATTGTTGATAAGAGCTAGAATTTGAGTAGTATTGAGGGCAAGTTGCTAGAGAATGAAAGAAGAGGGATTTTGAAGAACCATTACATTTCAATATTGGTGATGATGTCTTATGCTTGGATAAGTGCAAAAATGGATGCCACACAATCAAGAGTGGTTACAATGCTATGAGGAAGCAAGTTGGTGATTCTGGTGCTATGAAGCCTTCTTCTTCTTCTGTGTTTCCCAAAGGTTATTTGTTGAGTATCTGGAAGTTGTTGGTGCCAAGGAAAATCAATCACTTTATTTGGAGAGTTTGTAATGGTGCTTTGGTTGCCATAGTAGTTTTGTACAAAATTAAAATGTGCCAATGACCTTTTATGTCTCATTTATGGTTTTGAAGAGGAAATGATTGGACATCTATTTTTGATGTGTTATTAGGTTAGAAGAGTATGGTTTAGATGTTTCTTATCCATTAATATTGAAGAGAGGGGCCATGGGAGGTTTGAAGATTGGTTTTAACAGTTTACTGGGAAAAGTGCCAAACTGATATGTATTGCAAATGTATGATTGCTTGTATTTGTTGGAAAATCTAGAAAGATAGATATAATTTTGTCTTCAAAGGAATTGATGTCTGTTCTAAAATGTAATTGAAAGTGCATCTCTTTTATTGAGAGAATATTGGTCTACTATTGGAAGAAAAAGGGTATAAATATTGAGTTTTGATGATGTGATTCCTGATAAATAGGAGCCTCCTTCTGATAGGATGGTTAAATTGGGTTGTGATGGTGCATTTGATGAGGAGAATGGTTGTGCTTAACTAGGTGATACGTATAGATGTGAAGAAAGCCTAATCTTTGGCTTAAAAGTATATGAAAGGTAATGTGTGAATGAGATAGATAGTGAGGAACTTTCTAGGAAGTTTTGGAGCTTTTGAACAATCTTTCTTCATGTTCTCTATCCTTAGTTCACAAACTAGGGAATGAAGTTGCTAATTTTATTGCAGCTGGTGCCATTAAGAAGATGGATGGACCTTATAGGGTGTACTTGTGAGTCTCCTCTAGCATTGAGATTGGGAGAAGTTTCAAAATTTGGCTCATGTATTTGATGCTATTTTGCTAAGGTTTGATGCAAGCTTGTTTGAAGGTGTTGTTTCTTATTGTTTGGTGGATGAGGCAATGATGACTTATGATAGATGAGGAATTGGTTAGCTTTGGTATATGTTATTTTTGTTTTGTTTAGTTTGTTTGCTTTTAGTTTGTATGTTAGGATTCTTTTGTGCTTTTTAGTTTTGTTGTTTAGGTTATATCCTAGGCTTTTATTTTTTGTTTTGTTGATTAGTGTGCATAATATTTTTTGAATATTAATAAAATTGAGTTTGATAAAAAAAAACACAAAAATTGAGTTATGGAACAAAAATAACATCATAGGGTGCACTTTTTCACCATTTGGCAGGCTAAACAAAAATAACATCATAGGGTACACTTTTTCACCATTTGGCAAGCTAGGACCTAGAATTTGAGCACTAAATGCCGCAAGGTACCCCAATGACATGTCATTTGTGGTATAGCGTGCACACATCATTAGAATAAAATAATTGTTGTGCTATTATTATCATTATTTTTTTACATCATAGAAATTTGTATTGTTGATTGCTCTTATTTTAAACGAAAGCTATCATCTATATGACTTTCCAATCAAATTCAAAACATAGAGTTCATCATATATAACTCCAAGTATGTTTTTATTTTATGTCGAAGAACTAATTCAATTGAATGAAATAGTTTTCTGGTGGTTGCATTATTGAAAGCTTCTAGGTCATTTTTTCTTGTTCACATTCCTTTATTTATTTGGAACCCACTTCCCATTATTTAATAAGCAAGCATTCATTTGAATTTCGTTGTGCAAAACATTATCTATGTTTCTTGGGGAAAAACTCATGGCCAAATGGCAAATGCTCCCTTTGTTTTACTATATAAGATATTTTGAAGAAATTTATGTTTCATTATATAAAATATTTTACAGATTACATAGTGTATTTAATTTCCTTTTATCCAAAATGCTCTTAGAAAATATAGAATTTATTTAATGTTAGGAGTTTAATTTATGGATCAACTATATTAAATGGGGATAATTTAGGAAAAGGTGGAAAATTTCTCAATTATTAATTATCACCTTTGATCCGTGTGTGCTAGTTAAAAATGCCTTATAAATTAGAACAAAATGAGTATAGAGTATGATCAAACAGATTATTTAACACTCATTTATACCCCCAATTCCCCAAAAATGCTTGTTAGGTAGTTTTGTTAGATTTAAAGCCTATTTGAAAATTTGTTCTGACCAGAAAAAAGGAAACTATAAAATTTGTTACTTTGGGTGCTACAAGTCTCATTTTGTACATTTGTTATTCTTGTGGCCACATTTGATATAGACATAGTTTAAAAACTAAGTCCCACATTGGGTAGGGTCAGGGTTACCAAAGTGTATATAAAAGAGAGAATGTGACACTTGTCAAAATGGCTTGAAAGGAAGTATTAGATGGAAACAAATATTATTTAGTATTTAAAACACTTAGCACTTATAATTTACAAACATTAACGTTCACAAAAAAGGACCTTATAATTACAATTTAATTGCCAATGTAAGGATTGTGTTTGGTGCTTAGGATAATTCCTAAGGGTAGGGGTTATATTTGGTGCTTAGGATAATTCCTAGGGATAATTCATTGAATTCTTGCAGCAAACCTAGTGAATAACACTTTAAGAACAATATGTTACTGTATAATTTTTAGCACTGATCAATTTTCGTATACTGCTTCTAACAATCTTAAAGTGTTATTTTTACTTACTAAAGATGGAAACTAGCCAAGAATAAACTTTCAAGGTCAAGAACAAGGACTTCACCAAGTTAGATTGTTTTGATGGAACAAATTTCAACAAGTGGAAGGACAAGATGATGTTTCTATTGACTGCCATGAAAATTTTGTACCTGTTTGATTGTGCTCTAAAGCCTCTTACTAAACCAAGTGATGATGACAGTGAAGAAGTCAAGGCTACACGTAAGAAGAAGGCAGAAGATAAAGTGCTGTGTCATGGCCATATTCTAAACATGTTGTCTAATCTGTTGCATGATCTCTACTCGTCTTTGTCATTATCAAAAGAAATTTAGGATGCACTGGAACCCAAGTACAACATAGAAAAGCAAGGGATAAATAAGTTTCTAATTATGCAGTATTTTGATTACAAGTTGTAAGATATTGTCAATGTTTTAGATCAAGTTCATGATTTATAGATAATATTTTCCAAACTAAAAGACAAAAAAGTTGACATTCCAAAGTCTATGCAAGTAGATGCAATCATTGCAAAGTTACCTCCTAGCTAGCATGATTATAGGAAGAAGTTACTGTACACCACAGAAAGTTTTACCTTAGATTAGATTCTGAAACATTTAAGGATTGAACAAGAAACTTGTATCTTACAAAAGAAGCATTCAGAATCTGAAACTAATGTTAATTATATGGCTACTGCAGGTCTTAAGGACTAGAATTTTCTTGGAAATAACAAAAGCAAGAGGAAGAACCCAGAGCCTACTAACTTCAATCCAGGAAAACAATTGAAGACTCAAAAAACTTGTTTTGTTTGTGGAAAAAAATGACATCTTAAAAAGGATTGCAGATATAAGAAAAAGCCAAGGAATGAAATTACAAATAGTGCAAACATGGTGCATACATAATTTGATGAAGTCATTGCCATGGTTTCTGATATGCACATTGGTATGATTTTGGAATTAAATATGACTACTGCTGCAAAGTCATTTAACTGGTGGTATGATTCTGGACCAATGGCTGATGTATGCCATGATAGGAATCTGTTAAAATTTACAAAACTACTTAACAAGAGCAACATGTGATTGTAGGCAATGGAAGCTTAGCAAATGTACTTGGAAGAGGCAGTATTGAGTTACAATTTACTTTTGGAAAGAAGATGATTCTACAGAATGTACTTCATGTTTTAGAAATTAGGAAGAATCTTGTATCTGCAAGTGTGCTATCTGGAAAGGGGTTAAAAGTTGTCTTAGAGGCTGATAAGATTATTATCTTTAAGAATGAGGTGTTTTTGGGTATGGGTTATGTTTCTAATGGAATGTTCAAGTTAAGCATCAATAAGAATGATTCAGTTTCTATTTACATGCTTGACTAATCTTTTACTTTATGGCATGATAGATTAGGACGTGTTAATTATAAAACAATAGAATATATGTCTAAAAATAGATTAATTTTGTGTGAAAATAATAAGGATAACAAATGTGAAATTTGTGTACAAGCTAAAACATTAAAAAAGCCTTTTCCTTTTGTTCAAAGAAGTTCAAAAATTTTGGAACTTGGGCACTTTGAGATTTATGAATTAAATGGTATTTTAATAAGAGGAGAAGACAGGTATTTTATTACTTTGGAGATGATTTTTCAAGGGTTACTTATGTTTATTTGATGAAAAAAAAAAGACAAAGCTCTTGAAATACTTTTAAACTTTAAAAATGTTGAAGAAAACCAAAAGGAAATGAAAATTAAAACTTTAAGAAGTGATAGAGGGGGAGAATATTTTTCTACATAATTTTCATAATTTTGTGAAAATAATGAAATTATTCACTAAATGAGCGCTTTTTATACATCTCAACAAAATGGTCTAGCATAAAGAAAAAATAGAATTTTACAAGAAATGGTAAATACAATAATTATGAATGCAAAAATTCTCATGAATTTATGGGGTGAGGTTTTGTTAATTGCTAACCATATTCTTAATAGAGTTTTTATCAAAATCAATAAAATGTATTGCTTATGAATTGTGGAAAGGTAGAAAATTAAATTTAAATTATTTAAGAGTTTAGGGATGTCTTGCATTTTTATAGAATTCTAAAACATAAAAGAATCAAATTAGGAAAAAAAGCTTTGAAAAGTGTTTTTGTGTGATATGCAGAATATTTAAAAGCTTATAGTGATATGAATCTAGAAAGCTCTTTCAATACATTATGTTAATCATATCAAATTACACTCTTTCAACGCATTTTCCTTGAGTTACGTATGCATATTTGTACATACTCGACACTCAGAATAGGAAAATGTATAATTTAATCCTAATAATGCATGACAGTATGTTTTTGCCTTATTATGCATTATTTTGTTCCCATGAAAGAAAATATTATGAATCCTTATCTTTGTGCAGACTTCATGGGGAGAGTAATGGAGTAACCAAGCCCTTTTTCTATAGTTGGGAGACCAGGAAAAGAAGGGAGCAGACTTCTGAAGATGCCCATGCCGTGGCTTGACGGCATGAAGCTGTGGCCTCATAGTAGATAGTGAGGGATGAGATCACGACCTGAGAAGACAAGGCCGCGGCTTGGGACATTGAAGCCATGGCTCGACATCACACATTTACTCATGAAGCCGTGACCTGAATAGTGTAGCCATGGCGCAAACCCTTTGTTAGCAAAACATAAAGCTTCTTTTTAACCGAGTATTTTGAAGAGTTTGAGGGGATTTTTTGGGGTGGCTGAGCTAGGGCATGCAGAGAACGTCCAGGAAGCAACTTTAGGAGCTTAGGTGTGCTAGGATTTGACATTTTGAAGAAAACTGAAGTTAGGGTTTGAAGCATTGAAGAGATTTGAGCTTCCTCTTTGATTTTCCTGCATTTCCTTCTTCCTTTCCTTACTTGTGTTTAATAATGGTGTTGATTGGGATATATTTTGTTGTGATTTTGTTGAACATGAGTGGCTAGTTGTTCAATTTCTAGGATTATTCTTAACCCTTATATGGATTAAATACTCATTTCTTCTTTATATTTGTGATTAATGCCATATTTATGTTGATTCAACTTTATTCTTAATGCCTCTTATTGTTTGGCCACCAATAAGATTGTCTTGTTTATTTAAGTGATGCTTGAGGAAGCTAGCTTAAGTAGAGAACTTGAGTTAGGTCATGTGAGAACTCGAATCTTGCCTTTTTGAGTGAAAAGTTGTATTAGTGGGGTAGAGATATACTCACTAACCTCATAAAGTTACTTTAGGATTTGAATTGAATTGAGGAGTTTAATTAACTAGTGAATAGATTACTTAATTAATTAAACTAAACAACTATTTGGAGATTTGAGAGAGCACATATAGCTAAATCGGTATCCTGACTAATATAATTTTACATTAAGAACAAATGTAAAAGGAGCTCAATTAGGTATTTATGAAATACAAGGGGGATAAACAATCCTAAATCTTTTTGAATTCTTTAAGTCCTTAATTGTCCTTGTTGCTATTTTAACACATTTGTCTATCATAGTATAAGTTAATTAAATAGTAAACCATTTAATTGCTTTACTCGAATTAATTGAAAATACGGCGTCCAATATTTGAACACTTTTAATCTAAGTTCCTGTGAAATTGATACTCACTCATTATTTTACTATTACCTTGGCCCATACACTTGTGGTATAGCCTAGTGGCGAACAAGTTTCTGGCGCTGTTGCCTGGGACTTGGCATCAAAAGTTCTTTGGTCAACTTAGACTAGTGTTAGTAAATTAAGTTTAAGTTTATAGATAGGAAAATAGATACTTCGTGTAATTTAGATTCATATACTTTTTATTTTTGTTATTAGTTTGATACTTGTTTGTTGTTTTTGGTTTGTAGGTACCTATCTCTCGCGCATGCAAGGCTAGGATCCTGATAGATTTGAAGTGGTTCTAGAGGGTGAAAATATCTTTGAAGGAGATAATCCTAACACTCCTGAACCTTAAGAAACTCTAACCATGAATAAAGGTGAGGTGGATGAAAATGATGCCCGTACTCTTGACGACTTTGTCAGTAGAGAGAATGATGTCTATCATTCTAGTATCTACATGCCGGATATCCAAGCTCAGAATTTTGAAGTTAAGCAAACGATGCTATAGTTGCTACAAATGAATGGGCAATTTGGTAGAACATACTCAAACGATCCTAATGCTCATTTGACTACGTTTGTGGAGGTTTGTGACTCATTCAAACAAAATGGTGTTTCTAAGGATGCTTTGAGGTTGAGGCTCTTCCCCCTGTTATTGAAAGATAAAGCAAAGGCATGGCTCAATTTCCTTCCAGAGCAATCAATTGACACTTGGGATGAGTTAGCAAAGAGATTTAGAGCAAGGTTCTTTCTGCGTGGCCGTAGGGCTTCTCTCCGTAGTGAACTTCTATCCTTTGAGCAAGAACCAGATGAACTCTTTTATGAAGCTTGGGAGTGATTTAAAGATAAGTTGAAGCAATGCCCTGGTCGTACACAACAGAAATGGGTATTATTTGAAGCTTTTTGGAATGGGCTTGATGATGATTCCTTGAATATGCTAGATACGACATCTAATAGTACTATTGGAAGCATGACAGTTAATGAGCTCTACAAATTGTATGAGAGTCTTGCTGCAAACATAATGCAAAAGGCCAATAGAAGGAGAACCATGAAGAAAAAAGATTATTCACAAGCCTCAAGCTCCACTAATGACATTTTAGATCATTTAAATGCTCTGAATTGGAGGTTTGACAATCTAGAAATGCAAGTCAAAAGAGGAAATGCTATAGGGGTAAATGCCGTCCAATCTCCTATGGGTTGTGAACAATATGGGGAAGGGCATATCACGGAGAAATATCCTTATGCTTTGGAGAATGTAAACTACTTGAACAACTTTCAAAGAGGGCCAAACAATCCGCAAAACAACCTTTTTTCACAAGCTTATAATCCGAGGTGGCGAAATCACCCTAACGTCTCTTGGAATCAAGGGCAAAAATTGAATTAACCTTCTTCATTTGGTGTAAGACCTAACCATCCTCCCAGCTTCCAACCTCAAGCTAGGCAAATGCCCATTAAGGAGGAAGAATCCAAAATGGAGAAAATGTTGTCTCAAATTCTAGCCAACCAAGAAACTGCAAGAGCAGAGACTAAGGCTACTTTTATGATTCATGAGATGGCAATTAAGAATCTTGAAGTGCAAATGGGTACTATGGCTTCTTAATTGAATGCTTTGCAAAAAGGTGATTTGCTAAGCGACACAATTCCTAATCCAAGGAGAGGGCAAGAAAGAATGTAAAGCGGTCACCTTGAGGAGTAGTAAACAATTGCTCGAAGTTATTGATCCTAGGGAAAATTATGGAGGTGATGAGGAAGTGGCTGTTCAAGAAGAGAATAAACGTGAAAAAGAAGAAGAAGTTGTGAAAAATAGTAAGGAAGAGAATGACACTGAGGGAGATAAAGAGAGATAGAGAGGAAAGATAAGAAAGAGGGTGAAAAAATAAATGGAGAAAAAAGAAAGCAAGAAGAGATCATTCAAAAAGTGATCCCTCCTTTACCTTTCCCCCAAAGATTCAAGAAGCAAAAAGAAGATAAGCAATTCAAGAAATTCTTAGATATCTTCAAGCAGCTGCATATTAATCTTCCTCTAACTGACACATTGGAGCAAATGCCCGCATATGTGAAGTTCTTGTAACATATCATCAAGAATCTGCCACAAAACTATTAAAGAATGTCTATGTGATTTAGGTACTAGCATTAATTTGATGCCTTATTCTATTTACAGGATGCTTGGGATGACGGATATGAAGCTCTCAAATATGACTCTCACCTTTGCTAATAGATCAGTTAAGTACCCAAGAGGAATCGTTAAGGATGTGCTTGTCAAAGTAGGTAAATTAATTATTCCTGCTGATTTTGTGGTACTTGATCTAGAAGATGATATTAATGTATCTCTCCTTCTTGGAAGATCATTCTTGTTGACTGCTAGTGCTTTAATTGATGTTCCTACTGGAAAATTAATTTTTAGAGTGGGTAATGAAAGGGAGGAATTCCAATTTGCTAAAGTTGTACATTTTCCTGTGTTTGAAGAGTCTTGTTTTAATGTTAATGTCATTGATACACTTGCTCAGGAATATTTTGATAAGAACTTTTATGAGGATTCCTTAGAAGTATGCATTGCATTGAGTTTATCTGAAAAGGAAGTAGAGGTGAATTTAGTTGATACTATTATGAGACTTGAAGTATGGGTTATGTGCCACGCATTAAAAAATTTGAAAATCTAGGACATGGTAACCTATTACCTTCCTTCTCTGAAAAGTCACCACCTAAAGTGGAATTTAAACAACTTCCTTCCCATTTAAAATATGCTTTCTTAGGTGATTCTAACACTTTTCCTGTCATAGTTTCTGCTGAATTAAATTCTGAATAGGAAGATAAATTGTTGAGAGTTTTGAGGGAACATAGACCTGCCATTGGGTGGTCTATTTTTGACATAAAGGGTATTAGTCCATCTATCTGTGTGCACAGGATATTGATGGAAGAAAATCACACTCCAAAGGTGCAAAGTCAACCGAGACTTAATCCACACATGAAGGAAGTTATGAGAGCTGAAGTGTTGAAACTTATTGATGCAGGTATTATTTATCCTATTTCTGACAACCCTTGGGTAAGTCATGTGCAGGTAATTCCAAAGAAGGAGGTATGACTGTGGTATACAATGAAAAAAATGAGTTGACTCCAACAAGGATAGTCACGGGATAGCGTGTGTGCATTGATTACAGGAAGTTGAATAAAGCAATGCGTAAGGATCACTTCCCACTCCCCTTTGTGGACACTATGTTAGAGAGGATAGCTGACCATGAATATTATTGTTTTCTTAATGGCTACTCAGGATATTTCCAAATCCCAATTGCACTTGTAGATCAGGAAAAGACAACTTTCACATGCTCGTATGGTACTTTTGCTTATCGTAGAAGGCCTTTTAGGTTATGTAACACACCTGCAACCTTTCAAAGATGTATGATAGCTATATTTTCTGACATGGTGGAAGATATCATTGAGATCTTTATGGATGATTTTTCGATTTTTGGTTATTCTTATGATATCTATCTACCTAATCTTGCTCAAATTATGTATAGATGTGAAGAGACTAATTTGGTGCTTAATTGGGAAAAGTGTCATTTTATGGTAACTGAGGGGATTGTTTTGGGACATAAAGTTTCAGCCGAAGGGATTGAGGTTGATCGAGCAAAAATTACAGTAATTGAAAATTTACCTCCTCCTAATTCTGTTAAGGCTATTAGAAGTTTTATAGGTCATGCGAGATTTTACAGAAGGTTTATTAAGGATTTTGCTAAGATTGCTAAGCCTTTAACTAATTTACTTGCCCAGGATGTTTCTTTCAACTTTGATGATGATTGTACGAATGCTTTTAATCATTTGAAAAAGGCTTTAATTTCTGCCCCTATTGTTGTTCCCCCTGATTGGAGCTTACCTTTGAGCTTATGTGTGATGCAAGTGACTTTGCAATTGATGTTATTCTGAGATAGAGAAAAGGTAAAAATTTGCATGTTATTATTTACTATACTAGCAGGGTCTTGGATAACACGCAGATCTATTATACGGCTACTAAAAAAGAGTTTCTATTTGTGATTCATGCTTTAGGCAAATTCAAGTCTTATCTTTCTTTGTCTAAAGTCATAATGTACATTGACCATGCAGCTTTGAAATATCTCATGCGTAAGAAGGATGCCAAGCCAAAGTTGATAAGATGGGTTCTCTTGTTACAGGAATTTGATGTTGAGATTAGAGATAAAAAAGGGTACTAAAAATTGAGTCGCAGATCACTTGTCTCAACTTGAGCATTTACCCAAAAATAATGAAATTCCTATTAATGAAGAGTTCCAAAATGAAAGTTTAATGGCTGTCTATGCTTTATTTACTCCTTGGTTTGCTGACTATGCAAATTTTCTAGCTGCAGGCATTATCCCCAAAGGCCTCAATTTCCACTAAAGAAAAAGATTTCTAGCAGAGGTGAAGCATTATATGTGGGATGACCCGTTGCTCTTCAGGAGATGTGCTAATAGTATAGTCTGAAGATGTGTTCCACAAGAAGAGATGGTCCCTATTCTTGGCCATTGTTATTCTTCCCCTTATGGTGGACAACATGGTCATAACAAGACTACTGCCAAAGTTCTTCAAAGTGACTTTTACTAGGCCACACTATTCAAAGATGCAAGAACGTTTGTGACTAATTGTGATAGATGTCAACGCACGGATTCTATCAGCAAAAGGCATGAGATGCCTCAATAAGGTATATTAGAAGTCGAGTCCTTTGATGTTTGGGGACTAGACTTCATGGGCCCTTTTCCTCCCTTATTTGGTAACTCCTATATTCTTGTTGCTGTTGATTATGTTACTAAATGAGTTTAGGCTTTCTCATTACCAAACAACACAGCTGCTAGTGTAGTCAAATTTGTGAAGAAATTTTTTGTTTGGTTTGGGCTTCCAAGGGCAATTATTTGTGATAATAGGGTACATTTTAGAAATCATCAATTTAGAGCTCTGTTGCATAAATATGAATATCATCTTAGAGCTAGTACCACATATCACCCTTAAACCAGTGGACAAGTTAAGGTTTCTAATAAGGAGTTGAAAGGAATCCTAGAAAAAACTGTTAGTGCATCTAGAAAGGATTGGTTTGTTAAGCTAGATGATGCATTATGGGCAAACAGGACTACATATAAAACACCATTATGCATGTCTCCTTATAGACTTGTTTATGGTAAATCTTGTCATCTCCCTATTGAACTTGAACATCGAGCATATTGGGCTGTGCGTGCTTTGAATCATGATCTGAAGGATGCAGGTGAAAAGCATATACTTCAACTGAATGAGCTAGATGAGATAAAAAGGGAATCTTTTGAAAATGCCCGCATTTATAAAGAACGAACCAAGGTTTGGCATGATAAGAGGATTCTCAATAGGGAATTTAAGGTTGAATAGAAGGTATTATTATTTAACTCACGTGTTGAATTTTTCCTTGGGAAGTTGAAGTCCAGATGGTCTGGGCCATTTGAAGTCACCGATGCGTGACCTCATGGGGCCATTGAAATCAAAGGGTAAGATGGAAGCACTTTTGTAGTGAATGGACAACGCTTGAAGTGGTACTATGATGATGACCTTATGGTGAAGGCTCATTCTATCTCACAACAAGAAGTTTGAAGTCACCACTCTCCGCCTGGGTATTGACATTAAATTTAGCGCTTATTGGGAGGCAACTCAACTTTATTTTTCTTCTTTTATTTTCTATTTTTTGTTTTCTTTTTGTTTTCTTGCTCTTGTTACTCTAAACCCTCTTCCTTATGACTAATTGCAGGTTTGATTATAGTGAAAACGAGTTTGGAACAAACACAAAGGATTTCCAAGGGTATTGCAAGTAACACCTACAAATCAGGGGAGTCTAGGTTCCTTTACCTTTTATTTTATTCCTGTATCATTGAGGACAATGTTGAATCTAAGTGTGGGGGGAGTTTAATAGTTGCTTTTAGTTGATCTGTCCTTAGAATTATGCTGATATGCTGAACTTAAAAAACTTTTTCTTTAATTTATGTTCTTAATTTCTTTTATTTAGATTTATTTTGTTTATTTTTTTGAGTTAGTGGTTATGTCTGTCACCATAGGATACTCAATTGCTATACTTAATGGGGTAAGATAGTTGATTTACAAGTCAGAAACATGAGAGTCTTGAGGCTATAAAATTGAGCACTATAATTTAGTATGTGGTAAGTGTGGAAAAGTGATTGAGTTTGTAGGAAGTTGAATTATACATTTATTTTTGAATTCGAGTATTTTCAATCATTATGTATGAAGTTATTATTTAGTTGGAGAGATGATTTAAGGTTTAAATGAAAAAAAAAACAGAGAGAGAAAAATCCACTCTACTAGCTTAAGATGTAATTAGTAACTGAGGGGCTTCACCAAAGAGCATTGTACTTCGCATAAAATGGTGCGGTATAAGGTATGAGTGTGTCAAAGGTATCTTGGTGCAGTGGGTTATGTTAGCTTAAGTAACCAGGGCTATATATCACAAATACTAGATCTTCGTATCAAAAGAGCGCATAATGGCCCAAGAAAAATAAATAAATCCCCAGATAAAATTGACGTACAAAGTGCAAAGAAACTAAATAAATAAATCCTTATTGATCTTCATTGCACACGAATTGAGTTTTATGCATGATTGTTTGATGTATTTTAAGTTCTCAAATAAATGTTATAATTTTTCTTCCTCTTGCTTGATTAACTATCTACACTTGTCACATACTAGGTACACACATACACTTAAGTCTCATCGATGAATGATAATGATAAGTGAGTTGCTATTGAACCTAATATTTGATTTGTTGAGGATTTCTTCTATTTATATTGGTGACAGGTTATCACTAGTAAAGAAGAGTGAGCTTAATGAATCTAGAAATTGATTTTTAGAGTAGCATAATTCTAGTCTTGCTTAGGGACAAGTAAAGGCTCAAGTGTGGGGGGATTTGATGTGTCAATTTTATACCTATAAAATACCCACATTTTGTATCTATTTTCATCCTAAAATGTTGTGATTTGATACTTTTTGACATGATTATGCATAATTTGAGTATAATTGTATCACAGGAATATTTATGGGGATTTCTGAGCTACTTAGAGCCAAAAAGAAGGATAAAAATGTTTATTTACGAAGCCACCGATTCCCACCAAGTTTCTCACCCGTGACCGGGTAAGGAGGCGAAGAAGAATAATTGAAATAGAAGGACCCGATGCCAAGTCCTCCAAGAAAGAATCCACCCGGTGCCGGGTGGACTCACAGCTTGAAAAGGAAGATGCTTCAGAGCCGGCGCCAGGTAGAGGGAATTTATATTGAACTGGCACTGGGTGGTCCTACAAACTGAGCAAGATCACGACTTAAAGCTGGTGCCAGGTGAAGAAAATAATATTAAGCCGGCGTAAGGTCCATTCGAATAGCAGAGTTAATTAATTCACGTTTTAGTAATTTATTGGGCTTTTATGGGTTTCTGGACTTTCCATATAATAGGAAACATAGCACAAACGTGAGGAGAGTTCAGTCGTGCATTTGGAGGCTAGAGAACACAATTCTAACACTTTTAGAGCAACTAAAAGAGATTAAAAGACAAGGAAAGCAAGAGATTAAGGGAGTTCTGGGGCAATCCTCGAGTTTCCTTTTTTCTACTTTTATCTTTAACTTTGTTTATTTTATGATTTGCGAATTGAACTTTGTTAAGATGATTAATTTTATGGATTGCTGAATTCTCAGTTAGGGATAGGGTTGTAGCCTGATTGAGATTAACTCATTTGATGATTTTGATTATGACTCTAGAATTTTTATATATATCTATCTGATTGAATTTTTATAATTATATTTGTCTTCCTTATTTGAATACTATTTTTATGACTGGCCATCATAGAATCTAATTTGTGGGCGAACTTTAAGTACCAAGAGGAGAAGAGTAAGCTTAGACATAGGATGACAAACGTAGATAACTAGAGTAGAGATAGATCTAGGAATCTACGGTGACTTGATTGTAGTTTCATGGTTTGGTTAGGTGAGTGAGTTGCACGAGAGTGAATTCAACTCTAATTAAATAAGGACTATTACATTGAGAGGTGATTAGGACATAAAAGAAATAATTGTCACTATAATTACGTAGAGTCTAATCAAGAAATTAATTGAGTTATCCCGATAAGTGAACCCCGATCCCTTGACACTTCTAGTAACTGAATCAACCTACAATTCAATTTATTGCTTTCTTTTAATTTCTCAGTTTCCTCATTCAATTTGTTGATTGTTTCCTTGGATTAAAAATTGTGAACTGATAGATTTCACAACCTCCCTTGAGTTCGACTCTGGAATACTCTGGACATTTTATTACTACGATCGACCTTGTATACTTGCAGGATCTCAATCAGAAGATCAAGAGGGGCAACTTTTAAATGTCTTAAAGGTATACAAGCGGGCTATTGGGTGGACTATTGCAGATATAAAGGGGATTAGTCCATCAATCAGTATACACAAAATTTTCTTGGAGGATAACCACAAAACATCCATCGAGCATCAATAAAGGTTGAATCCCATCATGAAGGATGTGGTGAAGAAGGAAATTCTGAAGTGGCTAGATGCAGGAATTGTGTATCCTATCTCAAATAGTTCTTGGGTGAGCCCAGTTCAATGTGTTCCTAAAAGGGGGGGCATGGCTGTAGTGGCTAACACCCATAATGAGCTTATTCCGACTTGCAATGTCACTAGTTGGAGAGTATGCATGGACTATCGCAAGGTAAATGCCGCCACAAGGAAAGATCATTTTCATTACCTTTCATTGATCAAATGCTTGATAGATTGGCTGGCAAGGACTTATTTTGCTTTTTGGATGGATATTCTAGTTACAATCAAATTGTCATTGCTCCAAAGGACTAAGAAAATACCACTTTCACTTGTCCTTATGGCATATTTGCATTTAGAAGGATGACCTTTGGTTTGTGCAATGCACCGGCAACTTTTCAAAGGTGTATGATGTCCATTTTCTCGGATATGATTGAAAAGACCATGGAGGTATTTATGGATGATTTCTCGGTATTTGAGGAATCTTTTGAGGAATGTCTTTACAATCTTGTGGATTTCTTAAAACAATATGAAGAAACCAATCTTGTACTTAATTAGGAGAAATATCACTTCATGGTGCGTGAAGGCATCGTACTAGGCCATAAAGTGTCCAAAAATGGTTTGGAGGTTGACAAGGCAAAGATTGAGGTGATTGAGCAACTACATCCACCCATCAATGTGAAAGGTATTCGGAGCTTTCTTAGCCATGCAGGCTTCTATCATCGCTTCATCAAAGACTTCTCCAAGATAGCTAAGCCTCTATGCCTCTTATTGGAGAAGGATGTGGCGTTTAAATTTGATGACAAATGTCTTAAGGCTTTTGAAAAGCTCAAAAGAAGATTAGGAGAGGCACTGGTCATTGTAGCTTCTGATTGGGAGCTTCCATTCGATGTCATATGTGATGCTAGTGACTTTGTCGTAGGGGTTGTTTTAGGTCAGAGAAAAGACAAGATTTTCCACCCCATCTACTATGCTAGCAAAACTCTTGATGATGGTCATGAAAACTACACTACCACAGAGAAGGAGATGCTAGCCATAGTATTTACTTTTGGCAAGTTCAAGCCATATGTTGCTGGTGCTAAGGTAACAGTATTCACAGATCACTCCACCATTAAGTATCTGTTTAGCAAGAAGGAGTTAAAGGAGCAGTTGATAAGACGGGTTTTATTGCTGTAAGAGTTAGATCTTAAGATTGTAGACAAGAAGGGCTCTAAAAACCAAGTGGCTGATCATCTATCAAGATTGGATAGCAATGCACAAATTGATAATGAAGGTGCTATTACTGAGAAATTTCCTGAAGAACAACTCTTTGTTGTTGAGGATATAGTGGACCCTTAGTATGCTGATATTGTGAACTACTTAGCATGTGAAGTGACACCCCCTAATTTAAAGCTTTATCAATTGAAGAAATTCTTTCATGAAGTGAAATATTACATCTGGGATGAACCTTACCTCTTTAGGTGATATGTTGATTCGTTGATTAGACGGTGTATCCCAAAGTGTGAGCAACGAGCCATACTTCATGGATGCCACGCTTCTAAATATGGAGATCACTGTGGGGGGCAAAAACAGCAGCAAAGGTACTTTGATGCAGTTTCTTCTGGCCAAATCTATTCAAGGACTCGTATGAGTTTGTGCTTAAATGTGATAGATGTCAAAGAGTTGGAAACATCTCTAGAAAAAATGAAATGCCACACACCAATATGCTAGAAGTGGAATTATTTGATGTTTGGGGGATTGACTTCATGGGACTATTCCCAAATCCTTTAATAGTCAATATATTCTAATAGCAGTGGATTGTGTCTCAAAATGGGTGGAAGCCACTGCCTGTGTGGCCAATGATGCTAAGACGGTGATCAAGTTCTTGAAAAAGCACATCTTCACTAGGTTTAGTACTTCACGAGCCATTATTAGTGATAGTGGGACTCATTTCTGTAACAGCCAATTTTGAGCACTTTTGAAGAAGTATGGTGTGAAGCACAAAGTGGCCCTTGCCTACCATCCTCAGTTTAATGGGCAAACTGAAATTTTGAATTAAGAGATTACGACTATTCTTGAAAAGACTATGGGTGTAACTAGATGGGATTGGGCCATTAAACTTGATGATGCATTATGGGCATACTGCACAGCTTACAAAACTCCTATTGGGATGTCACCATACCGACTTATCTTTGGCAAAGCTTGTCACCAACCCATAGAGTTAGAGCATAGAGCTTATTGGGCCATAAAAAGGCTCAATTTTGATCTTAAGGCAGCTGGTGAAAAGAGATTACAGTAGTTGAATGAGCTGGAAGAGTTCTGTCTCAATGCTTATGAAAGCTTAAGGTCATATAAGGAGTAAACAAAGAGGCTACATGATCAAAAGATTCCACCCAAAACATTTTTGCCAAGCTAAAAGGTGTTTTTTGTACAACTCAGGGCTCAAATTGTTTCCAGGTAAGCTCAAATCTACGTGGCCCGGACCATTCGCTGTGGTTTGAGCGTTTTCTCATAGAGTTGTGGAACTTGAAGGAAATGATGGTGAGAAATTCAAAGTCAATGAACAAAGACTGAAGCATTATTAGGGTGGAGAGGTGGATCTTCAAACCTCCACCCTCATTTGTTGGAACAAAGCTAGCGCTGTGAAAAGTCGGGCTGGCGACTATAAAACTAGTACTTCTTGGGAGGCAACCCAAGCTCTTTAACTTTTATCTCATTGTTTTTGTTTTGGTTATGTACTTTGTGTAGTAGGTTTTATATTTTTTCTTGGTTTCAGTGTAGGTAAGGTATGTGCAGCCACTTGAGACCAAAAGAAAACAAATTCATGGTGAGGGAAGAAATACTGGAGTGAAGATGGCCTATTAAAAGGGAAGTCACTGAACTCAATCTGCATTTAACCTTATCTCTGCAAATACTGACTTTGAGCAATTTAATATATGATTAATGGTTGAACATGAACAACTGTGCATGATTGAAAATTGTTGAGTTGCAGTAGTAGAATTGGACAGGATTTGAAATATGTCATGTGCTCTTAGCTGCCATGTTGTGACTATTATAGTTGCTTCCAGCATGTGTGAGGTGAGGAAAGTGTTTAGTGAAAAATTCTGTGTATGTCTGCTGTAAAATATGATGATAGGCTCTGCCTACTATATGGCCGCGGCTCAAAAATAAGAGTCATGGCAACATAACCTCTAGTGGCTGAGACAAATTCTAAGAGCATTCAAGCTGCGGCCTCCAAATCCAAGCTGCAATATAAGTGAAACCAGTGGGCTGCTCCATCACTTATAAACCATTATTGCCACAACCCTCAAATTCAAGGTTGCAGCAACCACAAATCTAGCGGCTGGTAAAAATTCTGAGAGCATTCATGTTTTGGCCTATAAATTGAAGCCGTGGCTATCGTGAGCATACCAAAGCAATTGAGCCACGACGCAATGAGATAGAGCCACGACGTGAGCTATGATTCTGTACCTGGATTTTCACTGAACCCCAAGTTCAGCCACAGCGGTAGTTCATATATTGGTCAAAACACAGCAGCTTCATCATTTCAGTTCTGAAGCCCCTTCTGAACCCTAGCACACCAGTTTCTTTATTCCTCGCCGTAGCCTTCTGTCCCCTTACCTCCACAGTCTCCCTCTGTTACGGGCTTCCACCCTTCAAAGATCACCACACCTCCATAGATACTCACCTCTATTTGCCACTCAGTCCTCGTCCTCTCTCTCCATCTCCACTGTAACAATTATGTCTCAATCATCTCAGCCATCCTCCGCAGCCCCTCTTTGTTCCAACTCCTTTAACCTCCCTTACTCCATCCCTTTCTTCAGTGTGCTTCTCCCATCTTTCCCTCGGCCCCAATCCTCATTCCACCGCACATCCCTTACCTTCCCTCCATATTCAATTTCTCGGTGCTTCTCCTCCACCAGTTCCACAACTGTGCCTACCATTTCCAATTGTCTCCTCCTCCATTTTCCAAGTCACTGTGGGTTAGTGGCAGAGCTCAACCCTCACACTCATGGCAGCTACTTCCTCTCTCAGCTCCCTTGCTCTGAATTAGTTTAGGTAATGTCCCCATTTCTCTCTGTGTATTGTGAGATAGGACCCTAGATATACTAATTATGTGCTGCAGTTTTGTCTAGCAAATAACAAATAAGTAGGTCATATGGATTACGACTGCTTTGGGAATTCAGTTTGAGTCTGATTGAGACCTTTTACTATTGAAATTAACACTGTGTATTGGGACCTTTTGATTGGAGTTTGACTGCGTTTGAGTCTGTAGGCCCAATGTTAGATGCCTGTATTGTTGAGTTGGCCTGTAGTCCCCTGTTTAGTCTCTCCCCTATGTTGCCATTACTTTATAGTGTTCCCCATATCATACTGTTGTCACGTGTTCATTGCTATACCTATTAGTGGTCCCCTTAGTCATGGCCTACAGTTGTTTGTTAGTTTTGTTAATTGTTTGTTAGTTTAGTGTATCTTATGTCAGCTTGTAGGTTAGGGTGTTTGTTTGTCTTTTGTGAAAGTTCTCTTGTCAGTGAGTCCTTCTAGTATCTAGGCTAGTTTATGTCATATACTTTTGGTTATGCTTGTGTCTTTTTGGTTCTTTGGGCTGGCTGTCTTTTATCTGACCATGAATGCTTCCTTGCAGGTGTGGCCCGCACCAAGCGACCCAGTCAGTCACAGGAGGCACCTCCACCTCCACCTCCACCTCTGCCTCAGTCTACACAGCAAGAAGAAAAGGAAGAAATAGAAATAGACAAGCCCTAGCCACTCATGCTTGAAAAATACTTTCCATATAAAAACGACATACCATTCCGGCATGGCTTAGAGTCCTACGAGTTTAATTTCTTGGTGGGGCAAAGAGAATGAGGTTTTATCACCCTAGTCCGAGAGTTCTATGTGGAAGTAGAGAAATGCACCGCCTTAAAGTACAAGGTGCGGGGAAAGTAGGTCGAGATTTTGAAGCCAGTCATTCAGTCCTTCTTCTACCTCCCCATTGTAACAAACTGTCAGTACCAGTATTTCACGGAGCACTCTGAGGAAGTGCCTTACCAAGAGATTGCTAAGTTGATCATCTTGCCTGGCTAAGCCCAGTGGCACATCGTTAATGGCATCCCTCGTCACATTAATCTTGCTCACTTGCACTGAACGGCGCACTAGTGGCTACACCTTATATGTAACAATCTGGTGCCAGTGTCCCATTTGAGTCATGCCACTAGGGATAGGGCCTTCCTCGTCTACCTATTCATGTGAGGAGAGCTAGTGGATGCCGCCCAACTCATCTTTGATTATTTGAGGAACTCGATCACTAAGTCGCATTTACCTATTGGGTTTCCTCATTTTATCTCTGGGTTGTAAATTAAGACAGGAGTGGCCCCTAGGCAAGGCGAGGAGCTCTTCTCGCATAAGCAAAAGTCCAAATATGACTCCATTAGAGTAGCTGATAGGGTAGAGCCTGGCGAGGAGCAGCCCCAGGATGAGCCTGCAGAGATGGCCCCACTTGAGCAACCCGTACCATCACCACCACTTGCTAAGGAGTACACGAAGGAGCGCTTATTTATGTATATGCAGCAAGTCCATAAGGATGTCCAGAGCATCAACACTACACAGACTAGAATGGATTGGGACATGCATGTTGGAGATTGTGCCCTGGACCAATCATTGTATTATGAACATTGTTCTTCATTATGAAAAAAAAGGTATTTTTTCTTACATTATTATAATGTTTACGTGTTTTTTTTATAATAATATTCTTGGATAAATTATTTTATCCTAAATGTCCCTAGTCAATCATCTTTGTGGGAACAATGATGAATTAAGACTAGTATGATTTTGATTGATAATTATGTATGAAGATACAAATCAAAATCATAAGCCCCTATTAAAGAATAGGCGCTGGATCGACCCGTCATGAGATAACAGCATAGATCAAGTCATAAGCATATAACTGTGTCACTAAGCCCTCAGACTTGAGATTATTATGGCTTCCTACATGGGGAACACTATACTTTAACATAGTCAAAAGTCACATTTAATCGGGAGATCATAAAGACTATGATCGGGCATAGTAGAACTCATGTGGAGAAAGATGAATGTTCAAGATGGAATTTATCCCTCTAATTAATGGAGAAATATAGGGCCAGTTTGTTTAAATTTTCAAAAAAAGTGATTTTCAGATTATTTAAAAAAGTGATTAATTGTTTAGAGATTTTTAAAAAAGCAGAAATTATTTTGTGTTTTGTTAAAATAAAGAAAATCACTTTTTAAATTGTTTAGTAAATAAAGAAAAAATATGGACTTATATTATAATATTCCCATAGGGTCAAATATTGTTATTTTTATAATTTTTAAAATTACATAGTTGCACCCTGCCTCTCATATCTTTTTCTCTCTCATCTACCGCAACTGCTTTTTTTTTAAAAGCCACCCAAAATAGCTTCTCAAAATAAGCAGAAAACTGTTTTTTTTTAGATTCTGATTATTTTTAAAAATTTAAACAAACACTCTAAAAATTTTTAAAAGTACTTTTTTATCTGAAAAAAGTGATTTTCACATAAAAAAAGATGAAACAAACGGGCCTATATCTGGGTCTCTTGATGAGTGAGACTGAGAAATGCATGGTCGTGCTCGAATGGAAGAGTTTCCATTTGTTCTGTCTGTTTGCTTGGAAATCGAGAAAGTGATGATCGAGTAAAATGAGGATGACGTTACCATGCCTCATACTTGTCCCATATATCATGAGACAAAAGGGATATGATCGGATTATATGATAGGTTATATCAGATCACTAATCTCATATAGTTTGGGTAGTCACAATGTCTTACTAGAGGTCACTTTTGACTTATGGGTCCAATAGTATCATTAGCTCACTTCCAACATCATATAGGCCTACAAAATCGCATACAAGAACGGCCCAACTCGAGTTAGAATGTCCAAATTTATTGAATCTAAAATGTGTCTAGATTCAATAAATTTAATGTTCAATTTAAGATGATAGAATTATATATATTATATATATATATATTAAAATTCGAAATATATATATTTGTTTGATAATTATATATTTAATATATATTATATTATTTCGAAATATATATATTGTTCAAATGAATTCAAATGAATTAGTTTTAAATTTAATTCTATATGATAAATTTAAATTTAAACTAATGTCACAATTTAAATTTGATTTAGATTTGATTCTAACTTTGAATTTAAATTAATAATCTAAATTTGATTTATATGATAAATTAAATCTACATTTGATTCTGGATAAAAATTAGATAGTTAGTTTAAATTTAATCTATTAGATAGATTTAAATTAAAACTAAACTATTTAATTAATATTTGATTTAGTTTAACTTATTGATTTAAACTAAACAGATATCAAATCTTATCTATATATTGATATAGACTAGGGTTCATAATAAATATAATTTCAAATCACCCTAAAGAGAGAGCGGCCGTATACTTAGAGAGTGAGACTGTACGGACAAACGATGAACAGCGGCTATACGAACAAATAGCGTTTGAATGTACGGACGTTCACAACCAGAAATGCTAGCACGTTGTTCGTGTGGATACCGGTAAAGGGAGCTGACCAGTTGCGTTAGTTCCTGGGTTCTGACGAAACGAAAAGAATACCAAGGGACGCACTAGAAGTAAATTCTTTTCTACATCTCAATCTAAACAACGTTAACGGATCCAAAAGAGGGGATTTCTTGATAGTTTTCCACTGCGTATATGCTAAAATTCCCAATAATCCGAAGGCTGGCACAGCATTTACAAGTCCCTCTAACCCCTAAGGACACAACTGGGCCATTAGACGCCAGGAAGATGCCAGGAGCACAGGATCCTATGGAGGATAGCTAGCTTAGAGCCTTTCTTTTTATTCTGATGTATTGTCAGTTCTTTTGCACTCTTGTTATTTGTTTTTCTATTTTCTTTCATGTAGTTTCGGGTTAACTTTTTGGACGTACTTGTCTCAAACTAGTTGTGTTGCAATGCCTTGATCTATTGAATTGATATATTTGAGGCAGCGTTTGCTGTACATTGTTATTACTTTAATTGCATTAGCCTATTCTTTTTGTCCCTCTCATTGAGTTTTATCTGCTTGTGTTGTGATACTATTTGAGAGATGCCCCTCATTTTACCCCGGTGCATTGCTCCTAACATTAAGGACAATGTCCCATTTATGTTTGGGGGTGAGGGATGTTGTTTTTTGTTCTTTTTGGGCTGAATTGATGTAGTTTTAAACTTTTACCATTACTCTCCTCCTTTTCAAATCCTACTTTGAGTTAAATTAGCAAATTGATGTGCATAGTTTGTCTGAATGTCATTACTCTAAAACCTATCTTGGAACCCCTTGAGGCAAATAAAGGACTTCATGTATTTTTGGGAAATAATTTGGGCATTCTTTGAAATGCGTTTGAGCCTTTCAAGACTACCTTTATTGAGTAATTATCCGCTTGAACCCCTTTTGAGTCTTGTATTGGAAATCTATATGAATTCTCTTTCTACAACATACATTTGACCCTAATCCACATAGCCAAAAAACCATGAATTATCATTAATCTTGAGATAGTTGATAAATCATAAGTGGTAATTAGTAAGGGTGAAGGGATGAGAAATGATGTAAATTGTATACTTGGGTATGGGGTGATGTTAGTTTTGTATAATTATATTAGTTGCACTCTCATGAGTCATTAAAGTTGTATGCTCCAAAAAAAAAATAATAGAGGAGCAAAAGTCCAAAAATGTTTGGAGTATAGATGCTTCATTAAGAGATAAGTTTGGGGGGGTTTACTTGGCTTCATATATTACATCAAAGTTAAAAATAAGGAAAAGAGATAGTTTGTAATGCATCATTTATCTTAAGATATTTGCAAACCCTCTGTCATCTTCATTTCAATAAGCCATTAACCCTAGCCATGCTACAAGCTTAAAAGTCTCATTGGTCTCAAAATTACATGATGGTCATCTTATAAGTGGAGAGGGGGGAAGAGGTTAGGCATATGAAGTGTTGATGTTGAGGCATTTTTATGCATATTAGAGTGTTACTTTCAATCTTGATACTTGCAGGAAAGTTGTTCTTTTATTAATCACACACACACACACACTCTCTGTGAAATTGCAAGGAAATTGGCTATTGGATTGGAAGTCATGTAGCTATGGTCATTTGACTTATTCCTATATTATTTATCTTTGGTGGCACTTGGTGAGGATAAAGTTTATGCTACCATAGTAATTAGATAATTTATGCAATCTAACTAGTTTTCCTCCTTCAGTTTACTCGAGGATGAGTAATTGTTTAAGTTTGAGGGTGTGTGTTAATCATATTGAATTACATTCTTTCAGTGCATTTTCCTTGAGTTATGTAACGCCTTACTTTTATCTATATTTTTCCATATATTATAGTATGTACAATGTCCAAATCACCCATATTAAGAGCTTGAACCATTAGTAGAACCAAAATATTTAAATAAAAAAAATGTGGTACTATTCATTTGGTTCTCAAGTTTTCTGGACGAAATTTGAAAAATCATAACTTAATCCAAAAAAATTGTATTAATGTGGTTCAAGTCTCTAAATGAATCTAGAAACATGATATACAAGATAAAAATATGAAAAATTTCCTTTAACCTAACCAATTAGTACAGTTTATTGCTAAAACTTACACTGTATAAATGGTCATTTCTCTCTTTTTTAGGATTTTGGCCATAATTTTAAAAATTCATATCTAACTCTATACTGAGTCAAATCATATATTCTATATGCTATTGGAAAGATATATATATGTATACTTACCTTCATATTTTTCTTATACATTTATTTAGTCTAAACAGGGCATGATTTCAACTTAAATTACTAAGGGTCTAAGCCTCACTCTTATTAGAATAGTCTTGGGAAAACTTGTATATCTCTCATTGTATAGATCCAATTGAACTCAAACTAGTGGTATATTAACCTCAAAAGATAATATTTTCATAAATATAAGCTACTAAATTTTTGGAGCTCTGTACAATTTTACATCACTTTTCAAAGAGAAGTAATATATTCAATAAAATTCGCAACTTTCACATCACTGTCCAGTTTTGATCCTGAACTTTAAAATTACACTATAAATCATACATATATCCAAATTATGTGTTCTTTAGCTCATTGGAAAGCTTGTTCTCTCTAGTTTCAGGGAATATATAAAAATTGACTTAATTTCCCTATTTCAGTCAAACAGTGTTACCTTTACTTTCATTGCTACAAAATGAACTTCTAGCAATATAACATGGCAATGTGGACTTCATAGCAAATTCACATGATCATTTCATATTTCAAATCTATGCCAATCATCTTATAATGCTCATAAGAACATAATAGGACAAGGAAACTGATCCATATGCATATACATAATTTTTATACATGATTTCAAAGTATGGAATCATAGCTTGAAATTATCATCAAGCATCATTCTCTCTTTCATTCTCTTTGGCTCCTTGATCTCCTTGACATTGCTTGTGCCTATCATTTGGGATACTTGAGGGGATGAGATTGGGGGCAATCTCAGTAGCAAGTTACATTTCATGCAATTATGTCAAATAACTCACATTTGATCACATTTAATCACCTTTAAACAATAAATTGCCATATTGGTTATAAAAAATTTGGCAACATAACAGCTTACAAAACGGACATTCCGGGGAATAAAACCCCTCATTTTACAGCCAAGACCAATAAAAAAAATCACAATTGCAATATGGCAACACAATTTAATCATAGAAAAACAATGAAAGAACATAAAGCAAGAATATGAAACTTAGCTACCTTGAAGCATTCATTTGGCTTTTCCCCTTGAATCTAATGCTTCACCACTTGGTTCCACCTTCTTCAAGAACTTACTTGGGCTTTATCAATTCCTAATACACCATCAAACACCCACTTTATTCACTGGTTTCATGAGTTACTTCTTAAATACTCACAAAACCCTAGAATTTTATTTTCTTCACCTTAAGCTTTTTATTTAACCCCATACTTGCTCTTAAGGTTTTAGACCATCGAGAATCCATTTTTAGCATCAAATTAATGAAAATCAAACTCTTTCCCATCATATTAAACTGACTAAAATAAGGATTGGAAGAGAAAAGAAGTTATTTTCATTTTCTTACTTCCAAACATATCAAACCTTGTTCCTTTCACTTAATTTTATGCTTTCTCTTTAATTTATGGCAAAAAATCACTTTCTTTCCTAACTCCTTTATCTTGGACAAAATTTACAGCAAAGAAGGAGAAGAGGAACTCAAGAAAACTAACCTTAAACCATTCAAAACTTGAAGGAAAAATCATTAGAAGTTGAGAGAAGATTTTTACCTATTTTTTCTTGATTTTTCCTTCTCTTTTTCCTTCTTCCTTTGCTCCTCACGTACTCCTTCCTTTCTCCACTGCTTGCAGCTACTTCTTCCTTCTTTTTCAAGTGCTTTGGACGTTCAACATGAGGGAGTATTTATAAAAGAGCCAACCAATCAAATATTGCCACCTTGTATTCTTGAATATTCTTGAAAATCCATATAAAAATGACATATATATTAAATAATTGAAATTCCCCATGTGCAGCTTGGTGGCCACGAAATAGGGAGTCTTTTGGTCCAAAAATTTCAGATATTTACTTATCCAGATATATCCTGAACCGGTCTAGACAATTAAAGCTACTTTAGCAATATATTTTACTATTATTGGGACATCTGTTTTAACTATATTAGGATATAAAATTACCACAATATCCTTATCCCAATTGGTCTAAATATAGGGCCCACATATTTTTCTTGAATGAATACTGCCTCTTCCTGTAGTCCAGACTGACTTTTATCGGGTAAGACATTAATATTAAATCATAATTACCCAATAAATATTATTTTAATCTTAATAAATTTCATACTATATTTCATTGGTCTTAACTCATTGAGAGCTTCATTTTGACTATAATTTTTTATATTTACAAAAATACCCTTGACCTAGGACAAATCTATAATTTTTAAAATTTCTGGGTAATAGGTGTAATTTTCCCCAAAATTCATAAAATTTACTTCAATGGGCGCGTACGTCCACCACCTTTCTTCGTTCTTCTCATCCTTTTTTTTTTCATCTTCTTCTTTTCTCTTTTTTGTTTCAGGGAGAAAATAGTCATTTTCTCATTTTTTCTTCTGACCGAGATAATTGACCTCTTTATCCTATTTCATGTAAAATGGTACCTACCTATTTTTACAAACTCCCCATACATTTTTAGTTATCTAATATTTTAGGGATGTTACAAGTTACACATGCATATTTGTATATACTTGACACTTAGGATAGGAACATGTATAATTTAATCTTAATAATGTATGGTAGTATGTTTTTACCTTATTATGCATTATTTTGTTCTCATGAAAGAAAAGATTATAAATCTTCATCTTTATGCAGACTTCATGGGGAGAGTAGTAGAGTAACCAATTCCTTTTTCTAGAGATGGGAGGCTAGGAAAAGAAAGGAGCAGACTTCTAAAGATGCCCACGCCACGGCTTGATGGCATGAAGTCGCGGCCTCATAGTAGACAGTGAGGGATGAGATCACAGCCTGAGAAGACAAGGCCGTGGCTTGGGACACTGAAGCCGTGGCCTAACATCACACATTTACTCATGAAGCTGCGGCCTAAATAGTGTAGCTGCGACGCAAACCCTTCATTAGCAAAACACAAAGCTTCATTTTAACCGAGTATTTTGAAGAGTTTGAGGGGATTTTTCAAGGAGGCTGAGCTAGGGTACGCAGAGAATGTCCAGGAAGCAACTTTGGGAGCTTGGGTGTACTAGAGTTTGATATCTTACAGAAGATTAAAGTTATGGTTTAAAGTATTGAAGAGATTTGAGCTTTCCTCTTTGGTTTTCCTGCATTTCCTTCTTCCTTTCCTTACTTGTGTTCAATGATGGTGTTGATTAAGATATATTTTTTTGTGATTTTATTGAACATGAGTGGCTAATTGTTCAATTTCTAGGATTATTCTTAACCCTTATATGGATTAAATACTCATTTCTTCTTTATATTTGTGATTAATGCCACATTTATGTTGATTCAGCTTTATTCTTAATGTCTATTATTGTTTGGCCACCAATAAGATTGTCTTGCTTATTTAAGTGATACTTGAGAAAGCTATTTTAAGTAGAGAACATGAGTTGGATCATGTGAGAACTCGAATCTTGCCTTGTTGAGTGAAGAGTTGTGTTAGTGCGGTAGAGATATGCTCACTAGCCTCATAAAGTTACTTTAGGATTTGAATTGAATTGTGGAGCTTAATTAACTAGCTAAAAGATTACTTAATTAATTAAATTAAACAGCTATTTGGAGATTTGAGAGAGCACATATAGCTAAATCGGTATCCTGACTAACATAATCTTGCATTAAGAACAAATGTAAAAGGAGTTCAATTGGGTATTTATGAAATACAAGGGGGATGAATAATCCTAGGTCTTTTTGAATTCTTCGATCCTTAGTTGTTCTTGTTGCTATTTTTATAAACCTGTCTATCATAGTATGAGTTAATTAAATAGTGAACCATTTAATTGCTTTACTCGAATTAATTAAAAATGCGGCGTCCAATGTTTGATCACTTTTAATCTAAGTCCTTGTGGAAACAATACTCACTCATCACTTTACTATTATCTCAGCCCGTACGCTTGCAGTATAGCTCGGTGGCGAACACATTACATGATCAATCTCAAATGAAGGTCTTATCTTTGGAAAGCCCAATGATTATAGCTATAATTCTTCTTCAAGCCCATGATTCAGTAGAAACCCAATTAGGAGAATGACCCAAATAATTTAGAATTAGTTTAGGATAAATTATATTTTAGATTTAATTTAAATTATTTTATTTATCTTATTCTTTTTGAATATATTTTATTTAGATTATGATAAATAATTTGTGGATTCCTATTTGTATTCAAATAGACCAATCATATGTTTAGATTTAAATTAGTTTAGTTTAAATTCTATTAGATAAACCTTATCTTTAAGGAATATTTAGTAGTATTAGGATTAAAATATTTTTATTATTATTTTCATTTTCATTTTTAGGCTTTTAGATAATTAGACATCTTTTTAAGATTTATTAGATTTATTAGGATTATTTGAGTTTCAAATATTCCTAATTACTTTAGGATATCTATTTGCCTATTTATAGGCTTCTTTTGTACACATCATTAAGACAGATCAATTTTATTCAGAGTTAATTTAATAAGTGAGTTTCACTAGTTCTTTGTATTCTTTTTAGAATACATTTGACTTATCAAGAGTTTGATCTACTTTTATGGCATCTTCTATAGGTAAAGTGCTTTGAAGTAGGTTCTTATTGGGTTCTAATTTGATCAACCCGTTTGAGTCAAGCTTCCGAATTGCTATCCTCTGTATTTTCTGGGTTCTCGAGATAGGTTACTCGTGTGGTCCATATCAATTGTTCAATATAAATTAATGCTCATGGCTTATGGACCTTCTAGTAGTGGTAGTTCATGAAGTAACAATTTTGCTAGTGCTCAATATTGTTCTACTAATGAACTACAAAAAGAAGGATATAAACCTCTTGGTTATAATGCATTGTGAGGCCCTTTGTTGCAAAGAGAAAGGGCCAATGTTGAGAGGTTGCTTGAGCTAATAAAAGGAACTTGGACTGAAAAAGGAGTAAGTATAGTTACTAATGGTTGGACAAATGTACAACAAAGGTCATTAATTAATTTTATGACTGCATCTGATAGGGCTCCTATATTTTTTAAGGCAATTGATGGGTCTAAGGAATGCGAAGACAAATTTTATATAATTAGCTTGATGCGACAAGTGGTTGAAGAAGTCAAGCCTCAAAAAGTGGTCCAAATAATCACTGATGATGCACATGTTTGTAAAACTACAGGTAAACTTATTAAGGCTGACTTTCTTCACATTTTTGGGACACCATATGTTGTGCATACACTTAATCTAGCCTTGAAGAATATATGTGCAAGAAAACACATAGAGGCAAATGAAATTGTCTATGAAGAATGTTATTGGATCACTCAAGTCAAAGATGATGCAATGTTTATTAGAAATTTCATCATGAATCATACTATGAGATTAGCTATTTTTAGAAAGAGTCTTTAAACCAGCCCCGGCTGAGGGCTTGTCTCCTTTAAACCAAATAGATACAATTCTTATTGAAAGTGAACATAATTTGGGGAGGTGGAAAGCATCAAGTGTATTAGAAAGAGTCTTTAACCAAGGAGCTAGAGAGAATTTACATGCTGAAATTGCTAGAATGTTCTATACAGGGGGTTTGTCTTTTTATTTGGCACATAGTGCATTTCAATATGTTGCAAATAACATGATTTCAGGATATAAACCTCTTAGTTATAATGCATTGCAAGGCCCTTTGTTGCAAAAAGAGAGGGCCAATGTTGAGAGGTTGCTTTAGCCAATAAAATGAACTTGGACTGAAAAGGGAGTATAGTTACTAATGGTTGGACAGATGTACAACGAAGGTCATTAATTAATTTTATGATTGCGTTTGATGGGACTCCTATATTTTTTAAGGCAATTGATAGGTCTAAGGAATATGAAGACAAATTTTATATAGCTAGCTCGATGTGACAAGTGGTTGAAGAAGTCAAGCCTCAAAATGTGGTCCAAATAATCACTGATAATGCATATGTTTGTAAAGCTACAGGTAAACTTATTAAGGCTGACTTTCTTCACATTTTTTGGACACCATATGTTGTGCATACACTTAATCTAACCTTGAAGAATATATGTACAAGAAAACACATAGAGGCAAATGAAATTGTCCATGAAGAATGTCATTGGATCACTCAAGTCAGAGATGATGCAATGTTTATTAGAACTTTCATCATGAATCATTCTATGATATTTGCTATTTTTAATGAATTTGTGCCATTGAAATTCCTTGCCATAGCTAAAACTAGATTTGCCTCTACAATTATGATGCTTAAGAGACTTAGACTCATCAAAACTTATCTTCGTATAATGGTAATTAGTGAAATATGGAATACTTATAAAGAAGATGATGTTGAAAAGGCATCTACTGTTAAAAAGACTTAATTCTTGATGACTATTGGTGGGACAAGATTGATTACATATTCTCTTTTATAAGACCAATTTTTTATATACTTAGATTTGTTGATACAGATGAATCTACACTTCATTTGATTTATGACAAGTAGAACTCAATGATAGTGGAAGTAAAGGAATCAATTTACAAACATGAGAAGAAATTGCTTTCTAAGTATTCAAAGTTTTATGATATTGTTCATGGAATCATTATTGATCATTAGACAAAAAGCTATACACCTCTTCACTATCTTGGTCATTCATTGAATCACAGGTAAGTAACACTACTTATGTATGTTATTCATTGAAATTTTTAAATTTAAATTTATAGTAAACAAGTCTCATTAATGTTGTTATTTTTTGTCATATATTATATAGGTATGATACCCTCGATGGATTAACGGTCCACCAAATAGACTTCCTCCACATAAAGATGTTCAAAAATCAAATGAGAGGACAAATTGCCTTAAGAGGTACTTCAATGGTTCTAAAGAGAGAAAGTTGGACCTTTAAGAGTTTTCAAAGTTTTATGGATCTTCAGAGTTATATTCATCATTTGATTCCTTACAAGATAAGTGGAATCTAGAGCCTAAAGAGTGATGGCTAAATTATGGTTCTTTCATCCCTATTTTTCAAGAAATTGCATTCAAGTTTTTTAGTCAACCATGCTTTTCATCTTGTTGTGAAAGAAAGTGGAGCACTTATTCTTTTATTTACTCAATGAAGAGGAACAATTAGTATAGTTTATTTCTCAAACTTTTATTATACATTTGGTCATTTTCTCTTTCCCAAGATTTTGGCCTTATATTTAAAAATTCATATCTCACACTACACTAAACTAATTCATGCATTCCTTATGTCATAGGAAAGCCCTATGAGTATGCTTTCTAAAAATATTTTTATTGTATATTTATGCAACTTGCATAGGGCATGACATTAACTTAAACTAATAGAGGTCAGAGCTCAACTTTAACTGACATAGTCTTAGGGAAATATGTATAACTCTTGTTATATAGCTCCAATTGCACTCAAACTAGTGGAATATTAAAGCTAAGACATAGACCTTTCCACACATATTAATCAATGAATTTTTGGAGTTATGTACGATTTTATAATCCCTTTTGAAATTTCCAGTATCTAGATTCAAGGTTTCAGTTTTCCAATCTTGCCCTGTTTTTGAATCCTAACTTTGAAATTCACCATGAATTGTATACTTATCCAATTTAGGTATTCTTTGACTCTATAGAAAGCTCATTCTATCTACTTTTTGAGCATACATAACACTCATGCATTATACTCTGTTTCATATGAACAATACCTTCGTTATCCTTGAAGTGTTCTACTTGAGCATTTCCAATCATAACTTTACAAAGTAAGCTTCATAGACATAATACATCATCATTTATTGTACTAAATTCATACATAACATTTCATAATGCTTTAATGATCATAATAGCATGGAGATACATATTTAATATCATGCTCATAACTTTACATATCATTTCAAACAACTAGATCATAACTTGAAAACAACATAGCTAAGGTCTAGTCATGATGATCATTTGGATGGGTGAGATTCTTCAAAGAATCTCAGTAGTTATATCCAATCATACATTCACATCATCATATCATTACATAAAATCATCAATGAAAATCATAACTTCATATTATGCCATACAATTCCACAAAAATTTTGGCATGATAACACTTTGTAAAATGGACATCCTAGGGTTATAAAACCCTTCAAAGATTCAGCCAACAATGAAAATACATCATAAAGCATTCAAACAACTATATGGCATAGTCATATTATCATGGAAACAAAGTATGACAACATTAAGCATAATAAGGAAAATAACTACCTTCTTACTTTCCAATGATCTCCAAACTTTGTGAACACTTCTATTGATCTTAAAACACTTCTTAAAACCCTATAGCATCATAAAATAATGCCATGTGCCACTGATTCATTAAGCTCATTCACAAAGTGGCATACTTGAACTAAAAATTCCATTTTGTTTTCCCTTAAATTTCCTTTGTACAACATCATTGTTCCTACACAATTTGGGCCTAAGGAATCCATTTTTTAGGTCAAAATCATGAAATTAATTCCCTATTTGAAACCCTAAATAGACAGAAAATTTTCATAAATTGTAGAAAAATAATTGCTCCATCAATTAGCAAACCAATCATATATTCTTGTATCTTGAAGAATTTTTTTGGCTTTTCATTGTTTGGTTTCTTCACGGTTCCACTTTCTCTCTCTATTTTCTCTCTCTAAGTGAAATTTTCAATGGAGAAAGAAAAGAAAATACACCATGAAAAGCCTTTCAAACACAAGAGAACACAATAATATAGCCATCAAAGTTTATCTTAGTAATTTGAGAACCATACTTTGCCTCTTGCCTTCCCTATTTCCTCATTGTTTCTTCATGTTTTTCTCCCTCTTAAGTTGCTAGACCAGGCGTGTTTTGGGGCTGGAAGAAACGACCAAATAGCTAACTAAGGCAATTTGGGAGAGATATGTAATAAAACTAATTTCCCTCATCTTGATTACTTTAATTTAAAAGCTTTTGAGTTAATTCCATTAGTGTCCTCTTTAGCTGGTCAGATGCCACTTGTGCTTAATTTTGGCCATAAATTACTTCATAAAATTTAATTAACCAATTTGCCCTTTATTAATTAAATTTACTCGTACCAATTTCAATATTTTTATCAAAATTATCATTAAATTGGTACAAAATTATCCAAAAATAACTTTTGAACTAAAATCATTATCTTGCCCCAAAATATATTTTATCAAGATCCATTCAGTGTCCTTCAATTGATACTGTCTTTTTCTGCAATTTAAACTGATATTTATCGGATTAAATATTAATAATAAATATTTAATGTCCAATCATTATTCTATTAATCTCATTAAATTTCATACTATATTCCATTGTGTTTAACTCATTGAGAGTTTCATTCGACTATATTTTTTTATTTTTTACAAAAATACCCTTAACTTAGGATAAATTTATAAATTTTAAAACTTTCAAGTCATTAGATGTAATTTTTCCAAAATTCATAAACCCTCACTTCATCCTCTCTTGCGTCCCCACCCTTTCTTTTTCCTTGTTTTTCCTCTTCTTTTTTAATTTTAGGAAAAAAATCATCATTTTCTCTTTTTTTCTTTTAATTGAGATAATTAACCTCTTTATTTTATTTCATATAAAATGGTATATACCCATTTTTATAAATTCCTTATGCAAACATTTTTTTTCTTGGAGCTTCAATGCAATATTCACATTTTACTTTTAATTTAAGAAATGACTGTTTTATCCCTGAATCGCGTCAAAAATATAATTGTCCATTCTTCCGGACACTTTCTTGTAATTTCACCAGAAGACCAATTTTTTTATTATTTCTTTTTCACTATTCACATTAACTTTCAAATTGGTCTATCTCTCAATCAGAACCTCTCGGCTACACAATACTTATACAATTGTACTCAATTTGGAACGAGCTTTCACTCAAGTGATATATTGCATATTCTTCAGAATAAGTTTTGAAATTAATTTCTGCTAAAAATCTTATGAAAAATTAATTAGAGTTAAAGACCAAACATAACTTTTTTCTGAAAATTAGATGAAAAATTAATTTCCTCTAAATTTGTTTCTCATCTTTTATTTATTTTATAATAACTCATAAAAATAAGAATATTACAACACTTAGTATCTAAAAATTTTAAAAATTACTATATTCACCATATCCTTTCATATCATAACTGATACACATACCCGTATCCATATTTCATTGGTAAGACACAATGGGAAAACATAATGGGTCCATCCCATAGACATGTCAATATGAGATCTTTATATTTACAGTTACACAGACGAAATAAATTTAAAAAAATAAAAATAAATAATGAACATTAAAATATATTATTTTCAAAATACATATATATATAATAGTAATTTAATACACATACACACTTGTTAACGTCTCGCTTGCCCCATTGTCTGCATTAATTGGAGGGTACACTTTCGGCTGTACAAAAATGTCGAATTTGTTGGTTTTGCTATTGAGACTGATAAAAAATTTCATTTCTGATATAATATTTCGAAATTTGGTAACATTATTATTGAACTTAAAAATTACAGCATTTAATGTAAATATTTTTTTATGGCCAAAAGAGTGTTAATATTATTTTGAATGAAAATATCCTTTATTAAAAAGAGTAATAAACATCAAACATTAGAAGACTACAAAAGCCTACAATATTTATATCACTCTTTCATCATTTATCAACTTCTTACAACAAATAGTGAATCAAGTAAGATTTTGTATAATTATCTAACGTATCCAGTACTATCATGTTAGATTTGAGCCAAATGGGGTCAGATCTCTTAATATAATTTTTTTATTTACAAAACTCAAAATTTAAAACTTATGGTGTGTTGAGTAGGTTTTCAATCACTAACTACTGTTGCCTTTATTATTAAAAAATTCATCATGGGCCCCAAGAAAAAATCATTGAAGTCGTTTACTCTTGTTGGGCTTTAGCCCTTTTCCATTACAAAGAAAAACAGTATTTTAATTGTCTCAGTTGCCTTTTTTTTGTTAAGTCCTAGTTGAGTTATTGGCCAAAAACAAATGCCGTTCATTTCCGTGGGTTTGTAAGAACCTGGAGCTACTGTACTCTACTGCATGTTGCTACAGGCCCAAACTTGGCATCTATCTATGGCAGCTTTCTCTTCGTTCGCCTCTGCCTTGTACCGCGTGGGTGTTCCTCAGTTTCGAGTCATTGCCAAGGCCGAATCATTTTTACCATCGTATTCAATTCCATTCTCATTCACTACCAAAACAAACGTACAACAAAAATTTCATCTTCTAATTTTCTAATTGTTGGTTTAAATATTATTATTTTTATGTCTCTGTGAACTTCCCCTTTCTGCAGAAATCGTGTCGATTCCGATTGTTTTCAATGGCTGCGGAACCCAAAGAGTCACCTGCCAACAACCACGGTCCTCAGGCAACCCCAGATGAAGCTACTAAGGGATACTTTATGCAGCAAACTGTGAGTTCCTGTCCATTCATATCGCAAATTTCTGTATCGACTGTGATTACTTGATTAGTTTTCGACTATAATTTTAAATGTGCTTTCGCGAACTCTCAATTGCAGATGTTTAGAATTAAGGACCCAAAAGTCAGCCTTGATTTCTATTCTCGCGTATTGGGCATGTCGTAAGTGATTCTTTTGAATAAAATTTCTTAAGTAATGTGTAGGAAGAAAATTGCACTCAGAGTGCTTTACCCTCATATATTCCGATCAGGCTCAACCTGGATTAATGTGATTTCCAGAAGTCATTGTTATTTCCGAAAAAAAAGAAGCGTAATTGATTATTAATGCTCGGAAGTAGACTTAAATAATCAATGTCATTAATTTTAGTCGTAAAAATGGACTCAAGTATATATTTCCTTTTTGATATGCAAGAGGAGAGGCCTGGTACGCTTGGTTCTTCTCTATTTTTGCATTAGTGTTTAAGTATTTGCTATCAGATTTCTTTTTCATTCAAAGCATGGTAAATAATGGCAAGTAGATATTTTCCCAAGCATGGTAAATAATGTTTGTTTTTGGGCACTAACCAGAAACGTATATAGTCACCTTATCTTCCCATTTTACAGTTATTAACTTAGACTACATTTATACCGTACTTGTTTATTTCACGTTTCACAGAGCTTTTATGTTGTTTAAAGTGTAAGATTTTGCATTTTTCTGATCTATATGACTGCAACACTCATATGCTTGGCAACTAAATCTGGAACTCATATTGAACATATTCATCACTGACCACAATGTTACTTCAAGAAAAATGATACCATTTCTTCAATGATTCAGATTGCTTAAGAGGTTTGATTTTCCAGAGATGAAGTTTAGCTTGTACTTTTTGGGCTATGAGGTAAGACATATGTTATGTCCTTTTTTTTGCCCTCTCTCTCTCTCTCTCTCTATGGTGAGATAATGACTGTTTGGTTGCATGAAGTGGCTCACTAGAATGCAATATACATATGCTCCACCATTCTATCAGTGCTTGTTCAGCAACATCAAATCTCTTTTAAAAGAAACTAGAGTGGGCTTTCTGCATTTGCACAAAGCCCAAGGTGAGCCACTCTGTTTACAGCTTAAAAACAGTGTGGTTTCCTGCATATTTTTTATTTTATATTGATTTATATTTTATATTGATATTAATATTGATTTAAACACTCTGTCACTTCCAGTGTCTGTAAACTCTTTAGTTGAACAAATAATGAGTATTCAGTATTTTCGAGTTTTAACCTTGTGGAGATGTTCCTAATCTTCTTCTTACCTATTTTCTGGTGTAGGATCTGGCTGCAGCTCCAAGTAATTCAGTTGATAGAACTGTGTGGACTTTTGCTCAGAAGGCTACAATAGAACTGACACAGTAGGGAATATAACTTTGTCATTCATTTTTGTCTCATTGTGACTCTAAATCTTCTAAATAATAAAACAATGTACAGCAATTGGGGTACTGAAAGTGATCCAGAGTTCAAAGGGTACCACAATGGCAATTCAGAGCCTCGTGGCTTTGGTATGTAACATTTTTATCTAATTCTAAAATATCTGGACTTGTAGAATTTGACTGCAAAACCTTAGTCCTTGCTTCATTTTCTGATTGCATTTGGAGTCAATTTTTTGTGGTATGCCACTGATTATTATTCTTGTCCTTTTATATATGTGACAGTTAGGTCCTTATTTGATGCAGAATTTGGCCTTTTTGAGTCAATGTTTAAGGGAACATACCACATGAAGTAGCTTAAGTTGTAGATACCTATTATTCAATTTCGTTTTTTTTCCTCAAGCACTCTTTTAGAGCTGAATCTGCGAAGAGAGGCATTTAAATTATTTAAATAATGAGCTTAGTCGCAAGATTATTATGATACTAGTAGGCCATATTTCTTATAATGTTTATGTTGCCCAGATGCTGGTGAAGCTGGGAACTTTAAGTTCAAGGATTTCTTGAGTTGGCATTGGTCATATCATATTACTTCATTCATTTAGGCTTAAATTCCTGCATTTGTTAAACATGGTAAAACATGCAGTAACGCATATCTGGACAAAAGCACTTCCCTCACCCAAATCAAATAAATAAATAAATAAAGGAGTACTGTTCAATAGCTGTTTCAGAATTTGTTACTGGTCATGAGTGGGAGCGTGGGAGCCTGAATTCATTTACCCACTTGTTTTTTTTTTATTTGTTTGCATTACCAAAAAATACAGATAGAGTGAATCGTTCCCTGTTACCCTGCTTTCTTGAATTTCGTGAGACTAACATCTCTGTAGTTGATCATTCATATTCATTACTGCTATTTGCTGGTTGTATTTTATACTGTACTTTGTCTTCTTTGGTTATAAAAGCACTCAGAGTATAATGGTAAATTGTCTGTTTCAGGACACATTGGCATCACTGTGGATGATACATACAAGGCATGTGAAAGATTTGAGCGTCTGGGAGTTGAGTTTGTTAAGAAACCTGATGACGGTAACAAGCTTCTTAATGCTTGTTCATTTTAAAAGTAGCTGGATATTTATATGAAAATAGCAGCTTTACTGTAATAAAGTGTTTTTGCGAACGTGAATTTTTTGCGTGATTTGTGTTCAATGTCTGTTTATGCGGCTAGCTGGCGCTCTGAATTCTTAACTTATTTGTATGGCAATATATTTGGGTTGTGTTATTGTTTATAGCTTATGCTGTATGTCACTTCACCTTTGAAGTTTTATGACGACTTAAATCACTAGCATTATGATGATCTGATATTTCTCAGGATAGCTGTGCAGTGAATATTACAATGGAGTGTAAATTAAGGATGGAGTGTAATTAGTAATTATAGAAACTTGGATGAAAATTTAGAAGGCTGGTTAATTGAGTTAATGGTGTTATGCTTATGGATTTCAATAATTTCTGTGGAATTATGCGCAGGGAAAATGAAAGGAATAGCATTTATAAAGGATCCGGATGGATACTGGATTGAAATCTTTGATCTAAAAACAATTGGGAAAATAACTTCTGGTGCTGCTTAAGATGGTGCCTTGCCACCTTGAGGGAGACAATTTGGTGGTTTTCCTTTGTGTCAGTATTATTATTATTATTATTATTGCTATGTTGATGATGATGATATTTTCTCGCTCACTTATTTGAATTAAAAGTGATCTGTTTTTGTTGTAGGTGGGATGGCTGCCATACGCATATGGGGTTTCATCTTGTCTCTGCTTATATGTCCTTGGAGTTGGGGGTATTTCTTGGCTATTACGGTTTTTATATAGCAGTTGTTTTGTATGACTCGTACTTTTCGTGGATTATAATATAATGCGTAATAATAAGTAGGAGATTGCCAACCACTGTGTAGCCATTCTTGTCTTGCATGTCTGATTTCCAATTTTCCATGTTTGGAAAGTCAAGTGTAATTTTTGATACAGAGATCATACTCGGCATGATTTTACCAACTTTCAATTTTAATAAAAAAAAAAAATTTAAGTGAAAGTTCAATTTCAATGAAATAAACTTACAAACTTGACTGGCAACTTGTAAATCATATAACGTGAATCATATCCATGCTTATTTTATTCTTATCTGTAAATTTGAGAACAAACATTAAAAGAATTTACCCAAATTATCTACTATTGAAATAAAGGAAAAATACATAGGCATAAAAAATGGAAGTTACAGGGGGCGCGATAGTTTGTGGGGTGCAATCTCAATGGAGGTCATGAGCTTGTCTTGTGTGATGTTAGCTGATAAGAAGAGACAAGATTTTGAGAGGTGCAACCAGTCCCAAGATAAATTGATTATGACATTTTGACAATAAGCTTTTCCGCTGTTCACAATTCTTTCTTGCCTCTGCCATCCCTCAAGTGGAAATGAGATCAAATCATACCAAAGTCAATGCTGCAACAGCTTTGACCTTCTTCTTTTTTTTTTTCCAAGTAAAAGCCTCAATCCGACTTTAACTAAATTATGCTCAATTATGAATCTAACCCTTGTGATAAGCTCAGGTTAATTGCTTGCATTAACAAGCGATGCCCGTACCTGCCACTTTAGTGCTCATGCATCTAGATGTCAACTTTTCATATCTTTTTACCCTTTTGTTTAATACAACTATCTTTAATGGGGATGAAAGATCCAGGCACCATATAAAAAGGTGCCAAACCCCACTATGAGAGATCGAGAGTCTCACTTGTCGGCTATAAAATTTTCAAGCTCTGTGACAAATACACAAGACTGTATATGGTAAATATTATCTGAGATTTTACTTTAGATGAATAACATAAAAATTCTGTCCCAGAAAAAAAAAACATAAAAGATATATTCTTTCATATTCAGGATTAAAAAGAAGTTTTAATATATATATATTTTTTTAAGTTACATCAGAATTTAAACTCTTATTTTTCATTTATATCTCACCACATTCTTATCATTCGAGTTAGTCTTATAATTTAAATATACTATTATTTTGTCAACATTATACACACCCCACTTCATATTCAACTTTCAATTTGGCTCCCCCCATCATCAAGTCCTTGGTCTGTCCCAAGACTTTACCATATTATTTTCGAATAAGGAAGGATCACATTAACTTAATCTGGAACAAGGAGTCCAAATTCATAATTTTCCAACACTAGAAGGATCATAAGTTCTTAGATTAATAAAAAAATTATTACCTCTGACCAGTCAGACCAAGTCTAGGTTTCTAAGCTCTGATCTAACCTATCACTAGTATGAAGGAAATTAAATATGCAAGGAATACTTGTTCACACTCACGCAATCTTTGTCTTAATAATATATGGAAAGTACTGTATGAACTATTTGAATTCATGTCCGATGAACAAGAAAAACCCAGATGACCATAGGTCACAGACATTAGTCAATCAGAGTAAACCACCTGTATTTTTTTTAGACCTAAAACAGCCGCTAATTAATTCATTGTAAAAAAAAAAACAGGATTATATATATGTATATTATAAAAGCCTCCTATGCCTATTGCTACGATGCAATTATCTAAGTTGTACTGTTATGGTAATCCATCTATATATATGTTTGTTGACAACTAATATGATCTTAATAATTGATTAAACCAAACAAAAGTGGAGGTTATTATATACTTGTATTTAATATATTAGACTGTACCTTGGGCCATACCTTTTGACCTTCACACTTCACCAGAAAAGACATTCCCTGAATTAAAAAAAAATTATAATATCACTTCCATAATTTTCATTATTCTATGTATAAAATCATCAATGTACATTTTTCAAAAAATGTGACAGCACAGCATAGGATTTATGGCAGCTAGCTATCTAAATAGTTTTTTTCCCCACACTTACACGCGGTATTTCAAGCCTATCACATTTCAACCAAAAAATTTATTAAAATTTAGATTAATTTAAATTAAATTAAATAATTTTTTTTTAAATCATAAAATTTATTATCAAATATTTAATATGACTGCATTCTCATATTTTAATTCAATATTTTCAATGTTTTGAAGGATATAGATTTTGCACAGTAAGTTGAAAGGTTAACACATTATTCAACCCCTCATAGCTATCGATTCTTATTGATTCGTCGAAGATAATTTCTGTCTTGTGCTTTCTTTTTCAATTTCTTGCATGTGTTTCTTTAAACATCATTCACTTCTATACAAAATAGAATAAAATAAAATAAAAGGTAAAATGAAAATAATTAATGAATAATAATAAATATTATATATATCTCAACTGTTTTAAAGAAAAAGAATTATTTTTGTTGGTAAAATTGAAATTTGATTTCATATCATAATCCATGGCTAGGTTAAGTAAAAGAGATTCGATAACTATTAAATAAGAAATTCAAATTTTGATTATTGATGGTTGACTCCATATCCATCAAACATTTTGATATGGTTTTAGCAGAACATCACAATAGACAAATATACTAATTTCTGGTAAAAAAAAAAGAGAGACAAATATCCTAATAATTAATAGTCAACAGTCGTGGTTGTAATTGTTCCAGTATCCAAATGGGAGAGAGAGAGAGAGAGAGTTAACTATCATACTGTGTCATACATACTTTTTCCTTCTTTTTACCAAATAGACCTAGAGGTATGGACAAATCACATTTATATTTAATATACCTAAATTATATATATTTTTATATATTTTGCGGTATCTTGAGGGACCATGGTGTCGTATCTGAATTAGTGTTCACCTTTCTTAGGTCTTAAATATATGGATTTGGATTTTCTCCAAATTTTGTTTCCATATCTTTTCCCAAACATAATATCCTCTGTCTATTTTATTTAAATAATAAAATATTATAAATTGTGATTAAATTAAATATATTATTTATTTAATCACTATCATAAATAAATATTATAATGTTATTTTCAATAGCATTCCACTTAAAATAATAAATGCAAACCATTAAATAAAATATATTATCTATTTATAAATTATTTTCTCAAACATTTGATCATAATCAAAGAAAAAAAAGTATATGGAAAGGATCCAAATCTTAAATGTATATCTCAAAATGATTAATTAACTTCATTAACTTACATCTCGAAAGATAGACCTCTTTGTTGAATATGTTCTCCGGGTGGTAATTATTATTTGTTGAATTAATAACAACAAATGTTTGGCACAAAATGAGAAAGAAATCGATAGATTTTGCCTTAGTCGTTCATCTTAGTATACTAATTAATTTAAAAGGAACTTGTGCAAAGTGTATAATAATGTAAATTATTAGTGGCCAAAAAAATAATAATTTAAATTATTGTTGATAAATTTCTTTCAACTTTGAGCCTATAGAATTCCACACAAGACTCCAAATTTTTGCCACCCTCTACCTTCCCTTTTCGCCATCATTGCTTTTTGTTTATTCATTTCAAGATTGAAAATGTGTGACAGTCTAGCTTCTATCTTGACTGAGTCCCACTTTACATAAGATTCTTCCGTAGGGCTCTTAATTTTGTTATTTTTCTGGTTCTTGTTATATCCCTCAAAAACTATAGTTCCCTTTGATGAAGAGAAAAAACAAAAACAAAAACAAAAACGTGGTGAGGGCAAAACTGCTTGTCCTTCTCAGGAAAAAAATGGATTGCACAAATTAATTCTCTAGTTACTATATATTAACATATAAATCTACCTGCAAAAATATGAAAGGAGGGGGTTCTATATATGTATTCATTTAAGAAATTAATTTCCCACGATTTGGCGGAAAGTTTAATTTTAGTAATTTTAGTTAATATGTGGACAACCAAATACTTTATTTTACTACACCAGACTCCACTGATTTGAATTGTTTTTATAATTTCTCTTCATATCTCTTTTCATATACAATCTCATTCATTGATTTTAATTCAAATGATAGATATCACTTATTATTATTTTAAATAAAACATATTATTTATTTTAAGAATAATCATAAATAAACATTATAAATTATTTTTAAAAAATATCTATTCATAATAATAAATATAAAATATTAAATTAAATATATTTTCCATTTATAAACTATTTTTTTCAATTATTCGATTACAATCAATGAAAATGATTACATGCAGAAAAAGATATAACCCAAATTCGAGAATCCATTTAATTACCGTGTAAGGTAGCAGCATATTTGAAGAATTATTAACTGCATGCATGATAAAAAATTACTGCTTACTGAACCATCACACTTAATGCTTTATTTAATAACGCAACTAAATAAAGCAAGGCACTCGAAAAATACGCTAAAAATAATGTACGGGGAGGAAAAAGAGTGCAGGCTAATGGTTTTGTTTGCTTCTTGCTTTATTTTTGTATGTTGTACTACCATTAAAGATGTTAAGAGAAAAGGTTCTTGCTTTTCTAGTTTTCAGAACGTAATTTATGCTTGGAGTTTGCACAAAGAGAATAGTTACAAAAATCTAACATCATTGTCAAGGTCACTGATTCGAAAGGATATACACTAAAAAGAGGAAGGGTATTACCATGTACTGTCACAATAATAAGAAATGTTTGATTTCATCAATACACACACAAAACCCCAGAAACTCAAAGTCTTTTCTGAAATCTTCCCTCCCTTACCCCATCATATCTGTCTGATTTACTACTTCCAGTCACTCATCAGTTCTGCTCAGACACTCATCAGTAGTAGTAGTACATCATCCCCTTCTCCTCTCTCTTGTTTTCCTCAATATTATTTAACATCCCATTATTACCACTGATCATCTGCTTTATCTCCTCAATTCCATAATCCATCAACGGGGTTTGCCCAAAGTACCCACTTGGCTTCTCTATCCACTGGTTAATAATATTTTCACCTCCGGGCATGAACTTGCTGTTGTTGAACTCTAATTCAAACCCACCACCATTGGACATATAGTTGTGATGAAACTGAAAACCCATTTCTTCTTGTTTGATGTCTCCTCTGCCGTGGCTGATTTGACTGCAGCTTCCATCAGATGAAGTGCTGCAACTTCCTTCACTCCCAAACATGCAGTAGTATTGCATTGGACCAGCAACCAAGGAGGCCTCTTGGTTTTGGAAATAAGGGAAATTGCCGGTTGATGATGAGGTTGTGCCATTGTAAGTTGAAGGCATAACAGAAGAGGTGGGTTCAAGGCCTGTGAATGATATAGTTGATGATGGGCTAGCGTAGTAAGAGCTAAAGTCTCTGTATGATGCTTGAGAAGGAAATGGTGGGTTTTGATCAGGATAAGAGGATTGAAATGTTGGAGGAGGTTTCCTGATCTGATGATGAGATGGAGGAAGCAAACCCATGAGCTTCTTCTTGAGCTTGGTGTTCCAGTAGTTCTTAATATCGTTGTCCGTCCGCCCTGGCAACTGAGCTGCTATAATTGACCACCTGCAATTTATATTACTATTTATTCATGGCAATAACTTTCCAGAATAAAACGAATTATGTTTAAACTGTCAAAGCTTCAAGTTTAGAACTTTAATTAAACCCCAACATATGCAAGCGGATGCCGGTGCGCTAGATCCATATAACCTGGCGTGCATGTATGGGAGAACAATATATTCAAATATAGGCAGATTCCATATAACATGGTTTCAAAAATGAGGGGGGGAAACCTAGTTTATTATCGTGTCTTCTCTTTTGCTTTTACCCATTTAAGATAGATTTTGTCGACATTTCACCAGCGCACATGCAGTTGATCATACTGAAGGCAAAAGGGAAGAAAAAATGATATCTCCGTAAGATTGTTTCCCAGGGAGAAAAACAAAGTTTGCAAAGTCATACCAGTCCAGTACATAAAAATGGGCAGTGTTGGTACCTGCTTCCAATATTAGCATAGAGGGTGCATATGATTCTGTCTTCCTCATCAGAGAATTCACCGTGCTTAATGTTGGGCCTCAGATAGTTGAGCCACCTCAATCTGCAACTTTTCCCGCACCTTTTTAGACCTGAAAAAGATTAAACACCGAGTTGGAGATCTCAGTGGGGGAAGAGAGAGAGAGAGAGAGAGAGAGAGAGATATTTAATTCGGAAAAGATGAGAGCTTTATTTATATGTACGTCTTTACCTGCTTTCTGAGGAAGAGCAATCCAATTACCTCCGGTCCCATTCTTCTCTATGTACTCTTTCAGCTTTGAGTCTTCTTCTGGTGACCATGGCCCCTTCTTTACATTGGCTTTGTCACAGCAAGGAGCTCTTCCCATCTCTCGTCCTCGTGTCGTCGTCTTCTTCTCCTTCTTCTCTCTCTCTCTCTCTCTCCCCACTCTCCCTCCCTCCCACCCTCTCTCTCTCTCTCTCTCTCTCTCTCTCTCTCTGTGATAACTTTGATGTTCCAAGGTCACGCTTTTCTGAATGAACTTCGGTGGGTGGAGATGAGATTGTGCCTTATAATAACAGACCTGAGTTTTTGACAGTTTGAAAACATATTTTATTATAGATGGATAGAGAGAAGGGTGCCCAAGTCAAATGAAAGCAATGGCCGGGCAAATTAATTTCAACTCATATGGCTATTTAGTTTGATTAACGACAAAACTTAAAAATATATTTTTTAAAAATGCTTGTGTTTAAATTGTCTAAAAAATATAAAAAATATTTTTTATTGTAGTGTCATATAATTAATTCTCTTGAAATGTTTATCTGAAAAATTTATAAAAAAATTGATTTTAAATTTTCATCTAAGTCTTTGATTAATTAGATATAGGCAGCTAATTAATAGAAGATTCTAATCTTCAACGATGGCACCCCATGAGAAATTTCGCACCCTTCCTTCTCTCAAAAGCATCCAAAGTTTGTCATACTCACAGAACACATAACACAGGGAAATTGAATTGATAGCTACAGCTACCAGAATGGCTGACACTTTCCAAACACAAGGCCCAAACCATGACCTAGTTTTCTTCTGCTTAGTGGCGTCCTTCTTATTTTAATTTGCTTTTTAGTAATACATTGACATCTTGCTAAAAAAAAGGTAAAAAGCCATATGATGTTAAAAGGGCAAAACAAAACAAAACACTCGAAAGGTACGCTTGTAAAGAAACCTTGTACATTTCTAGATAACTTCATAACTAAGAACATGTATAAACAAACGATGATACCCAGCTGAGCAAAACAAATGCACAGATTGAAATGCAATGATTTGGGAAAGCGCAAATAACTCATTTCTGCGATATTTAGTAAACTATTCATGAATTGGTGCTATACTTGTTTGGGAAGCACTGTTGAAAAAGAAGTATGGGATGCACTGTGCATACTGGATATGGTGAGTGATGAGAATGATCATGAGGGTTGAGATATATTTGGATGGACCGTAGCTTATGGATCGATCAGATTCTGTAGTGGCTTTAGATTCAAAAGAAAAAATATATATATATATTTCATCTGATCAGGTGTTGGGGATTGACTAATCAATGCTAAGGTGGCTTGTGCACATCGTTTGGGTAATGACACATCAATGAGGGAGAAGAGATAACCAGAAACATTGTGAAAATTTGGCAAAACAGTTCTCACAGATTTGTGCTGCCTCATTATGACATTCCCACTTGGGAGCCCCTTGTGTTTGCATAGGAATAGAGACCTAAGAACTCTCTGCAGCACTAGCTCCATTTCATAGGCTATAAGATGACGAACCCTTTGAACCAAACTTCAAACACTCTATTCATATAGTTTCGCTCTGTAACAGTCTCTCTCATATTTTTTTCTTGTACTTCTTTTTTGTCCCTAGGTTAAAATTTTCTTGACTGTATAATTGCTACGCCTTAGAGAGAGAGAGAGAGAGAGTAAAAGCTCTATTCCGTGGCATAAGATGTCCACTTTAAACCTATGATTGGAGTGTACATAATTTGCTCATAATCGATTCATATATAGTTGAATCATTAACTTGTTATTTTGTTGTGAATATTTTATCATTGGCTTTGCAGTTGGCGCTCGGTGCTTAATTATAGCAAATGAAACCAATCATTAAAAGCTCTTATTTTAAAAAGTAGGTATATGCCCAATACAGATTGGTGCTAGCTGGACTACGTGCATTTGAGTTTGAACTTGATTTTATATTCAAAGCATATTTATCACCACAATTTTTTTTCAAATAATATATATGTACCATCACAAACTACACGGTTAAAACCATAGAAGAGTGAGTTACGTATACTACTTCTCATTGATTAACTAAAATTTTCAATGAAAAATATCAAACTATAGTATCATTACGTTACTCATAATTAAGATTTGACTATTCTCATGCATCCATTTAATATCGTACTTGTATAAATAAAGAGATAGATATAGTATAATCAATTACAAAAGGACAAAAAAAAAATCCTTTTGTATCTATCGCTTTATTTTATCACATGTTCAGGATCAAGCAACACGAGATAATTGAAGCCCGGGACGATGTGCATGAAAAAGATCAATGCAAATTAAATACTATCCTCTCTCAGTATAGGACAATATAATCAGGGTTATAAATTTATAATAACAACCCATACGAAATGAAATGTTTAATCATTTAAACTGAAACACACACGGTGACGCTTTATTTTTTGAAAAAATCTTGTCGTATTTTTACTATTTGGGAAAGAAATTAAACCGAATACTGTGATGGTCATATATATTAATTTAATTAATTTAATGAACTTAGTTCATTACGTTGTGTCATTGCTAACGTGATCCTACATGTATAGTGCTGCCAACAATCTATACTGGCCGGGCGTGCAGTTCTTTGAATAATAATTTAAGAAAAAATAAGATAAATTATTAATTAATTAATTATTAAATACTTGATGCTTATGTGTATTAATTAACCTTATATCCAATCCCAATATCCCTTATGGGATTATATTTATTCTTTTCCCCCTTTGTCTATTGGATCCGTATCAAAGTACTCATTCAGTGATACAGTGTGAGGTTGTATTTCCCAGAATCTAATGCCAGCAGGCATCAAGCTTTGGTCTTTTAGGTATTACATTTTTCTGATTCAAAGTTTTCTGTGGCAATAGCATAACCATTCATGCCCGTACGACAACTAGTTTTAGTAGGGTTATTACATGGTGGGCGTGAGGAAGGAATACAATCGCAACAGGAAAAAGGAAAAAAAGGCTTGTCGTTTAATTATAATATTTTCAACAGTTTTTGTTTGTAAATGTATTAATTTTTTATCTGTAATTTCATCATCATCTTGTGTAAATCGCTAAGGTTTTGGAAATTAAGTAATTACCACAAAGTAAGTTAGAAACAATTAAAATGATATATAAGCGCTTCCCACATGTTTCGCCTTTTGTGTATGATTTGCTCTGAATCAATGAAAGGCAGACAGGAAAATCATTATTGCTAAAAGGAGAATATATATAGTGGTTGCATAAAGTGAACTTTATTTAGATTAAAGCAACATAATCAACATTACGAGGCAGGTTCTAGGAAGATAGGGATGTGCTCGTGCTTTACATTGAATCTATCCTTTTGTGTTAGCTATATATAATACCTGCATGTTTGTTTGCACTTTGCTCTGTGTGTGTGTGTGTATTACTGTGCATAGTGCTTGCTTACAGTAACATTTCCTACTTGTTGAGCACTATCTAATAATTATAGGGCAATGATTATCACAAAATGAAACTTGTCACCCTCTTCATATAATCTTCCCCACACAATAAAAGATGAAGTTACCCCACAGCTTGTGACCAGTACAAGTTCCTCGTAAATAATGTTTTCATGATATTGTTCTTAGAATCATATTAGCGGTAAACTTGATTCCCACCTAGCTAGTTAGAACCTGCAATTGGTTGGCTCAGGATAGAGATGTTGTCCTTAATTTATTCTTTCACATTTTGCATATGTAGGACTCAAAATTGTCCTTTTCTAGTACTAATATTTTCATAATATTGTTCTATGAATCAGATTAGAGGTAAACTTTTCCACCCAGCAGGCTAGAACTTTCCAGCAATTGGGCTAACTCAAAACATAGATGTTGTCCTTTCTTCTTTCACTTTGTGCGTACATAGGACTCAAAATTTGTCCTTTTTCTTGTCCTAATGTTTTCAGAATATTATTCTTAGAATCAGATTAGAGGTAAACTTGATTCCCACCCAGCTGGTTAGAACTTGCCAGCAATTGGGTTGGCTCAGAATAGACATGTTATCCTTTCTTTTAGCTTCTGTGTATACAAGACTCAAAATTCGCCTTGCTTTTTCCCTTGAATATGTTGCAAAAGAAAGATGACCAGATAATAATGAATCCTCAGGACACTATATAGGTATGTGTCTACAAGGTTTAGGGTCTATGTATTGGACTAAATCTCTTGCTTGTGTACACAAAATTTCAGTCCTTTGATAGAATGTGATGCTGTATAAAGTTGTGACAAGCAGCAGCATCAATCTGGTAGCAGGTTATGGAGCAGCAATATATATATATATATATTAATTTTACATGGCATTAGTTGATACCAAAATTGTAATTATATTAACTAGTAATCTTGCTCGCAAGATAGAACGCATTCTGGCTGTTAGCTTATTGATCAAGTGGGTTATTCCTCATATATAGCGAGCTATTAGCAACCAAGAAATTAATTAATGGGTAATTGGCTATGTACAATTAATCATAGACTTTAATAGTGCATGCATGTGCATTTAATTCTGTGAATGACTGGTTCAATACTATTGCCAATTTATATATATTAATCTACATACAGAGACATATGATGATGGACCCCAAATCCAAATGTTGTAGTCACCGAGATATGCTGCTCAAGAATAAATAAAAGTATCTAACAGAGCACTAGTTTGGCATTTATATATAATAAAAGAAAAAGTGAGGGCTATTTTTCATAGACTTGTAGTAACTCAGTTTGTGTCAAGCAAGCAAGTTGATCTCTGTCCTGCGTCCTTTTCCATCCTCTTGTGGAATCTTGGAGTTGAAAAACATAATGGGCCTTCATCTACCAATTCAAATATTAGACACAGATCCTTGAAATTACTAACTAAATATTACTAATCAATCATTCCATCGTATTCACGCAAACAAATCAAGTAATTAATTAATTAAAAGCATGAGTGTCATGGTCATCCGCATTGACCCTCGAACAGCAAATGATCGTCTCACTTTCTCAACGGTTGGCAAACTAAGCTGGACATTTTCGTAGGCTTGATCGTTTTCTCAACAGTAGTGCTTTAATTTTCTTCTTGCTCTAGCTAGCTGGTCATATGTTTGCACTTGTGCCCTTCTTTTCTGACTTAATTAAAAATTCTCTTGTAAATAAACACGAAAGACATAGGATTAATTAGTGTTGGTTTCGTATGTATAACGTAGGATGAAGCTCATCATTTGGGTTGAACCTCGAAGGAGGAAAACTCCAGTTACGGAAGGAGGCAGGCTTATTCAAGACGCGTGGGCATTTTCCGACTTTCTGTAATATTATAAGGACAATTGGGTCTTGAGATGCTATTTTGACAAATCACGACGTTGTGGTGCAGTCCAACTGATAGAAAAGAAATTGCACTTCAAATTGCCCAATGTTTATTTAGTGGGATAAAGATGAATGCGTTCACATTACTTTTGAGTTTAATTAGTCTAAAGAAGAAAATAGCGAACAGAAATAATCGCACTTAGATCAATGTTTTTCCCCCGTCAAAAGTTTGCTCTCACGTAGGAAACACGCATTACCAATTTAGAAATAATTTAAAATTTGAAGAGTGTTGTAATTTCTTCAAGATTGGGGTCTTTGGATGCAATTTTCCCTAATGACAATACATTCTCTTTGTTACTCCCTCTTTTTTTTCATTAAAAATTTTAACTATAAATAGTTAAAATTAATTAAAACTTAAAAGTAATAAATTTATCAAAAATTATTATAAGATCACTAAATATTTTTAATTATAGTCATTAATATTTATCTTATATTAATATTTAGAGAGGAAAAGTAAAAATTATCAAAAATATTTTTAAAAATTATAGAGTAATATTTTATTAAATTTTAAAAAAATTTCAAAATTAAGAATAAAAAAATCTTCTTAACAGATTTTTATATTAAGAATTAAAAATCTAGAGTAACCAGAAAAATTTTTTTTATGACAAATTATTAGAAATTAATGTAAATATTAAAAGTTAAGGGTAAAGTCCGAATAAAAAACAAGAATTAAAAAAAAATAAAATAAAATAAAAGAAAGTGAGATGAGAAGGTAAGAGAAGAAAGACAAAAGTCAAAGACGAGGGAAGTGAGATTCGCTGGCAGAGAAAGGTGACGTCACAAGTTACGCCGATGCCTGCCGCTGCCGGGAGGGAAGTAATTGTCTTCCACACATTCCTATTTACTTCTTCTGGGCTCTCTAATCGAAACCTGTTTCAGAGCTCGCCTTTTCTTTCTTTCTTTTTTTTTTTTTATTTTCTTTTCAATTTAATCATGATGTTTCAGAAAAAAAAATCAATTTTTATTAGTATTTCGTTAAATTAAAAAATATATAAATGTAAAATAATTTTTCCATCTTGATATATATACAAAAATACAGTAATCTACAGTAAAGAATTTTTAAGATTTTATTTGATGTGGTTTGGGAATTTTGATTTATTAGGAGCAGTCCCGCACGTGCATGTACTGTGTGCGTCTGTTTCTATAATAAATAACACCAAATTTGTAAGTGTTTGGTCAGAAGTAGAACTGAGAAGAGATATGGGATGAGCATTGTTCTACCAAGGTGAAGGCATAGGCTCTTGCTTGGATTGGTTTGGTGGTAAGATATATATTATACGGATAGGAGTCATCGATGGAGATAGAGACATAGATGTTTCTTTTGGTTTTGGTTTAGTTGAGGTGAGAGAGTCGTGTGATGAGATTTGAATGGAAATGGACCAATCAATCAGTCACCTCATGCACCCAGAAAGCCCTTCTTCACTTTTGTCAATTTTACTAACGTTATTGCTCTGTTTTTCTCTCATGTACTCCTCCTCCTATTACTATTACTGCTACTACTTTTTTTAATTAAACCCACGGCTTACTTGCCCATTAAAACTTCCATTGGTTTGATGAGGCTGGTGAAGATTGGTTTTCCAACTTTTGAATTTGGTGCCTTCCCTCCCCATTATAGCTGCCATTCCCTACGTCTCTTCACTACCAAACAAACACAGGATCTGCACTTCGGTCACCCCATTTTCCTAATCATCATCACCACTCACTGTCTCTGCATCCCTTCATTATTGTCACACTAACATTGAGGTAATTTCTTCTCTTTCCTAACTGTCATTTCCTCTTCGTACCTCAAATACTTCAAAATGAGTGATTTAACTAAGCTGATGTGATCTATTCAATACTATAACTGAATTAAATTAATCACGAGCCTGACTAATAGATTGTTGAGGCTTGGGACAGTGTTAAATAGTGGCAAGATTTACTGGGTCTTCTACTTCATTAGATTAATTTTCAAAGAAAATATATTAATTTGTTTGATGCCACATTTTTAATCCAAAATCTGAAAGTCTTAGGTCTATATGGGTCTTCCCACTTATATGCACATCTTATTTAGTGGGGATATTGCTGGTCATATGTATATATAAAGTCATATGTCTGACTTCTTCCCACTTTCCAATTCACATTTGTTCCTCAACACATATGCTTATTCATAATTAACTTATTATTTATAAAATATACCTGCCTATTTTTTTTAAAGGTAAAGAAATGTACTATTATTTTTACATAACATGTGTTTCAATTATTTGGTCTCTTTATATATATTATAAAAATATACATAATGTGGTATACAAAGGTTTTTTTATTCTAAAGATATTTTCTTTTTTTTTCTAGATTAAGAGTCGAGTTTTTTTTTTTTGGCTAAAAGGGTCAAGAGTTTTTTATTCTGAAGATATTTCCTTTGTTTCGTTTTCATGTTGTTTTTGCTTTGGGTTCTGATGTGTTGGATGTTCTTCGGCTGTTTCGTTTTGTGGTGTTTGTGGCAAAATTAAAAGAGATTAAGACGTTGAGGGTTATAAAAAATAAGAGGGTACTGTTAGCCAATTGAACATTATCTTTAGCAAATAACCCTTCAATCAATGTTAATTGTAAGCCAGCCCAAAGAACTTGATGGTGTCTAACACTTGCAGGTCACAAGTATTGCCTTATAAACAGAACTCTAATGGCCCAAAGCCCAAGACCATTCTTGTACTGTTCTCAATGCATTTATTGGGCTATTTTCAGGCCTGAGATCCAATTGGAGGCAAATCCAGTGCATTGCGCATAATAGTCCAAAGACTCCGCTTCATCAGTTTGGTTTGGTTTTTGGATTCCTTCATCTATTCTTGGCCATTGCTCTGACATAATTGCTGAAAATGACACTACAACGATCTCTTTTTTATTTTTTTGCTAAACGACCTCCTTACGTTTACTTGTTACTTGGTCAGCGGTTCGAATCTATCCAACGCCATCCATCTCAGTTCATAGTTCATCCACCACTTTTGCGCTCCATTTCTGTTCAACAATGAAGAAGATGAAGAGATTCTCTTACGAAAGCCGCAATCCGAAGGTCAAAATCTCAGATTGCTTCCTACCCATTTTTCAAATCCCTGCCATACTAGTCCTCTTCGCATGTTTCGTCCCTTCATCTTCTTCAACATCAAACCGCAAGCTCCCTCCTCCTCCTCTTCCCGTTTTGCCCATCCCCAATGCTTTCCAGCTCCAGTGGCAGCTCGGCGAAATGGCCCTCTTCCTTCACTTCGGAATCAATACCTTCACTGACTCAGAATGGGGTACCGGTCATGCCGACACCTCCGTGTTCAACCCAACCAAGCTCAATGCTACACAGTGGGTTCGAGTTGCTAAAGAATCCGGATTTTCTCATGTACTTTTAACTGCGAAACACCATGACGGTTTCTGCTTGTGGCCCTCTGAGTATACTGATTACTCTGTCCGGTCGAGCAAGTGGAGGAACGGGACCGGCGATGTCGTCGCCGAGTTGGCTGCCGCCGCAAAGAATGCTGGCGTTGGTATCGGGCTTTACCTTTCGCCTTGGGATCGGCACGAGCCATGTTACGGTAAGACTCTGGAGTATAACGAGTATTACCTGGCGCAAATGACTGAGCTACTCACCAGGTAATTCAGGGGGAGCGTTCAAGTTCATTTTCGATTTTTTTTTTTTGCGTAAATTTCTTTGATTTTTTAAGCAATCCCGGGTCTGATTTGCTTTATTTAGTACTGTGTTTTCTATTATTGATGGTGGGTGTTTCTTTTATGTTGATATCGGATCAATTCTGCAATAATTTTGCATTTAAGGCTAACAAAATTAGGAACAAGTCCGGCTGGAAGCCACCACCACATAAATACATCAGTATCTTAGACATGTTTCAAATACAACGTCTCTCACTTTTCATTCTATAGTAGTTCCTAGAGATTTTCGATTAGATTCTTCTTCTCTGTGTATCTGACTTTTTCATGACTTTGCAGTATTCAGATTTCATGATATTATGCTCCCATGAACTGACCTCTTTGTTGTATGTCTGGTTATTGCTTGTAAACAGTATATGACAATAAGGATTATGAGGTTGAGTTGGGACTTGTGTCTGATCGTAGTTGAATTCTTATAGTTGGTTTAACATGACTAGAATTTTGATTCCCCTGCTCTCCTGAGGTGTCTTTGACAATCTGCTATCTACGTGCTTTCCCTTTTTTGTTATTGGAAATCATTCAAATACTCAGTCCGTTTAAACCAGGTATGGAGAGATCAAGAATGTTTTTTTGGATGGTGCAAAAGGGGAAGGAGAAAAGGACATGGAATATTTCTTTGAAAATTGGTTTTCTCTAATTCATCAGCTCCAGCCGGGGGCTATGATTTTTTCTGATGTGGGTCCTGACACCAGGTGGATTGGTGATGAAACTGGTTTTGCTGGGTCCACTTGTTGGTCTCTCTTCAACAAGAGTGCCGTTGAAATTGGTGGTTATAACCCCCAGTGAGTTTTCATTCCAACATTCCTGAATACAATTGTCTCTACTTTATAATATGGTATAAATTTTTCTTTTTTAATTTTTTTCCACTTTAATGATATGGTCATCACTTGGCTCTGAGCAACATATAATTCTGCCAAGTACACGTTTGCACCAAGTTCAAACTAGTCTTCTCATTGGTTGTACCTTATCTTCCAGCTTTAGTACATTAATGTTCTTCACCGCATGAGTATGTAACATTCTATGAAAGTGTGCACTGATGGGTCCTAAACTCTGACTCTTTTTCTTGTGAGTATTGTGCTAGTGCATGACTTGAATCACAAGAAGCATTATTTAATCGTATCAGTTGTATACCCCCTTAACTAATCTTGCAGCTTCAACACATCATTGTTCCTCACCATATGCATATTCTACAAAATGTGTGCTGCTGAGTTCTGAATCTTTATTCAGATTCAGAGCCTTAGGAACACTGTTGAAGTGACAATACCAGAAAGTCATGAAATTGGGTTTCTTAATATTCGATAATTACTATTCAACGGACTTATTGTTTAAAATATTAATCTTGTTCGGGAGATTCATTAATTTCCAGAATGAAATTTAAGTTTTGCAAATTTGGGCACTTGATTGTTTGCTTCATATATATTCAATGTCAACACCTGAAATTCAGAAAGGACTAGCAGATGGGTCAAAGGGTTCATAGTATTATACAAATGATGCATTACTCTGTGTCTTCTCTAGCAATAAGACACAGATTTAATGATTATGGTTTTCACATCTGGCAGGTACGCAGGTAGAGGAGATCCATTTGGTCTTGATTGGGTACCTCCTGAGTGTGATGTCTCCATCAGACCTGGTTGGTTTTGGCATGCTTCTGAAGTTCCAAAATCAGCAAGGACTCTCCTTGACATATACTACAAATCAGTGGGTCGAAACTGTCACCTATTACTCAATTTGCCCCCGAACTCTTCAGGTCTTATTTCAGATGAGGACATACAGGTGCTTCAGGAGTTCAGTGAGATCCGCAGGTCCATATTCTCCCATAATTTGGCTCTGAACGCTCTTCTTCGTGCTAGCAGCACACGAGGAGGGACTCAAGATTCTCGTTTCAGTCCTTACAATGTTCTTGAAGAAGGCATACACACTTACTGGGCCCCTGGGGAGAATCAAGCTCCTTGGATCCTTTATATAAATCTTCAGGAGTTAGTATCATTCAACGTTCTGAAATTACAAGAGCCTATTCAAATGGGACAACGGGTGATTGAGTTCCACCTGGAGGCGCTTAATAAAGGGGCGTGGAAGAGAGTTGCAAATGGCACCACTATTGGATATCAGAGGCTGTTACGATTTCCAGAACAAAAATCTCAGCACTTGAAGCTTCATATAGACAGGTCTCGAGCTGAACCATTGATTTCATACTTCGGAATCTACATGGATCGAGTTTCCATGATAAGCGACTTATCTGACAGTCACTCAGTAGCCAATTTCAATGGCAGCCAAATTTTTCGCAGTACTACACAAAACTATTCTCAAATAGCAACAATGTAGATTTTACCTCATTTCTTTATTTGTGATTATAAAATTCGTATACAATGCACATGGAGGTTATGTTCAATTTTGGTTTTTGCTTGAATCCTTAAATATGGAGAAGAAAGAGGAGCAAGATCTTCAAATCATATCAACTATCTGTCTCAATGTCCATGCCATCTTTTTTCTTTTCCCTGGGCGGATAGTACACCCGGGTAACTCTTCCAAAGTCTAATTTTCTTAGCACAATATTTTAAACAATCTGATAATCTCTATGAAATGAGTACAGATAAACCTATTTTAACGCGCTAGCCAGTGCTTCATAGAACATGATTCACTCACGAATTCTCATGTCATGTAGAACAATGTTTAACTTGTGCAAGGTAACGTTGGCTAGGTTCATATTATGCAAGTGTTTTCTAGTTCTGGCAATATAGAATAAGTTGGCAGCTTCATAGTTGAAAAACCAAAATTTGGGCTGATGACATGTGATACAAAGTTATTAGAAGGGGGATAATTAATAAAAACTAAGCATAGGACTCCACGGCCGTAAATCCAGTAATCCAGCACACCAACTCTCAGGTTATTTTTACATCTCGCATAATCCTTGCAGCCATCGAGCCATATCTTCTGGCTTCCCAGTCACTGAGTTTAGCCTTCGGGGGGATTGTCCCAACTTTTTCGTGTGCAAAATCAGTCCCTTTTTCTTCTGTAACATTTTCCTCACTAATTTTGTCTTCCCCACTAGTTTCCACGCCATCAACTTTTTCAGCAGTGACCAGACCTCCGCTCTCTGTGCACTCTGCTGGAGGTTTTAATCCCATAAAGAAGAGCTGAATACTAGGATGTTGGAACGTTTCATCCATCTGCACATATTCAACCCTTCAATGCAACTTCAAACAGCTCATTAAAGTTGAACTCATCTTATATTCATTTATCAACATGGATACTGAAAGTGTAGCATTAATCCATATGATGAAAAAATGTACCTTGGATTTTGGAACAGTCTTGACATCAAAGTTTTTTTTCCACATCTGAAGCATTTGCTCATGGACAATGGTGGAACGGATCTCATAGCCCAACTTCAAGATAAAATAAAAAGGACATGAGCAAATAAGTGAATTGTGAACTATTCAAGTCTACTATAAGAGAAATAAGTACATAACATTAGAAGAATACTACCAAAATTGTAGTCCTAGGTCCAGATAAAGCAACGATTGTCTGCAACAGAGGCTCCAACAAATGCTCTACATAAACCTTCAGAGGGTTAAGTTGAACAAAATTAGAATAAAACAAGGCAAAATGAAACATTGCATACCAAATGAGCAAAAATAACAAGGAACTATGCCTACTTTCACAGTTCTGTGATGAGAAAGATTACCTACGAAAGTTACCATGTGCCAAAGTACTCACTATGAACCCTTCCCCAATCCACACACACATATATGCATATATGCCTCAAAAGTATATGACGTGGGAAGTAGTCATCAAAGAATGGATGCCAGTGTAAGGATTTTTCAAAATGGAAGTGACATTCACTCTGCCTTAAACGCAGAAAGGTGTACTTAACACTTACAATATCAGTGCCAATAATGTAGTCAAAGCGAGGATCGACAGCACTAATGTGATCCTTGTCTCCCCACTGTAACTCTGAAACCTTGATTGAACCAAATGAATCTAGAAAGATCAACAGCCACTGTGAGATACTAAAGTTCTAATTTGCAGAAATAATAAGTAGGCTAAGACCAAGTACTGTATGAGAAACATCCCCTACCAAAAGAAATATGTTTTACAAGTTCAGAAAGATATTCAACTCCCACATTTCACAAACAACCTCACCCATGGCATCTGGCAAGGAAGATGGCCCAAAAGTATTAAAACATACCAGGATTCTTCTGCATGACCCTTGAAATATTACGCTCAACATTCCTCTGTAGCAATGGCAAAACCTCTTTTTGGTCTGTCACTATAACATCACACCCCAGCAAAGCCATGCCTGCAAAGGAAGCACAGATCATAGTTCAGACCAGGCATCACCAATCAAACAGAAGTAGGGCAGCTAGAACAATTGCAACCAAGGAATGCAAGTAGCCTGAATTAATTCAAGGAACAAACTTTAATTTTTTGACTATAATATTAAAACCCACCAAATCCAGAAACTCCACAACCAGCTCCAAGTTCAATTACACGTTTTCCTTTAAGTTTAGCTGGGGCAAACCTTCCCTTTCTGCAATTTTTTTCCTGAATCAATAGAAGGTACACCCTAGGGGTTAAAAACATGGGAATTCAAATGCATTACTAGATGGTTCAAAGTGCATAATTTTTTCAGAAACCAAATGGAATATTGGAAGAAATTGAAAATTGCGGTTCATGCTCTGGCATTAAAGTATCTAACTTCAACTTAGGAAGACATTGTCATCTGAAAGAAGAGAGATTTCTTCTCCAAGCATCTATGAAACATTGTTTTCCACTCCCCAGTACTTCCTAGGAGTCAAAGATATATATATATATATATATATATATGATGGCAATAACCATCATAGAGGTATTTTCCAGCCTTTCAGATAAACCTTTTGTTCTGGTCCTAGAATAAGTTCAGTTTGAGGCTTATTTTTATCTCTTTCCTTGATTAAAAAAGGTCCAAAAATTACAAAGTAAGTTGCACCAATGCTTTAGAAATTGGGAATTTGAAGAATGAAGCAGCTAAGTTCCGCAATAATGTCCAAAAATTAAAGATGAAACAAAAATATGCCCTCAAGGAAAAATAAAAGGGTATACAACTCACAAGAAACTTGACAAACACAAGTGATGCATCCCACACAGTAGTTCCCAAGTGCTTGGAATTGGGATCCTACCACAATCATAACCCAATTTATTTTGTCAGTGAATTTATGGAAAGATATGCAAGAATACATAGCATCAAACATTAAAAAATATCCAAGAGATAAATCTTTAATCGAAGCATCATCAAGTTTTAAGAACTTCTGCAGATGTTTGTGTCTATTTCACTGAATAAAGGAGCAAGGCTTCACCTGCAAGTTGATCCATTAATCTAACAGGCAACAGCATTTCAAGATTAAAAAACAGAAATACCATAGGCCTATAAATTGCAGTAAATATACCTGAGAAAACTGCAAGTCATGGCCCAAAACCTCCAATGGCATTTCAAATGTTGTTGGGGAATTTAATCTGGTATGATGATCATAGATATTAGGAAAGACAAATTTAAAACAAATTATAGTTAGAAAAAAGGGAAAATAAGAATGTTCACAATGTCATAATCACTACACCTCTGCATTCACAAATATAAATTAGCCAGAGTCTCACAAATACAGGTACTGATCATCATTTGTTTTCATTCAAATAACTCATTACAAACGTACCTATCAGGCTCCATAGGATCACTGTCCGCTAAAAAAACGCTCATATACTAAACGCAATTCTAGAAGCCTTATCACCGACGTAAGTTCATATTTTGCTCAGAACTTACTGTAACAAAATAAAGTATTGATTAATCAGAACATGGACACAGTCCATATAAATAGAGAGCGGAGGGGGAAGCAGTATATCTATGATGGACTCGGAAACTCCCAATAACTTCAGCCATGGAGATTCTTTCTTTTGATAACTACAGATCGTTAGTAAAATGCGATTCTAAACTCGGGATCTTTGCAAGCAAAAACAGCAAAAAGTGAGAATCCACAAAAATAACATATTCTATTACTGGCGTTTCTCACTCTTTTCGTTTAAAGTATCAGAATTTTTCGTCTTATACCTAGATCGAGATACGATTCTCCGAAGTTAAACCCTAGCTTGTCCAATTCCGGAGCACAATTGAAACGCAGCATTCCAAGTTTGCTACTTTTCAGTGTATCGCAACTCATATATCGATTTCTCATACATCATTAATGAGCGATTATATAATAACGTAATCTCGAAGAACGATAAGGAATATTAAACCATGCTCCGTGTTCCCTCAACCTAGAACTCCCGATTGACCTCAACAATAAGCAAATTGATTCTTGGGGGCTGATACTGTGCAAAGCTTGAACGGCTTTATGGTTGTCTCAAGACAATAACAGCAAACATCGACATAGAAAATTCGAAGGAGGAAAATTTTAATGCAACTGAAATTAGAACATGTTCGTCAAAGAGAGTTCGTGCAAAATCAAATCAAGACTGATTTTTTTTTTTTTCCTTCACCCAGTGAAGCTGGGAGCAATATTGAATGCTTTGCAAGTCACGCCGTTTTATTGCTAGGGTGCCTTTTTTTTTTTTTTTTTTGGATATTGTGACTTGTAAGATAAATGATACTCACTCCATTCCGTTCCAAATTGCAATGGACTTTTAACTATTATATATGTAATAAGATAATAATTAATAATTAATTTTTTATTTTTTAAATTATTTTTATTTAATAATATTTTTTACATTAATAAATTATAGTCATTCTCTTATTCATTCTTTTTTCAAGTTTACATGGATCATTGATAATCGTGAAAAATGAGACTTTTGAGAAAAATTCTCCTTCATTCATGTATAGTTTGATCGAACCATTAAAGAATTTTTATTAAATATATTAGTAACCATAAAATATATGAGCTTACTTATTATGAGCAATACTGGAAAGATAATAAAAAAATATAATATAATTAGTACAATATACCATATTTTAAAACATAAATTTTTTAGAATAGTATACTCTATAGCGTAATGGAAAAAATACTAATTTTAATTAAGTATTTAGATAAATGGATTGTACTATTTTGATAATTTTAATTTTCCTTTATTGTATTTTGGCTCAAAAAGCCGATCACTTGTGTGGAAGAGATAGATCTAATTACCGACCACGATGAGGCAAAGGCGATAAGGTTAAATTAAATAGTAAAAAATAGATTTTGTTACAAGTATTTCTTTTGGATATCATTTTTATCCGTATGCTTTATCACCTCATTTAATAACAAAGAAATTAACTCTGGTAGGAAAAAGAAAAACAAAGAAATTAGTGTGGTAGAAACTGTGGCGTGGAGGCAAGATATGAAGTTCCCTGAAATATAGATGTCGTAGAGAGTGAGCCTTTTTCTATATTGACAAAAACCATTTTCCGCCATAGTCATTCAAATGTTCTTCTCCACGCTTACTTTCTTCACCCTAAATAGAGTTCTCAGTATTTTCTCCCCACCTCCGGGGGAGAAGGCAATTGCTGGGTAGAGAAAGTTTCTTTGATATGAAACTGCTAGTTTCGCTGGTGCAGGTAAACAAAAAGAAAACAATTATGCAACAAATAGATGTGGTCATTGTTCATTGTTAGGCACTTGAAATTTTTTTATTTTGAGCAACTTATGTATCTTTGGAAAAAATATAATTTCTTTTTAACAGATCTGTGGCCACATTTTGTAACACTTCAAAATGCCAACTTTACAGTATCTAATTCTTTAAAGTCGCGTTAATTTGCAGAGAAAAGAGGATCTTGACAAATGCGATTGAATATAAATGTGATTCATTTATTCAATATAAAAAGTACTAAAATTGCGAAAAATGGAGGGGAGACACCTTACTAGTTTGGATTGGCACACGCAATCCAAACGAGCTCGACTAGTATGGATGTCCTTCTTTCACTGATTTTGACATGAAGAGTATGTTTCAATCACAAGCAAATAGAGATATCCTTCAAATTGACTTTATATAACCATACAGCCATATGATCCTTGCATTTGTTTGCGAAATAAGCATTAAAATTCATATTGCTGGCTTCACTTCCAAGTTCCAACTTTGATTTATTTACAAGAAGAATGGCGAGCCTTCCTAGATTGCGGAGCTTATCCAACCAAATTGACCTAAAAATTGAAAGTGGCCTTGAGAGACCTACACAACAATAATATTAGGAGAGATCACCAACAAGGCCAACATCTATGTTTGAACCCCACATTGGAGATTTTCACATAAAAAATGAAGCCTATCACCCATTTGGTATACTGAAATAGTTTTTTATGGACTGAAAATAGGAAAGGAAATGAAATGAGTGTTAAACATCCGTTCGGTATGTTAATAGAATCTTATAATATTTTTATTTGATATGTATATTTAAAATACAAAAAAACTCAAATGCCCTTGTCTTAGAAAAAGAAAAAACAAAAAAAAAACTATCCTTCCTAGATCAAAAACAAAACATCATCCACTGCACTGCCCTTGTCACCCTACCACAGGATTGAGCCTCGTTCATGTTAAAATTATAGTCAATGAGAACATAGCCACTCATCCCCTCAATGGCATCCCTCATGGCCTGCTTGGAAGAGAAGGTCACAAATCTAAACCCTCTTAACTTGCCAGTCTCCTAATCGTTAATAACCTTTATCAATGGATGGTAAATCGCATCAGATCAAGCATAAAGGTCTAGATCTAGCCAAACAAAATGATAGGTGAACCCTTATGGAACTAGTCCAAATAACCCACTTTGATGTATTAGACACCTAGATCATTGCAAACAAGAGATATTACAAATTTGACTGCAAAGAAGAATGATAAAAAATGTAGAAATGGTGAATACAACAAGCAAAACAAATTAGAAACAAAAGAAAGATGTTAGTCTAAATAAACTAGAACCTAAGAGAACTGATCTCTTGAACTCTAGTTCCGATGACGCCATAAGGAATGGCCGATTTCTTAATAAGTCATAGTTTCGTGTTAACACTTAAAGAACGCAAGATAAACTTACAAAAGTCTAAAACTTTATTGATCCAAATCTGAAAAAACACACATAAAAGATAACTTTAAATAGATAAAGTAAAATCTAATTTAATAAGTCTAGAAAACTTAATTAATTTGTACTCAAGTAATTCTAATGGGATTATGAGACTTTAGACTGTGAACACCGTATTTTGTCTGGGCTTCATACATAAAATTGTAGAAAAATCAATACCAATTTTCCCTTTGATGCCAATTTAAATTTTAATAAATAAAACATATGTTCTCCAAATCTAATCTTTCTTAAGGTTTTTAAAAATCATGTTCCTTTCTTTTAATCTTTTAAATCAATTAAATTGTTTTCCCATCTTTTATAATAAGCAAAAAAAAAAATCTTGTCTTTATAGTCTTTAAAAAAAAAATCCTATCCCTAAATTTTGACTCTTCAAAAATTTCAAAAGGGATTAATGTTAAAAAAAAAAGACCAAAAAACAGAAAACAAAACAAAACAAAAATAATAATAATAAAAATAAAAATAAATAAAATAAAGAAAGAAAGAGAAAAAAAAAGGAAAGAAGAAAGGAAATAAAAGAAAACAAAAATAAAATAAAAAACTAACTAAAAAAAATCTGCATTAAGATAAAGTAATATAAAAAATTATTAATTAAAAAAATTGAATAAAATAAACAAAAAAAGGGGCTAAAACGTTGAAACTCAGCGTTTCAACCCCAAAAAGACCGGAGCCCTAATTCAAGACTCAGGCAGCGTGGAAGCAAAGGGAGAGACAGAGGAACCACAGGTGAAAACTGAAAAGGGGAGCGAGGAACAGAGGAAAAGGCAATCGTAAAGAGTCAAAGGCAGTATGAGCACAAGGAACAAAGGGAGCTGCATAAGTGAAGAGAAAAAGAGAGCCAGAGGACAGAGTAAACAGAAACAAAAGGAGAAGTGCACGAAAGAAGAAGATAGAGGGAGCATGCGTGAGAGAAAAGCTAAGCATGATGGAGATAAAATGGAGGGAGCCACGGATGAAGGAGGAGGCTGAGAGAGTTAAAGGCAGAGAGCGAGAGAGAAAAAGGAGGGAAGATGGTGGAGAAAAATGGAGGAAGCTGTGCGTGGTGAGAGACACTAAGCAACAATGGCGTAGATAGAGGAGGCCAAATAGAGGAGAAAACACGGAGGCTCGGTTGAAATTGCAGGGGAATCACGAGGAAGAAGCCTTAGAAATTTTGGGGCTGAAAATCTGAGAGAAAAATTTCAGAGCAGCGGGGGAAAGCCTGAGCAAGAGAGATAGGGAGAGATGAGCCATGATCCAGATGGGAGACACCAGAGACAAGAAGCGTGGCCATGCGAGAAATTGAGAGGAAGGCACTGACTCGGGATAGGAGCAACAAGAGGGACCGAGTACAAAGATGAGGATGGTCTGAGCAAAGGAACAAAGGAGGCCTAGGGCTAAGCCGTAGTAAGAGACGAAGGAGCAGACGATCCAGGAAGAAATTTGAAGTTTATTAGGTCGTTTGGGTTAGTAGCTTGCTATGATTTTTTCTCTTTTGCTCTGGGTTTACTATCTCTATTTATTCCCCACATTCTGCTTTGTTGCTGTTATCACGATTTTACAAATTCTAATAGTTAATTTATTTAAATTAACTACTTGATCTTAGCTCTCATTTCTAGGAACTTGGATGGTGCATACTTCAAATGTTGGTTTGATTGGGTGCTCTATTTCCTTTTCTGTCACACGGCCGAAAGCCATTGATCATGAATGTGTTGTGATTGTTGAGTTTTGAAATTACTGGCTGATCATGCATTTAGAAGTAGCTAAGTTTTCATTATTAGGTGCCTGACCCAGAGAGGAGTAGCTAAGTTTGCTATGGACTCCTATTTTTATATACTTCTCCTTTAGGGCGTTGATGGTCAAGGGAGCTTAATTGAATGACAAGTCAATTTGCTAATCTTGCCCCTATTTGATAAGTGTAATGGCTCATACATAAGCTGATTATGTATTGTGTTCTAGGTTAATCTTAGCACTTAATCATTTGATAAGCCTCACGGGACAAAATCATGGCTGCTGTTTGACGTGGATTAGGGTGCTTAGAGCATGGGTTTGTTTTCAACATTTTTGCATGCTTAGGTATCACGGTTCAGAAGTGTTATAGTGCACTGGTTTGTAATAAGTTTCAATTTGTGAAAAAGGAAAAGCTTACCCCATGATTAGTTCTCATTAATGATTTACAAATGAGATTGCATCACCATAGAAGGATAATAAGAATACTTGACTCTTAAAACATGAAACAGAGTATCGGGTGTTTACTGTTTTAATGTCACAATCTTAGTTTTAGCCAAGCAATTTACCATAGTGCGGTGGATCTTTTCATGGTTCTGTGACAAATAATAAAATGAGTAGAGAACATAAGTGAGGCTCACTTTCTTTTGCTACTCATGTCTGAGGAGGTTCTACGGGCAGTCTAGGCTAGCTATTCCCTAAAAGAAAATAAACAATGCACACATATGTCCTTAGTTGTTGCTATTTGAAGTGGCCAGTGACTTTATTAGTGTTTTCGCGTTCAATTTTAATGAAACCTTTTTACATGTGTTTGAAAGAATACTTTTATTTTCAAAATTCTATCGCCCACACTGTTTGCATCCATTATATTTTTATAATTACTCAAACCACCATACCCCGAAGATTTTAGAGTTTTCACAGGTATTTTAGTTGAATGTTGTCACGTGAGACTGCTAGTCCACGCAGATACACCAATTAGTCGGGTAACTTTTCTGAAAAAATAATAATAAACTAATCACTTTACATATGAAACTCTACTTTTCAAAAAATGCATGTCAAATATTGTGATTTTTGGGTCAAGGTTAATAATAATATCATTGCAAGAATTGATAAGGCAATGACTTATAAAATAATTCCAAAATAAAATGATGGTTCCAAATGCTACTGTCAAATAAAAATATCTTTTATTTACTTATTTAACTATGCCACGTGAGTTTTTTTTTTTTATCCACGCAGGTATTTGAGTTTACTGAGTTGTCGTGTGAGATTGCGACTCCACGTAGATATATCAGTTAAATAGATTAAAAAATAAATAATAACTATATTTCAAAAAAATAAATTATGATAATATAACAAGTTCTTCCAGTTTCCTTTAAAAATGTATAATGAAATCGTCATTTGAAAATCGAATAATAATAGCACTTCCTGAATTATCACTTTAAAATAAAACCTTTATACCACAAAGTTTAGAACTTTCGCAAGTATTTAAGAAATCGGTCTATTGGCTATGATTGCGAGTCTGTAACATGTAGATTGATTTTCTTTTTAGAAAAAAAACAAAAATTTCCAAAAGTTCAAAAATAAATCATTTTTAAAAATAAAAAATAAAGGAAATATTTTCACAACAAAATGAAATAAGGGTAAGTAAGTGGAATTAAATTATCTTCTGCAAATTAAAACACACCAACTCAATCCCAGAAAATTGTTTTCTTTGCAAAAAAATAAATTATTCTCAATTAGTCTTCTCTTATTACAAAAATTATAATAAAAAATATCAACTAATTGACACACATTTTTAGTCTCGAACTACGTGAACTTTGATCCCATCACAGGGTACGTAGGCCCTAAGCTCTGATCCTGGGTCAAGTCCACCTTTGTAAATAAATAAATATTTCCTGATTTATTTTCCTAATTCTTTTTTCTCATTTTTCTTAAATCTCCTTAATTTTTAATTTAATTTATTTTCTTTATTTTGTTTTCCAAACTTCCCAAATTTTCTTAATTTCTTTTTCTCTACCCTTATTCTCGCATGTGAATGATAAAAGAAAAACCAAAATACTTTTAAAGTCATATTAATTTTGCACAATCAACATAAGGTAACTGTTCCTAGGAACGGGTGTTGGGGGTGCTCAACACCTTTCCCATGCACAATCGACTTCCAAACTCAACTCTGATTACACAGATCATCCTTTCTCTTCCTAATTTGGTTTCTCAAGATTTTCCCTCAAAATTTTGGTAGCGACTCCTTACAAGTCGGTTTTCTTTCGAAAACACGATTTATTCTCTTTTTTTCTTTCGTCACATTTTTCTGGGTGCGACATAGACTCAAATAATGCTCCTATTGGACCTAGGAAACTAGTAAAATAATATTATAAAAATAAATGATAAAAATTTAAAGAAAATAATAAAAATAGTGTATAAACCCTTATAACATGCCAACACATTAATGAAATCACATGTTTAACATATAGCATATTTATTTACAAGTTGGACCATAAAAAAGGCTACTAATTAACCAATTAAGTTTTATTAATCACTTAAGTTTAACCATAATTAATAAAAATGAAATTAACACTAAATAAGTCCACAAATTCTTAAATCACATGCTCTTTTAATGAAACATATGATTTTTAAAGTAATCTCCTTCAATGACTCCTCTTGGACTTGGATATGAAACTTGTAAATTTGAAATGCTCTTCATACTCTCTAGCTTCAGTTAGGCTACAAACTTGCTCAAATAATTGGGATCCAATATTTATAACAATATTTCTAAGTGATAAAGCCTCCTTGTTATGTTATTGAATTTGTCCAAGCCTTCTATTTGAACCGTGCTTAAGGCATCCTCTATTATTCCTTTCCTCTTTGAAAAGATTCGTTCTCAAATCTCCATAATCCATACGGAAAGAAAGGAAACTATTAAACGTATCAAATAAATCATATGGTATAAACATACCTATCAAACTTGATTGATGCATCTTTACTTTATTCCTTGCATAAATATGAAGGACAACATTCTTTCTTGGCTTTTGGAACCAAAATAGTGTTTTGGGATCAAAAACTTTCACACCTTCAAGTATTGGTGGGTAAGAAATTGAACTTTTTTTCACAGCAAATACACCAATGACCTGCAGTAGATAGCTAGACACAAACTCGATATAAGAATACTTAAATGGGACTAAGATGTTAAGACACATATAGGGAAAGAAATGGGGACAACATGGCACACAACAAGACCCAATTAAAATCAACGCATTAGAAAAACTAAGGAAGACAAAATTTGGACCGATTTGAATATAATGCAATACTGTTCATCACCAGGTTATACCGCAATCGTACGAGCCGAGGTATAGTAAAGCGATGAGTGAGTATCGTTTCCACAGGGACTTAGATTAAAAAGCGGTCAAACATTGGACATCGCATTTCCGATTAATTTGAGCAAAGTAATTTAGAAGTTCACTATTCAATTAACTTCAACTATGCAAGACAAGCGTATAAAATTAACAACATGGACACTTAGAACTTAAGGAATTCAGGGAGATCTAGGATTATTCATTCCCCTTGTATTTCATGAACACCCACTTAAACTCTTTTTACAATTATTCTTAATGCAAGATTATGTAGTCAGGATACCAATTTAACTATTTGTGCTCCCTCGAATCTCCAAATAGCTGTTAGTGTAATTAATTAGATAATCTCTTACTAGTTAATTAAACCCTCATATTCAATCCAAATCCTAAGTAACTATATGAGGTTAGTGAGTATATCTCTACCCCACTAACACAACTTGTCACTCAACAAAGCAAGATTTAAGTTCTCATATGACCTAACTCAAGTTCTCTATATAAGCTAACTTTCTCAAGCATAACTTAAATAAACTAAACAATCTTATTGATGGCCAAACAATAAGAAGCATTAAGAGTAGAGCTAAATCAACATAAAGATTGCATTAATTACAATTATAATAGAGAAATGAGTGTTTAATCCATACAAGGGTTCAGAATAATCCTAGAAATGGAACACTAGCCACTCATATTCAACAATATCATCAAAACATATATCTCAATCAATATCATTATTGAACAAAAGTGAAACGAGGAGGAAGTAAATGCAAGAAAATCAAGGAAGGATGCTGAAATCTGCTCAGAACTTCAAATCCTAGCTTCAAGCTCCTTCAAGGAATCAAATTCCAGCATACCCTAGCTCCCCAAACTGAGTTCTCTCCGTCGTCCCCCCGTGCCCTAGCTCCCCCTCTTTTTATTTATCTCTTCAACTCCTCCTCAAATCCTGCGTTCGAGTGAAGCTTTGCGTTTTGCTGACGAGGGGCTCGCGCCGCGGCTACATAATCCTGGCCACGGCCTCATATCATTCAGATATGCTGTTTTGTTCACTGCTTGTCATGAGGTTGTGGCCTCATATACCATAGCCGCGGCGTGGTGAGCTCCATAAGCATTTTTCCTCCTTTCACCAGTTATATTCACTCCTCTGATCTCCAAGTATTCCAATGTTCTCCCATGATTCCTACAATAAAGAAGAGGTTTTAAAATCTTTCCTGGATATAAAATAATGCATAATAAGACAAAAATATACTATTATGCATTATTAGGATTAGACTCCATATTTTCCTATCCTGAGTATCAAGTATGTACATATATGAATGCTAACTCAAGGAAAATGTGCTGAAATGATGTAATTCGGTATGATTAACAAATACATGCAAAACTTGGACTGATTTGGACAACATTAATGATGCACAATGATAGAACAAGGATGGAGATGTAATAATTAAAGAGTCACATGCTAACATAGAATAAGAAGGAGAAAATAAGTTAAATAAAAAATGGAACACAAAAGACTCATGAAGGTGAAATAAGACAAACCAACAAAGAACAAAAAAGACACATCACTTATGAGACACAAAGAAGCATAAAACATGAAACAAATAGGGACTACTTTACAAATGAATAGGAAATGCAAAACACTATGATGAAGATGAGATGAAATGACATAAAAGGATAAACTAGAGAAAGAATGCACTAAATTAACTAATTGACTCACTATGAACATATGCAATTTGGACTCAAAAGAAATTGTGGATTCATGCAACATTGATGGATAACATAATTCAAAGAAATAAAAAAAAATTAGAAGGACAAAAAAAATACAATAAAGACACATAAGAAAGAAGAGGTGAAGAAGGAAGGAGTTCTGTATAAATTATTTTAAACTTACTTTCACTTTCATTCTTCTTTAAACTCTTTTTTTTTTGTCTCTTTTCTCTCTTTTTCCTTCTCTTTTTAAATCTTCTCTCAATCTTTTTCTCACTTACTTTTTTTGTACTCGTTGCATTTTTGTGAACTTTTTCTCTCTTATTTTTCTTACTCATATTTTTCCACCTAAACTTACTGTTTATTCTTTCATAATTTTCACCTAAATTACATGACAATGATTCATGGGTCTTTTTCAATACAAAAGAACAAAGGCTAACATACCTATTCAAGTTAATATTACAAGCATAATCTCAAATTACCATGTCAATATGCTTAATATCAATGCAATTATAAGAGCCAATTTCCAATGGAATCACATCATTATCCATAGAATTTTCCACCAAATCATTAACAACAAACAAATCATATTTCTCTTCTAAAAGTTGCACAGAATTATGGTTAGTCTTATTAGTACAGTCATGAAATTCATTTTCCAATTGTGTTACATTAAGATTTTCAATTTGCAAATTAGAAACACAACTAGAATCAAAAGCACTAGCAACTTCTAGATCAATATTCTATTCAAATATAGACAAAATCATCAAAATTATTGCTATTCTCAAGTTCAACACTTACTTCCCAATTCAATTCATCCATCACAAGAGATATCATCAATGCAAGTAACATCATTCATCTCATTAAAATTATCATATCCTAAATCACAAGAGATATCAATATTAGAGTTTTGAGGTTTTATGCATACCTGTAGTAGATTCTCTTGTTCCATCATCGGTTGTTGAAATGGTAGCAACTTTGTCATCCTCTCGATCATCTTTCTCCATGTGGGAATCACACACATTAGGAGTTGGATTGTCTTTCATGGACACATACATCTCTTTAGGATATTCATTTTCACTCTTAGGCATAGGTTGGTGGTGATAAGAATCAAACTTTCTTCTCATAAGATTTTTCATATCCTCCCATGAAGTGATAGATTCAAATCCATATTCAATCCATGTTTTGTAGAACCTCTTCTACCAAACTTCCACATGGTCATTAAACCTAACGATGGCACGATCAACTTTATTCTCAATGATATGGTAATAATCAAACACTTACTTAATTCCTCTTTCCCATTCCCAATAGAGATTGAGATCATATTTGCCTTAGCAAGAAGGAATCTTCAACTTCGACTTTCTTATGTTTTGGTCATAGTTGGAAACTTTCTTCAAACACTTCTTGTGTCATACAAAGTTTAGAATCCAAATATGGTTAGTAGCTAACAAAAGTATAAAGAATAATGGATCTCATCACTCCCTTATATGTTTCACTCAAATAATGTAAATACACTCGTGTTTCACACTAAATTAAGACTTTTTTCAAATATGATGCAATTTCTCTCTTGCCTTTTTCCACTTAAAGCCTGTTTTCTTATGAGAGTACTAAATTAAAACCACGACTTCAATCTAAAGGAAATCAGTTTTTAAAGAAATGGCAATCACAAAAAACAAAAGGTCTAAAATTAGAGTTCTCAAAGATCCTGATTTAATTAAGTAATGACTAACACAAAATGAACACAAAGGGATTGAAATTTCTAGTAAGGAAGTAAAGGAAAAAAAGCTTGAAAATACAAAAAGGGAACAACAAAAAATTGAACAGAAAGGAAGAGATGTGTGGTGAGCAAGAACCTTGTAATTCTTTGAAAAAGGAAACAAATCAGTGACTCAACAGTAATTAAGTAGTAAAAGCTCCAACATATCAATGTAATAGATCACAGGGTAATCAATCTCTTGGCAGTAATCAATCTCTTATTTTTTTTTGTAAATTTTTTTCTTTTTTTTAATCTGCTCTGGATAGAAAAAGTGATAAACAATGCGATGACTAGTATCAAACAGTAATGATGAACAGTGACAAACAGTACCGATAAACTATGATGAATAGTATGGATGAACAGTAATTATAATTTTTTGGACAACAATGAAAATGGAATGAAACAACAAGAAAGGAAGTAAAACAGAAAACACACTTTGATTTGCAAATCTAAGCTCTGATACCAAATGATAGGTGAACCCTTATAGAACTAGTCCAAAGAACCCACTTTGATGTGTTAGATAAGATCATTGCAAACAAAAGATACTACAAACTGGACAGCGAAGAAGAATGATGAAAAACGTAGAAACGGTGAATATAACAAGCAAAACAAATTAGAAACATAAGAAAGATGATAGTCTATATGAAATAGAACCCAAAAGAATTGATCTCTTGAACTTGAGTTCCGATAACGCCACAAGGAATGATCAATTCCTTGATAAGTCATAGTTTTATCCTAACATTCAAAGAACGCAAGAGAAACTCATAAAAAGTTCGAAAATTTATTCATTTAAATTTTAAAAAATGCACCTCAAAGATAACCTTAAATAAATAAGATAAATTCTAACCTAATAAATCTAGAAAACCTAATTAATTTAGGTTCAAGATTATGAGACTTTGGATTCAAATAACATTTCTATTAGACCTAGGAAACTAGTAAAATAATATTATAAAAAATGATAAAAATTCAAAAAATAAAAATAAAAATAATGCTTAGGCCCTTATAAACATGTCAACATGTTAATGAAATCACATGTTTGACACATAGCATATTTATTTACAAGTTTGGCTGTCAAAAAGACTACTAATAAATCAATTGAGCTTTATTAATCAATTAAGTTTAACTTATAATTAATAAAAAAGAAACTAACGCGAATTAAGCCCACTAATGTCAAAATCACATGCTCTTTAAATGAAGTACATGATATTTTAAGTAATCTCCTCTAATGGCTTCTCTTAGGCTTGAATCTTAAACTTGTAAATTTGAAATATTCTTCATGCTCTTTAGCTTCAATTGGGCTACAAACTTACTTAAATAATTGGCCTCCAACATCTATAACAATATTTCCAAGTGATAAAGCCTCCTTGTCATGCTCTTGAATTTGTCCAATCAGTCTGTTTGAACCGTACTTAAGGCGTCCTCTATCAAGAGAATCGGTCTCTTGATCTCTAGTTCCGGTGACACCACAAAAAATGACCGATTCTTTGACAAGTCATATTTTTGCTCTAACATTCAAAGAATGGAAGAGAAATTCACAAAGTTTGAATATTTATCAAATCTGAAAAAAGTACATAAAAGAAAACCTTAAATAGGTAAAGTGAAATCTAACCTAATGAGTCTAGGAAACCTAATTAATTTAGGTTCAAGTAAGCCTAATGGGATTATGAGACTCTGTGCTCAAATAACACTTCTAATGGACCTAGGAAATTAATAAAATAAAACCTTAAAATAAAATAATGAAAATTCATAAGAAAATAATAAAAATAATACATAAACTCTTATAAACATATCACCATATTAATAAAATTAAATGTTTAACACATAACATGCTTATTTACAAGGTGGGCTATCAACAAGGCTACTAATTAACCAATTGGATCTTATTAATCAACATAGTTTAGCCCCTAATTAATAAAAATGAAATTAAAATAAATTAAGCCAAATAATGCTTAAGTCACATGCTATTTTAGTGAAGCACATGATCTTTTAAGTAATCTCCTCCAATAGACTTCTTTTGGACTTGAATTTGAAACTTATAAAATTGAAATGCTCTTCAAACTCTCTAGTTTCAATTAGGCTGCAAACTTGCTCAAATAATTGGGCTCCAACTTGTATAACAATCTTTCCAAGTCATAAAACCTCCTACCATACTCTTGACTTTGTCCAAGCTCTCATTTTGAACCATGACTAAGGCATCTTCTATCACAAAAGAAAATAAAAATGCATTTGAATCAAGAGAACATGCCCGGGTGGTGTCGGAGGTGGGATCTAGAAAGTCTGAATCCAAATTTGAATCATGTTAGATTCGATCGATTCAACAAACGAACCTTTGATTCGATCATGGCAGCATTGAGGTTTGCAGCCCCCATTTGTAACAATGGCATTGAAGTTTAGGGGCAACAGGGTCAAGGATGATAAGGTGGGGTGGTAGAGGATGACAAGGCAGTGCGGTGGAGATGGAGGTGGAGATCGAAAGAGCCATGAGTGGAGGGAAAAGAGGTCTAACAAAAATAATTCCCTTGGATTGTCTGGATTCCATCTTCAATATGATAGAATTGGATTCAAGCAATTTTGTTTGAATCTGATTTCCCAAGAATCATCATTCCAGGGTACTAGACCCACATTTATCAAGATTCTGATTCCCTTTCTTTTTCAGCTTGCCAATTCCATGATATAGCAAGCTTATAAGTTTGGGGATTCTTTCACCAAATGAGTTACTTTCTCATATTCTTAATATAAGAATATTTAAAAAAAATATTTTTGGCCCTTAATATTAATATAAGAATCATTTCAAAATTTAATAAAGCATTAATGCATAATTTCCACCAATGTTCTTGACAGTTTCAACTCTCTCTTTAAACATTAATGTAAGATATATTAATGACTTTTATTAAAGACATTTTAAGAATATTATAATAATATTTTAAAAAATTAATACTTCTAACTAATTTTAATTATTTATCTTAATTCATGTGATTTTAATGAAAAGTCCCTTATAAAAAAATGGATAAATATTTTGACATCAGCTGTCCCTTTAAACTCACACTTTGTGAACACAAGTTCAGAACAAGCGAGTTTTATTGTCTAAACAATGACGAGATGTCAGGCGAATAATTTATAAACTAGTGAAGATGGTCAACACTTTATTATTTTAATAAATATTGTGGAACTAAAAATTATCCTTCTACTCACACTTAAAAGATAATGAAAATACATGGCCAAAAAATGAATATACACCAAAAAAAATAAAGATATTAAGTATTTTAAAATAATAAAAGTAACAAATATACAATATCATAAATAATAAAAATAATTCATGTGAATGAATTAATATAAAATAAATAAAAATGGCCACTCTAGGTCATTGGCAAACTGATAGTCACATGGCGGGAGACGAAAGCAGGAAACTTTCGATTGTGCGTAGAGCTGTTAAAATGGGCCAAGCTCGATGGGTCGGTCTGAAAAGTTCGAAAAAATGAGCGGGCTTGAGTCTCAATTTTGAAAGTAAATACATAATCCGAGCTTTTTTTAGCCCGGCCCGTTTAGGCCCGGCCTGTGGTGGGTCGGCTCAAAAGCCGAAACTTTTTTTTTCTTTTATTTTTGGTTTAAAATATTTAAAAATACATATTATTTTATTAATTAGTAATATGTGAATTATAAAATTTAAATATTATATTAGTTTTTGATAAATTATAATGATAATTAGTTGTATTAATTTAAATTATGATAATAATTAGTTATATTAATTTACATAATTATATAAAAAAATTTATTAAAAAATTAAAAAAATATTAAAAAATTAAAAAAAGCTCCCGGGCCAACCCGTAGACCCGATCCCGTGGACTTGAGTTTAAAAAATCAAGTTCATTTTTAATTTGGATATTTTGGCCTAACCCAATTTGGGCCCGGCCCGAGGTGGACCGATCCAAATGGACCGGACCGCCGGAATTGACATCTCTAATTGTGCGGACAGCGGAGAGTGGGAAGCATATAGAACTCGCTGAAAAACTGAAAACAAATGCGATGGATGGTGATAAATCAACAACCACGGTGTGCGCACTTTTAGCCATAGATCACACCAATCTCACTTACAAGGCCTGCCATGTTTGTGAAAGGACTCTACTTGACTCCTCTTCTCCTACTAACCCTTCCTCTGTCTGCAAATTCTGCGACTTCAAATCCTTCAACCGTCCCTCCTCCTCCTCCTCCTCTTTCAAACGACTATTTCGAGTCCTGGTTCGTTAATTTCCCAAATTAAAAAGCATCGCTGTAAAGTTCTGCTTTTTATTTCGGCAAAGATTTTATTCTGGTTCGTCAGATGGGGTGTCTCGTTCATGCGATTTAAAGCTGTGGGTTTTTGTCTGTTTGTTTTGCAGATGTCGGTTGCAACTGACACTAAGATAATCACAGTCATCTGCTTTGATAGAGCTGCGAGGGTTCTGTTTGGATGCTCTGCCGATGAATTTTTTGACTTTGCCAAGCTTCACCCGTTCTCTGGTAAATCTGTCTGCATTTTGATGCTTGTTTCTACTGCTTGATATAAACAGGAGGCATCGGTTGTGAAAGAATCTATTTCTTCCCATGCATTTGCCTTTAGACTTGTTTTAGGTTGTACTTGGCTGAGCTGAAAATAAACGTAAGGAAAATGGAAAAGACGACGAAATTTTCGAAATGAAAATAACTTCACATTTGCTTGGTACATTAAAAATGGAAGAGTTGACAGTGGAAGTAGTGTTCTTATATTTTTATTGAAAAAGCTTATATATCAAACGCCAATTTGTCCTTCAACATTATCTACCACTCGGAATCACTTTTATTTATTACAGCAGGCCAGATTGTTAATGAAATTCTGGAGGGAGAGATGTTCAGAATGACACTATCAAAACCAAAGAATGGTAATGCACAACATCTACGAGTTGTATCAGCTATTCCTTTGAGGACTGGATTTAGGCCAGCAATTGAAGCCTTGAGAGAATACCACAGACTATGACAAGGTTCATAATGTTTGTTGGTTTCTCTTTTATCTTAGAGATCTATGTATTTCTATATAGTCCAGTTTCCCAATATATTTTTTTCGTGTTGTTATTACATAATTCATACTTGTCAGATAAGATCTCTATTATTACAAGTAGAAGAAGACTGAGTCCCGAGTTATCGTTACTTAGATGCTCAAAAGAACCTCTCAAGTTGAAACTTCACAGCCAGTTTATGACATGACAAATTTTTGAAACCTTTATAATTTAGATTGTGCTGAATGTACTTTGTTTTAAGAATATTTGTTTGCATGTGAAAGTGCACAGTTAGTTGGCATGCGTAAAAGATTTACAGCATAACCTTCAATACACAGTTCTGTATCTTAGAGAACAGAGAACTATTTCAGGACAAAAAAAAGGAAAGAAAGAAAGAAAGAAGTTTATTCCCTTCTCCAAATATCATGCACATAGCCATGTACACATGAAAAGGCCAACAAATTCTATTCAAGAGGAGGGCGTATTCAGTTTCAGTTTTAGTTTTGGTTTTGGGCTTTGAAGCCATCACTTTGGAGAGACATGATTTCCTCCCTCTGTGGTGGTTAGTTTTCCTTGCATCCAGCTTCTCAGCATCTGAAGTGCAGCTTTTGGTTGATCCATAGGGACCATATGCCCTGCCTCATGTACCTGTTTCACAGTACCAAAGTTACCAACAGTGGAATTAAACATAACTGCATTTCTTAGGTGTTTCTGTCAATTTTTTTAATAAAATTATACCATGCAAGGAATCTTATAGAGTCAATCTGCTGTTTTTAAAAAAAATCGCATGTTATATTTTTAATAAAGAATCTCAACAAACCTTAAGGAAAGTGAGAGGTCCGTGGCCTTTGAGCAATCCTGCCTCAGTACCATCAACTGTGAATGAAATTGTAGGCGATGCCCCAAATTTCTTTTGACCTAACCATTCCATGGAGTGAACCCACCTTGAATTCCCTGTTCATTCAGAAGCACATTAGGAAAGTTAACTGATAATCTCTGGTGATCGACATTGAAGCAATATGGGTCCAAAATGAATCCAATAGGCTTACCCAGCCAGTTACAGATGAGATCATCTTCCCCAGCGTATACAAGCACCTTGATTCCATCCTCAAGAAGTGCAGGAATACCCACTTCCAGATTTCTCATCCAGTCCTTCAACATGGCATCGTACACTGTGCTACTGCATGACACGAAATCCAAGTCCCCGACTCCTAAAGCACTCCTTACTTCCTTCTTGTTCAAGAATGTCTCCATGTTTGAGAAGTCATAGCACAGATCTCCCTCACATTTCTTCCTAATGTCATAGTACTGCAGTTTGCACGCATCAAAACTCAGTGAATTTGAAATAGCCCATTATCATTCAGATTCCCCTCTCAAATAGTCACATAGTTAAATAAAAGCAGTGAGTGTTTCTTCCATGGTTTCTTACATTGATGTTGCCTGAGAGAGACAAGATCTCATTGAATATGCTATTGCAAACAATATATGAAGATACACAAGCTTCTCCACCTTCAGTGCCTGACAAATCAAACACCAATCAAGAAAAATGTCAACGAACAGAAATAATATACTTTGAAGATATTTGAATGAAAGAGCAAGGATGTAGTACCGCAAGTTTTTATTGCATGAGTACATGGAGGGAGCAACTTGCTGATATTGTCATAATCAGCCTTATTAATCAAGCCTCTTTCTAAAGCATAGTCTGTATAAGCAGGGTATTGGATTTCTGGATTGGTTAGTCCATTGCCAATGGCAAATCCCTGTTTAATCATCACAAAGGATTTATGTGAATCAATGCAAGCAAGCCGAAGCTATCAACATTTAAGACTGATGCATTGTCTGAGAAATAGAGCAAGACCTTAAGGTTTATATGAAGTCCTTGTTTCTCTTTGTTTCCTTGGTGAACCCTGGAAGCAAGAGCTGGAATGTAATGCCCCGCGTATGATTCTCCAGTTATATAGAAGTCATTCCTAGCAAATTGAGGATGCTCCTTGAAAAATGCCTGCCATGATCGTAAAGTATACTGAATCTTATTGCAGCATGGCATAAACTTCTTTTTAATCTTAGTATTTCAGCTAAGAGTATTATGCATACTTGAATTTTGTTTTAGAGTAAAATTACTTCTTTTATAATTTCAAAAGTACTCTACTTTACATTAATTTGACTAAAGTTAATAAATAAATATTAATAACTCCTCTTTACCAAGCGAACGAGCTATTAGCATGAGGTAATTTCTTTACATATTAACACCAAAAAAAAAAACAAGAAGAAGAAAAACATCAGTTGCTATACGTTTTGATCCGTAAGGGAAGGGAGAGATTATATATTTACCTGCAAGAAGTCGTACAAGTCATTGCTAACTCCATCTTCGTCGTGACGAATGTCATTTTCATCAGAAGTATAGCTGAAACCTGTCCCAACGGGTTGGTCCACATATACAAGATTTGAGGCCTACAAATTGAGAAAATATCAATGATGAAAATGGGAAGATTCGATTTTTGTACAACGCTTTTTGCGATGTGAATTCTTCATTTAAAAAAAAAAAGGAAAATTCAAGTTGGTTCAACAACTCGATTCCCTTTTGACCTAAAATAAATAATAAATAATAAAAAACTTGATTCTCTAAGATAACAGATGCCCACAGTGAGATGTGAACAGAGGTATGTACATAGTAACTTAATATTTTTTTAGACTTGTCGCATAAAAAGAAATCATGGGCATGAAAAAACAGAGAGAAATGGATGGAGGTGGGTTATATGGAGTGGGTAACGATGTTGGGAAAAAGCAAGGAGAAATGATAGGTACCTTGTCCCAGCCATATTCATTCCACAAAAGAGACAAGTTTTTTGTGATTTGGAAAGGGCCATTCTCATAAAACATGGCTAGCTCACTGCTACATCCTGGTCCTCCCGTCAACCATATGACCAGGGGATCATCCTTACTGTTCCGAGATTCGAAGAATAAGTAGAACATCCTGCAAAACACACAGGAATTGATAATGACGCCTCCAATACAATTCCGGACACAATATTTGCACACAATTATATACAAAAGGACATTTTTACAACATTGTTCCCCTCCATATGGTGGGCTTGGATTCTTTCTGTACAAGAAGAAATAACGTAAGGTACAAGTATTAGGTAGTATTACTAATACCATGCGATATGATAAGGGGTGAGTACACATGATACTTTTGCGCCTATGAGAGAATCTAGCCGCAAAGACCAAATACCCTTCTTTAGCCTATTATGCAGCCACGAGTATTGGCTATAAAATTAAAACCACACGGCCTTGTGAACACAAGCTGTGATCGTAACATGCGAATGGGACTAAAACGTAAAAGTCAATCGCTGATTTTTCCAAGATTCCAATAAGATCCACCTGTAAAGAAGAACAATGGGGTCGCGAGAGTCGTTTCGCTTTCATAATTATTAAAGAGAGTATTTTCCTTCCCTTTCCAATATTAATGATCATTTGATATGAGTTTTGATTATGAACGCATACTTTTGAACAGGATATTATTTGTCTTCGCACTAGCTCTTTCAACTTTTCCCACCTCACTTAGAATGTCCTACTGCTTTATTGATCAATCTGAAACTAAATAAGCGCTTAAAAATAAAGAAAAGAATTCCAGAACTCTATCTACCCTGAACAAATAATTTTGACTGGGGAGGAGAAAAAACAAGAGAGGAAAAGGTGAACCAAATTTTGAACATAAAAACAAAATAAAACAGAGTTAAGTTACGGACCTTGCAGCTTTGGAATGAGGAAGACGATAATACCCTGCATGGTGACCGAGCTCTTCAACAGAAGGCTCAACAGAAGCAGCATCAAGATTAGGAAATTTGAACTTTTTCTCCACAATCTTTCCAGGGGAAAACAGAGGATCACTAGATCTCGTGTTGACTGATTCTTTTGGGAACAAGTTGAGCTCTCTTATGAGCTTTTCTGCCTGTAACTTTGGGAGGTAGGCGGTGGAAGATAAACGCAGGTCATCGCTTGTGGTGGTCCGAAAAGTTGCAGAGGAGAAAGGTGAAATGATGAAGAGAAGAAACAGAAGAGAAGACAGAGAGGTTAAAGACAATGATTCCATTGTTGGTGGTTTGTGGAAATTGTGTGGGAATGGCCGTGAATATATAGTGCTTGGCCTCAAAGGCCATAAAGCTAAACGAAAAGGCGGAGTATCAGAGGTTTAACGGTCTCCATCACTTTTCTCCTTCAATCATTAAATATTTTGCTTTGCTTTTTCTAATAAAACTCTCTTTTCTTCTTTTCTGCAAGTTTTTGTTCTTTTCCAGAATATGGTTTTGGTAAAAATCTTCTCCGTCACTCAGAAATATTATTATTTCTTAGTCCATTTCAATTTCTAATCTACCTTATGCATTTTTTTTTCCTTTTATTTTTCATATTATATATTGACTTGAAGTGAGAACAAATTCAACACCGGTCATTTCTGATGATGATGTTCGGGGACGAAGATGTTACGCAATCAGAGACAGAGAGGAGGGAAATAATATTATATAAGCGAAGGCAATATAAAACACCAAGAATGAGAAATAAATAAGAAGCTATGATTTTTATTTTATTTTAGTCATAAATTAATTAAATTATGTAGGCCATTAAAGTACTCAAGAGGTAAGATAGATGAACTAGTTAACATGACTTGCAAGGGTGGCCTTCTCCAAGAATGACCTTCTACTATGCATAACATGTCTTCCAAGGATGAGGTGATGTAGAATGATGAATAATTGAATAATAATAATAATAATAATAATAATAATAATAATGAAAGACGTTCGTCCTGTCTAATTCCGAGTGATTAAAATTTGTCATACCATGATAGAGCAACATCCTAATGTTATGATGTTTGTAACATTATGGCAAACAAAGACCATTTTTCTTTTTCTATAATTGAGAAGCTGCAAAGTGCTAAGTAAAGCTAAACAAAGTGTTGCGTGTAAGACATCGTACTTGTGCCTTAAACACATGCGCACGCAAATTTGACCAAATCGCAACTAAAAGAAAGATAAATGGAAGTTTCATGCGGCACATGGAAACCCCAAACACCCCCCCCCCCTCCAAAAAAAAAAGACAGAGAGAGGGAACAAAAACACTTTACCCCCTACACTAAACTATCCTTATCAAACTAACTTCTATTTCATAATAAAAATGATTAGCCTTAAACAAATATAAGCACTGACAGCTTTCTATTCTAGTTGTCATGATTATAAGTGATTTAGAAGATAACCACTTTATTTAGCATATACTTTGAGACGTATACTTGTGTAGATATGTGCCACGAGATGAGGTATTGCTATCCTGTATACAGTATTTTGATGATAATCTTATCAAGATAAAAAGGTGTTGCTTCGTATGAGATGGGAATATAATGGGATTATTGACCTTGACATTATCGGATTCAGCTTGATTTTGTCTTTGGGGCCATTATTTTCTTACCCCCAAAAAAAAAAATTGTCACCGCAATTCTTCACATTTTTATTAGGAGACCCTGTCAAAGAGTTCTTTTTTAAAAACAAAAACCAAAAAGCATAGATTTCGTTAAAAATTTTAATAATAACATTTAAAAAAACTAGGTACTGTCAAGATCAGACTCCAAATCACAATGAGCACTAACATTAAGGATACTGTCTTTAATTTTCGAATTTAGAATATAGTTGGACCAAAAAAATATGCAGAATTCATAGCTATGTGCTCACCAAAATAAGAGCAGTTGAGAGGCTTATTTGCGTAACTGGGATGCAAATGATAAGCTGGATTTGATGGCTAATGGTTTCAGACTCACGCATTGTAGTTTTCTGAAGACATAAGAAATGTAAAACAATTAACGAAAACTTACGTCAAGTTTTTGTTGCTTTACGCGTATTTTCGGATAACTGCGTCTCTTGTTTGATTCTCCGTAACACAAACCACCACATACATCATTGAGTTCTGATTTGTTAAAGCACTTTCTCATAGCATTTAAGATCTGTGATCGTTTTCTTCAGTGAGAGAGAGAGCAATGTCACCCACCATAATGTTATCCTGGATTGGAGTCATATACCATTAAGGTATTAATTAATGCAAATTTAGACACGTTTCATAATTTGATCACATTAAGTTTTTCTTAACAGTGACTTAGATACCTTAAAACGATGGAGTCATAAACTGTACTTTCAGCACTGCCAAGAAGTCACAATGGGCTTCCCACTTGCACATTTCTTTCAGGCCAGACCTCTTATAGCCAAGTGACAGGAGTTGTTGGCCAAAAAAAAAATGGCAGAAGTGGAAATGAACAATGAATTCAAATAACCTTCATGACTTGGTATATTAATATTCCATTCATCCATTTGTTCCATTTTCATCTTCAACAAATGGATCTCGAATTTGATTATTAATTGCAATTAATAGAGTAGCTCTTACATAGAACCCAGCTAGGAACATGGTCATCCTATGGGTTGTACCAGTTTCTGGCTTTAGCAAGTTGCCGTAACCTTTGCACGGAAACTCTTTTATCAGATTTGGGGAACCTCGCTCCATTAATCATATTATGATAAAATTATTCTAAACGCTTGACCACGGGCGGTTCAAAATCCACTCACACTCCTTAGAGCCTATTTGTTTTAAATTATAAATGATTATGGAGCAGAAAAAAATAATTATGTGGCCAGTAAATAAATACAATCTAGATCAAAATAATCACTTATAGTCATTTAAGTAATTATTTCCATAAACTACTTTTTCCAGCTTATGATAATCACTTATTTTTCATAATCACTTATTTCACATTTTCTTCTCATTATCCACTCAATAATCATTTAAACCCCAATATCCAAACACATTTCTTTTCTCAAAATCACTTATGGGTTAAAAATATCCAAACACAATTCACTTTTGACATAATCATTTATTCTTCTAATCTATTATGAATAATCACTTATATATAATTTAATTCAAACACACACTTATAATGGAACACACACTTATAATGGATGGGAGAAAGTGATGTGGGAGATCTCACATGCTGCACTCAATTATTCAACATGTGACATAGGTTCTCCTTCAAGCCCCGCAATTTATTTGAATATGATAACAATACATTTAAGTCATCCACGTTGCACAGAAACTTGGATCTTTTCATTAAAAAGAAATCTTGACGACCATTTCGTGAATCATGGAAAAGGTTAACAATCGGTTCGTGCCAAAAATAAAAGTGGGTTGATGGAGATTTGGGCGTTCCACAAGTTGGGGAATATTTATGGACTGTTTGGTAGCTATTTTTAAAATATTTTTTTTTATTTTTTAAAATAAAAAAATAAAAAAAAAATTATTTAGTAAATCAGTTTTTTATAAAATATTTTAAAAAATATAAAAATATAAAAATATAAAATTCAGAACATTTTAAATGTGTTTTATAATTTGTGTTTTGAAAAAAAAAAAAAAGATAAAAAATAACCACCTTACTAATAATAAAGTTATAAATTTTGAATAACCCACCTAACTATTAATTATAATTTTGAAAATAATTATTTAAATAAATTTTTTTATTTTTTTATTTCTAAAACTTGTTCTCAAAAATAATTTTGTAAAAATTATTTTGAGAACAATAAAAAAAATATATTATCAAATAGATCCTTAATAACCAAACTTGGTTCAATGGCAATTACAAAACACTTTACGGAACACCTCAACCACAGATAAACCAAGTTCATATAAACTTGGTGCTCTTTCAAGGACTTCTGTTATTTACATAGTATAACACTCTTCCCAAAATCTTCTTTTCTAGTGGTAACTCTGGTTTTTCCTTTTGCATTCTAAATATATCGAGCAGGATACAAACCTGTCATTATCTTCCTTATCATACACCAGAATGGCAGCAAGAATTCAACTAACTCTTATGACCTAACTTTAGCAAGTCGAGCCCTAATTTCTTCCATTTCCTCCTCCTCATCAACTCCCTCAGCTATAGCATCTTCCTACAAAGGGTAACATATTACATAGATAGCTTGACTCTGAGGAAGATAAGACTTCCAACAAAAAAATAAAATACAAAGGTGAATTGCACATACCTCTGTAGCTTCGACACTTTGAGCAGGTTGCTTCACCTTTTCTTTTCTCACAGCTTCTGGAAGCTGTGCAGCTGTCTCGCCAGCAATTGCAGTTAAAACTTTATCAACCTCTTCTTCAATCTCATCTTCTATGTCCTCAGAATCTAGTGCTGTGTCAACAGCATCATTTACTATCTCCTCAATCACTCCTGCCTACGAAGAAATACAAAAAATACATACTGATCAGATAGGCACGTCATCAAATTTACAACTGTTTGGTAAATAATATAAAAAGGAATGAGAATACTAATGGAATTAAAGAAAAAGTAATTTTATAAATTAAAAATAACACTTGTGCCCCTACTTTAAAAAAGTAATAAAAAGGGAAAAACACTGCCGACTAATCATAACGAGGGCATAGACATTACATGCCTCTTTTTTTTAACGAGAAAGGGAACACACTTCCCTCCCCATACCAAACAGACACAGTTTGCCATACGTATAAATCATTACATAAATACAAACTGGTATCAAAATGTCATACTTTAGGTTACACAAAATGACAGACGATTCTTCAAATCATTCAATCTGACAATGAACAAAAAGTAAGTTTGTTCAGAATATATAGGGTTGATATCATAAAAACATTAATTCTTTTTTAATCAGAGGGCTGGAGAATTCTGAGATTGTTGTGCCCTAGTACTCATTGTTACTATTTATAAGACTTCTTTAGAAACTATGGTTCTTTTGCACACATGCAAAAGTCGCCTAATGCACTCGAAGTTCTAAAAACTAAGGCTACCAAAATTTTGCAAACAGAAAACGACAATTGATGATGCAATGTCTGGGGAATTAGTTTAAGTTAATTACACTCAAATCCATGATGTGCATTGGGCACATCAATTATAGATCTCAGCTCAAGAAAACTTTGATGGGAGCTAAATTGAGATCCCAAATTCTAGAGTCAAACAACACATTATTCATGCCAAAACATTACAACTCATATATTAGAAGATTAAGTGCCCATTTGAATTACATTTTTATAAGAAGTCTTTTAGAATAACCAACCACAATTTGCAAAAATAAAGTTTGGATAAAAATAAAGTTTACTGTAAACCTGTATGAATAAAAAAGAAAAAAATGATGGTATTGTTTATTCGCAAAAATGCAAACCACACAGGTACTAAATCAACTCCTTTAAGCAAGCAAAAAGTTCTTTGCAGCTCTTAACCTTTCTTTCAACCTTCAAAACTGACTTCTTGAACCTAAACTTTAGTAGCTAGGTACAGGTAAACTACAACAAATAATGTGATTAAAACCTACATAGTATTGCCACTTCCAGAAATAGGTCACAACAATTATAACATATTCAAAAAACTTAATGTCCTCCAGCCAGTTCTAATCACATTATCAGAATGTGGATTTCATTTTTTGCATAACAAACTTTGAAGGGAGCCATTAATCCTGATCATTCAACACTCAGGCAAAATCCAAAACCATAATTTACTACTCTAACCTATCATAACAGGCACTCATCCCACTTGACTGCTTGTAAAAAAATACAAGTAGAAAGAAAACAGCTCAATCAAGAATTGGTGATGCTTTAAAAAAAAAAAAAAAATCCTAACAATTAGAATGGAACACAAAATTCTATCATCTCTACCCACAATGAGGGGGAGGAGGAAAAAAAGAGTGGCTTCTTCCTCCTTCCAAACAAACAAGGACAGCTGTTGCAAACATACCTTTGTCATTTCTTTGCTAAATTCTTGCATTGTCACAGCCACCTCAGGAGCCTTCATGAGATTATTGACAAGCTTCATAACCTCAGCACTCTTGGATAAATGTCCCACAGTACGAGCAATTGCTACAAATGCAACCAAACAAAATTACTCAAATCTGTCATAATGACTCATAACAAGAGAATCCATGGCAAAAACAATAAATAGCTAATCAAATCATTACACTAAGGCTTCGTTTAGTAAGAGGGAATGGCTTTGAAGGAATGGGAATGGGTGATCTATTCCCTTGTCAAGCGTGTTTGGTACACAGGTTTCTTCATTCCCAGGAATCAGATATTCCCATGTTTGTGGGAATCATGAAACCCATGGGAGATGGTGGGAATGAGATATGAAAGCTGGGAATAAAAATTTTTGGACAATACCCCTCCTCTCATGGCTTCCCTCTTGATACCTCTCCATCTTCTATGATGTGCCCTTCCTAGTGACAGTGGCCACGGCGGCAATAGCAACAACGTTGACTCCTCAACAGTAACAACAATGACAACAGCAATGTCATCAATGACAGTGACAACAACATCATCCCTAACTCCCACACGTTGATCCACCATTGGCGGTCTTGGTTCGGCAACAGGAACGTCATCAACCATGGTGGTCTTTGCTTCGATAGATCCATAGTTGTGTGTGTGCTCCACAGTAACAGCGACAGCGACGGCGACGGTTGTGTGTGTGCTCCACAACGACAATGACAACGATGGTGTTCACAAATCTGGAAAACTTGGATGGCAGAGGATGATGATGATGTTGATTTTTTTTTAATTGGCTTTTCTATGATGGCTGTGGTGGGAAGTTTTGCCGAGAGAAGGTGGCGGCTGTGGTCTGAGGTGTTGCCGGGAGAGGAAAGAGAAAGAGGAAGGAGGGAGTTTTTTTTTTTTTTAATATGGGGGCATTTGTGTCATTTTGTACTTTTTTGTCTCTCTTTTTTTTATTCTCATCATGATTCCTTAACATACCAAACATACATTTAAAACTTATTCTCATTCTCATTCCTATTTCCATTCCCATTCCTTCATAAATCATTCTATATACAAAACGGAGCCAAAATTATAAAATATAATAGATACAAAAAGAATATTCCATGTATACTAGACTAACATAAGGGATGGTAAAAGCATACTTATTAAATCAAGAACATATGCATAAGCACCATATACAAGTGTGTGTGCGCACACGCAAACACTCAAGTGTGTGTGTAGGCTTCGTCACACAAGCCATTTAATCAGTGAATAAAAAACAATTAAGGGAACAGAAAAATAGCACCAACCAGCTATTGACTTTACCCAGGTTGGTCCTTGAGTTTAGAAAGTGATAATAGCATTCATTAAGGTAAGAACTTGGACAAAGAGGATTCAATTTGACATGAAGTAATACAAAGCTAGTTAAAAGTAGCACAACCTACCAACACTTTCCCCAAGGTGCATTGATATTGAATTCAATTGCGCCTTATTTTCATAAAGACGATTCACAGTTCGCCTGGATCTTACAAGTTCCTTTGCAAGTGCCTGCAAATTGCACAAACATCACAAGAAGCAGATTCCATAAAGGGGTGTGTGCTAAGTCTCAAAGGGAGAAAATTCTCTGCTACAAGATCCTATCCAAAGGACCCAATTGTCGCCACATAGAAGTCAAATTTGTTTTCACTTTTCAATGCTTGGATCATCCATCATCCTATCTGATACTTTATTATGCCTAGCATAAAAAAACTAAAAAAGATACCATGAACTGAGCGTCCATATTCCATGTAATCCTCACATCCAGTCCCCAAGCTCCTTAGGAAGGGAGCTTGGGTTTAAGATAGAGGAACTTACTGTTTGTTTTGCAACTGGTCAAGCTACATCTTAATAAGCATTTGGACCTCAGTTAGCCAACGAAGACAATAAATGCTTCAAAAACATTTTCATTCACTTGGTAATTCGGTACGGTTTAGTAGTGAAGCCTCTCATGAAAAAGCAAACTAAAGGATGATCTTCTCCCTGGACTCACGCTAAATGTGATGAAAATGATAGTCAGTATAAATACGTCTTTTGGGTAAGATCATATGAAATAACACAATTTTTGCAATTGGACATGGTATATAATTTCTTCCTAAATTTTCCTGTAAATATGTATATAGCATATCTAGATTCTAGTGTTACATGTGCCTAGACTAGGTAATTGGGCACTAGGTTTTAATAGAAGTCCCAGATTCCATTCCCAAAGAACTCAAAAAGAAAACCCAAATAGCTGGACAACAACTCTTAAGAAACCAGAGATAAGAAAGCACTGGGGAAAAAATCAAATCAAAGTACCAAATCTTTAGGTACTCCCTTTTCTTTTCCGTTTCCCCCACAACCACAATCACACACGATCTTCAAACGAAATCAGAGTGCATGACATTGCCTAAACTTACTAGCTGGCACTTGTAACAGTAACAACAGCAAGGAAACAGAATTAAAATAACAGTAAGTTACGAAATACCTTTGCAGAGCCCATGTCACTTCTCTTCGCTGCCTCTCTTATTGCCTTCTGTACATTTTTTTCTTCTCTCTGTATATCTGATCGAACCCATAATTATAAATCAACTATGGCACCAACAATAACAACAATCCAGGTTCAAAAAAGAATGAGAAATCATCACCTCGGATTTGGCGTTCAATGCTGCGACACTCTTGACGAAGCTTGCGCTGCCAATCTCTCAAAAGCTGTTGTGGATTTGGCTTCGGCCTCAGTACATTCATCACCCTCTCCATTTTCTCGGTGATCCCAAAATCTCGATTCTGTTGTCCAAAGCTACGATTGCTTCAAAATCTCTTCTTCCTTTAGGATCTGCAGCCGTTAATTCGTCAACAAAGATGATTCGATTAAGCTGCTGGGCGTACAAAACCTCCAGGCAAGGGATGCCCTCTCCAATTCACCGTCTGCTTTGACCTTACGCGTCTTCTCCCCAACAGAAGGGTAACTTCCCAGAAAGAAAAATCCTTAAAAGCTAGGGCTAACAAGTAATCACTCGTAAATTCTGGCCTCAAAAAAAGTAATCACCCGAAAGTCGTAAGCCGTAACTAAATCCAATTCAGAGCAACAAAATATTTATTTTGGCCTACAAAATGTTAATAATTAATATTCGTGAAATATTATGATTTATGAATTATCTCAGACATAAGCTTGCTGTCTAGTTCATGTTCTGGTCAAAAAAAGAAATCCAGTTGAAATAATAGAATCTACTCTAATAATTAATGGCTTTGATTCTAATTATATGACAAGTGTTTTTATCCAGTCCAATAAATTTATTTGGCCCAAAAAATACCTCTAGTTATTAATATTAATTAAATAATTTTTAGTACAGTATATTATTTAGAAATCGTTAATATTGTGCTTTATTTTCTTAGAATTCATGTAATATGTTTGAAAATGATTTTTAAACAATTCAAATAAATATTTTAAAAATAATCTTTTTAATCCTACCATTTATATTCTTAAATCTCAATTTATTAATTACTAAACTCAAATAAATATTTAAAAGTTAACTTTTTGAACCCGCAACAATCTATCGATATTTTCTGACCTGGTAGCAGATCAACATCAAGTCATCAATACATCAATATGTGTAATAAAATTAGACTTATTTCTGTGTGAATATCAAATTGCATGGACTTCACTCTTCAGTGTTTATTAGTAATAAATAATGCAGTTTAATTCCGATTCTACACAAAGTATGGAATTCATTTTTAATTACAGAATATATTTTTAAGAGAATAAACTCAAGATTATTCAGTGGATTAACAGTATTTTCTATTTAACTTAAAGATATTAATTTTTATTTGTTATAAATTGCATTATAAATAATGCAATTTATTTTTTTTAAACTTTTACAATGGTCTTGTATTAATTTTTATAATTATTTTTGGAATCAATCTCTAATATAAGTCCAACAAAATTGATCTCTCGTATTTTAAATGCTTAAAAAAAATTGCTATATTTGGACGATTTGAACTTTTAGTCTCTATTCATTTTCCATTTCATTCTTATCTTTTTAGTTAACCTCGAATTAGATGTTTAAAGTTTAGTATCCCACCCTTCAATGTTCATCATCCTATATGGTATTTATTTTCTTTTAGAAAAAAAAAACTTTAATACATATCACAATGTCATGAAGGTTTTATTAAGTAGACTACAGGAAGCACAATGAGGACAAACAAGAAGTAGCGACAAAGAAGTGGCATTCTGAATTTTTCATGCAAAGATGTTCGTTCGTTTCGTTCTTGTCCCATTCCACTGACCTCCTGTCGCACTCAGAAAAATGCGATAAAAGGAGAAAAAGAATAAATCGGGTTTCCATGTGAAAACTGACTATGAGGAGTCGCCATTAAAATTTTAAGGGAAAATTTTGAAAAATCGAATTAGGAAGGAAAATGATGGTCTGTGTAATCAGAGTTGAATTCGGGAATTGATTATGTGTAGATAAGGTATTAGGCACCCCACAACACCCGTTCCTAGGAATGGTTACCTTACGTTGATCGTGTAGATCAATATGCCTTAAAAAAAGTATTTTGGTTTTCTTTTTTATCATTCACATGCGAGGATAAAGGTAGAAAAAAAATTAAGAAAATTTGGGAAGTTTGGAAAAATAAATATATTAAATTAAAAATTAAGGAGATTTAAGAAAAAAAGGAAAAGGAATTTAGGGAAATGAATTGGAAAAACATTTATTTATTTACAAAGGCGGACTTGACCCAGAATCAGAGTCTGAGATCTACGTACCCTGCAATAGGGATTAAAGTCCACGTAGTTCAGATCTAGAAATGTGTGTCAATTGGTTCATATTTTTTATTATAATTTTTGTAATAAGAAAAAACTAATGGAGAATAATTTATCTTTTTGTAAACAAAATAATTTTCTGAGATTGAGTTGGTGTGTTTTAATTTGCAAAAGATAATTTAATTCTACTTATTTACTATTTTTTTATTTTGTTTTGAAAATATTTCTTTTATTTTTTTATTTTAAAATACTTTTATTTAATTTATGACTTTTGAAAAATCATCATATTTTTTGTACTTTTAAACAAAAATTTAAAAAAAAATCGATCTACCTGTTATAGACTCGCAATCATGCATAATAAACCGATTCCTTAAATACCTGTGAAAGTTCTAAACTTTGCGGTATAAAGATTTTATTATATTTCAAAATGCCATATAATAATTTTATTAGATATTTTTAAATAAAATTTGAAAAACCTGTTGTATTATTATCATTTGTTATTGTTATTATTTTTGTGAAATATAGTTATTTTCTTAAAAGAAAGTTAGTTAATTGATATACCTATTTAGATTCGCAATCTCACGCGACAACTCAGTAAGCCCGAATACCTGCATGGGTTCCAAAAATCTCACGTGATATAATTATTAAATCAATTATTTATATTATTATTTTTTAAGTAAAATCACTAAATATTGTCGTTTTGTTTAATATCTAAAAGTTTATACGATAGAGTTATTTATTTATTTATTTTCAATGGGAAGATAAAATGAAAAGATCATTGGGATCTATTATTATAAGTGAACCTTATTAATTCACTTGTGCAGCCCCGTAGGCTTGCACGGTGTAATTGTTTTAAGATCTGTGAAAACTCTAAAACCTTCATGACCAAAGTTTAAAAGTAAAGCAAAGAATATATTATAATAAATATTTGTAAACAGGTATGACTTTGTGATAGTGTGTTAATGTACATGATACATTACTTCCAATATTAGCACAAACATATTTATAGGAGTTGAGATAAAGAAACAAACTAAATCTTCTTTTCTTTCTCCTTTGCTTGGAAGATGATAGCTTCTATTTCCCATGCTTGGCTTGATGACGATGACCTTAATTTTTCCTTAACTTGATCCTTGCTCCCGTGATGCTCGCAGAGAAATAAAAGGGGATTAGTATTCTCTTTGAAGAACCTTCTCAACTAGAAATTCAGGTATTCTCATAATAACAATCCTCAACTTTCAAATTGTATATGAAACTACAGCCCAAAAGCATAACAGACATAGCCCAAGTTTCATGTAACCCCAAATCAACCCAAGGTCAAAAGTATTTTGAAAGAGGTTTAAACAATTAACATGGCATACAACGTCCTTGACCACCGAAGTATGATGCCTCATTCAAAGTCCCAATACTCTCTCACAGATATCTAAAGTTCCATATAGAAGCTAAATGTAGTGAGAATGTTTTATGAATCAAGTGGCGTGAATTTACAATGCCTATCAACAAAAAAGGAGCTTTTTCATCCAAACCCAAAACCATAATTTACAATGCCTATCAACAAAAAAGGAGCTTTTTCACCCAAACCCAAAACCATACAGGTCTTTTCTTCACCAAAATGGAGCTTAAATATCTATCAGCTAAGAGAAATTTCAGTGTGTGAACCAATGGTTACAAATTCTAGTTTAGGAATGCAACATGTATCTGATATGTGCAACAAATACACCCCACCTTTAAATGGAAAGAATATGGGAAAATAGTTTATTTATGGGCATAAATCAGAACATGAACCTGTAGCATACTAAACTATATTTTTTGAGCATGGAGAGTCACAAAGGTGTGGCCCTTTCTCATCATTATAACTACATATAATCACACAACCACCAACTCAATGCTTAGGCTAGAAACACAAGGTCATATGACCACTTGAGAACCGTGAGATCAAATGGACATGTGCTGTCTCACAACCAATCATCAAATGCACGAACCACAGTCATAGAGTCATTTTTCTAAGTAGAATCAATGAGTTTATGACAGCCAAGACAAGCTTATAATGTCAAAGTGAGGCATAATGAGCATGACTTGGAGCTAGAAACAAGAACATTAAAGTGAAACTTAAAACATGCCTTCTCATGCAAAACCAAAGTTGAATGAGAATTTCATTTAGCTTAGGCAATACAAGAGAATCAGTGACAGAACATCCCCAAGCTTTGCCCAAATGACCCAATGTGTTTTTATGATATCAAAGACCATTAAAACATAACAATAGGCATAGCATCATCCCAAAAGCATTCGGGTTCACAAATGGAAATGAAGAGGAAGAAGGGCTCACTAAATAACAACATTATGCTAAGGTATAATCAAACCAAATGCAAACCACCAATACTAAGAGAAGGACTCGCTAGCAAATAAAACTCAATAAGTTACAGTAGGCTGAAAATGGCTCAGACTCCCAAATACCAATTACATTACCTCCTTCCAAGGTGTAGGACAAGTTGAAAAGATGCAAGGTCTGCGACCTAGCATTATGTTCAAAAAGTACCACCCCTTGAACACTTGCAGTCTTTATGGGCATGTTTACAAACATCATCCAAGTTCAATGTTTTTGCAAACCAGAAATGACTGAGTGAACCATCAAGCTATCTCTAAGGACCTAGGGGAACAATTGAACAAAATTCTACTACAAACAATAAACTCACTCAGATCAAAAAATACTGGTTCATTCCAAGTAGGCTTCAGCAGGCAATCTAGACAAAGCCATGAGCACCTAAATGCTTTCACTACACAACCCAGTATTCGATAAATGTTCATTCACATTAGCGAATTCACAAAGAGGCAAGGACTATCAAACAAAACATATAGCAACTAAAAGCTAAGTTTCTGAATTAGATTTCTAAGCTCCATAATATCTAAATCTAAACCAAACTATTTTTCATACGGCTTATAAGCACCGGATCAGTGTCTCCCACAAGCATAGGACATGAGATTTTAGTATGGATCAACAAAAAAACAAGGCACAAATGAGTAATCGGTTTTTCTTAAAACAGTAGCATATCACATTTCGATCAAATTGCAATAAGAAAGAGCACAGCACCTACACCAGAGACAAAAGAGAATCGACATTCAGGATTGATTTTCACATTCCTAAGTTAATCGGATATTTCTTCATCTAAACTGAGTTTTCAAAGTGAGATTAACAGTTAAAGATCACGTTTTATACCTCACTGCTCAATTCCTTTGAATTCTTCCTATGCTCTTCTCCTTCGTTTCTCGCATCTCCACCTCCATGGTGTTCTCTGGCTCCATCTCCAGCTCCCCCTTTCCGTCTCAAGCACGCTCTGTCTTCGGTGCCTATCCCCGAGTCCCTCTCAGGCTCAGACTCACTCTGCTCTTACTTTCCATTTCACTTTCTTTGGTTGCTCCTTCAATTTGTCGCATGGTTCTGCCTCTCCTTTAGTTTCTCGCACGGTTCTGCCTCTTCTTCTCTCCATCATGCCCAAGCTCCCCCTTTTCTCGCCTAGATCTGTGTCCCTTTTCAATCGGCCGTCCCTCCAGCCTTTTCTTGCACGTTTCCTCTGCTTCCTCTTGTTGTGCACGTCTCCCTCAGCTTTTCTCCCTCGCGGCTCTCTGTCTCTTTCCGCAGCTCCCTCTGTTCTATGCCTCCCCCATGTCAGACTCCCTCTGGCTTTTTTTTTTTCCTCGCGGCTCCCCTTGTTCTTGCCCTCTTCCAGCCACGCGTACCTGAGCCTTATGGCTCATGGTGATTGTGGGTTTAAAATGATGGGCTTCAACATTTCAAGCCTAGTGTTTTAAGCCCCTCACCCTTTTTTTTTATTTTTTATTTTTTATTTTTTTAATCTTAAATGAGACAAATTGGATAAATAAAAATGAAAGGATGAGATTTTTGAAATTCATAAAATAAAGAAAACTGCATTTGGAGAGTGATCTTTTAGATTTTGAAAGATTTATATTTATTTTAAAATTAAATTATAATTACTAATTTCTTTACATAAAAGTGAATTTTTATCTCTTTTATTTTTCAATTTATATATATATATTTTTTATTCAGATAAAATGGGTGTTCACAACTCCCCAAACGCTAAGCTCTTGTATGAATATGAAATGATGCTTGTATAGCGTGTGACTCCAGGAACAGAAAGCAACCTGAGCTCAGCTCAGGACAATTTTATTCATGTCATGTGATAATTAATTGATGATGGGAGAAACTATTAATGACACTCCTTTCCCCCGTTTGTTCAATAAGTTGTTGAACGTTTGGCAGGTTTGATATTTTATTGAGTATGTGTTTTCTCTCTCTTCTTTAAAATCTCAGCATCAATTCATTATTACATGTGTATTGCTTTCTTCTCTCTCTTTGATTTAAAGCGCAAGGAAGCTAGTCTAATCAAGCTGGTTTATTTTGTTGGCTTTTCCCACAATTATTAAGTCAAATTAATTTAGCCATTTTAGCCGTTGGCTTGTGACGCATATTTACTGTTCGCAAGCGTCATCTTTTTTATTTGTTTTAAAACTTCTCTTTCCATAATTCCCGTTCCTGTTCTTCCTACTCTAATCTCCTCAATCTGTTAACTGCTCCACCAACTTCCTCCTTCCTTATCCCATCTTCCCCCTCCTTCTCCATATGGTTTCCTTTTTGTCGTTTTTGTATTATTGAACAACACCTAGACGTCCTTCATGCTCACTTTGGATTTCGACCTAAAAGGCATTTGTTAACCATCATTAGTGGCATCATTAAAAGGTTATGTTTCTTCTTCGATCATTTACTACTTGTGACATGTGCTATTAAAATTTTTCATTTGATTATTCTAATCATATCATTTAAAGACGTGATTGTCATTAATGCTTGTCAATTTGTAAAGAGTGAATAAAGTTTTCATTCAGATTAGAGGAAGGGAAGAGGTTCTTTGCATTGACATAGTACGCTTTTGAATTTCTAATCATTAATATCCAGTCCTTTTCCTTGTCAAATTTTGAAGGAGAGAAATTGATAACTTATGAACTAACCCATTAATGTGAATCATTTTAATGATATCTTCTTAATATAACATTGAATTGAATATAAATATATATATGTTATTATCATAAATTTGTTGGGTCGAAACCAAAAGTAAAGAGGTAAGAACAAATGGAATAACTTTTCTTAACTCAAAGCCATTATTATTATTAGAGTGTAAAGCAAACGAATATTTGGATTACTATAGATTAAATAACCCTATTAAGTATTTTTAATTTATAGCATAAGTATGGGTCTCAAATTAAAACTGACTTCTCGCAATCTATTATTTGTACAATGCATGATACTTATTGACATGATATTAGTAACATTAATCTTGATTCGCCACTCTCATTGAATCATCAATATAATAATTCTGTACTTCTTCCTACTCTTTAACAATGTGGAAGAAGGTTTTTGCAATACTTCCAGAACAAATTTGTCATAGTCATATACAAGACAAATATTGGTAACTAAACATTTAGAGCATGAATATTATAGTATCCCATATCTGAAAGAGGAAGTTCTGATTAACTAAACATAGAATGCAGAACATGTTTAGTTCTCATTAATTATGTGTTATTTCTTTTTACTTCCCCTGCTTAATGCTAACTAAATGTTGTCATTATTAATTAATTCCTTCTTATGCTTTAACTATTGCTTTATTTGATCCATTTAGAAATTTGCACTAAACTAAGGGAAGATATTTCACGTTTTCCTATAGATCTAATTTATTATTTTCTATTCCATTCTAAATTTCTACTTAATTCTCCCACCTAGATGCTAAGGTCCATGTTTTGTCATCAATCATCCTTGTAATATATGAATCTGGCTCTTAATCATCTATCTTCAACCTTTTTTTCCCTCATTGCAATATAATGGTTCTAAGATATGATCTTTTTTTATTGATTCATGCTTTGTGTGATCACCAATCAAGTAGCTTTATAGAGTTTGAGCTTTGCTGAATATAACTATGGTGGTTTACTTCTTGGTTCTCGAATATTGATGTTGAAATATCCTTTATTTAATTTTTGGTATTTGGGTTTGACTTTGTAGAATTGTTTAATTTTTGGTATTGGGTATGGGTGGGTTTGACTTTGTGTAATTCTTTGAACTGATATCAGTATATGCTTTTTGTATGCTTGTGAATTTCTCAACTAGAGTTTGAGTGTGTAATATCTTTATTTTTATGAGATATTATAAAATGAATAAAAGATGAGAAATAGAGTGAGATAAAAAGGCTACATATAATCGAACCATAAAAGGAATTATTTCTTATTTAATTTTCATAAAAAGTTATATTTGATCCATAATTAGAATTAATTTTACCATAAGGTTTTTAGTAGAAATTAATTTCAGAACATACTCCGAAAAATATGTAATATACCACTTGAATGAAAGCTCGTTCCGAGTTGAGTGCAACGATATAAATATTGCATAGCCGGGAGGTCTAGGTTAAGAGATAGATCAATTTGAAGTTAATGTGAATAGTTAAAAAGAAATAATAAAAAAATTGGTCTTTGGGTGAAATTACAAGAAGGTACCCGAAAGAATGAATAATTATATTTTTGATCTGACTTAAGGGCAAAATGGTTATTTCTCAAATTAGAAGTAAAATGTGAATAATGAATTGAAGACCGAAAAATAAAAAAGTTGACATTGTAAAATGTAAAAGGAGTTGGGAAAAATGGAGAGATACCGTTAAGTGTAAAGAAGAGTAAATAGGTCAATTTTTCCTAGTTAAATGAAAAAATAAGAAAATTATATTTGGGCCCTAAGAATCAAGAATTTTTGCAATTTAGCCCCTAAGAATGTCTTCTATAAAGAGAAAGAAGTTTGGGAAAAATTACGAAAAAGGACTTAAAAGTTTCAAGAATTATAAATTAGCCCCGAGTCAAGGACATTTTTATAAATATGAAAAATTATATTCAAAATGAAGCTTCCAATGAGTTAGACCCAATGAAATATAGTATATAATTTATTAAGATCAAAATAATATTTATTGGGTAATTAGGGTTTAATATTAATATTTTACCCGATAAAGATCATTTAGACTGCAGGAAAAGGCAATATTGATTCAAGGACAATGATTGGACCTTAATAAAATGTATTTTGGGTCTAGATAATGATTTTGGACCAAAAGTAATTGTTGGATAATCCTGTACCAATTTAATGACAATTTTGACGAAAATACTTAATCGGTACGGGTAAATTTAATCGGTAAAAGGTATTTTGATCCATAAAAATTATTTAAGCAATTTTTTTTCAAAAAAGGAGGTGAGCCACGTGTGAATGAGCAGATGGGACATATGTGGAATTTTCTAAAAAGCTTTTTTAAGAAGAAAAGCAATAAAGTCAACAAAAAAGGTTAATTGAATAATTATATTAAATAAATATATATATTATGTCATTTTTGCCTTCATCTTCAACCTACCTCACGATGAACCAGCGGAGAAGAGAGCAAAGTGGCGTGAAAGCGAAAGAGCAAAAGGGAGAGGGAAAAATCACAAGTTTGGTTCCAAAAACTCAAGGTAATTTCTTTTAACCATTATCTTGTGATCTCTTGAGCTTTTGAAGAGTTTAGTGGGCTATTCTTTCTCATTTTTCTCACTGAATTTTTGACCTAGAGAGAGAATAGAGAGAGAAAATGAAGCCATGAAGAAAGTGATTCATGAAAAGTGATGTATAGGCCTCAAGAATTAAGATTATGGTATTAGATTACAAATTAATCGAGTAGATATTTTTTTACAAATTTATGAAATTTTCTGCATATTTAGGGTTTGAAAATGAAAGATAATTTCATGATTTTGACCCCAAAAATAGATTCTTTGGGTCCAAAATATATAGATACAAGTATGTTTTGCAAGAAAAGCTTAAGGGAAAACAAAATGAAAATTTTAATTCAAGTATGCCACTTTGTGAATAAGCTTAATGAATCAATGGCTCATGGTATTATTTCATGATGCTATAGGGTTTCAAGAAGTGTTTTAAGATCAATGAAAGTGTCCACAACGTTCGGAGATCATTGGAAAGCAAGAAGGTAGTTATTTTCCCATTTATGCCTAATGTTATCATGCTTGATTTTCATGATTCTATAATTATGCCATATATTTGTTTGGATACTTTGTGATGAATTTTCATTGTTGGCTGGTTGTTTGAAGGGTTCTATGACCCCAGGATGTCCATTTTCTAAGGTGTTATCATGCCAAAAATTTTTATGAAATTGTATGGCATAATATGAATTTATGATCCTATGATTTTCATTGATGATTTTATGAAATGATATAATGATGTGAATGCATAATTGGGTGTAACTACTAAGATTCTTTAAATCTCATTCCTTTCCAAATATTAATTATGCTAGGGCAAGAACATGGAAGTATTCAAACAAATGCAAGGAAAATGAAGAAGATGATGGAGAATTACTTAATTTTGTAAGTTACAATGTTACGTTGAGAAATTATGTATCATGTATGTATGAAATAAAATTCAGTAATTATACATGATTATGTTTATTAAAGTCATCTTATGATGTTATGTGTGGATTTGGAACAATAAATGTTGATGTATGAGGTTTATGAAGTTTATTATATGAGTTATTACATAAGTTGTTTGGGATGACCAGTATTGATTTGAGCAGAGAAACTCTGTTCGAAACAGAGCATCCTATATAAGTGTTATGCGTGCTCTTAAACTAGACGGAATAAGCTTTTCATAGAGTTAAAGAACACTTAAATTGGATAAATGTATGAATTATAGTGATTTTTCAAAGTTAGGGTTCAGAATAGAGAAAGATTGGGAAAACTGGAAACTGAAAGTTAGGTACTGAAAAATTAAAAAGATGATATAAATTGTGCAGAGCTCCAAAAATTTAGTGGTTTATATTTATGGAAATTTTTATGTTTTAAGTTTCATATACCACTGATTTGGAGGTAATTAGAGCTATATGATAGAAGATATGGAGGTTTTCCCAAAACTGTTCTAGCAAAAGTGGAATTCTGACGCTTTATGATTTAAATTAATGTTATGCCTTGTACAAGTTGAATAAATATACAAGAAAAATATTTATAGAAATTATACTCACAGGGCTTTCCAATGACATAAAGAATGTATGATTTGGCTAAGGATATAATAAGATATGAATTTTTCAATATAAGGCCAAAATCCCGGAGAAGAGAAAATGACCAAATGTACAGTAAATGTTTGAGAAATAAACTGTATAAATTGGTCAATATAATACTCTATTTCATATTTTTTCCATGTATATAAGGTTTTTATCTATTGTTAGAGACTTGAATCACTATGAAATGATTTTTCTAGAATTAATTATGAATTTTCAAAGTTCAATCAACAAAGTGGAAACTACCATATGAACAGTAACCGAAAATTTTGGAAATTCTGATTTTCATTCTTGGGTGATTCAAGTTTAGAATCAAGTATAATCAGAATTAAAAGGAGTCTAATTTATGGGAAATGAGTCTAAAAAGTAAGGTGTTACATTTTTTATATCAGAGCCGAAGGTCTTGGCTCTTAGAGCAAAAATTTAAGTTAATCTTTATAGGAAAATGCACAATTTAAAATTAAAGTATTTTTCCTATGATGTTGAAGTGGAACAACTACTTAGGTTATAATTTGGAGAGAGGCACATTCTCAAAAAAAAAAAAAAAAAGAAACAGGAGGTTTGTCATTGATAATTGGTTAGATTTTTCAAATATAATTTGAACTACAAATATATTCACATTGTGTCTCAATTCATTTATAGCTTGGAATGCTAATTTATTGTAGTTGAGAATTTTGATGTTTTATTGTTATTTTTATATTTTGTTTTTTATCAATGTCAAATTCTTTTCATTTTTTTTGGGTGAATATGTCAAATTCTTTTCTTTCATATTAGGAATTAATATATGCATATTAATTTTCTTCATAACACAAATTGTATAATTTTAAGTTGTTGATGATAATTCTTTTAACACTACTTAATTATAAAATAAATATATATTCTTAATAACAAAATCTCCCCGTGCAATGCATGGGGGAGAAAATCTAGTTTATTCATGATATGAAAAAATTGAAGGCAGTAGAATGTGAATATCCATAATCAATTAAGATTACTTTTCAATCATGATACGTAACCTTGTTATACGATTCAAATGATTATTAACAAGCCCCTCCTAATGCAATAGAAAAATGATTATAAACATCAAATGTTGCAATGAAATATAAATATATATAGAACGGCAGGTACACATTGAAAATAAAACAAATTAATAATCCTACCAGCAGCTTCAATTAATTGTTTCTATGTCTTACAAGTCATTTAACAAAAGTTATTGATTTATATGTTTATAACTAAATATACTCCATTCATTCATTCATAACTTTTGGTGCAAGGGCACCATCAAACTGTCGGCAGGATAGCTGATGAGGAGGCTTATGAGCACAGCCACAAACAAAGGAAGGACCAATTCATCCTTCGTAATTGACGTATAAATGTTGGGATCAGGATATACAGTGTTCGTTGACTTCCAATACTGTATATATAGAATAGAGATTTCAACTCATAAGATCTTATAAAAGATCGATATGGTTAATAAAATGTACTTGACCATCAAAATTCTGATCTCATGTTGAGTACAAGACACCGGCCAATGTGGCGTGGGGGATGCTATATATCTTATTTCCTTTTATTATTATTGTCTAATGATTTAAACCCTAACGCATGCAAGGCCCACAATTATCTAACCAATTATTGTTATTTTTCTGTTTTATTCCGTCCGGTCCTATATATAGGATTTTTTATCTTGAATCTAAATATAAAATCATTTACAATATACGAGGTAGTATTTATTATAGATTTCCAGAAAAATGTCCCTTTTTAATGTATCAAAAAAGAAAGAGAGAGATTAAATAAGGGTAGTTTTAGAAAAATATTGAGATTTTCAGAGAAATCGAGGTAGTTAATTAGTTTTAATTCCAATTCCTAATCCGTGTGATTCGGTTAAAAGAATCTTATATAAAGGACTAGAGGGAGTATCATTCATGATATAATTAAAAAGTCTGTTCTCTTCAATAATTAATGCGTCGGGTGTGGGAATATAATCCCGAAACGAAATAAACTAATTTGAGATGATATGGTTCAATTATAGAATTGCACCACACTATTATTTTGGCTTCACAACTTGTGATGCTATGTGTTGGCCCACTCTTAAAATAGCATAAGCCATATACTTTAATTTTGTATTTTCTGCCTTTATGCTCAGATTAATTTTTTCTCTTTTCTTCCAAGTTTTGTGTTAGGCCTCTTTTTCCTTTTGCTGGCTTAGATTATGATTCACTCATATCAATTCTACTTCAACCCAAACTCAATCTCTTCTTTTTTGGTCTAATCTTAATCACTCTCTTTTAAGCCTCTTAATTAATCTCTATCTCAAAATAGTCTCTGCAATTAATTGTTGCAAACTTAAAAACGCAACCTATCCAGAAACGCAAACTTGCTTGCCTTCTGTCCTCTTGCTTCTTTCCCACACATATCTTCACATACAGAACAACAAAATCTCACGGATCGAACTCTTATCATCTTGTCTGCTCTCGGATATATCGTCTTCGTCATTAAGAAAAGAGATATGCATGCCCGAATCGGAGGACGAAAAGAATAAGATTATGACAATGACTGGATTGATTGATTAGTTAGCGCATTATATTTACCAATTACCATTGAAAATGCGAACCATTATATATATACATATATATATATTCAATGAGATAGAATAACGCGGTACATATTTCATAACGTTGCAGAGAATTCATTGTGTTTGTGACCTGAAGGACCCATGTGTGCGCCAAAACAGAGGCATTAAATCCATAATGCATCAAACCCTTTTGTCCCATCTTCACAGTAGAGTCTAACAAAGGGGCTGCCTCATCAAACAGATCAATATTATTGATTCCAAATACCACTTAACATCTAAATTTGATCGATGACAATAAAGTAGCTTTCCTTCAGATAGACCATAATCTTATTTTTTTCTCAACGTCCCTCCGGTTAACTCACCTTCACACATTGGTGTGGGACAAATTTCCTTAGAAGATCACGCCATAAGTTGTGCCGTTAATTTCAACATCTATCTAAGCAATTCGTTAAGATTTTGGTCATGATTGCCTTCTTCTAGTTTAGGGCAGTTAGAAACAGTCAATTAGCAGGACAGTTAGATAGCTAACTCCCAAGGACGTGGATGTTGCAGACAACATAGTAATCTAAGTCACAGGAATAATTTACTGTAACCACTACCCATATTGACACTGAAAGGGACTACAAGTTATTTTTCCTAATCTAAAAGTAGTCAAACAGGCAAAATAATATACCAGAGTAGGTTTTGGTGGTTACAAGTTGCTCAATAATTATTTGATGAAGAATAGTATACTCTCTTGACTTATTTTATTTATATATTTCATTATTTATATATTTCACGATAAAAGCAGTTTTAATTAGTTAAAATTAATTAATTTATTTCATATTTTAAGTTTTTTTTAATTATTTTTACTTAATTTAATATTAATTTAAATTACTAATATATTTAATCTCTCTTTTATATAATTAATGAAAGATAATTTTTAGAAAAGAAAATTTAATATACTATTAACTTTTTTTTTCTTATACTTCCTTCAATTCTTTGTATAAGTCATCTTTTAAAAGGATTATATGATCTCAAATATAAGTTATTTTATAAAAAATTATAAAATATTAATTATTTTATTCTAAAAATATCCTTTTTGCAAATTATTTATGAAGCATTAATTACTTTAAAAAATTTAAATATATAATATTAATTAGAAATAAGAATAGAAATTAACATAAATATTAGATAATTTTATTGACGTAACTAATTTTTCTTAATTTTTGTGAAATAATTAAAAATGAGATAATTGAAAATGAGTTACGTTACAAATTGAAGGAAGTATTTAGATCCATGAAAGGAATAAATTTTTCAATGTAAATAACATATGGGGAGTATATTTTATTATGTTGTAGTACGAGCTATTCCTATGAGTCTATAATTATAGATATAACCCCATCTACTTCCCTTGGATCAATGCAAATCGCTTTAATGGCGGAACAACCTTAATTGTAAATTAGCACAAGAAGAGAATTAAATGGAACGATGGCAGTTTTGAATTATCATAAAAATTATCATTTCTCAGAGAAAACAAGGAGATAGAAAAAGATTATGAGCTGTTTGACCTCAAAATAATTTTGTAAGACTATTTTTAAAAATAAGTTTTAAAAATAAGAAAATAAAAAATATATTTAAATAATTATTCTCAAAATTATAACTAGTGAGTGATAGATGAGTTATTTAAAATTTATAATTTTATCATTAATGAGATGAGTGTTTTTCACATTTTCTTATATTTTTTAGAACAAAAACTATAAAACACTGTCAAGTTGTTCTGAATTTTCTATTTTATTATTTTTCTGTTTCTTATAACAGTTTTATATTATAAAAGATAGATTTACTGGACAAATTTTTTTATTTTTTTATTTTTTTATTTTTAAAAACAAAACCAAATAAACCCTAATTTTCCACGTTTTTCTCGTCCATATATGTACCTTGTCCAACTATGCTATGATCATGTTTATGATTTGGCAAGGATCAATGAACCGTAACATTTCCCAAGTTATGTCTGCCCTCTCCGATACATTGTCAGAGGTAACCAAATCAATGTCATAAAAAGGAAGGAAAGGAGCCAGAGTTACAACTTTACAAAATTCATGGTGAATCAGAGATTAAGCGTCCCAGATAAAAAAATTAAAAGACAAAGCAAGTTAATCACTTACTAATATCTACATGTATTAACTACTAATAATAATTCAATTTTTTATTAATAATTCACGTCAAGTGCTATAATTGGAATGGGGGAGAATTGAAGGCTGCTGATTTGACAACAATGAGGAAGAATAAAAAGCACACTCCATAAATTAAACTAATTTTCTGTATTGTTTATTACAAATGTGATAAATTGTTGTCGCATCTATAATCCTGCAATCAACTAAATTCCTATATATATGAACTGCCGTTAGCCTTACCCTCTCATGAGCTCCAACTAACACTAATCCTTCACTATAGCAGAGTCACTCTGTTTTCCTTTTGCTTCAATGCCAACATCATCACTTTCCTCTTTCCTCGCTTTTCTTCTATTTTCTTTCTTGATTTCTTCAAGTAGTGCTCAGGGTCCCCCATCACCAGACTACTTCCCAAGTTCCCATATTAGCCCTCTTAGCTTTGATCAAGGATTCAGAAACCTCTGGGGTCCTCAGCATCAGAGACTAGACCAAGGCTCATTAACAATCTGGCTTGACTCTGACTCGGGTATTGTATATTTTGTAGTTTTATTGTCTGTCCTGTATCTATATTAGTATTTGTTCTTCTTAGCTCTCACCTGTGCATTTTTTGAACATAGGGAGTGGATTCAAGTCACTGCAATCTTATCAATCTGGCTACTTTGGTGCTGCAATTAAGCTTCAATCTGGTTATACTGCTGGAGTCATCACTTCTTTCTACGTGAGGATTATTATTACTCTATAAATGTCTTTCGCTAATGTTGGAGATTAAAGTTTGATTTTCAGGTGAATTTCTTCAAACTCTTTTTCTTTTTTGTGTCATTTGGGAATTGTAGCTATCAAACAACCAAGACCACCCAGGAAATCATGATGAGATTGATATTGAGTTCCTTGGTACTACACTGGATAAGCCCTATGTCTTGCAGACAAACGTATATATCAGAGGTAGTGGAGATGGAAATATCATTGGCAGAGAAATGAGGTTTCATCTTTGGTTCGACCCAACACAAGATTTTCACAACTACGCTATTCTATGGAAACCCAGTGAGATCATGTAACTTTCTTAACTCAGGACCATGCTCATAAATTTACCTGTCAATAACCATGCCGCATCATGAAATTCTTCTGTGGCAAGGATAATTTTTTCTAATTAAATAATAATGAAGATATTTACGTTACTTTAGCATTGATGTGGATGGCTTACGCGAAACCCTTTTAATGTGAAAGTTGAAAAGCTAATTTCATGCAATAATTGCATGTGGTCCCCTCTTGAAAATATCATATTTACTTTTGACTCTACGTATTTCCAAATAGAGTTAGAAAAATCTTTCGTAGTTTCGTTGCTTTTGTGTGAGCTGCCTGATAATTAGAAACCTTTGCTTGTGGGGTGCGGTATTTTGTATGTAGCTTACAAGTTTGTCTCATAATGGGAAAAACAACGCTATGCAGATTTCTAGTTGACGATGTCCCCATAAGGAGGTATCCTAGGAAGAACGATGCCACATACCCTACAAGGCCAATGTACGTGTACGGATCAATATGGGATGCTTCGTCCTGGGCTACAGAGGATGGAAAATACAAAGCTGATTACAAATACCAACCTTTTGTTGGTAGGTACAAAGACTTCAAACTCAAAGGTTGCACCAGTAATGACCATTCCTCGTGCCAACCACCCTCTGCCTCACCTTCTGGCTATGGCAGTCTGAGCCCTACGCAATATGCCACCATGCAATGGTTCCAAAACAACTACTTGGTCTATAACTATTGTCATGACCCAAAGAGAGACCATACTCTCACTCCGGAGTGCTAGGGTCAAGAAATTCTTGAATACATTCGTTGTATCAGCTCGCTGAACATGACCGGGCAGATTATATGCATGTAAAAGTTAGCTTTTTCATTTACAGTTGAAGTCTTGTTGTGTGAACAAACGGTTCATATCAGGAGGGGTGGTTTGTGAGATGGTCCCACTGGGTAAGTGTAGCTAGTTTGCAAGAGCAGATGAGCGTCCAACACTACCCCCCACAAAGATTGGAATGCTTTTGTTATTTGCATGATTTGTGTAATTGGGTTGTACTGTTGCTTTTGGTTTTATTCGTGACGAAATAAATTGATTAAAGTGTTTTTCTAATACGTGTCTGGTTTTTGGTGGGAAAGAGTGTGACCTTGTCCCCTTGTGTGCATTATTATGGTTGAATAAACTTGCTCGAGATGGAGTTTTGTTGGTCATTTTTGGACCACCAAAATAATTAGCGTTCGAATTTGAAGCCATTGGAACGGTTAAGTAGGGTGCTAATATTGTCTCAGTACGACCCCTGCCATTGACGATTCATAAGCAACAATGATAAGAGACTGGGCCACGCTAATTAATTGCGTGTCATGTTTTTCAGCTTTCTAAATTCATGGACAAATTATGGGTAAAGTTGATGAGTAATGGCCTACCATTTCTTTGTGTAGAAGGATAAACTATACAGTGATAAATGAAACAAACACACAAACAAGAGAGACATGAGAAAGAGTATGGATAAGGCAAAGACAAAGACAAAGGAAAAATCATTCACAAAAGGCCCATTTGTTAGTGACAGTAGAGCTTTAATGAAGTAACAGAGTTTTGCAGAGGCAGTGAAAAATCTCACAAAAATTGCCACTTGGATCTACAGTGGTAAGTAGAGTGCTGATGAACTTAAAAAAGATGCCTTCACTCACTGGCGTGTACTTGTGTAATTTAAAATAAAATGATAGATCGAGAGGCATGCTTCACAGAAAGAACGTCGGTGAAGGGTATCAAATCATAAGCTTTCGCCTCCTTAAGTCACGTCTTACAGTACCGTAGTGTGGAATTCGATTGCGTCTCGTGAATGATCTGAAGCCATGTCTTGTCGTCTTCCTCCTTGGCTATATATTTGTATCGTATTAGTCAAAAATAAGATCACAGGGTGAATAGGGAAGGGAGTCCAAGTTCGCCACTAGCTAGGGAGATGAACTTGGAATTTAAGCGGAAAACAACCTAATAATATCTTATATTATACCATGTACAAGAAAGTCTAAGTGGGGCCTTGCACTCACATGAATGCATTCATTCATATATATAATTATAACATATAATTTGAGTATAATTAAACGCTTCATTTTTTATTGGTCCATCAATTTATTGGGAGCTGGGTAGACACCAAAAGACTATAAAGACTGATGATGGAAGTTAAAACCTTAAACCATGAAAAAATATCTCCATTGAATATGCGCCTCAGCTTTCTTTTTCATCTTATATGTGGTTTCCTGCATACATGCGTGTTCTTTTATTTTTTGCCAACTGCATTTATGTGTGTTTGAAGACAAAAATTTAAGTCCATTGATAAGCCGGGAACAACATCAATTAAAATATTTTGAATTAGAATATGTGGAAAGAATCTGAGAAAAGAAATTCACATCCAAAATATATGGGAAGAAGAGAGAGGACAAACGAACTCATAGTTAAGTCAAAGTAGTTTTCACGTGACGGTAAACTACAGATTCTTAGCTGCTGATTGCTGAGTTGGAAAAACAAAGTTAGAAAAACTAGGTCTAATTTTTAAAGTAGTTCTAATAAATTCTCTCTTATCTTACATTCATCCAAATCGTACTTTCCAAAACATGAATTCCCAAAAGGAATAGAATCGGATAACACGGAAGTTGATATACCTATGCATACATACATTATGCATGATTTTTAATATTAATTTGGTGAATAGATAGGTTCTGTTCATTGATGTAATATTGGATGGTGTCAAATTGAGGGTCATAACTGTTGAACCCTTTTTTCGGTGTTTATCGTGCTCTCATAAAAGCAAAGTCATATTGAAAGTAATTGATGTAACATTGAAATTCAACCATGATGCTTAATTAAGGTCCTCTCACGCTAAATTTAATGGGCAAGAAATGATCTTCAAAAACAATAAATATTCGAGGATGAGTTAACAGAATATATGCAATATGTTAAAAGGGCCAATGGGAGTGTCACTCATGATCAAAAAAAGGTTATGGATGAGCTTCAAAACATGATACCACATAATGGTCTGACATAGAAAAATGTTTGATCTGTCGCATGAAAAAATCCAGAATATTATTAAACAGGCGTAAGAATTTACTAAGGAAAAAGGAGAGTTTGGGTATAGAATTCCGTCGAAGGGCCCGGCCCATAAAAAATCGTTTGACATAGAAGACGGAATCTGTTGTTCACGAGTGTGGTCGCACTTTAATCCAAAATAAGGGCACGTGAGAAAAAAGGTGTAGTGTCACAAGGAAGGTGAATGCAATAGTATCTCAAACTTTCATATTTATATATAAATAAAGCATGGCGCATGACAAATAGTCTCAAATAGAACTCGAATGTTAGTTTTCAATTCAGACTTCAAAGAACTTGGATGTATTTAAATTTGATTCTTGCCTCAACCCTTCCTCTTACAGTAATTCACGATACTAACCAATCTCCGGCTCGATATTATGTAGAGGCAAAAAGTGAAAAAAAGAAAAAGAAAATTTTATGAAATTAGACCCAAAAAAAAAGTTCCTTTTAAGTAAATAAGAGGTAATCATCATAATTGAATCATAAATAGTCACAACTATATTATTATTTTTTTAATCATTCTAATATCAATACAAAATATAAATGCTTTAGCAAAGTATCATTATTCAGAAAATTATAATTTATAGTTCAAGTTAATAAAACATAAGAAACATGTTTTTATAATTGTTATATCAAATTAATACAAGATATAAAGCCTACAATAAGTTATTATTTATAAATATGAATAGTATGACTAACCTCATACTAAGAATACAATAAAAAAAAATCTAATTCATTTAAAAATAGAAATATTACAATTGTTATTATTGTATTTGCATTTTTATTTTGTTTGTTTCTGCATAATTGAAAAAAATGAAATAATAATTTAATTTAATTTTAATAGTAATATCATATAGGAAGAAAGTAAATAATGTTGTTGTATTCGAATTCGAATTCAAATTCAAATGCTCATTTGTATTGTCTGAGTTTGGAAGGAAGTGGTGTTCCCATGGAATGGTTGGACTTTGTATCCATCGATTGGATTTAGGAGAGCCATAAGGCACCCGTGACCACAGATCTGACAGCACAGCCCCACTCCCTCCCAAATATCACAGTGCAATGTTATATCTTCTGACACACCCACGCTCCCTCTTTCTAACCCCACCACCACCCTCACCCCTCCATTTTTTCCCACTCTCCACTTTCCCTGCTTTCCCCACTCACCACCCCACCTTCTTGTACAATGTTTACCACGCTTTGAAGAATCCCATCAGCTAGTTCAAACCGATTAGATCCGGTTAAATCGAAAACCAGTTATAAGTTCAGTCCAGTTATAACTGTTAATCATCGCTTTTTGGCAAGCTATTAAAAATCATTTAATGCAAAATCAGACCGAATCAACCGGTTAAACCAGGAATCGGTCTTTAATCCGGTTCAGTGATAGGTGAAAACTGGCGAATTTTTTGGAATTGGGATGAACTAGTACAAAATCGGTTTGAACTGATCTAACTTTTCTTTTTTAAATATTTTTTAAGATGAAATAATATTATTTTTAATACTAAGTAGTATTATTTTCTAATATCTTGTTAAAAATCAGACCGGTTATCGAACCAGCAGAAACACCGGTTCAAGGTTCAATGGTCGGATCGATTGTAAATAAATTAATATATTTTAAATATTATAAATAAAAAATATAAAAGATATTTATCCATGATAATAAAATTAACATTTAATTTATGATGAAAAATAAATTTAATAATATATAGAAAATTAAAAATATTATTAATAAATTTCATAACCTAATATTAAAATCTAAAGAAGTTAATATTTATCTATAATTATATTTTAAATTTAAAATAGTCTATTGATATTTTATTTTTATATTATTTGTTAAGTAAATTTATCATTATTAATAATTATGTATCATAATAATACTTATGCCATATTATAATATAGAAATAAAAAAATTATACAAAAAAATAATACTACTTAGTACTAAAAATGATATTATTTCATCTTAAAAAAATTAAAAATTAAAAAAAAAGAAGCTCGACCGGTTCAAACCAGTGTTGTTCTGGTTTTTTATCAGTTCTTGATTGGCTCATTCCGATTCCAAAATCCACTGGTTTTCACTTGTTACCGGATCATCCCAAAAGTCGATTCCCGGTCTGACCAGCCGGTCAAGTCCGGTTTTGCATACAATACTTTTTAGAATTGATTGAACTTATCATAAATCAGCATAAATCATTCTAATTTTTAATTTTTTAATTTTAAAGATAAAATAATATTATTTTTAATATTCAGTAATATTATTTTTGTATAAACTTTTATATTATAATATTATATAAATATTATTATACATAATTATTAATAATAATAAATTTACTTAACAAAAAATATAAAAATATATTATTAATTAATTATTTTTAACTTAAAATATAATTATAAATAAATATTAACTTATTTAGATTTTAATATTAAATTATAAATACCTTAAATAATATAAATGAAGAATATAAAAATATTATACATAGTTATAAATATTAGTTATGTCGTAAAATTTATTAATAATATTTTTAATTTTTTATATAATATATAAATTTAAAAATTAAATTTATTTTTATCATATATTGAATATTAATTTTATAATTATAAATAAATATTTTTTATTTATATTATGTAAAACATATTAATTTATTCATAACTAATTTCATCATTAAATCTGAGGTATCTCAATTAATTCAACAATGGTCCACTTCTTAATTCCTTGAGTTTTGCTGTAATTTCCCTCCTATAAACAATAAAAAGAATTCCGCCTTTCCTCCTTAGTTTGATCACTCTGTTTACATATCAAAATAACTTCTTTTTTTACACCATTTGATTTTTCTACTGTCGTGTCGTTTAGTTTAGACTGCAGTCAAGTTTTGCTCTGACAAACCGCACGACTCTCCAATCAATGCTCCCCATCTCCCTCGCCCTTTTCACATCTGTTCTCTGCTACTCTGGGCCCCCACCCACCCCCAATCAAATTCTCTGTCTCCCCCTCCAAATATTTTCCAGCTGTCCTCCATCATTCTTCTCTTCTTATTGTTTTGCCCATGCAAATATTTTCACATATCCACGTCGGAAAGACACAACCCCCTTTCAATATTACGTGTCACTGTCCAATTGGCCTGAAACCCTCGACCTCCTGTAGGACCTATCCAGCCTCTCGCTCAGCGCCAAAAACACCTGCCACGTGGCGTCCCCTTCTTCGATCCGATTGTTGAATAGCAGGGCCCGCTTCGTCTTCAGCTCCCACAGCCTTTTCTGTATCTCGCTCAGGTTGGTCGCCGCCACCCGCTCCAATATCTCCCCCAGCTTCCCCACGTCCTTCTCAGCGACCCTCACCGATATCTCCCCCCACCTCACGGCCGACCCGAATGGCAGCCGGATGCCGTCAGCTATTATCACCGGCACGCACCCCAATGCTACCGATTCCACCAGCCGAGGACTCCACGGGGCCCACCCCAGCGGGCACAGGCAGAACACTGACCGAGCTATCTCCGACTGGTAACCCGCGAACCTATGCCTCTGCAAGTAAAACCTCCGGTCGCCGCTGAATCTCCGCCATATCGCCGTCCGCACCCTCCTTGAAGCAGCAACAAAGCAAAGTCAAGGTCAACTCGGGAAGGGCAATGCGGTAAATTCACCGAAAATGAAAGCACATAATCCGACAGTTTCCAAAAGCACTAAGCATGATTACGAGTTTGATTAGGAGGAGTAAAATTAAATTAAATGATGGGATTCATTACTTGCTGTAAAACCGTCCGCTAACGTTCTTCGGATGCACCTCCATTTTTCCTCTGAAGAACACCCAAATGTCTCGGTCTCCGTTCGCCGGAGCTTTCTCCAGTGTGTTCCGCAAGCTTCCCGGCGACACATAAGGTGGTATCACCACATTCTCGACGTCTTGGCACGGATGCTTGTATTGAACACCGAACGTCTGCAATAAAACTGAGTTCTTCAAGATTTTGGGTATCCCATCTGCAATCGCCGCGTCCTCCTTCTCAAACCCAAAACAAAACGAAAACGAAAATAATTTCAAATCAAAGAAGAAGCTGTCGTGATTTAAAACTCAGACAGTGATGTAAGAAAGCTAGCGAACAAAATATATGAAACGGAAATATCAAACGCACCAGGGTGTGAAAGCAAGCACCGAAGTCGTGAGAAGCGACGAACACGTGGTCAGACCCCCTGCTTCGATTCCAAAACTGGTATTCGGAGGAGATGAGTTGTACGGCGGACGCGATGAGGGAGCGCGCGTGACCAATGGCCGGGAAACCATTGACGGTACTGAAGTTGCAAGAGACGTAGACGGGTACGAAGAAAAAGTCAGCTTCGTATGGGTCAAATGTGCGCACGTCGCTCGTCAACAGGGCTCTGTGAATGGCCACTTCGGACGCAAACAAATGACTGCCACACCTCTCATTGGAGAGCCAATCGGTGTTATATTTCGGAGGCAAATCGTACACAAAAATCTTCAAATTCTTCAATGCACCTGTAATATGAACAAGCCTTCCGTTAAAATTGGTGTTTTTGGAGAAAAGGATACAGAGCGGAAAAAAGTTGAAACTTTGGTTGTACCTTTAGTAGTTTGAGGTTGTTGGGGAGCGAGGTAAGATGAGGACTTGAAAAGGGCACGAGAGAGAAGGGTGGATTGGGGGTTGGAGACATGGGTTTTATGGAGAGAGCTGAGGTTAGTGTGGGGATTATTTCCGATGAGATAGGAAGCGAAGAAGTAGAGGGAGAAGGAAAACCAGAGAACCCATCTATAATATCTGTAAAAGCAGCTGCGTTCTTGCTGTGACCTGGAGTGTCTGTGCAGGAGCTTCATCCTGACATAGAGCACCCTGCTCTTAGTGGGTGTAATTTTCTGTTCCACCATTGCATTTAAAGATCAAATTAATCAAGAATAACGCAGGAGGTGCGAAATGGTGTGAAGGGTGTACAGGTGTGGTAGTTAGTAGTTGGGGGAGAGCTTTCGGATTCTGGTCAGGGAGAAGAAGTGAAAACTAAGAAAGAGTGAAAGGAATGTGGAGGAGGAGGAGGAGGAGGGTAAGAGTTTGTTCGTACTTCGTTTTTGCACCAAAAAAATAAACAAAAAGAAGAGTATTAATTAATCAATATAATAAATTAAGGGGGTGGAACGAAAATCGTAAAAGCATTTGAGTTGAGAGAGGAGGAGATGGTGGGTACAGTAATGTAATGGGGGAAAAGGCTGGCCAATTATTGAATGAACATTTTTAAATGTTAATTTAGCAACGAAAAGAAAATGCCGCGCAAAGAGAAGAAGAGAGAGAGAGAAGCAAGTTTCAGAGGGATCACATGGCGATGGATCAGAATGGACTTCGGCGGAGCTCTCGGCTACTATGCTTTGCTTTTCAGTCCTCTCAGGGTTTGTCCTTTTTAATGACTCAAATGCCCCCAACTGTTTCGTTGTCATTTGTCCTTTTTAAATTTTATGTTCGAAATACACAAAATAAGGACACAATAAAAAATATATTTTTAATTGAAAAAATGTAGAAAAATAAGTAAACATATTTCTTCTTTTGATAAACAACCTGCAACCGATGAAACAAAGCACATCGTCTGTAAGTGACATACATTAGGAGGACAATTCTTGCTACTTAAATCCAAATGGCTGAAACATAAAATTAAAAATGTTATATTAATTTTTAATCACCAGAATTAGGAGTGGCATCCATCTCATTCTTTTTTTCAAGAGGATCTGAGATCTTTGTTTTTGGCCAACAGGATCTGAGATCTATTTTGATTAGAACTTGCACGTTAGATTTTTCTTTTGCGACCACGAGAAGAATTTTTTTTCTCTCCAAAACTACTTGTTGGGACATATATAAGTTTCGAGGTTTCATACTTTGTGTCCTGTTACTTTGGTGTAAATACTATTGGAATTTGTAGTTATATTTATTTCAACTTTTCTTTTTTGGTTTTGGATATTCCTTCTCTCCTAATTATAAGGTATAAATATAAAATTTTTTATAACATATGAAATGATATTTACTATACGTTTTTAAAAAATATCCCTATTTAGTATATTTAAAAAGAAGAGAGAAAGAGATGAAAAAATGATAGTTTTAAAAAAATATTATAATTTTTTAAGAAATTAACATAGTTAATTAAATTTAAATTTCATTCTCAATATATATAATTTGATTAAAAAAATATTATATTAATGAGTAAATACAATGTTTCATTATATACTAAGTGTGAGGGCATGTATGGGGATGGTGGCGTGAGGAGTGGGCACATTTTGGTCGGGGCAATGAATGTGGCAAGTAATGATATGGGATATAAGATATAGCGTAAAACATGGTATTAATAAGCATAGGATGTGTCTGCTCATTCTTGATCGGGAAACGCAGCTAATACAGCTACTATGTTCAACTGGTTTCAAAGCACATGGTTCCTCCAATGTGGTTTTATTTATTTATATTTTTTCAAAGATATTCCTCTGCTTGCTTTCTTTTCAGTTAATCTTTTTTTCTTTTTTCATTGGGTTTGGGATTAGATGATTAAATAGTATTTGGCAGCGCAACTTGATGTTGGATTAAAAGTAATGAAGTAGAGACATGGGATGGGAATTTGAAATTATAATGGAACTAGGAGAACACAAAAAGTGAACTATAAATTATGCAAGTTAGTGGGACTTTGCAATTGTGTATGTATAGTGCCCAAATAGAGCACTTCAATTGGTTCGCAATGACTCACCCTTCAAATCAAATCAGTGGAGCTGTTGTTCTTTCTGCTCACAATAACAAAATTAAAATTACTACTACAATGAAACCATAATTTTACTAATCAATGGATGAAAAGGGTAATTTGCTAGTGCATTGATGTTTAGGGAAGAAACAAAAAAAAAAGAGTGGATAAGTATTGATCGACTTAAGTAATGTCCAACACAGATAGTCTAAATGGAACAGGATTACTCGTTGCAGATAATTAATAGTATGAAACACTTCTAATTGATTTTATAATGGAAGTAACTTTGATTGAACAGATGAAAAAGTGAGTGTTCAGCGGCACTAAGATTGCCTGCAAACACAGATGAAGAAGAATGGTGTTCGGATTAGATGAGGATGGAAGGCAATAGAAGAGAGTCCAGGTAATAAAACTAATGATTGAAAATATGGGGTCCCACCATGCACATTTACTTGTATAATCATTCTTTTATAATTCCATTACTCATTGTTTTCATTGTCTTGTATGATTTCTCGGTGGACTAGATTTTCCAATCCCACTATTACTCCAATTATTAAACACAAGAATCGTCTGAGGGTAAATCCGGATAATATTTGCTTGCATTTCTACAACATTGCTTCCAAGTTATTGTCTAGATTGGTGACAAATCAGGAAGCTTCTCATACCTAATCAACAACCAGCTTCTAATGTAATGGTTAACAATGTTTTGCTACCTTATTCATCATGATTAGTGTTAATTTAGTATTCGCCAAAATTTAATTTAGATTGTTGGTCAATTTATTCTTCTTCAAGTTAGGAATTTCATTTCATGTTATAAATAAGACACTATCATTAATTACAACAGTTTAAACAAAAGCACCTAAAATTGAGCTAGTTGGGAAGACCCTATTACGACTACAGTGACCCCACCCTTTCAAAACGTACGCTTTGATAAAGACATGTCATGTCCTCTCCAGTTTTAACCCTTACTTTTAACTTTTCATCATCCCCACCTTTTTTACTGTTAGCAAAAAATTGACTTTATCACAGTTTAGTTTTTTTTTTCTTTTCTCAGTAAATGAATTAAAAAAAATTAACACACTAGCCTCCACAATACCACTTTTTTTTTTTTTTTGGTAATAATTTATCACATTTTAAAATATCAGCCGAAATTTTAAATGATTAAAGTTTCCAAATATAACTGAATTTATGGAAATTAATAAGTATTTAATATCTTCTTTTCAATTTCACTTCTGTGTATAATAGTACTTAATTATAAGGAAGAAAATTCAAAAAATTATGGTTGAAAAAGAATAATACATCTTGACCCTTATTTAATGAAAATAATTTTAAAAAATTATGAAAATTTTTTAAAAAATCAAAATATTCTTAGTAAATATGAGATAGGTGCATATCACTTATATTTTGAATCTTACATTAAAAATTGCTGTCAAGTTTTGCTCATTAGTATTTCGATTTTTAACCTTTTGGGTTTCAGAATTTCAGAACGACGTTTTTTTTCCTTTTTCAAAAAAAGAGAGGACCACAAGGGATGGGTCCATAAGTGCACGATCAGACCAGGTACTTTTTGGGCTTTAACCTAATAATGTTGCAGATCCAGATAGACAAGGAAAAAACAGGATTTGTGGGACCCTTCCCCCTTTTTTTTGCTGGAAAATGAACAGTGTCGTTTATTATTATTATTATTATTTTTGGCCATGGTGTAATGGCGCTACTGATCAATTGATCACGTATATATATATATATATATAAAGTTGAAAAAATGAAAATATTCCTAAAAAATAGACAAAATTGGTTGATCAAAATGCCATGCCCTAGAAAATAAGAAGTCAAGCAACGCATTGAGAAGGGAGGGACCAGATATAATAAGCAAGGAGGTTCCCCAGAAAGGGCCCAGCATAAGCAAATGGAGCCTAGATCGAGGTGGTATGAGCTGGGTCAGCACATGCCATAGCCGAAACAAAGACTTGACAGGACCCTAAAGATAGAATCTTGCCAATTATTAACGATAAAAGGTGAATGTCAATTGGCTCTGGCTTTGGGAACATGTTCCCTTGTGCTTGTGACGGTATATGCGCACACCTTCATTCTTAAGTGAGTACTCCTATATCACAATAATAATAGTAGGCATGAATCTATTGGCGCTGTATCTCTCTGCTTATCAATATTCATTTTAGCTTTTCTGCTTTCAATTTCAATTTTCGTTCCTTACCAAGAACACTCATGTCAATTCTCAATACGATTATGATGCTCATGGTCAGGCATATATGCATGCTCATTGCTCATTGACCAGAGTCCATCAACCATTCGTCTGTGGTCAGAGTCTGCCTTTTTGTCTCATAAATTGCTCCAGCCAAGAGTCCAACACACACACCCCCATATATGTTGAAGTTGAAGATGGCACTCAACTCGAGTAAACAATTAATGGTTGGTCTATGCTAACTGATGTGGGTTTATAGTCAGAAGTATGACTCGACAGAGATGGGCGTGGCTGTGGCTAACAGCAATATTGTTGACATCATTCTCGGGGCTTCTGTATGTCGCAGGACAATGAGCTCCCATATGATATCTTCTCCTAAATTTGCGTCTGTTTATGAGGGAGAGAGAGGAGCTAGCAAGGTTTTTATGGTGCAATTATGGATTTCATTGTCGTCTACTTGTCTTGAGTTCTTGACTAAACTGCAACGGCACGGCAGTGCTTTCAAACTGCTGTTTCCTCTCAATGGTACTGTGAATATGGGAAACGGGTGCAACCCGTGGAATTTATGACGTTAGTTTTCCCCCTTGAGACCCAATGTTCGGTTCTGTTATTGCCAATGATTTATTAATTGAGCACCGGATATGCATTTTGCCCTTCCTTCGTCTTTCTGCTCCTGATAAGGAGGAGTTCTTTACTTGGAATCTCAGCAAAATAAAATAAAAGTCATGATTCTCCCGTCTCATCCTCTCCCCTTCTTCTTCTTAGTTTTTACTTTTTTCCTCTCAAATATAAAAAAAAGGTGTTTACATTGTTGTTTGTGTCAACAGGTGGATCTGGGACTTCCATAGTAACTCTATCCAATTTGCGGCAGATTGGATAGAATCTCAAAGGAAAAAAGATTATTTTGTCTATATCAATATTACAGTTACATTAAATAATATGACAATCTAATAATGAGCATGTTGCTCCGTTTCCTAAAAAGGCTATACTAGTTAATAAGTAGAATCCAATATACTTTCTTCTTCATTCTATATTATATTATAGTGGTTTCCAATTGGTTTATACTCCCTCCATTAGTACACTATCATGAGAAATTTATATTTCAAAATATAGTACATTACGCGGATTACATTGTGTTTTTTTTATTGTCTTTCCAGTATTACCCCTAATAAATAAACTTATATATTATACGGTTATCAATGCATTAAATGAAAAATCTTTAATAGTTTGGTCAAATCATAAATGAATGAAGGAGAATTTCTCCAAAAACTTTATTTTTCACAATTATTAATGACTCATGGGAATTCAGAAAAAAGAATGAAGGAGAGAATGAATGCAATTTATTAATATTGGAAGTATTATTAAATAAGGGTAATTTGGGAAAAAATGGAAAAAAATTCGGTTACTAATCATTGTTTTAGTACGTGTGTGGTAGTTAAAAGTGCACTATAAACTGGAACAGAGGGAGTACTTATTAAGAAAAAGTTAGTTACAACACCTTCAAATTTAAAAAAAAAACTTAATATCCAAATTTTATCCATATTAATTATTAATAATATTTGTTTTAAAAATTCATCATTTTTCTCTTTTTTTCTTTTTTCCAACTTACAATATGATAATTAATAGAGATAAAAAAGTTAAACTATTACTAAAAATGATATAATCCCTTATATTTTGGATTAAATAGGAGTTTTAGAATAACTCTTATAATATGAACCAGATAGAGTATTTCCTCTATCCCCAATTATAATAAACAAATAAGTATCTTACACTATACTAAAAATAGGTTTTCTTAGTGCCTAATAGTTGACGGTTATAGGGGAAAAAGTTAACAAAAATGAAGAGGAGGCTTTTGTTCATGGTTCTAGAAATAACCAATAACAAAGGCTAAATTTTTTTGACAATTATTTCTAAAACTACCAATAAAAGTCTCTATTTCACTTTTGTTGGTGCTTTTAGAAATAATTACTAAAAAAAGTTTAACTTTTATTATCGGTTATTTTTGGAATTACCAATAAAAATTTTAACAATTTTTTTTTAAAAAGCAGAAAACACGGATCATTAAATATGCTATGGATTAATAATTATAACTATTAATAAAAATGATATAATGGCCTTCTTTTCTCTCCAGCTCTTTCCTTGATATCTCTTATTTTGCACTCACTCTCATACTTTTCACACCACACATTAACTCCATTATATTTAAATTTTTTGAAACTTTTCTCTCTTTACACCTCACTTTCCTTCCCTCTCCTTCTCTATCTACACCGACTCCCTTCCTTCTTCAATATGCAATCTCTCTGTCTCTCTCATGTCTTCTTCCTTTTTCATCAAATACATATTGTTGTACTTCCTCTTTCATTCAAATTTTACAATTATCTTCTTTTCTGTTTTCTTCTATTCTCTTCTTCCTTAATCAAGATTTTCAAAACTTGGTCCAGATCTTGTACAAATCTCGAAACACAGTCCAGATCTCATGTTGGCACCAACAAATTATGAGTTTTTTCTTCACCAACGACTACAGCATCTGTGTTTGCCTTCACTGACCTCTTCATCCTTTCTCATATCATCTTGACTCAGAAGTAAGAAAATAAATCTTGAAGATGGAAGAAATTTTTAAAGCTTGTAATTTTCTATAACTTGAAGTATAAATATTGTTTTTGTAGCAAAATTTCTTCTTCTTCCTCTTTATGATCATGATTTTTTTTGTGGTGGTATAGTTATGTAAAATTTTAATGAGATTTATTTATGGTTTATGTTGTATATGTTTTACCTTTGGATGATAATGGATTACTTATTAGAGATGATTGTAGTTGTGATTACTATTTAAAAAAAAACAAATTACCCTTTGTTTGCGGTTCTATGAAATAACCACCAAGAAAAGGCATACGTTTTAATAAAGAATTTACCCTTTATTGGTGGTTGTTTTATAGAATTGCTAACAAAGATCTATTTTTGTTAGTAGTTAGTAATCACCAACAAAAGTTACCTTCTATTTCGATGCTCAAATAACTAGTGGTTTTAAGCCACTAACAAAGATAAAAAATAACTATAAAGAAAGTCTATTTTGATGTAGTGTCACCAATATCAAGGAATAAATAGTTTTAGTAATTAAATTTATTAATTTTGCTACAATTTCAATTTTTTTTTAAATTGTCCATATTAAAAGCCTTAAATGAGGCTACTTAATCATTGGTAAACACAGCCTTAATTACTAAATTTATTCCACAAAAAACTACAATAGTTTCGTCGAAAAAATTGAAGGTGGGGTACTTCATTACTGAACTTAATTAAAAATTATTTTCCCACTAGAATTATGAAGTGTCCAAAAATTGAAGGCCTAAATCTGGTTAATTTAAAGTTTCTCACTGCTTAATTTAAAGCCTAAATGTAGTTCAAGTCTGAAAGTACTCTCTCACCAAAAACTTTGGCCAAAACACGAAGGCCAGGCATAGATTTTCTCGTCCAAAAAAGAAGCGGGTGTACAGAGTCTGCTGGTTTTCATTAGCTTGGGTATATAGTAGACAAGAATGAAGAGAAAAACAAAGCAAAAACCCATCCTGTCAGAGAAGATGCCTCATGACAGTGACTTAAACATTCCGAATACCCAGAATCATCATCGTGCTCTGTTTCATCTCTGAATACCCATGATCCATCTTCATAAGCTTCTACAGTCTCTTGCTATCATCGTGCTCTGTTTTCACTTCCCTATAACACTAGAGTTGTTCACCGTCGGCTGCAAAGCAAACGCTCTCCGTTGAGTCCTCCACAGCTGGGATTGAGTCGAACTTGGCGTCCATGGAGTCCTCAGCCATCAAAGCTTCTAACGATGCCGTGGTGGTGTAACTCTAAAAGCAATGGTGTGCCTCGTGCGGAAGTAGTGTGCCTCAATTAAACCCAATAGTCTCTCTCTACTCTCATTGGTGCAAAAACGGCGACATGCATGGGAGAAACGAAAAAGATGAATTGCCCCATAAAAATGCCAAAAGCATTACTCCGAGCGTATAAAAGGAATTAATATAAGGAATATAATATTAATTATTCATAAATTTTATCAAAGTGTTTTATATTTTTAGACTGATCAGGAGTTTTAAAATTTTTTTATAATTAAAAAAAAATAACTATTAATTATTTTAAGGTAAAAATATATTTTTAATTTCTTAACTTTATAGTATATTTTATTTTAATTCCTTAATTTTATTTTGTTTCATTTTAATTCTTTAATTTTTAAAATATTATAAAAAATTTCTCAATTACTATCACAGTTATCTTTGTTAACAGAAAATACTAATAAAAATATTATTCGACATTGATATGTCAATTTTTACTTTCAAGTCATCAATATTTCTCATTAATATTGGGTTTAAAATATTTTTTTAATTAAATTAAAAGATTAAAATAAATAATTAAACATAATAAACTTCTAAATAAAACTTTAATCTTAAAATTTTTTTGTCATAAAAAATAAGTTAGATAAATATGTAAATATTAAAAAGTGATTTGTCAGCATTTAGGAATGATTTGTCAATATTTCCTACTAATATAATTAATTGTATTAGAAATAGAGAAACTTTTGATTATATTTTAAAAGTTAAAGGATTAAAAAGAAATAAAATAAAGTTAAATGATCAAAATGAAACTTGGTATAAAATGAAGGGACAAAAAATATATTTTTGCCTTATTGTGAATGACTTATCATTTATTCTCTCTATCTCATATTATAAAATAATAAGTGAGATTTTATATTTATCAAGAAAAGTGTATATCATTCTTAAATTTTTCAAAAAAATATTATTTTATTCTTATTAAATATAATTAATCAACATAATTTATAATACTACATATGATATAATAATGGATAAAATTGATAAATAAAACTATATTATTTTATAATATAAGATAACAAAATTTCACTTAATACCTTATAATATAAGATGTAGAGAATATGCTACACTTGTAATCATGACTGGCCATGGAGCCAAACCTACACCTTTGGAGCTTCCTCAAAGAGATGAAGCTGAGAGTTACAAAAGTAAAATATTTACCGTTCGGGCTAAAATGTAAGATTCTTGTATAAAGTTGTTATATTTTCAATTTCAAAATAGATCATAGACCCCAAAGTAGATTATACATTTTTTTTCGTAAATTTCTTCGTCTAAAATTTTAACATTACTTAACCATGTAGGATAAAAGAGATCAAGTAAGAAAAAGTTGAACATAAATGTTTACATAAATTCTAAAATATAAAAGGTTTATAATGAACTTTTAAAATCAAATAAAATAAATTGCATAAAATGTAAGGTATAACTCTTAAATTTTAGCATATTAAATAAAAAATGTACACACAACTTATTATATTTTTACTATAGAGTTCTCAATTTAAATATAACTAGTATGTAACCCGTGCAATGCATGAGATCAATAAAATTATTTACTTTTTAGACATGTTTAATGGTAAAATTATTCATATAATTGGAGAACAAAATAACATTACAAAGTATTTAATATGTTAATAATAAGTAACTATAAAGGAAATAATAATGTAAAGCTATCAGTTAAGATTATTAAACACTATTTTCTATACAATATTTGAAGTTGTGTCACTTAAATTGTTATCCTTATTTAAAATCATTATCTTTAATATATTTTTAGATCGTACACACAATACAACAACATAAAGTTATCTATGTATAAATACAGGTTTTGGAAAGTATAAATACATGCTGCATAGACTTTACTTCTAACTCTTATTTATGGTCATAACAAAAGCTAACATTATAAAAAAATTATCGTCTTTTCATATTAAATAGTAATCTTGAATCTGATGGAATCATGTATACAAACTTTCAACCATTTATACATTTGATCCAAACATGACTTTAACTTAAAATACTATATACTTGCTAATTTGTGTAACAATTAGATGACCGTTATTACAAAAATCCAATGACTTGTTAATATTCCTCATAAAAATAATAAGTGCTCAAACATTTAACCTAATTTCATGATTTGGAAGACCTGATATGAAAATTGAATTCAACAATTTTGCAAAATAAAGATTATTAACAGAATCCACATTGTCATTTTCCTTTAATATACTATCAAAACCATAGTATATTATATCTTCATCTGGTAATAAAGATAACATGTATTCATTAACATTATCAAACAGACAAAATGTGGGCTAATATAGCTCTATCTCATAAATAAGATAAAATATTTAATTTATCATAGAGATTTGAATGTGGTCACTGCAATTGATATGATATGATCATTTGAGATGTCCAATAAAAAATCATAAGAAATTTTAATATCAGTATCCTATCATTAGGATCAGTAATTATTCTACTACCTATAGAAAAAATCCCGTGACCAAATTCTTATATTTCTCTATTAACATAAGATGAATTTATTGGAAGGAATTTTATATTTCTTATAAGAGTAAGGAATTTACATTGATTTCAGACGTAAGATAAATTAATAGTAGCAAGAACTATATCCTCCTAAATCCTTCTTGGTATTACATGTAGAATTTGTCTAAAATCCCCACAAAATATAACTACTTTACCTTTAAAAGGAAGGTTCAAAACTGAATAATTGGATAGTTTTAAGAAATATCTAAGGCTCTAATTGTGAGTCTATAAAAACAAAATTTGTTGGCAATAGATGCCTCATACCATATAATTAATAAAGTATGAACTAACAGTTTAGTAAGAATAATTTTACCCTTAGATCTAAGAGAGGTTGAAAAAGTATTTCATATATATGTTTTATCAGTGTCTTCATATTTATAAACAAAAAGTACTTCTCCTTTCCCGAATATATATAATAGGAAAGTACAAAAATTTTTATACATCCCCTAGAGTGTATGGCAAATAACTATACACAATATAACACTATATATATAATGGTATAAACCAAATACATGAACTATATGAAAAAATAGATTAAAAAAAAATCTCTAATGAATATTTGAGAGTATTATTCTATTAAACAAATGTTCTCAATATATTCAATATATGTGAACTTGGACGAGATATTTCAATCTGAGTGACAATGATCATCGATCATGCATAAAATAGATTGTAGAATTAGTTGGAAATATCCTCCGAATAGGAATGTAAGCTACATTTTCTTCAAATCTTTTTTTTTGCAATTCTATTAGAGATCATATTGATTTTCTAGTAATGTTTTGCAAAGTATTTGCATAGTATTTATTTTTAAGGAACCTATTTACAATTTAAATATATATGTGTAAGAATAAAACTTTACCAGCAGAAGAGTAAATTTGTCAAAAGATCAAATAATATAATCTCAAATATGTAAATATTATGTGATAATAAATCAAATATTAAATTAAACACACACATACAGATATATGTGTGTATTTATAGATAAAAATCATAAAAAAATGAATAGAAAATGGATATTAAAAATTATTAGAGTTGGGTTACATAAAAAGTTAGATGACTATTATTAAACAAATTAAGATAATCCGATTATAATCTATAAGAAATCAAATGACCAACCTTAAAATTGCAGATACTCACATGTATGAATAATTTGATTATAGTGATTAACTAAATACATATAGAATAAACATTAACAACGGAGTAAATTAAACACAGCAAATGATGACTCTCTCAATACAACATAGGAAGAATTACAGTAAACGAAAAAAGGTCTCCCAAACATGATGAAAGACGATCACGCTAATTTATTTTAAATTGATATAATTATTTATACAATAGAACGATAACATATCATTTTTAATATTAATTCAATGATAAATTTACAAATAACAAGTAGAATATTGTAGATAGATAAAATATTATTTTACAAATGTACATTCTTTAAAATTTTTGAATAGGTCTGCAACATTAAGTAAGCAATCACAAAAATTCTTAAATTAAATCATTTACAAATAATAATAAAAAACTGTTTTAATTGAAATAGGCAAAAATATATTTTTAATCCCTTAACTTTACACTAAATTTCATTTTAGCCCATTAACTTTATTTTATTTCTTTTTTAATTCTGTAACTTTTGAAATATAATCAAAATTTTTTCTATAATTAACACGGTTAGCTATATTAGTAGAAAATGCTGACCAATCATTTCTTAATGCTAATAAAGCACTTTCTAAATACTTACATATTTATCCAACTTATTTTTCATGATAAAAAAAATCTAAGATTAAGGTTTTGTTTAGAAGTTTTATTTGTAATTATTTATTTTTAATCTTTTAATTTAATTAAAAAATATTTTAAACTTAAGATTGATGAGAAATATTGATGATTTGACAGTAAAAATTAACATGTCAATATTGAATAATGTGTTGTCAGCATTTTTGTTAATATAATTAATGATGTTAGTAGTAGGGAAACTTTTGATTATATTTTGAAAATTAAAGGATTAAAAAGAAAAAAACTAAAGTTAAAGTGTAATATCCCTATTTTTATGGGATATTATAAAATGAATAAAAGATGATAAATGAAGTGAGACGAAAAGGTTATATAGAATTGGGCTTTAAAAGGAATTAATTTCTCATCTAATTTTCTGAAGAAATTATGTTTGATCCTTAATTGGAATTAATTTTCCATAAGATCTTTGACAGAAATTAATTCCAGAATTCACCCCGAAAAAAAAATATGCAATATACCACTTGAATGAAAGTCCGCTCCAAACTGAGCGCAATGATATAAGTATTGCATTCCTGGGAGGTCCAGGTTGAGAGATAGACCAATTTGAAGTTAATGTGAATAGTGAAAAATGAAATAATTAAAAATTGGTCTTTGGGTGAAATTACAAGAAAGTGCCCGAAAGAATGGATAATTATATTTTTGACCCGGTTCAGGGGTAAAACGGTCATTTCCCATATTTGAAGAAAAATATGAATATTGAATTTTAAATCCCAAGAAATAAATTTTGATATCATAAAATGCATGAGGAATTGGGAAAAACGGAGAGACACCGTTAAGCATGAAGAAGGGCAAAGAGGTCATTTTTCCCAGTTGGATGGAAAAATAAGAAATTATATTTTTACCCCAAAAGAATTATGAAAAGGACATTCATGTCGTTAAAGTCATAAGAATTACGGTGAAGGAGTATGAGAAATGTCTTAGGGAAAATTACACCTAAGGACCCGAAAGTTTCAAGAATTGTAAATTAGCCCCGGGTCAAGGGCATTTTCGTAAATATGAAAAATTATGGTCAAAATGAAGCTCTCAATGAGTTAGACCCAATGAAATATATTATGGAATTTATTAAGGTCAAAATAACATTTATTGGGTAATTAGGGTTTAATATTAATATTTTACCCGATAAAGGTCAATTTAAACTGCAGGAAAAGGCAGTATTGATTCAAGGACAATGATTGGACCTTAATAAAATATATTTTGGGTCTAGATAATGATTTTGGACCAAAAGTAATTATTGGATAATCCTGTACCAATTTAATGACGATTTTGGTAAAAATACTTAATCGGTATGGGTAAATTTAATCGGTAAAGGGTATTTTGATCCATAAAAATTATCGAAGCAATTTTTGACAAAAAAGGGAGTGATATACGTGGAAATTCAGATTGGGACACATGTGGAATTTTCCAAAAGTTTTTTTTAAGAAGAAAAGCAATAAAGGCCAAAAAGAAAAAAAAATGACTTTATGATTAAGTCATTTCAAGTCTTCATCTTCTTCTTCAGGCTCGTCCGAACAGCAGCAAGGAGAGAGGAGAAACATACAAAAAAAAAAATTCAAGGGCAAGAAGAGCAAGAAGCAAGCTTTGGACTCCAAATTTTCAAGGTAGATTTTCATGGTCATTATCTTGTGTATATTTGAGTTTGGTGGGATTTCATGGAGTACTTCTCCTTATTTTGCCTCTGAAATTTTCTGCCTAGAGAGAGAGAGGAGAGAGAAAGTGAAGCCATGGAAAAACCAAGCCATAAAAAATTATGTATAGGTCTTAAGTAACAAGATTAAGCCATGAGATTGCAATTTAATCGGGTAGATATTTTTCTACAAATTTATGAAATTTTCTGCCTATTTAGGGTTTGAAAATGAAAGAGAATTTCATGATTTTGACCCCAAAAATGGATTCCTTGGGTCTAAAATAGGTAGATACAAGTATGTTGTACAAGAAAAAGCTTAAGATTAAGAAAGTGAAATTTTTAGCTTTTTGAAGCTTAATTCGGAATGAATAGTAACCGAGCTAGAGATGGAATTTGGCAATTCTGAGGCCATATTTGGATTCCTCATGAAAAATTACATGGAATAGAGGTATAATTCATCATTTTTGAGTTAGGAATGAATTTTTGGTGAATTTTTGAAAAATTAGGGTTTCATGAACACTTTTTGAAGAAAGTCATGGAACCATTAGCTTGAATAATTGTTTGATTATGCATTAGGACTTGAAGAATCCCAAGGAAGCTAGGGGGAGCATTGGTATCAAGTTGAAGAGTAAGAAAAAGCATGAAGGTAGCAATTTACCTATTCTTGCCTTATATTGTCATGTGATTTTCAATGAGTTTGATGACTTGCATATTGTTTGCTATGATCAATTGTGATGCTTTGAGAATGTTGGCTGAGTTAATTGAGGGTTTTGAGACCCCGGGATGTCCAAAATATAAAATGAAACTCTGCCGAAATTTTTGTAAAATATTATGGCATAAATGTTTAAAAGCATTTACTTGATGTTTTATGATGATTATATGCTTAATGTGATAATATGATTGCATGAATGGTGATTGCTACTGAGATTCTTTGAATCTCACCCCCCTTCAATGACTAACGATGCTAGGGAGAACCAATGTAAAAGAGTTAAGGAAGGAGCAAAAGGCATGAAGAAGGAAATGATGTTGCAAGCCATTGTGTTATAGGGTGAATGGTTATTTGTGCCTTGCTTTGTATGAAATTATAAAATAGTGAATAATATGTTAATGTTGTAGAAAATGTATGAAAATTTCCATTTCTGTATGTTGGGATATAAAGTTATATTCTACCAAGTTACATGCCAAAATGAGTTCATTTGCAAGGGTTTTGGCAAGGAAATTGCAATGTAGACTGAAACAGGGCATTTTCCCAACATGTCTATTTCATTCGCCCCTGTTCTATACTTAATGTGAGGTTAAGTTTATGATATTTTTACACCAGATATAGGGCATATCCAGCTTTAATATGACACCTAATTCATCCCATCTGGAGTTATGTACAATTAATGGTGAATTTTCTAAGTTAGGGTTCAGAACAGAGAAAGATTGGGAAAACTGGAAACTGAAAGTTAGGTACTGGAAAATTAAAAAGATGATATAAATCGTGCAGAGCTCCAAAAATTCAGTGGTTTATATTTATGAAAATTTCTATGTCTTAAGTTTCATATGCCACTGATTTGGAGGTAATTGGAGCTATATGATAGGAGATATGGAGGTTTTCCCAAAACTGTTCCAGCAAAAGTGAAATTCTGACCCTTTATGATTTAAATTAACACCATGTCCTGTTCAGGTTGAATAAATGTACAAGAAAAATATTTCTAGGAAGTAGACTCACAGGGCTTTACAATTACATAAAGAATGTATGATTTGGCTCAGGATATTATGAGATATGAATTTTTCAATATAAGGCCAAAATCCTGGGGAAGAGAAAATGACTAAATATACAGTAAATATTTAAGGAATAAACTGTATAAATTGGTCAAGTAAATGCTCAATTTCATATTTTTTTCCATGTATATAAGGTTTTTATATATTGTTAGAGACTTGAATCACTATGAAATGATTTTTCTAGAATTAGTTATGAATTTTCAAAATTCAGTCAGCAAAACGGAAACTACCATATGAATAGTAACTGAAAATTTTTGAAATTCTGATTTTCATTCTTATGTGATTCAAGCTTAGAATCAAGTATAATTAGACTTAAAAGGAGTCTAATTCATGGAAAATAAGTCTAAAAGTAAGGTGTTATATAAAGGATCTAAATGAAACCTAGTGTAAAATTGTGGGACAAAAAGTGTACTTTTACCATTGAAATATAACAATTAATTAAATTTAACAAATGGTTCAATATATATATATATTCATGTATATAAATTGTCTGAATAATAGTATAATTTAAATTTAAATAATAGTATAAATATCATGAATATGTCAAAAATAATAATATATTATTTTTTGAGATTTTATACATTTTTTATTTATGATTTTAAATCTATTATCTTTTTATATTTTCTATATATTTTATATTATAGTTAGTTTAAAATTAAGTAATTTTCCTATTTTAATTGAAATATCTTTTTGATGATACATTTGCAAATGTATTTATAGACCAAAATTCATGATTCAATTAATAAAAATAATTTAATTTTGATTGCAATCATGCACTATCATAATAACGTCTTATAAATGGCACTTTTAGATAAAAATAAATCACTTACAATTGATTTAAAAATTATAAATTTAACTTATAATCATGCAAAACATATGAAAATTAAAAAAAATATAGCCATAATTTATTTTCTCACAGTTAAATTAAAGATATGTTGATTTTATTATTATTTTTTTTTTGCCTACTTAATTTTATTATCTGTTACAAAGACGATATTCATTAAAATTACTTTTTCAAACTGTAAATTTGCATATTTTAATTTTTATTTGGAGATAATAGTAAATAACAAATAAATAATATAATAATATCAAATTTAAGATTGGTGATCATCAATTTATACAAACCTAATAAATTAATTGAAAATCTTAATTAATATTGAAAATTGTTGGAAAAAAATTAAATGTCATTTAACACATAAGTGTTAAAATTCAGAATTTATTTTTTTTAAAAAAAAAATTGACATGGTAGCATGGGCTTCTAATTTTTTGTTATATTTTTTTCATATATAATATAATGCATAAGTAATATTTAAATAAAAAAATCTCATAAAATATATGTAGGAGCTAAATTGTGTTATCCATAAGAAAGTTGTTTTAAAAATTATAAAGAGTTAACTTTTTCTTTAATGATAATAATTTTTTTTAAGATGTATGAATAAAATTAAATCTAAATAAATAAAAAATATATTGTACAATCATGAATAACCATCAATCTATATCAAATCACTTTTTTTTTAAATTATAGATTTTATTGAAGCTATAGATTTTGTTTTCCTTGATTTTTATTTAGTTTGAAATGATAATTTAATTAAATGAATTCTTAAATTTTAAAATTTGAACTCAAATTATCATAGATTAAGTAATAAATTTTTTCCCTTTATACCTAGGATATTACACAAAAAAAACCTATACATAGAATTAATTTTATGATCTAAGATTGATTTGTAGCAATTTAACTATGTATATAACATTTGATATAAAAAAATATTTATTAGAAATATCATAATCTATAAAATTGAATTAAGTTGAAATCTAAAATTACATTAAATGCAAATTAATTTGCTAAAAATAGTTTCATTTTAATATATTTATTCAAATATAACTGAAAAAAATTAAATCACTAAATTACCAAACAAAATTAATGGTTATTAGTTGTATTTTTAATTCAAATTTATTAAATAATTATTGATTTAAAATTTTATTTAAATTATTAAGTCAATCTTAATTAAAATTCTTATTAATTTGATTAGTTTGATAATTGAATGATTTAATATTGATTTAAAAATTTTTATTAATTAGGAAATATATTGAATTATATGATTTAATATTAATTAGGATTAGAGTAATTGAATATATTTTTCATATATAACTTTTTGACTAAATAAAGTATCCAATCTATTATATATACAAAATCAATGGATTGAATACATCTTTAACAAAAATCTATTATATTGTATTAATTATATAATTTATTAATTAAAAATTTTGAGTTGCTTAACTTGAAAATTAGTAGTTAACTATCTTAACTCCCATTTATTTTAATGGTATGTTGATATGAAGGTGAAAAATAATAATAATTATAATCCATTAATCTATTTCTACTAATTTGTTACCACCAAATCTACTAATATCATTTGTTAAAGAATAATATTATTATTGACTGATTAAGCAATATTTATGGTCACTAAATTTCTACCATATATCAATAATTCTTTCTATTTAAAATTTTTAAGTAAAAAAAATTAATGATTATATGAAAAAATAAAACCAAAAGTCATCTTAATTCAGTCATATCTAATTAATTTTATTATTTTAATAATTAAACGTATCCAATTAAAAAATTAATAAAGAAATTCAAAAGTTCCATGTGTTTTATATCTTGCAAATTCTATCATTTAAATATTCATCCCATAAAAAGAATTTAACGATTTTTCTATAATAGATATGTACTACCAAAAAGTTTACAATATCATATATAATATTAAACAATCAAAAAATTATTTTTATATATTAAATTTTGAAAATATTTTTATAACAATCTTTTTAAATTCTTGAAAAATCTCAACTATTTAAAGTTAATATTTTTTTATTTTATTACTTAAATGATTATAATATAATTAAACATTCAAATGATATGTTACAGTAAAAAACAAATGAATATATAAAAAGAAGATATATATAGTTAATTAATAATAATAAAATAAAAGATAAATTTCAATACAACAACTTTAAACACATATACTTATTATCTTCATTATCTCCACCCTCTTTTGTTGCTTATCATCCTCGGCTGCTCAATCTCTCCAATCTTACTTTACTTGCCAATAATATTTATAACAAATTTGTTAGTGATAAATGAATTTATACATATCACAAACTAAAACGTAAAATTGAATATAATTGAAATTATTCATACCAACTAAGAAATGATCATCTGAATTATAGGATTTCATTAAAAGAAGTAAACAAAAAACCATATGGATGTATATCTCCATTATAAACTTGTAATTGCACATAGGTTAAATATTGGAAATGTAATTTGAATTCATGGTTAGTGGTGTGGTATGAATCGATATTATTTTTAATACTAAATGTCTTTATAATGTATACAAACCCTCATTCAATATATCCTTAAACTTGAATAAGAACACTTTTTTTATCACATCATGAATACGATCACCCTAATTTAACATAAAAAATAAAAAAAGTTAGAGACAATAACATAACCACTATATGGCAATATATACACTATATATTAAAAACTTACATCAGTATCTTGCAAAACTAACTCAATTGAGTTATAATCATTTGGTGAATGATATAAGGGCATTTTCTATAACTGTATAACTCTAACTTTAATTCGCAAATCATGTTTCAGAGGATTGATAGCCCTCACAGCATCATAAAACACCTCATGAACGTTCCTAAACATGAAGAAACAATGAAAAAAATAAAAAAAATAAATTATGACAACAACTACTTAAGGTACGATGAAAATTGTGATATGGAGCTAAATAGGAATATTAATTTTATAGAAAAAAAATACCACATCACAATAATAAAAAAAAAGAATCAATTTCGATTGCAATCATATCATAACAACATTTCTTAAATATCACTCAACAAACAAAAACAATTTAAAAACAAATAGTTTAACCATTATACATTATAAATAAAATAAACAATAGGATAAAACATAAAAAATAAATATAATATGTTCATAAATAAACGTATGTCAACCAAAAGAAGAAAATATTGTCATCACAATTTCTAAATCTCATATCTTAACTGCTCTTAAGATATAATAATAACTAACTAACAATATAATCTCACAATTTGATTTATGAATGAATATAAATTATTAATTTATAATAATATCTAAAAGTGTAAATTCTGATATCTTAACTGCATTTAAGATATAATAGTAAATATCCAATATAAAATCTTAAAAATAATAACTCAAATTTTACTAATTTTTTCAAAATGTTGATGTGGAGGTTTAAGGTTCAAACTTTTGGTTTTACTTTTATATATATAATAAAAAAGTATATAGTGAAGGAATTGATTAATCTAAATATATATATATATATTCAATTCAATCAATCAAATTCCTAAACATGAAATTAATCGTATAACAATTCCAGAGAACTAGAGAAATTGAATGCGGAAATGTACCTGAATCAATTGCTTTGAATTGTTCTTAAGATTCACGATCGGGTGTGTTTTCCATATTGTTACTGTAGGGAATGACTGAATATCTCTTGGAAGGGAGAATAGAGAATGTTTCCAACATACAACCAACCTGGTAACCACAACCCCTATTTATAGATTTAAATTTGTGATATTTATAATTTGGCTCCTTAACAAATTAAAATATCACCCCGGTCTCTACACATTAACGATTATACCCCTTAACCTTAAAACTTCAATTCAAATAGATCACTTTATTTATGCTTATTCAAATAATGGCTACACATTTTAATATTTATATGTGTGACCTCATATGTTGAATTTTATTCCAACAATCTCCCACTGAGTCACATATATAAATCTTATAAAAATGTGCTTATCCTTATGAGCTCAGAAACATTTGCCATTATATACACAGGGTATAAATAATCTAGTCCATTGACTGCATCAATATAGGATCAAAGAGGCTTCCATCATAATTTACAATGACTAGACCTAACAATGGTCACATATATTAATATAATCAAACAACATAGATCAATCATGGATGTGTAACATGAAACATTACATGTAATGTGATCTATACATGTCTATTTTCCAACTGGCCATTCTTACCTTAATGACATCAATATTTTAACATAATGTGATAGAGTGAAACATAAGAACCGAATACTAAATAACTTTATTTCTGATCAGAAAATACACTTTAGTTCATAAGAGTCTCAAATTGAACACTACATACTCCTACTATGCTAAGGTATCCTCAAACATAATAACACCCATCTAAGTGGTATGCTCATGAAAGACCATGGGTGGTAATCCTTTCATAAGTGGATCTGCTATCATGTAGTTTGTCCCAATATGTTCAATAGATATTTGTCCACTCTGTGCTCTTTCTTTTACTACTAAGAACTTGATGTCTATATGCTTTGACTTAGATGAACTCTTGTTGTTGTTGGAATACAGAATATAACTTTAGTTGTTTTTCTATACTTCCTAGAATGCGTAGCCTAGTGACAAAGTTCTGCAACCATATTCCCTGATTGGATGCCTCATAACATGCTACAAATTCTGCTTCCATAGTAGAAGAAGCTACAAGTGTTTGTTTGGCACTCTTCCACGAAATAGCTCCACCAGCCAATAGAAAAATGTACCCTGAAGTGGATTTCCTACTATCTTGACATCCAGCATAGTTAGAATTAGAATACCCTATGATCTCTAGTTGATCTGATCTACGATATGTGAGCATGTAATCCCTCGTTCTTTTCAAATAACGCATAACCCGTTTGGTTGCTATCCAATGATCCATTCCTAGATTACTTAAATATCTGCCGAGCATACCAACAATGTATGCAATATCTGGACGCATGCAAACTTGAGCATATATTAGGCTCCCAATAGCTGATGCATAAGGAATCTTTTGCATTCCTTTAATTTCAAGGTGATTTTTAGGATATCGGCTGAGGCTGAACTTGTCACCTTTAGCAACAGGGGTGTTACCTGGTTTGCAATCCTGCATGCCAAACCTTTTTAGAACTTTATCGATATAATTCCTTTGTGATAATCCAAGAATACCTCGAATGCGATCTCGATGTATCTGGATTCCTAATACAAAGGAGGCTTCACCAAGATCTTTCATCTCAAAATTCCTTGATAGAAATCTCTTGATTTCATTCAGTATGCCTATATCATTAGTGGCAAGCAGTATGCCATCCACATATAAAACCAGAAATATGAACTTACTCCCATTGAACTTTTGATACACACAATTATCAACAAGGTTTACCTCAAAACTAAATGTGATAATCACTTGATGAAATTTGTGGTACCACTGTCGGGAAGCTTGCTTGAGTCCATAGATGGATTTCTTCAATTTGCAAACCATCTTCATTGAGTTCCTAATTCAAAGTTTTCTGGTTGCACCATATATATTGTTTCATCATTATCACCATTAAGAAACATTGTTTTAACATCCATCTGATGAAACTCAAGATCAAAATGTGCAACTAAGGTCATGATTATCCTAAAAGAGTCTTTTAAGGAAACTGGAGAGAAAGTCACTTTATAGTCAATCCCTTCTTTTTGAGTAAAGCCATTTGCTACAAGATAAGTCTTATATCTCTCCACATTACCATTTGCATCCCATTTGGTTTTAAATATCCATTTGCAACCAATGGGTTTTGCACCTTCTGGTAATGGGACAAGTTCCCAAACTTTATTGTTCTGCATGGACCTATACTTTTCATTCATTGCCTCAATCCATTTTTGAGAGTTGGGATTTTGCATGGCTTGATGGACATTGATTGGATCACCAGCCACTATACCATTCTCTCCATCGTGTTCTTGTAGGAACACAATGAAGTCGTTTGGAATTACATTTTTCCTTTCTCTAGTGGATCTATGTAATGACATTGGTTGTTGACGTTGTTGAGTTTGTTCCATAAGTTGCTGAATTTGTTCCATATGAACAATTACCTTATCTTGAATGAGAGTTTGATCAACATTATTTTGTGGAGATTCTAGGTTCACTTCTTGAACATTAACAGGTATAGAAAGCTGTATATTGTCAGAAGCAACAGTATGAATTGGTTCAAAACATGAATCCAATTCTTCCTCAAAGGTAATGTCTCTAACCCTATTTCTCCCCTTAAACTTAACATCCTCAAAAAATCATGCGGTTCCCGTCTCAAAGATAGTCTTTAGTGTGGGATCATAAAACTTATAGCCCCTTGAACGTTCAGAATATCCAATAAAGTAACTACTAACTGTTTTGGAGTCCAGCTTCTTTTCTTGAGGCCTATAAGGTCGTGCTTCAGTTGGGCATCCCCAAATATGAAGATGCTTTAAACTAGGCTTTCGACATGTCCAAAGCTCATAAGGTGTTTAGCAGTTGTTTTAGTTGGCACTCGACTCAAAATATAGGCTGCTGTTTTCAATGCTCCTCCCCAGAGTGACTCTGGTAGGATAGAATGACTTATCATACTCCTTACCATATCCTGAAGAGTTCGGTTTCGCCTCTCAGCTACATCGTTCATACTAAGTGATCCAGGCATAGTGAACTGTGGGACTATCCCCGATTCCTCTAGGAATATAGCAAATGGTCCTGGACGTTATTCACCTGATCCGTCATATCTACCATAGTATTCACTACCATGATCAGATCTAACGCTCTTAATTTTTTTATTGAGTTGATTTTCAACTTCAACCTTGAAGATTTTGAACATACCCAAGACCTCTGATTTTTCATGAATTAAATATAGATACTTATATCTGGAATAGTCATCTATAAATGATACAAAATATTGTTGACCATTTCACGAAGGTTTAGGAAATGGTCCACAAACGTCCGTATGTATCAATTCTAAGACATTTAAATGGCTATAGGCACCTACTTTTTAAGTTTGGTTTGTTTGCCCTTGATACAGTCAATACGAACATCAAAGTCTGTAAAGTCTATATTGCTCAAAATACTATTAGACACAAGACGTTCAATTCTTGGTTTAGAAATATGACCTAATCGTTTGTGCCATAATGATCCCAAGTTTTCTTGATTAATTTTACGCTTAGTACCATGTGATGACGCAGGCAAGGCTTCTTGATAAGATTCAATCGTGTCAAGTAAATATAAATTGTCATAAAATATCAAAGAATCATGTCCAACAATAGTTGAATTAATAAATATTACAACCTTATTGTCTCCAAATATACAAAAGTAACCGGATTTGTCCAATTCAGAAACATAAACCAAATTCCGTCTAAATAACGGTACAACAAAAGTGTCTATCAAATCCAAATAATGACCAATTCCTAATAATAACCTAAAATGACCGATTACTTATACATCTACTGACTCACCATGTCCCACATAAATGCATCTTTCAACATCAATTGGCTTTCGGTAGTTCAGGCAACCCTGCATAGAAACACTCATGTGAATAGTAGTACCAAAATCTAATTACCATGTGTTTCTAGGTACTAAAGTTAAATTAACCTTAGAACAAACCAAAGCAAGAGGCATACCTTTTTTTACATGCCATGCGTGATACTTGGTATAATCCTTTTTCTGATGTCCAATTTTCTTACAAAAGAAACATTTATCCTTCTCCTGAACATGTTTCTTCTGATCTGAACCCTTAGCAGCCTCAGATCTCTTTCTCTTTTTGCCATTGCCTTTAGAGGTGGTTGCTAAATTAACACTTTCAGTGCTATCTTGCTTCAGCCTCTCTTCCTCTTGCACAAGATAAGAAATGAGCTCATTAAGAGTCCATTTATCCTTCTGGCAGTTATAATTGACCTTAAAGTAATTGTATTACATAGAAAGAGATATGAGTACTAAATACACCAGTAAATCCTCTGTTAGCTTAAGCTTTAGTTCCTTAAACTTAGCAGCCATGTGAGACATCTCCATGATGTATTCCCTAATATTTCCTTTGCATTTATACTTCATAGACATCAAGCGTTGCAAAAGCGTGCTTGTTTATGCCTTATCACCTTTTACAAAGCGTTTCTCAATTTCAGCAAGGAAATCCTTAATATTGGTAATCTCATCTGACACTGCACCCCTAAAAGATTCGAGAATGCCACGCTTGATATTCATTAGACTCATGCGGTTTGAGCGATCCCATTTCTCAAAACACCTCCGTTCATCAGAGGAACTTGTAGCTGTAAAAGGAGGGGGTTGCTCAATCCTTAGTGCAAGATCCAAATCTATGCAACCCAACACAATCTGTATGCTGTCTTTCTATTCCTTGAAAGTGGTACCATTTAAAATAGGAATAGAACTCAAATTGGCAGATATAGATGAAACAACAGCTAAGAAAAGAATACAACACAATAAGTATAGTCATAACAAATATAAACTGATAGTAATAAATTCAAATAATTAGAACCCATTTCAAGATACCATTAACAACATTAATATCAAGTCTTTGGACAACAATATTAATTGTAAATGGTAATCTTGTTATAATGATCAAATACTGAAAATAATTACTACCAAATAATAAAATAATCTTTGGATCAAATTATTATATGCATGTAAAACCTTATAATTGTCACATATTTATCACTGCATATACAAGCATAATTTGACCAAGCATTAATCTTCCTTTGGGCCGATTAAGACATCCATATGATATTACACATATATAACATCTATTATTTCTCATGAAAAAATTTGCACAAGAGGTGATATATTGTGGCAATTAATCCACTCAAAATAATAGACAAAGTTTTAGGGGTTTAAAAAAAAAAGAAAAAATTCAAAGATATATTATGAAATACATTATAATATATATAAATCATAACAATATCAAACTCATGCATATATGAATGAGCGATGTTGTCATTCCTCTTTGTTTGCTTATTTTTTTACGTGTGTGTGTTCTTGAATATTATTGCACCATGACATCATCAATTGAAAAATCAAAGCAAACTAATTAGTTGCATGGACCCCACCATTAAATATGACTGTCTGGATGTGAATCTTCAAAGCAAAGACCATCGTAGATTTTTTTTAATTAGTTAATATTAAATTCTGAAAAGTTGCGCCTTTCTGGCCAAGGGAAATGAATCCCCTGAAGACGAGACCTTTTGAAACAGGCACAGGTAATGAAAAATCACTGAAACTGTCGGTGATCTTTAACAACACACACACCTTTTCCAGTGAAGCGAAACCTATGGCCACTAACAAGGGAGGACAAAATTTCGCCATTCATGGACGGCATACAGTGGAGAGACAAGACTGAATCATTACGTAAAGCATGACTTCTCTAAATCACATAACCAGATCTGATTTTTTTTTATATGATATTAATTCTTAAATTCTATAAATTTTACCCAAGTCCCAGATGACCACAAATCCATTTTTAACTACCGAAATGCAATTTCAGCACTCATTATTTTCAAAAGAAAATGCTTAAACAATAAACTCATCCAATATTACATAAAACAAAATGGAAACCATTCAAAAAACATATGTTGGCAATCATAGTCATGGTATGAATGGATTCAAATAAAAGGACCATCAATAATGCTAAAAGAAGTATTTCCAAGATCATTTAGCGTACTGATTCACAAAGTTAATTTTATCCATCATATATTCCTCTAAGAATTAAATATAGGATGACTCTTATACCACTTGAAGGAATTGATTAATCTAAATATATATGTATATATTCAATTCAACCAGCTAAATTTCTAAATATGAAATTAATCGTATAACAATTTCAAAGAACTAGAGAAATTGAATGCAGAAGCGTACTTGAATTCATTGTTTTGAATTGTTCTTAAGATTCATGATTGGGTGTGTTTTTCATATTCTTACCGTAGGGAATGACTGAATATCTCTTGGAAGAAAGAATAGAGAATGTTTCCTTCCAACATACGGCCAACCTGGTAACCATGACCCTTATTTATAGATTTAAGTTTGTGATATTTATAATTTGACCCCTCAACAAATTAAAATATCACCCCGGTCTCTACACATTATTTTCATGACGATTATACCCTTTAGCCTTAAAACTTCAATTCAAATAGATCACTTTATTTATGCTCATTTAAATAATGGCTACACATTTTAATATTAACATGTGTGACCTCATATGTTAAATTTTATTCCAACATATAGTTTTAATAATACAAATATAAAAGATACATCTCTAAGTCCGGTTTTCTTTTTAATTAATATATCCATATATTATTAAAACTCATAGTTTATGATTAAACAAGAAGATTTTCCCGCCAAAAAAGATAGACTAATGTACGAGTGGGTGAAGTCCATTCCAGTACATGGGTTAGCCCGGCCCGAAATGGCATCATATATAAACCGCCGTCCAAGTTTTCACGGTGCTTTTTTCGTTTGGCGCTTCTCAGCCGAAGGAAAGATTTCATAAATACTAAAAATTCCTGCTTCATTTGACTCAAACGATGGATATGGACGATCCTCTGGATTTCGAGCGAGAAGACCAGCTTCTCAAGGTCCCATCCATCAATAGGAAAAGGTATTTTCTTTTCTTCTTTTAGCTTAAACTAGTTTTTTGTAATCCAATACTTGGTCCAAGAATTTCAAGATCACATTTGCATTATTTTCACTGCTTGCTTTCAGGGGTTTCCAGTTTCCTTACTGTGACTACTAACTATTAGGCTAATCATGGACTTGCGCTATTAGGGTTTCCGCGTCAGAGGATTTGACTATGCTTCATTGAATGAAAAATTGAAACTTTTATGCTATTTCATCTGTAGCGGTTTTGATTAATTGCACGTGAGGTCCCCTCATCTTTGTTTTGTCGTTTTTTGCTAGCAAGTTATTGAAATTTGAATTACAACCAGGAAGAAGGTTATTGGGTTGGATGATCTTCTGAATGATCATTACATAGAGCAAAATAAGCTTAAAGAGAAGCAGTCCAAACAGGCCAAGGCCCGGAAGAACATCCACGAGGATGATGATGAAAATCACAATGAAGCTATGCTGTCTAAGATTGTCGAGAAATGTGAACAGCAGGCAAAATAATTTTTTTTTTCCTTATTTGCTTTTACTTTGCTGACATTAAGTTGTCTATGTCTGTTACTGATGACTTGCTGTCCCCTCTAGCGTAGATGAATGAATTAAGCGGTGAAGAAGAAATCTCCATCTGGGGAGTGCCAGTTTTTGGAGATCAGGTTATCATACTGAGTCAAAGCTCAGCCGTTTTTTATATATGGTTCACTACTTTATTTCTTAAATTGTTTTCTTCTTTATGATGAATTGAATCTCCTTTCCATGATCTGCAGAAAGCCTTTCTACCTCTGGATTTCTCAGAACTTGAAAACTGCAACCTTTTACAATCATTTGTGAACAACAAGCTTAATTCTGTAGTGGAATTGGCCACAGAGAAAGGTTTCTCTGATGTTTTATGTGCTCAAACTATAATATGCTATTGCCAATTAATCATCTCATGAGTCTTGCAAAATGCTGATTTCGGCCAATGTTATACCAATATATTACTTGAATGTTAGTGCCTGAGATAAACAAGCTTGTTTTAAGCATTAACTCTGGTAGCCTTTTGTATTCCTTCAGGAGACGTCTTTCTTGAAGGATTATCAATCAATGGGTGGCTTCCAAAATTGGTTTTCTTGTGTGGCCGTGTAGAAAAATCAGTAGCTACTTGGGCCTTCAATACAAGTGGGTAGAAGCATGGCGTAGTGATTTTATTGGTGTTATGAATCGAGGCAATGTTATCTTATGGCTCTTTTACACTTTTACACTTTGCTTTCAGTGTTATATTCAACAAAAGAAGAGCTACAAACTTGTACTTGTGATTTTTGGTGTGCTATTCTTTCATCCACGAAAGAGGTAAATTTGGTTATGTTTACTCAGAAAATGGGTGATACACTATCAACAAAAAAAGAAAAGAAAAGATGCCAGGGTGCTTATTTTCTCTATTCTTGGCTGCTGTTGCATATTTGTGATTAATTATCATTCATTACTAGGATGGCCAATTAACTGTCAAGATTGATTGGTTTCCCAATTATAAAGATTTGAGAACAGCTCTTGACATCTATGGGTTTCTCTTCAACTTTTCATCAAGTGCTGAACCTATGGATACAGGTAGCTCTTATATCTGTTTTGGTTTATCTAGGTACACAAATTTGGAAGGTAGATTACATTCATGCTGAAAATAATTATGAATTACTTTAGTTTTAGCTCTCTTAGGTGACATGCAAATCTTTTAGGTGAGGCCTTTGGGCGCTGTTGATTTCAAGAGGTATCAAAGATATCAAATCATCTGGTCACTTGACATTTAGTGTGGATGGTAGAGCCAAGGTGTTTAATGATAGTAATAACCTTTTTGTTTTTCATTTTCACTTGATTTAGGGGTAACTGTACTGCAATAGCATGTCATGTGTAATTGCTAATATTTTGCTACATTTAATTAATGCTGTGCTTCTGACAATGGTAATCTTCAACTTTTCTTTCTAGATTCTAGTCCTCGAGGGCCACCCCAAAATATCAGGGCTTGGGTCAGATTTGTGACTGCTTGTTGTCTGATAAGGTAAGTATTAGTGAGTCTACTCAGAGGTTGACCTAAATGACTTTATGAAGTTTAAGTGTGAGGTTTTATGTCATCTGACTTTTTGGTTCTGTAAGATTGCATACTGATGCTAAATGTGAAAATAATTGGGGGAGGTTATGATGCTAACAAATACATCTCTTGGTGGTCATTACAGGAGCCAAAAAGCTATCTTCTCTGCAGTAGAAGCTGAAGAGATAGTTGAAGTTATTATATGTCTATTTTTGGATCGCCAGCTTCAAGGCCTGCTGATACTTCTGAACGACTGCATGCAAGCAGTTGTCAATTACTTCACAGACCAGGAATGGAATTCATGTTGTGAAAATATAGCAAAATTTATTGCTTGCAGGTTATTGACTTTGTTAGTTCCTTTGGGTTTCATGTTGGTAAAATTAATGAATACTGTTGCTTTATATTTGGTTGCTAACTTACTAATTTTAATTTTATTGCAATTTTATGGATTATCTAATGATGAATGATGAGCCTTATCGGGGGATTGTCATGGGCTTCATTCAGTAAGGATATACTGTGTTTAGTAGGTTTCAAGAGACGGTTGCAGCACATTTATTAGTGTCCTTGTGTGCCATTGCACTAGAATGATCTGTTGATAATAGTCATAAGACTTGTCACTATTGTGTAGGCAAAAATGGTGTGTTGGCGTTAGATTCAGGATGAAGCCAGTGTTAGTCACAGATACTTAATTGTTACTCTTAATATCTGACATTGTATTACATTTTGATTTGAAGTTTCTTATTGGAGTACGATTGGTATTAATGGTTCACCTTAACTAGTAGTGTGGCATAGATGACATTATGATGCTTATTTTCTAATTTGTTCCTGTTTTTGTTTTGCTTTCTCTTATTTGTTCTCTATTGGATATGCAGAGTCTCAAAGGATTTGAATTGCATTCAAGCTGTTGAATGCATTTCAGAACTCAGCTCTCGTTGTAAACAACTTAGGAGTGCAGTTGCTTATGAGAGTCTGCTTCCTTGTTTTGATGGGGTAGTTACTTGCCTTTTTCCAGCCAAGGTTAATGGTGCTCGTGCATGTAAAGAGTGGAACGAAACTTTGAGTCACTGAAAGTTTGCATATGGCTAGCAAGTTATTCTTGGTGTATACATTTAAGCTGTGACGTGTTTTAGTACTTACTGATTCTCCGTTTTACTTATTGTTTGCAAGCATAACATAATTTAGAATATAGTCAGTTGTTTTGTAGTCAATGTGTGTGTGTGTGTGTGTGTGTGTGTGTAGACTCATATATTGATTATCTGTCAAGAGGGAGTATTACTGATTACCGCAGTATTTTAGGTGCTTGCTTAACAATTTTGATCTGCTAAAATTGTTTAAAAAGAACACATTCCTGGTTTATTTTGTAGTTGAAAAATCATCTTTTGTGATATAAAATATATAAAAATCTTCTATTAAAATATACATATATATATAAATCTTAAATGTTGTGTTTTAATCTCCGTACTCCTATTTTTTCCTTTAGACATTGACATTACAGCTTTATATTTTTTTTCTCAGGTCATCACTGGAGAGGAGATACTTAGATCGCTAGTTGCAATTAATTTGAAAGACAAAAGTTGTGACCTCTTCAAGATGTACATATACTTAGTTTTGGCAGAGAATTGGATCTTGTCTAACCCTATGTTTGAAGACAATCCAGCACTTTATGAGATGTTCTGTCGCTTTCTTAAAAACTGTTCCTGTTTGATCTCCAGCACAGACCTGCGCTCCTATGCATCAAAGGTTTGTAATCAAATTGTTTCTTATTCTTTAACCAACGATTTACATATTTCGTTTATGATCTAATTATGTAAATAAATTTTGGTTCTACAGATTCGCAATAGAGCTGCGTATCTTCTGCATTTCTTCATCCATAAATAATTGGTTTCAGGTATCTTTAGCACTGTTTCCCCTGATGTCTTGTATATTCTTTTTGGCATAATTTGGGAGGGTCTAGTTTTTTTAATGATGTTACATTCTAGGAATTGTCTGCCTTTAAAGTTCAACAAAAATTGTTGCCTTGCATACTGTGATTTGTTGTAACTTCTACGATTTGGTAATATTGAAGTGCATGGAATAATACTGCTGTTTATTTGTGGCGAAGGTAGATGGATGACATAAGAAAAATTAAAGCCGTCGTTTTGCTTTGGGGGTACCATGAGGTAACCAAATCTCAGGGTGAAAGCTTGAAGTCTGCCACATTGCATTGGCATTTATCACTTTGCACCTCAGTTGATCTTCGTGACTGCCCAGAATCTTTTCTTTCTACCTGCAGCTTAAGATATTGGCATGCCAATCTAGTGTCAGAGATGGTGCTTGATGAATTTTTTTGCTTTTCTGCCTGAGCTGTAGTAAAAACAGATGCTCATCCAAGATTGTAAAATGCCACGCATCCACCTTTGTCGTATTAAAAAACCCAATTGTAACTATCATTAGACATCATGTCCATGTAAATATGAACAGCTATTATATATTGGACTATCACACACACATATAAACAAAACGAGACAAGGAAGAACAATCCTACACCAGGAAGTCTGACACATGGCCTAAATCTCTTATCTTCCTTCCAGACTGTCTTCTGGATCACATTTGAAGTGAAAAAATGAATACCTGCTGCTCTGCTCATGTTTTGATGCAATGCTCTTAGTAGCAAGAGTCTGCAAACTGCTTTCTACATCGTTCTGGCAACTTATCACTGGTGCAGCTGTGGTCTGAGTGCAGTGGAGAAACTCCACGTTGAATCGACAATTGCCTATGGTTTTGTTGTGTCAGCATGAAATATGACTTCTATAATTCACCAAAAAAAAATTATACAAAAATCATCAAACTGAATAGCAACATTGATGCATTGGATTATTTACGATGTTTCCGGGGGCATGAAATTTCTTGTGATTAATCTGGGATTTGCCATGACATGTGTGGAGCACAGCTTTTGACAATGTAATTTTTATGCTGTTCATAAGAAGTTCAACAGTTGGAGTACCTATTACTTTTTTTTATTTTTAAGAGAAAATGAGTTTAGTTATACTTAATTGAAAATGTGTAAGAAAGAGGCTGATGATCCTAGATTCATATAATTTCCCTAGCGTTGGACTGAAAGGTATAAAATTGATTCCTGGCGTTCATGCCCGCGAAAATTTTAACGAAAGGTTGGAAATATTTGAAATTCCCGTCGGCCTAAAGAACCTGGGTATCTTCTTTCTCTTTGCCTTCTTTTCTTTGTTGCATTCTTTTTTATGTCACAGTCCAACGTTGTTCTGCAATCCACAGATTCAAAGAATGGGCGCAGCGGGAGTAAAGAAGCGAAGAAGCTCAAAAGATTCCAATCCTGTTTTCATCTTTTGTCTTTTGTATATATCTATATCCAGCGATTCCCATCCTTTCTTTTTCTAAAGTACCGTCGCTACTCGTCTTTTATATCTTTTTCTTGAACACCATTCACTTGTATGTTATGTCGGTCACTTCAACTATATTTATACACTCCTCCACATAACCTTGAAGCTAAAGTTGGTCCTGCATAGAGTTGAGTAGTATGGGACTGGGTGGGGAGAGAATGGTGGTGAAGAGATCTATTGCAAAGTTAGTGCGGAAGAAGCTTTCTGATATTACCAACACACAAACTCCACGCAAACTCCATATCCAATCAGAAAAGCCGCCTGACACTTCTGCTTCCGATAAGCACTGCATTGAACAACTCCTCAAGGTTCAATTTTTTTGGTTGGTCTATTGGTTTTTTGAAGTAGTAGTTGTATTATTTTTTCACCACGAACTCCTGATGCAGGAAAAAGCTACTCTGATGCAGCTCCTAGCCGAAAGAGAGTATCCTGAATAATTTTTATGGGAATAATTCATCTTTCATATCTTTTTATTTTGTGTGTGTTTAATTTCCGTGCATTTCAATTTTCGTCAACATAGGCGTGACATTGTTTTTGCGCATATGATTGGTTAATTTTACTGCACTTGATTTAACATTTCTAATTTAAAAGTTTAGTTTAGCACTCGCTGTTTCAATGTCATTTTTTTTTTATTTCACTGTGTGTTTTTAATAACTCAATTCATTCCAATTCATGAAAGTACTTGAGTAAAGTAGCATTATATGACACACATGGCAATAGATTTCACTTCATTTTGTACCTTTATTTACGTTGACCATGACACTCGTTTAAATTAATGGCACATTGATGGAGATTTGATAAAAATAATCAGATTATTAACTTTCAGAAGGATTAAACGTAGGCTGAAGTGTTTATTATATTCTTCAATAAATATATAACATACATAAGAATTTTTTGAATATCTGATTGTATAATATTGAGTTGTAAAAGATATATATATATATATTATGTTTTCATTAGCGAAATTTTTGGCAAATATACAAGTTAAAATCAAGTTGTATTTTTTCAAAATTTGGAACTGAATTACAAATTAGTAAACTAGGAGACAAAATTAAAGATTAGATTATTACAGGTATGAGCAGCATAGTTTAACAACTGTTTTTTTTTCTTTAATTTGAAATTTGAAAAGTAAAATTATTGAAGTGAATGAAGCTGAGCTGGTGAGGCTGCGAGCCAATGTTGAGAAACTGCAGCTACAGAACTGGAATATGGCTCAATCAAACAGCCAGATGCTAGCGGTCAGTTTCCAAGCTGCATTGTGAATAATGTCATCTATACAATGGACCTATATAACATGATAGTTTGATGTTGCTGATTTTGCAGGAGCTTAATTTGGGAAGGGAAAGGGTGAATTAACAAGTTTCCTATTTCTTCAACCTCATGGTATGTGAACTCCAATTCAAACTGCATTGTCTTACAAAATCTTTTTGGGTGTACTCGTTTCAGATCAAAGCTCTGCAGCATGAAATCTTATGCAAGGCTGCCTTACTTCAAGGGAAGAACTTTGATGTGGGGGTATGCTCTAACTCTAAGCTCGTGTTCTAAACTCAATCATAATTAATCTGTTTTGTTACAAATATTATTTGCAGGGAAAAGAAGATATGAACTATGAAAATGATGGGTCACTGTCAAAGGTGCCCGGGCTTCACCCTTCAGTTTTGTGTATATGAGGGCATTGGTAAATGGGTTTTCTCGTATTGGTTTCAATGTCACTTGTTTTGATTGGCTTCAGGGGGGAATGGAAAGCGCAGAGCAGCCATTGGCGAAAGCCAGTAAGGATGAAAAAATTTGCGATAGGAACAGAAAACAAACTAAAAGGAGTCGATGTAAATGCTTGCAACATCGTTCTTCATTTTTTTTTTTTTGTTTTTTCCTCCTTAATCGTGTTTAACAGTGTTATGCAACTTTGCAGCTATAGGTTCTGTTTCTGCGTCCACAAAGGATTCAAATGAAGGCAAAGAGAAGACAGAAATCAGGTTATGATGAATGCATATTGTGATTAGTTAGACAGCTCTCAACAATTGAAAAGAATTTGAGGGTAATAACTCCTCCCTTTTCTGGTTCTCAGGTCACAGTTGAGGAGACAGTCTGCGAACTTGAAAGGACGTGAATTCAAACCAATGAGGAAGAACTCATCTGAAACAGAAAATGCTAAAAGTCGTGTCTCTCAAACTGGTCCTAACCTGCTGAATTCACCTGCCAAAGAAGACAAAACATTTGGAAAACCAGTGAGGAAAGCAGTAGGGAAGGCTCAAGTTCAACCATACAAGGAGATTCCTCCCAAAGTCAAACTGCGGAGATTAGAATAAATTTACCAACAGAGAGAGCTCTAATAGAACTATATACATTGTCAGGTTTGATCTCATGTTTTTGAATGATTCGTGCTTGTTTGTATGTGTCCCGCGTTCTTCTGTTGATAGCCCTCATGTATTAGCTTAAACTATTGGAAGTTTATCAGTGTGTGAAATGTGCTAGTGCTACAAGAAGTCCAAAGACAATTGAGGGCTACGCCTATGGAGTTCTTACCACATGGGCCTCTCGAACTAGGCCTTTCAAACCCAAGTAAATGTTGAGACAAGAAGGCAAAAAAAAAAAAAGGAAAAAGAAAAAGAAAGGGAAAGAGTGTTGAGATTGAGCACCAGAGAGGAGAGAAGAAAGACGGGAAGAAAAGGACAAGTGAAAGGGTACAAAAGCCATGTGAGCTTTTGTTTTTTTTGGGGGGGGGGGGGCGTGGGTTGTTTTTGGTGACAAGTGATATATGACCAAATTGTGCGGCCATGTGAGAAGAGAGTTATAGTCAAGAGGAGAATCGTTGTAGCCATGTTGTGAGCAGAGAGGTGCATGTTAGTGTTGGTGTAATGTTGTATGGACCAATGAGATCTAGTGTTAGAGATAAAACCGCGTGGGGCCTGCTTTTATCCGCATTTTTTTTTTAATTTTTAAAGGAAGGGTAGGGTGGGAAGGTAACATAATAAATTAATTAATCACAGTAGAAAGGAGAATCCCTCCCTTTTCCACAATGATGCGCATCCATCATGCCCTCTCTCTGCACTCGCACCGCTTTGATTCTTTGTTCTTGCTTCGCCTTTAATCCCTCCTCCTATGATGGGCTATCCTATCCACATTCCCATTTCAAACCCAATTTTTTTAATCCTTTATAAATAGTTAAACACACACACACACACACACTTTGTTTGGGATATGAACTTTTTTGTCTTCATATTTTATGGATGAATTTGCAAATAGAGGTGAAGGCATGTTGGCTCCCGCCGTATATAGAGAGAGTAAAACTAAAAACTGAAAAAGCGTGCCTTTGCCGCCCTCTTTTGTTGTTCCGCATATCATTGTGCCACGCGTCACCCTCTCACTGCCCCAAAATAACACTCCCTATCAAATCCGACAAATATCTCACATGCTCATGTTCCTCTCCTTTCTTTCTTTGTCTTCCCTCCATTTCCATCATTTCATTTCACTTCAAATTATAAATAAATCTCACCTCTTTTTTAAGTGATGAATATAAACACTACAAATTACTGAATTGCAGAGTAAACTTTTTCAATTAGATTTCCTTCGTGTGTGTGTGTATATATATATATAAATTAATAATCAAATTTTTAACCACTTATTTAAGATGTGAGAGTCCTTATCACTCACAACATATGCACATGAATTGGTTATATTGTCTTTTCCTTATTAATTAAGTTGATACCTTGAAAAAAATTAGCATGCTGTACTTTTAGAAAAGATGTCATATTGTAACATGATATTATAAAATAAATGAATGGAAAAGGGAAAGCAATAACGTTAAAAAACTTGAAATTTATTTTTGAATTGAAATTATAATTTCTTTTCGTCCCGCATTCCACCCAGAATGAGCTGAGGCAAAGATGGTACCGGATCTTCTGGAAGATGGCGTTGTTGGAGTCACTGTCCTAATAGAGTTTGCGTCCGACCGGTAGCCTATCATTAAATTTTAATTCAACATTTGAAATGGTACTAGTACTACTAGTATCTAATAATAATAATAATATTAGTATTAATATTAAAATAAATAAATAACTTTTGGTAATAGGGGCCCCAAGTTTTGGGTTAACGTCCGCTTGGGATTCCAAAGATCTACAAAAACATGATATGATTGGGGATGGAATTGACGACCCACCTAAATGACTTTAATAAAAAGGTTTGCCCCTCCATGACACCCTTCTCTCCTTTCTCAATAATAAATAATTAATTAGTATTTGTCTATTTTCTTTACTCCTCTTAATTTCTTTGAGTTAATGGAGCCCACACGGTTTCTCAACAAAGTTGACGTACTTGATTCTCTCCTCCGACATGGAGTAGCCGTTTTGACCCCACTTTTTGTGACTTGAGTTTATTGTAAGTACTCAAACACGGGCTGAAATAACCAGGATGAAACAAAGCGAAGCATGGTTAGCGTTTTCAAATAATAAGGATGAAATGAAGTAGAATATAAGTGGTGTCAAAGTTCTAAATTTTCTTCATGTAATTAAAAAAAAAATCTGACTCAGCCAAAACTATTTAATCTTACATAATGATATTTAAACATTTAAAATTTATAGAACTAATAATAATTAAAAATTTCCCTCAATAATCAACAAAATAAACTATCACTAGTATTCTTTACAATTGTCACTCTTTTGATAAACGAAAACTATCACATATTCTTAAGCCGTAACTTTTTTTTTGGGATATTCTATAACCTTTTTTTAAATAAACTTTGGATCCTTATTTATGACTTTTCTTTAATCTTCTTCAATCTTTAAACTAACAAATATCAAAGGTTTAATTATTCCAATCCACCTTGAAGTAACCTCATTTTCATGTAAATTAGGGCTTTTTTCTTCACTACACATACATTTACTATAATTAATATTTATCAAATTGATTTTATTTAAGGTTTGTAAAGATATATATGTTGGGTCAGACCCAAATCGTCCATTAATTAAGTTTGTTTAAAGATTTGATCCACATCACTTGAAAGTAACCCGTGATGTTTAGTGGTTGCCGATCGATGATCATGTATTTGAATTTGAAGGTCACAACATTAGATATTTAGATGTAGAGTTGTTATTATACAGGTCATTTTGTTTAGAATATAATTAAAAAATATACAAGAAATACGCATGCTAGCTGATCAATTCAAAGATTTGTTTGCCCGCACATGGTGAAGTTTCTTTTCAGTTGTCACTTCGACGATATTCTAGATACAGAGGATCCAGTACATTTATATATTCGCATTATAATTATTAACAGATATTTAATAATTAAGACATTATATTTAATCAATAAATGAGTAAACAAGCCTAACACCCTTTTAATTTTTCAAAAGCTAGTTTTCATTTAAGTTATAGAGTATATTGCAGAGTTTAAAATAAATTAAACCTTTTACTACGCAGAAACACCCTTTAAAAAGAATAAGGGTATTTTCAAAGTGATACCTAAGATGTGAGATGTGGGAGAAACATAATGCGCTTTTCGGTGTACAGAAAGTGGAAGAGTCAAAAGTGTAATATGGCCTTTTAATTTGATACTAAGGTGTATATATGTGTGTGTGTGACTCCCCTTTAACTGTCCCCAAAAGAAATTCGTTAATTCTTTTTCAAGTGTCATTGTTCTCTCAGGAAGAGACAGTGTATGTAGCTTTGGGATCACTTCAATGTTTAAAGCAATGATTTTAACTAAATCCCTTAATTAATGACTGTTATTTTATCCCTCTTTTGTTTCCATCCAGCACAGGCTTGTGTAAAAGCCACTTGCATCCTTAACTCAAACACACACAAAGAAAAAAAAAACTTATATCAACCCAAATAATTAAAAAAATTGGAATATATGTTTGATATGATTGCAAGTATATATAAATTAAATAAATTTAATTTACAATTGTCAGTGAATCTATTATCCTCTACAAACATTTTTCAACCAACACTATATATGTATTATGGTCTAAGTTTTCTTTTCTCTTTGTTCACCTATGTTTTCTTTTATATATAGTATTACAACAAAAGGAATATTAATTATTTGAGTAATACCTTAGTGTCTTTAAAGTGAATTAAATAAATTGATAAGGAAATAAATGTGATGTCTTCTGATTGACAGTGGGTAAAAATATGATAATACAATGATGGGAGGAATAGGGAAAAAAGAATCACTGTGTAATCCATAAACAGTAATTAAATTAAATTAAATTATATAAAAGGTTCAAACATACAAAAAAGGAAAAATACCGAAATGTTATACTTTTGAAGGACAAAAACTAAAATAACTGAGATGGGGAGGTGAAGTGAAGGTTACTCCTAAGACAAAAATTGAAGATGCCGAAATCAAAGGTTGAGGCAAATAATATATATATATATATATATATATATTTATATAGATTTACCCCCTCACGTGCTCCTGTCTAATTTGGAACCAACTTTTAAACCATGCCTTGACATATCCACAATTACCATATACTTGGCCGACAATCAACTGCTAACCATATCTGAAATTGGGATTTGGATCCTCTCCATACTTCTCTCTATACATGATCTTTTTTATTGATTGTGTGGTATAATGATTAAAAAAATAATCTATAAAAAAATAATATATTTTATTTAATAGTTTACATTTATTGTTATGAGTTGAAGTTTCTTAAAAATAATTTGTAATGTTTATTTAAGATTATTATTAAAATAAATAATATATTTTATTTAAAGTAACAATAAGTGATATCTATCATTCAAATTAAAATCAATAAAGAAGATTACGTATGGAGAGAGATATGAAAAAGATCCAAATCCCTGAAATTGCATCCTAAGTGGGGGGAGGCATATTATGGTCTAAGTTTACCCCCTCACGTGCTCCTGTCTAATTTGGAACCAACTTCTAAACCATGCCTTGACATATCCACAATTACCATATATTTGGCCAACAATCAGCTGCTAACCATATCTGAAATTGCATCCTAAGTGGGGGAGGCGTATATATGCCCCTTTTCTCTTAATTATATATTTGCTTAGTTTCATTTATTAATTTCTTACTTTTTTTGATTCTGATAATAATTCAAATGCGTATTATAGAATACCCTTGCAGGCATGTAAAGGGCTCAAACTCATTGCCTCTCATCACTCCTATTACAAAGCTGCACTCCACATTGCCAACCTGATCATGCTCTTTGGCTCCAACTTGGTCGTGTGTGTAATGTTGGTGGTTATTGAAGGGCACCACAAATACGATAATGTGGGGCCTATCGACAATGAATTGGTCCCCCAAGTTAGATTGATATGAGGAGCAGAGCTAATGCTTGTAAAAGTGTACATGTTTATAATATTATATTATCATTGTGTGTTAAGATATTGGTAACTTGGCGTAGAGTGGGCAATTATTCTTGCAATTAAACAAGATAAGGTAGTGCTCTATGATGTCTCCCTCTTTTCTTTATATATGTTGAGATATTGCCTTTTCTTCTGCATTGATTCTAGGAAGAATAAATCAACCTGAAATGAGTCTCAATTAATATAATATATATATATATATATATCATGCCATGGTATCATTAGTATATATCCAAGTTATATATAATTATGGCTTCATAACATGCTTAAGGCAAGCAATTATATAATTGAAGACAATGGCTAAAGATAGTGCAATGTGATTCCTTTTCGTGTTCTCTTTTCTCGAGAGCAAAATGAGTGTGTTAAAAGCTAAACAAATAATATTTTGTAATAATAAAAAAAATAGAGGCAGTTTAGGATAAGACGGCAGGAGATATAATTTTGCCAAGGACCCGGATTATTCTGAATACAAGTAAGAAAATGTATAGCATGCTGCACGCTTGCTGAGATTTATGATAAAAATTTAAGACCTATATATACCGGACAGTTCAAAAAAAAAAAAACAAAAGTTCCTCAAATTCTTAAACCCTACAAGCGGACAACACGTTAATGCTACTATATTTTAAATGACGGAAAAATGAGTGCCAATAAGTCTCTTGGCCCGATTCTCTCAAACCAAAAAAATGAAAATGGAATTTTATTTAAAAATAGGTCATTTAATTTGATGAGTTTGAAGAATTCTTGGACTCTCTCAACCAAAACCGGAACTGAAAATTTAAAAACAGCTAGTCATATATATTATTCAATGTTTTTATGTACTAATAAAATACTTTAAATTATTTGTGAGCTTTCAATTATGATGTCATTATACGAACACTACGAGAAAATTGATCTTTCATAGTATTTTATAAAATACAGTTGGATAAAGACCAAAGGGGGATGTGAAAATGAATTGATCATCGAAGACTCACTTGAGTCAGTTTGTCTTCTATTTGTGGCTATTTCCAACCTTTGAAGAAAAAGAATTAAAAGTATAAAAATCCCCATCAAAAGAATAAGAATATCTTTATCTTTTAAGATTGTAACCGTCCACGTGTCCTACCCTACAACTGGACAACAGTTTTAGGGGTAGCCCTAGTTTCCAATTACTCAAATGTCAAATATCAATGTTCCGGCACAGTTAGGCAGCCTCCGTCTGCGGCAATATGCCAATAATCAATATATCATTATATATTAAAATATGTAGGAAGTCAATTTAATGTATTTAACTTAAAAATAATGTATTAATTTGAGATATTTGGCTTATGATGAGGTTTGTGTTTTGTCCTTTTTATTTTTTTAACTATTTTCAAATAAGTGATATAGGTTCATTTTTTTTTTTACGAAACATCCCGTTTATTGTATAGAAAAATTTTCTAGTTACTTATAAATTATAATGGACATAATTATAAGAAATTTAAGTTTAAAAACATTAAAAATCATTATTAATCTTTTTTAAAAGAAATTGTTAATAATTTTTATGAGACTCATCACCAAATTTTAGAACAAGTGCCATTAAATTTGTTAAAAAATTATGATTTTAATTAATTTTATAATAACTAGACTTCAAGCAAGCCCATGCTTGATGGGAATCACATTATTCCCAAATTCTTATGATAGTGAGGCTTCCGCTAATTATATATATATATTGATAATTTTTATAACATATTTCGCGAAAATTAAATACACAGTAAATTTAATTTAATAAATAATTGTAATTTTGAATTTTTCTTAAATACAAACTTTTAGATATTATACCCTCTAATTCTAATTATAAGGCCTACTCTAAACGTTTTTCATAATCATTAATATAAGATTTTTTTGGGAAAACTGTGAAATATATTTATTAGTTTTTTTTTTCAAATATGCCTTTCATAATTATTGTATTGGAAGTAGGACTTTTTCTTTCATTTCGGAAAAAAAGAACCACTTCTTGATGAATTTAATTAAGGATAATTTTAAAATGTTGTGATAATTTTTAATAAAAAAGAAATGAACTAATTTTAACTACATTTTCACATCAGTGTGATTCAAATTAAAAAGATTTTAGAGATAGACAGAAGGGATTAATATTCTCTCCTATTCAAATTTCCTTGAAGCAGAAGTTTATTGTTTCAAAATGGGTCCATCACCTTTCTTTGAGGGCAAATATTTAATGGTGGACAAGTTTGGTTACCAGCTCCTTTTTCTGACCAATTATGAATCCCATCCCCTTGACCCTCTCATCCGATCGACTAATATTAACATGTTCAGTGAGACAAGGATCCATATATATTCAAAGGGGTCATTTCTATTCTTTAATATTAATTCTTTTTAATTTCATACATTGATCATCGTTCTAATCTAACTGAATTAATTGCACTATTAAGTGTTTTGTTGATTTGTTTCGTGGAGGATGAGCTTTAGAGAAAACAATGTTTCATTGTTTTATTTGGAGCATAAGTAATACTCCCTCCGACCTTTTTTATAAGGGGCTTCCAACTATTTCATTTAAATTAAGAAAGTTAGTTATTTTTTTAAAATTATAAAAAAAAAATCAAATATTTTTTTATTTCTATTTAAAATACTAATATAATCCACATTAAATAGCATTTGACCAATAACTCTTTCATCTAAAAAGTCTAATAATAATTTGCAAGAAAAAAATAATTGATAAAGTAAAATAGAAAAAATTTTATTAAATATCACAAGTCCTTTTATGAAAAAAAAAAATTTTAGAATATAATGATCAAAGGTAACTACAACCTAAACGCACGTCAGGAAAAAGAAATGTCATCAGTGTGTTAATTAAAGAACCCTTCAAATTCCATTCCTAGTGGGCACGCTCTCATCATATGTAATTTGAAATTAACGTTATTTTCAGCCTCTTATTTAATTAACTAAATTAACCCACTTTGGTCATTCTCTATCATTGCCCTTCCACGAATCACACCATTTCTGGAAGCGTGTGATAAATTGTCTAATATATACACTATAAGCAAAACATTCCCTTCCAATAACTTAATTTAATGGGCCGTACTTCTGAATTCATTCTTTTGGTTGCGTCAATGTAATTAAAAATAGTGTAATATAATTTGGATTATCTGAAGACTCAAGTGCACTTAAACTGACTACAAAATCACCATAAAAAATTTCTTTTCTAGTTTCATATAAAAATAAATAAATTGAACATATTGAAAACAAAATAAAGCTAACCTATCATAATGAACTTACGGTTAGAGAATATATCAAGACATATGAGTTTTAGTTAGGAGCTTTTTATTTCTGTTTTTTTTTTTTGTATTTTTTGTCAAGACATTAATTACTATAATATTTAGCTTGTAGTCTTAGGTTTTATATTCCTGAGTCATACGTTTGACTCTTGGGTGGCAGAGTTTTGAGGTTCCAATTCACGTTTTCATCATATATATATATATATATATATTTCATTTGTTTTATATAAATTCTAGTAGTAAATGCGATATTCTTTCACCTTGAATAAGCAGATATTATTGATAAAATTTTAAAATGTCCTCATCTTTCTTTAAAAGGATATATCATAATTAACTTATTCATGTTAGTCATATTCATTGTACTCCCTAGCAGCCGTTCTACTTTTGACAATAAAAATGGTACGCGTTAACAATAAATAACGAAAATGGAAATAGCTTTTTGATTGAGCGGGTTTAATCCAAGTTCTGGATAGCCAACCTGTTTGATTGAATTGAGAGAAATATCAACATATTATTCAAAGGATGATTGAAGAAAGATGGATTAAAGAGACGACCTGCAAGCTTGTTTTTTCAACGGGAAAACAATTATTTAAGCTAGCAAACAAAAATTCTCCCCAAATTTCCAGTAAAAGTTAAAATTATGTCACCTAATTAAAATTATCTCATCTAAGGACAATTCTATACCATTTTGGTGCGAATTAGTGATAAGGACGAGGTTTTTTCAGACATAAATTATTCTGTTTCTCGCTGTTAAGACAGTACCAAGGGCATTGTCAAACATGCATTTTAAAAAAAGAAGCAAAATCAAAGTGCCTGTTTGGAACTTTGAGATTTACCCAAGGATTTTGCCCCCCGGTGAGGACAATTCACAAGGATAAGCATGCCTAGCCAAAAATATTTAAACATATCAAAGATATAAAAGCAAATTAACTGAAACTCTCAAAAAAGAAACAATCAATTCTTTTTTTACCGGAAGCTGCATGCCCAGGAAAAAATGACGAAGAAAAAATAATGACTAAGATGGGGCATCTGAACTCATGCGGAAGTCCAGTCCAGGTCTTCACATGTTTGTGATTAATATTATTATTATTATCCGTATAGATTTTAGTTTAAACTTGAAAACGAGCAGTGTAGTTTCTTTTTTTTTTTTTACCAAGGAGCAGTGTAGTTTCATTAATGTCACTTTCTGGCATTTTCTTAAGCTACAGTCCGCAAGTGGTGGGAAAAAGCAGGATATACAGATGCGAAGAAGAGGACTTGCAAAAGTAAAACACTAGACGACCCGTTTCATTCCTTGTTCCCGCTTTCATCGCTGAACTTGGCTTCCCCGCGGTGGTTTGAATACCAATATCGGGTCAGGTCAATACAAAAAAAATAAAAATAGGGGGTTATACACACATAATGCCACAGACTTGTTACCAAAAATATTACTACTGACTCTTACATATATACATATACATATACATATACATATAGGGAGAGAGAGCATGAGACGCGGGACGCAGGGAATAGGAATTGCCCTTTTTTTTTGGCCTTTTGGCTTTTTGTGCTTTTCTCCAACCCCTCCGTGAGAAAAGCATTCCATTATCGTCAACAGTATCTAGGATTCGTTCTTATAAAAGAGCTTGAACCTCCTCCCTAAACCTCTAACTCTTTCTTTCCTTATCGTCTCTCTCTTCCAACCCCCCCCCCCTCCCCCCCGGGTCGAAAAAATCATTGTTATTCTGTTATTTAGGAAACGCCATGGACACTCAGCGAAGCCCTCTTCTCAGTTGGGCCTACTACTTCCAGGGAAAGGTAGAAGCTTTCTTCTTAACTTCATCTATTGTAATTAAATTTCGTAGACATGTGCAATGGGGTTTGTTATTTCTGGAATTTTAGGACTAATTCTTCGTGGGTATTGTGAAACTTTGACAATACAGTCAATGGAGGAGTTAAGGCAGTCGCTTTTGTACACTACCCTGGAGCTTGAACAAACGCGGGCTGCAGTACAAGAGGAACTCAAAAAGAGGGATGATCAACTACTCAATCTGAAGGATCTGCTTGACAAAGCCACAAGAGAAAGAGACGAAGCACAAGAGAAATGTCAGAGACTTCTACTGGAGAAGTTCGTCTTCCAGCAGCAGCAACAAACAGCTCCTCTGTCTGGAATTTCCAGCATTGAAGATGATCCCAGAAGAGGAATTGACTCCAACAATGGCCTCTCCTCATCAGACTGTGAAGAAAGCATTGTCTCATCTCCGGTCATTGAGCACTTGCCTCAACCCCAATTACCCCCTCCACCGCCGCCGCTGACGCAATCCACGATTGAGCTGACACCGGACAAGCCATTACCGGAAAAAGGTAAGCTTTTGCAGGCGGTGATGAAAGCTGGGCCTCTGCTTCAGACTTTGCTCCTGGCAGGACCACTTCCTCAGTGGAGACACCCACCACCACCACTAGAATCCTCAGAGATTCCTCCGGTGACCATCCCATCACCACCTCCACCGCCTCCGGCACCGGCGCCTCCGCAGCTCCTACACCAAGATTCCTTCATTAATGCTACCAGCTGCGGAAGAATCAGTAGAAAAGGGGTATTGTGCGAGGGCTCTGACTCTCCCACGGACACCAAGTACCAAAGGGTTGTCCTTCACTGACTACTGCTAAGTCGGATTTACCCACATATCTTTTTTCAAATTCATATATATTTACAAGTTGATAGGATTAAAGGGATAGAGCGACTGATCCAGCACGTGTACAGTGGATTGTTCTAGAAAAGAAGTTAACCGAGTGCTTTGATTTAGGCTTTCTAGTAATATTTTGTGGGAGGTTGAGGAATGAAGATTTGATCCTTGGCATTTTCTCATCTTTCACCTTCAACTTTTGGTTCTTGAAGTGAAAGGGAGGGTTTGAACTCTGATTTCTCTATGAAAGTGTAATGTAACTAAGATAGTGTAGTCAGTAAGCGATGTGAGGGTGTATGTGTGTGTGTGAGAGAGAGAGAGAGACAGAGAAGGAGATTGATCTAATTGAGAGATCACATCAATCAATTAAGGAGGAGATGGGTGTGGGTGTGGAGTCGTTGGGGTTGGGAGATTGGGTGTGGCCAACAACCAGAGGGAAAGGTGCCTGTGCTCTGCATGTCGGGTCGGGTGGACCCACAAATCAGAATATGGATTGGATTCATTACTGGTGTGATGTATGATTCGATATCTTTATATATAACCCTATTCTTAGGGGAATTCATGACTACCAATGTCTCATCTTTTTGTTTGTCTAATTTATTTCTTCTATTTAGTTGGTCGAAAACAATTTATTTCTTCTGTTAAAGTTTCTCTCTTGCATCTGCCCCACTAAAATAAAAAAAAAAAAGGGAAGAACGATAGAGATTCTACCAACAGACGAAGCATGGTGGATCATATGATCATATAAACAAAGTGAAAGCAAGAAAAGAAGGTAAAATTATTTATTCCCTCAAAGCAACTTCATTGTCCCGCAGCACATGGGTTATGTTATCCCTCATATTCACCACTTGTCACTTCGGAACAATTCTCTCAACTAAAAAACATGCTGTTACCAAACTCTGCTTTTTGTTTTGTTTTCGTGTTGTGATGATTGGAGAGGATAATTTAACTTGAGGCAAAGCTGAATAATATCTTACTTGGTAGAATATGTGGAGACAAATTGACCCGACGGAGGTTACAATGAAGAAACAAAAGGGGTTAATAGGAAGTGGTAAATGGAAAGGAAGAAATGGGGGATTAGTGTGAAGTGGAGAAAGCAAAATTGAAAAGAAAGAAGGGCTGCTTTCATAGAGCCAAGGCCGACGTGAGTGGACGGATGCCTGCAAGAGACGGCAAAGATGGAAGTCATAGGGAACACGGTACAGCCCATCTTTGGAACAGTGGACAGTCCGCGAATGGCGCTACTCTTTTCCCTCAAGACAAAAGAGAGACCTGAGATATGCAAACTTTGGTCAATTGGAGGAAGCTAACTATAATGTATACATGCTTTGACAAAAAAAAAAATAGGTATATCCATGTTTGATATATGATATGATATGCGTATTATATTTATAAATATATATAGTTTTTTATATAATTATTTGATATTCAATATTGTTGATATGAATATATAATTATTTGTGTTGTTTGTTACAATTTTCAAGGTGAGAGTGAGTTACATGTATCTTTGTAATATGATGCTTTTTTGTATTTTTTTCCTCTAATGATATTTTTGCATTTAATAAAAAAGAATAAAAATTTTATTTAAAAATTGTCATACATTTTATTGATGTATGTAGTTTGTCTTAGCATTTATAATATACTTTTTTAGAATACTCAATTCAATACTCATGTATTTTATTTTTTTAATAAGTATACAATAGAAATAATTATATATCTCCACATTTGTATTCTAAAATTATCATGTTTTACATGTCGTACGAGTTAGCATGCCCATATCAACGCTACACATGAGGACAATAAAATGACCCTAAAGCCTCACAAAGTAACATCACTGTCAAAGTTTCTATCCCGCAAAAGCCCAGTTCAACATCTACCAACGGCCCAACATTGAATTTTCAACTCATGCCCATCACCGTTATCACTGAAAAAATAGTCCATATCAAAATATTAAGTTTTCAGCCAAATTATACCTTATAAACAAAACTCTAGCGATTTTTTAACAATATATTATCTCTGTTCTCATTTATAATGTGTTATTTTTTATTATACGGATATTAAAAAGATATAATTATACTCTTGAATTTATAAAAAAATAGTATAAACTTTCAATTTTACTCTTATTGATTTAAAAATGGAACAATTTACGAGATAAAAAATCATTAAATGAAGGGTAAAGAAGGAAATTTAAATAAAAAAATAATACAACACCTTATAAATAGGATTAAATAAATTTTCAAAATACCATCTTATAAATGAGATTGAAATGAGTATTTATGTATGAATAAACTTTTATTAAAAGGAGTTGAAGATATAATGCGCTTTAAAAATATCACAATACTTCAAAAAGTTTGTTCCCTTTGAAGCTCAATTGATTCTCAACCATCCAATGATTTCAAATTCATAATGATAAATAATATTTTATTACAATTATAGTACAAAAATTTCAAAACTTGGTTGAACAATTCAATACTTTGTCTTAAAATATAAGTCATAAATATGAGATTACCAGCCTGATGGAATTGAGTTAGAAATACTAAAAACCAATAAAGTTTAATATTGAAGTTGAAAATATGATATTATGGATGGGCTGGAATTGAGTTGTGTTGATAATTGCTAGTTGCTACAAAAAAAAAAAGAAATATTAATATCTTAGAAACTCAAGTTAATCAATAAAATAAGCATATGAAAATGAAAACCATAAATATGAGAAAAGAAGAATTATTAGCAGAAAGATAATTAAAAGAGCTTAACTTTACATCTATTTGGTACTTAATTTGATTTGAACCAGTAATGACCTAATGTAACTTATAGAAAAGAAAAAAATAAAAAGAAAAAATATGAATTGTTAGTAGAAAGATGAGAATGAAATATTGAAATGGAAGTGAAAAGAATCCAAATCGAAGTGAAAAGGGTTGAGGTGAGAGAGTATTCCAGAAAAATGGGAAGCTTGAGGAACATAATGCCATGCGTGCGTTGACTGTGCAGCAGGATTGCCTCAATCCTTCGACACATCAGGCAAAGAGGCAATTCACTTCCTCTGTGTGACGCGTCTCCTTCACGCCAATCACTCTTCCTTCCCCAACACCCCATCCTATGATTTTTCAAATTAATTTTGCAGTCCAACTCATTATTAGCTGTACACACCCCATCCCCCCCCGGTCTTGTGTACCAAGACTTCTGTTTTCCCAACGGCATAAGCTGCTTTCATCCCTCTCATCTCAATCCAACCCATTCCTCCGGTCCACCTCATCACTGATTATTGAAACATCTCACAAATTAAAACATTCAGGTACCAAATACTGCTTGACCATAAACTAATTACATGTTACTTTGTAATGCATATCCAACTGCCTAAATTTCCATGAAAAAAATATCGATAAGACCACTTGCAGATAAGTATTATTAACTCCACCACAGTCCTTCCCTGTTGAATTCTTCCATCTCAACATTCTTTCCCATACTGCCAAAACATGAGTTGCTTTTCTTGGTCTTGCTTCGTGGGTGATGACATATATTCAGTCAAACGTCTATGAGTTATTATCAGTTTTGCCCCATGAGAAGGGTAAGTGCCCTGCCCTCCCTGTGTCCCAACTCCTCCGATTCCTGTCTCTGTCTCTCACTTACTCTCTGGTCCCTATTGCTTTAGTTGCCTTGAATAACGGAAACTGGTATGAAGCATACATGCATGCCCTACTAGTGCAAGTGTACCCCTAATTAACTATACCCCATGAATTAGTGACTCTCACCCAAGAGAAAGTCCGCTAAGAAGGAGCGAGAACAACCTGAAGAATTCTATAAAACCATATAAATGATGCGGTCGTGTACTGCTTCAAAATCCTCATTAGAAAAGTATATAGGCTTCTAAAATGGAATAATTGCTGCGAGTTATTTGTGGTCCTCACATCAGGCCAAAAAAAAAAAGTTTCTGAGGTGACTTCATTCTAAGCGCTTTGATGAATTGAGCAGATACATATCAAATCGCCACCTAGCTATTCCATGAATATCATTTTGGCAATTATCTCATACGTATATAATTATCAGCATGATATTTGTCAGTGCCACACAAAGGTCGATGAATCACCCTTTGAAGGTGTCTGCTGTCATGTCCATTCACATAAGTTGTATAACAATCGTCTGAGTATTTAAGTTTGGATAAAGATTTCCGTAATACGTGTGGCAATGGCCAACCCCTTTGTGAACAATTGATTGACCGTTGGAATGAGTTTGTGTGTCAAATCAAATCATCGATAAAATTTCAAATTAAGTTGCACATGAAGGCTTATTTATACAATTTGATGTTCTCATATAGTTGAGAACAAGTTGCTGAAGGTGGAAGGAGTATATGGATGAGTTTGGCCATGGATCATTAATGCTGCAACCAGCTAAGCATGTACCTAATGGTTCCCTTTTGTGGAGGATAAGGATGCCAAACAGATCCGTCAGGAGTTACTAATGCTTCTCTCTCTCTCTCTCTCTCTCTATGAGCATTATAATCTATTTCGTTTTGCTTTCCACTTTCACATTCACTTCAATTCCCCTACATACCTTACAAGCCATCCCACATTTCAGCTACACCAGATTGAAACCGTCAAGTTCTTAACATTGTTTTACTCATCTAAAACCTGGTTGAACTTCCAAGAACAAACCCTTTTCTTGAGATTTATTCTAGCAGAAGTACTATTTCTAACAGAAATTAGTATCTGGAAAATGTTAACAGAATATAAACAGAGTAACTAGCCAAGACCAAGATTAATATATTTGTCCATCCTTAGTAGTATATATTGGATAATAGTAGTATATATTGGATAATAGAAGTCTCACAATGAATACGTTAAAGTTTATATTTATGCACGGGTTCCACCCTGCCAGCATACATGCATCATTATGTGATTCTCGTTGTCTATATATCAAACGTAATCTACGCATGCTAATGCTATCGCCAAAAAGTTACTTTAAGCATGGTTAATTAATTGCGCTTCCTTCTAATAATTTCATTGAATGTCGTCACAGTATAATTGAAACTAAATGGAGTGTAGCTATTGATCCAATAAAGATGACAATTAGGTGATGCAGCTAAATCGTTAGTGGAAAGTAAGGTATTCTGTATCCTTTCATCCGGTTAGGTGAGCATACAGTAACATCTCATATCATGATATTCTTCCTGACCAATTCTGCATTTTGCTTCTTCTGGGGTTTGGATTCCATAAAACAACTTACTTAAGAGAGTCTAACTCAATAGTTCAGGGATTTCCCAGATACTGAAAGTTGAGGGGCCAGGGGTTAATTTCAAACAGTTTCTGGTCGCTTTAAATGCCCCTTCGTTTGGTTATCAATTACGTTTCTCTTGGACTCCCTACTCCAATTTGGCCTGTGATTGGTACGCATTAGTAATTTAGAAAAGTGAGGACAAAATTTGAAGACATCAAACGGAGTAAGTAAGGGAAGTGAAACTTACTTCAGATATTATAAAATGAACTAGTCACTGTAGAATAATATCAGAACCTTAAAAAATAGTGTAAAACTAAAATTCAACTAAATGCTCCTCTGAGGAGCTATAAACTGAAAAGTGTATGACAGAGTGGGAAGATGCTTCTTACGGAACAGCCTTCAAAAACAAAATGAAAAGCAAACAATGGCTTTCCGAAAATTCTTTAGTTTGAAGTTTCCTTTTGCTTAGAAGTTAGAATTACAAATATAAAGGGGCAAAATAAAGCAACTGAAAGTAAAAGAAAGATATCTGTGCAATATATTCTTTGACCAAAAGGAAGGCAGCGTTCTTTCTCAGCTATGAACTGGTTTGCTCTAACAAAATATTCTTCCCATGTTATAATTGTAAAAGGAATTTCTGCAGCTGCAGAAGGATCCATCTCAGCTAATCTAAGGTTCTGAAATGGATTGCTTACCAAGAAAGAAAGGGAAGTTAGGTTTTTGTTATTAGATCTCTCGGCACGTGGCTAGCTCTGTGTTAGTTATGTATTGTCTCTTTTGGTCACGTTACTAGTGCTATAAAGCTTGTGAGACTTACTTTAATATATTAGGATGCCTTAAATATACATGAACCTGATCAGAGATGAGATGGTATGTGGATTACTACTTTATACAATAACTTGTGCCTGCATAGGAGAAGACCAATAACTTTTGTTTTTTAATTAAAACGGTTAGACCACGGACTCATCTAATATGATTATATAATGAATTCAATTTGAAGGTCTGGAAGGCTAAAAAAAATAAAATCCCACAAAAACGATTCAAAAGAATTGCGGGTGAGGCATTTCCTGTTCATTCAGCATAGGATTCTTTAGAATTTTATACGCTTATGCTTTGTTAAGGATTTTCAGAGATCAAGTAGTTCATTGGAGATGGAAATTCAAAAAATTCAACTCTATCGTATTTTATATCTATTTAGTATTAGTATTATAAGTGGGTGTTTGTACACGTCATTTGTTCAAAAGCTTTCCTCTTCGTTGGCAAAAAAATAAAATAAAATAAAGCTTTTCTCTTCGTTCTTCATCATTAGAAAATAACAGAATATCATTATTTAACGTATCCGTGGAGATATATGTTCGGTCCATGGTTCATATAATATTAATACATAGTGTTGTTTTAAAAAAGAAGTCAGACAATAAAAGGATTGACATAGTGGGTGCGAGTTGGCGAGTTGGCCTCGTAGATAGCAAACCAAAACTCTGTTCGCTGTAATACTCAATTATCTCGTTTTAATTGAGAGGAAATACATTAGGGCTCGTTTGGTTCAATTCCGTTAAGCCCTACTCTCTGTAATGAGAACTCCATTCCCATAGTTGATTTGTTTTGCTTGTCTTTTGCCACCCGGTTTAGTAGGGGGGTTTGAGAGGGGAGGAGCCCTCCATAAAATCTCCAAATTGCTCCTCTTCCTCTATTTGGATTGATAAGTTGAGAGGGGAGGAGGGGGCAACTTACCTGCGCTCCCTTTAAAATTTTTTAAAAATATAAAAATATTTTATTTAAAAATTTTAATACTAAAAAATATTATATCTAAATCTCATATTTCAGAAAATAAATATAAAAAATTTTTAATATTAAATATAAAATTATAAAATATTAAAACATAATTTTATACTTAATACTAAAATTTTTTATATTTATAAAAATAATAATTTTTTTTAAATTTTAAAACTAAAATAATTAAATTATTATTATCTTGTATAAACTATATAAAAAATTATTAAAATTTATACTCCAACCTCATTCCCTCTCCCTCCTTTCCTCTCTCTCTCTCTCTCTCTCTCCCTCTCCATATCTTATTTCTCCTTCTCTCCCGTCGCTTCCTCCCCCTCACATCCTCGTACCAAATTGACGTCTGAATTTGGACTCCTGAAGTGGCTGATAACCAACTTTTAAGGAATGGGGACTCCCTAAAATAACCTATTCAATCCCCATTCCAACCAGTGGAAAACTCTGTGTGGACATCTCTACCCTTCATCCTTCTCTCTTCTTCATTGTCGGTCACCTCCATAACCCACCTCCTTCTTCCTCACAACTCCATCGCCTCCAACCAGTGCCTTCATTAAACTCGTCCTCCCTCTTCAAACTAGAGATTGTCAGAGCACGGCGGCAAAACTCCAGTGAATCTCAAAGCACAACGGCAGCAAAGCTTAGAGAACAGGGAACCAGCTCTAGCGAAGCTCATTGTTGATTCATCCAATCTATCCGTCCATAGACTCAGAGCACAATAACGTCATCCCACAAGCGATGACGGCAAAACTCCTCTAGATCCGTCTCTTTGCATACCTCCCTATTTGTTGACCTTCAATGAGCATCTCACCGCCCCCATCACCGTCTGTCCCTATAGATCTGGCCATGGTTTGATTTTGATTGTGTTTTGACGTTGAAAGATCATTTCTGCTGTCAATGGTGATAGTCAGTGTTGCTATTGCTACAGTGAAGGGGAGAAGACCGATGGGAGGGAGGGGAGAATTTTATGGGGTCAGAGGCAAAAGAGTAATTTTATAATTATTTTTTATTTTTTTAACTTAAAAAACAAATAGCATTTCATTATCTTTAATATTTTACTAAAACAAACTCCCAGTCCATTCCATTTCAATTCTTGTTATTCCATTCACTCCGATCCTCTCCACAAACCAAATGGGCTGCAAAAGAAATTGGAAGAGATTCCAAATCACTATTTATAGGGTGTAATTATACTGGTCAATGTATGTGTATATAATTAGGGCACACTTGGAAATAATTTTATTCATTATAGCTTCGGAAATACTCAAATTTGCAGAGTACCAAATGCAATAGAAATGTTTAATTCACATGCATAATTACATAAGAATGGATGGTATCGAATTTCTCATGTCTAAATATATAGTTTTTTATTTTAATTATAATTATATAATTTTTTTTAAATATAAGATAATATTTATTATAAATTTAAAAAATACTCATATTTAATTTATTATAAGGAGAGAAAAAATATTAAATAGTAATATAGTAATGATTTAAAAAAATATTATAATTTTTTTAAAAATTAAAATAATTTACTAATTTTAACCCAATTTCTTAATTTCTCTTATTCAATTAAAAAGAGCTTTTTAATAAACGGAGAATATATATACCTCCTGTAAGTTTATCAATTGAAACGAATCTTTATATTGCTATGATTTAGTGTTTGGTGCAGAACATAAAAAATATATTAGTGTAATAATAAGTTCAATAACTTGAAAAAAATATTAATGAGACAAATTGTCCATGCAGTAGGTGGAATTTGAAGAATAATTATACGTTCAAAAACTGATAAATTGTGACAACTTGAATTTTATATTCTATATTAATATAATATGAAGTGAAAAAATTGTTATGATCTAATTAAAAAAGATAAATTTTGTAAATTACACGAAATTCATAAAACATACTATAATTTATTACATCGATATAATAATCATTAATTAATTGTATAGGTAAAGGCACAAAAATGAGATGAAGCTATCAGGTTGAGAGACTGCACAGGGTTGAGTGATTTGATAGATAAAAACCTAAAACTTTGGGGATTAACCGCGCTTGATTTGAAGTTTGAAGTGGGCAAAGATGGAAGTTCGAGAAAGGACATGAAGACCAAAAAGTAATATGAAAGGCGGGGGAAAAGGGCAAAAGCAGAACAAGACCCGAAAGAGCGAGTATCAGTTCTCACACTTCTCAGAGCACTCACATCACAGCCAGTTCATCAAATCAGCCAAAACTATTTTTAAGTTTCGCTCTTTCGTCTCTCTCTGTCTGTTGCATCGTCTCCCTGTACCGTTTCCCACCACACCACCTTGTCTTTATCTCAACTCTTTAAATGCGGGCGTCCGTTTCTAAGCCCTTTCATCCACATCTAACGGCTTCTCTTCCTTCTTCCTCTTCCCGGTCCTCTCTTCGCTTTTCTGCTGATTTGGCGTTCTTCTCCTCTTATTCTTTCCATAATTTCTAGCTCAACAACACTGCTCATTTATCTCAACTTCCATTTTTTCCCCTCAGGGACAAGGTGGAATTCTTCAGCCCAGTAACGTTTCTCTACAAACTGAGTATATGTGAACAATAGGGTTCTTCTTCAGGCCAAGAAAAGAAAACAATAGGGTTCTTCTTAATACGGTTTCGATCGAGGAATTGCAGCTAAGTGATTTGACTTTTTGAGAGAGATTCCATTCTACGACGACTGGATTGGGCGCGTTTCTGGATGAGGGCATGGAGTCGCGAATGAAGAAGTACCGTCAAGTGAGCCCGGAGAGGGCTAAAGTATGGACAGAGAAGTCACCAAAATACCACCAGAATCGGAAAGTACCGGTAATTTACTATCTGTGTCGGAACAGGCAGCTAGAGCATCCTCATTTCATGGAGGTCCCGCTTTCCTCTCCAGACGGACTTTACTTGAGAGGTACTGCCAGCACCGTGCTTTTTTTTTTTTCATGTTTTGGATTTATTCTGTGTGTTTTTTTCGTACTGGTGTGTGGTTTTGAGGGACTGCTTGTTTGCAGATGTAATTGATAAGCTCAACGCTTTGAGAGGTAGGGGAATGGCTTCCTTGTATTCATGGTCATGTAAGCGGTAAGTTACTGTGGTGCCTTTTTTTTAGGTGGTGTTCAATTTACATGATGAGAAACCTATATTAAAACAATTACTGAGACTGCATAAGCTCTATCCTTCATCCATCTTAAAACCTAGGAATTGGGATAAAACTATTTAGGTTGTCGAGACTGAAGCTTTGAGTTGTTCACTCTATGACCAAGTCATTTGGTATGATTCTCATCATATGTTTATATCTTACGTAATTCAGAAGCTACAAGAATGGATTTGTGTGGCATGATCTCTGTGAAGATGATCTAATTCTACCAGCCCACGGGAACGAGTATGTCCTCAAGGGATCAGAGCTCTTTGAGGAATCCAATTCAGGTAAACATGATAACTGCTTTATTTAGGTCCTGAATGAACCAATACGTGAGACCTTAACCATCGTGGGATTTGCTTTACAGATCGTTTCAGTCCCATTAGCAATGTCAAAATACAGAGCCTGAAGCAGTTACCGGAACCAGCTTCTTCTAGGAGCCATGATGAAGCTTCCTCCTCTTCTAGCCTGAATGGGAAAGAGACAAGACAATCCCAAGAAGATGAGCTTTCCCCCAGACAACATACGGGTTCCTCTGATGTTTCTCCAGAGTCCGGAGCTGGAAAGAGTAGCACTCTTAGCTTGACAGAGTACAAAATCTATAAGACTGATGGATTGGCCGATGCATCAACTCAGACAGAGGAAATTGGTAGCGGACATAAAACGCTGGAAACATGTACAAGGGGTGTATCAACAGATGATGGGTTGTTAGAACCTGAATGCCATAAAACCTGTCAAGCCCAAGCATCACAAGTGAAAGATAATTTGGAAATCGGCAGGGATATGGTTTCCCCTCCTCCCTCAACATCTAGTCCGTTGTCTTCTGGTGGTAAGACTGAAACTTTGGAATCCTTGATTAGAGCTGATGCTAGTAAGATGAACAGCTTTAGGATTCTGGAACAGGAAGATGTTCGGATTCCAACCAACACAAGACTGAAGGCCTCAAATTTGTTGATGCAACTGATATCTTGTGGGTCAATATCTGTGAAAAGCCATAATTTTGGTCTTATTCCATCCTATAAGCCTCGGTTTTCCCATTCAAAGTTCCCTTCCCCACTGTTCTCAACTTCTATCATGTTGGGTGAACTAGATTGCCTGGCAGAGAATCCAAGGCTGATGGCCCTGAGATTGGAGGACAAAGAATATTTTAGTGGCAGCTTAATTGAGACTAAAATACCGAAGGAAGAAGGAGATGGACGAAACGTTCTTAAACGCTCTTCTTCCTACAATGATGAAAGGTAGGTTTTGCCTTCGACTCTTATGTTGCAACATTACAAATTAGCATGTGGAAGAGTTATTACTTCCTTTCCTACAAATTATGGTTCAGGCAAATCAATCCAATCATGCAACACTGGATAGTGCATTCGATGTTTAGTTACTTGTACATGGACTGCACTAGAATGCTTATTTGAAGTTGAGCTCTCGAGGGATGATATATAGAATGATTGAGTTCTGTTGGGTTGGTAGCTCTGATTTTTGGAATGTAGTCGTGATTCATATTCATTCCTTAAATAGTGGATGAAACTCCACTAGGCTAATTAATCACATGGGATGCGGCTAGTCCAATAACAACACAACCCAACACCCCCCCCCCCCTCAGAAAAAAAAAACACAAATGAATAATTATTTTTGGAAAAAACAATTTATTGAGCTGCATTTTTTTTTTTGGCAGTTCAATGCTTTGACTCAGTGAGGAGACTTATTGTAGCTCTTTACTTTCAAATTGTGTTGGTGCTTTCAGTGATTTATTTTTAGTTAGATTTAAAATTTAAATTTTGAACTGTTAAACATCTAATATCATTTGGATCACTTTGTTTGAATCTGTTCAAGGTATAGAAGTTAGAAACTTTATTACGGCCTAGTCTTTATATATCTTTTGTCAATGGCTTGTCAAAGGTAACAGTACTCTATAGAATACCACTACTCACATGCTTTGTTTAGATGTGCTTATTGATTATTGTATGGGGGAATGCCACATGGAAATGGAGCCTTTAAAGGCCAAACACAGCGGCTTCTTGCTGTTCTGTTAGGTTACTATAAATGAATGACATAAATCCTTGAAACTTCCAGTATCATCATGCTCCAACCTTTCCAAGACCCCTTGGCCGCACCCCATTGGCCTATTCTTTCAAAGAGAAAATGCAAATTAAAAAATGAAAGAAAATATACAATAATGAAGAGAAAGGACAGGAAACAACGGATATCTGGAATAAGAAAATAGAAGGGCGTTTCTCATTCGGTTATATAGCTTGCCTTTCTGAAACTACACTGGGTAATTGGATGATATACAATGTACCAAGAGTTGATATTTTAAACCTCATAAAGATTAGATTTGCTCTTGAAAAAATTTTCTCAATTTGGAGTCGCATTTTTCATTTAAGCATCTGTTCTTGTTTTTCTAAAGGCTAATGAGTCCTTGCAGATACCTTTTAAAACACATAGGCCTAATAATTATTGTGATTGTCTTAGTAAATTCTTGTTTTAGACTTTCCTAATTGGTTTGGATTGTCATCTGATGTAGTTAATATATCCTGATAAATGTTCCTCTGTAACAAATCTAGCACACACATGTGCAGGGCCTGCAGAGAATTCAATTCACAAGATGACAAAGAGGAATCATCCTCAGGACATTCAAATTCAAAATGTATTCTACGATCAATTAAGGCTTCACTGAGCAAGCATCCGCGAAGTGAATCCATGAGATCCCCTGTTTCTGATGGACCAAGAAACTCCTCGGATAGAATTGATGGTAAAAGCATATCCCCTGTGACATCTAACGGTAGCAGCAAGAGGATAACTGAACCCTTTACTGGCAAAAAGCAATCAAAGAGGATAGATTCATACAAGGAAGAGGAGGTGATCAAAATTGAAGAAAGTTAAGTGTTGACTCTAGCATGTTTCTCTTGATGTCGTTAACATGTCACTATATATTCCAGGTTTGCAGCAACATTGATTGATAATTTTTGTTTTAACCCAACAGGCTTACTTCGGGAGCTCGGGTTATAATCCAATCTAAACCATCTAGCGACATAGCATCAAGCAGTTCTTAAATTTCAAATCTCACAGGTTAGGCAAGTGGCAAAACTGCTGGTTTTCAGCTTTGGTTTGAATTCTGCATGATGGTAAATATATTAGTGGGACCATGAGCGTGTCTTGTAAAATCTATAAATTGTAACAGATGCCTCACTGCAAAGGGAGGTGGTTGTGCCGGTGTGGTCCCGGCGGTCCATTTCCTGTAAATTTTTTTGGGCTGGTTTAAGTGATCGCTCACTTTGTAGTAATTTTTTTGAAACTTTTTTTAATGAACAGTCAATATTCTACTAGTCCTAAAAGATTTAGGGGAGAAAAAATCCAAAAAGTGGAGTCTCGTTTCAGCTCTAAACACCGAGAGCAATGAGCAGAATTTTGAGACGCAATCACCCCGCCCCAAGTTTTTCTTGCACTACCAAGGTTATGAGGTGCCTGAACGCCTCCTCGACATTTGTGCTGATCTTGCCAAGCATGAGTGAACGCCCATTTAGCATAATACTAACTCGACGCAATTTCAAAATTTTGAAGTTTAAAAAGGAGAGAGGGGAGGGGGGGGGGGGGAGGAGAAGCAGCTAAAAGGTAATTTTCAGGACACTTTAGGTGCCTGAGAAAAGTGATGTATTTTTATTTTGAAAAATAGAAGTTGCGGTAGACAACTTGAATCTGACATCTTACTGTTTGTAGTCGAGTGGCCCCATAACGCAAATTGTCCGCAAAGATGACGGGGGAGATAATTGGAGTGACGATGTCTATTGCTATAAAGCTGTTTGCTAGGTCCTTTGTTTAAAGTAAACTGATCAGTATTTTGTTGTGAAATGAGTGGAGGTTGGGATTTCCATGTAGGCTGAGATGGGAGTGAAATCAGATTTAACAGAAACATTAATATATAGTGGCTTGTCCTTCACGTGTAGTCGTGTACACAGAACTCTATTCCGAGGCTTGAGGCAGGGCAACAGGATCAGGGGATTCTGAACTTACTCTTTATGCGGTCCCTTACCTCTGTCCTCTCCTTTCGTAACCCCCTATAGAGAGAGAGAAGGGGGGGGGGGGCTGTGTCTAAATGCTTTTCAGAAAGGTGTATTTGACTTAGTACTTTCATGCTTCTGTCTGGCCATCGAGATCTTGAAGACCTAAAATTATTCTTCTGTAGTTAAGCTTTTTCTTCAAGCTAAAGACATGTAGGCCACCTGGTCACTGGAGCTGATTCTCTGATGGTGTGATCTTGGAGGGGTTGTGGAATGACACTGTGGATTCAGCCCTTGATATTAAATACATCTTTTAAGGTGAAGGATCCAAATTGATTTCAATCAAAACTAAATTAATCCAAACAAGCAATTAGCTTCCATCAAGACAAATATATATATATATATGCATTTTAAAAAAAGGGCTTTAGTGTTTGTAGTTCTGAGTCCTATAATAGCAACGTCACGCATGTCTGTCACTTTTTTTTGTTTGTTTGTTTGTTTTTGGTTTTGGTTTTGGTTTTTTTTTTTGGGGGGGGGGGGGTTTAGTGTCTTACAATTCGGCTTACTTGCTAGATAGGGGAGATGATTAGATAATACTATAAGATTACCTAGTTTTTGTCTTTTTGTCTGAGGTGAAATATGGTCGCGTTCCAACTTTTGAGGAGGGTCGCAAGTATAAGGATGACTCTCAAAGTCAAACCATCTTGCTTGCCTCAAAGGTCAACCGCTCACTGGTCTGTTCTTTTTTCTTTTAAACAAATGGAATCTCGTGTCTTAAATTAAAAAAGCTTAGAAAGGTGGGAATCTGCCCGTGTGTCTTCCCATTCAAGTTATTAAACCAATATGAATGAATGGAACAATGGACTGGTCCCAAAAAAACCAAAAAAAAAAACCGGAACTATCGAAGGGCTGCGAAGCTAACTTGAACACAAACAATCTTAACAAGTTGAAATGCCGCCTTCATGATTTCTGCAAGTGTGCCGATAGAATGACTCAGCCAGATTTTTTTTTCCCTTTTATCTCTATGGGGAGTTCAGTCATTTAATTTGTTAACTGTTAAGAATGACATTAAAAGCGCGTAGAAAAAGTCATATTTTGTGTTCTTAGCTCTAGAATCTTCTTAGGGAAGAAAGCTGCACCCATAATATTTTCATTTGAGTCCCTGCGAAGGAATGAAGGATCTCTTGGGTCTTCCATGCAACTAAAATCATATTAAAAGAAAATTCATAATCCTCTTCTTCGGTCTTCCTCAATTTTTCTTATCCAACCTTGTCATCTTGAAGCTAATGTCAGAAAATTGTCTCATGAAATGGAAAGGTGAAGCTGCCCTTGAGGCAAATGAATATGATGAAGTTGTCCCTGGTTCATCTTGATGGCCGTGTGAAGAAACCAACCAAGTACAAAACTGAAATTGACCATCTTATTTGGGATCCCAAGTCATAATGTGGATTAATTCCACACTCTCGCCATAGATTTTGGCTCAAGTAATCATTGTTTCTTTTGCTTGTTTTATGGAAGATTCCTATGCCCAACGAACTGAAGTTCTAGTTGAGCCAGGCAAAATTTGATCAATTTACAAAGTCATTTCTTCATAATGTGCTAATATTAGATCAACAGCATTAGCACCCTATAGAGAAATAAATAGACTTTGTGAAACCTTCCTCCTACGGCAGCTGCAGCTAATGAAGCAAAAAACACAAAGAATAAAGAATTGCATTAAGAAACAAGATTCTACGTACAAAACTTCCCATCTTGCCTGCTTTCACAAGCAAGCATACTTCCCCGTTTTTCAATATGCATGAAAATAGATTCAATGAAACAATAACTGAGAAAACTCTTAAGCTGAGGATTTTTACAAGATCCATTCTGTTTCCTCCCCACCCAACTTCTTCATCTCACCATCTCAGCCACTGACGAAGAGCATGTGGCAGCAGGGCTTCCTTGTATCTGCCTTGTGTTGTATGAGTTGCAACTCTGACACTTGTGAGCCACGATATGGAACTGCACTCGAGAGTTCACTCCACAATCATTGCACAGTATCCACACCTGATTTCAGACAACAACCTCATTACCTCTCAATTACAACTTTAATTTGCCGTTTCTTAACTGTTCAGAAACCTGTCTCGGTTGTTACTTACCATCTTGTCTCTGTATGTTTCAGGCATTGGTGTTGCGGCAATCTGTCACAAAGTTCCAATACTAAAATGTAAGTTTATGAACACCCAAATCCTTCACCAAAATCAACTAATGTGCTCTCCTGAAAATTAATACACATACCACTTGATCGAGCTTCTTCCACAGACTTGACATGTCACAGATGGATTTTGAACAAACAGGGCATGAATACCTGAAAGGACAAAAGATGAATTAGCTGCTTTCAAGATTTGCTCAAGGTGATAGTAATACATAGCCAGCATGGAATTAAGAATGAAAGTGCGCTCATTCGTGGACTGGAATGGGCCAAAGCCCAAATGAGTATAGGGATTGGGCTTTATAGGCCCAGGTCAAACCCTCTGGGCCTCATATTAAGTCTTGGCCTAGTATACTCAAGTCACAAATCAATGCGACTCAAACTTTTACTTAGGCGATGTATAAATGGCTTTACCTGCAATGTTTCTCCATCTCTCTAACGCACTCCAAATGTATAGTATGGCCGCAAGGCAAGACAGTGATGTCTCTCAAGGTATCAAATAGATACTACCATTGAAAAAACAAAAATGAAATCATCTCACAGACCATAAGAGAACTTTCTTCTATATATTTGAAAAAGAAATGAAATCAACTCACTTACCTCAATACAAACAGGGCAATTGTGATGCATTGCTCGTTCGACACATCGGTGCCCATCTTTCATTGCATTAGAGTAGCAACACCCTGACACAACATTGGCAAATTCAAATAAATAATTAGTTAGCTAAAGGAGAAATGGGAAGCTGGAATTTTTATGTTTGGTCGGATAGAAGCCTTTGTATTTTAAGACAGTGAACTCACCGCATCTCTTACAGTGGAAAAAGTTATCCTTGCCTCCAGTTCTGTAAAAATCAAATGATGACAATTGATTTTTGGCGATGACAAATTGAAAATTGGATTTTTTTTTAATAAAAAAAAAAACTAAGAAGTGAATGAAGATGTTACCTGCAGATGCCACATTCATCACAGTGGTATTGGTCCTTCGAAGTCTGGAAGATGCAGTGTCGTACTCTTGTTAATATAAATTTATAAAACTAGAAAACATGAAAACAGAACCCGAAAGAAAGGAACTTGTAAAGTATATGTCTTTTTATTCTATGTGGATCACATTGGGAAACTTACATCATCATCGAAGAATTTGCAAGTAGCACAAAAGTACTTTCCCATGCACATTCCACAGTTGATGCAATTCTGTTGAACCTGATAGAACATGAGACAAAAGATGGATCAATAAGCACAGGCTTATTTGTGCAAATTATGTTTAGATCACAATGTTTAAGTTTTGAGAACTCACATCTTGTTCTGTATCACATGAAGAACAGATGACCTGAAAAAACCAGGAACAGAGTGAATTACATGGAATACGGTGTAGATAACATTGGGAGACTAACATGACAGGGAACAAGCATCATCCAACTCAAAATCCAAATTGAAGAAAAAATGGGAACCCTTTTAACTTCGTGGCGGGGAATATCGTGACGATCGATAGGATTGATTTCTTCGGAGTTCTGTTCACAGAAAAACAGAAGGGAAACCCCATTAAACTATCCGCTAAAACAAATGCCGGAAAGAAGCTCAAAAGGCGAAGAATCCCTGAGAAGAAATAAGATAGATGGATACCATAACTTCATTATGACAATGCCGACAGTTAAAAATTTCATTGCAACACGGCGCTCTAATCAAGCACCTCCTTCTGTAATGTTTGCAGCTAATAGAAAGAAAACAGGGGAGGGAAAAAAATTAGAGAGACAGAGGGGAAGTAGGAAGAAGAGGAATTTTTTTGGAATAAAAGGAAAGAAGGGGCATACCCGAAATCCTGAATTTGGAATGGAGAGGAGTGTGACGGTTGAGAAAAGGATGAAACGACGAGTTTAGTTTCCATGGTGATGGATAAGGATATGGACAATGAGAGACAGAGAGAGATAGGAAAGGAGAAAGGAGAGGATATATAGAGGGAGGGAAAGACGGGGAGAGATAAAGGGAAAGCCATTAAAATAATAATAACAATATTATTTCCATGGTGAATGGTGATGGTCTGTGTCTGCTGTGAACGGAGAGGGTGCTGACTGGACAACACGTAGGAGGTGATAAGAATCACAAGATATGATGAGTTTGAACAACAAATTACATCGTCAACTTGTTGACGTTAACGTTAGAGAGACACAAAAGTAGTAAATAAAAAAAAATGCACAATGTGGCTACGTATTGTGGCCAATACTACAGATTGGAACGTAGTGTGTCCAGATGCACATGCTCTCTCGTATCTTCAGGGAAAAGAAAGGCAATAAAATACTAACCAAGACAACTGGTTTCCATCATTACATAACAATGAAACTGATGAAATCCATAGATTCTGATCAAAATCAATCCAACAAACAGTGGAAGGCTGCAGAAGATAAATTTTTTCCTTTCTTATATGAATGTAATTATTATTTGATAAGCTTTATATCGTGTTATTATTAATAAAATAAAAAATACGTAATTCTTTATTCGGTTATTTGATTAATGAGATCTCATTCATTTTTGTTCAGAATTAATATCAAACTAGTTAATTCTATCTCTATCTATGGATCTGTATCCGTCATCTAACTCATACCCACCCTCCAACCAAGTGTTATCCTAATTATCATCTTTTGCATCCATAAAAATTTTTCCATTTTTAATTTATTTACTTCCATAATATATTCTTTCTTCTTTTAAGCAAAGATAATAATAATTGATAAATATTTCAGATTTAATTTTTCTTAAAAAAAATTAGAGTTCATCCACTACATATTAACTTAGAACAATTTTAAAACATTAAAATTATTTATTATAAAACTAAGAGAACCTTTAATTTTAATGCTTGAATTATATACATATTTTTAAATTTAATTTAATTTATGAGAAAACGATGGATGGATTGGTTAGGTTGGCTACGAGAATAGTAAGTGTGGGACCTAAGATATCCGTCCTTTTTCCTGTGGATGAATTAGTATTGTATCTGTAGTAGTTTGGATGGAAAGGAGGATTGAAGCAGCAGGTACCTGTGAAATGGACAACTTTGGTAGGAGAAATGAATGAAGGCAGGCAAAAATTCAATGGCCCATTTCTGGAAAAAGCCATCTCCCACCATCAGTTCCATCTTCTCCAAGATCAAAATTAAATCCTATTCTCCCAACTTATTCGGATCCCTCAAATGCCATTTCACATAAATTATAGAAAGAGCTAAAAATGTGCAAGTGAGATCGATGTGCATTTGTTAAACATAGGGTCTATCTCTATCATTTCTTCTTTATCCTTTGCCTAATTAAAATCTAGTTCTACAGGACAACAATATCCAAACTAGTAGCACCACCGCTCCCTCTCTTCAAATTTCCAACTACGAGTGTGAACTACTTCACTTCTCATCCACAGCCCTAACCAACCAACAAAAGACGGCATAAATATATATATTCACATTCAACTTTGAAATTCACCAAACCATCAATGTCATCAGTTTCCATCTCGGACATTGGTACCATAGTACTCTCTACTAAACCCCCCCCCCCCCACCAAATTCATCACAAATAACCCTTGCACATCGGAAAATGACCCACCAACTCGGCTTCCATATCCATTATCCAACTCCTGCTTCCTCAAATGATGGTGCCAGCCTTATTTCTGCGTGCGCACACATTATTTCTGTATATTACAATTCCAACTCAATTAAAATTCAACACCCTAACGCCATATACCTACATATATATGTGTGTGTGCAGCAACAAGATTATTGCCAACCAGCATTCAATGTGATTCACTACATATGCTTTGATCATTTACATTTCTTGCATGCTACACTAAACTGCGCTGATACTAACAATATCTGATTATATATCACAAGTCAAAGTAAAAATTGTCAATTGAGATCAGTTGCAACTGGTTTTATTCCCTTAAAACGTCTTTCAAAAATTATAAAACTATACGAGTATCTGACAATGGATATAGCAACCACAGATTTCAATCCAACTGTAGATTAAAGTGAAACCTCTTTCCCTCTATTGGCCGGTATACCAAACATAGGAAACATATTTTGATGTATCTTATGCTCACTTGCAAACTCTTATGTTCGAACCTCCCTAAAACACATATGCTATTATATATTAACATTTAAAACATCTTCACTATTATTTATTTCTTACAAAATCTAATATATTTCATAATATTTAGGACAGTTGGAAAAGCACACCGTCTAATAGGACTGCATCTATCTTATTCTATTCCCCCATATTTCTATATATGATAAGGATTAGAGCTGTCACAACATCCAACTATGGCCACAACGTGGAATGTTAATAAGCAGGATGCTCTGATTAACGTGGAAGAGTTTGGGGTTTAAGACTTCATCGACGATCCAAACTTTGATCAGTTGATCAATTTGATTCGCGGTGAGAACCAAGACCCCCACCTCTGTACCTTCGATCCTATTCTTGATCTCTTCGATTGCCAATTCTCTCCTGCAAACCCATTTGAGTGCTCTAACTCTGCACTGACTGTAGGTACGTGTTTCAAATCAACTGTATTAGCTTAATTATTCAGGGATGAAAATGTTTGATTATTTTAAACTAATGGCAAGATTTAATGGGTGGTACAGACGGATAAGGCAAGTATTGTTGGAGATGCAGTAACATATGTGCAAGAGCTGCAAGCACAAGCCAATAGACCGAAGGCTGAGGTTGAAGATCTTGAAGCCATTAGGATCTTGAAGAATTAAGTTTATTTATATTGGTGTGTGAGAGTAGCATTTTTGTGTCGATGGAGGTGATACAAGTGGAGGAGAATGAGCTTTTATGTGAAAGCGGTGACCAACAAAGGTGAAGGGTTGGCTTCCTCACTCTACTGGGCTCTTGAGTCTCTATCAGGGTTCAGTGTTCGCAATTAAGAGTTGGCCACACTTTTGTGACACATTTCAACTTGCATTAACATTGAAAGTAAGTAAGCTTTGTCCTATTTAGGTTTTCCCTTTTACTTAAATATGCTTTTTGCTCATGGAAAAATTAATGATGTTCCAAGTCCAAGGTTATGAGGCAGAAATTAACCTCACAAATCTGAAACTGTTGGTGACAGACGCTTTTCTCAATCGAGAGTTCAAATTGGGATAGTTTCTTGATGTGATTTTCTAATCTCTTCTCTGTTTGCTTTATTTTTTTTTTCTGCCACATTTTTTCTAGTTTACTGATTCTTATTTGAGGTTTCTTGTTACTATATTGTGTGTGTTTTAAAATTATTCTGTTCAACATCTTTATTCGGTTCATTGTGTTGTTAACTTAGGAACACATTAATTATGAAATTTCATTGAATTTAAATCATCCTATGGCAAAACACCAGTTCAACATCTTCAATGTCGTTGTTAAGGAATCCGTGTGATGTTGTGTGAACAACAACCCGCCCTTCTTTTTCTATGGCTAAGAGCTAGGATGATGCTTTCTGTTATGTAGGGAATCGGTTGAGTTTTTGGTTGATGGACCTTTCTCTTTCTGCTGGCTTTTAAATTTAATGAAACAGTACCATTCAGTCCCAAAAAAGAAAAAAAGAGGGGAGGGTTATGTATCAATAAAAAATTGGGCAAGCACCTTCTCTAGTTAGCAGTTGGGCTTAGAATGCAAGCAACTTGAAATTGTGTATTCAGCAAACAGCAAACCATGTGATGGTTACGTTGCAATGGGCCTTTACATGTAATCCTCGCCAAAACTGATGGGAGTGAAAATGACAAGTTGGATAGAATGGGAATGGAGGTGGGATAGAGTCATAGTCTGACTGGGTTGAGGCTGTCAAGTTGTGTGATGTGTCATTGATTACGCATTGTTTTTGTTTGTGGGTGGAAATTGAAGTGCCCAAGCCCAAAAGATTCTCAGCCACATATTCCTTATTCTGTTGCTCTCATACTTTGAATTGAACGCTACGGGCGACTCAGGGATGCCTCCCACATGCACTCGTGTTGTCCGTGCTTCCCAATTCCACCACGCTAACCCTTCCCTCTCCACTGCAATTCAATTGCTAACTAATTACCTTTCAAGTACTGTCGCTCCTTTCCTTTCAAAATTTTTAATTACGCATTCAAACTCTCGACAGTACTAGTCTTTATTTTCTTTTTTCTTTTTTTAATATTATTCCATCCAATTCAATTCAACTCTGTCTTTTCACTTAATTTGCACTCAATTAAGTGGCAACAAAATCAAACAGTATTAGTCACTTACTTGCATTAGTTCATCCCGTACTGCACCCACTCATAGCATCATGACAACTGACACTTTTTTTTCTGTCTTATCATTACAGTATTTCCTGAAAATTAAAAAACCTTATTTAGGCAAATAAATATTAATTGTTCCAACTCCACCCAAAACACGCACATTTTTCACATACATTCATAGAATTCTATTTTTGACCATTAATTCAACTCTAATATATAGAACTTAATCTTGTCATAACTTTAGCTAGCTGGATGGTGAAACTTTCTCGGCTAAGCTTAGTACTTAAGCAAACGTCAGCCATGATTTCATCTCAAAAGTGGATGTTTGTGAACTTGTATCTTTCCCAAGCGTGGGTGTGGAGGTCACAGCAACTTCTAATTAACAATATAAGGTATATATCTTGCGTCACTCACACACATGCTTCGTCCCATTGTGTGTGCATTTGGAATGTCTTGATATATACCGGATTATGTTATGATCAGGTTCTGTTAGAAATATTTTAAATTATGTGGCTTGATAATATAATAGATTAAAAATAAGATAATCGATAGGCTTTTCCTAATTAAGTTGATTATGAAATATTTATAAATTATCTACATTTAGATTTAAAGTTATCTTAACAATATAATTAAATTAAGGATTAAGAGCAAATTTCAGCACATGAGTACAAATCCTTAAGGATTAAGAGCAACTAATAAATTCTTCCTATCCTTAGATCCAACATTGTCCCCAATTTTGCAAGGAATAAAATAAAAGATAAAGGAATTGAGACTCTTTTGATTTATAGGTGATACTTAAAGTACTCTTTAGAGTCAATTGTGTTTGTTTCAATCTTGTTTTCAACATAATCAAATTAATCTTATAAACAATTTGGAGGGAGAGACTTTAGAGTAATAAAAGCAAAGAAAATAAAAATTGAAAACAGAAATAAAAAATAAAAGAAAAAAAATAATGTTAGGTTGCTTTCTAATAAGTGCTAAATTTAATGTTGATAGCTAGACGGATTAGAAAATCAACAAATAGCATCATTTGAAGGTTTTGGACCAAGTCCTTTACATTCAGGAATTGATTTTTTCCTTCACTTTAATTGCATCTTCCTCTTAAAGAGATTCTTTACGATAAAAGTTGATACTAGACAGTTTGTTTGAATTACACAATTGCTTTTTTTCTTGCCCGAACTAGTTGGTGCCACTTTCTTCCTAATCTTAACTTCCTCTCTTATATCCTTCTAAAAAGAATCATTATCATTATCCAAAGATCTGAAAGAAAATTCTAATTTTTACTTTTGAGGAACTTGTATCACATCTATGCTGCAACAATTCTTTTTAAAAGAGGGAATATCTGAAGCATAGTGAAATTGAATTCCTCTATCTCATTCCCTATTCTAAATTTCAATTTTCCTTTGGCACATCAATTAAGGCATCTACAGTAGATATGAATGATTTTCCTAGGATTAGAGAGACATCTATTTCATCTTCTAACTCTAAAACCATAAAATCAACAGGAATATTCAGCTTACCAACTTTTACCTAAACATCCTTGACTACTCCCATAGGATATTGAAGAGATCTATCTACCAATTTGAGTGTGACATTTGTGAACATCAAATCTGTAATTCCTAGTTTCTTCCAAAGAGAGTAAGGCATCAAGTTAATACCTGCACCTAAATCACATAAACAATTATCAATGATAGTAGAACCAATAGTGCAAGGAAAAAAGAAACTCCTAAATCTTTTAATTTTAGAGGTAGCTTTCTTTGGAATATGGCATTGCACTCCTCTCTTAAAGTTGTCGTAACATACTCTTTGAGCTTCTTTTTGTTAGAGATAAGAGACTTGACATGTCTAACATAATCAAACATCTTGGACAAAACTTCAATGAATGGGATATTGACTTGCAACTTCTTGAATATGTCAAAGAATTTTTGGAAGCTTTCATCTTGCTATTCTTTTTTCAACCTTTGTGGAAAGGGTATGAGAGGTTGATAAAGTTTTACTTTAGGGGTTTGACTATCTCCTTCAACCTTTGACTTAGAGCTCCCTCCTCCTTCTTCTTGCTCCCTCATCTCACTCTTTTGCTTTAATTCATTTTTTTCTTTGTCTTCCTTGTCATTCTCTTTTACCTTCTCCCCCACACTTATAGTCATCACAGTCTCCTTAGGATTCACTTTTATGTTACTAGAGAACTTGCCTGAACTTCTATGAGCCACTAGATTAGCAAGATGATTCACCTGGATTTCTATGTTTCCAATTGTAGCTTGAGTAGCATTATTAGTAGTGATCTGGCTAGCCATGAATTAATCAAAATTTTTATTAACAGCTGCTTGGCTAACCATGAATTGAGAGAACATCTCCTCTAATTGAGGAGTCTTTCCTGCGGATGTGCAGATGACTGAGGGGTTTAGAGTCTTTTGTTGCTGGAATCCTGGTGGTGCTAGTGGATTTTTGCAAGAAAAGTTCAAATGATTGTGACACCCAGGATTATGTGTGTTTGAAAATTGATCATTCTTCCTTTGCATGAGTTGTGAATGTTAAACATTTGATCCCATAAAGTTAATTCTCAGCAGTATAACCCGAACTGCTGCATACAAATCATGACTCTTTAGAAACAATAGAAATATTGCTCTGTTATTGGAAAAGGAGATCAATGCATTGATTTAACTTCTCTAACTGTGTAGACACATGAGTTCGAGAGTTAATTTCATTTATAGGCACTTTCCTACTTTGTACTCTCTTTTACTTGGCCTAAGTTACCACTTAGTCATAAATATTTATTATCTTATCAGCTGTTAGATTACCATCCCTTGCAGCAATATCCACTAAAGACTGGGAGATGGAACACAGAGTATTATAAAACAGCTTAGTAATCACCATGTCATTAAACCCATGGTGTGAGCACTCATTTAAGAAATTTGTAAATCGATCTCATGCTTCATGAAAAGGCTCACCCTTCATTTGTGAAAAGAGATATATTTTATCAATGAAAAGAGATATATTTTATCCCTCAAATCTACAGTTCTATGAGGAGAATAAAACTTGTTAATGAATGCATCGTAAATCTCACTCCATGATATCAAGGAATTCTCTAGTAGATTTAGGATCTATTATCAAGCATTACCCTTCAAGCAAAAGTTGAAGCACCTCATTTTCAATTCCTTCGAAGTCAGACCATTAGGAGGAAGTTGGTTAATCCTATTATAGAAGTTCTTTAGAAAATCCAATGCATCTTTACCTATTCGCCCATGAAATTGTGGCAGTGAGTTTAAATGAGTTGTCTTAAACTCGTAGTTTTTTGAGTTGTCAGATGGCCTGATACATGATGGACTGTCATAAACTGTAGATTTATCTGCATCCCTTCAAAATAGATGACTAGGATTTTGAGCAATTGGATTTTCTTGAGGTATTATTCGGCCGTCTTCATGTTGATCATTGAAGCCATCAAGATTGTCAATGTTTGCACGACCATTTTGCGCCATGTCTCTTCTTCTAGCTCAGTTTACCTAGCAAGCATGTTCAATTTCAAGATTAATAAGAGTTAATTTAGAAGCACTATTAAGACTTTTGGATCTCAATAATATGGGAAAGAAAAATAAAAATCCAAGAAAATCAATGAAAGGAAAGAAAGATTAGAATTAACTATTCAGCAAATCTGTAGCCTTCCCGGCAATGACGCCAAAAATGTGATTGGGATCCTACAAAAATACATGGTCCATCGTAGTAGTAGAAAGTTCTCTGAAATATTCTAGAGGTCAAACCCAATGGGGTACTAAATTTACTAGTCCAAAATTTTAATCCCCAAAACAAATAATAATCAAATTGAAAAAATCAAATTAAAAAGAAAAGAAATAGAAAGCAAAGTGATATTTGAGTTTTAATTCAATTATTAGAAGTGTTAAGGGATCAGAGTTCATCTTATGGAAAACTAGATTTTATTCTTTAGTTAGATTCTATACAATTATAGTGACAGTTGTTCCTAAAGTATTTTAATAACCTCTTGATCAATTAGTTCTTATTTAATTAAGATTTAATTTACTTTCACATAACTAAAGTTCCTAATCAAACCTTGAAAGCCGCAACGTATATCACCACGAATTCCTAATTCTATCTCTAGATTAGTTATTCGTGTTAATCTTTCTAGATCTAGATTCACTCTTCATCTCTCAGTCCATCAAATTTACTCATTAACTAGACTCTATGGCAAAGTATTAAAAATTAAACCGGCCATTGAATTAGATGAGGCAACAGTTAAAGATTCAATGGTCGGATTGTGGTCGAACTGGTTGTGAATAAATTAATATATTTTAAATAATGTTGATGAAAAATATAAAAGATATTTATCCATGATCATAAAATTAACATTCAATCTAGAATGAAAAAAAGTTTTTAATATTTTTTAATTCTATATATCATATAGAAAATTAAAAATATTATTGATAAGTTTTACAACATAATATTAAAATCTAAACAAGTTAATATTCATCTATAATTATATTTTGAATTCAAAATAATTAATTGATATTCTATTTTCATATTATTTGTTAAGTAAATTTATCATTATTAATAATTATGTATCATAATAATATTTATATAATAGTATAATATAGAAAGAAAAAAATTTATAAAAAAAAATAATGCTACTTATTACTAAAAATAATATTATTTTAATTAAAAACAAAAAATATTAAAAAAAAAAAGCAAACCAGTTCAAACTGGTTTTATATTGGTTCTTGACCGGTTTTGTATTGGTTTGTTCCGGTTCTAAAACTGGTCGTTCTTCAACCATGACCGGATTGGACCTGGGACTAGTCGATGTCTGATCTAGTTTTTTCCACACAGCTCTATGGTGGATAGACTTCGTATTTTATGTCTAACTCCAATTTTTTAGCTCTTTTGTAGCTCAAAATCCTCATAAATATTTTTGTGATGTAAATATACTCCAAGTTATGTAGAATTATATCAAAAAATTTCAAATTACAACATTTTGATATAAAAATAGATACTAAATATTGGTATTTTGTAGATATAAAATAAACTCATCAATGATCTTGAAGAGGAAGTTTACATGGACCAACCTGAGGGTTTCTCAGTTGAAGGAAATTACCACATGGTGTGTAAACTTAAGAAGTCAATATATGGACATAAGCAAGCTTCCCGACATTGGTATATTAAGTTCAATAGTATCATAACGTCTTTTGGCTTTGAAGAAAATGTCGTTGATAGATGTATATATTGAAAGATCAGTGGGTGCAAATTATATGTTGATGATATTTTATTTGGTGCTAATGATTTGGTCATATTATGAGACTAAAAATTATCTCTCTAAGAATTCTGAAATGAAAGATATAGGAGAATAGAAATATTCCATGATAGATCACAAGGATAGTTGGGTTTGTCTCAGAAAGCTTATATTGAAAAAATTCTTAAGAGGTTCCACATGGAAAGATATTCAGTTGGGATTGTGTCTTTCCAGAAAAAGGATATATTTAGTCTCAATCAATGGCCGGAGAATGATGTAGAATGAAGAGAAATGGAATCTATTCCATATGCTTCTGTTGTAGGTAGTCTGATGTATGTTCAAACATGCACAAGACTAGATATAAGTTTTGCTATTAGGATGCTAGGAAGATACCAAAGCAACTTGGGTATGGATCATTGGAACATTGCAAAACAAGTACTGAGGTATCTACAAGGCACTAAGAATTATTTGCTCATATATAGGAGATCCAATTATTTGCTTATATATAGGAGATCCAATTATTTGCTCATGTATAGGAGATCCAATCATTTAGATTCAGATTATAGTAAATGTCTTGATAGCAAAAAGTCTACTTTTGACTACCTGTTTCTTCCATGTAAAGGAGCAATTTCATGAAAAAGTGCTAAGCAATCTATCATTGTTTTATCCACAATGAAAGCAAAGTTTGTAGCATGTTTTGAAGCTACAAATCATGCATTATAAGTGCAGAACTTTATTTCGGGATTTTGAGATTTGGGGTAGTTGACACCATTACCAAACCGCTAAAAATTTATTGTGGTAACTCTGTAGTAGTTTTCTTCTCCAAGAACGATAAATATTCTAAAGGTGCCAAACACATGGATATGAAGCATTTATCCATAACAGAGGAGGTTTATAAACAAAGAGTGTCTATTTAGCATATTAGGATTGACCTAATGATAGCTAATCCCTTAACAAAGGGTTCACCTCTAAAGACATTCAAAGAACATATGCAGAGAATGGGTCTTGGCAATAATGAATAATTTTTTATGATTATGATGTTTATGTTTGACATTTTGAGCTCACATTATGCGTTTTTGATTTATAATTGATTTTCCTATTTAGTATAATTATGTACACATTATGTTTATAAGATAATATTATGTGGACCATATGACGATATTTATATCTTTGAATAACCTATTTTAATAGATTGCATGTGTTGTAATATATGGAAGGGATTATACTGAAAAATAAATAGTGTATGACCGCTATAACTCACATTTGCAACATATTAAAGTTAGGTATCTATGATGTGTAAATGGATTAGTTTATTTATTCACACGTATGATATTACTATTAAGAATTAATGTTGTCTAATTATCAGGTTAAGTGGGAGAATGTTAAAAATATTTTAAAATATTTCAAATTATGTGGCTTGAAAATATGATAAATTAAGGATAAGATAATAAATAGATTTTCCTAATCAAGTGGATTGTGGAATATCTACAAATTATTTACATTTAAATTTTCCTAATCTTTGAAATTAATTTATTATAAATTGGTCATCTCCCTGTCCATTAAGAACAGGTTCTCTACCAAATAGTATTACTTGAAATTGAGAGTTAGGGTTAAGGGGAAAAAACTAATTTTGAAAAAAGAACGATATAGTTGGAGGTTATTTGTCTATCTCTTCTCCTCCAGGTACGCATAGTTAAATTTATATGTTACTTCACTGGTGAAGAATATTCAAATTAAAAGTAGAAAAAATTAGTGGATGCACAGTTTGATAGTTATATACTAATATATGAGAGAGAGAGAGAGAGAGAATGAATGGTGTTTAGTTGCAACAGATGAGATGGAGTGAGTATTATGCTTCGTTGTTTATTATCTTTGTGTGCCATTCAGCATTTGACTTTAATTTCCAATTAAGTAATTCACCCTCTACTTCACAAGCATGCTTACCCATTACCACTTTTTTTTCTTGGGTTTATCCTTCTAAGTGTTGACCTTTAACTTGATTCAATTAATTCTTCCACCACACTAACCAATTCTATATAACAATTTAAGAAAAATCAATCAAACACGTCTAATCCACGTACGTCTACGTATATTTTCTTTTTTTTTCTTTTGTTAGTTACTTTCATGCAGCAAGCAATTGATCTTGCTGGAGCTTTCAGATTGTTGATCACTTCAATCTGTTGATGTGGAATGCCGACTATCCTAGAAACAAGATTAGAAAACAAAACTTATGTCTTGGATCCCACATGCAGTGTTATACTCATCTGATCGATCGATTATTAATTTTCAAAGGGATAATATCGAAAATATTCATTTTCAAATAAAAACTGCAACACAGAAAAAATACATAAAAATATTAATTAGTACATGATCAATAATAATATTGATGCATAGGTATCATTGATTATAACTAACTCGCTTGTTGACATAACGAGTGGTTCCCAAGCTTTCAGTGACGTGTGAACTGTTATAAAGTGGAGTTGAAGTATTACGTCCACTACTTCGGTGTCTTTACTCTTTGCTGGCCGATGGCCCAACTTACTCGCTAAGCTCTCTCCCTCTCTCTCCCTCTCTCTATAATATTTATGACTTTATTTATGTATCGTGACCAGAAAAAAAAAAAAAATAGCTTTGTGCATCGCCAGTTCGTACCCACTCAATGCATTTGTCACTCAATTAATAAAAAGAATATGAGCAAAGTGCCCACTTTCCTTTTCAACATCGTGTTCTCCAATACCCCCATTTTCTACTCTTTGAAATTCAAATTAACAAATGATAATAATATTTTTTATGAACAAATAGAAATACTTATTAATGAATGAATGTTATTGATTATTTTCTCCCTATCTGTTTTTCTTCCGAAAATGAGAACTCAAGCTTTGATATTGGGCAGTGCTTATCATCGCATCTATTAGGTAAGAAGGTAGAAACATATAGCATGATATATATCAGAAATAGCATCAAATTTTGGCCATTTACTTTTATATATTAATTACAGATTTGAGTTTTTCACAATATATTTAGCTTTTCTTTGAGGGCCAAATTTACATTGCAACAGCATTTGGTAGCTATATATATATATATATATATATATAGGGTACTCAAGTCTAGTCTCACCCTCCATATTGAAATCAAGTAATACTTAATTGACACACAAAGGTGGGATATTTTTTTTGGTTTAGTGGGTAAATAAAATAAGCATATGGTTGGTTATTTAGATGGCAGAATATATGCAATTATTGAGTTGCGTATATGTGTGAATAAGTAATGAGGAGGATGGGCCGAACTGTGACGGCTCATCTCAAATTGAGTACAAAAAGGGGATGAAGAGGAAACTGTTGAACTTTGTGACCATGTACCCACGTAAACGTAGCCACAAATTAAAATAAATTAAACGGGAATAACTATTAGAGACCAAAATCATATTTTAATTATAATTTAATACCAAAATATTTTAAAATTTTAATAATAGATTTAAGATCCTTAAGTAATAAAAACAAATTAATTGACGCTATGAAGTTCATTTTTACTGTTTTATGTAAAATCTTATAATATCAATGTGAAAATTTAAACAAATTAATGTTTTAAAAAATCAGTGTAATTTTTTTAGCTTATTTTCATAGTTTCATATAAAATCCTAGAAAATCAACACACCAGGATTTTAAACAAAATAGCAAAAATAAATTAAAAAATTTCACTTTCATATATTTTACATTGATCTTCTTGAATTTAATACTTAGTTGTGAAAAATTTTACATTACTTTTTTAAAATTTTAGTAACTTCAATTTTATTTTTTATATATCACTTAAGGACCTTAGGTCTATTATTAGAATTTTAAAATATTTTGACATGAAATTACAATTAATTTATCATTTTACTCTATTATTGTCATTTTGCCCCTAAATAATTAAAGTAGAAATGGGAAGGGTGAAGTGTATATTGGACCGATTTGGCATTTTGATAAGGTGATGGGGAGATGCATCCAACTGCAAGCGTGGGTGGGTGCATTACGTGACTCACACAACACAACTTACCATAGGAGTGTTGATCTAACTTGGTGGCTTGGTAGACCTGATTGTATCCGACATGGTAAGTTGGTCTCAAAGATCGGGTTGGGTAGGTTAAGGATAAACCCAATCTCACCCTGTCTTGGCATATATAACCTTATATGTTTTTTTAAAAAAATTATATGATATTTTCTTAATATAACATAATGAAATAAATTAATTATATCATTATTATGAATATTTTTAATAATTTAATATTTTAATTTTATTTAAAATTTAAAATTAATTTCTTAATATTGTAAAAAAATAATGCATTATTATTAAGTATTTATAACTTTAACAAATATTACTTTTGATTACAATATTACTATTAAGAAAATATATTTTAGATAAATGTAATTATATATTTTTTAATAAATAAAATTAACTTATTTTTTGTTTTTAAATCTTTTTAAAACCGAGTCAATCTCAGTCTCATATATTGGATTATCCGACCTCACCCAATTTTATAAAAATAGGATATCAGGTTAACTATTAATCGGATCTTATCCGATTTCTGGACACTCCTACTTACCAATTACCACAATCAATTTGCTATGGCTAAGAATCTCCCCCACCTGCCCCCTCCATTTTTATCTCATCCCTCCTATTCTTTTTATCCTTCTCACTTCTCTATTCTACATACATACGTACATTGAACCTTTCTCCCTCCCTGTCTCTCTCTCTCAGTAGATATTAATGATGTGCATTTACGTTAATGTGAAAATAGAGCTCATTGTGAATCCATTGTTTGCTTAATTCAATTAACCAACCTGCTTAATTTCTATCAAATTAACTAGCAAGTATATTCTTCTACTTGTCTGATCTTTCCGTATTCTTGTTATATTAAACACTACTTCAATAATTAACAAACTATACATTAAATATATCTATATATATATTTCCCTATTCTACTACTCCACCTTATCTTTTGATATTAATTTATAAATATGAAATCACTTAAACCTATGTAAACCCCCGGCCCGTTAAAAACTTCAACGTCATTCAATTTCAACTTTCAAGCAATCTTTTTTGTAATTAAATTCAATTACCTTAAGTTTGCGATTTAGCTACTTAGCTTTTTTTTTTTTTAAGAGAAGGGGGGGTGGGGGAGAGTTCCGAATTAAATGCATTTGAAAATCACAAAATTTAATAATTAAACAAACCATGCAAGCATGGTATATGGGTAGTGCATAATAATTTGTGAAAAGTGTATGTACGCGTGTGGAGTTCAGTCCCTATTGGTGAAAAGTTTGAGTATGGGTAAGTAGATATTACACCATTTGAATACCACTAACGTTAAGTGGTTTTTCCAATCGGTACCTATTGGTAAAAGAAAGAAAGAAAGAAAGAAAGAAGGTTGAATAATTTTTCTTTCTTTGTTTAATTAAGCTGAGACACCAAATTAGAATTACATACTGATAATAGTTTTCTTGTAATTATTTTTTATTTTATGGGACTAATTAAGAATTAATTAATAAAACAAAATAAAAGGGTTTAAATAAGTTTTTGGTTCTTCAACTAATGACAGATGTATACAACTCATTAATAAATATTAGGTAACAATGTAGCATAAGCTCGTGGCTCTGCTCATCACCACCAGTTAATATAATTTAATTAGATCATCGATTCCTAATCAGGGCTATATTACCCTAATTCCTAACTTAACCCAAAATGATAGATTCACCTCCCCACATCTCAATATTCCAAATTGCCCTTCTAGTTTTTCTTTGCAAAATATGCTGTTCCAATCCGCATTATTATCTCTTCACCACAAAAAATCCATGATATTAATATCAACATCTACTCGTGCAGGATTTTTCCCCCCTCTTTTCTTCGGTCACATACATACTCACCCAACCATATAAAACAGAGGTAAGCCTGTCTATTACTAATGCTATAATTCTCTTAGCCCTTAAGAACGCCCGACAAATATCTTGTTTGAGGTGGCTCCAAATTCACCCAATTGAATGTTGGCGATATTTTAATTAGTTCATATATATATATATATGTGCGATAAATCCACACATATATGCACACAAATTTAATTATAGCTTTCCCTTATTTTGGACAAAATAGCTAGGGAAAGAATAAGGAGGTGGTGTGCAGATTGACTGTGAGTAGAGATTATAAACTAAACAAAAACGTGACAAAGAGTAAGTTTAAGCAATTACATGCACGTTGCACGAATTTTAAGTTGTGGAGTGTTGTCACTTAGCCTAAAACGTCAAAAATTTTCCCTCAGGTGGATCGATCATATCTTCCACGAGTACTGTTGATCATTTCCCATTAATAATGTCTTTCATTTCCCGTTTAATTAAGTAATCAAATCCGATTGCACGAGCAAACCTGAATAATTAATCCAATGCACTTCTCGGACGATCGTGAGATCAATATAATTAGCTTTGATTATATTTATAAATTAAATACAGAGGACATAATTTTAAAATTCAATGACTTCATTAGAGTAATAACTAGGTAATTAATCTGGATCAACCAACTGGGATATATTTTCTTGGCAATTGTATATTAGTGAATGATTAATCACTCAACAATAAGCTATGGTTCATATGATAGGATCATAAAATTAAATTGGGTCAACGCGTGGTACATGAACCACATAATGCAATCCTTTAATTAGATCTAAGCTTAACAAAAAGATTTCTCACCAAATGAAAGATATTGTGTTTGGAGGGAGATGAATGGGTCTTCTCAATCCCCCTAAAACCGTACTAGCAACGACATCAAACATTACTCTTGTCTAGTAATTTAAGGAATTGAAATAATGGTGAAATCAAGTAATTAAGTAATATATATATATATGATTAATAATTAGGTATTCACTTACATAATTGCGGAGATTCGAAGTTAGAGAAGTAGAATTGTAGGTTCATCTAACCAATGGGTGCGAATTTTTCTTTCTATTTGGTGTAGATCGTTCAAGTTTTGAAGGGTATAATACATAGATTATAAGGAGTAACTCATATATATGGCTCACCTACTAGTGGACCATGTCTTAATGGAGACGATTAAGTCAATGATTTTGGATGTACTTTGAGTAACTAACATTTTAGTAGTTTAATTGAGAACCACTCCAAGAGATAATTAGTGGAGTAGTACTTGTATCTCTCCTAAAAGTCTAATCTTTACCCATAATATATCACAACAATACAATCCATCCATCGTAACCACCACTTTCTCAGTCATGCCCATTTCTCACCTTGTTTGGTTCTAATTAAGTTGGGATTAGATCCTCATTAATATTCACGTCATGTGGTTTGTTCCCTTTAATTAATTTAATTAAACACTAGTTTGGAGTATTAATTGGGTGGGTGAGCTTTAGAAATATCATGCTTCAGAGATGAGTAATATATATCAACAAATCTATAATTAATAAAATTGAGAAGAAATTTAACAATTATTTAAAAAAAGAAAAAGAAAAAGAAAATTGGAATGTCTCATCATAGAATTAATAAAATGAAAGCGAAAATGGGATTGATAGAGGAGTCTGTGAGGGGGCCGGGCACGACATGCTTTTAACATGCAGTCCCACTATATATGCTTTTAATGGGGTGTGCAAATTGGACACTTTGGTTCATTGACCCAATACACACACACACACACACACACACACACACACACTCCTACTCCATCCTTCATCCATAACAAAACACGGTGTGTGAAACCAACTCACAACGTTTACACCAATCCCTTTTCTAACACCAATCATCATCTTCATCTCCAATTTTAACCTCATTTTTCTTTAACCCTGCTTACCTCATCTTAACCTTGTCTAATCACTGACGCATCTCACACACCCACTAAGCACTCTGTTTACAACACGTACGGAGATTGAATTATTAATTCATTCATAAAAAGCAACATCTAATTCTAATCATAATTAGGTTCGAGCAACATTTTTCAAAACAAATCAATAAGGAAGTAGCATGTTGTATATCCTTACCCACCTTAATATTATTGCCTCTAATTGCAACTTTTTCGACTTAAATCTTTTAAAAAAAAAAAATTTGTGCAAGCTAGCGGAACCTATTTTATTAGTTTTATTGTAATAATAATTCACCTGCTCTGAATCACCTTAATTTAATTCAGTTGACAATGTGTATCACACCTGAAAAGTCTTTTTTTGCTCCTCCAAGTGTCTATTTTGTAAACTAATTACTTTTAAATAACAAATACCAGATAAATTCGTTGAAAAGATGAACCAAGAAAAGAAAAAAAGTGTGCAATGCACATGTATTTAATTCCCTTGAAATAATAGATAAAATGGTTAGAGATATAATTATTCGTTCTATGTATTTGATTAATAATATATTTCAAAAAAATTTATTGCAATTTAAAGATAAAGATGTGAGTGAGTAATTGCTATATCACCGTTAAGAAACATAACAAAAATGGTGTGGCGACGAATGAAGCGTGGAGTGAAAGCGCGTGAGAGAAATGAGATTAGCCTCGTCATTTTTATTTTTTTGGGTTAGTAAGACATACATACAAGTTTGGAAACGAAAGGAAGATTTTGAGGTGGCAGGCTGTTTCAGTGTAGTAGCTGTCTATAAAGAGAAGAAGACGGTTCCTTTGGACCCTCACTCTTTCTCTCAACAAATAACAAACCCATTCTGTTCTCATTTTACTTCCATATAAACCCCTCACTCGCTCTTTAAACCAACCTCTTCTGGTATTCTCCACTTTGTCCAAGTTCTCATCTTTTCCCCTTCTGGCCTCTGAAATGGACCTGGAAGCCACAGACCAGCTTGTGGGGTCGACCACCTCCGTTAACGTCGCCAAGGGCAAACGCACCAAACGACAGAGGCCCCTCTCCACCACTCTCACTCACTCTAGCTCTTCCTCTGCTTCTGCCGATGATTATACGTCCTTTAATTCTTCCACGACTACCACTTTTGAGAGCACACAAGATGAAGAAGAAGACATGGCTAATTGCTTGATTCTCTTGGCTCAAAGTGGGGATGTTCCTCATAAGCAGCCTCCCGCCACCAAGAATATTAGTGGCTTCTATGTCTACGAGTGCAAAACTTGCAACAAATCCTTCCCTTCCTTTCAAGCCTTGGGTGGACACAGAGCAAGCCACAAGAAGCCGAAGGTTGGGCCGCCACAACCTCCGGCCGCCGCTGCCGCTCAACTCTCGAGTTTTGATTTCGAAGAGGCAAGGGAAGATCAATTCAAAAGCACCCCTCAGATTTCTCTTCAATTATCAAGTAACAAGGCTTTCCACGGCAACAAGGCCAAGATTCACGAGTGTTCGATATGTGGATCGGAGTTCACTTCCGGGCAGGCATTGGGTGGCCACATGAGGAGGCACAGAGCATCAACCAACACTACCGCCGGGGAAGAGAAGCCCAGGAATGTCTTAGGATTGGATCTTAACTTGCCGGCGCCAGAGGACGATCTCCGGGATTCCAAGTTTCAGTTTACGCCCGCTCAGAAGTCTCTGGTGCTGTCTGCTCCAGCTTTGGTCGATTGCCATTATTGAATAGGAAGGCAGGAAAAAGGATTTTTTTTTTTTTTGGGGTGGGGGATGAATGATCAATGTGGATTATGAATTAAAGCGTTTATTTGAATTCACAATCATGAATTAGCATCGATAATTATGGATTCTTTGGATGATTCATTGGGTTTATATTTAATAGAGGACATAGTTGTTATTGGAGTTGGAATACTTTGAGTGAACAAGTCGGTTAGTGTTGTTGGGTAGCCTTTGATTCACGAAAAGTGAGTGATAGGGATCTTTTTCTTTTTTTACGGAGTACTCACAAAGTTACAATTTTGTTCTTTGGTAAACATTTAAGAAGCAAAAGCATAGCTGGGCAACGGCACATCCACAGCCACAATCACAACCAAAAGTGGTGGATTAGGTTCCCTTTGTGTGATCTTGATTTAATAATACATAATGCTAAGAAATCTCTCTCTCTCGCTCTCGCTCTCGGTCCTTCTCACTCACACCCTCTGTTTCATTTAACGACAAGAAGGAATAAAACCTGAGCAAACTGGATTCATAAATGGCAGAACCCCACCTCCTCCCAATTCCAATGGTTCGCTATTTATCTCTTGCATTTTTTTTTCCTGTTTAGTGGATAATATAAATGAAGATGATTATGAGCTGTGAAATCAAATAAGATTATGAGGGTGGGGCATAACGGTGATGGTACGCAGTTGGATGAAGTGGAAGTGAGTTAGAGGAGTAGTGCATAAAGGTAGTTAAGTGCACGTTATGGTGAAGGGGAAGTAAGCAAAGCATGTGCACACATAGGCATTGCGTGAGGTGGAGGAATGCCAAAGAAACAAGACACATATAAACAACACATATCACTCATTGACATTACCACTTGTAGTTGTGAGAGTTAGAGGTTCCCTTTTTCTCATGGAACCTCCCAATATTCACCTTAATACTATTATTATTCTAATTATCCTAAAAAAGAAGACAACTTTCGCAACTAATATATATATATATATATATATCTTCTTCTTCTTCTCCTTGTTTTTTTTTTTAAAAAAATATTATACCATTTTTTTTTTATTATCAAGTTGAGTGATATGGTAGTCCGAGTCATGTAGAAGTGTGGGATGTGGAGGGATGCAACACCAACATGGTAGAGTGGATTTGACGTGCTTTCCAAATTGCACAACTGTGAGTAGCTTATGGAGAAGGTGGTTATAAATATAATAATTAAATTAACGAGCTAAGAAGAACTAAACTGAAATAAAGAATATATAGTGTGGGTGTTTGGCGAAAGAGACAAATGCCTGAAGATGCTTGAGGGATGATGGATGACCTGGTTCTTAGTGGGCCCCTTGTTCAATTGCTAAGCCCAAGCACAAGAAGGCATTGGCCGGCTTTTCTATTTGTATTATTTACAACGCCTCTGATTTTCTTTCCGTTCAACCAATCTAATTTCTTTAAATCACCTGCTTCATCCTTTCATTCCAACGTTTGGTTCTATCGGCCAGAAAAAGGAATATACGTGGATTTCAATTTCAATTTCAATTTTTGGCTTCTTTTCTGTTTTTAGTGATGGTTCTTAATTTTTCATTCCTGGAATATGGCTGCCTAATTTTCTGTTTCTCATGTGTTGCCTTTCCTCGGTTTTTTCTCAAACAACTAGAGATACATTCCTAACATTCTACCACATTTTGCGAATTTGTGCAGAAAGTTGGCCAAATGAATAATATGCCCAATTTTGTACACTAAGTTTATCTCGTTAAACATACCTATACTCCTTCTCATCTAATATATAAGTCACAGTAATTGTTAGTCCTTAATATAAGCTATATTAGATAATCAATGAAACATTGAAAACTTGTTTCCAAATTTGCCACTCATAAAAATTTCTTTCCCACTATTTTACACTTTTTCCTAAATGTTCATAATTAAGTTAGAATTAGAATTTAATGAGTTCAAATAAGAATAATTTTAGAAAATTTTGAAAAATTTAACATCATCAACTAACTTTAACAAATTTTCTTAATTAGTGTCAATTGGATGAAAGTGACTTATATATATGGGATGAGAGGAGAATTATACATCACCATCAAGAAGTGATAATCATGATCAAGTTTAATAAGAATTTTTTTTTTTTTAAAATGGTGAGTTACAATTAGTAGAAAGTTAGTGAGCTGGGCCTGGTAACATTCAATCAAGAAATCCGTTAAAAACAAATCCCCCACATCTAAGATCGGCTTGGGCGGGGCATTGTAGGGCCTGTGGTTTCCTAGAGACCACATGGAAGAGACTAGAGCTGACCAACAGGATTTACCTGCTGCCTTTGATGAAGAACCAATGTGAATAGCAGATCTTGAGCAACTATTGAAGATGGAAAAAAGTTAAATTCTGTCCTATTGTTTCTCAATTCTTGGCTGCGAAAATTAAGAAAGGACCTGAAACTAACGGCTAGTTCCATTCAGAACAAATCCGAGTCATCTACTCTATACAGGGATCATACCAGAGCGTGGCTGAGAGAGCGAAGCTCAAGAATTGCTTGTGTAATCTTTTTTTCTTGAGGCCTTATTCTACACAGAAAAGAATTCAAATTTAAAATTCTTGTTTTTGAGATAGAAGACATTGCATAGATAAAAATGTATTTTCGACTAGAGACAAGCATCCAAGACCATAAAAATTTGATGCGTGAATGCTTATGTTCTTGGTTTGTTTGACATGAAGGAGAAAGACAAATCAGGAACAAATGTCAAATGGGGTTGCTGTGGTGTAGTGGTTATCACGTCAGTCTTACACACTGAAGGTCCCCAGTTCGATCCTGGGCAGCAACATTCTCTATTTGGTTTTTGTCCCCTCCAGTAAATGTGTTGGCTAGGGTAACAGTCCGATCCAGATAACTGCCAAATTCCAATAACCCATTCACCATTCTTATTTCTCAACAAACCTCTGCATATATGTGGCTTAGCTTGGCCTTGGAATGTGCATGCACCATTAGTCTCAATTCGATCGTATCTCTCTCATCATTATCAGTTTACATACTCCCCCATTCGCAGTTTAATTAATAGATTAATTTTTCGCTTCAATATTATTGAAAAAGCAGCTATGCAACCCTTCACAGTCTATAGACTTACATACATGTCCTCCTAATTAATGGTAGCCTCATCATGTCCTCCTAATATCCATCCTCAATCAACCTGGACCAGCATTGATGTGCTCTTCAATAGTTCCTTATATTCGAGAGATGCAACTTCAATGTTCAAAACAATATTTAGTCTCAAACCCATACTCATTAAAAACCAATAGAAATATATATTATTATATGGGAAAAATGACAGTTAAATATAATGAAAGAAGGTTAATTCCAAAGACATATCAACAACTTATGAAATTCTCAACAAAAACCAAGGTATCAAACTAGAACTAACTTGTAATGGAAAATGTTCATTTTGTCCATGTTCTCTTATTTCCAACTGATCCTCATCCATTTTCAACTTTGAATTAGGAGCAAAATCAATATTTTTTAGCATATTTTAATTCCGATTTAGTACATTGGTGTCTATTGGAAATTTTGTAAATTATAGGTATATTTTTTAAATTAACTTGCTTGCACAATATTTAAATGTCATTTTTCCTATTATATATTAATTAATTTTAGAACAATTCCTAATTAACATCAAAACGTATGGGAATAACGTTAATGATAAGAACTATTAATCCAACAGTAAAATGTGTACTGATTGATCTCTTGCACGTAATAAACCAAATCATAAATTGAAAAGCACAGTAAATTCAAAAATAAAATGAGTTTATCACAAAACAGGTTTCCCTGTTCACGAAGGTTTTTTTTTTTTTCTGGCCACATATACATGAAGCTTTAAATCATGGCAATTCCCATATTGGAAATATTCATAGCCTCTCTATCCGAATGCACAAAGTCATTTTGTGACTGCTTTTTCATAGATGTTATTGCATTGACTTTGAATACATGGGCAGTCCTTTTTTATTAGTTTTTCATTTATCATCATCATCATCATCATTAACAAATGGTCTAGATCCAAGTCTAATTGTTGGTCAAAAAGGAAAAAAGTCTGATTTGTGATTGCTGTAACATTTTTTACTAATTCAGATTTAGTTTTACAATAATCCAACTCATTATCAAATATTTACCGTGCATGTGAATGTTTAAGACTTTATGGCAACTTAATCCCAAGTAATCAGTGGATTGAGATGAGCCAAAATAAAAATACATAATAATTTTTAAAACAAAAAATGAGTTTTTTTACGTTTTGTAATTAAAATTAAAAGTATAAAATTAATAATACACTGAAAATTAGATATCTTTAATATGAGGGTCGGATTTCAATTTCAATTTAGCCAGAAATCCGTATTTTTGATAAAATTATCTAGTAGAATCTACTAATTTCAAAATAAAAAAGCTCAAATATTATGTCACAAAATAATAAAATATTCAATTTGATATAACTAAAATTAAAAATAAGAAAAAAAATACTGAAAATTAGATCTTTCAATTGACCGTGGTCGGATTTCAATTTCAGATCTTTCAATTGAATTTCACGTGTTTTTTCAAACATTTACGGAGCCCGCCTAAAAAAAATGTTTTACGGATCCCGCCTAAATACGTACCCTCCAAATGTGAAAAGAGATTCGCAAAAAATGACCAATCAATCCTATCCGTCCGCTTCGAAATTCGAAAATCTGACCATCCACGTCATCGATCCGACCTCATCCCACTGAACCAATAAATTCTCCTCGCCTTCTTCAATATATACATAGCGAAGACCTTTCCACTCTCCTCACCAACCCTTACCCACTTGCGTTTCACACTCTTTCATCTTTGTGATTGAAAATCCGCTTTCTGAAAATGGCAAAGGCCGAGAAAAAGCCAGCAGAGAAGAAGCCAGCGGAGGAGAAGAAGACCGCCGATAAGTCTCCGGCGGCTGCAGAGAAGAAGCCGAGAGCGGAGAAGAAGATAGCGAAAGAAGGTGGTTCTGATAAGAAAAAGAAGAGGGCGAAGAAGAGCGTGGAGACTTACAAGATATACATCTTCAAGGTGTTGAAGCAGGTTCATCCTGACATAGGAATCTCGAGCAAGGCCATGGGGATAATGAACAGCTTCATCAACGACATATTTGAGAAGCTGGCTCAGGAGGCTTCTCGCCTAGCTCGCTACAACAAGAAGCCCACGATTACCTCGAGGGAGATACAAACCGCTGTGAGACTGGTTCTTCCGGGAGAGCTGGCGAAGCACGCTGTTTCTGAGGGCACTAAGGCTGTTACTAAGTTCACTAGTTCTTAGGCTTATTTTCCATTATGTTCATTTTTAGGTTGTTTTGGTATTAGAAGTACGAATGTAATGTTTCCCTACACCTGTAAAGTATCAACGTGCTCGGTCAGTAATGTCCCTTTTTTTGATGCAAATGAAGCTCTAAATTGCTAGTTTCCTATCTTTTTCAATACTGTTTGCTGTTGACTTTCGTCTCTCTTTCCTTTTAGAGCTCCTGCAAGTCTGTCAATTTCGACGGGCAAACAATGAGCGATTGAACGACCTGTCGATTATTTATCAAAACTGAATATCAAAGTTATTGTCAAGTGATTCTTACCACTTTTGTTTCTTATCAACAACTACAGTGCATTGGCTTTAAAGAGCACCCAAACCTAGTGATGTTGGGTGAACTAGTTCAGGTGGAATCCATTCAAGGATAAGCACACCGATACGATCCAGAACTTGAACCTTAACGTTCCCCTCAGCTTTACTATTCAGTGATTCACATCAATATTCATCAAGCTAAGGCGATCATCAAGCTAACTCAAATAAGATCTCGTCGTTGGGCAGACGTCTCAAATTTGTTTGCCTGAATCTTTATGCTTGTCAAAATTTTCAATTTGTGATTGTAAGCAAATAAAATATCGATCACCCTTGAGGAATCAGTTTTCTCCAATCAACAACACAAGGTATGACATTTAAAAATGTGCAGTTCGGCGCAACATTCTGCACAGGGGTTAAGATGGGAATGAGCGTTTATACCTATCCGAAGGACTGCTAAATGATCTTTTTCCCCATTTAACTTGACAAAATTAAATCAGCAATTTCAAACAAACAAAATTGACCAGAAATGAATTTCATTCGGTTCGCTAAAAAGAACAAAAAATCATTCACATTCAAAAGAGGGGGCTTTCATAAAAGGTAGGGTATTCTACTATTCTCCATTCCTCATCTAAATGTAAAGAACTTGAATTAAAAGATCTGTTCATTGAAATAATTTCAATCTATCCTTTAGAAGATTCAATTTTTCTTTTCTAAAATCTAAATTGAAAGACCCAAGTATAGATAATTCTAACTTAAAAATAGTGATTTATTGTAAATTTAATTTTAAATATATAAAATATAAACCACCGATATGGCTAATTAAAAATTGCAGCTGAATTACTACGTAAAACTCAAGAAACAAAGGATAAAAAGGAAAACATATGACAACATGATAGCTATATGAGCAAATAGCAATAGCACAATCTTAAAAACAAGCGACTACTAAGAAATAATCCATCAAACACTAGCTCAGTACACCAGGGGTACACCAGAATACATCCCAGAAAATTCAAGTCTTTTGAACACAATTCAGATGATAATTGAAACAAATTTCAACTACTACACATCTGTCCACCACAGTGTGCTAGGTTACAAAACATATATGCTCAAGCAGACTACCAAATCCATATAATTTCACGATCCACTTTCAGATTTTTACTGAGGTAAATCACTTGGCAAGCATGTTCTGCTGAGCTTGGTTTTCCTGCTGTTGCTGATAGTTCAGCGGCCTCCTGAAGAGCATTATGTGTGGCTCAGGACGATGAATTGCATAATGAACCCAACCACGGCTCTGCTGAACTCCAATGGCACGCCACTCATTCTGTACCAGAAACCAAACATACATAACATTTTAATTTTAAGTTTCACAAAATGTACAAGTCAGAAATCAGAAAATATAATTCCAGGTCCAGCATAAAACAGAAACCCCAAAAACGCACACCGAAGTAGGTTTGAGAAGTTAAAATCATAAATACAGATACCCTTGTCCCCATAGTTCAAGGGCACTGGTACGAAGACAACTTAAGAAGAACAAAAAACCAAAAAATTTCTGAATCTAACGTGGAGACATTATTAGTTGATTAAATTATGAAAAGTTATTGAGGCATATTTTGTCCTTTGTGGACTTTGGCTTCTTTGCAGAGTAGGTTATCTATAATCCATACGTGTCTACCTCTATATCAATGAGAGAGCAATGTTTAAGTTTTAGATCTAAATTTAATTACGAGGTTTGTAGATAGATTTGCAGATGATTATTAGAGATTGAAATGCAGAGAAGAGAAATCTGTCTTCATGCATCCATCATAAAAACCCTATATCCTTTTAGGGTAAAAAGCTAAAATAAATCACATTCATTGAATTCATACATTCAAAGAGTGCCACAAAAGAAATTCATATCTCATCATTACGTTTATCATCTTGTTTCTACTGAATACACCATAGACATTCATTTATGGGATCACGTTTGATGATAAGCCTACCAATTATCAGTTTTAGAAGTCGACGCAAGATCTTAATCAAGCTTCGGCGTGAATGATTGCTCATAGGTTAAGACTTACGCCTACATCTAACCTTACACAAAAAGATATAATTGTCTTTAGATTCTATATAATCGTCAATCAAAAGTGAGATGCAAGAAATCGAGGCTGCAAAAAAATCTGAATCTTAGAGTATATTTAATAACGATATCGAAACAAATCATACGAGCATAACAAGGAGAGAAGCCTCATTACATACTTCAGAAAGGAGACGATTCTTGGGAAGAAGTTTAGCCACTTCAGGAGGCAGAACCACATGCCTGGACAAAAAGATATTATGAGAGTCACGACAAAAAAATTTACACTTAATGATGAGAAGCGAATGACGATGGACGAAGAACAAATTAGTTGAATGCGGTTACCTATACTCATAAGTATCATCAAAATACTTCTCAGAGTACTGGATCTGACCCATGTCTCACTCTAGGGTTTGTGAATTCGTACTTTAACCTGCGCAGATAGGGAACTTTGAGAGAAAATTCTTGGAGAAGAGATTCTAAGAAGAAATTAAATTGGCCCGAGAGAAAATGAAAAGAGAGAACTAACCCGAAGGAGCGAAAGCAGCGAGAGAAAAGGAAGCGTCGATTGTTGACGCCCTAGGCTCCAGGTGTGTTGATAACGGTGTGGGAAATGGGAATAATGTGGGCGGAGGCGAAGGAGAAAAAGGGCACAATAAATAAATTTGTAAGGGAAAATATTTATTATTAAATTTAATATTATATTACGATTTTGCGGACTTGATATCAATTATCATCAACTAACGGCTAAAATGGAACTCATTTACTTTTGATTCGAATTTTGAAATTTGAAATGTCCCGCTTCCAGCTGAATATCAGATTTGGCCAAAAAAGAAAAAATTGAAGATTTCACGCATATTGCATTCGTTTGGAATCATGTTAATTATTTTTATTTATTACTACATAAAATATATATAATAAATAACAATTAATTTTAAAGTAAATCATATTGGTCACAAGTAATAATCACATTCACATAGACTTTTTTTAATTTAATGTAGTGTACGAAAATAAAAAAAATTAAAGAATAAAATCATAAAACTTACTATGATTATAAATTTGATATATATTTCATAGTTGAATGAATTGATTTTCTAATGTTCGTTTGTAAAAATGCATTCTTATTAAATGGAACTTTACTGTATTTTTAATCATGTCTGTTGCGCTAGCAGTATGCCGCGATGATTTCCAATTTCTCCCACCTGAAATACGCCGCTTCCACTTAGGCTCGGTGAAAACGAAGATATCGTATTGCATGGCACGGCAATTTCAGATACCTCAAATAACAAGCTTTTTTCTTTTTTTTCTCTGGCCAATTCTAGTAACAAAAAGATAAAATGACTAGCCTTCAATCGACCACCAAGAAAACAAAATCTCAAAGTGAAGCGAAGATTCTGGAGATTGCGCTGTCCTGGCTTCCTGTATCTTCAACTCTATCCCCCTTCATTTCTGTGCTACAAAAAATATCAATACAGCTAGAGGTGTGTTTGTCTGTTCAACTGTACACCAAAAAGATAAATCCCTGTACATAACCTAAATGAAATGTGTTCCGCACCGGAGAAAAAAAAAGGGTAAAGGACTGTGCCAAGGAAAGCCTCCGCAAAATTTTCCTCATCTACACCGGATTGAAACGCAATTCAGGGTCCAGGAAAAGGAACTGGTTTCCTCAGCACTGAGGTCCCTTGAAATATCATCATGTGATAATATCTCTTATAATTGTTTACCTGTAACAAGAACAGATATGTTGTGCAGTTGTTAGTCTAGTATCTCTTTACAATCATGTGAAACACTAGGAGCCAAGCCGAAAACACATACACACCTCATCTTGTTCTAACTTGGTAAAACCAAATTTACTGGTCCATATTGATTCAGCTTCTTCTGCAGCTGGTAGGATGAACTGCTTCACGTTTAAAGATCCAAGCAGTCTTTCAATGCAAGAAAACAAAGACTGGAAATAACCCTACAATAATAACATTAACATCTACAGTTACAATATGTACCGTCATCCATAACATGTACAGTAACTTTTTAATATTTCCTCAGCTTAGAATACGCAAGAATAACAAGTTACTCAAGTGAAATAAAACCACCTGTCCTTGGCAATCTGTAATTGTTGCCACTAAGGGAAGCTCTGCCACCTCTGCCCCAAATATACGAAATATGCCCGCAGAAACAACCACATTGCTGCAAGACATAACATAAGCAGCAGAATCAGGAACAAACAAGTACTTACTCATCAAGAAAACATTCCATCCTCATACTTACTTCACTGTTAGCACAGCACAATACATTCCACCAAAATCTTGACCCTTGATGTTCCTCCTGTGAAAATCCAACACACATAGTAAAGTCATTCACACACCCTAACATGTTAAGAAGCAAATCAATATTCAGAAGAAAATCCTCCTTACCCATAAAGCATTGTCGGGATGAAATCACGGCCTGAATGAGCATCAACTATTGGATCAAATCGCTCCTAGAAAACATCAAAATAGCATTAGTGTCCACATCAGCCAAGCTAAACACAGAACTAGTTTAAAAGGACCAAGCGCATCCTTTAGGTAAGTGATGGACAATGGAAAGAGTAGAAAAGATATTAATTATTCATAAATTAAAAATTAAAGAAAAAAAAAAACATTAGAGGTATTTTAATTAATTAATTAGGACCAGAATTCAGTGTTTTTATGTATTAAAATTTAGTAAAATTATTTTTTATTTTAAAGTTATCATTGGGCTCCCTCTAAGCCATAGTGTAGCGTGAGACTTGGATCAGTCCATTTTAAATTTCACCGAACTTCCTCCCACTTTTTACTTCCTCTCCCCCACCCCCCGAACGAAAAGAATAAAAGAAATCCCTTATTTTATTACAGTTCTGCATCAGTATGCCACCAAATTACACTGGATGGCAAAAAAGACAAAACCAAAACGAAGAACCAACAAGTGACAAAAATACTCACGTGGAAGATCGCAACAGCCTTTGAAAGCAGTTGCCTGGTTTCATCAGAAGAAGCCAGTTTCCAATTTAAGATTCTCCATTTTATATCTAGATCAGCCCCAGTTTCTAGACCCTTTTCTTCATGCTTCTTTCGTATCATACTTAAAAGGGAATCTGGAAGATTCTCCTCTCCACAAGAGACCAAATTAAGCAGAGCAGAATGAATCCGACTGCAGTCAGCACAGCAGAACCAATTTCCCTCAGGCAATTCCTGTATTAAAAATATAAGTTAAAAACCGCATGTATGATTTTTCTTCTTTCTTTCATTTTTTTTTTTTTTGCTATATCTTCAATTGGAGGCTAACAATAAAAATTCTAAGGAAAAAAATCTTTTTTTTCTGGCACCTCTAAGTGCTGCATGTTATGCTCCTTCAAACAGCCAACATGATATTCCCTTTCACACTGCAACATGATAGTCAGTACTTAACTTGAATAGAGTAGCATATAAATTAAAACAATCATCTACCAAAACTTGGTGACTTATGCACAAATGTAATACCTGATCACAAATAATCACTGTGCGAGGACCAAAGCTTTTACTGAAATCATGACTCCTGTGAACATGGCATCAGGAAAATATCAGAAATTGATAATCAAGTCAAGATAGTTGTGTCAAACAGGATGGTAAAGAGAAGTTAGATTTCTAGTGAAATACAAATACATGAGGCATAGCAATACAAGTATCATATGACATCCAAAGATTTTTATTGTTGATCACAACAAAAAATCACTACGTGGGATAAGGCAAATGTATTTGTTGATCAAAGCAAAAGATGCCAAGGGAAGAAAAGATCACAAAAAATTTTAGTTTGAATATGAAGTCACTCCAGAAACAATGCCAGGAATCACCTGCATAATGCACATCCACCATGATCAACCTCTACAGTTTTGACAATGCGAATGCATCTTTGGTTTATCTGTTCTAAAGGATCAACACCTGCAATCCTTCCCGCTGCGACTGCATTCATATTATGCTCCACATATTTGTCTTTCTGGAAAAGCGTTTGGCAATATTTACAATACCAGGTGCCAGTTGGAATGGATGATAGAGGAACACAGTCTGCAATTGGCCCAGAAAATCATGAACGTTAATCAGTTACTCATCCAAACTAAAGCATTAATATGCACCATTGAGGAAAGCAGTAATGTATATTTATAGAAGCATATAAACAAAAGCGTTAAACAAAAGTCACAAAAAGGTTACACAGAGTCAACTTTAAAAAAATTTGTTGGTGCATAAAAGTTATTGATGATGTATGGGAATGCCCCCTGATTAAGATAATCAGTAAACCTGTTATTTCAGACTCAAAATAGGAAGAAAAAAGATCAAAACTTGATAATGTTAACCTCTTAATGGTATTAAGCTAGCGTTGAATTACTTTTTCTGTACTTTCAATCAATGTATAGCTTTCTATTAAGTAACTCATATATTTAATATTTTGCCACTGAAATCTACTATTGATACAGTTTAGGATTCAGAAAATAACCCATACTAACAATTTTAATTGTGCTTTAGCACCCATGCTAAGAACCAACCACTCCTGAATTGACACTCATGAAATGCAAACAGTGATTTGGCAGGATCATTCATGAAATGTTAATAGAAAGGTACAGAAGATTAACAGATCAAATATTGACTTCACCTATGTGAAATGCCCGTGGGCATCCATCACAACATAAAAGACTCCCTCCGTCTGAACATATGCTACAGAGATCATCATTCTCATTGGTAGAAAACCTCCGACCTCTTGATAGAGATATGGACAGCTCGTGGAGAGAGACTCCATTGGATGTGTATATGTGTAGATAACTGCAGAACACATAACATTTTAAATGAAAATGGAATCAATTTCCTAAATCATATGGCATCATAAAACAGATTACATAGAAAACTCACGGCTTGCGTCGTGATGCCCAACCAGCATGAGCTTCAAATTGCGAGGGGCTCACCTGCTCATTGAAAGGGGCAAAAGTTTAAGATTCAGCTCAAACCAAATACCTTGATCATAGATAATATAGTAATAAAAAAAACCACCTCAGAGTCGCAGCAGCTACAAACAATTCCATAACCCTTTTTGTAACCCACCAACAGTTTCTGTGCAAACAATATCAACACAATCAGAAAAGATGAAAATAATAAAAAAAGTCAAAGCTTAACTCATCTCAATAAAAGTAACCTGTCCACGCGCATAGTAGGCTACTTCAGTTCCATCTGGCAACACATCTTCCTCAAAAACCAATTTATGCAACCGAAGATCCCTATTATTTAAAAATTAAAAAAAAAAACGAAAGGGCAATGATCAGAACTCCAGTAAGACTCATGCATGATATGCTACTTAAGATACAAAACATACTTCTCACCAAGGAAAATGTTTTAAATATGTATAGCACCAACAAACTTACTTCTTAGTTATTCTTCCTTGACTCTTACCAAGGGAAGTTGTGTGCTTCATCCCGCTGTTTAATGTCATTGGAACCACAACTGGTTCTGGTGACCTGGGATAGTTGGAATAAAAATTGACTAAGTTATATGAGACACATGCTTCTCTGGCTCCCCCAATGTACTTTGATTAATATGAGATATATGTGTGTGTGTGTTCTGATTTTATCTAACGAAACAAATTAAAGGCACCTGAGAGTAACTGCAGGTGAAGTACAGGAATTGTTAGTCTCAGATATTTGTAAAGGGATAGGTTGAGACTCCTTTAATTCCATGCATGTGCCACAGAGCAGTCTTGACAATCCCATGTCAGCTTGAGATATAGACCCTACAATGCAACACAATTACCTTTTACATTCACTGGGAACATGCAAGCATATACACAGAAATCAAACGTATGGATTTCAAACCTCTACACTTCAAACAGATTGCAGATTTCTTCATGGTGAAGCCTCCAAGGATTTTCTGTACTGCTTCCTCCAAGACATCCATTGGAACACTGGAACACGTGTTCATTACATCACGGAGTGTATTTCCATTTTCAAGGTATATGTACTCTGGGGGACGTTTGTTTGCACTACCAGCATGCAGCTCAAACACAGTGGGAGATACAACCTACTTTCAGCAGAAACCAAAAAGGAAAATCACAAAATTAACCAAGAAATATTAAGCGATTTACGTTATCAAGCATATCCTCATTTTTAGTACCTCAACCCCATTGCAAACTTCACAATAGCACACAATCCCAGTGCCTCTAATCTCTCCTCGGAGCCCTGTTTCTCCAGGCCTTCGTGCCTACATGATTTCTCAAATATATTGCAGTCACACCTGAAATAAAAATTCTCCACTTCCAACAATCAGAACTATAATAGTGAGATAAGATAATACCTTCACTCCCCGGACATATTTGATTGGTAGTCCCTCAAGAATCCCTGTGGCTAGAAGGTCCTTTAGCTTCGTTGGGAACTTCTTCAAGGCACTATTCCTCGACATTTTTATTTGAGTTGGCGTTGTGATTAATGAAGCATCCTCACTTTCCCTCCTAACATTACCAATTCCAATGGCTTTATCACAAGCTTCTTTTCCATCATTTATGAGCTTCGATTCATCTTCCTGTTGTCTCAATGCCGACCGCGTGAACCGCCTTGGTGGCCTCCCTATCATGGCCTTCACCTTGTTGTCATCATTAAGCGAAACAGGAGTTGTCACACTAACACCTTTTTCATCTGGAGAACATGTCTCTCCCCCGCTCAGGTTCTCAGTCGTCAAAGACTTCTGTAAATCATCTTCATTTGTCTGATGTTCCTTAGCCCCGTCTTGGCAAATTGGTTGCGTCATATCATTCACTGTTGATTCCTTCAGAGATTCTAACATTGGACTACTTTTGGGCTCATCGTCGCTCACAGTTTCTACATCATCGCCCTTGGGCTCCTCACCAGAAAGGGGCACTGCAACCTCATCCACAGGTTCCCTCTTGCCCATCGACTCCCCCACTTGGTTCTTGGGTTCGTCGTCGCCCGAGAGATCCACCACATCGCTTTTTGCCTCCTCCTCGCTCATAACATCGTCCATATCCTCTACAGCCTTTACCTCCTTTTCCTTGACCTCTTCCAAAACTATGGATTCCACAAAATCTTCCGGCACCGGCTTCGCACCATTCTGCTCATCTCTCTTAGCCCTAGACGAACCAGATTTCTTGAACCTCTTATTGCTGGGAGTATCTTGAACCCCATTCTTGTTTTTGCTGGCCCGGGTCCTACCCAGAGATCCACAGATCTCGGATTGAGCCTTCATGGCGAATGCAAACTCCCTCTTCAGACCCGTCCGGACCCTCGATAACACCACGAACTCGTCTGAATCCTTACCGTTCGCCATAGCCCCGCAAGAATTGAAAGAATCACGGGAAGCCCGATTGATGGGGAGTGCGAATTGAAAACCAGATCCCGTAAATAACTCACATACACCTCAGATTGATGCGAAAAATCACGAATTGAGAGAAAGAAATAGAATTGTATACAGAGTCTGCCAGTGAGAAGGGGTGCCAAAAAAGGGGGTAGGGTTTGTGGAAGAAGTTGGAAGATTAGAGAGATTTGGGCTGGAGACACGACATGGTGAATAGGTCGGTTTTCTTGGAGAAGGCGAAACGAGAGAAACGTATTCTTTTTTTTTTCTTGGATGACGAAATTACCCTGCGATGATGATTCCTTGTCTTTTCCACTACTCCCTATTATTATTATTTATTATTTTTTTTCCAACTCCACTACTCTACCAACTTTGACTTTTTTTTCTTTTTTGGCCAAATCCACTATTCTAGTTGGTCTATTTATTTTATTTTTTTATTATTTTAAAATTTTTTAAATATTTTATTTTATTTATATTTATAAAATAATAAAAAATTAATTATTTTTTTTAACTATACTCTTAAAATTTGATAATATATTATTTTAAGAAAATAATAATATAAATAGTAAATAAGTATTAATTAAAATAATTTAATAAAATTATATCATTCATATCATTAGGTTATTTATTATTTTTTTATTTTTTATCAAAATCTTAAAACAAAATGGGGGATAAAAATAGTCACTTACCCTCGTGTTTTATTTTATATATTTAAACTTTGTGTCCTTTTTATGATTACTATTCTTTTTATTATTTATATTTCATTTCATTTAATCAAAAAAAAAAGAATAGTGTGTAGCTATTATTTATAAAGAGTTTTTTCATTGATGGCTAATAATAATAATAATAATAAAAAGTCTCTTATAAAAAATACATATTATTTTAAGATAAATTTAAGAGTATAACTATAGAGAAGAAGGGGTACTCTTTCACTTTTATTCTCCATATTAGTTATTTTTAACTATCTTATTATAATAAAAAAAATTTATTATATCATTAAAATTGTTTTAAAAATAATTTAGTTTTTATCTTTATTACTAATAAATACCACAAATTTAACTAATTTATTTTTACTCTCATAATTAAATAATAAAAATTTTAAAATAAAGTAATTAATATATTAAAAACCTACAGAATGTGATTAAATATATATTATAAAAATTTTCTAAAATGTAATTAATAAAAATAACTATGGGAATAATTGGGTCCTAAGACAATGTGGGAAAGAATCAATACTGAAATATCAAGTGGATAGTTATAGTTATAATTGTAATGAATAAATAAATAAAGAAAAATACTTATATATTTTTTTATATATTTTTTGTGTTATTTTTTAATTAAAAATTAATATGTGAATTATTTTTTAATATATTATAAATTTAGTTATTAATTATATATTAAAAGTATTAATTTTTAAACTTAAAAAAATTACATGTTAAATTTTAATTAAAAAATAATATAAAAATATGTAAAAATATATATATGTAAATGTAGTTCATAAATAAATTGAGGAGGAGAGTAATTTGAAATAGACGAAATTTCGCGGGCTGGCCAATGATGGAGGAGATTCGAAATAAGGAAAATTCGTAAAGAAGGGGTAGTCGAGGAATTTTCGTGCGTTTTGTTTAAGATTTTGCTGAGCTGGATGGATCTAGCCACGTCCAAATTTCAAATATGCCCGGTGACCATCACGTCTCGCTTCCTCTAGATAGCTTATGCCGTTTCCCTAGCGCTCCATAACATCCAAAAAAAAAAAACTACACAATTTTGGACCCATCTTTGCTTCTTTAATTTGGGGATAGCAATGGGCAAATATACTTACGTGTTGGATATTCAAATTTAAATTATATATATTATAATATTTCATAAGTGATATTTAAAATTTATTAGGCATCCTAAATGCACCCTAAAAATTTTTTACAGATATTGATAGAGAGAGCTAAGCTGGCAATCTGATTCGATTTGATGCATCCCGTTATACTAATATATATTCCCGATGATTCTTGTATGAGTCAGCTCAAGTATTAGCTATTTAAAATAGTTTGTCTTTTAGAGTTGTGCGGGCCAAAATGAGTGTGCCGAGATTACAAGTCCGAGGTGGATGGACGCCCCTTTGAAACCTCGCTTTCCGGGCTCATATACACCGAGCTATAATTCGGAGGCCGAGCTTAAGCGCAACGAACCGAGTAATACATCGGTTATCGAACGATAAGGCCGAGTAATTGTATGGCCAAATGATCGTCCGACTGAACAATATCTCGGTCATATACGGGTTTCTCCACGAAAACTGTTTTACCTCAAAAACACCCGGTTAGGAGTAACAGTTATGAGATCATAACAGTTACGGAATCATAACTGCAGGGCGAAAAATCAGGGATCACACTAAAAGAGCGTGATACTCCATAATGGCAATTTATGAAATATCCCGATAAATTAGGGATTACAGGGAGAAGACGGTTTAATCTTAACGGTCAGGAGATGGTGAATAAAAGGAAAAAAGATAAGTGTAAACGGGAGGCACTGCATACGTAAGGTGGAATAGTTTCTTGATTTTTTTGACGGAACAAGAGTTTTTTTTATCGACTGGTGTAGCATTATTTGTTTCCTATTTTGCATATTAAGGTGGTGCCATGTGAATTTATTTCCTATTTTGTATTGTTGAATTCCAGTTTCATATTCTTTATTATCATGTACCAGTTTCCTGTTTTATAAATGATAAATTCTTTCCTAATTTAGATAATGGATATTAGAATTTTGCTTTTATTCCTTGCAATTTGAGGTGGGAAAAATGGCTTGCGCCTAATACACGTTATGCATAAAGTCCGGTTTGATTTAATTAGTAGAAGAGTTAGGTAATGTAATAGAAATGTTATGAATAGATATAATATAATAATGATTATATATATGGTTTGTTTGGTATAATGTTAGAGGTAGAGAGATGATGTTTATTTTTTATAAAATAAAAATATAAATAAATTTGAAATTACTCTTTTCACCCTTGATTAAAAAAAAGAAAACTCCCTCCCTTGTCAACGTCCATCCACCAGCAGTATCACCATGGCCACCACCATCAGTGTTCCTTCTTCCATTTTCCTCCTCAACCCTCAAATCAATCGATCAATAGAAGGAAAAAAAAAAACAAGAAAAGATCGGCAGCAATGTTGAACCAACAAGCTCCGACAATGGAGATAAGGAAGGTTGCAGAGGAAGCTTCACAGAGACGCTAAGATCTATTGGAGAAGAATCAGATTCACGAGTCTTAGATTAATAGGGAGGGAAAACATTTGATCGAAGGAAGATGGAAGATTAAATCATGAGCCTTTCTTTAAAGTGGCATTGTTCTCGTCGATCAAGTCGTTTAGATCAAAGGATGTTCTTTGCCATCGTTGGAAAAAGAGGTGACTCTGGTAGGTGTTGTTGAAGTCACCAGAGGAGAAAGATAGGATGAGAGGGGGAGACTCCAGCGTTGAGGTCATCAGAGGTGGATGATCCAACGAAGAAAGGAGAAGGACAAAGGGAGGAAGATGAAGAGAAGAAAAGGGTCAAAGTTGATTCTGGTGAAACTATAATGGGTAATATTGTAATATCGGGTAATATTGTAATATCATGTTTCTTTACAACACAGTGAAAGCCTTCCCATAGCCATTTGAGATTGAAGTGATTCACATGAGGAAATGATGAACACATGTGTTGGTGGCAACTATATATGACAAATGATAGTAATGTGATCTCCAACCCTTTATATACCCCCAATATGTAATCCAATCAAATAGTTAGTAATTTTAAGGTCTAGTACATCCTTAATAGGCTTATCAACTTACCCATAAACTCGGATATTTCCATTTTTAGTTTATATTTTTATATTAAAGTCAAATATTTTTTACTAAACATATCAAATGCCACTTAACTTTCACTATATAATTTAATTAAAGTTCATATAATTATGATTATTATTATTATTAATTCACAAATTAAAACTAAAGTCTAAAAATAATGTTTAAATTCTATAATTCATATACTCACTAAAGTTTAAAAATAGTGTTTGAATATTTTTCATTTAAATTCAAATCATCATCATCAATGGCAATATTTAAAAAAATTAGACTATGGAAAAAGCTTAATTGAAATTTCAAACTTTAAGGGAGGGCTTTTATTTTTTTCCAAATTTTTATTCTTTTCAAAAAAGAAAAAGAAAAAGGGCCGATGGGTTGGCATATGATCCACATGAGTTACTCTGTTTTTTTAAACTAGTTTCATATGCTCAAATTTAAAAGTTCATTTTATATTTAAACCTCAAATTTTGAAATTTGGCCCATCAGGTTTGGCATGTATTCCTAATTTTATCTACTAATGCTATTATATATATATATATATATGATGTTGGGATTCTTTTTTTCAACAATATTGTGTGTTTAGTGACCTTTCTTTTGAATAGGTTCTTCTATCCAAGAACTTAGACTTTCTTCAATAACATTATTCTTATGATATTATTTTCTCGTATCATACCAATTTGATCTTTTAGTATGCAGCCAATCCTTCGTGTTCTTGCAACATTTGGTTCACATTGTCATACCATCAAAGTTAAAGAAGAAGAATTATTGTTATTGATTGAAATAATTCTTAAAACTAATATCCCAAAAAAATCTAGTTAAGGTCTCGAATTTATCACACTTGTGACTTTATTTTGATCCGGGCATTGGATATCAAACACAAACAGTTATTCAGCGATATTAGGGTCGTCTACAAAACTAATTAAAGAATCATAATTCCAATTTTAATTTAAATTAAATCAAGCTAGCCAATCAAATAAAAGGTTTAAGGCGGACAGACACACAAGTCAAAATAATAAAGAACTATGATAAAATTTTAGTATTTGTTATTAAATTAAATAAATAGTAACCAGTAGTAAATGATTAAAATATAGACCTAGGATTTCTTTTCTTTTCTTTTTTTTTTTTATGAACATAGACCTAGGATTTTTATTTCAGTATTTCTAAATTTTGATGGGAAAAAAAAAAAGGATTTCTGAATTTTGATCATTACATTAGCGCGGGGATCAGGGTGGGGGTCGGCGTTGGCTTACGAAAAATGATTGGTACGGCAAGACACAAAACATGAACATGATTGATGTGCTCCAAATTATTGTGAATGGCGGGAAGATATTAGGAGACGCCACATGAAAAACAATAGAAAAGCTCTTTTCTCCTATTTTGGAATATACTAAATATTATGTTTATATTAAAAAATATCATTGAAATGGTGATATTATGCTCCAGCAGCAGCGTAGAGATAAATTATAAAGCAATTAGATCGTGAGCTGTATTTTGTATTAGGGCATGGAGAATGGGCCGACTTGGCTCATAAGTGCCAGCCCACCATGGTCAGGACTTACACAGGTCCGTATGGAGATCCATTTTGAAATTGGCCTCATTTTCTGAAGCTCAGTTCGTGCTTAAAGAGCTTGTGGGACAGCCCGTATTCCTGCATTTTTTTTCAAATATTTTTCTATAAATGCCAAAATCCAAATACCATTTAACTTTATACGCTCTTCCCCTAGATGCGTGCTCTGCTCATGCCAAATTTACTCAGGCTCAGGGTGTTTGCAGCCAATTTGGCCGTTCCCTCTCTCCTGCCACTCATTTTTTTAATTTTTTTTTTAGATTAGAGCTCACAAATGAAAAAATAGAGCAATTGGAGTCATACAAAAATGTATTTATGCTGTTTTTAATATAAAAAAATGTTACAAGGTTAAAACCGTATCTCTGCAAGCAGAGGAGAAAACAGATATAAAACTTGTTGTTAGCATGGGACTGTGGGGTGGCTCTCTGAGCCACCATCCCCATGGAGAATTGTTGTTGGTGATGTGGGGTTCTCTTTGGCCGTTGATACTCACCCTCAATGATGGCCATGATAGGATCCAGAAGTTTCCTCGCTTTGGTTTGGGTGGTGTCGTTTTGGGTGTTGTTTGTTCGGTTGGTTCTCTAGCTTGTGTGTTGGATAGGCTTTTAGGGTTTTTTGAACAAAATATAATAAATAAATAAATTATTTATCAATATATGTTATGTCAGAAAGAATTTATCGATTTATATTAATAAAAATCGATGATCAGAAAATCAACGAACACGCTGCGAATAAATCAATCAATAGATACACGACTTTTTTTTAAATAAAAAAAAAGTCGATTGGTAGCCAACCGACTTGTTAATCATGAACAGTGGGATAAATAAATCTCAAGCAAGTCGATTCATTATTAATCGACTTGCTTTTTTTTTAATTTTTTTTCACCAGACTTAATTTTTTTTCGTACATATATATATATATGTGTCTGTTCCGTTATAATAATAAGACGTGTTTTTTTTTTACAGAATTTTATTTTAAAAAAATTAGGAATATAATAAATTATTTTTAATATGCGATAAAAATTCTTTAATTATTTTATAATATAATATAAGACGAATGAAGTAACAACAATACAATAATTTAATGTGTATAATGATTAGAATTAATGATTTTTATAATTATGAAAAAAATAATAGTTTAGAAAATAAAAAAATTGGGATTCATTAATTAATCAATTTTTGTAAATAAAAAAAGCAAGTCCATTGTGTAGGCCATTGACTTACTAATGAGTAATTTTTTAAAAAAGAAAAAGATATTTCAAGAGATGGAATAAAAAATATTTCCAAATCATTAGTTTTGGTAGAAGAGTTAATTTATCTCAATTGGAAATTTAATTTATATGACATGGAAATTTTTAAATTGGGTTCTGTTTGAGAAATATTGTAAGTTGTGCGTAATTAGTTGTTGTTTCCCTCTTTTTTTTTACCATTCAAAAGCAAGGTAACCAATCGACTTACTTTTATTCTTTTTTAATAAATGAATTTTATTTTAACAAACTTTCTTTTATTTATTTATTTCTTTTTAACATAATCTTTTTATCTATTTTAGGCGATTTTTTTTTCATGTAACAATTTATTATTTTTATCCCTTATTTATTATATTATTAGTGTTGTAAATTATGTTATATTTAATGAAATGAGTGAAATTAATAGAAGTAAAATTTAAATTTTTTATTTTTTTTAATTTAAAAATGTAATAAATGTTTCTTAATATACGTAAAATCTCTCTTATTATTTTATAATATGAGACAAAAAGAGTAATAAAAATATAATGATTTTGTTTGTATAATGATTAGAATGAATTATTTTTATAATAAATAGAAAAAATAGCTTATAATAAAAATTATAACTAGTTTATTATTAGGAAATAATTTTTAGTAAATAAATCTATTAAATATCAAATAGTGTGTTTTTATTTTTTTTAAAAAAATAAAGTAAAAAATTTCCCCTTCATTTTACTATTATTATTTTTTAATTTTTTAATTGATGGAGTCAAGTACACTCCATCTTCTAAATGAAGCATGTTAATTCACGGGTCTGTATGTATCATACAATTTGGTTAGGATTCCAATCCTGACTAAATTCTTGAATAATGTTTTTTTGACCAGATTTTTTTATAACCAGCAAATTTTGTCTAGTTCAAATTCCCCTTTCCCATTCCTGTTTCTCATAATTGATGTTGCGTGAAAGACATTTGGAGTTTTTTTTTTGTACCTCATGAACAGCACTTAAAAGACATATCAACTTTTTTTTTTAACTTCTTGTGACTTATGATAGACGTTGCATGTAGAGAGGCAGAGAATCTCTGCATGCAACATCTAATATGTACTTCAGTAGTTATTTGAAAAAATAATGCTCCCCCCGTGATTTTGAAGAAACAATAGCTATCTACTTAAATATTCATGTTGCAACTTCTTCATTTTATCGCTTTGACTCTTATTCCAACTCCTCTTAATTTTCATCTTCTTTTGGAATATTTGCTGCATTTTCTTGTCATAATTGTCATCTTTATTCTCTCATCAATTCTAACTTATTGCAAGTGCTTGGAGTTTTATCTAAAGGGCTTCATCTCATATTGGTATTTTTCTTTCTCTCATCTTCTTTAATATTATTGTTAGTAAATTTTTTGTGTTTTAATTTAAAATTTGCACTTTTTAGTTTTGTATAACATTTTTGTTAGTAAAATGAGTTATTTATTTGATACAATATAATGTCTTAGTTTAATACTTTAGTTAGATTAAGTTATTAAAGTATGAGGGTATGAGACTGTGACACCATTTTCTTTAATATTTATTTGATATTTATGTAATGAATATTTGATACATATTTAAGAATAAAAATAAAAATAAACAGAAATAAACTTTACACTTTACATGAAAATAAACGTATATTTTTTTATGTTTTATTTTTTTATGAAACTAATAATTTTTAATGAAGATAGATTTATATTTAGGTTTCGTTTTTTAACAGTATGATCAGTTTCAAAGAAAATAAACAATCATTTTTTATATTTCATTTTTATGAAAATATTCAATTTTAAATCAGAATAAACTTAGATTTTTTATGGCTCATAAAATTTTAAAGTAGATTTAAAAAAAAGTTAAAAAAATTATTTATATTCCTCACTTATTCTTCACGTGTATTGAAATTTGTAATAAATTTCATATATTCAACACCATTAAATAATTGTTGTTCGTTTATTTAAAAAAAATGACATCTCATGCAAATAAAAATAGTAGAGATGTAATTGTTAAATAACTATTATTTTACATGTTGGTTGAAAGGGTTTTATCTGAATCACCTGGATATCACTTTGTTTTTGGTTACAACACTTGAAAATATGACTTGAACACTAGCAATACGTGAAATTAGAATTCTTTTGAAATATTTGTTTATGTGGAATTAATGTAATTTTTTTATTTAATGTCACTTTATCCATGAAAATAAAATTAGGAAGTGGAATGGACAATAGATCAATGCTTCTATGTATATATGCAAATGGACAAATTTTTGATGGCCCAGATGGTGTGACATTCGAGTCAAATGACATAAGAATAATAAGTGTTGATCCCGACATTACTTTGGTTAGACTAAAACAAGTTGTCGGCCAAAATCTCAATCTTCTTCCGAATCAAATTGTGATAGATCTTTTATATAGAATTCCAATTTCCATAAATCCACTTTGGTACAGGGGATAGAAAATACTAGATGATTATGATTTACAAAGAATGTGGCAACTGCATTCTCGATTCTCTACTCACTTGACGTGTGTAGAGATGTATGCAAATATTTCTAATGTAGAACTTGATCATTATCTAGAATCACACCCAACAGAGAACTATAGTGGATATATACTTCCAGAGAAACAATGAGTCATGATTAGCACGTATATGGAAAATTTCCACCCATTTGATCCTTCTCCAACCATTGGAGATGCTGGACTATCATCTCCAGTACCTCCTACTGAAAACATAGGCCAATTTGAACAATTTGTGTATATTGGCAATGATCGATCATCATTTTCTCCTCTTCCAATAGAAGACATAATGGATGACTTTGAGGATGACAATGAATATGATTCTCATGTTAGTGTTGATGATGGGAATGACAATGATGATGATGATGAGATAAACGAGGACATCAATAAGGATAATGGTGATATGAATCACAACGATGAGTCTGCCCTTGCTTTCTTATCTCAGGTTGATATAGAATCTGCTATGGCTCCTAATTTTAGTGGACTTGGGGATATTCTACCTCTCAATGATAACCATGAGCTATTTTCTGGTCAGATGTTTAACAATGCTCGTGTTTTAAAACGTGCAGTCAAGTTATATAATGTTCGAGTGCATCACACATTCAAGGTGTATCTTTCAAGTAGAAAATCTCAAGAATTTTGATGTATCAACTATGGAAACGGTTGCAAATAGAGAGTGATGGCTTCCAAGAAAGTAAGTGATAGTTTTTGGACTATTACAAAATATGAAGGGCATCATATATGTTTGTCTACATCATTAACACAAGATCATCCTAAGTTGGATGTTGATCTTATCTCTTCTTGTATTGTGGCCATGGTGACTGACAAACCAGATGTGAAAGTTTCACAAATCATTGAGCAAATGCAATCCATATTTGGGTATATAGTATCATATCGAAAAGCATGGAAGGCAAAACAATTGGCGATCGCCACTGTTTGGGGCAATTGGGAGACATCATATGCTTTAATACCAAGGTGGTTAGCTGCAGTTGAGCATTATATGCCTGGGTCGATTGTCAAATATACATACAAGCAAACTTCGAATGTTAATGATGATGGGCAACATGTGGAGATGTTTCATCGCGTATTTTGGGTGTTTAAGCCATGCATTGATGCCTTTGAGCATCTGAAGCCTGTAGTACAAGTAGATGTAACTTTCTTATATGGGAAATATAATGGCACATTGCTCATGGCAATATCTCAAGATGGTAATCGAAATATAGTACCACTTGCCTTTGCTGTGGTTTAGGGGGAGACAAAATCAGCTTGGTCATGGTTTTTATACAATGTGCATATCTATGTTGTGAAGAGAAGGAAAGGAATATGCTTGATATCATATAGACACCCATCAATTATGGAAGCTGTTGCAGACCGTCGTGTTGGATGGCAACCACCATATGGATATCATGTTTTTTGTCTAAGGCATGTGGCTTCAAACCTACACAAAGCATACAAAACAAATTGGTTGAAGCATAAGTTTATAAAGATTGGTGAGATTTGTGAACCTTAATAATTTACAAACATATGATTAACATTCTTTGCCATTAACTTTATAAATATGGACAAGGTATGCATATGAGCAAGCAGTTGTTGACAAACAATTGGAAGAATTCACATTGTTGCATCCGGACGCTGCTAGATGGATTGGAGTTATTAAGAAAGAGCAATGGTGTCGAGCACATGACATTAAGGGTCGGCGCTATGGTCATATGACAACAAACCTTGCAGAGTGCATGAATGGTGTATTTAAAGGTGTACGAAGTTTGCCTATTGCAGGTTTGGTGAAGACGACCTTCTATAGGGTGAATGGTTATTTTGTTAAACGTGCCCAACAAGTTCACGCACAGATAGCAGCAAGGCAAATGTTTTCTAAAACATTAAACAGGAGATTAGATACAGCTACACAAGCTGCATCTGCATGTATTGTTCACCAATATGACAGAATAGCAACATCATTTGAGGTCAATGAACCATATAATATTGCGGCTCGTCAATTTGGTCGTCGTTGCAGGCTGAACCTAAGCAAAAAAAAAATGTGATTGTGGAGAGTTCCAGGCTGAGAAATATCCATGTTTGCAAGTGATAGCCGCATGTGCTCTAGTAGGCATTGACTATGTACAATTCGTGGATCCTGTATTCAAGTTGGAATCCATGCAATCAGCCTATAGCAATGAGTTTATACCAATAGGAGATGAGGTTCATTGGCCAGAATTTGATGGCCTCACTTGATTCCTGACCCATCAATGATTCGAGCGAAAGGTCGCCCTCGCTCAACTCGCATTCATAATGAGATGGATTGGACCACACCAGGACAACCTAACAAATGTGGGTTGTGTAGGCAAATAAGTCACAATCGGTTGAATTGTCCACAGACTCTACCATCTAGGCAGTAATTTGTATGAAACTATGTGCGTTTGACTTTTGTGAAATGTAATGAAATTTGTATTATTAATCTAAAGCATGGGTTGCATTATTATAATTTTTTTTTAATATTGGACACTGTTTACTTCATCCAATGTAGAGACTTTTAGCATGTGTTGCATTATTATAATTTTTTTTAATATTGAACACTATTTACTCCATCCAATGCAGAGACTTTTAACAAATGGAGCATCCACATCAGGTCATTCAACTAGGCCCAGTGGATGGCTCATTATTATACCTACAAGAGCGACATATTTCACAGGCAGTATGGGATAATAATGTAAGTAAAAATCTTTACATATTACTAATTGTTATGCTTTTCTATCAACTTTGTTTCCATTTATTTTATAGGTTGATAGAATCCTTAATACTCGGCGATTCATGCAATTGGGTGACCCTCTAATCCAAATAATTAAGTATCTTAGACAAGATGGATTCTACGGTGTTTCTCGACTAGGCCAATTTGAGTATGATCGAAGTTTGATCTCTACACTTATTGAGAGGTGGCGTCCTGAAACTCATACCTTTCACATTACACGTGAAGAATGCACTATAACTTTAGAGGATGTAGCTATACAATTAGGCCTTCCTTGTGCAGGATTTCCTGTAATTGGTCAAACAACAAATAATTGGCCAGAGGTGTGTGAATGCTACCTCGGGATTCGTCCACTTTCAGAGAACATATATAGACAAAGGCTATTTTTGAATTGGTTGGAAGATCATTTTAGTCAGTTGGATGATAATGCATCAAATATGGAAAAACGATATTTTGCACGTGCGTACATCCTTAAATTAATTGGTGGATATCTGATGCCAGATAGGTCTGGTCATAGGGTTTATTTAATGTATCTTCCTTTATTAGCAAATTTTAAGGAAGCTGGAAAATATAGTTGGGGTTCAGCAGTGTTAGCTCACCTATATAGAGAAATGTGCAATGCCACTAACCCTTCTGAGGTGAATATTGGTGGCTGCTTAGCATTACTGCATTTATGGGCATGAGATCACTTTCCTATACTAGCACCAGAGCGCCACCATCATTGAGTCCAAATAATGATGTTTATCCTCTTTTACCACCCTTGGGATTTCGGTATACTAAAAATGCACTATAAATATTTCATATTAACTTATTAAAATCATACTTATTTTAACATGTTCTTTGTTATAATCATAGGTGGAGGAACATACGATTAGCCCCTCGTTCTAATCGCTCGGCCTTACGACGTTATAGGAGTTTACTTGATGCAATGGCTGATGATGAGATCATTTGGCAGCCCTATGAATCTCTTAGGAATCTTGGCCTCATTTCGGATTATTGCTTGGAAACAAGTGATATTTGGTGTGCTTCTGTCCCCCTTCTATGCTTTCACATAATAGAATGGCATCACTCTGATCGTATTCTAAGGCAATTTGGTTTCCAGCAGCCAATTCCTATGCCTCGACTAACTTGGACGATTTTCACACAACACAGTTGCGAGTGAAAACCTCAGAAAATTGGATTGAAGCTCACAAAATCTTCCTTGAAACATGGTTTAATTGGCCTTATGCTATTATTGATGCTCCTCAAGAAATGAGGTGTTTCATCGTACATCTGAGTACATACAGTGGTATTGGAGACGTACGTGACGTTGGATCCATCCTACTAATAGTGCAACTGGTTATGTGGTAACTTCTTCATCTCTTTTCACCCTCATTGTATTTTTTTTCTAAACATAGACAACATCGTAATCTAATGTTTTATTATTAATTTCAGGCTGATATAGCTGAAGATTTGTATAGGCTTGCCATTACTTACCCTCCAGAAATGTCAACTGATTTTCATACAAGGGTAGCTCAGGACCAACATAATATATTGATTGCAATGAGAAAGCAACGCTTCAACATGGAACTTGAGTCTGCTCCACCTGCACAAGAGCCACCACGTCCACAGATTCCTCAGCGTAAAAGACCAAGTAAACGACGTAATGACTATTTATCAACCAGGCTACCAATTGCTTCTCAAGAAGAAAATACAATGCAATGAGATCATGCTACTACTTCGGCCACATCCAGTACATTTGTAGGAGCTGCATCTTCTTCTTTCATGCCGCCATCCTCATTATCCCCATTTAGCTCTCATATTCCTTGTCAGTCTGGATCATTTATGTCTTTATTGGGTGACTCAACATTATTCAATGCCGAGTACAACATGTTTTCATTTCAACATGGTGAGCCATCAAATCAAACATTTAAGACTCCACGCCAGTCAATTTTTCTGGCTGACTCTACTTGGTTTGATTTGAATATTGCACAAACACCATCAAGAATTGATTTACCTGAATCACACCATACAGAAAAGGACATACAACCAGAACGACCACGATGTGATAGAAGAAGAGCAAGATGTGGTACCGGTAGTCACTATGTATGCGATGAGGAAATTTTCGTACGTAATAGCTAATTATTACTAATCAATCATCATTTTCATTTTATAATCAATTATTTTTATCAATTAATTATTAGATTTACCTTAGCAGTTTTACATATTTGCTACTTAATTATAGTGTTATTTTATCGTTATTAGTTGCTTATTATTAGTTATTTATTATTTAACTTTTTCAACTCTTAATTAATTTTTTATTTTTTTTATGATTATTAAACAATAATAATGATCTAATATTTTTTTATTTGATATTTGTTAGGATTTATTTACTAGTAATATTTTCTTAATAATAAACTAATTATAATTTTTATTATAAACTATTATTTTTCTATTTATTATAAAAATAATTTATTCTAATCATTATACAAATCAAATCATTATATTTTTGTTACTCTTTCAGTCCCATATTATAATATAATGGGAGAGATTTTACATATATTAAGAAACATTTATTACATTTTTAAATTTAAAAAATAAAATTTTTAAATGTTACCTCTAATAATTTTACTTCTTTCATTAAATATAAGATAACTTATAATACTAATAATTCAAAAAATAAGAAATAACAATAACAAAATATATTATCTTATATTATAAAAAAAACCTCATTTTATCTTAATAATATGATATAGAGAAAACATATCTAAAAATAATAATAAAAGAGTCGTTAAAATAAAAAGTTTATTAAAAAAAATAAAAGAAAACATAAGCAAGTGGATTGGTTACAATCGACTTGCTTTTGAATCTTTAAAAAGATAAGAGGGGAGAATAACAGTTAAAGACTCAAAAATAAAATTATTTATCAATTAAGACCCAATTTGAAAATCCCTGAGTTATATATATTGAATTTTCAACTTACATAAACTAAATTTCTAACTGAAATTATTTATTTAGAAATATTTTTTATTATAGATCTTTTATCTTTTTTCTTTTAAAAAAATATTAACTAGCAAGTCGATAGGCTACTCAATTCATATATGTTCTCTTTGTTTAAAAATAATTGATTAAGTAATAAATCTCAATTTTATTCATGTTCTAAACTATTAATTTTTTATATTAAAAATTATTAACTCTAAATTTATAAGATGATAGAAGGGATTTCACATATATTAAAAATTATTTATTATATTCTTAAATTTTTTTAAAAAATTCTAAGTTTATTCTTTTTAATTTCACTCCTTTCATTAAGTCTAACATTAGTTACAATATTAATAATATAATAATAAATAATAAATAAATGATAAAAATAAAATCACTACATAATAAAAAAAATACATTTTGTCTTGATAATGGAATGTAATAATATATCTAACAAAATTAGAGGAAAAGAAAAGAAGTTGGTAAAAAAAACTGAATAATAAGTTTGTAATAACTAATAGCTAATAATAAGTCGGTTGGCAATTGAATGCGTGAGTATGCAGAGACGCAAGCCACGTCAACATAATGCAACAACAAAATTAATTAGTTTTAAAAAATAAAACAAAAGCTAAGTCGATTGATTAACAATCGACTTGCTTTAAAATGAGCTCGTCGGCCAGCTTCTTTATTTAAAAAAAATATTTAAGTCGCGTTTCCATTCATCGATTTATTCAAAATGTACTCATCGATTTTCTGATCATCGATTTTTATTAATGTAAATCGGTAAATTCTTTTTGACACAACATATATTAATAAATAATTTATTTATTTATTATATTTGACTCAAAAAATCAAGATTTTACGTATATTAAGAAACATTTATTACATTTTTAAATTAAAAAAATAAAAATTTTAAATTTTACTTCTATTAATTTCACTCATTTCATTAAATATAACATAATTTACAACACTAATAATATAATAAATAAGAGATAAAAATAATAAATTACTACATATTATGAAAAAAAAATCGCCTGAAATAGATAGAAAGACTATGTCTAAAAAATTAAAAAAAAAAAGAAAGTTTGTTAAAATAAAATTCATTTATTAAAAAAAAACAAAAGGTGAATGGTAAAAAAAAGATGGGGAAACAACAACTAATTACCCAGAACTAACAATATTTCTCAAACAGAACCCAATTTAAAAATTTCCATGTCATATAAATTAAATTTCTAATTGAGATAAATTAACTCTTCAACTAAAACTAATGATTTGGAAATATTTTTTATTCCATGTCTTGAAATAGCTTTTTATTTTTTAAAAAATTACCCATTAACAAGTCAATGGCCTACACAATGGACTTGCTTTTTTTTATTTAAAAAAATTGATTAACTAATGAATCCCAATTTTTTTATTTTTTAAGCTATTATTTTTTTCATAATTATAAAAATCATTAATTCTAATCATTATACATATTAAATTATTATATTGTTATTACTTCATTCGTCTTATATTATATTATAAAGTAATTGAAGGATTTTTATCGCATATTAAAAATAATCTATTATATTAAAAATAATTTATTATATTTCTAATTTTTTTAAAATAAAATTCTGTAAAAAAAAATATGTCTTATTATCGTAACGGAATAGACACACACACGTATATATGTAAGAAAAAAAATAAGTCTGGTGAAAAAAAATAAAAAATAAAATAAAAGCAAGTCGATTAATAATGAATCGACTTACTTGACACTTGTTTATCCCACTGTTCATGACCAATGTAACATCCCAATTTTTATTTAGGATTTATAGTGATCATAGTGACCTTAAATAGAACATACGATTAACTATTAAGCCCAAAAGAGTAGGACATAAGATAAAGTAAGGGAAAAATTTTAAAAATTCATTAATATTCAAAAGTTATCTTAATTGATTTTTACACCTATTAGGATTTAAAATATATATATATATAAATATATATAATAATAATATTAATAATAATAACAAATGAGAATAGCATAAGAAGTCATCAGGATATTATTTAAATCTAATCAGATTTTTTTTTATTTTGATTTTTAAAATAAATATATTTAAAATTTATATTTATAAAATAATCAAGATATAATAAAATAAAAGTGTTTTGTTAATAACCCCATTTGAGAAAACCTAAATCATTTTCTTTTCACTTCGTCTCTGCCGCCAGAACACGCATGTGCCTCTCTCCATATAAATTGTGCATATCTCTCTTTCTTTATTTTGTCTTCTTTCATTTTCCCGAATCATAAATCTTGTGTTGGAGGATTGTTTCGGGTACTTTTGATTTCAATTTTTTTTTAACCAATTATATTGCTTTGAAATCTTTAATTGAGTGTTTGAATCAAAAGTAATAGATTATATATATGGAGAGGGGCAATCACAGTACGCGATGCTCATCTTTTTTTCTTAGTCAAATTCATCCTTTTCCTCCATTGAATAATACATATATATACATATATATATATCATTCAATTTGTTTTTTTTTTTTGCTTTTCGATCACTCACATAATGCTGGGAATACGAAAACTTAGATCAAATTTGTCTTTTTTGCATAGTTTTGGTCCCATGCTAATTATTTTTTAATTCACAGTTTTTTTTTATTTCATATGTATATTATATATATTTCATGGATCTAGTAGCTATTTTTGTATCTCATGTTAGTCTCCTTAAATTAAAAAAAAAATTGTTCAGATGTTGTCTTTTAATTCTAGTTTCAGTGATTTAGGAAATTGGGAACGTTCATAAATTAAAGATTAAAAATGAAATTTGACTATTCTAATTAACTAATTAATTTATAAGATAATTTTTTGAATCTTTTGAAATAGTTTTAAGACTTCAAAGTAGTTTTAGAATGACCTTAGGATAGTTTTAGGATAATTTTATAATACTTTTGAGCATATATTAATATATATTTTTTTTTATTTCTGTATGACCTTTGTAGACTCTCATTGAGAACGTTTACTGTTTGGATTGCGATTTGTTACCTTGTGAGCTAAGGAGAATAGGTAACTTGGGATTTTTCCATGTGTGTGCAGACTTTGTTTGTTATGATAAATAATATGTTCTGTCATAGTATATTTCTTGTTAAGCATGCTTGTGAACTTAAATTGATATTTTAATATTCTGAAACTGGTATTTTGATGTTTTGGAGTAGTTTTATTCTTTCAAGCATGCTTGGATCATGCTTGTGAACTTAAATTGATATTTTAATATTCTGAAACTAGTATTTGTATGTTTTGGAGTAGTTTAATTCTTTCAAGCATGCTTGGAGCTGTTTTATGAAGTACTTTGTTTTCTTTCAAGCATGCTTGTCAGCATTATGAATGATATAAATGAATGACATGCACTGGTGATGGGATTAAGGAGAAGCTAATGTGGATATAGAAATGATTCAGTGACCACGTGGTTTGCCACCACTTTGCACACAGTGGTTGGCCGTTTGTAGGGCCCCATTCCTCAATACTTACCTGGCCGGGTTTGTAAAGGGGGGGCGTGGGACAGTGACACCTCCTGGTTTTTTTTAAGGAGGCGAGCCATAGTCTGGGCTTGGGCTCTGTACCTTTGGCCTGGTTCATCTCGAGCACTGGAGAAGCTTTGGTCGGTCCAATGTGGGCCAGACTGTGGTTAAGCCTATGGTTCCAGTCAGCGGTATAAGGTTGAAGGGAGTAATAAGGGAGGTTGCATTGCATAATATCATGATTTGCATGGAAGTATTATGAGTCATATCTGTGATTTTTTTTATTTTATTATGCTAGTAATTGATAATGATACTGGAATTGTATATTCGCCTATGATATTTTCTTTATGTGGGTTTATTAGTTTGTGTGTGCATGGTGAAATTCTGAGTTACTGAGACGTTAGTGCTCACCCCAATCTTTTAACATATTTCAAGTGTAGGATCCAATAGAAGACAAGGGAAGGCACCGGAGGAGTGAGCTTTTGGCTCTTGTGCTCCCCGAGCACATGCTGGTCATTATTTACTTTCTGCCAAGACCTTAGGACACTGTCTATTTATTTTCATTGTTTTGGACTTTAGGACTCTAATTTTTTTTTTTTTTTTATGTTTTGGACAATGCAACTCAGTTTTAATTATGTCTGTATTGAAACTTCTGAGACTCTTGTAGACTGGATAATAAATTGAAATATTTATGCCGAGCTGTGAATTCTGGACAATTACGACAAATTAAATAAGATGGGTAGAGCCCTTAGAATTTGTTAAATAGTGGAAATGATTTCTGTTATTGATAGGGCTGAGCCCTCTAAATTCTTAACTTACATTTAAGAGGCGGAGCCTCCTTAGTTATAATTGTACAGGTACTTCGGCCTATGTTTGGGAGACGAAGTCCCCAGTCCATTGTGTGTTTTAGGTTTTCCCTACATTGAATGCTTGAGATTATACTAGTTATGTAAGTAGTAGGACCGGTGTTACAACCAACAAATCGATTGGCTACCAATCGACTTTCTTTTTTATTTAAAAAAAAAAGTCGTGTATCCATCACAGCGTGTTCATCGATTTTCTGATCATCAATTTTTATTAATATAGATCGGTAAATTCTTTCTGACACAACATATATTGGTAAATAATTTATTTATTTATTATATTTTACTCAAAAAAACCCCAGAGTAACTAAAAGCCGGGTCTGGATCCTGGTTATTTTCTTTTTGTGCTGTGTAGTCTATTTATTTTGATCTTATAATATTCAATCCCCTTTGACCAGGGAAAAAAATAAAAATAAAAAGCAGGAGGTTACATTAACCCATCCCTGTCTCACGGTAATTGTGAAAAAAAAAAAGAATCCCTGTCTCAGGGCCTGCTCCTCTTGATTATAGTTAGAGCCTATTCCCTCAATATATTATAACAGGAATCATATTAATTTCATGCGTACACAGGACCCATATTCTGTAGATTAAAGTGTCATATTTTTTATCTTTATTACCTTTTTTAATAAAAATGCAACCTTTACAAAATAACTTGGAAATTTAATTATGTAATATTGAACTATAAAGATATAAAATTTTCATATAATTATCAAAATATTTAGTAATAAAAGAATGCAAAATCGATGGCCAATAAGGAACAAGAGATACAAAATCTGTGTACCTTATGTTTATTGCTTCGAGGTATTGTGCCATTCAATATTCTGCGGTGGGAAGTCATATAAAGGGGCTTGGCGGTAGTTGTTGAACGCCTGAGATTTATTAAGACCTACCAGTCCAACTTGGATACGTTTGTGATGTCTGTGTTTGTGATGTCTGTGTTTGTGTCAGGACAAAGCCAGCCGCGTCTTGATGCTTCACTCCCAAAACACGTCATTTCAAATATTCATTATGAATCTACAGAAGCAATCAATGATCCATTTTTTCAATATCTCAGTTACCAACCCACCATATTAACACCAGAAACATAGAAAAATGACCTTATAGATAGTGAGAATCCCTTTCTGTTGGGCCATCGAAGTATATCAGCTCACTACTGTACTGTTTTTATGCTTACTATGCTGGGTGTTCCATCTCAGATGTTAAGCCAATTATACAGAAGAGAATGTTATATTTTGTGAAGTTAAAAAACATCGGAGACCGATTTGCAGAACAACTCCATATTATAAATACTCATTTGAAATAATATTGTGATTTTAACATGAAGATGCCGATACAAAAAAAAAAAAAGGAGATTAAACAGTGCTCGAGACTTCAACATAACACAATAATGCTCGCCCAGAAGATTGCGTGATACAGAAAAATCCACAAAACCAAACTACATCAAAATCACGGACAGACAATTTCTAAGTTACCCTAGATAAGCTAGCCAGAACAAATTACAGAATAAAGTTAATGCCAAAGGGTTGAAGTTGCCCTGTGGAAGAAAATGAGATTATGAATGACCCCGTTTTCTCCAAATGAGTGATCTGATCTCCTTCAGCCACCTCCCAGTCCCATCATCCCCCAGCCGCCAAAAAATCGAAGGACAAACACATAGGCAAAGTTCAGCATTTGCCATTAGATTCTTCAATAAGAACAGGGCAAGTGGACGATAACCTAACAGCAAACACATAAAAATTGTACCCACGTTTTGTCCGTATTGAAATTCCAGGGCTGGGGGAGGCAGGGACGAAGTTGCTACTGTGCTGAACAGAGAGCTATAGAGAAAAAGCTTAAACCCATGGGTGGGAATTTGCCAGAAGGAGATGAGAAAAATCACAAAGTATGAGAGGGTTTAAAAAGGAAAGGGAGTTTCAGTATCCAATGTGCGCTTCCTTCTTTGAGGGGGTTTGTAAAACTCGCATCTTCCAAAGTATATGCGGCGACCACCTTCGTTGCTCCACACACTTCATGTCCACACCATTCAGTACTCGTTTTTTCTTTTCCCAAACCTTTTTGCCTCCCATACTATAAATAATCCTACCGTCCAATTCAGCGACCCCACGCGCTAAAGCCTTCAAATTGAACGTGGCAGCATCAGGTTTCAACACCGAACCCATCTAATGCCATGTTAAGCGCGTTTGGAATACTTTCTGGAGGTTGCAGGTTTGGGTTTCAAATCCTTGTCCATCAATTCTAAACTAAGGCAATGTCTTTTTAGTACTGTTCAAAAATAATATTAAGTTAAAAACAAAAAAAGGGTGGTTTCAGGCTTTCAGAAGTTTCGTCCCACGTTGTGATTAAGAATAGTGTCCGAAGGCTGGGCTGGCATGTGTAAGTCACCATCCATGTAAGGAAAGAACGAGGTGTGGGTCTTCTTTTAGGTCAGGACTCAAGCATTAAGAAGTAGCAAGAACTTTAGAAAGGTATATACCTTGTCCTCGTCATATTGGCTCAGAATTTTTACCTGTGTTATAGCAGGATTAGGATTGGAAGATCATGACCTACCCATTTTCACCATGTTTTGTCTCATTTGAAGCTAGTTAATTATATATGACTCGTACCTGAGCCAACTGCTTGCAAGGATTTCAACTAGATGTACCTCATCCTCATCTATTTGCTTTTCAGAACTTACCCTGCCCCATGTGGAAATGTTTCATTAGTCCTCATCTGATGCTTTAGTTTTCGTCAAGGTTGAAAGAAGAAGTAACCAATTTGTATGTCTTACATTTAAAATTGAGATTGAGATGCAAACAATTATAACTGAGGTGCCTTCACAGGTCCATATTCCAGTTAACTGAAACTATACATCTCTTACAACTAAATTTTTCTAACACATTAGTAACTTGTACTTGAGAGCTAGAGGAGAGCTAGGAGACAGATAGGGCTCTAGATTCAATCATTTGTACCACAAAAGGAAAACCAAAGAACGTTTTGAACATTTTGTTCTTACAAGGAAACTAGCAGCGGAGTTGGGGGAAAGATAGGCAACATTATATTTTTAAAATGAGAACTTGAAAAAGAAGCAAGACGTAAGCATACAACATATAGTTAAAACTTGGAAGTATAATCTCCCCTTGTCAAATTCAATCTACATATACTTTACAAAATTGAATTGGGGATGCAATATATAAGATAAATATTATGGCCATCCAATAGCTATGATACCTTGCGGTTTGCTTAACCCAGAGAGCCACGAAAGGCATCAACTTACAATAATGAGCATGGAATCCCTTGTTGGCAAAGGTAAAATCCAAACTTAACTAGCGAAGGATAAAAATTAAGCCTCAAAAAAGGAATCAAAGAGATCCTCCCTTACAATGGCAGCACATTCCATCCTCCCTTCTGTCTCTAATTCAAAAATCAGAGCCAACATATATTCATGCACGCCCAAAAGTTTAATCTGAAGCACTGTGCAAGCTGTGCAGCGCATTACTTCCCCCCCCCTAAAGTTCTAAGGAACCAACACTCATCAAAGCGGGTGTTATGGTGATATTCATTGATGTACCCTTTTTTATTAGTTTATATTAGTTCATTAAACCTATGTTGGATGCAAGATGTGTGCCTAAAAATTGCTCTGTTTTATCCAACCTCACCATTTTAATACAAGGTATCGCTTTATTCTCAACAGCTATGTTGTTTCTGATTCTGCAATATATAATACTTGAATCTGAAGAAAAGAACAATTCTGGACCTGAATAATCCCTTAGATGTCTTGAGTTTCAAATAAGAAATCCTAAAAGAGAAAAGTGCTGATTAAAAAAAATTAAAAGGTTACGAAGAGATAACCGAGAGATATCTTACATCTGGTTCATAACAATAAGTGCACATTGTTTGCTTCTTGAACCAATCATTCCTTGCTTTGCATTCTAGTGGTATTACAGTACAATTCCAAAACCCAATTCAAAGCACCAACCTTTAGAAATGGCTAATCCCCCGCCACGGAAACGCTCAAGCCTCCTTCGTTGCGTCGCCATAGGAATTTTAGCCTTGGTAATCCTAGTGGGTATTGCTGTGCTCATAACTTGGCTGGTCCTCCAACCCAAAGGCTTGGTGTACACAGTAGAAAATGTTTCCATCCACAATTTTAACCTGACCGACGCAAATCACCTCTACGCCAATTTCGATTTTACCATAAGATGTTACAACCCCAATTCTAGAGTCTCACTGTACTATGATTCCGTGGAGGTTTCTGTGGGGTACAAGGATCAGACACTAGCGACCAATGCGGTTCAACCATTTTTCCAACCCCACAGAAATGTGACTCGTTTGCAGGTGAGGCTCACTTCTCAGACTGTGGCCTTATATGGGTCCAAGCCGAAGGACCTTAGGCTGGAGAGGCGCTCTGGGGATATTGAATTGGATGTGTTGATGAAGGCAAGGATACGGTTCAAGGTAGGGCTGTGGAAATCAGAGGATCGAACCATGAGAATTTTTTGTTCTCCTGTTCTGGTGCACTTCTCCGAGTCCAAGGGATTTGAGAGGGTCTCCTGTGACGTCGAACTTTAGATCGACCCACAAAATGATCAGGGAAATCTTCTGGTGTTAGTACATTTAATTTTGGTGATTCAATCTCAATTATTATGTGTATGAATACCATGTGGCAGGTACGACAAGTTCTCGTGGTTTAGGTACTCGCGTTATTTTATTCTTCCAGGTTTTTCTTGGTTTGTTCTCTGGTTCTGATTGGTTTCTCTTGTTTTGTATTTGGAGACTGATATTATGCATTCTTTACAATCATCATTCTTGATTTTTTAACTTCCGGTTTCTTTCCTCTTTCCTCTTGGGTATGGTGGGTATTAAATATTTGTGTTCACACGTCACATAACAGGGACACTGTATTTAATTATTTATGTCTGTATTAGCATGGTTATCATATCATTATCATTATTTTTTTTTCGGTGGATTCTGAAGAGCAGCATATATCATCGATCATATCATTCATTATTACTTGGCAGTGGAACTCAATGGGAAGAAACTAACTTTCTACATATTGGGCTTTTTCCGCCGAAAACATAATTGGGCTTTTATTACAGCCCTTTTTGTTAAGTTGGATACATGATTCATTTTCCAGATCTAATTCTTTTGGCTTAGCAAAAAGGGGGGGGAAAAAAAAAAGGAGGGGAAGTAATTTTAGGAGGAATTGCAGTTTAATACTTAAGCCACGTTATAGAATTAGAAAATTAATTTCAAATGTAACAAAACACCTATAAAATTTGAATTAAAAATAATTATAGCTGATATTGTAGTTTTGGTATTATTAACTCCAATGTTTTGTTTAACGTGAAGGTTGCAAATAATTTTTTTAAAAAAATTAATTGAAATTTTATGTTTTCTTTAGTTTAACTTAAAATTCAATGTATTTTGTTGAATTCCAAAATTAATAAGATAAGAGTCTAACTTATGAAACTGAAATATTTTCCAGACTGTTTAATTAATTCTCGGGGAAAAAGGTTTTCTAAAGCAGATAACGCCATTTATGTATAGGTGAGTTGAATTCATTGGTGGTGTATAGTGGTTGGTGGTGTATTTCAATTTTTCACCAACCTTTCTTCAAGTAAATGATGAGGAGGAAACAAGTTGTCCAAGTGAAGCAAAGCAATAAGCAATTAAAGCTAGCTAGTATACTTAAAAGGAAATTAAAATTAGTGTCTCGCATGGATCTTCCAACCAAGTAAACATTGAAATGTGTACTTAGCACAAGTTATTTCCCTTTCTTGGCGTTTTCTCTGAGGACAACAATTACATAGAAAGATCATTATGCGATGAAGTTGTGAATGCATGATTGGAGCATTATAACACTTGGTTTCCGAAAACGAGCGAGGCAAGAAATGCCAATCAAGGCAAAAACTTAAAAGCAACACGACAAGTCGGTGGTTGGCCTCTTATCTTAATTTTAAATGTTGAATTTGATTAATCAATTAATTACGTGTATTTGAGATGGAAAGCATATATATTCATATGTGCACGGCTGAAAATATATAATGTGAAAATTTGGCATGTAATTGGTGGCATTTCAGGAACAAAATAAAAGGCAGTAAGATATTGATATCCCACAAATTGGACCCAAGTTGATTGGAGTGTTGCGGAATGAGACGTTGTTGCAGGGGAGCAGTTACTAGACAAGATACACACACACATATGATCCGAAAATGAGACACCCCAAATCTCATTACACCTTTAATTAACTCTGCCTTTCTTAATTTCTCAATGCTGTCTTTGTGTATATATATATATATATATATATATATTGTTGGACATATGTCTCTATCTGGCCCCTTATTTTCTCTCTCTCTCTACATATATATGCAGAAAAAAATATGCAACACCATATATATATATATATATATATATGAAAGGATGGAAGAAATTGCAGCATATCATCTTGTACTACCACTTGAATGTTATGCGGCATGCACTTTCGTCAATCCTTTGAGGTACAACGCATATATGAGCAGGTTTATAAAGAACAGCAGATAAATTAAAGCAAACCTCTCTAGTCGCATCTAAAATTACTTCCTCTGTCTCTTAAGAGTTTATGGGCGTCAGAAATTATTGCCGACCTTTACACTCTAATAGGTGGTCTGTTATGCTATTTTTTAAAAAAGATTATTTGAAAGTGTTTAATAATTTTCTCCCCAAATTATAATTTCTTTGGAAAGTTGTTAAGGACACATTATATATCATTACAAATATCCACCCCATAATATAAATATATGTATTTAAGATTTTTAGATGAATTAATATATGATTTTTCAATTAAACCATTCATTTGTTACGTTGATATTTAAAAAATTGCATGGTGGTATTTCAATCTAAAAATGAATAGCACAATATATATAAACAACTTTATATAAAGTTAGTTCCCCTTTAAATATCAGACCAACCTGTAACTCATGTGTGAGAGTTATCAACGAGGTGGTGATGGGAGCTTTAATTCATGATGAGGAACTTACCTAACTTTATAATCGAGTACACCATGTAAACTAGTAAAGATTCTAAACATGAAAAAGAATAAAACCCTTAACTCATTCATTTCCAAAACAAAAGAAAGTTAAGAGATATCTCCATTAGTAAAGATACATACATTGCCTCACAAATTAACCACACGAATATAAAGCATCGCCTGCATTATTGCATGATCGCAATTATGTGTTGGGAAAGCTATATATGAGTGGAAGAAGGTGTGCAACGAACCATCAAGGATGTATAAAATAAACCTCCTTTAATTTGCTGGCAGATATCAATATTAGAAACACAACGTACATTAAAAAACAATAATTTTTTGTGCTCTATTTACTTGGTTTTATGTGGGTAACCAAATGCTCCCCGAAAATTGTTTTCGTGGCGACATTGAGAGGAGGATATATAATGGATCCAATGAAGCAACCTCCCATGTGCATGAACAAGATATTACATGACATTTATTGGTTGGGGAAGAAGAATATTATGGATAAGTGTGTGGAAGTCATGTTTCGGATCAATCAAAGTAGTAAGTCATGTTTCGAATCAATCAAAGCACAGTCTCCCGGATGGCCTTTACTTTATGGATATTTGTGGCCTGATGCAGCATTTCCAAAACTAACCAGAACACTCTGGATTTGACAAATAAAAAAAGATGAAAAAGAAGAGTGTGTGCGCGTGTGGGCAATAGGACCGTTTCCGGGCCTTTCTGAGTAGGCACGCAAACTGTTGGTAAAAATGGCCATGAGAAGAGACAAGGGTCCGTATCGTGGGAAGCTGATTTGATAAGAATCAATATAGATTCAATTTAGACAGAAATATGTTTACTTGTGTTTGTCCTTCCACTGTCTCATCACCATGATTAAAATCCTTTTCTGGAAATAAATGTTTCAGAGAGCATACAATGAGGTTCGTTGTAGATGAGGATAGCCCCCTGTGGGCTACATTCTCAACCAATTTGTCCAACTTCATCTCATCACACACACTTGTTTCCCTTACCTCATCAGTTGTCGGCAATGCTTCAAGACTCCCCCCTCCCTCTTTCCTTCTTTAACTCTTTTCTCATTTATTGATGATTAATTATACTTTAATCACTTGCATATATATATATATGCATGCTATTGGCCAGGCAATTTGATCACGCTTTGTGTTAAAAAATATATACTTTAAAATATGAATAAGAAACATTTATGATAACTCACACTTTAGCCAAAACGTTAACGATGATTCTTCTTCTGAAAAAAATTAGAAAATGCACCATGAAGTCGTAAAGTTAAAGAGGACATAGGGTATATATGTTGTATAAAAAGCAAACTGATGATTAGACTGAAGCAGCTTTAGGTAGACATATGGTCATGAACATCAGCTTCCAAATAATAAAAAACTTGATCCTTCAACTCGTTAAATTTGAGATTTAGATTATAACATATCTGTGCATGGATATTACAGGGACTCAAATGCACCAATTAACGACCAATGTAAAGGGGTTTCTGAGCACACAAAGGCATGCCATGTGGTGGCGCCAGCCTTTTGGGAACTTTAATGATTACTGTACTTTAATTTCTATGCCGGCAACCTCTTCATTACTTAATTGGCCACTCTCATCATACCAACTTTGCATTGTTTAATTTAGTTAATTAAGAGGATGGCCGAATTAATATTAATGATCAATTTTGCAAGTTTAGCTAATTAGTATCTCTGATGATCTATCATTAAGTTGCCTTAACTTTTTTTTTTCTTTTTTCGCTTGCCCAATAAGTTGCCTTGCTTTTTAGTTATGTTTGATTGTCTTAAAAGGCGAATATAAGTTACTGTAGAGATGGATGAGGTGCGTGACAATGATGATGTGAATGTGAATTTGAATAACTACGCAGTTGTTAACAAAGCATTTAAAATTTGTGTGTATTTTATGTTTTTAATCTAATGTGATTACGATGATTAACTAATAATTTATTTAATCCGCGGATGCAACCTAAAAAGTATAGTTCTTTTGCTTTCGGCATGATTGACTAAATATACTTTGACTTGAAAATGAGCTCATTCAGCTTTACTCGCATATCATATGCACAACTTTTTTCTTCTCAATTGTTAAGTTTTATAATCATGTTAATAAATAGCATAATCTTTAATAAATTATCTTCTTTTAATTATATGGATGCCACGCCATGATTAAATTAGTTAGTCTTTTGTGATAATTCGTTGCTTTTTAAAAAAAAAAATGTAAGAGCTTTTACGATAGTAATACAAACAATATATTTATAGAATCTTTAGAAAGCAAAGAATAATATTAATATAAAAGAAAAAAGTATCCTATAAGATACGCATTTTATCAACTTAAGCAAAAAAATAAAATTAATATTATTGGAACATACTATTAAACAGACCGTTAGAGAGCGGTAAATTTGGATGGGACGCCGTTTAATGCCGTCTGTTTCGCGCAAACTTGACATTCAATTCACGACTGTGAACGTTACGTCAAAACGCCGGAAGACAGCGCCGCGTGGCATGAAATCATGATGATTTGATTAAAAAAAATCGAGACGTTAGTGTTAACATCGGTTTATAATTTATATATATATATATATATATATGAAAATGCCACCAAGCAGATGATGTGTCCACATTTATTATTCGTAATTCGGCGCTTTCCTTCTTCCCTCCCTTCCATTTGTGCCTTCCATGTTCATGTTCGTTCTCATCCCCTCGCTTTCTCTCTCACACAAGAATTTCGCACTTACCCATCTTAGTTTTCGGTTCCTTTACTTCTAAATTAAAAACACAACTTTACTGGTACGATTCACTTTCGTTCAGCTTTTTTGCTTAAATTTTAGTATTTGAACTTCAATTCTGTGTTTCTTTTTGTCTTGGGTGTTTAAATAGTATGTAACGCCGATTTAAGTGCATTGTGTTGTGGTTTTCATTTTCCATGTGCTGGGTATCCGAGGGAAGTGAGAACAATGGTAGGAAATGGAGTTCCTTATTTCTTGTTTTGGAGACCGATTGAAGAACTCCTGTTCGCCGAGTGAAGTAAGCCGGATGGCTGCTTTCTGCTCAGTTTCACTGAGCTCATTCAATCTGAGGTTCACATTCGAATCATGAAATCCAATGTGTTGGTACCCAGTATTAACAATTGAATAGGACTTGAATAGGACACTCGTGCTGCTTGGGGAGTTTGAGGAATTTAATCTAACTATTTGACGAGTCCCTGTTGTGGTATAGAAACTCAAGTCAGTCATTTTGTCATTTTTCAAGTTTATATATTTGGATGGGAAGTAGGAATTAGGGATAAATTGATGTAACTGATTGTTTCTTTCTTTTGCAGGCTAGGGTATAGTTATAATAACACTACCAAGTTTGTAATTTCTTTTCCTGATGGGGATAACATCTATAAAGGACAATAAAATGATCTGTTTCTGAAAGGAGTGCTTTGATTTTCCACCCCTGTTACCTAATGCGAATTTTAGTGCATCGAGCAGAAGGGTTGTAAAGATCTGTTTTGTTGTTAGGAAAATAAATTATGGCTATTGTTGGTGTGCACAATGTGTCAGTGCTTGACTCTTCTTTCCTTAGGGACTCCCATTCTCAATCATCCAGTAGGCGCGGAGATGGCGGGAGGGGAAGCACCCGGTCATCTGCACTTTTGCAAATATGGCAAGAGATTGAGGATGAGCATGTGGTGAGTCAAGCTCAAGGAAGATCCAGTGAGTCATTGCTTCGACGAAGCACTGAACAGAGTCGTATTCCAGAAGATGCGGTTTTGGAGTTAAACAGTTCTAGTTGCGAAAACTCTTCTGATCTTGGAGATCTTGAAAGGGACAGAGTAAGGAAAATTTTCAGGGAATGGATGGATCATAATGGTGCTAGAGATGATGCATCAAGCATTTCCATAAGAAATAACAGCTCTAGGGCCGAATGGCTAGGTGAAACTGAGCAGGAGAGGGTGAGAGTTATAAGGGAGTGGGTACAAATGAGCAGCCAACAGCGAGGTGTTCCTTCTGGGGACAATAGAGAAGAGCAATCTGCAGAAATTGAACGTGTTCGTGATGGATTTGTTCTTAAAAAAAACGAAGGCCAAAGTGACCAAACTCGTAGGGGGATTCGTAAGTTATGTGGCAGACAGGCCTTGCTTGATATGCTAAAGAAGGCTGAGAGAGAAAGGCAGAGAGAAGCCCAGGAGTTGTTGGACCATCGGGCTGTGTCTCATTTTCCCCATCGCAATCGCATCCAGGTGTGTCCTTAGTAAATAATTTTATATCTTTTGGGAGAATATTTCCCTCTTCTCTGTATTAATGAGTATAAAGTTTGGAGCTTTGTATAACAATTGATGATGGGTTATTAAATGTTTGTAGGCATTGCTTAGAGGCAGGTTTCTCAGAAATGATAGAGCTGCTGATAAGAAAAGGACCTCTTCTGTCTCGGACAGTGAATTAGGTTTATTGAGGCAAAAGCAGACTGTATCTGGTTTAAGGTACCTAGTTCTTTCTGCCTTTAAGTTGAGGATATATTTTCCTCTTATTTCAATTTGAAGTTGCCTGGATCTCTTGTGATTTTGCTTGCTCTCTTACTAGGTAGTTGGGGAACAATTGTGTTTGAACTCTGAAACCTTTATTTGGTTATTTTTATTTGCATAGTGTATAGCAAACTGTACTGAATTTCTAGAATGCTATTAGTGTTGCTGTTATTAAGTTATAACCATTTGATCTAATTCATAATATCTTTGTTTTGATACGAAAAAAGATTAATTTGTCAAGAATTAGCATTTTTCTGGGAAAAATTATTCTATTAAATAAATGTGAGGGATTGAGGTTCCTAAATATGGTCAAAGGACTATTCCTGGTCTTTTTTATCAGTGATCACAAATACACGAGACTGAAAAGAAATGATAATAGGTACAGATTCATATATTGTGGTCTGATGGGGATTATCCTTGTCATTAAAATTGCAACTTTATTGTCTAAAGATGTTAGACTTGAACTTGTCATTCGTTCCAAGATGTCTACGTATCAGAAGTAACGATTACGGGAAAATTTTAAAGGGTGGGTATTTGCTGGCCTGCTTTCCTCATGACATCAACTTATTTTCTGAACAGGGAAGGATTCTTCTCCAGAAAGAACAGTTCTGGTTGCAGTTTAGAAAGCAGCAATTTACCTGATACCTCATCAAACAGTGATATCGATGCTGACACTAACGAACAAAATGAAGCCAGCAGTTCACATAGTTTCCCAAATGTACATTCCAAATTCTCTGAGCCTGAGCCTAATTATCGAGAGTCTGAAGCAGCTGAGACTTCGAGTGTTCAGAATTGTTTGCAGGGATCCGCAGTTGAGAAATTAGATTGGCAAGACACTTCCGCTCATATTGAAGTAGGAGAGGGGCTGCAGCATTTGAAAAATGAATCAGGAAATTTACAGTCACCAAACAGTGTTGGGATCGAAAGAAGTGATGACACTGCACAAAGTGCTGATGTGATGTCAACCGAAGATACTTCTAAGGAACTTCCCCAACCATGCTTGCAAACTGAAGATACAGAGCATTCCTCTGTGCAGGGATTCAGCGAGGACCATGACGAAGAGTCTGTTCATGGAAATTATGTAGAGGGAAATATCACTGATGACGTGCACTTGAACGAACCTGCTGTTCTTGAAGGAGAGCAGCCAGTAGATTTTGGAAACTATGGAAGTGACTGGCTTCCAATTAATGTTGAACGGAGAAATAGCCCTGAGGAAAGTATGGATCTTAATTACCCAACTTCTACAGCCAATGAGAGGCCCCAACACATGTTAGAGAATGAAGAGGAGGGAGACTCTCACGTGCAAGAGGTACCTGAATTCTGGCCACAAGATGGTGGCTTTCAAGAACCTAGAGAAAATTTGTTGGGAGGACATTCTGATCATGGAGGTGCTCCGGTTGGCAGAACTCATGGGCTTTATTTCTCTGATGATGACAATGCGCACAGCGGAGAACTCAGCGAACTGCTAAGTAGGTATGTAAAGTATTCCTGGGGAAATTCGTGCTACTTTTTCAAATTTTGAAAAATAAAATGCTAGTGTTGCTGTTCATCTTGCAGGAGACGTGTTTCTAATCTCCTTAGCAGCAGTTTTCGTGAGAATCTTGATCAGTTGATTCAATCATACGTTGAAAGGCAGAATCATGCTCAGATTGAGTGGGAGCTGCGAGAGATAACCCCTTCTTCTGACTCTGTAGAAGAGGAGCTGGAGCAGCATGCTCTGAATCGGATTGGTGGTCAGGAGGGTGGCTCCACCAGTCCCTCATCACCGACCCCTTCTTCTCGACATCTTTGGGACCGGCAGTTACATAACGATGACTGGCCACAGAATGAGATGAATAATCAGCATACCGGAATTGTGCGTTCATTTTCTTCTGTGAAAGAATAGATGTAGTTCGATTTACTGCATTCACGCCTAGTTTTATAATTTTTTTGATGCATTTTGATATATATATATATATATGTATATATATATAATTAAATGTTTTTGCTGCAGGAGTGGGAGATTATTAATGGGTTGAGGATTGACATGGCTGTACTACAGCAGAGGTTGAATGATATGCAGAGGATGCTGGAGACCTGTATGGATATGCAGCTTGAGTTGCAGCGCTCAATAAGGCAAGAAGTTTCTGCGGCACTTAACTGCTCAGATGGTTCATCAAGTATGAAACTTTCATTTTTTCCCTTCATAGTCCATATATTTTATTTATGATACTAACGCTATTATTTGGAAAGCATTATAAAAAGTGGAAAACTACGTTAATCACAGGATTGCAGGATCATGATTCACCAGAGGATAAATCTAAATGGGAGTGTGTGAGGAAAGGACTGTGCTGCATATGCTGTGAGAGCAATATTGATGCTTTATTGTACAGGTAAAATTTTGTTAAGAGTACCAGTTTGACACAATGTCGTCACATAAAAGTACTGAAGGGGCTCCTTTTATTGCAGATGCGGGCACATGTGTACGTGTTCAAAATGTGCGAATGAGTTGTTTCAAAGTAACAGGAAATGCCCAATGTGTCAGGCACCTGTGGTGGAGGTGATCCATGCTTATTCTATACTATAATGTCATGTCGACATAATAGCTCACACTTACACCCAAATTTAGGACCCTAACATGTTGTAGCTTCTGGATCTTTCTTGCCGTGATTCCTGTATATTTATGATAAGTGCAACCATGGAACACTTGATGGCATATTTTTTTGGGCCATTGATTCTTATTCTAATAAATTATCCTATCTTCTTGTGGAAGTTCCCATTTCCGCCTTTTGCCTCATCTGTAAACTTTGGCAATAATGTCTAAAATAGTAATATAACATAAAATAATTGTACGTACACACATGATCAATAGCTTAATGTCCTTCGCAAAACTATTGTTTGTCTAAAGCTCGAGCAACTTCGACTCCTTCTCTGATTCCATGTCCCTATCACTCCAACTTCTCGCCACGTCTCGCCGTTCTCCACCGTTGATTCTCCTTGATTACTTCTGACAACCTGATCACTGCTCGGCTCCACCTTACCGGGCTCTGCATGCCGTTTCACCGTAAAAAACCTCGTGCCCCGGCAAATCGGGCATGTCACGTGCGAGGATAGCCACGTGTCGATACACTCCCGGTGGAACACGTGCTTACAGTTCGGAACCATCTTAACGGCCTCACCCTTCTGGAATTCGCTGAGACAAACGGCGCAATCCTCCGGGTGTTTCGCTTCTGCGTCGTATGGAAACACTGGCAGGGATTGGACGGTGGTTTGGTCGAGACCTCCGCACGAGGCCAACGGAGAATAATTATTCGAAGACGCCGGAGAAGAGTGGTGGGCGGATGAGGGGGAGTGGTCTGCGTACCTTCGGATGAACAGAAAAATGAAGCCTATGAAGAAGAGGACAATGATGACGATGTAAACGACGTCCGAATTGAAGGGTCCAGGTGCCGAAAATTTCAGAGGTGTTACCAACAGTGAAGAAGACAGCGGTGCGGCCGTGAATCTCGGTGTTGAAGAGGAGGGTTCGTCTTCGTTCAGTAGGAGCAGTCTGCGGTTGTAGAGGTCCATTTTCTCTGGAATCTAAAGGCAGAAAAAACGAGTGTTGTTTCCCTTGAGAGAGGATTGAGGAGATTTATGTGATGAATGATGACGGAAAGCAAGGTGGGGTTTATAATGGCAGGTTCTAAATTAAATGCTTAAGAGGTGAGATGATGAGGACTAGTTGTGGGAGCCACAGAGTATGTTGTCGGTGACTCTGGATTTTACAAGAATGTTATGTTACTGCTGAAACTTCTTCTCAACTCTTCCCAGTATTGACATACTGTCACATTGCTCAAGGGATAAGACAGATAAGCTCGAAGTTGTTTTCCACTTTCAACATTTATGGAAGACCCACCCTTAGGGCATATTACATAGTTAAACCTGAAGCGGAGGAAGAAGGCTTGATATTGAGCTAAATCTTTGTATCTCAAGAGGGACTGGTTATTTCGTGTTTGAAAATTAAGGTATAAGGCATCGGAAATTAATCAGTAACTTTATTCCCCTATTACCCTTTTAACTGAACTAATGATGAACGATAGAATCAAGCAAAAACCTACCACCACATTTGTGAGCATCCAGTTCAAATCCTAATTCATGGAATATAGATATAGGAGCTCGTACATGCGATGGAACCGCTATACATATCAGAATATTCCAATTGTTTCTATTCTTTTTCACATCCGTGCTCACGTGGAGTAATTCTTTTTTTGTATTTTTTTCACTTCAATATATTAGCCAATATCTCGCAGCGGGTCATGTAGGGCTAAACTAAATATTGTAAGTTAAATTCAGGCCAGTAATGTTGATAAATCAGAAAGCAAAACGAAGCATGCATATTTAAAACCCTCTGTTCTTTCATAAAAAAAAAAAAAACCCTCTGTTCTATTACAAGTGAAGAACATATATTGGGGAATGCAAACCACTCCCAAACTTAAAACCCTAATATTTATCTGGTGATCTGGTCTACTCCTAAGAGAAAACATATAAACAAACAAAATCCACACACATATCCACTCCCATGAAGTGGCTAAAACATGAAAGTAGTAGGAGCTAGCCTAGCTAAATAAACCTAATTACGAGCATCGTTGGACATGTAATTGGTGACAGCTTTGGCACCCTCAGCAATGGCGTGCCTGCCAAGCTCTTCAGGCAGAACAATTCACAGCTCCTTGGATCTCCCTCGACGACAATGTCATGTGTCCCGTGTACGTCTTCAGCCTTGTAGCTTCTTCCGCAAGCCTCTCAAACATATCAGTCATCAGATTGTTCAGAATCGTCATGGCCTGAAACGAAATCCCCAGCTCAGGGTGCACTTGCTTCAGTACTCTGTACACGTACCTCCTGTACCCTTCCCCACTTCTCCCTGCTCTCTTTCTCTTCCTTTTCATCATCCCTTTATTTCTACTATCTTTCCCTTCAGTTCCTTTCTTTATTGGCTTTCCAGCATTTTGGGCATTTTCTTGCTCTGTTTTCTTTTCAGGGTCTTTCCTCGTGTCACTTGCGATTTCTGGTGGGGTTTGCGGACTCACTTCTTGAACAGGAATGGTTCTCACTCGGTCTTGGGTTAAAGTGTTTCCTTCTTCTTCAGCGTCTTTGTTTGCTCGCGGTGATCTTTTGCTGCTGCTAACAACGGAAACTTGAACCGTTTCTTGCACAACCTTTCTGGTGGATCTGACCACAATATTCTGATTCTCAGCACGCTTTGGAGCCATTAAACTGTGTAACACCTTCCAGAGAACACTCAACTCGAGCTTCGTTGAGATGGTAAAGATGGAAAACTTCTGATTTAAAGAACATCGTTGGAGCAGCAGAGGTTGACGTGTAGGAGGGGTACGTGTCATGTGTGCATAAATCGAGTACATACGTGTGGTTAAAAAGTGAACCACGGTAACTTACAGCGAGTTCTGGTTGGAGACTGGAGAATGGGTCCCCTTAAAATTTCTAGCATATCGTCTCGTGTTTCCCCCCAACAACATCATGGTGTTGACTGGTCATAAAAACAGCATGGTGTCTATCTGCATATATATGTGTGTGTGTGTGTGGAGTAATTCTGCCAGCTCCCTTTCTTTTGGACATATAAATTCCAAAAATATTAAATACAAATGATTTCTTATTATGTAGCCATTAACAATAATTAATTATCTCTAAATGAAATTAATTTTATTTTTAAATAATTAATGAAAATAATTATGATAAATAAATGGTAACAAATAATTAATGAGTACAAATCGATATATTCCTTCCGGTCCACATTATAAGACACTTTGTATTAATTATACGTATATTAAGAAAATTACTTTTTCAACTCAATTCAATGCACAAAATACTCATATTTTCTATTTTATCCTTAGTAAATATCTCATTCTATTATTATTATTATTATTATTAAAGAGTTATAAATGAAGAGAGATAGAGCATTAAATATATGGGTAAAATAAAAAAAAAATCTAACGCCCTATATTGTGGACCAAAAACTTATTATATAATATGCCTTATAATATGGACCGGAGGGAGTATATATTTAAATTATATATATATCTTTGACATTTTCTTATATGTGTTTTATTTTTGTTTTTTAATTTTTTCCTTCTACTTTTTTCTCTTATCATTTATATAAATGGGACTTTGTTCTAGTTATAATAATTTGTTTTTTTTAAGTTATAATAAATAAATGGGATCATATTTGTTTTTAGCAGAGATTAGCTATGCACCATCAATATAATCTTAGAAATATTACTACTGATTTGATATTAAACTTATTTTAAGTATAACTATTATAACAAACTTCATTATACTTTTAATCTTATTCGTTTATCTTTAGCAGTATCAACTTAAATTTTACTTTTTTATATCAGCACCAAAATGTGGGGTTTTATAAATTGCACAGGGTCTCATCTCTTTCCTTACTTTTAGGATGTTATTGCTTTAATCTAATTAATTCATTCTATTGCCACCAATAAGATACACGACTCGTCAAGTAATCCTTTTTTTTGCCAGTACAGATAAGGAAATGATTGATGACAATTCTCTGGTTCACATGTGCAGCATTGTGTGTGTGTGTGTATATATATGTTACACGGGAATTAATGTAGGAATTAATTTCAAAATTTTTCACATTGATATGAAAAGAGAGGCATGGGTAGACTTGACAGATTACTGTATTTTCATGATTCTTGTGAATTTAATTAGTAATCAAAGTAATTTGGTTTCTTCTGTCTGTTTAGAGTAAATTAAGCTTTGCAAATTAACTTAGCAGATATATGCATTAGCTTTTTCTGCTGATGAGGGTATTCAAGTTCGTTGCAGAAGAAGAGCCTTTAATTTGTCAGATTCTTCAAGGACATGTCCCTCCTCCAGCAAAGGATCTACCGATTTTCTCTGATATTAGTATTTTTGCTATGTGCCGTTTAATTTCTTACTATCATTTTTCTTGTTTAAATTCTGACAGGTTGGACTTTAGATCTTCCTGCATGCTGTGCTATTAAGAATTTAGGGTGTGATTGGATTAGATTATATATAAGTGATTATGAGGATAAGTGATTATTCATAAGTAATTATGAGAATAAGTGATTATGTCAAAAGTTATTTGTGTTTGGATATTTTTAGCTCATAAGTGATTTTGAGAAAAGAAATGTGTTTGGATATTGGGGTTTAAGTGATTATTGAGTGGATAGTGAGAAGAAAAAATAAAATAAGTGATTATGGGAGGATAAGTGATTATCATAAGCTGAAAAAATCAGTTTCTTCCATAAACACTTATTTGAGGTATAAGTGCTTATTGAAAAATTGTTTCTGTTTGGTAACTCTACTACATAAGCACTTATGGAGCCCATAAGTGCTTATTTTTTGTAATCCAAACAGGCTATTAATTATATATGTTTGTGTGTTTCTGATTGGAAAAAAAAATCTCATTAATGTTCTATTTTTTTAAAAAAAAAATTGTTGATATCTGTCACGGGAGAGATTAGAGTCATTGGTCACGTGTATATATAAAGTATAAATCAATTGTGCCAAATTATCTTGGATTTGCAAAAATACAATGGGATGGTGATAAAAGGGGTATCATAACAAGCAAAGGAAGCCCGGCAAGACATTATTAAAATTATAAAGTGGAGAAACTAAGAATATATATAAAATTGATAAGTGTTTGGATAAATGCGAAGATGAAGTGAAAGTCGGAAAATTATGTCACGTGGTACTCGTGGGGGAGAGTGATAGGCAGAGGAGCCCCCATTGTAAATGAGATGCCAATTCGCTATTTTTGTGTGAGTCCTCAGTCTCTCACATTTCATCCCCCATGCTCTTTGCATTGCATGTTCCTTCCCCCGCACTCCTCCCCTCTCTCCATTGACAATTCCATGCTTTATAAAATCTTTAACAAGTCATAGTGTTATTTATCAATCATTTCATTTATGATACAATTCATTTTTAAAATATATCTCAGCATGATGCAAATGAAAACACGTCTAATTAATTTTATTTTCGTATATACGTGAAAACCTGCCGAGAAATCAAATATTCCTACCCGTCCTAAATAAAACGTATTTGCAACTGAACATTCTTAAATTTTTTAAGAAAAAAAGTTGAAGATTTCATTTTCACTTTTATTAATTAAAATAGTGTAAACTTTATTTAATTTGCAATTTTCATTATAACTTGTGTAAGAAGAGAGAGGAAATAAGTCCAACTAATTAAAATAATAGATAAGATTCCACTAGATCGTTTACAAGACTGACCATTATTAGAAGTAAGGGGTAAAAAGAAAAATCATCTTATAATATTACATGAAATCTTATATTATAGACAAAAACACTTCTAAAAACTATCCTATATTTCGAATTGAATGTAGTACTTGAATTTGATTATACATTCCTTATTCTGTGATTGCTAGAAATCAGGCTACATCATCTAACTCTTTTTATTATCAACTTTAACCTCTCTCAATCCCCCCCCTCCCCTCCCCTCCCCTCCTCTCTCTTAGAAAGCTCTCACTCCATAAACACAAGTTCACAACTTCCATCAATTAACACTACTATATCATTGGAAATGGATCCTTCTTATATTTTCTTTCTATACTCAATCTTTTTTATTGTTTATAATCAAATGGCTAAAAAAAATTTATAAATGGATAATATATTTGATTTAAATATCTATAATTATTATTATGAGGAAACATTTTAGAGACAAGATAACAACACTTATTTATGATGTTGATTAAATGAATAATATATTAAGTTTAATATTATAATTAATGATATTCCACCATTCTAATGGGATGAATGGAATAAATGGAGTAAGGAGAGAGGAATGGAGAGAAGTTATCATTAATTAATGTCTAACAGACATCAACCCGAAATACTGCCATCCTCTAGAAATTCTTCATAGCTTATTACTATTCTAAATTTTTTAAAAAGTAAAAAAATACATAATATAAAAAATGAGAATATGTGTAAAATATTCATTTTTTAATTTCTACTTGTTTTTTCCTTTTTCTCTGGATTTTATTAGATTCTATAATAAAAACTTAAAATAAATCTAAATTCTATGACGACTACCACTCCAATAGATTCTTTTATCATTCAAAAAATCGGACCACATTTATCGATTAGACTAGGAATCAATGTCAGATTTGATCCAGACATAGATGCTAATCAGATGTTATTAGAACCGGTGGTAAACTGGTCACAAACTAATAAAAAAACTAGTTAAACTGGTCAATTTTTTTATTTTTTTCAGTTTTTAAAATAAAATAATATTATTTTTAATATTAAGTAATATTATTTTTGCATAACTTTTTTTTTATATTATAATATTATATAAAAAATATTATGATACATAATTATTAATAATAATAAATTTACTTAATAAATAATATAAAAATAAAATATTAATTAATTATTTTAAATTTAAAATATGATTATAGATTAATTATTAATTTATTTATATTTTAATATTAAGTTATGAAATTTATTAATAATATTTTTAATTTTCTATATAATATATAAAATTAAAAAATTATTAAATTTATTATCATCAATTTACTTTCGGTTAAATCATTAAATTTTAAAGCGGGATCCTGTTTGACTTAATGTTCCGATTTTTGACAATTGGATTTTTCTTTCTTTTTTTTCACCCCCGAAGAAACTGCAAGGATCTATTAACTCACCTCTAGATGACTTTATAGGATGGGTTACCGGCCCTGCGATCTCCAAAAAGTACACCTAGTTAGGGAAGGAAATGCCACTTCATTCTGTTTGGTTTTTCAAATATTCGGTGTCATTAATTACCATTTATAGTGGTGTGCCCATTTGGAGGTTACCCCCATTGTAACTACATGCTGAATTATGAGGGATCAATACATCATTCACTTACACACACACGCTCTCTCTCTCTGCCTCTCTTTCTCCCTCCTTCCTTTATAAATTAATTTTGAACTTGAAGTAGAATTTGCATTTCTTACTTGTAATTAGCTTTTTTTTTTTTTACATACTATCGTTTTTCTTAGATACATGCACGTGGTCGAAAGCTAAATGAAAGCAATTTCTTATAAAGTTGATGTCTATCATCAGTTGAAACTGTTTAGTTGAATGAGTACCTACTGCAACCTTGTGGATTCATATTTCTTGCCATTTCATTAAATGGAACTAGAAACTGACGTAATTAATAAATATTCTATAAGCATCAAATTTAGAAAAGATCATTCACCAAAAATAAAGTTAAATATAAAAAAAGATATAACAGCAGTGCTAATTAATATACGCAACTATCTGCATGTTTGATTTTGAAATTCTTGAGTAAAGGTGGGAGACGATGTTCCTATATTTATATGACCATGCTTGTTTGAAAAGGAGACGAGAGCAAAATTTTCACATATAGAATCGGGAATTGGTAATTATTACAGTTCAATTAAAATTGCCAATTGATTTATTATATATTGAAACCAATCTTCTTTCCATGATGTTTTCTATATAGATGAGAGTTATCATATATAGAGACCCATCAAGAAAAAAGGGATAGCTCATGTGAGAAATACGAACGACCCACGATAATCCGCCAGAAGAAAAATGGAGCAATCATACACTTCTGCATCTCTTGGTAAGCTTAGAAGAAAACTCACTGACAGAAATGGATTGAAAGAAAGAGTTTACCTCTTGAAGGCTGGTGTCCTCGAAGAAGTGCAACTCATGAGCTCTGAATGATCTCCTCATAAACATGGGAGATGATGGCGATCGTCTTCTCTTTCTTGGAGCAGGCGGGCAACTTTGAATTTCTGGTATTCGATTCGCTGAGCCAGTTGGCGTAGTACAGTACTCCTCCTCCTCCTCCTCCGCTTTCTCTTTTCCTCCTGCTCCTTGATCTCCTTCTTTGAAAGTTACATCAGCCTTCCCTGATACACCTTTCTCTTCTGACTCCATCGACATGGAGTAGCTTCAAACTTGAAATTCAGTATCAGAATCTGCAGAAGCGTTGACAGAATAAAGAGAAATCGATACGGAAACGTAGAGAGAGGGAGAGAGAAAGGGAATTTTTTTGTAAACTTGTTATTGGCTTTCTTGTAGGTGCTGTTTGGAAGACTTTGTGTACCTCTGGGGATTGATCTTGGGGTGAAGCTTGAAACTTAAAAGAATGACAGTGCCGTGCGGTTATAGTCGCCAATGACACCCCCATGTGACAAACCCTCATCCATTCGTTTTGATAGACCCTCTTTGTTTGCTTTTATTCTCACCATCGTTTGTATCTATTCTATCAAGTTATTAAAAATCGGATTCATCATTCAACCGATTCAAACATTAATTCAAGATTTAATAGTTTGATCGAAATTATATCGGTTATAAATAAATTAATATATTTTAAATAATATAAATAAAAAAATATAAGAGATATTTATCCATGATAATAAAAGTAACATTTAATTTATGATGAAAAGTAAATTTTATAATATATAGAAAATTAGAAATATTATTAATAAATTTTATAACTTAATATTAAAATCTAAAGAAGTTAATATTTATTTATAATTATTTTAAATTTAAAATAGTCAATTGATATTTTATTTTTATATTATTTATTAAGTAAATTTATTATTATTAATAATTATGTATCATAATAATACTTATATCATATTATAATATAGAAAGAAAAAAATTATACAAAAAATAATACTATTTAGTACTAAAAATGATATTATTTCATCTTAAAAAATATTTAAAAAATTTAAAAATTAAAAAAAAGCCTTGGTCAATTCAAACTAATTTTATACTAGTTCTTAACTGGTTTATCTCAATTCCAAAATTCAGTAGTTTTTATTTGTCACTAAACTGGACCAAAGGCCGGTTCATGGACCGGTCCGGTCCGATTTAACGTACAATGATTCTACCTATTAATTGCTTGCTATATATATTCATTATTTTTATATTTTCTCCTTTTACTGATGCTTTCTTTATTAGTACTATAATAGTAGTAGTATTACATAACCTCTCATTTATTTGCTTACTCAACTATGACGGCTTTGAATCTGTTATTCTTTTCCACTACCATCAATAATTCAAATTGCTCAGTTTCTGACGATTCCCAGATTAATTCGTTGCTGCCTTGCATGCTTTTAGCTAGCTAGTATCACCCTTGCACCAAGCCAACTCTATATTGATGAATTTTATCATTTCTTTTACTAGTTTCATTACTAATATATAATTTCTAATTAAATTTATTTATCTAGTAAACCATGCCTAATTTATATTTAAAAAAAAAATTCTCTCTGCCCATGTAATTCAAAATTGAGTAGTTTCCCTGTTCAAATCTTCATAAATTAATTGTTATATGTTTTTTACTTGGGAAAAATTATATGTAGCTTTTATCTTTTTATCGTCAATTTTTTTCATACAAAACAAGTTAAGTCTATGATTATCCAATAATAATATATAATCATGTAGTGTTTAATTAAATTATAAAATTTATCATTTTATTATTAAAAAGTAGTAATATTAATATAAAAAATAATCATTAGCATAGTCCTTTGTTATGGCCTATGTTAATCAGTTCGTATATCTAATACATATTGATGAATTTTATAATTTCGTTTTACAAATGGATTCAATTTTAATAGATAGCTTCTGGTAAAAAAAATATTAACGGGTAGCCTTTAATATATTTAATTACTAAAATGCGTCTATTTTTTCCATCAATATATATATATATATGCCCAGTTCGGATTTGTTATTTGTCTCAATATTTTTACAATTTGGTCATTAAACTGAAGGAACAATATATCCGCAACTCAATGGTTTAATTGTAGTCAAATAAAAAATGAACAATATATATTTATTTTGTTAAAATTTAAAATGTTTTAATTGAATAATATACAAATATTTTAAATAATCAGTATATAACATTAAATTTATTTAAAATAAATGTTATAAAAATTGCTGGGCGTTATAAATCTCCGATTTTGAAAAACAAAAAATGTAACTGGTTTAATATCAAAGTCGATTCATTTTTATTGGTTGTATTGGTTATTATTTTCATTAATTGATTCTTTGATCAATTTCATAATTCTTTTTATTGATTTTAAAGATCAAATGCATTAGAATGATAAGTGATTTATTACTATTTTAGTCAAATCGGCCAGGCAACTATTTTTCTTTGGGCCACAACCATCAACAATCAACAATAATTCAAATCGAAGAGTGTTGTCGAAGATTCAAATTTCCATGGGCTAATAGCTTACATGTCACGAATCGACTTCGTCTTTTCCTAGTGTTACTAGTGACTGATATTAACAAAAAAATGATATAGAAGAGACGGGTTGTTGGACCCACCTATCATCTACCAACAAATTAAATATTTGCTTAATTGGTGGTGTAATTTCTTTCAAAAGTTTGCAATAATGACAAATATAATCCATTTGATCGATTAATGTGGTCATCTTCCTCAAATATTTAGCATAGTAATAAGTGGAATTATAATATCTTAATTTCAATAATTTAATTATATCTGCTTTGCTTTGTGAAAGTATTATGAAGTTGTACCGTTTCACGTTGTACAAGTAATCCACTTGGGATAAATCCTTAATCCCTCCATTCTCATCCTGACTACATCTGATACGTGGAGATCCATGACTCGTTGGTTTCACAAGAAGGCTATTTTTGATTGGTGCGTCAGAAAAAAGTCAAAGAGAACGACTACAGAGGATAGAAACTATCCACAAAATTCCAACAAGTCCTCATCCAAACAAAGAATTTTCCAAATCATTGAAAATTTTTGAAAGGTGTACCTTCGCTTTGGAACCTCCGCCGATCCTTTTTCCCTCCCTTTTCCCGGTACAAATTTTCAGATTTTTTTTTTTTGGACCAAATTTCATATTTTTTATTTACTAAAATATGACATTTTCTTTTTGGACCAGAAGAAAATATAATAGCATTTTCTAAACACCTGTTACATTGTATTTTCTTATCTGACTAAACCATTGTTACATGACTCCATCATAGTAGTTACAAGATTCCATTCTCCTTACGTTACTGATAAAAAATTAGATATATTTTTCTATACATTGCATGGATAAATCTCATTGCTTATAATTTACATATTGTGTGATTTGTTATTAATTTAATATTTTATATCAATATTAATTATATAAATATCATAAAAATTAATATTTTTATATCAAAACCGAAAAATAATGTATAAAATATTTAATATTAACTAGTAGTGATAGAAAGTATTTATTTGTAATGACGAAATTATTTTCTACCAACGGTATTGAAAAATTATAATCATATATTAAAATTTGTGGAAATATTGGGTGTTTCTGGCCAAAGACATCATTTGGTTGAATGATATTATTAATATTTAAGAAATTAAATAATAAAATATTTATTGCAAATATAGGATTTAATTGTTACAAAGGTTTTCATATTTTTTAAGGTTTTCATCCACATTTTTTTTTTATTTTTTACATGTATTTAATGGAATTTTTTTAGTTTAGCAAAATAAATATCAAACATAGCATATCAATATCAAGACAGATCTAAACAATATCTAATTACATAAATGGTAAATCGGATTTAATGTATGCAGCGTACAATTATGATCGTGAGTTGTGTAAATACACACACACATATATATACCACTATCTTTGGGGTATTTTTCAATATATATTGATACACACACACACACACATACATATATATGTGGCAACGAGAATTGGCCTAATTATTAGGATCAAAGAATTGTTTTGGTGCAGAATGTCAGCCTATCATGAATTCGAAAAATGATACGGACTAAATGGATTAAGTGAATGTTTATTGAAAAAAAAATATCAAAAAAAGTTATTTGAATATTTTAGTTTATGCGTTAATTACTAACAAAGTCTTTGATAAAAAGTTATAATTTCTCAAGAATATAGTAAATTAAAATTTAATAACAAAATGCCTGAAAGTAGCATGCATATATATATATATATATATATTTTGCGTGTGAGAGAAAATATTAATGAAGTCATCATGTGTAAGCCAGATAGAATAGAAGACAAAAAAGATAATGAAACCACGAGAACAGATAAGCAATTGCTTCCTGAATGCTTACATATATAAAAAAAGGCAAATGTAATGATATGGAAATGAAAGGAGATATTTACTCATAATGTAATGTAAAAGCAAAAGCATCATGTAGCCTGCAGGCCATATGTACTCAAAAGCAATGCCAAAACCCTCTTCCTAATTTTGTGGCCACATGGGGTGATCTCAACGAATGAGCTGGATATATATATATATATTATTAGTTATGCTAATCAGAAAGCATATGAAGCATCGAAAGATAGATGTATATATAATTAATTAAAGTTAAAATTAATTAAAACCTGCTAATTAATTTGTTTATGGCCCTAAAGGTGCCCTCTGAGGTATTCCCTTCCTTCTCCTTGAATTTGAGCAAACTTGCCGTAGAGGAGGCAGCCTTGCATCCTGCTGCTTGCTTTTGTATTCTTTGTTATCAGTTCCTTCCTCAAACTCTTTTTCCTCTCCTTCCTTTGTTCCCATTAATATTCTTCTTCCCTTTTCTTCCTCTTTCTTTCCACTTAACCCCAACTTCTCCATTTTCTTCTCTATTCCTACAACCTGTCACCATTAATGAAGTCAAATTCTTTAGGTGTATGTCAGTTATTGGATTAGTTATCTAACAAAAATATACATACTTATTTTTTTTTCCCAGGTCAACATTACATATTAATTTGATTGGATTTGTTTTGCAAAATTTATGTCTAATTTTTCAAAAACATTTGATATGAGATTCATCTTAATTAATTGGGTTAAAACTTCCAAAATACTAGTAGTATATTTTTTTCATGCCTTTTTTTTTTTAAAAAAAAGTTATACTATGTAAGTTATTGGGGTAGTACTTTTGATTGAGGAACTTTATTGACATTTGAGTAAATTTAGATAACAGTTTGTGCAAACTTTCTCAGATCATAATGGTATCATGACAAACAGTGTTTTTTAACGTACAGTTGGGTATTATATATTAATTAATTAATCTTTGGAATCATAATGGCATTGGTAATAACGATTGTTATTAAGAAAGCTACTGGTGTTTCTGTGTTCATTTCAACTTAATTATCTGAAAACTGAAAGAGAACCAAGAAACAATATCACACAGAGAGAGAATATGTAGGAAGATATCGGAAAGAATGAGAGGGAAAAGAGAAAAAGAAAGACCAACCTTACATCCCAAAGAACAGAAGCAAAAGGGGTCCAAAAGAGTTCTTCTGCATATTTTACAGAAGTGCGAACTGCTTTTACCACTATAGTTGGATTTAGGTTGAGGTCTCTCGTTCAGAAAAATGACCTTGGCACTGTTAATCACGTATGTCTGAACCCCACTTATGTCCAAAACCTTATCAATCTCTGACACTCTGACCACATCGTGATACGAAGACCTCCTTATCTGCATCCATTCCCCACTTGAATTCTTCATATCGAAGATAAACCAGCACAGAAATTGAAGAACTAGAAAAAGAAAGAAAGTTTAAGTACCCACTTGAATGATTCGATGGTGTTGATGCCAAATTGACTTGCAATAAAAGCAAAATGCTGACCGGTGACTGCAATCGATGCAGAACATGTTGCATTCGTTTCTGGGAAAGCTGATATGGGATTGGCATATGGAGAAAAATGTGGTGGATAATAATGGCTCCAGCCATGGTGGCACCAGCATTGCTTCCTGACACAGAATGAAACCAACACCGAATTAATTAATTAATTAAAGAGAAAAAGAAAACGGACATTATAAGAATTATGGTAGGCGTTGTTGGTATGCGTATGCATCGCCATTACCGATCCCGAGGTCGATTGTATCGGTTGGTAATGATATCCACACACACAGAGAGCGACAGGACATACAAGAGAAAGAGATTGCCCGAGAGAGGGTGCAATTAACAAAACTAGAAGGAGCTGAAAGAGTAAAATATATAAGAATTTTGAAGGGAACCGTGGATTAAGTAGTGGAAAACAGAGTGCTAGGTAGGGACGGTTGTGATTAGAGTATGGTAGGTTAGGTGGGTCGTGGATCGCTAGATTTGGGGGGAAGTCAGGGTGCGTTTGACTGGAAGCCACCTCTTTGGTTTGCTTGAACACCAATTTCTTCAGAGTGGGCTGGGCGAATAGGAGATGCATTTGGTTTGACATGTGTGGGGGAAGTATCCTCAGGTCTAAAATTTTAGATGCCCCACGTGCCATATAAGGTTAGGCCACACCAAACCCAACCAAAGCAAAGCTCAGTGCTTTTAAATTTCAATCGTGATTGCTTTCTAATTTACTCGTTATTATCTTGAACGGCCATTTGCCTGATGCTGTTGAAAAAGAGGGTGAAGATCCAGTTTGCTTTCAGTTATGAACTATAAAGATCCAATGGGCCCAACAAATGAAACTTAATGGCCAGCCCAATTAAAAGGACCCTGCATTTTTTTGGGGGTCACGTTCTGTGACGAGGCTTGGACCGGTAGTATGTTTATTATTAGTTATTGGTTTAGTGTTGATGATTGGGTGGGGTTGCGGAGCCGGAGGAGGAGATTGTATTGTATTGTATTGTATTGTATAAAAGTAAAAGTGAAAAGGAAAAGAGGAAACAAGATCAATTATAAGGGCGGAGGGAGATGAAGGTGTCTGTCTGTCTAATAGGAAGGTATTGAGGAAGCATGCATGACATTTTGTGATAGTTATCAGCGACAAACAACTCAAGTAGCTCTCGAACACTATGGTGACCAACAAAGATAGAAAAAAAAAAAAAAGGATAAAGTTAATTGAATTCCCAAATTCACGACATATAGATGCTGCTTCATTCCTTCTTTTTGCACTCACACCAAAACCCATCTCTCAGTACCTCACCTTTCTCTTGTCCATTGGCAGGATTATATTATTATACACGTATAGTATTGCATTCTTTTTTTTTTTTCCTTTAAAAAAAAAATGGTATTCCGATTTGACAGTTTGAAAGAATATATTGGCAAAGAATTGAGAGAATGTAGTCAACTCATGATCCCAGTATTTCATGATGATCATCGACATATCATTAGTTTGACTTTAACCTTTCTTTTTGGAAGTTATTGTTGGATCACATGCGGTTTAATGCCTTGTTGCCTGTTAAACATTTGATCATCAATAAGGTCAAATTTGGAATATAATATTGACGCCCTTCTTCACGTTATTTATTTATTTATTTCCTCTAATACGCTTATTTATTTAGTTATCTACTTCTGTTTTGAAATCTCAGGTGTTCCTCCCAAACGGAACGGGCTACGTAGACCACTCATGTGTTTCTAGCTTTAAAACAAATGGTGAAGCGCCAGCTGATTTTTCTCGTTCTCTTTTTGTTGGTAATCATGGAAATTTTGGTTGACCACACGCAAATCTGAACACATAATAAATGTGTCCCCATTTGGCCCAAAAATAATCATAATTTTATCGACAGCTGTATTTAATGTGTTTGTTATATTCATTTTTAAATTTAAAATACTACTTCCATCTTAGTTTTTAATTACTACTAAAAATATGTAAAACCAAATACCAACCTAAACCAAATAAAGTTTGATCTATTTAGTTATTTAGTTTAATTCGGTTCGATTAGTTTTTTTCATAAATTTTGATTATAATGGTTTGGATTGGTTTGAGTTTTGAAAAGACTTAATAGATTGAACTAACCGAATTTTCTATTTTTTCTATTTTTTTATTTTCATTGATGGTTTAATTTATTATAATGTTATGCTTTTGGAAATTATGCAAGATCAATATACGGTATTTTTAATTTTCTTTATAGTCTTTTTTAATAATGGATTTGGATTTAGATTTTTTAATGTTATTTTTCATTGAATGTCATGAATATTATTACAGATGATGTTATTAACTTATTATTGAGGTTAATATTATTATGGATTTTTTTAATTTTTTATATATGAATATTTTTCAATATCATTTGGATGGAATATTTAAATGTACTCTCTGATTCTAAATATAAAATCTTTTTCAAAATATGAGGTAATATTTATCATATATTTCCAAAAAAATTCATATTTAGTTTATTCTAAAAAGAGAGAGAAAACGATTAAATAATAATAGTTTTAGAAAAATATCTTAATTTTTTTAAAAAATCAAAATAATTAACTAACTTTAACTCCCCTTTTTATATGTACAATTTACTTAAAAATGTCTTATATTAAGTAAGTATATAATTCTAATTTTTTTTAATATTTTCATGCCTTTGTATATTTTTTTTTTATGTTTTATAAGCTTTTAGATTTTTTTTCATGATTTGTGCCATTTTATTTTAATCAAGATCCCAAAACGAATTGCAAAAATTGAACCTAACCCAAACATTTTGGTTTGATTCAGTTTAGTTCTCTCAAGCATTTTGAGTCGGTTTGATTATTTCTTTTAACAACATTTTGATTTTCGATTTATTCGGTTTGTAGATTACCAAAAAACTAACATATGGATCAGTTAATAATAAATAAATTTATATAATTGACCAATATATCAAACTCTCCAATATTAATTAAATTTTATCTCTTTTCATGACATTTTAAGTAAAAATAAATTAAATCTACTATATAATTTGTAAAATACTTTATATTATAACATATAATTTTTTTTTAAATATATTTTATAAACTGAAACAGAGAGAGTATAATATTTCATTTTCTTGTAGAATTTTTCAAGAGGTTAAATCAATATTAAATGCATCCTCATCATCTCACATTCTTAATTAATTAAAAAAAGTTAGGGCGACAATCTTAATGTATGTTCAAAAGTTCTGAACCAGAAATTTTTTCCGACAACTGCCCAAAGAATAAAAGTGATATACCCACCCCATCACTGTTCTACTTTCAACTGCAACCAACTTCATGATTTTAAACGGGGCAAAAAAAAAAAATAATTATGAATGCGGACTCTCATGAGGTTTGGCATCAGCCACCCACCCTGGTTGAAACTTGTCACTTCACATAAATCCCTCTCAACATTACTCATCATTATGTGGTTCATGATTAAATACAAATTCTAAATTTTCATTTTATCAAATTATTAGTTAAATTATCATTCCCTTTTTTATTTTTTGTTTATAAAAAAAAAAGTCACTTCACATGGTGATTGAAAGTCTTTCTTTGCCTCAAAGTTGTTGTCTCCTAATCAACCTCCTCTGTTTCAGTGCTCACCCAAAATGTTCAACCAAAGGCTACCCTAATCTGATTTTCCAAAGATTTGAATTTGACATGAGAAAATAAAATTAAGAAAGTAACCCCTCATTTTGACATTGGATTGGAATCTTGGGTTACTTAATCTGCAGACAACAATACTACTTGTAGATGGTGAATATCCCAATAACAAAGTGGTTGACCTGCGAGTCTGGAATAACGAGAGTTGAACCACCTCTTCTCTTTCTGTTTCTCTTTCCGTCTTATTTCTGTGAGTAGGTTGTTCTACATTCTTTGATTTCTTCGTCATTTGCTGCCACGTAAAATTATATTTTATCTTACTTGCACTCAGAAGTCTCCTCTCACTCTCTCTTTTTTTTTTCTTTCACAAAAAAATCAAGAAGAATGCCTAGTGTTCTGCTCTTCCCGATTTTGTTCTTTGGTAACGTCAGCTGTACAAGAGGAATGAACCATTCTCGAGATGCTATTTTCCTAAGAAAATTTCAAATCTTAACTTTGTTAAACTTGGTGGTTTTACTGAAATAAACCTCACCTGGTTGGCTGATGCCTTTAATGGTTATTAACACCAACCACTAGAGTATGCAAATTAAACAATTTTGTAGAGTGAGTTAAGTTGCTACCATTTATGACTAATAATTATTCTCATTTCTTTCCCCAGCTATTATACTTACTTTTTCCATGCTCCAAGAGTGCCGTGTCGCCAATTCTCCTCTTGATAATGAAATAATCTCCAGGATTGCCATTTCGTTGTATAAATAAAATGAATACCAAATTTGTTAGTATATGAGCCAATAACAATATCTAGTCGCTTTGTTGGAACCCAACTTCCCTCTTTTGATTTAATAATGGGATATGCCAATGGAAATTCAATGGTAGGTATTATTAAGGAATATATATCCTACCCATACAACTATCCCTCGCATAAAACAGATCTTTCCTAATGATATCCGGGAGTAGTACAGTAGAACTACAAGAAAATAATTGAGCAACCCAGAGAAATAAGACACAAAAAGAATGAGCTTAGTTCCCCAAAAGAAAAGAGGTCCCCTGTATATATTGATGACATTGATGATATATAAAATCTCGCAATTAAGAAATTAATATAACTAAAATACCAATGATTTGGGGCCTACGAAAGCTTAATCTAATAAAAATCATAATCATATAGCAGAAATATGTAACATATTCACTGTTCAGATCACATCACACCCTTCGAGAAACAGAACAGAGCAATCTGCGGGCTGCGGCATATATATAACCATTTCTGTCTTCCAGTTCAGTACACTATTATTGTTGGAGTTATCTATCAGTACATATAATAATTTTTTTTAAGAAAAAGAATTCCATTGTTCATTATTCAAACATGGCAATGCACAGGCCAACTTCTACTAGTGATTTTGAGGAACAAGCCCAATATTTCAATGCAATTCCCCGTCCGCGGCGTTGTCATTCCTACTCAGTACCTAACCATTCCAAGCCCAATCTACTTTCAGTAACCTCCTTCTTCAAGTAAGGTTCCCCCCTTTGAGTCAAATGCAGAAAGAGTCAGATACACCAATAATAATATATTACCTAAGGCTAAATAGTAATAATACCATCAGTTCATATTTTCCTTGAAATATAACTCTGTCTCTTGAGCAAGGTTTTCATTTTTTTCCTCCGGGGTTCCTGCAAAAGGGACGCATAAATGAATTTTGTCATTTTTACATCAGAGCGAGAATCTTGCCTTTGAGAATAGTCTCAACTCCTAAAGGAAGAAGGGCACGTTATCTTGCCACCTATTTTCCACGTTTCTTCTTTTTTTAAAAACAATAATACATATCCTAGGCTTCCATTTTTTTTGAGGATTCTGTTACGGGCATTGATAAAACATGCTTCCCATTTGAATAAACTCCTCACATATATATATATATATATATAGCCTACAACCTCATTTCCTGCTAATTCACTGATTCTTCTGTTCCTGTTTCCTGTTCATCAAATGGAAAACCTCCGCCTCCTTGTCGTCCCTCTTCTGTTCCTTGGTCTCCTTCTTCATGGAGGGACTGTCACAGCTTTTGGAAGCCAAGATGGATCAGAGCAATGGGGATATGTTCAAGTCAGAGCCAGTATGCCAAAATGCATTATATTTACAATTCGCTTTAGTCATTTTGTATCTTCTGTTTGTGCAAAATGGTTATCAATTCTGACTTCGATATGTGTTATTACAGAAGCCCACATGTTCTGGTGGCTTTACAAAAGTCCCTACCGAGTGAAAGATCCCTCCAAGCCATGGCCAATCATTCTGTGGTTGCAAGGAGGACCTGTAAGTATCATTGAATTCAACTTCAGCAAGACTTTGTTTTTCTCCGTAAAATTTCAATTTTGAAATAACCTTTGAAGTTTTCAATTTCCTAAACTTTCTAACCGAATTAGTTATCTCAATTGATAACAATTGATAGTATCTCTCCATAAGAATCGATTTCTCTGATTATACTATATGAAAAATCTTCAAGAGACAAAACTAAAATAGTAGGATATACGCTTGAAATTACCGGCATTGATGAATATAGCATTAAGAAATTCCTAATTTGTGTGAACAATGAACAGGGTGCTTCAGGAGTTGGGATTGGGAATTTTGAAGAGATTGGGCCTTTAGATACCAATTTGAAACCAAGAAACTCCACATGGCTTCGAAAAGCAGATCTTTTATTTGTGGTAAGCGTTGAAACTCTGTTTTTCAGAGAAGTATTAGGATTATTTGTCGTGTGGGTCATTTGGGTAAAGATTGTTGGTTCTATGATAATGCAGGACAACCCTGTCGGGACAGGGTTCAGCTTTGTGGAAGACAAAGACCTCTTCGTGAAAACAGATGAGGAAGCAGCCACTGACTTGACGACATTGTTGATTGAGATATTCAATCGAAATGAGAGCCTTCAAAAGAGTCCTCTGTTCCTCGTAGCAGAGTCATATGGTGGCAAATATGCTGTCACTCTTGGCTTATCTATTGTTAAAGCTGTTGAAGCAAGGAAATTGAAGGTCAAACTTGGAGGTAATCCCTTCTCTTTAGTGGTTCTGAATCTGTAATTATGATTTTTAGAAATTTGGTGCTTTGGATTACTTAGAACCTATGTCTATGCCGTATGCAGGTGTGGCATTAGGGGACAGTTGGATCTCCCCGGAAGATTTTGTGGTAAGTACAACAAGGATTGGTTTGTCCATCACTTCCTTTGTTGGTATTGATACGTAGAGCTTGAACTCTCATTGTTGGATCTTCTCAAAGATTTATTTATGTAAAATAATTAATTACCACATGCATCTTTGTTATCGAAGTCTCCACAACAGTTTTATTTAAAATTTCTCATTTTTTTCTCATTCTTCTTTGCTATTAAATCCGACTATTGCAGTTCTCATGGGGCCCTCTTCTTAAAGACGTCTCAAGACTTGATGACAATGGTCTGCAAAAATCAAACAGGTACATCTGTTTCATTTTCTATCTGAGGTGGATTGTGTGTGTACATACAAATATGAGATACCAGTTTTTCTTGGAAATCTAACGTAGTGATATTGGAGAACAGTTTAGCTCAGAAGATCAAGCAGCAAATTGAGATTGGCCAATTTGTTGAAGCAACCAGCTCATGGAGTAAACTTGAGTCCGTCATTAGTGCAAAGAGCAACAATGTGGTGAGTATTATGATTTTTCTTGCGTTATCTTGTAATCCAAAATGTTCTTGGTTTCTGTGAAGAAGTCTTAATATTTTGTGTATTTCTAGGACTTCTACAACTTTCTGCAGGATTATGAAAGCAATTCTCCAACTTTGTCAGCAATGGAGGAGATGGGGTTATACAGAGAAACAGCACTGGAACGATACTCCAATTATCTAACTTCAAAGAAGTCATCTTCTTCTGCTGGTGGAGGTCTTGGAAGCTTGTTAAATGGTGTCATAAAGAGAAAGTTAAAGATCATCCCTAAAAATGTTAAGTAAGTGTGTGTGTGTAATTCCTTGGACCGGAAGAGAGAACTGTACCCATAATTCCACTTTCAGCAACTGACTTGATCACGTTCACATGGCTATTGTGATGACAGATGGCGAGGACAGTCCAGTGAGGTTTTCACACATCTTCAAGGTGATTTCATGAAACCAAGAATTAGTGAGGTAAGAAGATAAGTGTAAAGCTCGGAACTTTTTGGTTTTGTCTTTTAGCGCGATTCAGACAAATTCAAGTGTATATTCTATTAAATAGTTAATTTAGGTTCGTATAATTCTGAAAATGGTTATTGATGCTGATAAACAGTAAGCATTTTCCTCCTTGGCATTTCAAACGCTTTCTTATTTATATACTTATGACTTCGTTTTAATCCAACTCTTTCAGGTTGATGAGTTGCTAACTAAGGGAGTCAATGTCACTGTATACAATGGACAAGTAAGGTTTTTCTTTTCCACTGCATTTTGATAGCAATAGACTCTACATTCTCATATAAGATAGGTCTTGTCCACCATAATTATTTGACATCATGTTTAGAAATGATGATAAATGATTTTTTTTTTAACGAAATCTTTTGTTATGCAGGACGTATACTACCCACAAATTTTGAATTTTTAATATATAAATTTTTTAGAAACAAACTTTTAAATGTTTGAAAAACGGAAAATTTCAAATACCCCAGATTTCTTTATTTTTTCTGTTCTATATCAGGCAATTATATAATTTTCTGATATATAGGTCGATCTGATTTGTGCAACAAAGGGAACTGAAGCTTGGCTAAACAAACTCAAGTAAATATGTTTCCCTCTTTTTCTCTCCCTATTTCTTCGGTTCAAGATTGGTAAAAGCAAAAGTGAAAGCCCATTTTTGTTCATATATATGTTTTTATTAAACTGAGTGTAGGTGGGAAGGGCTTAAAAGTTTCTTGAAGAAGGACAGAAGTCCTCTCTACTGTGAAAATGACAAAGGGACGAAAGGCTTTGTGAAGTCGCACAAAAACCTACACTTCTATTGGATTCTTGGAGCTGGCCATTTTGTAAGTCACAATCATCTTCGATTTCAATCCTATTATCGTGTCCTTCTTGCCATCTACTCATACTATAATTACAACCAAAATTCTCGCTAGTCAATGCACCTGTGTGTTTGTGTCAGTTTTTCCGTCAAATATATTGACATAATAAAACAAACTTTAATAATAACAATTTTGCTACACATGCAAAAACTATAAAAGGGGTGGTATTGAACTTGAAGAAATAAATAAGCTTTCATTATGCTTCATGTACATTGGGGATCATCTTAGGATCAACATCTTGTAGGAATCCAGGTTTCGCAATTTTCAGGGAGCAATGTGTGAGATGTACTTTTTCCTAGTGTCCTTTTGCTGATACATACACCATCCTCTTGCATAAATTTCTGCTTCCTTTCTCTTTATATTTTCACCCAAAAAAAAAAAATCATATCAAAATAAGGGAAAATCAAAGTTCTTTTTTTTGTTTAAAAATATTTGTACTATATTGAATTGAATTGGATGCATATTCTTTATCTAAACCGAGTTCATCTAAAATACTTGTGCTGTTATTAAATTTCTGCTCTCTTTTTCTCATTCATATCTCAACTGAGTTTACCTAAAATTGTGGATGGAAAAAACGTCGAAGTTTAATTAAAGACAAGGGGCATTGATGAAGGGAATCCGAGTTACTTTCAACGTTGAAAGTTGAAAAACAAAATAGTAGAGTCCAAGTTGTACGGAGGGAAGGACGTGTTATTAGAAAAGCAGAGACATCTTGTTTGTGTCATCTCACAAATTTAATTGGTGCAGGTACCCACTGATCAGCCATGCGTGGCATTAAAAATGGTGGGTGAAATTACAGAGTCACCAGCAGCTTCTTAACTTCCCATGACAAAGAAAGATAAATAAGACGTCATAAGCGTACAAGAAAGAAAGAAACTGAATTCTTCATCAGAAATGAGCCCACAAGCAAACTACTACAGTACCATACAACTGCAACACAAGGCATGGAAAACAGAGCTACCCCTACAGAAACGCTATTTATTGTTTACTGTCATTTTTCTGGATATAATTTTATACTTTTCTTGTCCCCAAGAAAATTCTCACCGTGCTGGTCTCTGATCCACAAGTTCGGTAACGATAGTTGAATTTGGTTCTGTGAATAGATTGATGGTAGATGGGGTTTTTTTTTTTCGATAACCAGATTGGGTTGCTCACTACCGATACTATAGACCCTGAAAGCTAAGCCTGTCTACGATTCCTTAACTGGATCAAATAAATCCACAGCTCGACAAAACCTTAAAATATCTTGTTTGAGACTGCATACATACCCAGCCATAAATCGCAAGAGAACCTTCCAAGTTTGGCTGACTCGCAAATAAGGCATTAACCAAAGGAAAAATTCCACAAAAATACCAAGATGAGAAGATAATTTCAAAAAGTTACAAAATTTGTTCTAATTCCAATTTGGTATCTAGTTATTAAAATATAATTATGCAATTGAATCAAAATAACAAATTTGTCCTTTCTCCATTGCACTAAAGAATTGATCAACCACCACCGGAAACTGGTTGACTAATGCACATGTATTAAATTATTATGTGCATTTGTAACTCAAGATGGTATATTTGTAAGTCAAATTAGAAAATTTGATATAGAATAGTGAACTGGTTGATTATCAATGGAGGTTGGTTAACAAATGCACATGTGTTAAATTGTTATATGTATTTATAATTCCATATAATACATTTGCAAGTCAAATTGAAAGTTTTTATATAGAATGATAAACTGGTCAATCACCACTGGAGACTGGTTGACCGATGCATATGTGTTTAAAAAAAAGACTTGCTTTTGGTCCATATAATTGGTAGCTATTCATGATGGATATAATTTTGATTTGATAAAATGAACTTGCTTTTGGTCAACTTTTTTTTTTTTTAAATTTTGGAAGTATCACAACTTATGTGTACATTGACATGTGAAATGATTACATTGGTCAACCGTTAGAGGATACCCACATTAATGGTCAAGCAATGCTTCCTCCGTCAGGGTGTATTTGCAATTGATAAGGGTGAATTTGCAAATGCAAAACATGTGTTTGCACGAATGACTAGTCAATTACCAAGTGGTAGTCAGATGTCCCTTGAAATTTTATCACACCATATGAATGACAAATTTGATGTAAGATGGCTAACTGATCGATCACCAATGAAGATTGGTTGACCAATTAAGTTGTGTTAAATTACTTAGTGTATTTACAACTCCATATGATATATTTGCAAGTCAAATTTTGCAATTTCATGAAAGATGGTTAACTGGTCAACCATAAACCAAGACTGGTTGGCTAGTGCTCATGTAAATCGTATTTTTGTGTGCATTTGCAATTCCATATGGTATATTTAAGTCTAATTGAGAGATTTGATGTAAAATGACTAACTAGTCGACCACCACTAGAGATTGATTAACCGGTACACGAGTTAAATTATAATGTGTATTTGCAACTTAAAGTGGTACATTTGCAAGTCAAATTAGGAGATTTTATGGAGAATGGTGAACTAATCAACTATCAATAGAGACTGGCTGATCAGTGCATATATATTGAATTATTATGTGTATTTGTAACTCCAAGTGGTATATTTGCATGTCAAATTAGGAGATTTTATGCATTTAGTAGTCAAATTCAGTTAGGCATTGGATGCATTTAGTAGTCATGACCATGTATTTGCAAATTCATATGGTCCATTTGCAACTTGTGTTGAGAAATTTGAATTTCAGATCAATGGTCGATCATCATTGATGGATGGTCCACTAGTGCAGTAATTGGATATGACCAAGTCTATATCAAATGGTGCACTGGTCAACCATCAAAGGATACCCCCTCTAATAGTCAACTAGTGCACCATAACTCACTAGGGTATATTTGCAAGTGACAACTGTGGATTTGCCTGTTCTTGTCATGTATTTGCATGTCATACTGGCCGATTACCAAATGCCACTTGGGTTTCCCTTAGAAGTTGGTTATTCCATGTGAGTGACATGTTATAATCATTCATTTAGTAGTCATGACCTTACATTTGCAATTGTAACTAATCCATTTGCAACTGAAATTAGACCATTTGACATAGGAGAAGGATGAGATGGATGGTTGACCATTATCATTGATGGATGGTCGACCAGTAAAGCAACACTACATGTCAACTTCACCAGATCATAAATTTGCAACTGTAAATTGTGAATTTAGGAGTTAATATGGTGCATTTGCAATTTAGTAGCAACATCACATGTCAAGTTTACCAAACTAAAATTGTAGTTTTATATACAAAGTAGTTATGAAAAATAACTACTACATTTTTTCATCTATTCCACGCATTACAAAACATATTACAACCACAAATTCTATATTATTGATTGATGAAATTGAGTTACAATGTCTTTGAAGCACATACACTCAACCATCGTGGTTTCTTTCACCTATATGCATAAATAGACAATATACAACTATACCCAAGCCTTTGACTTCAAGTACAACACAACTCCAAAAAAATTCCACAAAACCAAAGAAGTTCTACATTTATACATTTATTCATGTAACTCAATGGTATAAAACAATACATGTCTTCTAGAAAAACATATTCAAACACCTTGCCACTTCTTATGTAATAATACCAGCAGCAACCACAAGAGAATGAGTGAGGATTGATTTTCCAGCAATTAGAAATTAAAACAATGAAGTGCAATTCAAATCATCAAAGAAGATGTGCTAACTAATCTATTCCATGATTACCTTACCATCTTGACTTGTCCTTGTTACTGTAAAGACAGCAATAAATGGATCTCCTACCATAAAGGTCTGACCAGGTGCCAAAGAAGGAAGGATACAACAATGATGTTTCAATTAATGAAAGAAACTAGATAATAATACCCAATTTATTACTTATTAGAGATAACCATATACTAGGACCTAGGTTCTTTTACAATATTCAATAATGGAAAATGATAAAGCCGGAATATTGAATTGTTTAATAGCCTTTCAGATCTCATTGCTTTTACACTGACTATGCATACTTCTCAAAATTGTGACTTTTAAAGCAATACCTTTGCCATGACTAAAATAGGCAATTAAAGTAACAACTTTGTTCTAAACCACTAATGAAGATTAAGAAACTAAAAATTTAAATAATCCAAATCCAAAGCCTTTTGTTGTTTGTGCAGATAGGTTAGATTCCTAATTTGTCTTTATTTTTTACAAAATGAATTACTTTATTTTTTTAGTCAATAATTTGCATAGATGAAAGTGAGCATTTTTGGGTACAAATGGTGACTTGGGCTTAATTTTCAATCTGCATCAAGTCCAGTTAATTTATTCCTCAAAGTGAGTTAACATTACCAAGGAACAAGAGGGGATTGAGACTTAAATCAATCCATTGTCAAAAGAATAACTAGCAACTCTTCTCTAAAAATAGGGGACTTCACAATTTCCAGGTTAATGGATTAAAAGTCCAATTTTCTGAACGCATCAGAGCAACTACTAAATGAAGCATTCATGTTACGACACCTATGTCTATCATGTTGTGAATATTAATCCACCTACATCCATTGCATTCCAATCCCCTTTCTTGATAAAATATAAACCATAATCATAAACTCAATACATAATTCCCGGTGAGAAGTGTAAAACAAAATTTAACAGATGTTAAAAAACAAGGGTAGCAAGAAAATTCCATAATTAAAGTCTTCAAGCTCAGCAGTATATGATCTAACATATCCCACAGATAACATACCCAGGGCCGAGTTAAAAAATAAAAAATTACATACTCACGAGTCCTCAAATTTTAATATTTTGCAATCACTTATACAATTATAAATAAGAACAAGACCCAACACACATAAGAGGGAAAACAAATTTTCAAAGTGTACAAGAATTGTTCATAGATGATGAGAAACAAGAATGGATTATTGGAAGAATCAGAAAAGGAGAGCTGAGGAATAGAGATCTAACCTCTCCCCAGCTAGATTGCAACGAAGGAAGTTGTTGGATGGAGAGGCGTGCTTCTTCATCTCTCATTTCTCACGATTTTAGTCACAACAACGGAGACAGAAAGTAGAGGCATCGGTGAGGAAGGAGGCAATAGTGAAGAAGTAACGATGGCCAATGAATGACGGAGGAGCACGTGGAGGGGATTGACGGAGCTACGAGCAACAATGGAGGAAGACGGAAGAGGAGGAACGCGACAATCGAGAATCTTTTAGGGTTGAGGATTGAAATTTGTTTCAATTGAGTTAAGGGCAAACCTAGTAATTCACTTCAATTGCAAATTTCCAATTTGATACCTCATTTCTTTTTAGTAGTTAGGGCAAATTTTTTAACCAAAATGAAATTATCTTCTTTCCTTATCATTTATCTGAAATTTTCCCATAACCAAACATTCAAAAGTCAAAACTAATGATGAATTCACAAGTTAAATATACTAAAAATGCGCTGCCTGGGCCTCTCTTCGAATGTCAGGTGCTACAATCTGCTATTTTTCTGTTAGTTTTTACTATCTCATTAATTGTTGGCATCAGTATATAAACCTTTCGAGTTACTCCAGGCTCTAGTCCATTTTGAAATTTATTTATTTAATTTCCTCGTGATTGGAAATTGTTGACAAACAACTTCATACTAAACTCTTAAAAATAATTTTCAATCTTTAAATCCAATCGAATTTCATGGAATTACATACGTATAGCTAGATTAGATTGACTGTAGCAAAGCGATCACATATTTCTTCGTGTAATTGTGGAACAAGAATTTCACTATACTGAATTAAAACTCATTATATCATGAGATCCAAGGCTACAATTACAGCTTATTTGACAAGATTATTATATATTACAGGACAATAGAAGATACACGACTTGGAAATCCAAAACCTCAAAATTAAATAACATCCAATATACACTACTTTCACAGCCAGCTGCCAAAATGAAAAGGAAAGGGAGAAAAGGAGCAGAATGTTCTCATATAAAGCTTGCCCAAAAAAAAAAAAAGGCTCATTCAATCTTTTCCAAGACTTCCAACCTGGTTTTTCTCTTCCAACCTTTCATCGAAGCAACAAGGTTTATCAACCCAATAATCTGACTTTTAGTGTACTCCTGCAAAGAAAAGATGCTCATTAAAGCTTATGCGATAATATGTAATGATGCAATAGACATGGAATGTTCTTACCGGGTGTGCGCGTGCCCAGTGCACAAATTCTGTTTCTGGAAGGTAGTAAGCCTGGTTCAAAAGTGAAAGGCAAAGATGAGTCCGTAAGTAATGTATCTTCGTTTGCATTCAACATAAATTCCAAACTAGCGAGGCACAAATTCATAAAATAAGCCAGGCATCAACTCAATATATTGGAGTATGTGTTGCCATGCTTATCCATACCTTAATGAAGGTTTCAACCATTTGCAGCTTGGGCTTCACATTCATGGACACAAAATGATGCAGCCCATTGATCAAAACCTGAAAGGAGGAAAAATAGCAATCCAAACACAGCATATATCAACTTACAAAAGAAAGAAGAAATGGTAACTAGAAAATAATTTTTGGATTATGTTATGGTAACTACAAAGAAGATTGCTAGAGGAGCTAGTAAAGAGAGTTAATCAAACAAGATTGGTTAGAATATGTACAAAGAAGATTGTTAGAGGAGTCAATGAGGAAAGTTGATCAAATGATCTTTAACTCTATGAAAAGATATAGAAAAAGGCCAAAAATGACACTTAAAAAAATTATAAAACAAGATCTCTTAGTGAATGATACATCAATCTAATGATGTCAAGTGACTCATGTAACTGACTTCACTTAGTGGGATAAGCTTTTTCTTCTTGTTAATGAAAATTCATATTTATTCCCCAAAGAAATTCAATGACCTGAAGATTTGATTACTAAACAGATCCTAAAATATAATATAGTCTTGAAAGTTTAACTTACAGTGTCATTAAACTACAAATTGTTTGGTTCAGGTCAAACATAAAGAAAAAGAAGAGAGGTTTTGAATTTTGATTTTGAAAAATAATTCAAACACTAACAACATTTTTCATAAGGATTGATCACATAAACCCTATCGCAAATCAAGATTGAACTGCCATAAGTATCAAACCTACCATATGGACACCAAATTCAACCTACTGAGAGCACTAATATAGTCATAGTTCAGAAATAACCTGCAGATCCAATGACATTAAAGCTCGTCCTTCGTCACTACATCTCTTTACCCGTGAAAGTCCTTCTACAAGAGTTTCCGCCACAATTTCAAGCCCATAGTTTAATAATAGGTCTTGAATCTACACAAACAGAAGCACTTGCAAATTTAATGCTCAGGTTTACAAAGTCAGTTTCTTTTTCCTCTTGAAAGATTTAGAAGCAAGTTTTTGAACTTGAGTACGTGATTCATGCAAGAATTATGCTAATAACTCCATCATTGGAACTACAACTGGCCAAAATGGAAAATGTAGCTGCATATAAGTTTGATGGAAAAAGTTTAATTGGTACTAATTCATATACTGCAATTTTTGCAGTTGTATACAATTGCGACTTCAAAGTTGTGTGAGTAGCATGACTCTATACGTAACAAAATAAAGATTATGAGTACAATAAATACCTCTTGACGAATTCCTCCATGAGCAAGACGTGTTTTATAGTGCTTAAATTCTCCAAGCAACAAATCAACATATCTTTACATACAACAATTGAAGTCAGAACTGAAGAAAGAATATAGATCGCTTCAAGGAGAAAATAATTTCTGGGAGAAAAATCTACAGCTTTGCAACAATCAATACAAACAACATAAGCAATTTTGGCATCAAATTTATGCAGTAGTAAGAACTGACTTAAACCAAAGATACACTGGTTGCAGTCACTTTGATTGGATTAATTATTATTTTTTTTTCCCCAAATATACTTCGTTTAATTGCAGAGTGTCCAAACCAAACTGATAAACATGCTAATCCTTAGACTTGCTGTGGGACAGCATAGTCTCTTTAGAATCCCTCTAATGCTCAACTCATGATTTTGCTCATGAAATCTTCTCAAAAACCACAGCACAGGAGAGATCTTTTGTACTGTTGACTTCTTGGTTAAGGAGGTTATCTTATCATCCTCTTTTTTTTTTTTTTGGGTACAAATCTTATCATCCCCATTGAATTCCTTCTTTCTCTTTTATAAGGAATTTCCTCTATTACTGAAAAACAAAATAACTAAATGAATTTCCAGTCCCACTTCTTTGTTTTATAGTAAAAACTTACCCCACGCTCTCAACCAGTTCAAGACTGTGTTTTTAATTTTTGGTCTGATAGGAATTCATCTGAAAGAATTACAGAACAGAGTGAACCCCAAGCCAGATGCATATGAAGTGGAGCACTCCAAAGACATGAAAACAAAACGGGGGCAATGTTCTATGGAGAAAAGCAGGAATATAAGGTCAATCAGAAAAAGATTTAACTAGCAAATTCTTCTCCCATGAAAAGATAAGACAGAGGCCCAACAAAAAAAATTTTAAAAATAACAGACTGAAATCAATTGTCAAATAACATATGAAGAAGAAAACCACGTGCTCATGATAAAGAAATGAAAGTAACTCAGGAATCCCATAGTACAAAAAATTTTCTCTGTGCTTACGATTCTTGACACATAATTAGCAGTTAACCCCACAGAAGACAATTGATAAGTGATACAAATAAAAAAAAATCAAATAACATGGCATTAAAACATAAAGATGATCCAAAAATACAAACCCATTATGCTCTAGCCCAAGCTCTTTTAGTTCCCATTTAGAATTGGCAATACGTTCAACATACCTGAAAAATGTCAGCTATTACATTAAAGTTTCATAACTAATACAAGGGTAAAAGTGCTAATTTAGGATTATCCAACTACCATCTAATCCCCAAAGCTTAAACTGACAGAAGAATGCCCAGGAATGGTTTTTAAGATGACTGCAAAAGCTATTTGGGCCCCCACCCCCCCAAAAAACAAAAAACCCTTTGCACTTTGAAGCATGGGCAAAACACAGGCTCGTTGTACTCTGCTGTAATTTAATCTGATTAGAAGAATGAGGACAATTAAACTCTTATTAAGGTCCTTATACTATGTTAAGGACCTATTCTTCCCAAAAGCTTCGGCTGTTAGTTTAAGGCCCAGAAATTGGTTTTAGAATTATCCCTGACAAAGATAGTTGCCACAACCATAAAATGCAATAAGGACTCTCAGTTATTTTGAAATTTCTTTTTCCACTCCTTAAAACCCATAACCAACATTAGTAAGATCAGGAAGCATATAAAAAAATACACAAGCATAAAAAAATTACTGATTTTATCATTTTTTAAGTGCACCCGACACTTTCCTGAGGCCAGGCGGTCCTTTTGGTGTATCAGTTAACACAATTTAAGCACTCTAACTAGTGGGACTTATGGTTAGATTAGATGTTATATTGAAGGTAAATTTTGCACATCACTCTCATTCCTAGAGTTCCCCCTCTTCGATTACACTTCAAGGCTTTGATTATAAAATAAAATTTCTGGATTACAACCACTGCAGTTTTCCTTTTTCCCTCCTTCCCATGCACTCAGAAAATTTATCCAAACTCAATATGTAAACTACATTCTTGCCATGTCAATTAGATAGTCTAAAAACTATATTTACCAGGATTATTTCCAAAGTAAACTTATAGACATCTAGCTAGGTATAATTTTGTCTAACCCATTAATGTGCAGTAGTAGTCTTGCCGTTGTCCTATGAATATGTTCGACAAGATCTGGTACAGCATCCACCTAAAGAAATCCATAAATCAATGACATTGTCATGCAAAAGCTTTTCCACGTTAAAATGATGTTAAAGCAATTGAATTAATTAGATATAAAAAAAACTTATCAAACAAAATTTCTTAGCAATCAAACCATCCAAAACTTTACTTGCAACAAGACAATCCAAATATGACCTTCCACTGAATTCGGTATGTCATATTATATAGGAACAAAAATGCTGGATAAGACTTAGATGAAAGGAGGGTTTGAATAACTCTGCTCTCTCTCCAAAGCCATGATAAATCACATTTGAAAACTTGAAATCTAACACTACAATGCCCAAATGTATGGACAAGAGCTGAACAATACTTTGAACCAATGTTAAGAAAACCAAACTGGTCATGGGATTAGTTAAAGCACCGGTTTAATGGTTTGACCAAGGTCGAACCGGTCATAATTAAATTAATATATTTTAAATAATATATACCTAAAATATGAAAAAAAAATTAACCATACAAAGTCAAAAAAAAAAAATGGAAGATTTAATTCCTACCAAAGTAACATCTCTTAAAAAAGGCAACATGGAAAGATAATGCCTAAGAAGGTACAACTATGAAGTAATTGGGTTTTCATTCAAATCCATAATGCTACTTGGGACCCATATTAAAGCTAAATTGAAAGGACCAAGTTTGAAATAAAAATATAAATAAATAATAGGCATCATAACAATTAAAAAAATGTTTTCACATAAAGAAAAAAGATTCAACAAATAAAAAAAAAATGAGCAAAGACGGGAAAAAATAAAAGCTATAGGAGGGGAAGAGTACAAACCAACGTTATCATACACTTTTAAAAGTCATATTAAAACTAAATTCATCGCATCAATTTTGAGATAAAAATATAAATAAATAATAGGTATCACATATTAAAATGATGTTATCACTTAAATATTCAAGAAATAAAGAAAATAAAGAGCAAAGATTGGAAAAAAAAAAAGCTAGAGGTGGGAAAAGGCATGTACTTTTGTTATCAAACACTTTTAAGAGCCATATTAAAACTATTTTAAAAGGATTAAGTTCAAAATTAAAATATATATAAATAATAGGTATCACAAAAATTAGTAATATGTTTACACATAAAGAAAAAAGATTCAAAAAGTAAACAAAAACAATAAGCAAATACTGAAGAAAATGAAAAAAAAAAAACCTAGTTTCTTCTTTTTTTCACACACGTCTCACATCTACCAAAGAAGAGAAGAATTCTATATGGTGGGCTTATAGAAAGGAGGGCTGGCAGCTGCTTTCTTTGCATCAATGAATTGGGCCTTTTCTCTTATCAGCAAATGGGCTTTCATTTGTATGGAAGGTCCAAGAAGTGAAAATAAAACATACATATATATATATATTCCAAAACTGGCTGAACCGGTAAAATCACCAGTTTAACCGATCCAAGGCCAGTTCGGCCAGGTCACTGCTGGCTTTGTAGGCCTCCGGTTTTCCCATGAGTCAAATCAAACATATGGTTAGTTCCTAGTTCAACCAATCAAATTGGTCAATCTAGCGCAGTTCTCAAAACATTGCTTTGAACTCGAAACCAAGTAGATATCATTATTAGCGGAAATTCTTTTTCCATTAAAATAAAAATTTATAAGCAATATTTCCATTTTTAAGGATTTCCACATTATCTAATCCATAATATTCTTATGAATTAGAGTCCCATGGCATGATGTCATGGCAAAATTAAAATTTGATTGAATAGCCAAATATGCTGACTTAAAGATCTATCACAGTCACTTTTCAAAAGAGCCTAAATACTGCAGCTAAAGTATTAAATATTCTACATACCAGATGCAGATAGAAATCCTCAAGTACATTTGCGTTACTTTGCAAAAGCATTGATTGGAGATGAGCTTTGGATCTATTCAATATTCGAGCAGCAAGTGATATAGTGTCAACAGCCACGCATCTTTCCTGCAAGGACAATGCTCAATTATATAGAGGCATACAATACAACACAGTTTAATCCATGATTCAAAACCAAAATTACACAAACCAAGAAAAAACAGGAGTTCACAAGCCACCACAGGTTCGTAGCAGGCAGCAACATGAGCTATAATAAAGATCTTCCGAGATACCTAATATATTGCCTTGCATAATTTTTTTTCTCTCTGACATATGATGTAGCTAACTCCGCCTATGTAGTGTCATAGCCGGTCCCAAGCCCGGGTAAAGGAGGAGGGTTGTGTTAGGCCCTCGACAGCTAATGTAAAAATCTGTCGAATCTTTATGACATGGATTAGAGACGTATATGTGCTAAGGTTAGGTCGTTGTCCAGAAGTAACACTCTGTATGGCTCAAATGCAGTGTCAAATGAGCTAGAGCTGCTACATCGGCGCTCGAGTGTAGTGTTAAATGAACAAAGGTTCCCTCATCATTCAGGATGGATGTGGGTAAAGAAGTTAGCCTAGAAAAGTAAGATTCAATTTAGTTCTTAGAATATTTGTACGTTAACAGGTAAATCCATAAAAGTGGTGGATGCTATGATTCGAAGGAGAATTAACATTTTATGTTTTCAAGAAACTAAATGGGTGGGAGAAAAGACTAAGGAATTAGACACTACTGGTTATAAACTTTGGTACGTAGGGAAGATTAGGGCAAGGAATGGAGTTGGTATTATTGTGGACAAAGATTGGAAAAAGAATGTTGTAAGAGTCAGAAGGATTTGAGATAGGATCTTATCCTTAAAATTAACTATTGGACACGATACTTTCAATGTTCTTGGTGCTTATGCACCTCAAGTAGGGTCGGAAGCACATATTAAGGAAAAGTTTTGGGAAGATTTGGAGGGTTTGGTTCAAGATATTCCACAAAAGGAAAAGATTCTCATTTAGGGGGACCTTAATGGTCATGTAGGAAAAGAGACAAGGCAATATATGGGAGCTCATGGCAGTTATGGCTTTGGAGAAGTAAATGAGGAGGAGCATTCCATTCTTGATTTTTCAATGGTTTACAACCTCACAATTGTAAACACTTGTTTCAAGAAGCAAAAGGAACATTTAATTACATATAAAAGTGGAGTCCAAAGGTCACAAATTGACTTCTTTTTGGTAAGGAACTCAGATAGAACAACTTGTAAAAACTACAAAATAATCCCTGGTGAAAGTTTAACTTCACAACATAGGGTCTTGGTCTTTGATGTGCTAGTTAAAAACCATAAACTGAAAAGTCGAAAAGTCTTAAATCCTAAGATTAAGTGGTGGCAATTAAAAGGTGAGAAACAAGTGACTTTTATGAGAAAAGTTATGGAGGAAGGTAATTGGGACTTGCAAGGAAGTGCTAACATCTTGTGGGATAAGATGATTAAAAGGATCAAGGATACTGTTAAAGTAGTATTGGGTGAATCCAAAGGTTTTAGACCTAAGGATAAAGAATCTTGGTGGTGGAATGAGAATAAGCCGGAGAAGGTCAAACATAAGAAAGAGTGTTTCAAAGCCCTGTAACTATGCAATAACGAAGAAAATTGGAAATGTTAATGATTGGCTAAAAAGAAGACTAAGAAAACAGTGAGCAAGATTAGATCTAAAACTTTTGAGGAATTCTACCAAGATTTAGGAACGAAGAATGGTGAACATGAGATTTAAAAAATTGCCAAGAGAAGAGAAAGAAAGTCAAGTGATTTGAACCAAGTAAGATGCATTAAGGTTGAGGAAGGAAAAATTTTAGTTGCGGATGATGATATCAAAGAAATATGGGAGAGCTACTTTTATAAGCTTTTCAATAATTGATTGGATATGACTATTGATACTGAAGGATTAAAAACCCATGAAGATGATCTCAATTTAAACTTCTATCATAGGATTCAAGTTAGAGAGGTAAAAGAATCTCTTAAGAGAATAGATAATGGTAAAGCCATTAGTCCCAATAGTATTCCTATCGAAGTTTGGAAGTGCTTAGGAGACAAGGGGGTTTGGTGGCTCACTAAGTTAATTAACTAGATTTTAAGATTCAAGAAAATGCCAAAAAAATGGAGAAAAAACACTCTAATGCCCATATACAAGAACAATGGGAATATTCAGAATTGTGCTAATTATCGGGGAATAAAACTCATCAGTTACACCATGAAACTTTAGGAAAGAGTGATTGAGCATAGACTCAGAAAAGAGTCTCGTATTTCGGAAAATCAATTTGGATTTATGCAAGGACGGTCTACAACAGAGGCTATTTATTTATTAAGGGGTTTGATTGAAAGATACCGGAGTAAAAAGAGAAACTTGCATATGGTTTTCATTGATTTGGAAAAAGCCTATAATAGAATACCAAGAGATGTATTGTAGAAAGCAATAGAAAAGAAATGTGTCCGTGTGGCTTATATTCAAGCCATAAAAGATATGTATGAGAGGGCAACAACAAGTGCGAGAACCCCTGGAGGTGTGACAAAAAACTTCCCTATAACAATAGGCTTACATCAAGGATCTTCCTTGAATCCATACCTATTTGATCTGATTTTGGATGTTCTAACATAACATATATAGAAAGAAATTTCAAAATGTGTACTCTTCGCGGATGATATAGTTTCAATAAAGAATTCAAGAGAAGAGGTCAACTCTAAACTTGAGTTATGGAGACACACTTTGTAATCAAAAGGTTTCCGCCTAAGTAGAAGTAAGACGGAATATATGCATTGCAAATTTAAGAAGAGGCCAATTAGAAATAATTCAGAGGTAAAAATTAGAGAGCAAACCATTCCAAAAGTGTCAAAATTTAGATATTTTGGGTCAATTTTACAGAATGATGATGAAATTGATGAGAATGTTATGTATGGGATACAAGCTGAGTGGTTAAAGTAGAGAAAAACAACAGGAGTTATTTGTGACCACAAGGTACCTACTAAGTTTAAAAGAAAATCTTACAAAACAGCTATAAGGCCAGCGATGCTATATGATAATGAATGTTGAGCTTTAAAAGGACAATAAGAGTATAAGATGGTAGTAGCAGAGATGAGAATGTTGAAATGGATGTATAGTCATACAAAATTGGATAAGATACGAAATTACTGTATACGAAGAAAAGTTGGGATAGCACCTATCAAGGAGAAAATGGTGGAAAATCGTTTACGGTAGTTTGGGCATGTACAAAGAAGAGGACAGGAGGAGCCAATGAAAAGAGTTGATCAAATGGCTTGGAGCCCTATCAAAAGGCGTAGAGAAAGACAAAAAAAGACACTAACGGAAGTTATAAGGAATGACCTTTTGAAAAATGATTTATCTGAGGAGATGGCGTTTGATAGAGCCCATTAACGTCATATGATCTATGTAACCGACCCCACATAGTGGATAGGGCTAATGTTGTTGTTGTTGTTGTTGACATATAATGTAGCTAGAACAAGTAAATTTAAAACACCAAACAAAGGTGGGAAGGGAGGAGCATAAGACAAAAGTTAAAATAATAAGTCAAATATAAGCCATGTATCAGATATACCAAACAAAATTTGTCATGTGAAGTTCTTTCTAAATAATTTTACCTCAAGCTTCTGTATGGCGTTTAATCATCATGAAAAGTATTTTAAACATCAGATTCAAGAAAAGTGATATCTAGTCAATGACAATTCCATTCAAATGAGAGCAAGTTTCCAGAAATAACTTGAAGTGCATACCTTTAGACCCAAAGATGTCCCCACAGGGTTGCCCGAATTTGTGCTGGGAGGGCTAGTAGTTGTTACCTCTGAATGTACAAATGACACACTCAAAGAAGTAGGAGAAGATGACGAGGACTTTATCCACTGATCACAATCTTGTGATATTTTGGATAACGCTGTCCTTAGCCGATCTGCTTGTTATGATTAGATATGATCACTTAATATTAATATCAATGAACTCAAAAGTGAATGTAGCTACCAAATTTTGAGTAGGCAACATAGTATGCCATTGCCACTTACAATTAAGAGAATCAATTGAGCCTTTCCCACTGAAACCAGAGCTTGGCTGACCAAATGTTTCATATACAAAATAGAAAAATATCCCAAATAATTGACAAATTCCCTGCAACAATATACTGAATCAGGAAAGGGAGCTTAGAGGGAAAATGAAAGAACCACCAAGCTTTTATCTGCAAGTTAAACAAATAAAGCAAGGTAAAGAAGACAAACACCCAAGGGAAGAGAAAGCATACCTTAAAAAATTCAACATTTACTACTTCTAATTTCTGCATAAGCCTCGCATATTTATCCATAGATCTAACATGTTTAAGATATGTATATCAATACATCTAATTGTGAAAGTTATAAGAAGGATAAAACTTGTTTTCACTAATCAGTGAAATGTAAAGTAATTTACCTTAAAAGACTTAAAGAAGAACCAGTGTGTGCTGTATTTTCTTCATCATTACAATTTAACGGTTTTCTTCTTGGATGGTTGGGTTTTGAACTTCGACTTGGTAGTTGACTGTCTTCATCGATAAAGTCTGCAAGAAGATCCTCATTTTCATCTTCCGAAATAGAATTAGCACCATTCATTTGATTGGAATCATTCTTTCCAGGCAAGATTTTATCACCATAAAAATTGCCATATGAATTTCCATCAAGATCACCATAAGTCGAACCATTAGATTGGGGGAAACCATGGCCTTCTCTAGGGGTTGATAATTTCTGCAAAAACGGGTTCCCATTTCTAAGCCAATAAGAGAATCCACTTTTCCTAGAGCTGTTGTGACAGTGAACCAAGTTCACCGATTTATCAGAGCGAATCGCACTCGGATTAACTGATTTGTGGTTAGACAAAGAAATCAAAGGTGCTCCATCACCAACTAGGCCAGTAAAACTGATCATTTGCACTGTATCTGGTGGTAATTTTAACCACATTTCTTTCTCCAAAACCATTTTAAGTGCCTGAACAGTGAAGGCAACAAGCCTAATTTAATCATTTATATAGATTATGGATAATAAGAATGCTCATTAGAAATTGCATTTTAACAACCACAAACAATTAAGAAACCATGCAGCATTGGATTTTCCCCCCTCATTCAAGAGGGTCATAAATGGCATTGTAACATTTTACATCATGGAACAAAACCATGTCACAAACTCTGGATCCAGGCAATCCAAAAATGTCTGCAATCTTGATTATTTTAATTTCTATTACAAGTAACATTCATTAGAAGAATTCTGATCTGCAGAGAAGAATATGTCAGGATAACTCAGCACGAGCCCAGAAATGAGAATAAAAGTAATACATACACAATATATGTATAAGTTGCAATAATTTTATAAATATCCAAAACAGCTTTGCCAAATCAGTGACACCATGACCATGGCAACTTACCATATTGTACTTTGTATTCAACATGGCATAGAAGGCACCACATTTGCTGTGCACAGCATAAGATATTATACACTCAATCTACATTATGTGACTCTATAATCATGTAGACGAGAAGCCTAAAGGTTACTTACATGAACATTTTGTCGATGAAAAGCTATGAAATAGTTTTCACAAACCACCTTCAACTTCTGCCTGAACTCAACTGCTTCAATTCCACAAAAGGCTTCCCCAGCCAAAATGAAGACACTGAGATCTTCATAATTTTTCAAGAATTGGTGAATGCTTGTGGTACAAGCTGCATCGGAAGAAAGTAATACTGAAACACGGCTAGTAGTGAGATGCCAAAGATTCTTGCGACCTTGTTGAAGGGTCTGTGAAACAAACTCTGTAGCTTCTTTGCGCAGATGGTACCAAGGGGACTCAATGCTTGATGCTGCATTATCCTCCTTTCTGGCCTCATTAACTGGATCGGGAGAATCTATAAATGATAAACCAATAGAGTTGGCAGTTTCAACCTGTGAGCTGGCTGTTACAGATTCTTCCCTTGAAGATGAACCACGAATTTCATCTCCACAGCTGGAAGAAGAGTCGCTGCAAGTTCTTACATCTGCACCAACCTCCCCAGCCCCACCAAGACTACAGGAAACGTCATCATTTTCTTTATTTGAAGTTTGGCCTGCTGAGTCCTGGTGATAAAATTGACCAATTTTATTAGACAAAGTAGCATTGATAAAAGAACTATAGATCTTGTAATCATGAAGGTATCAGATATGATTAACTTCTTCCCAGTCTCAAAACTAGATACATATTAAAAATACTGAATGTTTGTGACAATTCCTGCAACTGTTTTAATAAAATTCAGGTTTCTCCAATTTCTATGTTGATTGTCAGATTTTTCTATTTGTGAACATCTAAGAAATGTGGAGATTTCATTCTTTATTCTTTAATCATAAGCAAGACGGAGTTTACCAACTTCATTTCATGTACAAGCTCACCAACATTGGCACGTGATGGAGGCTCTACATTTTGATCCTTGGTCTTTTAATTTTATTTTCAGTTTATATGTGAACTTGTAAGTCCCATCCACATTGATAAATAACTTTGTTAATTTCCCACCAAGGTCAATCACCTCTTTGCTTTATCATCCGTTGCTGCCATGCAATATTTATATTTTAACCTTCTTGCATGGGCTTCACAAATTAAGCCACTATTAATCTGTTGCCCTTTGCCCTGTCCTAAGATAAATCTTCACACCGACCAGCACAAGAAATCTTCTTCAGTACTCAAGAATAAAATAAAGTTCATAGGCTCACCGGATATGAAAATTGATCTGATTAATTCAAATGAATATTATTGATTACACAAAGCAGAGGGGGAATGCGGCACAGTGGAGGGGGGATAAAATGATCAAATTAGGAGATACAAAATTACCTGTCCATCCAGCTGAAACTCCATAATTTCATGGTATGAATGCATAAGTTCAAACAGAACAGCTAATGTTCTTATTAAGCATGGCCTGAACTTAGATTCAGATATTTGAAGGCATAAATCACTGTAAGTGAGCCTGTCATCAAAGTAACAATTATGAAGTTGAATGAAAGTAGAGCTCTGTCGTTATTCAAAGGATGGTAAATATGCATGCGGAAGAAAAAAGTACCTACTATTTTGCAAAGGTGCCTCCTCATCCTGCAGAAAGGATCAACATCCTAATTAAATAAGCCTTTCAACAAGTCAAAAGAAAAGGAAAATATAATGCTTTAAATCAGGCAAACAAGAGTTTAATGGTATTCCATCCTTCTGACCAATATCCTTTTTTTTGGACCACCACTATCAATTATTCTAAGCAATTAAGCATTTATCTTATTACAACCCACTTTGAGGACTTGAGTAGATCCTTCAATCCTCACCTTAAACCAATATAGGTAAACCATGAATAACACCACTGAGCTACATCAGCCACATATCCATATAAAGATGCTTCATTGAAAAGCAAAGTGGTAAGAAGAATGATATCTAGAGGGCAGTTACAAATAGCATTACCAATGCAATATATTAACTATGGAAGCATTTGATATAGGAGAAAACTGGAAGAAGGAGGAATGCTCAATTATGGGCATGACTTGAATTTTTGCAACACACACACACACACAGAGTTTGAAGATAAATTGGGTTGAGAAGCTGGTTGGCAACGCTAATATATTTTCAAGTCCAAATCAGCAAGAAAATGGGAGCATGAAGCACAGCATTTTTTTCATTTGGCAAAAGTACACTTTTGGTCCCACAATTTTACACTAGGTTTTATTTTGATCCCTTAATTTTATTTTCTTTCTTTTTAATCCTTTAATTTTCAAAATATAATCAAACGTTTCCCTATTACTAATATCATTAATTATGTTAGCAGAAATGCTGACAACACATTATTCAACATTGACATGCCAATTTTTACTGTCAAGTCATCAATATTTCTAATTAATCTTAGATTTAAAATATTTTTTAATTAAATTAAAAGATTAAAAATAAATAATTACAAATAAAACTTCTAAACAAAACCTTAATCTTAGATTTTTTTTGCTATGAAAAATGAGTTAGATAAATATGAAAGCATTTAGAAAGTACTTTGTTAGTATTTAGAAATGATTGATCAATATTTTCAACTAATATAATTAACCGTGTTAATTATAGAGAAAATTTTGATTATATTTTGAAAGTTAAATGATTAAAAAGAAATAAAATAAAGTTAAAGAACCAAAATGAAACTTAGTGCAAAGTTAAGGGATTAAAAATATATTTTTGCCTTTTCATTTCCATGATTGCTCCATGCAAGACATCACACTTCCCTTCTCTAGGGGCTAGGCTTAGGTCCAACATTATAATTTTCTACTTAAGCCATATTTCTGTAGAAATTTGCCAGCATGTCAATGGAAAGATTTTTGACATTTTACTTATTAGCCAAATTTAAACACAGCCTGTACGCCTCTGAATTAATGTGATACATATGTCTAGAGTGTGTGTGTCCTTTTACTTCATTTTTTCCCACATAAAATGGAGTCCTCATATATCAAGCAAGGAAAAGACATTTTTAGATTCACATTCTCAATTATTCAAAAGCCAGGAGATAACAAAGAGAATGTGGGCAAGGAATATGCATTGGTATACCTCATACACAACAGCCTTCAACACAGAGTGGGTTTCTGAGATAACTTCTTGCATGAAGAAACTTTGTATCTTTTCAGCCAGACCAGGGATATCCCCAATTAATGCGTAGGCATCAATTACCTGTATCAACTAATCTTAAGTAAAATTTGCTTTGTATGATGCTGAAATATATGCATGTATCACAGTATTTCTTCGAGTGTATCTCCCAGAATATTCGTCTTTTTGAATACCTTGACTTAGAATACATAAGCATTCTGGCATCAGTTTCTTTTACTTTTTAGCAAAAATGCTGGCATTGGAGTTTGTGTGACTTAGGATTCTCTCTAGTCTCTTTTCTATATACCTTGTTTCTTAACATATAATACAAACTAACAGCAAATATCAGTACACCTATATAGCATTCAATGGTTATGATGAATGATTTCAAATTAGTGGTGGTAATTACTCATCTAGTAAGAACCTGTTAAAGCTTTGGATCAAACCACATATGGAAATTATCAGTCCCTCGATGAAAATATATGTCTCTGATTTTATAATCTAATGTTTGCAGTAATCTTGCATTTGCATCCTTAATGAAGACATCTATTTTTTATAAGGTAGCTAATCTTGAAGGGAAATTCTTGCAAGCATACTAAGCCTACCCTATCACCAATATTTGCGATTAACATTAATAAAAATATACAAGATTTTAAAAAGCTTCAAGGTTTTCTGATCAAATACAAAATCCAAGTCCCAGATTCATAAAAAGCTTGATCATATACTCTTCCTCTCAAGATGTAGAAATTTTTAAGCATTTATTTTAATTTATTTCTAAATTATCTGTTTCCTCTTACTATATTTATTTCTCCTTCACTGTATCAAATTCTAAATTTACAGTAGCAAATTCTTATTTACCTCATCTATTGCACAGGGAATAATACTAGTTATCAGTAAAATCTTGGAACACATGCTAACATATACATTTGCATGAACATGCCCGTGATAAGAAAGCAAACACAAATTTCTTGAGAGCACAAAGACAAACTGAGAAAATGTGCATGCTAAGCCCAGACATTGACAACTCTATGCTTGCTCTATATAAAAAGAACAACCTATTTTCCTGCCAAAACTAACTGAAACTCACAGTTATATAGCTCTCTTCCTTAAATTCCTGACATACTCCCAACAAAAGAGCATCCAGCTTTTGTAGAGTTTTTCCCAGCCAAACCTGCATCAATAATGTAATGGACAATAATGAAACAGTGAAATACACATAAGAAATCATTGTTAGAAATATTTGCAGTTACGTAAAAGAAATAGAGAAGTGCTAAGTGAGTTATGTGAATGGTTTCTCTTTCAAGACATACCTCCACACCATGACTCATCTCTTGTATTGCTGAAAGTTCTGACAAACTATCTAAGAGTTGCAAAAACTCAGATAGAACTTGAAATGCCTACATATCAATGCCAAAAGGATACAAATGAGAAGCTTAGTTATATCACAAACACGGGCCCTGTTTGGGGTTGGGGGGGGGGATGGGATTGGTTTTTGGAATTGGCTTAAAATGGATAAACTAAACCACCTTGCAATAATTCCCTTCCTCAACTAGTGATTCAAGTGCCGATTGCATGTTCATTGCACGTTGAAGCTCAGTCAAAACTGGAAGCAGGTCCTATGAATTTAAAAGCATGCATTCATCAAGTTACAAACGCAAACTATATGAAGCCATGATTGTAAGCATGCATCATGTACTCCATGAACCTAGATAAAAGAAGATTGCATATAGAAAAGACTCTAAATTTATCCCCCACAACTTATGAGAAACAAGAATAAAACTAGAAAATACAGAGCATAAAGTTTCAAGAACAATTTTTATTGCTGGTGTCGGCACATAAAGAAAGGAAAATACCAGAAGAGCTTGTTTCTTTTTGGAATAAGAATTTACAATGAGATCCCTTGAAACTTCATTCATGGATGACGTCAAGTGTCTTCTTCCATTCTGAAAAACCATTAAGAGTATGTAAGAATCAGATAGAGCAAAATTTAACAGTAACATTTGCTCACACCTTTTCAATGCTTACCATGCAGATGACATTGGCAATCCTCAAGTCTTTTTCCAGTTCCCTAACCAAGTTCATCCCCTTCACTGACCAAAAGTAAATATCAGCACCTTATTTTATAAACTAGACACATTCCCCATGCATTCATAGGGTAAAAGGTGAGCCACACTGTTTATGGCTTATGAATAATGTGGCATGTTATACATTTGGTATTTTATATTGATATTGATCTTGATTTGCTAAGAAAATATGAGAACGAAACAGAAACTGCAAACAAGTTTGCACTTATCTCATACATCACAGCCCACCGAAAGCAAGGTGTCGCAAAGTAGAAACAAAAGATCAAAGTAGGCAATAGATAGATCAATACTTACTACTGATACTCGATTATGTCAACAGAAAATGACATTCTTTTTTAATATTTTACAATTAAAGGATTACATGCAAATACTCTGTGGATCAATTAATGAGTTTTCTTTTACAAAAGAATTAAGAATTAACTTAATCAGATGAATGCAAAATAAAATAAGAAAAATTCATGATTTTATGCACTGAAGGTTGAACAGAGGAGGAGGTGATGAATTCTCTGAATTTACATTTCCTTGAACTTACCCATTACTTCATGATGATTCATAACATGGCGAGATAAACTCTCTGCTACTCTATCCAATTGTGCCAATCTAAGGGCGGCCTAGAAAACAAGTGAATTAATAGCATGGTGTCAAAAATTTCAACCAAGTCATACGCTAAGTTATAACCCATGCAACAAAGTAAAAAGCCAAGCACCTTCTCAAGAGACAGGACATTAAGGACTAAATAAATCAGATAAAAAGCTTCACCCCCCATTCAGATATCACCATTTAGCTTGTCTTGCAACAAAAAGGTAACAAGATTCACATAAGAGCAAAAATTTTAATAATTCTTTCAGCATATATAGCAGCCACATAAAATAATTAAATAAAAACCATAATATCATTAAGTTTTCTGTTTTTGAAATCAATAAGAATTTTATTAGAAGGAAATAAGGAATAGAAAAAAGTGGAGGATAAGCTATCATCCTTATACAGACTACAAGTATAAGCGAAGGAAAGCAATTGGAAATATTTAATATAAAAGATCTTTTTTATCCCTTTTCATGTTCACCAAGGAGAAGCATAATGATATATGTTAAATGTTTTAAACTAAGTACTGAAAATAGTAAGTTTCATCCTAGTTCACAAGTAACATGTTGAATGTCATCAATTTGGGTAAGTTTAAATGTAAAAAATGAATTTTCCAACAGGAAAGACTGTCTTGCTGACAACGAAATAGAGGACACTAACCCAAGGAGATAAGAACTGATCAACACCTTAGGATACTTGTTGGAGGGGTCATGGGAAAATAGTTAAAACAATCTAGCCCATATCCACTTGGAAACTTCTGCTAAGAGATACAAATAAAACAAGCCTACTTTATATATGAAAGTTGGATGCCTTGTAAATGGACTGTTGAAGAGAATAGCAATTAGAGATTTGGCGTTCATTTTCTAGGAATATAAGCTTTTAGGTTCCAAAAGTTAAATGAGTATTTTGGTTCTAAATACTAACAACTCTGTACTTGATTTTTGAAGCAAATCCTATAATCCTCATCCTCTGATTTCATGAACATGAACAATCCTCATGAACCCAAAAGTTCTTCAAATTTTATTTGGCCTTCAAATTTGCAGCATTTCACTTGTATTAGTTCAGTTAAGCATCTCTGCGCACAAAAGATTTTTTTTTTTCTGTGACACAAAAGATTTCACTCTGAGGCATTTCAGCTTTCCAAATAAAATTCTCAAGTAGAAATGGAGTCCTTTTAGAAGAAGGAATGGGGATCAAAATAGTACTTACAATAGAAAACACGTTAACGAATCTAGAATCCAAACTCTCCCACCCAAAGATGAAAAATGAAGAAGAGACTCTAGAATAAGTAAAAGAGCCTCAAATTCATGAATACCCTCATCATGGCTAATGTAAGCCAGTTATTTTTATTGTAAACTAGGAGTATCCCTTATCGGCAACAAGGACTAATCTCCCTCGGGGCATTGAGAGCAAATGAGTTTGCTCCATACACACATATTAGGAATCGAACTCTAAACCACTTGCTTAAGGAACAAAAGCCTTTACTATTTACACCAACTTAACTTGATAATGTAAACCTCATTTGATTACCAAGTAACTTTATCCTCACTAAACACCAAATGAAGTTCTTAGGGTTTTAGTCTTTTAAAAGCATGTCATTCCTACTTCTTTAGCAACCCTTTCTGCTGTACTAGTCAAAGCCTCTACCCATTTGACAAAAATCCCAGTCTGTTTATAGCATGCCCGCTGCTTTTTGATATCTGCTCAACTACTCATGCTTACCATCACCAAAGGAGGATCGAATGTCCAGCAATACCAAAGTAAAACAAACCAACCCAGGAGGTAAAAAAGATAACAAGACCTAGCTTGGCTTCCAAATTGCATTTATTAGAATGGCAGGGGCAATTTATAGGACAAATATACATACATCTGGCAGTCAACCAGGACAAATGATTGGAAGGAGATTGGAATCGAGTGCCACTCTACCAACCCTTGAGCAGGTTAGGGTTCTATACCACCACTATTTTTCATAATAAGAAGAATGACTAAAAAAAGAACCAAGACAATGTTTTACCCTAAATAATAAGAAATATTTAAAAGCATGCTCCACTAATGGCAGGATTGAGAAACAGAAATTCTACCTGCTTCTCAAAATGTGCAAGCTCATGTTCTTCAGCAGGAACATGCTCTAAAACATGCTTGACTGGATCAAAATCCTGCAAAAGATATCTTCTTAAAGATTTTACTAACATTCATTAAGAATCAACACACTTGTATAAGTGCTGAAAGAATGTAATCTGTATAAAATTTCAATAGAGTGGAGACATGAAGGAAAATATTTCAAAATGCTAGCATGTGAACCAGAAAAGTAGTTCCAATCTCTGTAATTCTGATACAAATTAATGAACTGATTTTCATTTCCCACCTTCGATTTCTTGGAGGGTCATTGATGGACCTGTCAATAATGGGCCATTATTGACGGGCCCATCAGTCATGCAATTAGTTCTCAGGAATCAGCAGAAAGATGACGAAGAATCAAAAGAATATAACTTCTCAAATATCCTAACCTTAACAGGCAGAAGCATAAGCACAACAGAAAAGAAAAGCACTACAAGGAGTGAAGAATGTGCTTCTGCTCTAATTAGCTAAGAACATTTTTCAAAACAGGTGCACTCTCTGCTGGATACATAGATTCCAAACAACTCAAGTTCTAATGATGGGCTAATCGATGTCAAACAAAGTCTAAACATATCAGGAATACAAATCACATAGCATAAATAATTTTTAAATGGAACTTTCTACTATGAAAAGGTATAATATCAGGCAAATTGTACAGAGTTAATTTAGTTTACAATTGAAAATATGTCACAAAGTCACACTTGAGACAGTGAGAACCCTACACCTTAAATTATCAGCATAAGCAATATTTTGTATTGACTTCTCAAGAATGATTTCAATACAAAGATTAAGAAGGATCTACAAGGATGCTTTGCATTTCCAGTAAGGTTAAGTAACACAACCTCCATAAAACAAATTATCTATCTATCATTCAGCACAGGGTGGGGTACAAGGAAATAGTAGCCTGTAACTAAATCCAAAGTGATCAAGCAAGTAACACCTCCTCATAGAATTCATCCTCAAGCTCCTCTATTTGTTGACCACGATTTCTGCTTCCATATATAGAACTCAGTTCTTCCGAACTTGATGAAAGACTATCCCGCTGATTGGGGGGCAATCCCGCGAGAGCGCGAGCAACAGCTGCAGCAGCAGCAGCTCTAGCTGGTACCTGTACAATAAGATTTATAAAAACATGATATATCAATCTAACGCACACACTTAACTCACATAGATTACACAGCTAGACAGAAAAAATATCTCGAACAGGTTCATACTGAAAGTTCCTCACAATGTTAAAGTGTTGATGCATTTTTATTTAGTTTTATTTTATGACTAAGGGCAAGAACTAGGCATTATTGATACCATCCAAAGCCCTTTCAGATGTCCAGTGCTCCCTTAAGGTCAATTCTTTTATTTGGACAATGGTACTTAATAAGGTTAACACTAATGACATGTTTCAGTCATGCCTCCTTATAGCTATGTGAGATGTTGCACTAATTTGGAACCGGCCACACATTTGTTTTTACATTGCAAACAGCTAATCACATTAATTATAGATGCAGGGGCAGGGATAATTATGGGATTGTGATCTCCTTTTGTTTTCTATACTTGTTGGCTTATATATATATATATAAACTTTCTTGGAATTTTGGTGAAACTTGGTATGCCCATAGAGCTTGCAGCTGTTCCAATCAATTAATATTAATAACAACATAAAATCTATAGTGAGTCACCCTATGTCACAAAGGTGACTCATCCCTCAGAATTTGTGCAATGTATGAGAAAAAATGTTTAGTTGATAAAATTCAGAGGTCAGGTAATAAAGAGGAGGAAAAATGTTATGGCAGCTTCCTACACTTAGTGGTGTCTTCAGTGAGTTAGTCAAGGAAAGCACCAAACTTCAGAACCACATCAGTCTACATGACAAACAATGTTATTAATACGTTATCCTGAATTAGTTATCTCCAGAGTAGGATGTTCTTTCCCAAACTTAAAATCAAGGAAGTGAACACCAAATGTTTTCCATGGTAGGAACATTACCCATACCCTCTAACTAGTCCAGACCCAGAAAATTTCAATTATTTATCAAAACATTTGCTATGTATAATGCTTTTGTTTTAACTGTCCAAAAGACATCTCTTTGAACATTCCTAATCAGTTTGCGTATTCACGGAATCATAGAATAGCAGGGTAGCCAACGTAATGGTAAAATATCTCTCCATTTCTTCGGAAAAGGAAACATTAGGGGTAAGCATTAAATAGAAACCCCGAACATGCAAACTGATTAATAGATCACAAAAACACTGGACTCAGACAACTGTCAAATTAGCACATTTTTCCACAGTAACAGTTTCACGGTACAGCATTAACTGGAACTAAAGAAAAATTAAAAAAAATAAAATAAGATCACTGGGACGACGAGTACAATGACTGCACATTAAATACGGGATCACTTACCTCGGGCCGATCAGAAACAGAGGGGAGCAGTCCAAGAGACTTCGCAGACCTAACAGAGCTCAGGATCTTTTCTCCGACCTTGGACAAATCCATTCCCCCTCCCTGGAAGAGCAAGAAAGGAACTAAGAAGAAAACCCTAGAGCTCTCAAACCCCTCACTCAAATCACCATTGAATATGAACGGATTTCCCTGAAAGCTTCCAAAGGGGAACAAATTGGGATGCATTTCAACTCAAGTCCCCGAGATCAAGTGGAACAATCCCATCTCAAAGGATCAGGATAGGTGAATTAATTGGTGATTACGCCCTTTTGGATGTATCGAAGATCAGATTCGCCAAATTTTAATGGTAAATCTGTGTTTTCCAGAGTGAAGAACAGAATGGAGGTGTCTGTGAGATGCGAGTCTTGTTCTTCACACAGTTATTGCCTTTTGTAGACTTTCGGGTCTTACACTCATGAAGCCGCTACCGCCTGATTGTGATTGTTGTTTTGACGACGAACTGGCTTGGAAGCTAGAATTGTCAGGGAGGCTAGCCATGGACGGGATCAGAAGAAAACTAAAAATATGTTTTTATTTTTGGTTTGCTGAAAAATTAACCAAATTACTCACTATGGCTATCTAATTGTTAGGGAAGGCTAGCCATAGAGGGGATCAGAAGAAACCTAAAAATATGTTTTTATTTTTGGTTTGCTGAAAAATTAACCAAATTACTCACTATGCTTATCTAAATTCAATTCAATTGCATTCCTTTTGGGCGTGGAGTTCCTTTTGGGAGCGGTGGGGCTCCACCCCTCCACCGATTGGGTTTCCCCTTGAAAAAAAAAAATTATAGGCCACTTAAATTTCTGAGATCATGACAGGCCAATAAATAAGAACTACTAGTATCAAGAATGAATACCATTAATTTATCATGATTTGGTTTGTTGTAGTATACCACTACCTCATATTCTCTATATAAGATCTTTTATTCTGATCTTATCTTTACAATATATGAAGTAGTATTTATTATACATTTTCAAAAAAATGTTCTTATTTAATGTATTCAAAGAGAAAAAGATAAAATAAGGGTAGTTTTGAAAAAATGTTGAGATTTTCGGAGAAATTGAAATAGTTAATTAGTTTTAATTCAAATTCTTAATCCGTGTGATTCGATTAAAAGGATCTTATATTAAGAATTAGAGGGAGTAAATCAAAAAATCGAACCAATTTATTAAAATTTAAAGAAAATATTATATAAATAAAAAAATAAATCTATATTAATAATCTATGTTTATTATTATAACTGAAATGTTAGAAAAAAAGGAATTTTGAAGTGTAGAAGAAAATGCGATTGAGGAAAAGGTTGGGCACAAATCTTTAAGGTAGGGGCAACACTTTTCTTTAGACTTAATTCGCCCCCACCAATTTTCAAATCTTAGGTATAACTTGGGTTAGTGACAAATTTCCTGCAGGATACAATAAAGACCATTAAGTAGGTGTTGTACTTCCAAAACTCAAGTACAGATAACAATGGTCTTTACAAAGTGATAATTTATTTTTTATTTTTTGTGTACTAAAGATAAAGACAAGTGAGTTTGTATATGTTGAAACAAGTGTGGATGAATAAAATTAGAATTATTGAATAATGAAAGATTGTGGGCTATTTACAGGGAATGAGAAGGCACCTCTTAAAATAACATGACTCTTTCAATAAAAGATACGTATATTAACCAATGTATGTATATTGTAATGATTTATGAATCTAGACAAAAGTCATTTTCTTTCATATGATTAATGTATATACATTGTAATGATTCATGAATCTAGACAAAAGCCACTTCTTTTCATATTTCATAAATCTTGTAATTTTCTATGAATTATCTCAAGAGTTATCATTAATTCATTAATCCTTTAAAAGACACATTTTTATTTTGAAAATTTTCTCATAATCTCCCACCATTTTCAAAATGAACTTTTTTTTAAATAATAAACTCTTATCACTTCAGAAATCTCATATTTTCGGTAAAGGTGTCTTTAAGACTTGGACCTTTACTTAGTAAGACATGATTTCACCCATCTAAATTAATATGATAGACAAGTTTTGAATCAATTAATCCATTTGAACAGGCTTGCATAACTTACTCATAAGATCTTGGATCATTGTATACCATTTTTAGTAGACATTTTTTTTAATATGGCCTTGTGTCTTGTATCCCATGAGAGTTTGAGAGTCAAGCCCTTTGACTCCCTGAAACAACCCCACTTCACTCTGATATAGGTAGACTCTATCAAGAGTAACACCATGATAAGTACTCTAGCAAATATATGCTCACAGATCTATCAAGAGTTAAAATCCAACCTTCCTTTAAATCTATGGTAATCAAGTATTTTTCAATCTTAGAAATGATAGATAATATTTCAAATATTTGTAATCACTCTAATAGTGTATTCTCACCTTTAAACTTAATCTTTGACATTAATCAAGTGTGAGTAAGGTTTTCACTATTGGTGATTATGATTTAACGGGCTTCAATCACATCCCCATTGATGTTTTCAATATAATATGCCTTGTCAATCATTTCGTCAAAGGATCTGTAAGATTTAACTCAGACCTTATATAACTAATAGAGATTACCTCATTCACAATTAAATATTTCACATAGCTATATCTTATTACAATGTATTACGACTTTCCATTATTAACTTGGTTATAAGTCTATGAAAGAGTAGATTCCTATCATAATAGATAGATATTTGTGTTATTGACTCATGATGAATATGTAATATAGGTTTATTTCTAAGAACAACACCTCCACCAAGAGTGTAAAACTACGCACTTGTAGAAGTATAATTCTTTAGGTAACTTATCTAATTATCATTTGTATACCCTTCTAAAATTAAAGAATTACCACTATAGATAAACTATAATGATTTGTTCATTTCAAGTAGTTATTGAATCTCAAATTTATATACATGTCATTACAAAAAAATTATCTAAACTCACATTATCATTCACAAATTTGAATAAACATATTAAATATTCATCTAAATATTCATTATACATATTCATTCACTTTCAAATGGTCACAACTTTTCAATGATATATCTTAAAGAAACACAATCATATCAAGAACAATCATTAATAAAAGTCACAAAATACTTTTTTACAACTTCTAACAAGCCAATCATGCATATCATTAAAATTTAATTCTAATATTTTAGAACATTTTCCTATTTTAGGAAAAATATTGTCTAGTTAATCAAATGATGTATAATTCTTGATTTCTTATAGATTTTAGAATTAAGTCATTATTTATCATCTCATTTAACATAATTAATATGCCATAAATGATATCATTATATATTACAAGAGTCAATAATACAAATATAATAATAAACATTATTATTAACTTAAACAACATTACATTTGAATATGTTCCTACATAAATAACCCTTACCTACAAATATTTCTCCCTTAGATAGAATAAACTCGTCTCCCTTAAAAACAGACTTAAACCCAAACTTATTAAGTAGGGGTACAAAAATTAAATTCTTTCTAATATCTGGTACATAGTATACATATGTTAAAATAAGAGTTTTCCCAGAAGTAAAGTCAATTCCCACGATTCTTTTGCCTTTAATTTGGACACATGAATCATTTCCCATGTAGAGCACATTTTCATCCTCATCCTTAAATATCTTGAAGATATCATTGTTCTTGTACACATAACAAGTTGCTCTAGAATCTACTTACCATGATTCATTATTTTTAATCATGTTGATTTCAGAAATAATAACCACAATATTACCTTTTAAGGAAGAATTAATTTCTTTCTTCTTTTTTAAGAAAAAACATTCTTTCTTGTAATGACTATTCTTCCCACAAAAATAACACTTACTCTTATTTTTCTTATTCTTATGTCTATTTTGTCCATGTGATTCATCCTTTTCCTTCCCTCTTTTCTTATAAGTCTTGTTGGGGTATCCTTCCTCTACCACATCTACTTTCTCATGAGCATTGATATCTTTAGTATCATCTCATTTACAATACTCCTATTCTAAACAAAGATGATTCCTCAATTGCTCAAGAGAGATATCTTCTGTTTTATGCTTAATAATCTTTCCATGAAGAAGGAAGTTTATCTATAACTAAGGAGACAATGATACTTTCATCCATATGCATGTTATGTTGTTTGAAATTATTCAAAATATGTTCGATTTCATTCAATTGTTCCATAACAGATTTTCCATCAATCATTTTATAATTATTGAAATAAGTAACAAGAAATTTCTTACTTGTTGCATTCTCTTATATATACCTTGCCTCTAGTTTCTCCCATAGTTCTTTTGCAGAGATTGAATACTTTTGGTAAATATCAAAAAGGGAATCTAGTGCAGATGTAATCATTATTCTCCCGCTTTTGCCTTTCTCTAACCTCAGTCATGATTTCTCCTTCTCTTTATTCGAGTTTGAGAGTAGTGAAGACATAAAAAACCTTCAAAGTAGTAAGTATAAACTTAATCTTTTTCTGCAGAAAATTACCTCCTTTGAAGCTCTCCAGTTTCACAAAATTTGGAGTCAAATCATTTAAAAAAACCATTTGAATTCAACGAAATTAAGCCTAAAGATTGTTAGAAAAGAAGAAACTTTGAAGTGTTGAAGAAAATGAAGTTAGAAAAAAAGTTGTGCACAAATCTTTAAGGCGTGGGCAACACTTTTCTTTGGGTTTATTTCGTCCCCACGAATTTCCAAATTTTGAGTATAACTTGTGTTAGTGACGAATTTTTTGCAGGATATAATGAAAACTCTTAAGTAGGTGTTGTACTTCCAAAACTCAAACCTATACAATAATGGCTTTTACAAATTAATAATTTGCTTTTTATTCTTTATGTACTAAATATAAAGGTAAGTGATTTTGTATATATTGAAACAAGTGTGGATGAATAAAATTGGAATTAATGAATAATGGAAGATTGTGGATTATATACAGGGAATGAAAAGGCATTTATTGAAACAGCATGACTCTTTCAATAAAAGACATATATAGTAACAAATGTATGTATATTATAATGATTCATGAATCTAGATAAAAGTCATTTCCTTTCATATGATTAATGTATGTACATTGTAATGATTCATAAATCTAGATAAAAATCACTTTTTTTCATATTTCATAAATCTTGTGATTTTCCATTAATCATCTCAAGAGTTATTATTAATTCATGAATTCTTTAAGAGACATTTTTATTTTGAAAATTTTCTCACATGAAATATTCTTAAAAATAATATCACAATAATTATTGATTATGGTGATTATTAAATAAATAATATATTTAGTTTAATATCACAATTATTGATATTCCATTGTTCAAATCCAATGGATGAAAAAGATTATATATAAATAGAGGTGTGAAGAGAAAATATTAAAAGAATCTATTTTCTTTGTAAAATGACGATAAGTTTCTTACTAGTTAATTCAAATCAAAATAGGTTTTTATGAGTTTGTTAATGGAAGGAATGAGCAACACTGGAGAAATTATCACACATTAAGAAAATGTTATCTATATTTACTCTCTAATGAAAATATCCAAAATTCCAAATATGGAAATAGAATGTGAAAAAGATACTAAATGAAAGAGAGATAATACGTGTTCATTGAAAATGTAAATGATTATTAATTTATTTGATCTGAACTATCGTTATTGATTAGAGTATAAATGAACAATTTTCTTTTATTTTAATTTTAATTATTATATCACTATTTAATGGTGTAGATCAATCACAACTCCCTTAAATAAAAGGGAAAATTATTATAAATGACTTATTTAGACTAATATTTACTATTACACAAGGCCATAAGAATTATAATTATATTGAAGGACTAAAAGATTATCCACAGACTTTTATACCCTTATATATATATATTATTTTTTCAATTTTCTATGAATCATCTACCTCGATAAAAGAGGATCCAAAGAAAATCGAAGCCCGAGTATCGCAGTGCTGCCAAAGTACCATGTATTTTGAGTATACGATGCTGAGTCATCATCATTGTTGGAAGATTCCTCTGATCTACGAGTATTTTTATGGCTGAACCAACGTCCAAATTGAGGGAGTTTCGGGTGAGTTTAGTCTAAATCATAAACATGATATTGTGTATTTTTTAATTAATTTATTTATAATTGATTATGAAAATAAGTGATTATTCATAATTGGCAATGAGAATATGTGATTACATTAAAAGTGATTTATGTTTGAATGTTTTTATCTCATAAGTGATTTAAAAAAATATATTTAAATTTTGAGAGTTTAAATAATTATTGGGTGAAATAATGAGAATGAGAAGTAAAATAAGTGATGATGAAAGAATAAATAATTATTATTAATAAAAAAATTAATTATTTCTATAATTACTTATTTAAGATATATATCCTTATTGAAAAGTTAATGTGTTTGATAATTTTACAAAATAAGCAATTATACTCCCAAGTGCTTATTCTCTTTATCTAAATTGGCTAGTACGTAAGAGTTTTCGGCAACATGGGAGGCTAGGGATTAGTGGTGGAGGATAGGGAGTTATTTTTTTCCATTAAGGATAGGAAGTTATTTTATTGTAAGCTGTTTTTCCCCTAACGTGGTTAATTATAATGGTCATTTTATCATTTGATGGTCCTTTAACGTAATTGTGTTTTCTATGATCCTTTAAAATAAATATTGAATGATATAGGTCCTCAAATATAATTTTCTCTAAATAAACTATGAGTTTTAAATAATATTTTTTAATGATTAACCCAGATTATTAAATATTGAGCTAAGGGCCAAAAGTTAAAATTGAGATAAATTGAGCCAATAACAAATTGAGAGATCCAAATTCATGAATGATTTGGCACTTCAAGAGGAAATAATAATTATTTGTTGTGCAAATCTATCATTCTATTGTGAGCATTAAGGGTATTTTTTAGTTGAAAGATGAAAACTAATTTTTTTGAAGTATAAAAATCATTAAAATGAATTTTATTTTTTCAATAAAGTTTTTTCTATATACACAATTAGGAATTAAATACTGGACAACATGCTTAAGAAACACGGTTATCTATGCCTATAGTGTACCTTATTAGTATAAGACACAATATTAATAAATGTTATAAACAGTAATTGAAAACAATTTGTGTCCAGAATCGTATGATAACACACTATTCTTAAGGTATTATTCATCCCACTAGATTTGTTGTAGGAATTCAGCGAATCACCCCTAAGAATTATTCTAAGTACCAAAAATGTCTGACAACAACTTCAGATGTCTTAAAACACAGAACAAAATAGAGATATTGTAAGTAAGGGGAGAGAACGTTGAGAGATTCTTTCAGTCTCTGGTTTGACTCTTATATAAAAGTTAAAAAAGAAACATTGTTGATAAACCAGTCTATTTCTAAATGTTGTAATTGAAACATTCAGAATATCAAATAACGTGTTGTTTCAGTTGTTTCAGAACGTTGTCATTTAAAATTCTGTTTATGAAAAAAATTAATTAAATATATTAATTTTAAATTTATACTAAATTAAATCTCCACCGTTAGATTAATCTAACAATCACAATGCGCTAAGTACTAAATGTTTTAAATATTAAATAAATAATATTTAAACCCACTTCGCATTTATCTTTCTATAGTTATTTTAACATGCTTTATCTTCTTTTTTTTATATATATTTCATAAGTCTTATTCTCATCCAATATGAGACTCAAATTTTTTAAACTATCTCTACCAATAAATACCTGAATAGTGTAACTTATTGATCATTTTTTCACACAATGCACGGATTTCATCTAATTTTATGCTTGGATGGGACGAGGAAACTAGTTCATGAGGTCTTATTTTCGGTTTTCCCTAAATCCCTACTTTCTCCAAATAATCAATATCTCCATTGGAATTCCCTCTGCAAAATCGCTTAGTAGTAAGTAGTGACCAGTACTGTGTGAGCCATGTATTATAATAACTATTATTGAGGTTCAATATTGATTTGTTTGCCAATTATTTCCTCATATATATATACCATCAAAAGTGCAAACTGATTTAGCCATGTCAAGGCCCCATTGATTATTTTTTTTTATTTATGTCTTCGTTAAAGCATATGTGTGTATAAGGGAAGGCATTATTAAAAATTTACAACTAGCACGCATTTTTACAAGTGACTGTGAATTCTACGGTTGCACTTACTTTGGCATCGCAATGTGTTTGAGGCTTTGGGTCGAAGCTCAGTGCAATGACTCATAATAATTGTAATATTCACACTCATCCAAAATACTCGTTCGGATTCTATTTGTTAGGCAAAAATTTGATGTAAAATTTGATCATTTATATAAGATATTTTAGAAATTTAATAAAAATTAATGATTCTTTTAATTTACCCTTTACATGAATACGCTTTATTTATTTTTAAAAGTTCAATTAAGTATTAATATAAAAATAAATATGAAAAGTTAAGTTAATTTTTAAAAAATTTAATGATATTAACTACTTTTAATTAGTTTTTTTAATTCATGTAAAATTGGTTAAAATCACCAGATTAAAGGAGTGAATAAAGCTGACCAAGGTGGTTTAATGACAAGAGTTCGATCCTCTCCGTATTGACTGAGGCTGCTGAGTTCGAGGCGGATGATTGCAAAATGTCATACTATATAAATGCAGCAGTTAATGAAAAGATCGACGAAGGAGGAGAAAAAGAGGAGTTGATGTTCCACGTTTGATTTATCATTATATAAATTAAATTATAATTTGTAAATATTATTTTCTTTTCTCTTTTACTCAAATAGATTTGTGGCAGATTTTATTATTTTTACCTAAACTTTATTTTTTAAAAAATTGAAAATCAATCAGAGCACAAACTTGTTTGTTAGAATGTGGATTTCATTGTTATTTTCCGGACTAGTTTTGATAATGATGATATAGTCAGTATTAGGCAATGACATGAAATAATAAAATATTGATGGACACACAAAGCAACAATTACCAGTAATAACAGCCATCCCTACAAAGCAAGGAAACTCTTCAGCCCCTATTGCGCATTACCGTTGCTGATGTCTCAAGTTCCCAGAGACTAGATAAGAGTTGGGAGGGAAGAGCGGACGAGACTGCGGTTGAGGGGGCCGTACCAAATCATATCACGTGAAGGGCGCGAAGGGGTTGGGACGTTGGGCCGAGGAAGCGAATAGAGTATATATTTTATAACTGGAGACGGAGATTGTCACGTAAATCGTGACAAGCGACAGCAGACCAGAAGTTCAAAGTCACGTGCTCAAACTCATGGTCAACTTAGCTGAACTGGATGAACGCCGAAATGGGGATGGAATAAAAAAGTGTGTACTAGATACGTTGTTTTTTTGGCGCTCATTTCTTATTTAAAACACATTTTCTCATTTATTTCTTTCTGCGAATATATAAATTTAATTTTTTCAGAGAGTATCTAATTAACAATTAAAAATTAATATTTTTGAAGCATAAAAAAAACATAATAGGTTTTATCTTTCATAGTAAGGTATTATCCGTACATATACTTGTTTTGATTTATATTATAAAATATTTCATTTGATAAATTTTTACTTTAAAATATAGAATATTAGATTTCTTCCCATTTTATCTCCATCTTTAATACTTTTATACTTCTCATTTATAATTTTATAATAATAATATAATAAGATATTTAATAAGGGTAAAATAGGAAATATAAGTATTTTTTGTATTAATTTTAGATAAAAAATAATTTTTTAATATACATGTAATTAATACAAAATATCTTATAATATGGATTAGAAGAAGTATATAGTTAGATATTAAATATAAAATAACATATCTAAAAAACCTAATTATCTACCAATTATAATAACAACTTATTGGTATTGTATAAATTTAATTTAATATATCACACTCTTTTATATATTAAAAAATACTCTCAAACACATCCACAAAAAAGGTTCGACATTAGAAATTATGCCCTTTTCAAAAAAGATGTTTTATTCCTTGTTCTCTCTCTCTGTTTTTTGTTTTTGCCTGATTCCGCGTTCTCGAACAATAGCAGGCAGAACTCAACCACCAATCGAATAAAACCCCAGGTGTGAACCACCTTTTTTATGTTTGTGCTTAACCTATCAAAAATATTTATTAATAATTAAATCGAGCTTCAGTGACCCAATATAAAGTAGCCTTTATAATACCAATGAGCAGTTGTTTTAATAAAAGAAGTTAGAATTATTTAAACATGATGTATTAGATTTAAAATTGTGTAAATACAGAAAATAACTTTAAAAAAGCTTTCCTTAATAGGTCCGATTATGATTCAATCCAAATTAGTCGAAGTTTAAAGTGGTGATTAGATACTGAATATTTATTAAAAAAAAATCTTATAATTAAGTTTAATCTTACAATTAGGTTTAAAACACCCAAAACAAACAATTTTAATTTGATTTAGTTTTGATTTTACACTTACAAGAGGTGCTTCTTCCCGCCAAATTGACTTGATTGGTTGTGTATTGTTGAATGATAATTATTTCATTTATCTCATATTATGACAATGAGAGAGTTTCATACATATTAAAAAACTTTTATTATATCTATAAATTTTTTTAAAAAATAAAAATTTCAATTTTACTTCTATTAATTTCACTTATTTGATTAAATATAGCAAAAGTCATAATACTAATAATATAACAAATAAGAGGAAAAATGATAAATTATTACATATTGCCTTATATTATGAGATAAAAAAATTTATCATATTATCTTATAATATGGTATAGAGAGAATATGATATTATATAATCTCACACGAAGTTTTTGATAAGTTTTTTTTTGTTGCCAATTTTGATAAATTCTTTGATAGAATGGTCAAATTATAAGAATGAATAAGTGAGGACATGCCAATAATTATGTTACATGAAATTCTTAGATAGCATTGAACCATTTATATTAATTATATTTTCAACAAACCAATTTAATTTAAATTAAATAATATATAAAATAATGATATAAATGTAATAGAATGTGAATGAAAGTTCTTTATTATAGGTGTGAATGGGCCGAACCGGGTCCAGGTTTGGCCAGCCCCTAGGTCCAGCCCAACCTCAATGATACCAGTCCGGGCTATAAAACTGGGTTGTTCTGGGTAGACCTGGTTAAACAAAGATATGGCAGCAAAATAAGAAGAAAACTCCATTAGAAATTGTGCGGGCCAAAACGAGAGGGCCGAGATTACAAGTCCGAGGTGGATGACGCCCCTTTGAAGCCTCACTTTCCGGGCTCATATACACCGAGCTATAATTCGGAGGTCGAGCTTAAGCGCAACGAGCCGAGTAATACATCGGTTATCGAATGATAAGGCCGAGTAATCGTATGGCCAAATGATCGTCCGACTGAACAATATCTCGGCCATATGGCCGACTACGGGTTTCTTCACGAAAACTGTATTGCCCCAAAAATACCTGGTTAGGAGTAATAGTTATGGGAACAATAACGGTTATGGAATCATAACTGTAGGACGAAAAATCAGGGATCATGCGAAAAGAGCGCAATACTCTATAATGATCATTTATGAAATATTCCGATAAATTAGGGATTACAGGGAGAAGGTGGTTTAACCTTAACGGTCAGGAGAAGGTCAATAAAAAAGGAGAAAAGATAAGCATAAAGGGAGGATTGCACCGCACACGGTGAAAGGGGATAGTCTCTCGGTCTTTTGACGGAACATTTTTGGCGCCCACTGTGGGGCCGAGAAAAACTATCCTACACCACCAAGAATCATGGTGCGAACCAGGAGCAGTGCGGGTGCAGGAGAACGACGCTTCAAAGACAGGCCTTCTTTGGAGGACCACCCTGTCATTCGGGCCATGCGTGAGGAGATGAAGGTATTAAGAAAGGAGAACGAGGAGATGCGTGAAAGGAATAGGCAGTTGGAGCAGGAACGCTATCATGAAGGTACTTCTCCTCCTCGAGGAGGGGAACGGGGGAATAACAATAGGGATACTCAGCGGTCACAACAGGAGGGAAGTCGACGGGAGGAAACACACCATTCAGAGACAAACATTGACAATTTGCGAGGGGATAAGCAGGCCGTCCGGAGACATCCGTTCATTGATGGCATCATGGAGACGCCATTGCCAAAAGGGTGGAAGGGCTTAAACCTAGAAAGATATGACGGTACTACCGATCCTGATGAGCATGTGGATGCGTATGTCATGCAGGTGAATCTGTTCACAAATGAGGATGCGGTTTTGTGTAGGGTCTTCCCTACGTCCTTGAAAGGAGCAGCTCTGAGTTGGTATACCCGGCTCCCATCACGATCTATCGATTGCTTTGAAACCTTAGTCAATAAATTCAGCGCGCAGTACGCTACCAGCCGACCTCACCAGCTTACCTCGGCTGCGTTGGTAAACTTGCGACAGGAGAAAGATGAGTCCCTAAGGAGTTTCATGGAGCGCTTCTCATCAGTCTCGGTAAAGATCCGGGATCTAAACCCTGAAGTAGCAATGCACATGATGCTGATGGCTCTCAAGCTGGGGCTGTTTGCTGACCACCTATGTCAAAAACCACCTTCTGATATGGATGAGTTTAGAAATCGTGCGGCCGGATATATAGAAATGGAAGAGGTGTCGAAGTTTAGAAATAGGGTTAAGACTGATCTGGATAAGCAAACGGAATTAAACAACCATGGAAGCTTAAGGCCGACGTTAGAGAAGGGGAAGTTTAAAAGAGAAGGTACTCGCCGGGGGCCGAAGTATGACTTCTACACTCCACTAAATATCAATCGAGCTCGAATTCTGGAAGAAGCTTACAATACCGAATTGATACGGCTCCCAGCTCCCGGACACACCCGGAGACGACGGATCAATCAAAGCATTGCAAGTACCATCGCAATTATGGTCACGCCACGGAGGAGTGCTGGACATTACGGGACAAGATTGAGGAACTGATCCAGGTCGGGCATCTCGGCAACTTTGTACAGAGGGGTCACGGTAATCGTTCCTCCTATAATGGGCGAGGCCACGGTAGAGGTCAGAGTCGAGCTCAGGAAGAACCTCGGCAACCAAACAAGGAAAGAAGACAGCCAGACGACACTCGAAACAGGGAAGAAAACAAAATAAGAGGGGTAATCAACACTATAGCTGGTGGGTTTGCCGGTGGAGGGGCAACTAGTTCGGCCAGAAGAAGACACCTGAGGGCCATTCAGACTGTAAATGCGACGATGCACCAAGCGCCCCGGAGTTCTTGTTCCATAACTTTCTCGGATGAGGATTTCGAAGGAGTTGATCCTAATCAGGACGACCCCATGGTGATTTCGGTGAGAGTGACCAATTACGTCGTCAGAAAGACACTGATAGACCAAGGAAGCTCGGCAGATATCTTGTATTATACCACCTTTCAGAAGCTCGGGATACCCGAGGCGACGATTAAGCCTTATTGTGATCCGTTGGTCGGCTTTGCAAGAGAACATGTTCATACCCGAGGATATGTGGAGCTGTTGACCACCTTCCGGGGAGATCTCGGGTCAAAAACTATTATGATTAAGTACCTTATCATTAATGTAATAACTTCTTATAATATCTTGATAGGTCGACCTGCGTTAAACGATCTCGGCACCGTGGTTTCCACTCCGCACCTCACGATGAAGTTTCCCTCAGTGACCGGGGATATAGTCGCAATAAAGGCTTATCAAAAGGTTGCAAGACAATGTTATGTAGATAGTCTAAAAGTCACCAGGGGAAGGATAATTGGCAATGATGAGCATACGAGGAAGGATACAACATCAGTAAGCTTGGTGGAGCTTGATCCTCGACTTGATGTGCAAGACCAAAGGCCAAGGCCTATTGAAGAATTACAGAAATTTCAGCTCGCCGGTAAAGATCGGTGCACTAATCTTGGAAGTCAACTCAGAGGAGAGACAAAAGAGCAGATAACAAGGATGCTGAAGGACAATGCTGATTTGTTCGCATGGACTTCTTCAGACATGCCGGGAATTAATCTAAATTTTCTGTGCCACAAACTGGCGGTATACCCTGAAGCTAAGCTGATAGCGCAAAGGAAGAGGAGGGTAGGCGAGGAAAGGCGGAAGGCAATGAGGGAAGAAATGATAAAGCTGATTGATGCTGGGTTCATCCGAGAAATTGAATATACAATATGGTTGGCCAATGTGGTGCTCGTTAAAAAGGCTAATGGAAGGTGGAGAATGTGCACGGATTACACCGATCTAAACAAGTCATGCCCGAAAGATACATACCCCCTCCCCAGCATAGATCGACTTGTAGATGGAGCGTCAGGCTGTGGCCTACTCAGCTTTCTGGATGCCTACTCCGGGTATAATCAGATAAGGATGTACCCCCTGACGAGGAGAAAACCGCGTTCATGACTGAGAACGCTAATTATTACTATCAGGTGATGCCGTTCGGACTGAAGAATGCTGGGGCTACCTACCAACGATTGATGGATAAAATATTTCAGGAACAGATCGGGAGAAACCTGGAAGTATATGTTGACGACATGGTAGTGAAGTCCGAAGATCCTTCCAAGCATGCTACCGACCTTGGCGAGGTGTTCGGAAGAATACGGAAGTACAACATGAGGTTAAATCCTGAGAAGTGCGTATTCGGAGTCAACGGGGGGAAATTTCTAGGATTCATGTTAACTCATCGGGGTATTGAGGCCAATCCCGATAAATGCCGAGCTATTATTGACAAGAGAAGCCCCTAGAACATAAAAGAAGTGCAGAAACTGACAGGGCGATTAGCATCACTATCCCGCTTCATACCGAGGTTAGCGGAGAAAGTCAGGCCGTTCTTCAAGTTGCTTAAAAAGGCCGATCGGTACGAGTGGAACGAGGAATGTGAGCAGACGTTTCAGAGTTTCAAAGGCTTCTTTTCGGCACCTCTGATCCTTAATCGGCCGGCTCTCAGGAGACTGAAGATGAAGTCCCCCCATTACATAATAATGGGAAAAGACTTATACAGGCGAGGATTTTCAACCCCCCTCTTAAAATGCCTCACTCCCGAACAGGTGAAATATGTTATGAGTGAAATCCATGAAGGAGTGTGTGGGATGCATACTGGTGGAAGATCTATGGCAGCAAGAGTAATCCCGGCCGGCTATTATTGACCCACTATGCGAGCTGATTGCACCGAGTATAGTAAGAAGTGCAATGAGTGCCAAAGGTTTGGCAGTCTACGTCATGCACCGCCGGAAGAATTGCACACACTGACGTCTTCGTGGCCATTCATGGTCTAGGGAATGGATATTCTCGGACCTTTCCCGATGGGTAAAGGGCAGGTCAAGTTCTTACTAGTTAGCATAGAATACTTCACTAAATGGATTGAGGCGGAATCGTTAGCTAAGATCACGGCACAGCAGGTACAGAAATTCGTATGGAAGAATATTATCTGTCGATATGGGATTCCTCACTCGGTGGTTACTGATAATGGGAGGCAGTTTGTTGATGGAAACCTGAAGTAATTCTATGAACATCTCGGTATCAAGCATCGAGTGTCTTCAGTCGAGTATCCTCAAACAAATGGACAGGTAGAAGCGGCGAACAAGGTTATCCTCGGAGAACTCAAGAAGAGATTGGGAAGAGCGAATGGGGCTTGGGCCGAGGAATCACCGAGCATCCTCTGGGCCTATCGTTGCACGCCTCAGTCAAGCACCAAGGAAACCCCTTTTAGGTTGACTTTTGGAGCTGACGCAATGATCCCGGTGGAAGTAGGAGAGCCGTCCTTTAGGCGAATATTCCCCGACCAACATATGAACAAGGAAAATATGGAAGTCGAACTAGATCTATCCGAGGAGATAAGGGAAAATGCACGTATACAAGAAGAAGCTTGTAAGCAAAGAGTGGCTCGGCGTTATAATTCTCAGCTTAAGCCAAGGAGTTTTGTTAGTAGAGATCTCGTTTGGAGAAAGCAGAGCGAAGCAAGGAAGAACATCGGCGAGGGAAAGCTAGCTGCAAATTGGGAAGGGCCTTACCGAGTTACTGAAGCGTTGGGTAATGGAGCATATAGATTAGAAAAGCTGTCAGGAGAAGCAATCCCTAGGACATGGAATGCCTCGCACCTAAAAAATTATTTCAGTTAGTTGATGTATATAAGGGGGTGATGTACTCTTTTTCCTAACTCGGTCTTTTGTCTCAAAGGATATGCGAAAGGGGATTTTGGCCGAGAAGGTTTTAACGAGGCACGCCTACCTACTTCAATAAAGGAAATTCTTTGTCATGATTACATTCATTAATCTCGGTCAAGTATGAACCGGGGAGGCGGATAAAATTCAGTCAAGTATGAATTGAGCACTCGAATTAAACTTGGTCAAGTTTGAACCAAAAATTTGTTAAAAATTCAGTCAAGTATGAACCGAGGTGCTAAGTTAAAATTCGGTCAAGTATGAACCGAGTACTCGAATTAAACTTGGTCAAGTTTGAACCAAAAATTTGTTAAAAACTCGGTCAAGTGTGAATCGAGGAATTGAAACTAGGTCAAGTATGAACCGAGGTCTCCAACTAAAATTCGGTCAAGTATGAACCGAGAGGCTGAATTAAATCTTAGTCGAGATCGAACTAAGATATTATGTTAAACTTAGTCAAAAAATTGAACGCGGAACCGAGAAGTAAAGTAAGACTGTTATCATTGACTAGAAATAAGTCTGAGCAAGACGTCAAAGTAAAGAAAAGAAATAGACAATCAAGGAGGTGGGCAGTCCGGAGCAGTAGGAACATTTCCCTTTTTAGTGTCCTACAATTCCTCCTCATTCACAAGCACACCATCTTTGACGTCTTTATTTACATCAAATGCCGAGAGCTTGATTTTCGGTAGAAAGAGATGCACCTGACGAAGTGCTTTACGGAAGCCCTCTATATGCTCTTTCATTATCTGTTGCACGGCTTCCTGAATGTCAGCCTCAAACTCAGCCTATTTCTTCCAAGTTAGCAGCGAGGGCCGAGGATTCGGCTTCAACGTTCCTTGCCCAAGCAATCTCAGTCGTCAGGGCATCCCGCTCCTTTTCAACTGCTCGCACCTTCATCTCGGCATCAGTGAGGGATCCTTTCAGCTCCTCCACCTGTAGAAGGAGAGCTGCTTGAGACTTTGAAGCATCGGCGAGCTTCGAGAAAGCCTTGTCCTTCGCATTGGTTGCTTCCAGAAGCTCGGCCTTAACAGCTTTTAGACAGCGGTCGCTCTCCTCAAACTCCTCCCCACAGAGCGAGGCCATGGTCGCAGCGCGCAGGCACATAGCCGACATGGATTCCAAAACAGCCTTGGGACCAAACTGCTGCAAAGTTTCCTTGTCCCCGACTTCTTGGATGCCACTCCCGAAAAACTTGGCAATGTTTGGATCAATGCCCGAAGGCGAGTGACTAACGGGAGACGGTAGGGGAGATCGGAGAACCGAAGATACAAACTCCTCGTCGGCGGCTGGAAGTCGAGCACGTTTGCTGGGGGGGCTTCGTGAAGAAGAGGGAATCTCAACCACCTCAGCTGTCGCCATTACCTCGGCACGCCCTCACTCCTCTTTATCAGGGCGAGCCTGCAGATTCTCGGCGATAGGTCCTGCTGATGGGGCTATGTTCTTTATTGAACGCTAGTTGAACTTCCCCATCACCACTGCAAAGTAGAAAACGTATATTAGAAGCTGAAACAAGTATGGCAGCAGAAGATAAAAGAAAATCGGCACTCACATTTAAAATCTTTATTGGGGGTTGAAGAGTAGGGGAGCCTAAGTAAGATTTTGCAGTTCAGGGGGTGAGGTAATTTATTTAACTTGTCGACATCCGCCTTTTCAGATGCTGACATAGCCTCATAACACCAAGACTGGAACTTGATGGGAGTCCGAGTCCAGTATAGAGGAAACCTGGGTCGCCCTCATCATCGAAGAACATTCCCGAGTAACCCTCGGCTGGGCGTACCTTGAAGAAACTTCCTTTGAAGTCTTTGTATGACGAGGTATAAGGACCGATTATCCCCCTCCTATTCATACCACTAAGGGAAATCCAGCCGATCTTATCTCCAAATCGGATCTGGTAGTAGTAGAGGAACTTCGGAGCGATCGGCGTCATGTTTAATTTTCTACATAAGACCTCAAAAGCTTTTAGAAACACCTAGCTATTGGGATGAAGCTGAGTTGGAGCGACGTTCAGTGCCCTTAAAACAGCGCACTCGAAGTCTGAGAAAGGAAGGCCAACTCCCAGTGACTCGAATAACGTTTTATACATATATGTAAAATGTGTTTGCACTGGCAATGCTGACAGGAAAACGTGCTCATCTTCAGCTCACGGCTCGGCAATCACGGCCTCCTCTGTTCGTGTGCTAGCCAGAGAAATCAATTTTCTCAGCTCCACAATTGATTCGGCAGTCCGAAATCTAGAGTGATAGGATCCAACTTCTCATTTCACCCAATAATATCCCGGAAGTCGAATGTCGGGAACTGGGTCTCTCTAAACTCTTGAAACGACTTTTCGTAGCTTTTGTACGGCTACTTGCACGGCAGTAGCCGAAGATGAAGCCTCCCTTTTAGCCGGAAGGTCGGCCAGACGAAAATTCAACTCCGCACTGGGAAAGAAAGAGTGTGACGGCGAAGGTTCTTCCTCGATGCCCAGAACCTCCCTCTCAACCAGGATTCGATGAGAGGACGACCCAGCTGATGCCTCAGATCCTCGGTTTGAATTCATGATGGTTGGGAAAGATATAGAATAGTGCGTAGTAATTTAGAAAAGGGAGAAAAACAGAAGAGGGCGTACCTGGAAAAATGTCGAAAGGGGCAAGGAAAAGGAGGCCAAAGACGACGAAGAGATTCAGAGGGAATGAAAAGCAAATGTAGGTTGAAGTAAAAGGATGAGCACCCAAGTCCTACACGTGTATAGTGAAAACTCCTCCTCGAAATGAGCAAATGAATCATGACTTTAGGGAACCAATCGTCACCATTGGGGAACATGCTTCGGCTGATGAAAAGACGCAGCATTAAATAACGACGTGTGCAGCTGTACGTGTAAGCGCATTACCATTTTATAAACCGAAACGTCAAAGAGCCTTTGGGAAGGTTTTGGAATCCCTAGGGGACTGGAACGATTCAAATTCAAAAAATCAGTCTTTAGTTGGTCACGTGATTCAGAGCCCTCTCGTTCAGATTGGACTCGAGGCTCGGGGAGCTAGTGTGCGGGCCAAAACGAGAGGGCCGAGATTACAAGTCCGAGGTGGATGGACGCCCCTTTGAAGCCTCACTTTCCGGGCTCATATACACCGAGCTATAATTTGGAGGCTGAGCTTAAGCGCAACGAGCCGAGTAATGCATCGGTTATCGAACGATAAGGCCGAGTAATCGTATGGCCAAATGATCATCCGACTGAACAATATCTCGGCCATATGGCCGACCACGGGTTTCTTCACGAAAACTGTATTACCCCAAAAACACCTGGCTAGGAGTAACAGTTATGGGAATAATAACGGTTATGGAATCATAACTGTAGGACGAAAAATCAGGGATCATGCAAAAAGAGCGCGATACTCTATAATGATCATTTATGAAATATCCCGATAAATTAGGGATTACAGGGAGAAGGTGGTTTAACCTTAACGGTCAGGAGAAGGTCAATAAAAAAGGAGAAAAGATAAGTATAAAGGGAGGATTGCACCGCACACGGTGAAAAGGGATAGTCTCTCGGTCTTTTGACGGAACAGAAACCATATCTAATTCCTAAACTAAGAAGAACGTAAAGCCAACTCCTTTCAAATACCCAAAAAAAAAATTCACATATTACCAAAAAAGAAAAGAACTAGCAGCAGAGTAGAACTGTCCTTCATCTTCTTAGCATGCAAACCATTAAGGAATTTGACTTTATCATTGACTTCAAATCTGGAATGAAATCACAAATCTGGAAGAGAGGGGGAGAATTGCATATTTGAAAGAGAGAGGAAGAAGGCAACAAACCTATCACGACAGATCTGGAATGGAATCATTGTTTGTTGTTCTCTGTTCATCACAGTAGATGGTTCTACATGTTGCTAAAGATGGCAAGTAGACAACGATGAAAGCTGGAGTAATGGTGAAGAAAGCTAAAGACGGTGAGGAAGATAGGAGTAACGGTAAGGTGACGAGGAAAAGTGATAAAACTGGGAAGAAGACATGAGACTTGAAAGGTGTGCGTGATTGGGGAGTGAAAATGACAAATGAAGAAGAAAATTCCAGATCACACGCCACCGAAAAAGCTTTGAGGCACTTTTTTTAACGTAATGATTGTAACAATTCGGGCTGGTCCGGGCTATCTCACCTCGTTAGCCAAACCTGTAACCTGGATTGGCCTGACTTTTTAAAGGCTGGGCTAGTTTAGGCTGGTCCAGTTTAGTCGGGCCGGACAGGTTATGCTCAGCCCTATTCTTTATGATAGTTTATTTATGTGATAATGAAATAACAATGATAAAATATAATATTGATTAGGTAATTTGATATCATTTTATTAGTAATTAAATTTAATTTAAAATTTTCATTATAAGATGCTTTTTTTTTTTTTTTATATTTTTAAGTTAATGTGATGAATTGCCCAAGTTATGCTAAAGTTTTTATGCTGGGGTACGTTTTGCTAAAGTTAAGAGAGAATTTGTATATCTTAGAACAATGACAAAGTTTTAGTGTCAGCGAAGACATTAAACATGTATTAAGTAAATAATTTTTAAAAAACATATTTAAAAACATTATATATATTGACAAAGTTTTGGTGTCATTATGAATAATAAAGATTAATCTCCTTTATAATATGAATTATATACATATCTGTATTACATAGAGTTTGGAAGATATATGTTGTTATTCATAATGGAGAAAGAGAATGATATACTATATACTTTATATTATATAAATGTTTTTTTGTTCTAAATATGTTGTTTCGTGCGTCTGAGAAAAACACTGTATTTGACTTATGAATTTTATATTCTGTATCGATGATATTATTATATTAATTTTCATGATATATTGGTATATTGAACTATTATTGACAATTGATATAGTTAATACGGCACTCCAATTCGTCATACTGAAATATCTCGTGGTAAAAAAGTAATTAAGGGCTTGTTTAATATTACTTTTGAAAATAGAAAAATAAAAAAAATTATTTAGTAAACCTATTTTTATAAACTATTATGAGGAACAGAAAAATAAAAAAATAAAAAATTCAGAACAAATTTAAAGTGTTTTATAGTTTTATTTTGAAAAATATAAAAAAAAATAAAAAATACTTACTTCATTAGTGATAAAATTATAAATTTTGAATAATTCATCTATCACTTACTAATTATAATTTTAAGAATAACTATTTAAATAGATTTTTTTATTATTATTTTTTAAAATAATTTTATAAAACTGTTTTAAAAAAAAAAAAATATCAAACATAACTAAGATTTCTCCTTTTGTAATATACGATAGCGAGCAACTAATCAAAGTATCAAAGCAATTAAAAGAGAACAATGCATACTTTTTTGAAGAGTCAACTGGTAGTTCCACTCTGGCCAAAAAAAAAGCTGATAGTTCCAATAAGTAAAGGCGGGTGTGGTGCTCTGCTCATTATACTCGTGGGGGCTGTGCTCTTAATAAAATAACAATATGTGCCTAGTTCTCCAACCTTTTTCTTTTTTGGCCGAGCCTAGTACTCCAAGCTAGTTTCTGTCTATACGTATCTATTTGTTCGGGACATCGCCGTACAGCTTGTTATCAATTAGCAATTTCACGAAAGCAAAACGGCCAAAGAGGGAAAAAAATCGAACTACCTTTCACTCTCCTCCCCGCAGCTCTCTGTAATCCCTTCATTATTTTTTCTTTTCTGAAAGAGAGAACTTTTATCAGTAGCACTTACCCAGAGACCGATCTCTATCATCTGTGTTTTCCGTTTCCACTTCATAAATCATCTTCTCAGACTCTTCTTTCTCGGAGACCGACAACGAAGCCGCCGGGAATAACTATAAAAATGACTCCTTTTCCATCTGAGAACGGCGTTGAAGGAGACGATGAGAGAGAGGAGGAGGACGAAGAAGAAGAAGAGGATGAGGAAGAGGAAGAGGAGCCGAGGCTTAAGTACCAGAGAGTGGGAGGCAGCATACCTTCGCTGCTAGCCAGTGATGCGGCGTCTTGTATTGCTGTTGCTGACCGGATGATCGCACTTGGCACTTATGGTGGCACTGTCCATATCCTTGATTTTCTTGGGAATCAGGTGAGCTACCCTATCTCGATTTATTGGTAATTTATGTGAGTTCGAGCTGTCGTGGTTCAAATTGTAGGTTGTTATTTCTTATTCTGTTAGGATACTTCTTCTTCTTCTTCTTAAAAGAAAAATTTATGATGTATCTAGTATCGAACTGATGTGAGAGGGATAATTGAGCCGGTGCTTGGAATCATGAGCGAGGATGTGACCCAAGTCTTTATAGGCTTGACAATGGTGCCCTTCCCCTGGCTTGGAATATGATTAACCACTTGTTTCACGTGTGTTGTTGTTCAAGTGTATGTCTCGAATTATGGGTATCATCTGGATTTAGTGGTAGGGTCCTTCGAGTAGACCATGTACGATTCAGATGTCTTAAGCAATAGATGGTTGCTACTTTCCTCGGTCGTCACAGCCAATAGCAGGTCTAAGGAATTGTCTTATTGGGTTTCCCCTTTACAGGTGAAAGAATTTTCTGCTCATGCTGCTGTTGTTAATGACCTTAGTTTTGACCTAGGAGGTGAATATATTGGAAGCTGTTCTGATGATGGATCTGTGGTAATAAGCAGCCTATTCACTGGCGAGAAACTGAAACTTGAGTATCATCATCCAATGAAGGCTATTGCTCTGGACCCAAATTATGCGAAAAAAACATCAAGGAGATTTGTTGCGGGTGGTTTAGTTGGTTACTTATATCTTAATACAAAGACATGGTTAGGCTATCGAGATCAGGTTTGTAGGATTCTTCTGACCCGTATCACATAATGTCTTAATACTTTTCTCATGTATGAATTATAAAAAACGACCCCCCCCTTGTTGGGAAAAAAGGTTTTGCACACTGGTGAGGGTCCAATACATGCTGTGAAGTGGAGAACAAGTCTTGTTGCTTGGGCAAATGATGTAGGAGTGAAGGTTTATGATACAGCCAATGACCAGCGTGTAACATTTATTGAGAAACCACGAGGGAGCCCACACTCTGAGCTTTTGCTTCCTCACTTGGTTTGGCAGGTTAGTCAAATATTTAAGAGGGCATGCTGTTGGGACATGTTACTCTGGCAAGCAGCATCCCCTGCTGCAATTAAATTGAAAGGTTGTTCTAGTTCTTTGAACAGATGCAATACCATTTTGTTTGTCATTAATGTACCATTTCTCAATGTCAACATTGGTAGCCTGATGTCTTTCCATCATTCAGGATGACACCCTCTTGGTAATAGCTTGGGGAACATCTATCAAAATTGCATCAATAAGAACAAATCACTATAAAGCAGTCAATGGGATGAATAAGCAAGTCTCAATGTGTAGTATGAACCAGGTGGATATTGTGGCATCTTTTCAAACCAGCTATTTAATCTCAGGAATTGCCCCATTTGGTGATGCTTTGGTTGTTCTTGCTTATATTCCTGGAGAAGATGGAGAAAAGGATTTTAGTAGCACTGCTCCTTCTCGGCAGGTATTTCATTTAGCCTCTTACATTGGCCTTGCATTTAGTGTACTTCAAATATATCTCTCCCCCTCTTTCTTTTTCTAAGCTACAATAATTTTCTTTATTTCTTTTTTCATCCATACTCACTAATCCTTGCATGATGCTGCTCTAACCATTTCAAAGTATAGTGATCAGACTAATAGTCCTGGTCCATATACCTTGGACATATTGGAATTTTATTTTTATTTGTTTTATGGTATGGAGGGCCAAATTCTTGAGTTTGCTAAATTGGAATTGATAATGATTTCATAATATGGATAAGCCACAGTAACCAGCTAGCATCATGCTGCTGCTTACAAAGTAGTCAAACTCAAATAAATTTTCCCATTATATTCTTCATTTTGGTATGCCTCATTGCAAAAGTATTTATATTCTTTGATGATTCTATTCTTATCTAGCGTTAATTTTGTTAAACCTCATATTTTTTCAACACTAACTGCAGTGTGTCCACTTCATTTAAAAATGGAAGCTATAAATGCTTATTGTATTTCATAATAGGCAACAAAAAAAATGAGGCAATTATTTTGTTGTCTTTCTTTTATAAATTTGAAAAACTTGGTTTTTTTAAGGTGGGTGAACAAATTTTAAACAGGCTAATGCACAAAGACCAGAAGTACATATAGTAACATGGAACAATGATGAGCTTTCAACAGATGCTCTACCATTACATGGCTTTGAACATTACAAGGCAAAGGATTATTCTCTTGCTCATGCTCCCTTCTCAGGTTAACATTTGGTTAGTGTTATTCATGATCTATGTTTTATGCACAAAGTGGTCTTGCATAAAAATGATGATAACTTTTTTATTCATATGTAGGTAGTAGTTATGCTGGTGGTCAGTGGGCTGCCGGTGATGAACCTCTTTACTATATTGTATCCCCAAAGGATGTAGTTATTGCAAAACCAAGGTCAGTATCAACTTCTTTATTTAATAATTTTCGGAGTGATTGATGCATTTATATAGGGAATTATCAAATTATCATCATAAAAAAAGATAAAGTAGTGGTAGATCTTATTTTTTTAAGTGAAGAATAGAAATGTTATTTATGGGTCTATTTTGTTTGTTCATATTATTATTTGATGATGGTAATTGATGGGCACCTAAGTGGAATGGGGAACCCTCCCCCAAAAACTAGTTATTGAGGTGGGAGAATTAACCCACTTAAATACCCTATTAAGCATCCCATACTACTCAATGTGGGACTTGGCCGTCTCATACTATCCAAGTCCCCATCAATTGGCCCCCTTAAGAGTTGCACACTACGACACTTTACTTGGTGACATTTCACTTGACTCCCCTGTCGGTTAGAACCCTCCGTAGGTAGCCTTCTCTGGAGCATTGACGTGCAGGCTTTGATACCATTGATGGGCACTCAAGTGAGATAGGAAACCCTCCCTCAAAAGCTAGCTATTGAGATGGGAGAATCAACTCACTTATATACCATACTGAGCATTCCATACTACTCAATGTGGGATTTGGGCATCTTATATTACCCAAATCCCCATCACTTACTATATTTTTCGTAACCTTTTTTTTCTTTTTCTTTTTCCTTCTTTTGTGTTGCGGGAAGAAATAATAAAAGTGATCATGCTTTTTAAAAAAATATGTTTAAACATGATCATTGGTAGCATAATGGATATTCTACTAATCAATGTTTTATACTCAATAGAGTATCCTTGACAGCTGATTGCTAGGCATGAGAGATTGTTCTAATGCTGTGTTTTAATTTGGGTGATCATTGTTGTTCTGTTCAAAAGTCATTGTGTTCCCACTGTTATGTTGTTTGACAAAAATTAAAATTATTTGAGGAACTATTATTTGTTTCTCATTTTTGTTCCTGTTATACAAATTTAAAAAAAGGGAGAAATTGATGTATTTTGATCATTAGGGATACTGAAGATCATATTGCATGGCTTCTTCAACACGGGTGGCATGAAAAAGCTTTGGCTGTAGTTGAATCTGGTCAAGGAAGGAGTGAACTTCTTGATGAGGTACTTATGTTAATTCAATCTGTTGTCTTCATTTAAAAGTTAGGTATGTATGATAGGAAGAGCCTCTAAATACTAGTTCTGATCACAAATGACTGGATCAGTCTTGATGCATAATTGTTCCCTTACCTTCTAGAAGAATCTGAACGTATTTGGTTTTTTTTTTTTTCCTGGTGCAATCTCTGTAGGTGGGATCCCGGTACCTCGATCATTTAATTGTGGAAAGAAAATATTCTGAAGCAGCTTCTTTGTGCCCTAAGTTGCTGCGAGGATCTGCTTCAGCATGGGAAAGGTATCATGTGCTATTGTTTATTAACCTGTTGAATAATTCTTGTTTTTTGACTGTCAATTTTGTTTGACTGCTTTCAACAGATGGGTTTTCCACTTTGCACACCTACGTCAACTTCCTGTCTTGGTTCCCTATATGCCTACCGAAAACCCCAGACTGCGTGATACTGCTTATGAGGTTAGCTAGGATAGAGTAGACTCTGTCACTAATAATATCTTTGCATAGTATCTCTAATGAATTGATTTGTGATTATTATTATTATTATTATTATTATTATTATTATTATATTTTTTTAATTCTGCTTTTGGTTCTACAGGTTGCTCTTGTTGCATTGGCTACAAATCCATCTTTTCATAGGGATCTCTTGTCCACCGTCAAATCCTGGCCTTCTGTAATTTATAGTGCATTGCCTGTTATTTCAGCCATTGAACCTCAGCTTAATACTTCATCCATGACTGATTCACTTAAGGAGGTTAGTCCAATTTGTTGGAATAACATTTTGAATTTGTTAACCATCTATTCATATTAACGTCTTCCTTTTTGTTCTTGGTCAGGCATTGGCTGAGTTATATGTAATTAATGGGCAATATGAGGAAGCCTTTTCATTGTATGCTGATGTAGGTGGTGTTAATGCACTTGTGTTCAGATATCTGTTGCATTGATTGAATATCATGCAAATGCTTTAATTCTGAGTTCTCTTGTCTTTATTGTCATTGACTGTTAATTTGCTTTCCTTTTCTCTGTTCTTTTTTTATTTGAAATTTTCAGCTTATGAAACCAGAAATATTTGACTTCATTGATAAACATAATCTACATGAAGCAGTCCGAGAAAAGGTATGGTTCTAATTTGTAGAACTAGAATTTATCTGGGAATTATGCGTTTCTGCATATTCTTATCTGATAATCAAATTCATATCCCGTTTTTCTTTGTTGGCATCCAATTTTTAGGCATTAGTACACGTGAAGAATCCTCTTCAGAAGCTTAGTTGTAGCATATTAGGATCTGGTCATTCATATGGTCAATATTGCATAAATTTATTGAGTGCATGTGGCAAAATGGATGAATCAATAGAGTCCCAATAGACATCTAACACTGGCTTCTCCTTGTATAAACACAATCACAGTTCTTCAGAGAGAAGAGTGGTTGATTTCTATTCTTGCAGTGGCATATAAGTGCGTGTTATGTCTCATAGATTGTGGAAATTTGGAATTCAGAAGTTTATTTTGATTCATTTCTGTTTTGAAATAGGAGCAATACATATAAAGGAGATTGTTGACTCTAGGGATCGGCCAACCAATCTCATTGAGTCATGGAGGAAAGCAAAGAAAGAAATGCTTAATCTCATGTAATGAACAGGGGTCAATCAGAAAATAAATGAACTCATAATGAGCCCATAATTACCAGATTCCAGCATAGACTTCTAAAATGTGCGAGGCATAATGGATGAACTAATAGCAGCCCATCCTAGGAGAGGTATCTTGAACGAGTTGCAAGTTGCAACTATAAACACGATTGTTGTTCTTAAAAGAGAAGAGTCATTGATTTTTCTAGTTGAAGTGGCATATGAGTTCATATTCTGTTCACGCTTTCTTTCATTTCTTTATATGACCCCTGGATTCTTCTTGGTCTAACTTGTGCATGTTCAGGTTGTCCAACTGATGATGCTAGATTGCAAGCGTGCAGTTGCTCTATTTATTCAAAACAGGGACTTTATAAGTTCACATGAAGTTGTGAAGGAACTTCTAAATGCTGATAATAAGCGTGACTGCAGATATTTTATGCATTTATACCTTCATTCATTATTTGAAGTAAACCCACATGCTGGGAAGGATTTTCATGATATGCAGGTAGGTGTTGTTTCTTTTACTTGATTTGGATTCTTTGTTGTGGTCCAGTTGTATCATTGCAGGCTTTAATACAATTTTGGTGCTCAATGTTGTATTCTTCTTCTGTTTATCTCAAATTTGTGTCTTGCAAAATCTGTCTTCTGCTGCGTAACATTAGTAATGATTTGTAAGTGTTGCATGTGGATCAATACTTGATTTCTTGGTGCTAATATCATCATTTTGTCTACTGCATAGGTAGAACTTTATGCAGACTATGACCCAAAGATGCTGCTACCATTTCTTCGCAGTAGTCAACACTACACCCTTGAGAAGGTTTGACATCAGCCCGTGAATAATGTCAACAGTTATATGTATGTAAAATTTAAGTCAAATTCTTGATATTGTTGTATTCAGGCATATGAAATCTGCATCAGAAGAGATCTATTGAGGGAGCAAGTCTTCATCCTAGGAAGGATGGGAAACTCGAAACAAGCCCTATCTGTCATTATTGATAAATTAGGGGATATAGAGGAGGTACTTTTATCTTAATTGGAAGCGGTTTTTGGTTTCAACCATCTTCCAAATCTCGACTTAGAACATGAGGGATTTTATCCCAAGTTTAAAGTCATGGTTATAAGGCAATCATTATGGTTTTGCACAGGCTGTAGAGTTTGTCACCTTGCAGCATGATGATGAACTTTGGGAAGAACTAATCAAGCAATGTCTGCACAAACCTGAAATGGTATTCTGAAAGTAAACTGATGATAGAGGACATGCTTGGTTACTTGTTTTATGTACTGGCCTTTTATCAACCCGTTTTAAGCTTGATTCTTTTATTTAATAGGTGGGCATCCTATTGGAACACACAGTTGGGAATCTTGATCCCCTCTATATAGTAAATAAGGTTCCCAATGGGATGGAAATACCTCGGTAAGTAATAAGTATGCCTCATCATAGCCTAATACCCAGTTGCGAGCATATAAAATGAATTAGGATTAGTATTTTAATTATTGTTGAAGTAAATAGTCAACATTGATCCTAGTCACACATTGACTTTACCACGCCACTCTTATTACATCTAGTCAGCATTGCTTGGTCCTCAAGTCTGGGCTTTCCATTCTTATCTCTTAGATTGATTCTTGAACACCACAACTGTTATAATACTATTGCTTGTAATTGCATGTATATACTGTACAGTGTTTGTAATGTAAATAGCACAGAAATCAATGAATGACTAAGCCCTTTCTTACTCTTCTCTGACCCACTTTCACTATTATGGTATCAGAGCTGTTACAGACAAACGTCTGAATGGCTGAATCCCCACCCAACCCCAATCAAAATCAAGACTCCTCTTCTACCTCATGATTCCAACCTTGCCCCTAATCCCATTCAACCAAATACCCAAACCAATAACCAACTCTATGTTTCCTCCTTACCACATCTTGTTATTGTGAAACTCAACAATGATAATTACTTAGCATGGAAGGCTCAAATGCTGCCATACCTTTATGGTTAGCAATTATTTGGCCACAATGGCACAATGCCTACTCCTCCACGTCTTCTTCTGGATAATCTTCCAAATCCAGCCTACCCAAAATGGTTCCAACATGACCAATTAACTCTCCTTTCTCATCTCTTCTGTTTCAGAATCACTCATACCCCAAGTTATGAACCATAAGACTGCAAGATCACTATGAGAAGCTCTCGAAACTCTTTTCACTCATAGGTCACAGGCCAGATTTGTTCAACTCTAGCATCAACTCACTACCACAAAGAAGGGAGGCGATTCAATTAGGGAGTATTTCAAGAAAATGAACTTGTGGACTTGATGGCAGCTGTTGGAAAACCTTTATCTAATCTAGAGCTCAACACATACATTCTTGCCAGATTGGGTTCTGAGTTCGATCTTGTGGTTGCATCACTCACCACCAGACCAGATACCCTTTCACAAGAAGAACTTCGGTTGCATCTTCTTGCCTGAGTCCCGCTTGAATCAACATCATTCTGCCCCAATTTCTTCAACTGAAATCTCGGCTCATGCTACATTCAAGCAATCTGCATCTTTGGCTCCAATTACTTCATCTCAAGGAGGACGATTCGGCAATTTCTCATGGCAAGGTCACAGTGTTAGGGCTCCAAGAGGCAGTTGTTTTAATTGGGGTCGATCTGGGCCCGCTTATTTCAATATGTCCACACCTAGGTCTATTCCTTCATCTGGACCTGGTCCTGGATCTGGTCCTGGATCTGGTACCTTTTCCTCACCAAGTCAACTCACTTTCTTTGGATCTAAAAATTGTCCAACATGCCAAGTTTGCTTCAAGACTGGTCACACAAGACTCATTTGTTTCCATAGATTTAATCAAGCATATCAAGCTCCACCACCTCCTTCGATTAGTGCCTACTACTCCTCCATGGGTTCTTCAGATGATAATCTTTGGTATTCAAATAGTGGGGCATCCCATCATATGACCCCTGATCTTTCCAAGCTAAATTTGTACGTAGAACCATATCATGGTCTAGAGATGGTAAAGATTGGTGATGGCTCCTCATTACCCATTCAACATCATGGGGCTGGCATCCTTCCTACACCCAATGGCAACTATCTTCTTTCCCACCTTTTACATGTTCCTCTTTTAGATAAAAATCTTCTGTCTGTTAAACATTTCTGTCGTGACAACTCTGTTTTCTTTGAATTTCACTCTGATTCTTTTTTCTTGAAGGACAAAAGAACTCAAAAGCTTTTTCTTCAAGGATCCACCACTAAAGATCTTTATCCTCTTCCCTCTTCTGGCTCTCTGCAAGCCTACCTTGGTGAATGCACTTCCTTCATTTAGTGGCATTATCGTCTTGGTCATCCTGCTTTTAGAGCTGTTCAACGTATCCTCTCTTCTCATCAGCTTCTTGTCTCCACCAAAAGGCCATCTAGTCTCTGTTCAGCTTGCTGCTCATCCAAAACTTACACTCTTCCTTTCTTTCAATCTTTTCATTGTTCTACTTCCCCATTAAAATTAATCTCTAGTGATGTATGGGGACCTTGCCCTATGGTTTCTGTTGATGGTTTTAGATACTATGTTATCTTTGACGATAATTATAGCAAATACATCTGGTTGTTTCCTCGTAAGACTAAAAATGAAGTGTTATTTGTTTTCCTTTCCTTCAAAACTCTTGTTCAAAATTTTTTTAATTCAAAAATTAAATCCCTTCAATCTGATTTTTTTTTTTGGGGGGGGGGTGAATATGGGTCTCTCAATCGTGTGCTCCAAAATTTTGGCATCCAACATCGCAGAATTTGTCCTCACTCACTCACAAAATGGTACTATTGAACGTCGTCACCGTGTCATAGTAGATACTAGTCTTGCTCTTTTACATCATGCTTCTATGCCACGTTCATTTTGGTCTTGTGCTTTTAAAACTACTGTTTATTTACTTAATTGCATTCTTACCCCTTCTCTTCATAATAAATCTCCTTATTATTTACTCTTTAATACTTATCTTGAGTACACTTTTCTTAAAGTATTTGGTTCTGCCTGCTAGCCCAACTCATGGCTCTACAACAAGTCCAAACTTAAGCCGCGCTCCAAACTTTGCACTTTTCTTGGATATAGCTCTCATCATATTGGGTATCCCTGCTATGATATGCTTGCTGGACGCATTTACATTTCCAGGGATGCTATCTTTGATGAAAACACTTTTCCTTTTGCAACAAGTCCATGCCCAGCCCCCTACTCACCTCCCTCCACTACTCTGCTGCCAACCTTTTCCACTAGGCCTCACTCTAATACTGTCCCATTCTCTTCCTCTTTACCCTCCCAAATCTCTAACCCTACCCAACCCAATTCACCTCCCTCCACTCCTTTATGTTCCTCTCCTCAATCTGTCTCATCCCCCACTTTACCATCTTCTACCTTTTCGCCTTCTAATTCCTCTACTTCTTCAGACAACTCCTCTCCCAATAATCCACCACCTCCCTCTCACCCCATGGTCACTTGCTCCTAGCATAATATATCTCGTCCAAAACTCTACATAGATGGTACCATTCCCTGGCCCCCACCCAAAGCTCATCTCCCTCATACCTCTAACCAATTGCCCACCTCCACCTCAGTCAAGGATGCATGCTCTCCAATCTCACAATGGTGCCAAGCTCTAAAAGAAGAATTTCAAACATTACTCTCTACCAATACCTGGACTCTTGTGCCAACTTCTAAAGCCCCAAACTTTGTTGGATGTAAATGGATTTTCCGCACATACAACACATATGGCACTGTTTATCGCTATAAGGCTCGCCTTGTTGCCAAAGGGTATCACCAATAACTAGGTATTGACTATTCTGACACCTTTTCTCTAGTTGTCAAGCCTGTCACTATTAGGCTTCTACTTTCTCTTGCTCAGTCTTCCAACTGGTCCATCTGCCGGATTAATATTTAGAATACCTTTCTCCATGGCACACTTGAAGAAGATGTCTACATGGCGCAGCCACCGGGCTTTATTCATCCAGAGTTTCCAGATCATGTCTGTAAGTTGAACAAGGCTATTTATGGTTTAAAGCAAGCCCCACGGGCTTGGTTTGCTCTACTTCACTCTTCACTTACAGCTCGTGGCTTTTCACAATCAAAATCTGATGCCTCCTTGTTTATTCATATCTCCACTATTGCATCTCTTTTTGTACTCATATATGTTGATGAAATTATCATCATTGGATCCTCATCCAAAGCAATTACAACTCTTATTCAGACTCTAGTATCCTACTTTCCAGTTAAAGATCTTGGTCCCTTACACTACTTTCTAGGTATTGAAGTTTTTTATACTTCTTCTGGCTTAGTTCTATCTCAGCGCAAATACATTCAAGATCTCCTCTATAAAGCAAACATGCAGAATGCTAAACCTGTAGCTACACCAATGGCTGTTTCTTCTAAGTTATCCACTTCTGTTGGTTCTCCCTTCTCTGATCATCTTGTTTATCGATGCATTGTTGGTAGTCTTCAATATCTATCTTGTACATGCCCAGATCTTGCCTTTGCTGTTAACAAAGCCTCTCAATTTATGCATGCCCCAATGGATACCCACTGGCAAGCTGTCAAACACATCCTGCGTTATCTTCAACATACAGCTCATTATGGTCTTTATCTCCGCAAATCACCAACTGTTTGACTGTTTCTCTCTCTGCATTCTCCGATGCTGATTGCGCTGGTTCTTTGGATGATCGTTGCTCCACCGCTGGGTTCTCCATTTTCTTTGGTTCCAATCTCATTAGTTGGAGCTCTAAGAAACAGCCTACTGTAGCTCGTTCCAGCACTGAAGCTGAGTACAAAGCTCTTGCAACTACCACTTGTGATCTCATTTGGATCCAAAATCTCCTTGGTGAACTTGGTGTTTATCTGCCTGACCCACCTATTCTATACTGTGACAATCTAGGTGCTACATATTTGGCTGCTAATCCTATCATGCATTCTCACACCAAACATATTGCTCGACTATCATTTTGTCCGAAAATGACTTGCTTCTAAGTTGCTTCGAGTATCCATCGTCTCTTCCAAAGATAAGCTTGCAGGCATTCTTACGAAACCATTACCTTCTCCTCGATTTTCCTCATTGCGCTCAATGCTTAATTGTCTGCCCCATCCAGTTTCGCTAGCAGGGGGGTGTTGAAGTAAATAGTCAAAATTGATCCTAGTTACACATTGACTTTGCCACATCACTCTTCTTACATCTAGTCAGTATTGCTTGGTCCTCAAGTCTGGGCTCTCCATTCTTATCTCTTAGATGATTCTCAAACACCACACCTGTCATAATACTATTGCTTGTAATTGCATGTATATACTGTATAGTTTTTGTAACGTAAATAGCACAGAAATCAATAAATGATTAAGCCCTTTTCTTACTCTTCTCTGACCCACTTATTATATCTGCTTATATAGATGCGTGCAAGTTCTGGTTGTGCATATGCTTTTTATGGACCCTTTCTAAGAATTTCTACTGATTGCTCTTATCAGTTATCATACTGGCTTATAATTGGCAGTATTTTATTCTTCACTAACCATAAATTCTCTATCTGCTTTTCTTGCAGACTTAGGGATCGGCTGGTCAAAATTATCGCTGATTACAGGACTGAAACATCACTCAGACATGGGTGCAATGATATCCTGAAGGTAATTTTCTTCCCTGACCCCGTCGTTTGTACAAAGGGAGATTATTGAAATATAGTTTATTGGGAACAAGAATACATCTTGCTGATTTGCCGTCATTGAAATAGGCCGACTCTGTCAACCTTTTAGTTAAGTATTACAACGAGGCGAGGCATGGAGTTTGTCTAAGTAATGAAGTTGAGCCACGAGCTAAAAGGAGCGACAATCATTCTTCGCAGGGGGATGAGAAATCTCCAGTTATGAGAGGCGTTGAAGTGAAGTCGAAGACTAGGGGAGGCGGAAGATGTTGTGTTTGTTTTGACCCTTTTTCTATTCAGAATGTATCAATCGTTGTTTTCTTTTGCTGTCATGCTTATCACACAACTTGTCTGATGCATTCCACCGACACTAGTAGTAGCAATAAAGGGATTGAAGTCACTTCTGGAGAGGTAGAAACATATGATTACAATGGTTATGTGGACGATGAAGAAGAAACCGAGATGGATGGCCATCGTATGCGTTGTATATTGTGTACTACTGCTGCTAGTTGAGTTGCGGGTTTAGTGTCCCCACTCGCCTCAATTCGTTGTCAATATAATTTATTTATAGATCCTTTAGTTAGAAACTTGTAATTTTCTCCCTTTCAAAATTTAGTTTTCCTTGTACCAAAAAGGAAAAAAAGTTTTCCTTGTACTTCTCGGGTCACTTTTTTGTACTAGGAAATGCTAGGTTGTTTATACTCGGACAGGATGTTGAACTGAGAGGAGTAACATTAAGTTGATAGATATTCCAAGATTTTCTGAAATCTTCACTCCTTTTTTTTGGTGAATCCGGGGTGAAATACTAATAAAAGGAAAAATCACTCTGACCATTTTAATATATTAACATGTATGGATATTGAGCAAATTTTCTTTTGAGAGAATACTGCTTTTGACCTTGATGGTCATCGAGCATTAAGCTATATGAAGTAAGCGAAAGATGATTATATGATATACCTATTTTAATATTTTATCTTATTTAATGATGAATACACTGTGTGTATGTGTGTAGCCAATTTCATGCTGCCTTTCTCTCGTCATCCCTCTCATTTTTTTTAAATCCAATACTTGATAGATATGAAAATAAACCTTTTATTCACCTAACTCTGAAAGTTTTATCTTATCTGTGTCTTTTTTTACTGACTATAAAAATAGTATTTTTCTATATATTATTTAAATAAAAAACTGTATAATTGTATGGTTGCATGATTCTAAAAAAATTATTTTTTTACCTGTAAACTTAAATATTAAAAAGAAGGAAGGGTGGCAGGAGGAGGCCGCAGGAGACACCCGACACGTGCATAATTTTCCAAATTTATTCTACACATAATTTTCCGCAGGAGACACCCAAAAACTGCATAATTTTCATCGGCATGCCGGCATCCGGCTCCTTGTGTTTTGTCACAATTCCCATAAATCATTTTCTGATGTTACCTTTTCTTCATCGAAAAAACTTGAAGTCAAACAATTCTTGCAGTCAATTGTTGGCGAGTATTACTAAGTAACTAAGAAGACTAGATGTTCAGGCCAAAACAAAAGTAGTAGAGTTGTTGCTTCTTACATCTAAGTGAATATAATCAACGAGCCGCCCCTGCGTACGTATTCAAAAGTTACACATCGAAACACACAAATACAACCCTCTGAGCATCATATGCTATAAAAAGGAAAGGACGTCTCTGAATCCCCTATCTGAAACACAAAAGAAACCTCCAAGAGTGAAAGCCATTCTGCTTTTCTTGATACAATGAAATACTCTTCATTGCTCTTTCAATGGCTACTACTCATTTTTCTGATACACACTACTTATCTCTCTGAAATACAATCCATGACGATTCCAAGGTTGAGCTAGCGCAACTGCAGGAACAACCTTAAACCAAGCAACAATGGCTGCATCTGATACTGGGGACTTCCAAACATTCTATTACAGACAGACTCTGGATCACTTCAACTATAGGCATGAAAGCTACACTAAGTTTCCTCAAAGATATTTCATCAATTTCAAGTACTGGGGTGGTGCCAATTCTAGTGCTCCTATATTTGCTTACTTTGGTGCTGAAGCACCCATAGATAATTTTACCCTCAGCGCCATTGGATTTCCTACTGATAACACTGCTTCCTTTAATGCTCTAGTGGTATTCATAGAGGTAAGGTTCTGGTGTAATTTGAAGAGTAGTATCATGTTTCATACGTATGTTCTATGATCCATTCAACTCAAACTTTAAAGATATTGCATGTTTTGACTCCTGATTATTATTTTCATCAGCATCGATGCTATGGGGAATCAGTCCCATTTGGATCAATGGAAGAAGCAATGAAGAACGCAAGCACTATTGGATATTTCAACTCGGCTCAAGCCATAGCTGATTATGCAGCAATTCTCATACATATAAAGAAAACTTACCAAGCCCAAAAGTCCCCAGTGATTGTAATTGGAGGGTCATATGGCGGAAGTTAGTTACCCAGATGGTCTTCTTTAACTGCGTTTCAATTATATTCTGACATAAATTTTAGTTTAAAATGTGTTGGTTCTGCAGTGCTTGCTTCATGGTTTAGGCTAAAATATCCCCACCTGGCTCTTGGTGCCCTCGCCTCATCAGCTCCAATTCTCTATTTTGATAGAATCACCCCACAAAACGGTTACTTCTGGCGTCACAAAGGATTTTCGAGTTAGTACACAATAATTTGATGTTTTTGTTCTTCTTTTGTCCTAGAAAGATGTCAGTTTCCTATTAATGCTTCAGTGTTAAAGTAATACAAATAATGTGTTAAAGTGATCATGATTAGTTAAAGATGTCTTCTTTTGAGGATCAAATAGTTTTTTTTTTTCCCGTTTCAAATTGAAATGCATCATGAGGGAAACCGGGTGAAAATGTGTATGCAGGAAGCCAGCGACACATACTATGAAACTATACGAAACTCCTGGTCTGAAATAGAAAGAGTAGCTTCGGAGCCAAATGGTCTTTCCATCCTTAGCCAGAGATTCAACACTTGCCAGTAAAAATGCCAACTTCTGCCACCCTTCTGTTTCTTTTAATTAGACTTCTGCTTAATAATTAAAGTAATTTCATTCACCGTGTGATAATATGTTTGTTGCATTTATTTATTTTTGTAGATCCTTAAAGTCGTCTTCTGAGTTGATAGAGTACCTGGTGGTCATGAATGCTGGCGCAGCTCAATATAATTCTCCACCATCATATCCAGTTACTGTAATCTGTGGTGGCATTAATGGAGCACCAATTGGAAATGATATAATCAGTAAGATATATGCAGGTGTAGTTGCTTTCGAGGGTAACGGCTCATGCAAAATCAATGGCCCTATTCATGTAAGTGACACAGCTGATGGCTGGGATTGGCAGGTATAATTGCATATTTACAGCTAGTGCTTGATGTTTTGATCCATATTTTTATTCTATTGCATACATTTTAGCAGTCTTATTTGGTAACATATATATAACGTATGTTGATTATAGATCACAGCGATTCATATTTAAATAGCTTTATTTTTAATTGGAAACTGGCTAAGAAGTTTAAATATATGTTATTAAGGAATTTTTCTGTGAATCTCTTAATTTACGTGCTTAACGTAACACATTTTTTATTGAATTGAAGAAGAAAATTACCATAGACAATTTTTTTTTTTGAAATATGTCCTTCTGTCATAACTTTCGTTTTGTAATTGATTGACTACTTAGAATAAACATTTAATTTGTCGTATGTTAATATTAAAGGGAAAGGATATTTGGTTTGTAATGATAGACTTGTAGTGAGATGGTGATGCCAATCGGGCGTGGAAATGATACAATGTTCCCACCTGATCATTTCGACATAAAGAAATTTATGAAGGAATGCAATCAAACATATGGGGTGGGGTGTGGCCTCGTCCTCATTGGATCACTACTTACTCTGGAGGCCATGTGAGCATTCTTTTCTTCTCATTGTAGCATATGAGGCTCGTTTACTCTTCCTCAAAAGGGTTTTCATATTTATATATATACGAACAAGAAAGCATATATACATTTCCTTTCGCCAGCTGCAATTAATAATTTCAATATCATTTCAAAATGAACGTGATCGAGACTGATGACGTTCGAGTGTAAGAGATTGACTTTTTCTTTGGTGATCACGAGACAGGATATAAGACTGATCCTTCAAAGGTTTGGTAGCAACATTATTTTCTCAAATGGGTTAAGAGATCCTTATGGTAGTGGCGGGTAAGAAACCTTAAAATGATCTGAGTGTTTACAAATATATAATTGTAAAACGGACTTATGTGAATCTTTCAATGTATTTCAGGGTACTACACAGCATATCAGACAGTGTTGTTGCCATCTCCACAGTTAATGTTATTTCACATGCATAAGAATGAAGAGCAACTAAAATGAAGAGGGAAAAAAAATGTCATAGTTTGAATGGTTAATTAATGTACAATTTTCAGGGTCTCATAGCTTGGATATTCTGCGCGCGAAACAAAGCGATCCTGAGTGGCTGATCGAACAACGAAGGCAAGAGATTGACATAATCAAAAGTTGGATCGCACAGTATTATGCTGATCTTGGCCTCCTCAAACACACCTAAAATATTGTTTGAATTTCTATGGAAGCAGCAGATCATCAGCAACATGAAGAGATTGAAGTCACTTCTGGAGAGGCAGAAACATATGATTACAAGGGTTCTGTGATCATGAAACTTGTAATTTCCCCGCTTCAAAATTTAGTTTTCCTTGTACTTCTCGGGTCACAATTTTTTGTACTAGGAAATGCTAGCTAGGTTGCTTATATTAAACAGAGAGGACTAAGATTAAGTTGATAGGTATTCCAAGATTTTCCGAAATCTTCACTCTTTCTTTCTTTTTCTTTCTTTCTTTGGTTTTTTTTTGGTGAAGCTGGCGTGAAATAATAATAAAGGAAAAATTACTATGATCATTTTAATATATTTACTAAAGCTAAAGCTTGGTGTGCTTAGTCCTACTCCATAAACTAGGCAGGCCAAGATACTTCCGAGGGTCATCAAACATCATTAATACTCAGAATATACATGACAGATATCATCCCTCACATTCCGGAGCACTCCAAATTCATTTAATGGTATAATTTGGGGATTCAGAACCTCTACGCTTTGTTTGATGCCCCTCTACAATTCTTGTGTATTATGGTTAAAATAAGTGGGCTCCAATTTTCTTTTCTTTTTTTTTAAGTTTTTATAAAAATCCGATTTGTTTCAGTATTAGAGGAGAAGTACGAAAAAGCGCAACAGAGGTTCTAGATCCATAATTTGGATACTATAATATATGTGTATATTTATATTGTTGAGGTTCTGTTGCCAATTGTGTTCATAAAATTGGACAAATTTAGGTCATGACTTGACTTGAATTTCTTGTATAGTAGGTCATTTTATAAAAATCTTTTAACCAACATATGTGGATATTAAAGCATGTATTTAAAATTAGTTAAAAAATACTATAACATTTCTATAAAATATTATTAATAAAAGTCATTAACCACTATCTTAAATTTAATATAAATTAGTTAAAACCATCAAGAATATTTATAGAAATCACATATTAATATTTCACTAAATTTTACAAAGGTTACCATAGAGATTTTCTAAAAGATCCTTTATTAAGGATAAATTAAAAAAAGTACGTATATGAACAAGAAAACACATTGCTTTTGCCTGCAATAATTTTAGTATCATTTTAAAATGAACGTGAGACTCATGATGTAGTGCGAGATTGTTTTTTCTTGTGGTAATCACCAACAGGATAAAACTGATCCTTCAGAGGTTTGGTAGCTGCATTATTTTCTCAAATGGGTTAAAGAGATCCTTATAGTAGTGGCGGGTAAGCAACCTTAAAATGAAAGTGCTTACAAATTAATACATAATTTTGAAACAAACTTACGTAAATCTTTCACTGTATTTCAGGGTGCTCCACAGCATATATCAGACAGTTTTTGCCATCTCCACAGTCAATGGTATTTAATTCACATGCATAGAAATGAAGAGAAAATAACATGAAAAGAAACACAAGAACTTCATAGAGTTTGTATGTTTAAGGTACAATTTTCAGGGTCTCCCTGCTGGATATTGGGCGATCAAACCAAAGTGATCCAGAGTGGTTGATCGCACAGAATTATGCTAATTAATCTTTGCCTCCTCAAAGTTAACACATCTAAACTTGATGCTGGTGAAAAAAAAAAACAAAGCCTTTAGTTTATATCACAATCATATCTAAGAATGGGTATCAAAACGATTCTTTGATTGTTTGTATCAATTTTAAGAGGTACAACAATATGGGTCTCAAATTCGGTCAAATTTTTAGTCTTTAATTGTATGCTTCTAACTATTTAAAAACAAGGGCGAAAACACTGAGACTCGACCACCAGGAATATGCAACTTCAAAACTTTTATCTCTTTTATTTTGTTGATTTACAAATTGTGGCCAGCAAAAAAAATTATTGTTTTTTGTTCCCTTCCCTCCCCTTCCTTCCAATCAAACCAAATGAGATATTAAAATCCTTCCTCTTTCCTCTTGTCTGTTGAATCAAATAGTGCATTAAACTTCTGATGCTTGTTGCCTACGTAGAGAAGAAATAAAAGGATATGATATATATTTTTACTACACATAAAACAATCCTACTTCATACGTTTTGAAATTCCTATTTGTGAGGTTCGAATAACAAAAATATAAGAATGAAAATAGCTGGAAGCAGCAGATCGATCATCAGTGACATGAAAATACTGTGAATGAATTGATGGACTGTGAATACACACATACAATCCTAGCTAGTGAATTTCAGGATTCTAATTATTTTAATTATAATATGACATTTTTTTAACGATTATGAAAGGAGAGCATTTAAATAATTATCAGGCCGAGAAAAAAGTAGTAAAATTTAAATTATCTAGAACGTTAAACGCACCACCTACAAACATGGGGCCGTGTTCCCAAACCAAACACAGTTTCTAGTCTTTAAGTTATGGGTAGTTAGCAAAAAATTAAATCTGTATTTCTAGTCTTTAATCTACAAGACCCACCATATTTTTCAGAATTAAAGCCTTACTTGAAGAATTATAATTTACTTCCTCCGGTACTAAATATAAAACCCTTTATAATATATAAAGTAGTATTTATTATACATTTTAAAAAAAATACCCTTATTTAATTTATTTAAAAAAAAAATTAAATAAAAATAATTTTAAAAAAATATTAAAATTTTTAAAAAAATCAAGTAATTAATTAATTTTAATTTTAATTTTTAATTCACGTTATTCAATTAAAAGAATTTTATATAAAGAATCAAAGGAGTATTATCTCTCATGTGAAATTTCTAATAAACTAACCTTCATAATTGACTTTCACAAAATTTAAGTAGCTCTTTCTCGCTTTCATACGTCATCTGATTGACGTACAATTTATTTTTTTGTTATTTTAGCCAACGACGTAAACTTGTTAAAGTTGAAAGAAAAAAATTCAGTATGGTGGGTTTTGAAGGAATTTTTAGTATCATACGACCGATATTGAATACTATCTAGTAATATTATAGTACTTTAACTTCGGCTAATTTGGATGGAGTGGAGCAAGACCACATACCTGTTATGATAAATAATTGAAAACAATCAGTACCTAGAAACATATGGTAACATATTATTTTTAAGGTGTTATTTATCCTAACTAGGTTTACTGTAGAGATCCGACAAATCACCCCTAGGAGTTATTCTAAGCACTAAAGATATCTGATAGTAATTTTAGATACCTTAAAACACAAAACGAAATAGAGAGATTATAAGTAAGAGGAGAACAGAGAGATTGTAAGTAAGAGGAGAGAATGTGAGTTATCCTTTTAGTCTCTAGTCTGACCTTTTTATAATAGTGAAAAATAGAAAAATGAAACGTTGTTGATGAACCAGTTTGTTTTTGAACTAGTTTGTTTCTGAACGTTGTAATAGAAACGTTCATAATATCAAATAATGTGTTGTTTCAGAATGTTGTTTTAGAAAGTTGTCATTTAAAATTCCGTTTCTGAAAAATAATTAATTAAATATGTTAATCTTAAATTTATACCAGACAAGATTTGGACCCGTTAAATCAATCTAACAATCACGACGTGCTAAGTGCTAAGTGCTAAGTGCTTTAAATATTAAATAAATAATATTGAAATCTACTTAGCCTTTATCTTTCTATAATTATTTTAACATGTTTTGTCTTCTCTCTTTTATATACACTTTATGAGCCTTATTCTCATCCAATGTGGGACTCAAGTTTTTCAAACTATCTTTAACAATCCTCCACTTAGTTTGAAAAACTAAATATTCTGTAACTCATTAGAATATGCATAATAACAGGTGTCTCTTGACTTAAACCTGTTAATAGTGTAAGTACTTCAAAGTATTAACAAGTCGATAGTTGCTTAATTGCATTGAACTACAACTTTAGTGTTAGAATCGAAAATACCACACACATATTCTTATATCGATTTCGTTCTGCATAGACTTCCCGCACTTTTATGGCCATGTGCTCATCCTAGGCTTTTCATGAGTATTTCAAGAATTACCCTTGAATTTTTGTAAGAAGCGGCACCACTTCTTATGTTCATATTGGTGAATTTCCATTAAGCTTTAATTGCTCAGACTTCCTCAGATCCATTAAGAGTTTAACTCACCCTGAACACTTAAGTTCTTATATGCACTAGTCACGGAATGGTTAAATGTCTACTCTAGTGTTCAGTCACTTATCAGTAATTTGTTATTACCCATTGAACCTTTAAACTAGATTTGGTCTAGTTAAATGTTGGGTTTCCATTCCTGGTGACTGATGTTTACTGGGTTCAATTCCATTCCTCTTGATGTTTTGTTAACCAATTCTTTATTGAGTCATTTTGTAAAAGTATCAGCTAAATTTTCACTTGTTTTTATATATTGAATTGTAATTATTCCATCAGAAATTAATTGCCTCACATATTCATGCCTTAGGCTTATATGTCTAGATTTACCATTGTAAATTTTGTTAAATGCCCTAGACATTGTAGCCTCACTGTCACAATGTAAAGAGATGGTTGGCATCGACTGTGGTCACAACTTTATTTCCAATAATAAATTTCTCAACCACTCTCCCTCTTTACATGTAGATGCTAAGGCAATAAATTCTGATTCCATCGTAAAATGACTTATACAAGTCTATTTCTTTGATGCCCAGGAGATTGCTCCTCCTGCCAGGGTAAATATCCACCCTGAAGTTGACTTACTATCACCTACACCAATTATCCAACTTGCATATGTGTAACCTTCCAAAACTACTAGAAATTTATTGTAAAACAGTTCTAGATTAATTGTTTTCTTTAAATATCTTAAGACCCTTGTAATTTCTTTCCAATGTTCTGTTCCTAGATTACTAGTATATCTTGAAAGTTTGCATATTGTAAAAGTTGTATCAGGTCTAGTATAATGCATTGCATACATCAAACTCCCAATAGCACTAGCATATTCTAGTTGAGCCCCTGATCTATTATTATTTTCTGTTAAATGATGTGATGAATCAAAAGGGGTATTTGCCTCTTTTATATTTAAATGTTGAAACTTGTTCAAAATTTTACAAACATTGTGAGATTGATTTAGAGAAAAACCTCCATTATACCTCTTAACTTTGATCCCTAAAATAATATCCACTTTTCCAACATCTTTCATCTTAAATTGTGAAGATAAAAAACTTTTTAGTCTCATGTATTGCAAACATACTAGTTCAAAAAATAAGCATGTCATCTACATATAAATAAATAATAACTCCATGCTCACTAGTGAACTTTAGATAAAGACACTTATTTGCATTATTATGTTTAAAACCATGAGACAAAACAATATAATCAAACTTTTCATGTCACTGCTTAGAAGCTTGTTTTAAACCATATAGAAATCTAGTCAATTTGCAAACTTTCTTTTCATTTCCAGGAAGTACAAAGCTTTCTAGTTATTCCATATAAACTTCTTCTTCTAATTCACCATTTAAAAATGTTGTTTTAACATCCATTTGATATGCAAACAAATTATTAAAAGATGTTAAAGCAAATAAAACTCCAATAGAAGTAACTCTAGCAATTGGTGTATGTAACATCCCTAAAATATTAGATAACTAAAAATGCATAGATAATTTACAAAAATGGATAGACACCATTTTACGTGAAATAGGGCAAAGAGGTTATTTTTCCTAATTGGATGAAAAAATGAGAAATTATATTTTTGTCCCTAAAAAATAAAAAAATGACTATTTTACCCCTGGAAAAAAAAAGAAAAAAAAAAGAAAACGAAAAAAGAAAGAAAGAAAGAATTCGAAGGCGGTGGACGTCACGTGTGGATGAAACAAATTTTATGAATTTTGGAGCAAATTACACCTAATGACCCAGAAGTTTTGAAAATTATATATTAGTCCCGGGTTAAGGGTATTTTTGTAAATATGAAAAATTATAGTCAAAATGAAGCTCTCAATGAGCTAAGACCATTGGAATATAGTATGGAATTTATTAAGATCAAAATAATATTTATTGGGTAATTATGATTTAATATTGATGTCTTACCCGATAAATGTCAGTCTGGACTGCAGGAAGAAGCAGTATTCATTTAAGAAAAATGTGTGGGTATTATATTTGGATCAATTGGGATAATTATATTATGGTAATTTTATGATTATAATTAGTATCCTAATAATAGTAAAATATACTGCTAAAGTAGCTTTAATTGTCCAGACCGGTTCAGGATATATCTGGATAAGTAATTATCTAAAATTTTTGGACCAAAGTACCCTTAATTTCGTGCTCCACAAGCTGCACATGTGGAAATAGCCTTAGTTCATTAATTTTCATGAAAAAGTAAGAAAAATCAAGACATTTGGTGGCAAATTCCTATTGGTTGGAAAATTTTATAAATACTCCCCTTTGGTTCATGTTTTGGCCGACGAAGGAAGTAAAGAAACGGTGGGGAGAGGTCTGAAAAACAGCAAAGAAGGAAGAGAAAAACGTGAAGAAGAGGAAGAAGGAAAAAGAGAAGGAAAAATCAAGAAAAATAGGTAAAAATCTTCTCTCAACTTCTAATGATTTTTCCTTCAAGTTTTGAATGGTTTAAGGTTAGTTTTCTTGAGTTCCTCTTCTCCTCCTTTGCTGTAACTTTTGTCCAAGATAAGGGAGTTAGGAAAGAAAGTCAGTTTTTGCCATAAATTAAAGAGAAAGCATAAGATTAAGTGAAAGGAACAAGGTTTGATATGTTTGGAAGTAAGAAAATGAAAATCACTTCTTTCCTCCTCCAATCCTTGTTTAGGTCAGTTTAATATGATGAGAAAGAGTTTGATTTTCATTAATTTGATGGCAAAAATGAGTTCCCCATGATAAAAAAACCTTAAAGACAAGTATTGGCTCAAAGATAGAGCTTAAAATAAAGAGTTTGTGGATTTAAGGGTTTCAAGAGTTTTATGATAGCTTTTTGTGATTAGCCATGAAATCAATGGCTTAAGCATGTGTTGAATGATGTCTAGGGACTTGAGGAAGCTTGGTAAAACTAGAGGAAGCTTTGGTTTAAGGAGGAAAGCCAAGTTCAAGCACCAAAGGTAGCTGAGTTTCATATTCTTGCTTTATGTTCTTTCATTGTCTTTCTATGATTAAATTGTGTTGCCATATTGCAATTGTGATTTCTTTGATTGGTCTTGGCTGTTAAATGAGGGGTTTTATTCCCTGGGATGTCCATTTTCTAAGCCGTTATGCTGCCGAATTTTTTTATGACCAATGTGGCAATTTATTGTTTAAATATGATTGATGTGATTAAATGTGATCAAATGTGAGTTATTTGACATGATTGAAATAATTGCATGAAATGTAACTTGCTACTGAGATTGCTCCCAATCTCATCCCCTCAAGTATCCCAAATGACTAGGCACAATCTATGGCAAAGGAGTCCAAAGAAAAGGCAAGGAGAATGAAGAAGAGAATGATGCTTGATGGTGTTTTCAAGCTATGAGTGTATATTTTGTAATTATGTATAAAACCATGTATATGCTTTTAGATCTGTGACATTGTGATATTATGTCCTTATGAGCATTTTGAAATGTTTGGCATGGATTTGAAACATGGAATGATCATATGAGCTTGTTATGAAATCTACTTTGTCATGTTATATTGCTAGAAGTTCATTTTGTAGCAATGAAAGTAAAGTTAATATTGTTTGACTGAGACAGGGCAAGTAAGTCAAGTATTATACATTCTCTGAAATTATAGAGAATAAACTTTCCAATGAGCTAAAGAACACTTAATTTGGATGTATGTACGATTTATAGTGAAATTTTAAAGTTCAGGATCAAAACTGGACAGTGATGTGAAGGCTGCGAATCTTACTGAATATATTACTTTTTTTTGAAAAATGATATAAAATCGTACAGAGCTCCAAAAATTGAGTGGATTACATTTATGAAAATATTTATCTTTTGAGGTTAATATGCCACTGGTTTGAGTTCAATTGGAGCTGTACAATAAGAGATATATAAGTTTTCCCCAAGACTGTTTTAGTAAAAGTGATGTTCTGATCCCTAGTCATTCAAATTGATGTTGTGCCCTGTATGGACCAAATAAATGTATAAAAAAAATGTGAAGGCAAGTAGACATATATATATTTCCAAAGGTATATAGAATACATGATTTGGCTCAGTATAGAGTTAGATATGAATTTTTAAAGTTACGGCCAAAATCCTGGAAAAGAGAGAAATGACCATTTGTACAGTATAAGTTTGAGTAATAAACTGTACTAATTGGTCAGGTTAAAGAAAGTTTTCATATTTTTATCTTGTATATCATGTTTCTAGCTTCATTTAGAGACTTGAACCACATTGATATGATTTTTTTGGATTAAGTTATGATTTTCCAAAATTCATCTAGAAAACTTGAGAACCAAATGAATAGTACCACGTTGTTTTTTTTTATTAATATTTTGGTTCTACTAATGGTTCAAACTCTTAATATGGGCAATTTGGACATTGTACATACTATGATATATGAAAAATATAGATAAAGATAAGGTGTTACATTTTTGGTATCAGAGCTGAAGATCTTGGCTCTTAGAGTAAAGATCTGGGTAAATCTTTGCATCGAGAGAGGAAAGTAATCCTCTTAGCTATAGTTTTCCCTTTTGATGAGAAGTATTATACCTTTTGAGAAACTGGTCTAAGAATGTTTTAGTGGCATATGAGATTAGTCTTAAGGATGACTTATGATAGTTGTTGGATTAGTTGAGGATGTTTTACAGACAATGTTTTCCTTAGGTCGTGAATCCTTTCAGAATGAGATCGTAGTTAGATTCTATCAGTAAAAAGAAGATGTAGGATCACAGATGATCCTAGTAGGGCTTAGAGATCGCAGTAGATCTCGTGGTCGCAGTAGACCAAGTTTGAGGTTGCAGTAAACCTCTAAAGAGTATGAGAGGATGAGAAAGATTGATAAGCCCTATAGTTCTGATAGTTTTCTGAAAGAAGATGGCCTAGGATAATTTTAAAAAGATATGAAACCTCATTAATCAGCAGCTAGTATGAATGTTGACCTAAGGCTTTTCTCTAATGCCAAGCCACTGACTAGAAAGCAGATATGAAATGTGATGGTAGGTTGTTAATGAGTAAAAAGCAAATAACCTGCCTACAAAATAAGTTCAGTGGTAAGATGTTTTCAGTAATGAATGAAAGAGGCCAGTAAGGAATAAATGATAGTTATGAAAAAAAATCAATGGGGAAAAACTAATGTAAGATTTAAAGAAAGATGGTTAATAATCTAAATACAGGAATTTGGCCTGAGCCTAATCAAGATCCTATAAGGAAAGACATAGGATCCAGCAAGATTTTCATTCCAACTAAACCAAAAACTCCAAATCCAAATGCTATTAAAGTTATGTATAGTAAATATCATGATGGATTTGTGAGGATATGCTCAATTTTAGATTTCCTTGGTATAGTACAAGAAGTGAAAGAGATTCTTAGAAGGGCATTATGATTTTAAGCTTCCTATAAGAGAATGGGTTGAGAAAGTACTAGATGTCATAACAAGATCATGAGCTCTGGAGCTACATTAAGGAGTTCCCTTAAGGTTGAGTGTTTAACACTCTGAAAGGCTATGTCATTGCCTGAACACTCCAGATAGAGTGCTATCAGGAAGGAAAGCTAAGGCAATAGAATTCTCATATGGGGATCCAGAAGAAGATCCAATTGAGAAGCCAGATGACAATAGTAAGCCTAATGTTAGTATGGAAGCCTCATAAGCTCAAGGAAATGTGTATATAAGGAATATGTATATAGAAATAAGATGTATAGCTGCAATCTTTGACTATATATATATGCAACCAGAAGCTGAGTAAAGATTAGTAAAGTAAAAGATCAGATACGATGATAAGTTCTTACCAGTGATGGTATAAGGAAGTAGTAGTTAATATAATTGTAGAGTTCAAGTTGTTATTAAGAGTCGTTAAGATACAAAGAGGTGCTCAACAAAGGCTAACAGTATAAGCACACGCCTCTCAAATGACTCTAGTAACAGTAAATGTATGTACTCCCAGTTTAAACCCCTTGCAAGTAATCATTAATCTTCTGGATTACTAGCAGAAAATTATCGAGCAACTATAAGAGATAGTTAATGCTCAAGGACAACAAGGGAAAAGCTAGAGCCTTTAAGGTTTCTGGCTATACCGCAGCAGCCTCAGGTAAATTAGTAGGTTCTATAGGATCTTCCCCAAGGTAACTTGATGTGTTCGCCAGCCACTAATATATGATTGGCTGATGAGAAAGTATTAGCTTCCATTCTTTGATGATAAATTTGATGTGCAAGTTGTCGAAAAGTAGATTGTGAGCCTTAAAAAAAAAAAGAGAGAGATTTCAAAGATGATAGGATACACGTCGGAAATGAGAGCTTGATAGTAAAGGAGGCTAACCAATGGTGGCAGAACACGGAATGAGCTAATCAGGTAAAGGGCACTGTATTGACTTGGGAAGTATTATAAGAATAGTTTTATGAAAGTTATTTTCCCTAGTCTGTAAGAGATGAAAAGAAAGTGAATTATAAGGATCAGCTAAGATGTGAATGAGTCAGTCATTAAATATGTCATAAGGTATAATCAACTGACTCGATACCTAATCTTCCTTCAACAGTTTGTTGATAAGTAATGGTAAGTAACCTTGGAATATCAGGGGATTCAAGAAGTAAGGCAATAAGCACAGAGGAGATAGTTGAGTAAGCCAACTCCTATTTTTAAGAATGCGGAAAGGCTCATAGTATAAGGCTATGCTTAGCAATGAAGAATATGTGCTTTAAGTATAAAGAGTCGGGACACTATACTCGTGACAGTACTATGGAGATGGTCAACCCCAGACCATAAGCGCAGGAAAAAGTCTTTGTGCTAATATCAGTCTAAGGTCTGTAAGTCACTTGACCTTAGTAAAGGTATGATTCAGGTGCAAGACTAATTCTGTAGCTATGCTAAGAAGTTGAGTCTGGAAGTTATTATGATATAAATTATATGAGAATGTCTTGATGAAAAACTGGGCTATAATCTCCATTGTTTGTCTAAATAAGCACTGTAGCAATACAAAGATTTGTATGCCTTTCCTTAGTAGGGATGTGAGTATTGGCATGAATCAACTTTTACAAATAATCTCCTTCTAGATTGTATGAGCAAGATGATGATTTTGCCTACCCCCTGAAGGTGTTCCAGGTATTGAGCTTAAGTTAAATGTTATATTTAAGCTAATAAATGCTTGAAAAATGATGTTAAGAATAGACAAGAAAGTTGATGTAAGATTGAAATGAGAAAGTTTGATAAGATGCAATGCCTCTAAAAGAAAAGTTGGCATACTTATGAGGTATAAGGTACAAAGTATGAGCCTAAGGTATTTGATTAGTGGTAAGCAGTTAGGGAACTAAGAAACCTTGAGATAGTCGATTGCTGAGTTTAGTATGAAATCTAGCTAAAAGAAAGTTCTTGGCCAAAAGATTTCACAATAAATATAATCTTCCATTAATTGCCAAGGTGATGAAAAAGGGAGGTGGCTCTTGGGAAGAAGCCCAATTGAGCAAAGAGATGAAATCCTCCATATGATAAAAGCAGCCGAGGCAAGGCAGATGGAAGGTAGCTCTTGGGGAGAAGCCAAATTGAGCAAAGAGATTAAATCCTCCATCAAATGAGTCGCCAAGGCAAGGTAATGGAAAGTGGCTCTTGGGGTGATGCCCAATAGAGCAAGAATGAGTAATGGTGAGAGGCCGAGGGCTAGATTCTAACTAAGCTAGCAAGAGACTTTTGAAGGGTTAAGAAGTTTCTCTTAAATTGCTAAAACCTAATCGACCGTGGCTAAATAACTAAGAAGTTATGTATAAAAGCAGATAAAGCAAATATGTCGTAAGAGTAAAAAGTTAGAGACCACTGCCTTAATATTATTTAGACCCTGAATCACAAAGAGCCAAAAGATCTTAAAGATATGATAAGATAAGTAGAATACAAGATTCATGGGTATGTTTATACATAAAGGTATAGTGGTAAGATGAATCTCTAAGCTAGTAAAGGCTAGAGTAAAAAGAAGCAGTATGAGTATAGGGATGAATTCCCTAAAATTAAAAGCAATAAGTGATCCAGAGGTCACATAGATGTTATAGTTTAAAATGAAGTACCATGCCGCATTCTCTAAGTCTCAAGAATGACAAGAGTGCAGCAGAACCCCTCAGCACTTTACAATTAAGTGTGCTCAAGTGAGGAAAATTTCATGATGAGTGACCTACTGAGAAATATGAAAAAGATGTAAAAGGTAAGAAAAATGTGCCAATGATTAAATTTGGGCACTGAGAATTTATGATAGTCTTACTAAAAGCATATGTTAGGCTACATGAATAAAAGATGAATAGTTTATTGTAACCTCAAACATTTAAAGGAGCATGAAAGGCAATTGAAAATTTTTCAAATGTAATTAAAGAAAAAGTTTCCTGAACTTAGTAGATGGGAGCTGGGCTCCAAGAACTACGGTAAGTAGGTTACAGAATCTCCCATATGGATCGTAGTAGATCCTAGTAAAGTAAGTAAAGTTATGAAATGGGAGAGACCGAACACTGTAATAGAGACGAGAGGTCTCCAAGTTTAGCAAGATGTTATGAAAAAAAAAAAAAAGAAAATTTCTCTCAAGATGTCTTACCGCTTAGTTAGAAGAGAAACTGAAGTGGCAAAGAGATTAAGAAATGAGTTTTATAAGCTGCAAAGGCTAAACCTCCTTCCCTGAGATGATTAATCCTGATCCAATGATGACCATAGGAGTCTATAATTATGGATCTGGATAGAGTAATGTAACAGGGTTGGGTGGCAAGTATTAGCCAAGGTTTTATATAATAATTCTACGAAAAAGCACGTTCCCACTTATAGTAGCGGTAAATAATGCTCTCAAGAAGGGTTACTAAGAGTTATTATAACTACTATGAGTTGCTATATTTATGGTATTACTATAAAAGTGTTTGAGATCACAATAGCCTCAAGAAATTATGAGATAAAAGAAGAGTTAGACTTGAGGTAAAGAAAAGAAAAGAAGTGAAAAGCAAATATGAGATGACTTGCAAATGTCATCTAGGCAAAGTTAATGTGACGAGCTTATGCCTTAGTAGAAAGATTATTCATGTGAATAGCATGAAAGTAGAGAAAGAGATAATATCATGTGCCAATAATGGAAGTATAGTATGAACAAGATAAGAGAAAGTTATAGAATTACTATAAGGATGTTACAAGTGGAAATTTCAAATACCCCAAAATAAAGATAGTTTATGATGTCCTCACAATTCGCAATTAAAAGAATATGAACCAGATTCTTTAAGTATTATAAATGACTAAATTATACCAGGGTAAAATATTGACTGAAAAGTCAAGTAAGTGAGAAATAAGAGTATTTCTCTGGTATAAATGGTCTGAAAAATTGGGAAATTAAGAGAAAAGTAATAAGAGGTACTAGTATGTATCTAAATTTCGAGGATGAAATTTATTTGAAGGGGGAGGGAATTGTAACATCCCTAAAATATTAGATAACTAAAAATGCATAGAGAATTTGTAAAAATGGATAGACACCATTTTGCGTGAAATAGGGTAAAGAGGTTATTTTTCCTGATTGGATGGAAAAATAAGAAATTATATTTTTGCCCCTAAGAAATAAAAAAAATAACCATTTTACCCCTGGAAAAAAAAAGAAAAAAAAAAAGAAAACGAAAAAAGAAAGAAAGAAAGAATTCGAAGGCGGTGGACGTCACGTGTGGATGAAACAAATTTTATGAATTTTGGAGCAAATTACACCTAATGACCCAGAAGTTTTGAAAATTATATATTAGTCCCGGGTTAAGGGTATTTTTGTAAATATGAAAAATTATAGTCAAAATGAAGCTCTCAATGAGCTAAGACCATTGGAATATAGTATGGAATTTATTAAGATCAAAATAATATTTATTGGGTAATTATGATTTAATATTGATGTCTTACCCGATAAATGTCAGTCTGGACTGCAGGAAGAAGCAGTATTCATTTAAGAAAAATGTGTGGGTATTATATTTGGATCAATTGGGATAATTATATTATGGTAATTTTATGATTATAATTAGTATCCTAATAATAGTAAAATATACTGCTAAAGTAGCTTTAATTGTCCAGACCGGTTCAGGATATATCTGGATAAGTAATTATCTAAAATTTTTGGACCAAAGTACCCTTAATTTCGTGCTCCACAAGCTGCACATGTGGAAATAGCCTTAGTTCATTAATTTTCATGAAAAAGTAAGAAAAATCAAGACATTTGGTGGCAAATTCCTATTGGTTGGAAAATTTTATAAATACTCCCCTTTGGTTCATGTTTTGGCCGACGAAGGAAGTAAAGAAACGGTGGGGAGAGGTCTGAAAAACAGCAAAGAAGGAAGAGAAAAACGTGAAGAAGAGGAAGAAGGAAAAAGAGAAGGAAAAATCAAGAAAAATAGGTAAAAATCTTCTCTCAACTTCTAATGATTTTTCCTTCAAGTTTTGAATGGTTTAAGGTTAGTTTTCTTGAGTTCCTCTTCTCCTCCTTTGCTGTAACTTTTGTCCAAGATAAGGGAGTTAGGAAAGAAAGTCAGTTTTTGCCATAAATTAAAGAGAAAGCATAAGATTAAGTGAAAGGAACAAGGTTTGATATGTTTGGAAGTAAGAAAATGAAAATCACTTCTTTCCTCCTCCAATCCTTGTTTAGGTCAGTTTAATATGATGAGAAAGAGTTTGATTTTCATTAATTTGATGGCAAAAATGAGTTCCCCATGATAAAAAAACCTTAAAGACAAGTATTGGCTCAAAGATAGAGCTTAAAATAAAGAGTTTGTGGATTTAAGGGTTTCAAGAGTTTTATGATAGCTTTTTGTGATTAGCCATGAAATCAATGGCTTAAGCATGTGTTGAATGATGTCTAGGGACTTGAGGAAGCTTGGTAAAACTAGAGGAAGCTTTGGTTTAAGGAGGAAAGCCAAGTGCAAGCACCAAAGGTAGCTGAGTTTCATATTCTTGCTTTATGTTCTTTCATTGTCTTTCTATGATTAAATTGTGTTGCCATATTGCAATTGTGATTTCTTTGATTGGTCTTGGCTGTTAAATGAGGGGTTTTATTCCCTGGGATGTCCATTTTCTAAGCCGTTATGCTGCCGAATTTTTTTATGACCAATGTGGCAATTTATTGTTTAAATATGATTGATGTGATTAAATGTGATCAAATGTGAGTTATTTGACATGATTGAAATAATTGCATGAAATGTAACTTGCTACTGAGATTGCTCCCAATCTCATCCCCTCAAGTATCCCAAATGACTAGGCACAATCTATGGCAAAGGAGTCCAAAGAAAAGGCAAGGAGAATGAAGAAGAGAATGATGCTTGATGGTGTTTTCAAGCAATGAGTGTATATTTTGTAATTATGTATAAAACCATGTATATGCTTTTAGATCTGTGACATTGTGATATTATGTCCTTATGAGCATTTTGAAATGTTTGGCATGGATTTGAAACATGGAATGATCATATGAGCTTGTTATGAAATCTACTTTGTCATGTTATATTGCTAGAAGTTCATTTTGTAGCAATGAAAGTAAAGTTAATATTGTTTGACTGAGACAGGGCAAGTAAATCAAGTATTATATATGCTCTGAAATGAGAGAGAATAAGCTTTCAAATAAGCTAAAGAACACTTAATTTGGATGTATGTACGATTTATAGTGAAATTTTAAAGTTCAGGATCAAAACTGGACAGTGATGTGAAGGCTGTGAATCTTACTGAATATATTACTTCTTTTTGAAAAATGATATAAAATCGTACAGAGCTCCAAAAATTGAGTGGCTTACATTTATGAAAATATTTATCTTTTGAGGTTAATATGCCACTGGTTTGAGTTCAATTGGAGCTGTACAATAAGAGATATATAAGTTTTCCCCAAGACTGTTCTAGTAAAAGTGATGTTCTGATCCCTAGTCATTCAAATTGATGTTGTGCCCTGTATAGACCAAATAAATGTATAACAAAAATGTGAAGGCAAGTAGACATATATATATTTCCAAAGGTATATAGAATACATGATTTGGCTCAGTATAGAGTTAGATATGAATTTTTAAAGTTACGGCCAAAATCCTGGAAAAGAGAGAAATGACCATTTGTACAGTGTAAGTTTGAGTAATAAACTGTACTAATTGGTCAGGTTAAAGAAAGTTTTCATATTTTTATCTTGTATATCATGTTTCTAGCTTCATTTAGAGACTTGAATCACATTGATATGATTTTTGTGGATTAAGTTATGATTTTCCAAAATTCATCCAGAAAACTTGAGAACCAAATGAATAGTACCATGTTGTTTTTTTTTATTAATATTTTGGTTCTACTAATGGTTCAAACTCTTAATATGGGCAATTTGGACATTGTACATACTGTGATATATGAAAAATATAGATAAAGATATGGTGTTACAGTGTATATGTATCAAAATAATCAATTACTTCTTTTTGTTTAAAACGTTTAGCAACCAATCTAGTTTTAAATGTTTGAATAGAGTCATTAGTATTATATTTCCATTTAAAAACCCATTTGCAACTAATAGGTTTTGACCCTTCAGGCAAATCAACTAATTCTCGAGTTTTATTAGACAATAATGAATCCATTTCATCATTTATAGCTTCTTTTCAGAAACTTGAGTCTCTAGACATCAATGCTTTTGTATATGTTTTAGGATTTTCTTCAATACTTAAAAGAATAGGAATATGTTTTAACATTGAGTCTCTATCACTTTAAATTAAGAAGACTATTGCTTGAGAATTAATAAAATTAGAATCTAAATATTTTCCTTTCCTTGCTCTCTAACTTCTTCTAGATGAGGTTCTACTAATTCATTTCTTACATATGTAGACTCTTCATGCTCTTTATTTTGAAACAAATCAGTTTGTATTGGATCAAAAATAAATTTTCCTTCAAAAAATTCAACATCTCGTGATTCAACAATTACGTTTGAATCAATATCTAAGAGTCTATAGGCTTTTGAATTTTCTGTATATCCTACAAATATACTTTTCAAAGCTCTTGGTCCTAATTTGATTCTTTTATATTCTGAAACTTTGTAAAATGCAAGACATCCCCAAACTCTTAAATAATTTAAATTCGGTTTTCTATCTTTCCACAACTCATAAGGAGTGCATTTTTTTTATTTTGAAATAACTATATTAAAAATATGGTTAGCAGTTAACAAAGTCTCACCCCACAAATTCATGGGAGTTTTCACATTCAGAATCATTGCATTTATCATTTCTACTAAAGTTCTATTTTTTCTTTCTACTAAACTATTTTGTTGAGGTGTATAAGGAGCACTCATTTGGTAAATAATACCATTATTTTTGTAAAATTGTGAAAAATCTGTAGAAAAATATTATCCTCCTCTGGTACTTCTTAAAATCTTTATCTTCTTTTCTTTTTGATTTTCTATAATATTCTTAAAGTTTAGAAACATCTCAAGAGCTTGATCTTTTATTTTCATCAAATAAACATAAGTAAACCTTGAAAAATCATCTATAAAAATTATAAAATATTTGTTTCCTCCTCTTGTTAAAATACCATTTAATTTACAGATATCAAAATGAATAAGTTCTAAAATTTTTGAACTTCTTTGAACAGAAGGAAAATATTTTTTTTTATTGTTTTAATTTGTACACAAATTTCACATTTATTATTCTTATTATTTTCATAGGAGATTAATCCATTTTTAGATATATGTGCTATTGTTCTATAATTAACATATCCTAATCTATCATGCCACAAAGTAAAAGATTTATCAAGCATATAAACAGAAACTGAATCATTCTTATTAATACTTAACTTGAATATTCCATAAAAAACATAACCCTTACCCACAAACACCCCATTCTTAGAGATAATAATCTTATCAGCCTTTAAAACAGCTTTTAGCCCCTTTCTAGACAAAACACTTGCAGACACAAGATTTTTTCTAATTTCTAGAACATGAAGTACATTCTACAAAATCATCTTCTTTCTAGAAGTAAATTGTAACTTAACACTGCCTCTTCCAAGTACATTTGCTGTGCTTCCATTGCCCACAATCACATGCTACTCTTGTTGAGCAATTTCATAATTTTTGAACAGATTCCTGTCATGACATACATGAATTGTTGCTCCAGAATCATACCACCAGTCAAATGACTTTACAACAGCAGCCATATTTAATTCCAAAATTATACCAATGTGCATACTAGAAACCATGGCAATAGTTTCATCACATTCTGTATCCACCATGTTTGCACTATTGGTAGTTTCGTTCCTTGGCTTTTTCTTATATCTGCAATCATTTTTAAGATGTCCTTTCTTTACACAAACAAAACAAGATTTTTGAGTCTTAAATTATTTTCCAGAACTGAAACCAGTGAGCTCGGGATTCTTCCTCTTGTTGTTGTTTTTTCCAGGAAAATTCTGATTTTTATGACTGTAGTAGCCATATAGTTAACTTTGGTTTCAAATTCTGAATGCTTCTTTTGTAAGATACAAGTTTCTTGTTCAATCCTTAAATGTTTCAGAATTTGATCCAAAGCAAAACTTTCTGTAGTGTGCAGCAACTTTTTCCTGAATTCATGCCAAGTATGAGGTAATTTTGCAATAATGGCATCTACTTGCACTGATTCTGGAATGTCCACCTTAATATCTTTCAATTTAGAAATTATAATCTGTAAATCATGAACTTGATCTAAAATGTTAATAGCATCTTGCAATTTGTAATCAAAATACTACATAATTGGAAACTTATCTATTCCTTGCTTTTCTGTGTTGTATTTGGCCTTCAATGCATCCCGGATCTCTTTTGGTGATGAGAAGGATGAGTAGAGATCATACAATCGATTTGACAGTGTGTTTAGAATATGGTCATGACACAACACTTCATCTTTTGCCCTCTTCTTGCGTTTAGCCTTGACTTCTTCACTTTCATCATCACTCGATTCAACAAGAGGCTCCAGAGTATGATCAAGCAGATACGAAATTTTCATGGTAGTCAGCAAAAACATCATTTTGTCCTTCCACCTATTGAAATTCATTCCATCAAAATGATCCAACTTGATGAAATCTTGGTTCATGGCCTTGAATGCCGATTCCTGGGTGGTCTCCATTATCAATCAAAATAATAATAACACCTTAAGATTGTTATAAATTGTAATTGAAAACAACTGGTGTCCAGAAACATATGGTAACACACTGTCCTTAACGTATTATCCGCCTCCACTAGATTTGCTGCAGGGATCCGACGAATTATCTCCACGAGTTATTCTAATCACTAAAGATATCTAACAGCAATTTCAGATATCTTGAAATACAGAACAAAATAGAGAGATTGTAAGTAAGAGGAGAGAATGTGAGTGATCCTTTAGTCTCTGGTCTGACCCTTTTATAATAGTGGAAAACAGAAAAGTGAAATATTGTTGATGAACTAGTTTGTTTCAAAACGTTGTAATTAAAACGTTTAGAATATCAAATAATGTGTTGTTTCAAAATATTGCTTCAGAACATTGTCATTTAAAATTCCGTTTTTGAAAAATAATTAATTAAATATATTAATATCAAATTTATACTAAACCAAATCTCCATCATTAGATCAATTCAACAATTACAATGCATCAAGTGCTAAGTACTTTAAATATTAAATAAATAATATTGAAATCTACTTAACTTTTATTTTTCTATAATTATTTTAACATGCTTTATTTTCTTTCTCTTATATATACTTTATAAGCCTTATTTTCATCCAATATGGGATTCAAGTTTTTCAAACTATCTCTAATAGTAAAACCACATACCAAAATGCAGCTGCTGCATTGTAAATTAAAGACCAGAAATCCAGATTTAATTTTTTTCTAACTGCCCATAGCTTTTCAAAGACTAGAACCAGTGTTTGTTTTGGTTTGGTTTGGGAACACGAACCCGTGTTTGTCACGCTCTTTCCTTTTCGGCCATTAATGTTTTCTCATTGGGCCTTTCTCTGTTGATACGTCCTTTTCAAAGTTTGGAGGAGCCATCTATATTTTTTGCCAAGTTAGCTCCAAGAAGAAAAAAGTTCTTACAAATTAAATTTTTGTGGGCCTCTAAATCAAGCCATACAATCCTAAATCATTCACAAATACAATCTTTTAACTTTAAATCAACCCATAAAATCCTATATCATTAACAAATACTATCTCTTGTTGCGAAATTGTCTTTTCTATTGTATAATTTAAAAAATCAAAGAGTTCATATAAGTAAATTTTATCTCTTTTAATAAGATTTTTTTTCATACATACGGCTAATTAAGGATTAAATATAAGATAGCAAAGTTAAGGAATTAAAATATTTACCAATTATATCAGGATATTGTTGGTAGATCTATTTTCATTTTATTTACAACTAATTTATCCAAGTTAGTGAAGTAATTATAAATTTATAATTAATTAATAAAGGGATAAAACTTAGGTAATTTACTTTAAGGTAATTTATTCCAATCAAATTAAAACAAATGAAGTTTTCATATATTATTTATTTTATAACTAACTTTTGTTGATGTTGTTAATTTATTTTTAGATTTAAAATCCATTTGAATTGATAAAAATATGCTAAGTATAAAAGAAATATTGTTCATTAAAAAAAAGTGATTCTGAAGGGACGCATATGTGGATTTAAATATGCTAAGTATATAAGCTTAGATATTAAGTCTTCTCCCAAATAAAAATCATCAACATGTGAAACTTGTTTTTATATAAAAATTTAGGTGAGTTGAGTTCCGAAACCATAGGATCAAAATTGAGCTCAAAAACCCCTCATTGGTTGAGCCTACCTGTAATCCTGACTTTTAGAATCCAAAACACACTTGAGCTTTCTATTTTAATTTTGTATTGTTTTTAAATACCATCGACGTGTTGATGTGCTCCAGTGCAAAGGTTTGATACAACAGTATGAAATTGGTTCATAGCGGGGCATTTGAATATGATTTTTAAATTGGGTTTAAATTTTTTAAAAAATAATGTAAATACACATATTTTTTATAAAATAATTACAAGCACATTTTGAACTTAAAGTTCAACAACAATCAAACTTTTAACAATTTTTTTTAGCATCAAAGATGTTTCTTAATAGTTACAATGAAAGATCTTATAGTTAAAGATTAATCTTTTTAAATTAAGTATAGATATCATTGAAATAAGATTTATTCTTCCAATAAAGTTTTTTTTTCATACATTATAAAACAAATTAATTATGGCCAACTTTGTAATCATCAATTCCCACCTTAAAAATTTATCGCTATAACATAAGAGCCAAGTTTTTCTTTCTTTTTTTTAGTAAAGAACCAAGTTTTTCTACTGATAATGATAATGATTGGAGAGAAAAAGATATACGAAATAAATTTCACATGGACTGGACCAACTGTTTCGCTTTCCCGATATTATGGCATGTATGTAAGAGAAGAGTCTCACGTCTTAATAGATATAAATATAGATGATTCGATGTATATGAAGAAATAGGTTCTTCTGTCACATGTACAATTACGAAATAAATTTTCAGCCATTTATTTGTATTTTATTTTTTTCATTTTCATCATTTTTTAACTTCAGGTACATTTTTTAAATTTAAAAAATATACAATGAAAGACTAGATCGTGATTAAGTAATTCACAGAGTGCAAAGGATGATATATATATATACATGCTTTAGCACTTTTGCAGTACTTTTTCTTCTTCTTCTTCTTTTTTTTTCCAAAAACTTCTTTTTCTTCTTAAACGATAGCGATCGTTCATTATTTTGGAATTAATGAAACACATGGATCTGACGGATATCCACGGTTATCTGCATGTCGCATCATTTAATGAAACACATGGATTGACTTACTTTTGGGATGCATCTTGACGGATATGCACAATTCTGTCTTTATCGTTGATTTTTCCACGGCTCTTTTTCTTTATTTGATTTTTCCAAGAAAAGAACTTTTAAGATTAAATTATGAACTTCAAAATGTAGAAGTAAATTAACTATCAAGAAGATATATATTTTCCCTTATTTATAATTTTCAATCTCTTGGAAAAATTTGAGATATACTACCTGTGTGTCTATACACACACATAACAGTTGTAAAATATTTTCCCTCAATTTTAGAATTAGTTTCTTCATATAAGAAGAAAAAAAAATGAAGGGAAAACGAGTGCCATGCTTTGAACTATGTAAATTACTGAATTGAGGTTCATGAAATACTATAATCAACAAGCCTTCCCCAAGTGCGTATTGAATAAGTTACAAATCGAAATATAAACACAACCCTCTGAGCATCATATGCTATAAAAGGACGTGTTTTTGAATCCCTTATCTGAAACACAAAAGAAACCTCAAAGAGTGAAAGTCATTCTGCTTCTTTTAATACAATGAAACACTCTTCATTGTCATTTCAATGGCTCCTTTCCATTTTTCTGATACACACAGCCTGTCTCTCAAAAACACAATCCATGACAATTCCAAGGTTGAGCCCAACTGGAGGAACAACCTTAAAAGACCAAGCAAAGATGGCCGCATCTGATACTGGGGACTTCCAAACATTCTATTACAGACAGACTCTGGATCACTTCAACTATAGGCATGAAAGCTACACAAAGTTTCCACAAAGATATTACATCAATTCCAAGTATTGGGGTGGTGCCAATTCTAGTGCTCCTATATTTACTTACTTTGGGGCTGAAGGACGCATAGATAATCCTATCACTTCCTCCATAGGATTTCTAACTGATAACGCTGCTTCCTTTAAAGCTCTAGTGGTATTCATAGAGGTAAGATTTTGTGTTTAATCTTAAAAGCATAGGGTTATGTTTCATAGGAGCATGCTTATATATATATATATATATCTGATATGATCATTCAACTCAAAATTTAAGGATTTTGTATGTTTTGACTCGTAATTATAATCTTCATCAGCATCGATACTATGGGGAATCAGTCCCATTTGGATCAAGGGAAGAAGCGATGAAGAACGCAAGCACTCTTGGGTATTTCAACTCAGCTCAAGCCATAGCTGATTATGCAAAAATTCTCAGATACATAAAGAAAACTTACAATGCCCGAAAGTCCCCAGTGATTGTAATTGGAGGATCATATGGCGGAAGTTAGTTCCTAAAATTGTCTTCATTAACTGTGTTTCAGTTATATTCTGACATAAATTTATTGGTTAAATTGTGTTTGTTCTGCAGTGCTTGCTTCATGGTTTAGGCTAAAATATCCCCACCTGGCTCTTGGTGCCCTCGCCTCATCAGCTCCAATCCTCTATTTTGAAAATATTACCCCACATGACGGTTACTACTCTGTTGTCACAAAGGATTTTCGAGTAAGAACATCATAATTTGATGTTTGATCTTCTTTTGTCCTCAAAAAATATAAATTAATGTCAGTATAATATTGATATATACTTGAGTATTAAATTAGTAATTAATGCAAAAGCTGTGTTTTTTTGAGATCATGATGAGCTGAATAAGCCTTGTTTTGAGAATCGAATTTATAGTCTTTTACTTTTTTTTCCTTCAAATTCAAATGCCTCATGAGGGAAACTGGATGAAAATGAGTTTGCAGGAGGCCAGTGAAACATGCTATGAAACTATACTGAGCTCCTGGTCTGAAATAGACAGAGTAGCTTTGGAGCCAAATGGTCTTTCCATCCTTAGCCAGAGATTCAACACTTGCCAGTATACCGACTTCTGCCACCTTTTTTTCTCTTTTTGATGAAAACTTCTGCTTAATAATAAAGTGATCATTTCAGTCACCGTGTGATAATATGATTGTTGCGTTTGTTTTTTGATGTAGACCCTTAAAGTCGTCTTCAGAGTTGATAGGATACCTGGTGTACATGTATGCTAGCGCGGCTCAATATAATTCTCCGCCATTATATCCAGTTACTATGGTCTGTGGTGCCATTGGTGGGGAATCATTTGGAACTGATATAGTCAGTAAGATATATGCAGGTGTGGTTGCTTACAAAGGTAACGACTCATGCAAATTTAATGGCCCTATTAATATTGGAAGTGAGTCAGATGGCTGGGCATGGCAGGTATATATAATTACACTTATTACAACTAGTGCTTGATGCTTTCTCCATATTGCAAGTAGTGTACGTCATTTGGTTTAATAACATTCTACATATATATAATGTATATTAATGATGATATAAACAAGAATTCCTATATAAATAAAATTTTTTAATTGCAAAGTGTTGGTTAAAAAAATATTATGTCAAGTCATATTAAGGATTTCTAAAACTAGAGAGAACTTTATTATTAAATATCCGTTTCTAATATTGCATAACAGAGAAGCTCTACTAGTTTCTATCATACCATGTTTATATGAATTGGTTTGTAATTGACTACGGGTGTGTTTGGGAACACTTCTCAAACCTTGGTTAGGGATCAAAACCAAGGTTGATGAAGATTTAAGTGTGTTTGGAAAATTTTTCATTTTCCGTTTGAGAATGATTTTTGATGCATAACGTGGTTTCCAAAGAAGTAATTCAATAACTGCTTTTCCCTTTTACTTCTTCATTTTTGTTTGTATTTATTTTAAAATCAGATAAAAATAGATTAATAAAAATGAGAAAAAATCAAAAAATTATGAAAATCAAATTTCCATAAAATTTATCCTATCTATTGACTAAAATGTCCCATCAAAATTTTAATTTTTATAGATCATGACCTGTAAGAAAATGTTATATCAGATATATTATGTTTTTAATTAAATAAATGCAAATTAAATTTTAGTCCAAATAAATTAAATTAATCATGAGATAGAGTTTAAACTCAATTTAAAGAAAAATTATGAGTTTTGTCAAAACCAATTTTTAAATATATCATCCAAACATAAACACGTTAGTCCAAAACTAATTTTTATCATAACTACGTTACAAAACTAATTCTACCAAAACTCATTTTTAACCAATGAAAAACCAAACGGGCCTTACACGTACTTATGAAAAAACAATATATGTCCCATGTTCACACTAATTAAGATGAAAGGATATTTGGCTTGTAATTTTAGCTTTGTAGTGAGATGGTGATGCCAATTGGTCGTGGAAATGGTACAATGTTCCCACCTGATCCTTTCGACATGAAGAAATTTATGAAGGAATGTAAACAAAAGTATGGGGTCTGGCCTCGTCCTCATTGGATCACCACATACTACGGAGGCCATGTAAGCATTCTTTTATTTGTTCTCATTGTACGTACGTAACGTAGCATCCTCGTTGACTCTTTCTGGAAAGGTTTTTCATATATATATATATATATATCGATCATTTTAAAATGAACATGATCGAGACTCAGACTGATGTTCGAGTGTAAGAGATTGACTTTTTCTATGGTGATCACGAGACAGGATATAAAACTGATCCTTCAAAGGTTTGGTAGCAACATTATTTTCTCAAATGGGTTAAGAGATCCCTATAGTATTGGCGGGTAAGCAACCTTAAAATGATCTGAATGCATATGCATGATAAGAAATTACTATACATATATATATATATATATAATTATAAAACAGATTTATGTGAATGTTTCGATGTATTTCAGGGTGCTGCAGAACATATCAGACAGTATTGTTGCCATCTCCACTGTTAATGGTATATATTTTGCATTCATATAAAAGAATAAATAAATACGAAACTGTGTTGAATAATTGGATGCTTAATATTGTATAATTTTCAGGGTCTCATTGCTTGGATATTGTGCGTGCGAAACAAAGCGATCCAGAGTGGTTGATCGAACAACGAAGGCAAGAGATTGACGTAATCAAAGGCTGGATCGCACAGTACCATGATGATCTTCGCCTCCTCAAACACACCTAGCTAATTAAACTTGATTATCAGCCATTGAAATACAAAGCATCAAGCTAGTTTACATCACAATCCTATTCAAGAATATGGGTCCAACGACTCTGATTGTTTGTATCAAAGGGCTACGATTTAAGTTCCTTAGAAAAAAAAAAGGGGGAAGAAAGCTATGTCATTTGTCAGGTCTTGTTTCTGTGCGTCACGCACGACATGCGCAGCCCCTCACAAACTATGTCTCCCCCCTCGCTTGTTTTTTTAATTTTATAAAAAAAAAAATCTCTCTCCTCTTTCACAAAATCCACGCATACCATGTGTGGATTTGGCCACCACGTACTGAAGCAGCTTCCGTGATTTGTTGTTGAGTTGTCCGTTTTATTTTGGTTGATCAAGTGGGCCTTTAAAAACTCTTTGCCTAACTGAGAGAGATAAGGTACCTAATGTATATTATTTACTCCAAATGAAAAACAATCCGTATAGGCTACTTAATTACTTATTCTATTCACTATATGAAAGGTATAAAAATAGGTTATAACTTATAACATTATTTTAATATTTGAAAAAATATATATATTAGTTGGCCAAAAAATTTTATATTTTGATATTAATATTAATGGATCATATCTTTTTTTTTTAATATGCTATTATTTTTCTTTAAAAAAAACTTGTTGATAGATACGAAAGTGATTGATTCGACTTAATTTTGTTTATCTTAGCCATTAACGTTTCTAATGTTATTAATGTAGGAAAATTCTACTAAAATAAAAGTATGAAGATATTTCTAAAAAGTTACTTCAATTTGTCTTAATTCTAAATACTAACTATAACATCTAATTGGAAATAAGAATTTGGGGTGAAATAACTGAATTGCCCCTCCCTATCTTTCCTCCCTCATCCCTTCAATAACTTTTCCCAGTAACTTTCGGCCGAAAAAGGCTTCCCAATGAGTTTTCCAGTGACATTGAACCTTTTTTTTTTTATTGTTGCCATTAAATGTATCTTCAAAATTATATATCTATATATATATATATTTATAAATCTTTAGCTAGCAACTCTGTTAAGTGTTAACAAAGGCATGCTTTATATCCTATATTGTTTTATTTAGACAGTTTTTTTTCCCCTTAAAATTTTATAGATGTGCTTTGATTAGTCGTTGCATACATTTAGAATTTAGAATATATAGAGATAGCACTTGGAAAATTGACAATGAATATTAATGCTTTTTTTTTTGGTAACATCTTCCATTGTTTTCACGCCATTAATGTTTCTTCCATTCTCAACATTGGGCCTTTCTCTGTCAATGTCCTTTCTAGAGTTTGGACAAGCCATACATGATTATGATCCTTCAATTTTGGTGGCTCTAATTGTTTTCGTAAAGTTAGCCATAAGTAAAAAAAGAGATTTTATAGATTAAATTAAAAGAAAGAAAACTAAGTACATCATCATTAAAAAAAGGAAAAATCACTATTAAATCTCAAAATATAAAAATATTTACTTGAAGGTTACAATACAAAAAAAAATTACACTCAAGTTTCATGGTCAAAATTAGTATAAAATTATGAAAGATGAATTTAAAAAACTTCAGTGTTGAGTATAAAATTATGCTCAAATATTTTAAACTCATATTCCATGATTTTATATTCAACACTAAAGTTTTTTTTATTCATTTTTCGAGATATGGGACTTGAGTGTAATATTTTTTTATGTTTGGACCTTCAAGTAAATATTTTCATATTTTGGGATTTTTTAGTGATTTTTCCCATAGAAAAACATTAAAAAAAACGAAATTAAGAGAATCTAAATCAAGCCATACAACCTGCATCATTCACAAATACAAATTCTGTCTTGTCTAACGAGCCACCGCCTTGCTTTAGAACGTAGATATCTTGTTGATATCGTGCACGTACAAATAATTTTGCCTCCTATCTTTCTTTCTTGGTAAAATTGAGTCTTTAGTCCCTATAGTTTGAACTGATTTTGAAATTGGTCCTTACACTTAAAAAATTTTGAAATCACTCCCAACTCTTTTTACCGTCTGACTAGTTACTCCCTGCATTTTATCATTCCCATTGATTCATCCATGCCTCTGTCAACACAACGTTAAATTTGCAAACATGGCAAACGGTTGGTGATGTTTCAAGTCAACTGGCAACACATAGAATTACTTATCCACGCTGGAGTCCTACTGGGTCGTAAAAACAATGGAAATTACATAGTGGAAGCATGACTATGAAATTTTTCTCAGGAAACAAACAGACAAAACTGAAGCAAAAGAAGGAAATATTTTTACGAGAGCTTGTAAGCTTCCTAAAAGTGAATCGTAGACTAATAAACCAATTCCATTTCACCAAGAGAGCAAAGAACGTTGGGAAGGAATTGTAGAAGAGGGAATAGAGAAGAGAAAACCAAGTGCATAATTTGTGCCTCATTCCTCTGTTATAGTGTTGTAAAAATAGAGTAGGAACATTTTTTTTTGTTTGTCCCATTTGCTCTCAATCACAAGGACCTCGTGTGTCTGGTATGGTTTAGAGAATTCTATTATGGGGTTTTGATGATTAACATAATATATAACTCGACTTTTACTTGTAATGTTCTTGTCCTCAAGTACTCATATATATATATATATATATATATAAATACACTGTCCTCATGATATTGGATGAGGTCCTTGTGGAGTGATAATAAAATGCATTGAGTGTCCTTCATATACATAACTCTTTTTATGTAAGATGCTTCTCTGTGTTTTTCAAAGATACAAGGTTCCTACTTATTATATATCATCACCCCCTGTTTTGATCTGGAAGATAGTTTGCATGAGTCATCCCTATGCATACTCCCTCGTCTCTAGAGTATTGTGTAGTGACCCTAAATATCATTTTAAGAAAAACTTTACCTAATGGCACAAGATCGGAAGGACCAAGACCTGAGGAAGGATCAAAATGGAGAAACTTGGAGAAAGGAAATAGAGAGCATTAGCACCGCGATGAGAAACAGTAGCATCGCAGTGGTCAAGAGACAGAAGGCATTGGCGTCGCAGCGAGCGATGCTGAATTGGTTTAAATTAGAATTCGAACCAATCACCGGAAGAAAAGAAAAATGGAGGGAGGATGAATTGTTCTGCTAAGGTTTGGTTTTTCCGGCCTTAAGGATTTGATTTCTGGTATTTGGAAGCTTAAATATTGTTGATAAGTCATACCGCATGCTAGCACATTAAAAGGTAATTTATGTGGATATGTTAGCGTGCATTAGGTATTGTCACATTGTATATATTATTGGGGCATATGGTCTGGGTGATAATACTCTATATACCACATGATATGCCAATCCACTAAATAGCATACGAGACCTTGTGTTTAGGTGGTGCAGCTTATATATATATATATATTCCAGTCTCTAAATAGTCATCATATGGACTAAAGACTCAGGTGGCTGTGAATTGGGGTGTACCCTCTCTAAATAGCCACCAATTTGGATGGTTTAGGGAATGGAGAGCCATGGTCTAACCTTTAGTGCAATGGCCTTTTGCCTGGTTATGACCATTAAGAGGAGAGCTAGGTGGTGACCTTGGAATCGACTGTTACAAGTCGTTGGAAGGGGGTTACTGGTTAAGGTTACCTTGTCATGGTAATTAGCTCATGGTTCTAGTCGTGAATTGATAGGATTAGTATCTGCATATCATGCCTATTGCATTGGTGATAAATTATAACTGTTATTAATATGAAAGCATGATTATATATGTGTATGTGTTTACCCCTAGTTACTGGGATATATGTCTCATCCTATGGCTAATAATTCCAGATGAAGGATCTAACTCTAGGAAGGATAAGGAAGGCTAGGGAAAATAAGATTGAGAGTGTACCTGTGAGTGCTGGGGACTGTATTCCCTATGTCTTTGTTATTCCTGTATTTCCAGTAAAGTGCCACTATGTTATGTAGAGATTTATAAACCAATGTGATTTGGGACATGACTATTTTACACCTATTATCGAATATTGATTATGCCTTCTATGCTATGTGATGTACCTTTCCTAGATGCTTGTATGTGTTGGATTTGAGATTGAAGTCTCCCTATGGGTTGGTATGCCTAAAGTATGAGCCTAGTACGGGCTTTGAGCCCTTGGTTTTGTGAAATGGGCATATAATTCATTAGTTTAAGTTGGGGTTCAAGGGGGGCAAAATCAGGAGGAGTGGCTTCTTCCAGTTAAAACCTTCTTGAACATGTTTCCTGAGTCTCTTCTGACCTATAGAAATGGTGTTTGCATGTCAACTGCTTATGGGTGGCTATTAGTGGTGTCGAGTTCTTACTTATAACCAAAAAGTGACTAAATCGATCACAAGTGTCTAAAATCTCTATACATAGATGAATTTGAGTAAAATTGGTGTCTATAGTTAGATTAGGACAAGATTAACCTGTAGGAGTTGGAATTAGGTTAATCGAAGATCAGGGGACAAAGTTATGCACATTAGAAGTTTGCCTGAAAAATCAGCTAAGTGCTGAGTTGCTGTCATCTGATGGTACCACGACGCCAACCCATTGTGCTTCCCTGAGGCCACAGTGGTACTGTAGCTAGCCGCAGCCCTAGACTTATGTTGCCCCTTTCTTAGTTGATTCTAAGATTTTAAATGAGCTAGGGTCCGTTTTGTTTAGGATGTTACATATTGTTTGTCCCCTCTGCTTCTTGAACCCCTACACTGAACTTATCTACATATGTCTTACACTACATGACATAGCTTTGTTTTGCACAACAATCGTAGGTTTGAAGAAGATGAATGCTGACTCAAAATTGTGTGTACAAGGAGGAAATGAGAAGGGTTGTTTTGGGGCTTAAAGGTTAAAGGAGGAAATGCAGGTGGGGTGTAGCAAGTGCTCACGAAGATATATTGATTTTGCAATTTTTTTTCCATGTAGTAAACAATGATGATGCATTTCAAGACTCTCCATCTTACCTAGATTTTTGCATTTTTTGTTTTTTGCAGTGTTGATATGGCGTTTTCTTTTTCATGATGGAGATGAAGGCAACTATCTCAAAAGGTTCCCATTTTCATCATGCTTCCACTGTGTAATTTAAATTGCTTTTGCGATTTAGTAAGCCTCCAACATGGATAAGTACTCCTATGCATCACCACATGACTTGACACATATCACTAGTCATTTGCCATGTTAGCAGATTTAAGATTTTGTTGATGGAGGAAGGGATGAATGAATGGAAATGATAAATTGTAGGGAGTAACTAGTCAAATGGCAAAAAGAAGAGGGAGTCCTTTCAAAATTTTTAAAATATAGGGACTAATATCCAATTCAGTGAAAACTAAGGTTCAAAAAACCGAACCGGCCATTGAACCGGATGAGACAACGGTTCAAGGTTCAGTGGTCGGATCGGGGTCGAACCGGTTGTGAATAAATTGATATATTTTTAATAATATAGATAAAAATATAAAAGATATTTATTCATAATCATAAAATTAACATTTATTCTAGAACAAAAAGTAAATTTAATAATATATGAAAAATTAAAAATATTATTAATAAGTTTTACAATCTAATTTTAAAATCTAAACAAGTTAATATTCATATATAATTATATTTTGAATTCAAAATAATCAATTGATATTCTATTTTTATCTTATTTGTTAAGTAAATTTATCATTATTAATAATTATGTATTATAATATTTATAACATATTATAATATAGAAAGAAAAAAATTTATACTAAAAATAATGCTACTTAGTACTAAAAATAATATTATTTTATTTTAAAAAAATTAAAAAATAAAAAAAAAAAAAAAAGGGGGGGGAACTAGTTCAAACCGGTTTTGTACCAGTTTGACCGGTTTTTGACTGGTTCCCACCGGTTTCAAAATCATCTGGTTTCCATCTATTATCGGATCGGACCAGGGGCCGGTTCTCAGTCGGATCGGTCGAACCGGCCAGTCCGGTTTTTTGAACATTGGTGAAAACTATAAGGACTAAAGCTTTAAGTTTCCCTTCTTTCTTTTATTAAAAACAAAAATGCAATTTTTTATTACATTTAAGATTGTTTGGTTGAATTAATCATACTTTTTGGAAAGTATACCTTATGAAAGAGGAAGTTCATGCATAATTTGTTTAAAATTTTATTTGTTAGGAAGTTGAAATTATTTTTTAAATAAATATATTATTTTTATTTTAAGGACCAAAGTAACTTTTTATTAATTAAGAATTAAGAGATTTGAGAAAGGTAAGTTTGGAAAAATATAACATAATAGATTTTTTACTCTAAAAATGAAAATTACTTCCTTGGTTATCTTGGAAGTTGGGCTTCCAATTTTTTGAAAATTTTTATTCCTTCCGATCCACATTATAAGGTATTTTGTACCAATTACATACATATTAAAAAAATAATTTTTCACCTAAAATCAATGTAAAAAGTACCAATATTTCTCATGTTACTCTTATTAAATACCTCATTCTATTATCATTGTATGGTTATAAATAAGGAATAAAGAAGAGTTAGAGATATGGGTAAAATGGGAAAAAAAATATCCAATACCTTATATTTTGAATAAAAAACTTGTCATATAAAATATTTTATAATATAAAATGGAAGGAGTATTTTTTAATGAATCAAGCAACATCAATTGATCTACTCCCTCCAGTCCTAAATATAACACATTTAAATAGTTGAATTATTAAATTTGTTAAGAAACTCTAATATATTTTTCACTATTTACCCAATTACATTATCTCTTATACTTCTCATAACATTTATCTTTTACCTATTAATTATAAATCAAGGGTATGAATGAAAAAATTAATTAATACACTAGACAATCCTATAAGATGTCCATATTTTGACCAAACAATATTCCAAAAGATGTTCTATATTTAGTATAGGAAGGAGTATTTACTAAAAAGTTTAACTTCTCTTTTATTTCGTCCATACCAAGCAAACATACAATGTTACAAATAGCTATTCATCGTGGTAGTCTTTGATTGCGATGCCATAATATATATATATAGACACTCCATCTTTTCTGTTGTATACTCTCATTTTACAACAGAAAAGATATTAACAAAAGTTATTGTAGGCTGTATAATAGTTATAATTAAACCAAACAGCAATGTATCTATTTTCATTTTATTGACACTAATCTGTCCAAATTAACTAAGTAATTATAAATAATAAAACCCATCGGCATGTTAATTTGTTCCAATAACAGGTTAGACATAACAGCATGAGATTTAGGTTCATGGTGGGCATTTGAATATGATTTTTAAATTGGGTTTAAAATTGAAAAGTGAGATGATAATTGGTCCATTGAAGGTTAGAATGATTTTTTTTTCTTTTGGCCGCAAGGTTAGAATGATTTATTCATAAACTAATCAAGGCACTTGACTTTATATTATTTACGTGTGATTGAAATATGTTGGGGATTAATGGGCGTTGTTAGATACTCCCTCCGATTCATATCATTTTGTAGTTTTAGAGTTTCAGTTTTATTTCAAATTTTTTGTTATTTTAGATTTAGATTTTCAATGCATCATTAATTATTTTTTCCAATTATATCCTTTTCTCATCTAATTCAATGTATGTCAAGTTATTAAATGAGGGTATTTTAGTCAGATTCCTAAAAAAAAATTAACATAATTAATGACTTCTTGGTGTGCATGAAATAAATATAAACAACAATGGAAATAGAAAGGATCAGGTATTTAATACAAAAAACGTGCAGGCCCATTCATGAACATGATGGTTGTTGATCTGTAGGTGGAAGCGACCACCAAGAGCCTATCAGCTCCATTCAAAAAACGTGCAGGCCGATTCATGAACATGATGGTTGTTGATCTGCTAATTCATTCCATATCCATTTCAGGAACCAAACAGGCCTCCCCAACAATGCAATTGAAGAGTAGTTTCTGAGTGAATCGGACCGACTCGACCACTCATTCATCAGGTCACTTATGATTTAAAGTTGTTCTAATTTTAACTATGAAGATCATCAACATATGAGACTTGTTCTAATTTTAAGTTACTGGAACCAACTCATTTAAATTTGTGATTTTTATTCTCTTATAAGACAATCATGGTATACTTTGTAATCGTCAATTCTCACCTCAAGAATTTGTAGCTATGACAGAGAATCAAGATTCTCTATTGATAATGATGATGATTGTAGAGAAAAAGATAAATAAATTTCACATGGGTTGGACCAATTTTTTCGCTCTCCCGGAATTGAAGGACTTTGTTGGCATATGAGGAAGGCATGAATTTCACGTCTCACTAAATATAAAAGTAAATAAATTGATTTTGATGATATATTATAAGATTAATTAATTTTTTTTCTTTTCCATAGCAATGGACACAGGTCAAAACTCAAAAGTCATCTTCTAATTATTATTATATTTATACTAATCACATCGGCATCTTCCTCTCACTTGGGACATTGAATTAACCAAATGGATTTCTAGGATGCTATGCTATATTTCCGTGTTTAACATCGCCACCGTCAGTCACGCAGCAGTTTGTCAAGTATGGGAAAACAAAATAGGGGGAGTAGGGATTTAAGTTAGTTTGTGTGTGTGGGTTTGGTTGGGATTTGTAATATTTTTAATAAAGTTTTAGATTAAAGTATAAGTTTTTAAAATAGGGAGAAGTCCATATAATAAAAGTAAATTAGAAGAGATGTTAGTGTATTTTACTCTAAATATAAATGTAAATGTAAATCTAGATAGAGGTTTTTCTGTCACACAATTAGGAAACAAATTTTCAACCACTGATCTATATTGCCTCAACTTTTGGGATGCATCTTGACGGAAACACAATATTGGATTTGGCTGGTGAAATTCATATATGAATATGAGGTTAGTTTCATATCTTTAGGCAACTCAACTGAACTTGATCATGATTTCTCTATATAACTCCTTCAAACTTTTTATTCAACCCCTTCCGAGAAAGACTTTTTAAGATTGAATTGTGAATTTCAAAATATATGTAGAAGTAAATAAACAATCGCGATGATATTTTCCCTTATTTATAATTTTCAATCTCGTAAAAAATAAATTAGCTAGATATACCAGGTGTTGTGTCATAAAACATTTGCAAAATATTTTCCTTTAATTTTAAAGGTTTCTTCATTTAAGAGGGAGATTTTTTTTCCTTAAAAAAGGGGAAAAGAGAGCCATGCTTTGTAGTAATATGTAAATTAGTTAATTGAGGTCCGTTAAATACTATAATCAACAAGCCTCCCCCACGTGCGTATTCAAAGCAAGTTATACATCGAAACACAAACACAGTCCTCTGATAATCATATGCTATAAAAGGACATCTTTGAATCCGTGATCTGAAACACAAAAGAAACCTCAGAGTGAAAGCCATTCTGCCTTTCTTGATACAATGAAATACTCTTCATTGCCATGTCAATGGCTCCTTTTCATTTTTCTGATACACACACCCGGTCTCTCTGAAACACAATCCATAATGAGTACGATTCCAAGGTTGAGCCCAACTGAAGGAACAACCTTAAACAACCAGGCAACCATGGCTGCATCTGATACTGGGGACTTCCAAGCATTCCGTTACAACCAGACTCTGGATCACTTCAACTATAGGCCCGAAAGCTACGCCGAGTTTCCACAAAGATATTACATGAATTTCAAGTATTGGGGCGGTGCCAATTCTAGTGCTCCTATATTTGCTTACTTCGGTGCTGAAGGACCCGTAGAGGATCCTAGCCACTCCTCCATAGGATTTCTAACTGATAACGCCGATTCCTTTAAAGCTCTGTTGGTATTCATAGAGGTAAGATTTTGTGTGTAATCTGAAGTATAGGGTTATGCTTCATACGATCGAGCATGCTTATACATATATATATATATATATATTCTATGATCATTCAACTCAAAATTCAAAGATTTTGTATGTTTTGATTCGCAATGATTATTTTCATCAGCACCGATACTATGGGGAATCAGTCCCATTTGGATCAAGGGAAGAAGCGATGAAGAACGCAAGCACTCGCGGGTATTTCAACTCAGCTCAAGCCATATCTGATTATGCAAAAATTCTCAGATACATAAAGAAAACTTACAATGCCCGAAAGTCCCCAGTGATTGTAATTGGAGGATCATATGGCGGAAGTTGGTTCCTAAAATTGTCTTCATTAACTGTGTTTCAGTTATATTCTGACATAAATTTATTGGTTAAATTGTGTTTGTTCTGCAGTGCTTGCTTCATGGTTTAGGCTAAAATATCCCCACCTGGCTCTTGGTGCCCTCGCCTCATCAGCTCCAATCCTCTATTTTGAAAATATTACCCCACATGACGGTTACTACTCTGTTGTCACAAAGGATTGTCGAGTAAGAACATCGTAATTTGATGTTTGATCTTCTTTTGTCCTTAAAAAATAAAAATCTCAGTATCATATCAATACATACTCGCGTATCAAAGTAATACAAAAACTGAGACATTGATCATGATGACCTGAAGATCGAAGTCGTCTTTTGAGAATCAAATAGTCTTTTTCTTTGGTTTCAATTGAAATGCATAATGAGGGACCGGATGAAAATGTGTTTTTACAGGAAGCCAGTGAGACATGCTATGAAACCATACTGAACTCATGGTCTGAAATAGAGACAAAAGCTTCGGAGCCAGATGGTCTTTCCTACCTTAGCCAGAGATTCAACACTTGCCAGTAAAAAATACACCAACTTCTGCGACCATTTTATTTATTTATTTATTCTGATGAAAACTTCTGCTTAATAATAATGTGAAGATTTCACTCACTCTGTGTGTCATATGATTGTTGCGTTTATTATGTGTTTTTTTATGTAGACCCTTAAGGTCGTCTTCTGAGTTGATAGAATACCTGGAGAACATGTATGCTAGCGCAGCTCAATATGATTTGCCATCGCATCAAGTTACTAAGATCTGCGGTGGCATTAATGAAGGATCATTTGGAAATGATACACTCAGCAAGATATATGCAGGTGTAGTTGCTCGCTATGGTAACGACTCATGCAAAGTTAATGCGCCTACAAAAAGTGAGCCAAATGGCTGGGCATGGCAGGTATAATTACATTTCTAACTAGTTCTTGATATTTTCTCTGTATGTTGATAAATCATATTGCATGTGGTCTCATCTGGTGTAATTAATATCTTTCTACATATAACGTATATATATCCAGATGATAGACAGGAATTCCAGTATAAATAGCGTTTTTTTTTAATTGCAAACTGATGGATAAAAATTTAAATATGTTTTGTTAAACCGTTTTAAGGAAATTTTCTGTAAATCTCTTAAAATAATCAACGTGAATAACATTTTTTAATTATATTAATGACTCAATGAATCAGTTGAAACACATACAAATTAATTCAAACATCATCTGATCACAATATTAAAAAAATTATATTAATTAGTTTTTTAATAATTATCAGGGTAATTTATATATGTAATTGGACTAAAAATTAATTTGTTTTGGTGCGACTTAAAATGTATTATATATATTCAACTCTTATATGTTTTATTTATATACTATATATATATATAACTATAGAGAAAATTATCATTAAATGTCTGTTTCTATCATATACAACATGCACGCGTGTGTAACTTATTGGTTTTTTTATTGACTGCTTATAATAAACAATTGTCGAATGTTAAATCTTAAAGGGTATTAGGTTTGTAATTTTAGCGTTGTAGTGAGATGGTGATGCCAATCGGGGGTGGAAATGATACAATGTTCCCACTTGTTGCTCCTTTCAACATAAAGGAATTTATGAAGGAATGCAAGCAAACATATGGTGTGTGGCCTCGTCCACATTGGGTCACTACTTACTATGGAGGCCATGTGAGCATTCTTTTCTTCTCACTTCTCATTGTATAGCATCCTTTCGTTCACTCTTTCTCAAAAGGATTTTCACACACACACACACACACATATATATATATATATGAACAAGAAAACACATTGCTTTCACGCGCCAGCTAGCAATATCATCTTAAAATGAACGTGATCGAGACTGATGTGTTCTAATATAAGAGATTGACCCTTTCTTGTGGTGATCATGACAGCGTATAAAGTTGGTCCTTAAAAGGTTTGCTAGCAACATTATTTTTTCAAATGGGTTAAAAGATCCTTATAGTATTGGCGGGTAAGCAACCTTAAAATGATCTGAATGTTAAGAATATATAATTTTGAAACAGAATTAATGTGAATCTTTCAATGAAATTTGATTTCAGGGTGCTGCACAACATATCGGACAGTGTTGTTGCCATCACCACAGTTAATGGTACATATTTTGTATTCATAAAAATAATGAAGAGAAAAAAAGTACAAAACTGCTTTGAGTAATTGAATGCTTGATATATAAAATTTTCAGGGTCTCATTGCTTGGATATTGGGCGTGCGGACCCAAGCGATCCAGAGTGGTTGATTGAACAACGAAGGCAAGAGGTTGAGATAATCAAAGGCTGGATCGATCAGTATTATGATGATCTTTCGCCTCCTCAAGCATACCTAAAACTAAAAGTTGATGCCACTGAAATACAAAGCATTTAGTTTGCTCACAATCCTTCTCAAGAATGAGTCAAACCACTCTTTGATTGTTTGTATCAAAGAGGAATAAGAGTGGATCTCATAATTTGGTCGAATTCTCTTTAATTAGGTGTATGCTTTGAGTTTAAAAAAATAAATAAATAAATAAATAAATAAAAGGCTCTGTGATTTGGTTGTTTGTGATTTGCTGATCAAGTGGGTCTTTTAAAGTTAAACTCACTGTCTACCTGGGAGAAATAAAAGGTTTATTTAATGTATTATTTACTCCATTTATTAATGTAAAACAATCCCAGTACGTTTATTTGTTTAATTAGTTATGTTTATATATATATATATATATTGTATGGAAGGTAAAAAAAATAAGTTATGAGTTATGACATTATTTATTGAGAGGAGTGGATTTTTTTTATACATTTTATATTAATATTAATGATTAATTCTTTTTTTTTTTTGGGTTATTCCATTTGATTAGATCCCGTTGATTGATAGATGAGAAAGTGACTGAGGACTTGTTTTGTATCTTGGCCATTAACGTTTCTCGCGTTCTTAATATTGTGCCCTTGTCAATATGCCCTTTCAAAAGCATGGACAAGGCAGACAAAACAAGAGAATGATCCTCTCAATTTGCTGGGTCTAAAATTTCGTAAAATTATCCACCAGAAGGAAAAAATTTATAACTTAAATTAAGAAAAAAGAAAACTAAGTACACCTCCAAAAAAAATTAAGAAATGAAATTAAGAGAATTCAAATCAAGCCACACAATTTGAATCATTCACAAATAGAATCTCAAATGCAATCTATTAATACACACAGACATATATATTTTTTCCTTTGATTATTACTATTAAATATGTCTTCAAATTTGTTTGATTGAAGCTTCAATATGCCGATATTGGATATGCATGTTCCCTTTGTCCATGCCTATTTCTTTTTTCATTAGATCTATGTTGTTGTTTTTCTTTTAACTGTAAGATTTTATTTGGAATAAAAGAAAATATGAATAAATATAGACTAATCCTCAATTCATATTCATTGTTACATCTTACATTTTAAAATATTTTTCCATAAAAACTACTCATTTGATGCATGAAAACATTATTAAAAAACTCAAACCAATTAAAACTTTAAAATTGAACAAAACTGTTTTCACTGGTTCACAGTTCATTGCGCAGTGATTTTTCAAAATTCATAACTAAATGTAGAAAAATCATTTTCCAGTAATTTAAGTCTTTAAAAATCTTGAACATCTTGAATTTTCAGGAAAAAATAAGGAACTGAAAAATGAACGTATAGATTTATACAATTTATTGCATAAATATTACTATTTATTTTCGCATCCCTGTTTCTGTCTGAAAAATGAATCTTAATTTTAAAAATTTATTTCTCTTAATATATAGAGTCATTTGGTATATACTTAGTATCATTAGAAATATTACGTGTCTACTTTCTAATCATATTTTTTATATATATTTATTTTACTCCCACTGGTCGGAGCATCAATATATATCATCAAAGGTCATATAAAACTATTACTGAAGCAGTTCTAGTAAATCATACATAACTACCATTGTATAAATCCAAATTCAACCAACCGGTGTCATTATGTTCCTGAGACATAGATCTATCCATGTATATAAATCACAAAATTTTTGGATACGTATTTTAATTTATACAATGTGTTAAAATAGACAGCCCAAAAAATAGAGCAATTCAGTTTCATACTTCAATCTTCTTCCTTCATTCTTATTGCTAAATTCTTTCCTTTAGTATTACTTGACCCTATTATTGGAAAACATGGGATGAGATGAGGGACATCTCAGTAGCAACATAACTCAAATTTATCACATTGTCATATTAGTTTAAACTTTACACAAACATTGCATAATTACAATAAACTTTGTACAAACATTGCATAATCACAATACTTTCATAATATACTTTTGGGAAAATAATTAAAACTATTATAAGTTGCACTAGAAATTTTTCGCAGCAAAACGGCTTAACGAATGGGCATTCTGGGGCTTAACTCTTAACTTAAAACAGTCAAACCAATCATAAAAAGTAGCTAAATATCACTGCAACATTTTTAAAATATAAGCACAATGTATAAATGTAAAAATTTAAAGTAAGAGTTACTACCTCAGAACTTTAATCCCTTAATCTTAGATTTTCTATTTCTTGAAGCACTCCTTTGATTTGATTAGAATCTATTAGTACCATTAAACCTTACTTATTAATTTAATATCATCATATAAATTCAACTCAACCATGAACCATAAATTCTTCCCGTAAAATCATGTCTTGATCCAAAAATATGAGTAAGAGGGAGGAAGAAAATGATTTAAACCATAACTAATCTTAAACTAAATAAATGAAAAAAAAATCTAGAAGAAATTTGGAGTATGAGCTTACTTGGAAGACTTCTATTTGTCTTCCCTTTTCTTTATCCTTCCTTTTTTCTTCTTTTTCTTTTTTTCTCTCAGCTCACTCCCTCTTCTCTCTCTCTCTCACTATGCCTTCTCTCTCTCTCTCCGGTGTGTGTGTGAACGGCAAAGGGGAATGGAGGTATTTATAGGAAAAGGTAGGGATTATAGACTATTAGATCAGGATTTAATTCAAGGGCTCACAATTATTCTCACATTTTATATATCAATTACCTATTATACCCCTAAATATTTTTTGGCTTGTGAGGGAGTAGGGAAGGATAAAAATGTCCAGTTTTTCCCTCCTAAATTTTAGTCACATCAAGGAAAGGGAAAATGTACTTTTTATTTTTGTAAATAAATTTGGCTCTAATTTGAGTACATCCGGATTTTCTATTATACTCAGTATCATTTCTATTTATTTTATTTGTGGGACTCATTACTTTTTTCTCTCACTTTTTCATGTAAGATCCACCTATTTTACTTATTTTTTACTATTCATCTCCTCTGACATTTACTATTTATATGAGACATGACTTTTACCGGATTTATATTTTTTCCTCTCAGAGTCCACATAACCAGTATCACTTGTATTTTTAGCCTGCACCAAAGTATTAAAATATTATTTTCTCTCTCTTCTTGTAAATAATAATTTTATCCTTTTTAAGCCATTTTTTTATATTTTTAGGATATTTTGAGCTTTAAATTGATTTAATTAAATATTTAGGCTTCCCCAATTGTCATAAATTAATTAAAAACACTTTTTATTTATAACATGATCTGGTCATAAAATATATACATAAAAATTGAGATGTTACATTCATCCCTGTTTTCTTTCTAATTTTTTTCTTCCTTTCCCTTGTTCCAAATGAATGGTAAGTGTTTTCTGCTATTGAGAGGAGAGGAATTGGGGAGGAAGGAGTGGCAGAATGAAGGTAGAAGGAAGATAAAAAAAATTTGTCAAAGGGCATTGTGATCTTTTCAATTATAGTTGTATTTAATTAAATATTAAAAATAAATTTATTTTCAACATTCTTAATATTATTCTAAGCAAGTTCATGATAACTAACATTTCATTCCATCCATTGTCTGTTTTTTTTTCCCAAGGATTCCATCCATTGTCATCTTTCAAGAACTAAACTGATGCTATGTGGCCCTAATAATGCAATTCAAGAGTGGTTTCTTGAGTGAATTGGACCAACCGGACCACTAACTTATCCCGTTATTGGTGTGGTCCAGTTACTGTAATATTAGGCCGTCATGTCCATGGACTTACTTCATTTGGGTGCTCGTATGCTAGCTCATGTTTTTTTTCTTCATTAGGAGAATAAAAACCTTGACTACAACTCGCAATTTCCCGCACTCTTATAATCTGAGTTAGCATCAGATAGCAGCTCCCAACATTTTAAAACTAATAACCTCTATGTTTATTTGAATAACTGGATAGAGATCATTTTTAAAAGTAAGCTATATTAATTTTAAAAAAATTGCGATATGTGTTAGTTAGATTTAAAAAATGATACATCAATCATGATATGTTGAATATACATGTGTGTGTGTGTGTAAGGGATAAAACATGAGACCCATTGATAACACGAAACATGGAAAGCTATGATGACATGAAACTAATCAATAATATTTTAAATTTTTAGGAAGATGAAATATATGTTCTGATTAAACTTTCAGCTCACATTTAAGAAAGTATACATTTTATAAAATATATATATTTCTTGATGATAATATATGTTATATTTTTTATTTATATGTAAGAATTATAAAAAAGTATCTTTATATTTGAATTTAACAATAGTTTAGTGAATTATGTTCATAGTAAAGGTGGACATCGATCACTGATAACATTGGGGATCTACACCAGTACCCTTATAAATGGCTAATCGATGACATTACCCTCAGCTAGATCGACCGAGAACGAGACCAATCATTTGACTGGCTTGCAAAATATGCAAAGAATCTCACATGTAACTTATGATGGTTTTAGCTGGGCTCCTTTGGAATGTCAAAAGCTTTATGGTTTGTTTGGTTGAAAGCAAATGGGGGGAAGGGAAAGGAAGGGGAGGAAAAATGTTATTAAAATTTTTCCTCCCCTTATTTGGCAATCAGGAGTCCCCTCCCCTTATATATTTTCTCTCTAAATTGGGGTAATTTGGGGAAAAATATGTTATTATATCTAAAATGATCAAAATATCCTTCATTTTTTCATTACTCGACTACATAATATACTAGTCAGTCTTGTTCTTATATTAACTTAAATAAATTAAGGGTATAATAGTCAAATTATAATTATTTTCCCTTATTTTTTCTCCTAATCCAAACGAGGTAAAATTAAAATCCTTCCACTAAAATCTCTCTTTTTCCTTCCAAACGAGATAAAATTAAAATTCCTTCTTTTCCATCCTCTTTCTTTCTCTCCATTAAAATTCCTTCCCTCCATTTCCCTCCTTTGAACCAAAGAGACCCTTAATGTAGGAGTTATAGGGTCACCTGATTTAGTTTTTCGGATTCTACAAGCCCTCCTATGTGATTGCCTGGGTTGTAGACCTTAGTATATTAAAAAAAATACTTGTATTTTTGAAAGGACAAAGCAAACGAGCTATTAGTCATACATATTGCTCTTAGTCACACACACACACACATATATTTTTTTCTCCAATTTAAAATATAAATTTTATTTTAAAATTTTTTTATCTAAAACATAAATTATATTTGATAATTTTTAAGATATTAAATATATTTTTCATTTTACTGTAATTAAATATAGAAGAAATAGATAGCATGTGATATGAGAACTGTACAAATAGGAATAATATTAAAAAATAATGTATTTTGCTTTGGCAAAACTTACAATTTCTAATATGATAATTATATTTTGCATCGAAAAAGTGTGTGTGTGTGTGTGGATGCATAATTTACGATCTTCGGTCGTCAGCGCCACCACCATCTTAATGATATTGATAAATAGGGTAGCATCTGAGAGGGGTTTTCTCCCGTGCATGCCCGCCGTCTTTCCTCACTCTGCAGCAAATTCCCGTTGCGTCATTAATCCTCTTTTATGTGGAGTGTTCGAAAATTTTAATCTTTTCGTGAAAGATTTTGATCAACCTTCGCGACTTCGTCAATTAGGGTTAGGAGAATATCGCGATTTTGGTCGGGCCTTTGGTTTTTGTTTTCTTTGGGTTTTCGATTATTGTAGATAAAGGGTTCGGTTAGGGTTTTGTTAGTCGGAGATGGGAAGCGTGGATCGGGGTGATGATGGGACATTCGAGGCTAATTTCACGGTTGATGGAGTGTTAAAGCTGAAAGAAAGAGTGAACGAGAAGCTGAAAGAGTTGATGGGGGATTACACTGATGACCACTTCGTGGATTATGTCATTATGTTATTGAGGAACGGCAGGCACAAAGAACAAGCAAGGAATGAGTTGAAAGTTTTCCTGGGGGATAATAGCGATTCTTTTGTATCCTGGCTGTGGGATCATTTAACTCTGAATATAGATTTGTATGTCAAGCCCAAAGAGTTGCGGGATGATACTCCCAAGAGAAATATATCAGAGGTCCAATCAGCTGGAGGTGGTGATGACAATCAGCATTTAAATTCAAAGTCTGAAAGAAGGTCTCATAATAAATTATATAGAAGTCGCCGTAACAAAGGTTGGAAAGGATTAGGGAGAGGGGAAGCTGAGCCACCTACACTAAGGAGCTCTGAGGTTTTTGAGGAAAAAGTTGAGAATGGTCGTCCAAGACCACCGTCTTCACCAGCAGTTTGTAGGAAGAGAGGCCATCCGTATAAACGAAAGACAAAGAGCGATACGGTTTCACAAGTGACTACCAATGCTCCTCCTCGACGCCTTCTTCAGTTTGCTGTACGAGATGCAGTTGCTGCTTCAAAGCCATCTTTTTTGACTCCACCTGTGGACCCTTGTGAGAAGCGTCTTCGTTATCTTTGTTTTCACCCATGGATGATGAAAAATAAATTCAACAAATATTGTTGATTATTTGTAAATTATGAATTATGAAAGAAAATATTAATGTTATAATTATTATTTGAAGATGTTCTGTTAGGATTTTATTTAATTAGTTGTTACCATTTTTTTATTATTATCATGCAATTTGCATTTTTATTTAAAATTTCTATCATTATTTTGTATTTTAAAATACCCTAAATATTAGGGTGAGCATGGTCGGGCCGCGCTGGAGTTGGCCTCCAACTATTGCCCGGTTTATTGAAAACTAGGGTAAACTGGATTAACCATACTTGATTTAAAGCTAGGCTCATCCTGAAAATTGACATGATCCGATTGGCTTAATAGAGTTAGGTTGGATTGGCCAACTGGGCTATGACCTTACTAAATATTCTATGTGATTTCCAATCCAACTATAGTTAGTTTAATATAGTCTTTCATTAATAAAAATTTAGTATTTAATTTAATATGTTCCTTCCTTTTTTTTTTTCTTATGCCCTGGGCCTGTTACAAAGTTTTCGATGTTTTATGCATATCCCTCCAGTGAGTGTTTTGCATCCATCATCCACTTTCTCGGTGATTTTCCTCGAAACACCATCATTACCATGAAGAAAAAGCTTCAGCTAGCTTTGATTGCTGGGTTTGTTTGTATAAAGTTGAAAAAGTCAGCTACCTCATCAAAGCTTTTAGCTTAAGTTGAACCTATCACCGCATACATTGGCGTCCACTAGAGACATAGATTAATAATAATTTCTTATTATGTATTCGTGTCAGTCTCTTATATAGCCTTGCTGATCTGTTCACACTGGAGAGCGAATAAGTCCACATACCTCAAAATTAATTATGTTCATTGGATGCTATCAAAATGGTCTAAGTTTGCCTTAAAATACCAAACAATGCAGATAATGGGAATGTGCACTTTTGGCAGTGACGCCACTGCCATTAATAAAAGGGAATCTTCTGTCTTTATATAGACAAAGGTAATTCACCAAAAGGAAGAACAATTTTATATAGCCAACTCTCATATATATATATATATATTAATATATACATGGTTTGTCGTCAACATTTTTCTTTAAGCTGATAAAGATTATGAACCTGAACATGAATATTTCACATTCATCAGTCACCCAAATACCTTTTTCTTTCCCCCAAAAGTTTTCTTTTTTAACATGAAAAGTATTAATCATGGAATTCATGAATCACTGTTACATCCAGCTTTCTCTGCTTTCCTGAAACTGCAAAGCATTTGGGTTTGTAGGGTCTCGACTCGTTACTACAATTTACAAGTTCATGACACAGAAAAAGTTGAGGGTAAAGGCTACGCGGTTCTGTGTCATTGTGGATTCTATATTTGGCAGTTTGATAGCTGTAGCAATGTTTACTATTTTATATAACTTGTAGCACCATTGTGAGTTGTGACATTGTTTATCCTCTTAATTTTTTATTTAATTTTCTCTTCTGTAATGAATTCAAATTTCTTTTATCGCCTTTGCACATTGTTAAGTCATCTAGTATATATACACGGGCTCAGATACAACCTTAAAACATTGAAGCTTAGGAGATATACTCTCAACTACTCCTAGCCATGGGATCCCTTATGTGCTCATATCTATGGTGTTCTCTGTTCTTCCTTATTTTCTCTTTCTGTGCTTCTGCTTTCAACATTCCAAGGTTAGGGACTTTGCAGAGAACCCATCAACATGAACCCCAAACCTTCTCCTCCTCTTGTTTACCGGAGGATCTCAAGACATTTTATTACACCCAGAGACTTGATCACTTCAACTATAGGCCTGACAGCTATACCACTTTTCAGCAAAGGTACGTTATAAATTTTAAGTACTGGGGAGGAGCTAAATCAAGTGCACCGATTTTTGCATACCTTGGTGCAGAAGCACCTGTGGATCAAGATATATATGGTGTTGGATTTCTCAGAGATAACGCCCCTCATTTCAACGCTCTTATTGTTTATATTGAGGTATGAGTGTTAGATTAACCCAGCATGTCTCTGTGATACCATCTATGGCAGCCTAACGTTCGTAGTAACAACAAACAACTTGTTATATGTTAATTAATTATATGCTTTTTATAAACAGCATAGGTATTATGGGAAATCAATACCTTTTGGTTCATGGGAAGAAGCTATGAGAAATGTGAGTACTCGTGGCTATTTCAACTCAGCCCAAGCTATAGCAGACTATGCTGCTGTGCTTTTACACTTGAAGAAAACTTTGTCTGCTCAGAATTCTCCCATCATCGTTATTGGAGGCTCCTATGGTGGAAGTAAGTGAACTAACCAACCCATACAATTAAACAATTAATATAATATAGCTTGTAGCCTTTTACACATAAAGGAACTTGTTTAACTGTTAGTAGATTTTACACATCTATACAAGGAGTCAACTAGTTTTCTTGTCTTGATTAATTATGCAGTGCTTGCATCATGGTTCAGGCTAAAGTACCCTCATGTTGCTCTTGGGGCTCTGGCTTCATCAGCACCAATTTTTTATTTCAGTGGCGTTGCCCCACGTGCTGGATACTACTATATTGTGACCAAGGACTTCAAAGTAATTTATGTCAGACTATTTACAAAATAGAGTAAATTATACGGAACTTTTTAAGTTTTGTTGAAATTATATGGATCTCTTTCTATGTTTAAAGCTTACAAAGAATTTTTTTATAAACAAAAAGTAAATTATAGTCATTTACCTTAAATGATATTAATGCATATAAACCTCTTTTTTTTAAAAAAAAGTTGCACAATTTTTTTATAAAAATAAAAATATATTATGAAAATATTCTCTGATTTTTTTAGTGAAAATTTAGTTTGTGTAAATCTTAAAAAAAGAGAGGAGAGTTTTTGGTAATTTTAACGAAACTCTGAGAATATTTGTGTAATGTATCACTGTTTTTAGAAAAGTTTAAATTTCAAGAGAACTTTTCATTGGTTTTAAAACAGAAGATAAGTTTGTGTAATTTTAACGAAATTTAAAAATTTTATATGTAATTTAATCTTGAAACAGTAAAAATACTGATCGTGTTATTGAATCCTAAAAGCAGTTATTGCAAATGGTGCATAATGTTGTGAGTGGTGCAGGAAACTAGTATGAGCTGCTACCGAACTATACGTAAATCATGGTCTGAAATTGACAGAGTAGCTAAGAAGCCTAATGGTCTTTCAATTCTCAGCACCAGATTTAGAACTTGCAAGTAAGTTGTGTTCTCTGCCATAGTCATGGTCTTACTAATCCAAAAACTTCAACTGAAAAAACTGCTTTTCTTTTTCTCGTTTCAGAAAACTGAACCATAGTTCTGAGCTCAAGGACTATTTAGACTCAGTATATACCGACGCAGCTCAGTATAACCATCCTTCTGTGTATCCAGTTAAGGTCATCTGTGGAGCCATTGATGCAGCAGCTAAGAAAACCAATAATATTCTTGGCCAAATATTTGAAGGTGTTGTCGCCTATATGAAAAATAAATCATGCTATGACATGAATGCATTCAATCATCCTACTCAAACCAATCTGGGATGGAAATGGCAGGTAACTTTTATGATCTTAAAGACTTAAATCACATTCTATGAATACCAAGCTTAACCTCATCCCGCTTGTATTAAGAGTATCAATTAATTGAGTTTTATTAAAAACAGACATGTAGCGAAATTGTTATGCCAATCGGTCATGATAGGAACGGTTCAATGTTCCCACCAGCACCTTTCAATATGGAGAACTTTATCAAAGAGTGCAGGAGCTTGTATGGGGTCCTTCCGCAGCCTCACTGGGTGACAACTTATTATGGGGGTCCTGTATGTGTATCATATATTCAACTTCATGAAACATTATATATATATATATATAGTTTCCAATTCATATATATACTGCTGCTTCTTGTTATAAATCAATATAAAATAATAATGCTTTCTGGTATACAACTGCAGGATTTGAAGCTGAAACTCCATAGGTTTGCTAGCAACATCATATTCTCCAATGGTCTGAGAGATCCCTACAGTTCTGGCGGGTAAACAAGGAAAATGAAGACTATACACAACACTCACATTCTTCAGCAACTTTATTTATTTATTTGCTGTAATCACTTTTTCTTTTGTAAAATGGATTGCAGGGTGTTGGAGAGTATATCAGATAGTGTCATTGCTGTATCCACAGTCAATGGTACGTCATCCTTGTTATCAGTGTGTGTGTGTGTGTGTGTGTGTGTGTGTGTGCATATCTTTTTCCATAGAGGGTTCTATAATATCCGGAGTTATATAATATTTCGTAAATTGTTGATGCTTTTTAACATGACACAGTTTTATAAAAATTGCAGGATCTCACTGCCTGGACATACTTGAAGCAATGCCAAGTGATCCTCAATGGTTGGTCACGCAGAGAAAATTTGAGGTCAAGATAATCAAAGGCTGGATTGCTAAGTACCAAGCTGACCTGGGAGCACTGACTAATTAAACAAAATCATGCATAATATAAAAAATCCAGAGTTGGTCCAGAATGGTGAAGGAAGAGACTATGAGCTCCATGATTTATGATGTGTTTAGTGTTCAATGAAATCATTAAGAACAATTAACTAAGATTGTGCTGAAACTAAAGCTAGACCAAAAAAATGGTTATATACTCTCTAGTAGTCACTGGCACTTGTAAGTGCTGAATGGTTATGGAACTATGGATAATATATATAAAATAATTGATCAAAAAGAGTATTATGATCATGTGGACTTTGTATTAATCTCTTACTCGGAATCCACCAATGGTACTGTCAAAGGATTCCGTAAACGCATTATCTTGTGCCCACGTTGCTGGTATTTGTGAGGGGAACAGAAAGCAATTATGTTCCCTGTAAGCAAACACAATGCCACCTCTTCTCAAGACCACATATTTTTGTCCTTTTATGTGTGTTTTTGTGAGGAACATTTAAGAATTTTTTTTAATATCCTTTGAAAGTGTATTATTACCAAGACGAAGGTCAACTATGGGTTAGCTTGTGGACAAATAGTTGAATATGTGGTATGATGTTTAAGGAGACACCATACCAGTTCAATATTTAGTAATGTTTTTTTTTTGTGCAATTTAAAACTGCTATTTGAAAGTCTAAATTAGCGGATTCCACTTAATGGGATAAGGTTAATATTGTTGTTATATTTAAAAGTCTAAATTGTTGCATGTCTTATTACGAGTGATAATTTTTTGTTTGGCTCGAAATATCTGATTAAAGGAATTAAAAATATGATAGATGGGTGATATGCTTTTCTTATGTTTTTTCTTTTAGAAAAAAAGAAGAAGAAAGTTTAGGTTAACTCATCTTCAAGGTTTACTAGAATTAAGATAATCATTATGAAATTATGGTTCAAAAGCGTCTGACAAAAGTACTTAATACTTACATATTACTTATTAACAAAATTTTTACATGGGCAAGGATATTTGAACCCATTACCCTCATAGAATATGGATCAATTGTTATCAATATTTAGATCATTTTTTATTACTTAATATTCTTATGATCTTTTTGATAATAAAAAAAAAGAAGGAAAGAAAGAAAGCGAGACGTGATTGATTTGGACAGTTAAATGTTAATCTAATGACCCAAAATTAAAATTAAAACAAACTAAAATAAAAACAAATTGAGAGGATGTAAATTGACGCTAGCTACACATGCGTACTAGCCATAGGTATTTTGAATGAAGTGTTGAATAATTAAGGTAGATTGTACAAGACAGTGAGATTCACAAGTTTGTAAGTTAAAAACTAATGTTTGAAATCCAATTACTGTTGAACTTTCTTTTCCCATTGGCTGCACCATTCTTGTATATGAAATTTGCAAGCGGAAATCTTGGTATCCTAGCTTGTTCTTCAACATCGTACGAGAGTGCATTATCTGTTACTATCAATCCATGTTATAGATGATGTCATCAAATGAATTAATATAACATTGATGGGGAAAAAAGAAATATAGTAAAAAAAAAAAATCCAAGGTTACTATATTATGCTAGAAGAAGAAGAAGCAGCAGGTCAACGTTACAAAGAGAGCTAAGATCGCTGTCTCATGGGGCCTATCCCTTAAGGTGCCCAGACTTGACCTCCATCCACTGTTCAAATTTACTGACACATTGAAGGGTTGTGAGCCTGAATCAATCAAATTAAATTGCACGCATAAGATATATGCTATAATTAATAAAATTACAAAGATTAAATTAACCTCTGTTTTATTATTTTATCTATTTCTCCATTGTATAAGTAGATCAAGTTTATGCATAAATAATTGTGTAAATTTTAGCTGAAACTCACAGTTATATTCAGCCCATCCGAGGCGTTGACCAGCCAAATCATAAACAATAATTCGATCTTTTAATACTATATCTGCAAAACAAAAAAGGTAATTTGCTAGTTTCTGAATCTTGAAGGAAAGATTTTGGCCAAAAAAAGTCTTGAAGGAAAGATAATGAAATTTATAACAAATGAAATATAATAATTCCAACAAGCTAGTTGATGATGTACAAGAACGACAGTTTGAGTCGTGGAAATATAATTTGTATTAAATCCCCCAAAACAGTAAGAATTTAAAAATAAAGTAAAAAAAAATAGTATTGGTTCAAGAATCAAATTTTGAGTTGAACTAAAATCAACCTCAAAATGTTGGCAAAAAAATGAAAAATAATAATAATATTAATATTTCATGGATTCTTACTGACATACATGTAAGCATATATCCTAAAAACAGTATTGGCAATTCGAATTAAAGTTTCCAAATTGGAATAATCAGTACCTCCTAAAATTGTTAACCATTGACCCCGCTGAATTTTCTGAATGCCAATACACCACCCTTGTTCAACGCCATCCTATCACACAGATTCACCATTTCGGTGAAATTGTATCAGCAAGATGTGTATGAATTTCAAGAGATATTTAAAGTATTTTAATTTAAAACTTAGAAAATATTTATAGAGCATCCAAAGTTAAGGGGAGGAAGACACATGGATAGATTTTATCTTTTAATCTTGAACACCACTTATTTTTTTTAAAAATGAGCTGCAAATTGTGTCCAATTTATACGATGAATTTCGTTAAGAACTCAAGAGATCCAAATCCGTAAGTTTACTGTAAATCACCATGGAAATTTTCTAAAGAGATGCACATGAGGCATATATAATTTGATATGTCTTGGCATTTAAATGAATCATGTAATACTCAAGGCCAGTGATGAGGGGGGAAAAGAAATATTAGCTTGAATACTTTCAATTTTTTCTAACTTTGTCTCCATCTTGATTTTTAATTGTTAGATTAATTAATATTTAACGTTTCAAATCAATCACAGCTTCATCAATAAGTTTTGAATAATTTTTAATAATTAATCTAAACTGTTAAATATCAATATCCAACGACCAAAAGTTGAAATTGAGACAAATTGGGATAAAAACAAAAAGGGAGCACACGGATATTTGTTTCGATCGGCCCCTAGCACACGCATATTAAAGAATAATGAAGCTTTGAGTAGTACTTACTAAAGTCTGGTGATGTAAAAGGTAGTCCTTGGGTTTCCAAACCATAGATGCACCGCCAGCAAAGTTCAAAGTGACGTTAGGAAAAACTTGAGAGATGCTAACCAACACCACATCATCAAACAGAAAGAGACAAATTCAGAGAGTCAAGTTCAATTCAATTCATCTGTAATATTAATTTGACCACAGATGGAAAAAAAAAAAATGATGACACGTGATATATAGAGTTTGACCTATTTTGGGTAAAGAAACATTGGGATCCATCAGCAACATACATGCCGGTAACCGATCCTCCTGGAACTGCGTCTTCAATCTGCATCATCAAACACAGCTAGCACATCAACTTTTTTTCTTTTTTATCAATCAATGAAGAGTTAATTTAATAATTAAAGAGTTGCAGATGCATATAAGAAATATGATATGATGGCAAAATTAATTACGAATATGAAACTCACCGCCTTGAGAAAGACTTCGTAAACCCCTTCAGGAAGGTATGCCATAGTTGTTCCAGAATCAACCACGGTGCCTTGGTTCTCCGATGTTTGAAAAACCGATGAATCAATTGCTAACTTGTTGCCATTCACATGGATACTCTTCAGATCTATATTGTAATGAGACCTGAAATATATATATATGTGTGTATGTGTGTCCAGGAAGCAGGTGATTAGCTGATTAAACACCCACCGAATTTAATAATGTCCAGACTAAATTGAAAAGGTAAACATGCATATTTATCACAGAAGATTTCCTCATGTGTGTGTGTGTTGATGAAGATATATATATATAATGAAGTACCCGGAAGAAATGAGAGGAGTAAAAACAATATTTGGCTCCACAATCTCACCAAGAACCAACATGCCTCCACCTTGACCATCTCCTCTGAGGCAGTGAGAGAACACTTTGGGCACTAAACCTTTTGAGGATAGCTGCGATATCACTGATACCTTTCCTTGCCCAAATCCTATTATCCCATCCACTCCTCTTTCATTCTTCACCAAGTTTCCTATCAATTCCGTGCTACATCTGCTCTATATATATAATGTTTGAATATAAATCATATATAGGAGACTACATTTGAATTAATGGTAAAGCACACGCATGCATGCATGAAAGACACTGATAATTAAGAATGATACCCAAAGAGGACAGGTGATGAAGATGAACCATTGGAAATGGCGGTGGCAAAATGAATGACGTCAGAGACATAAAAGCCAGCAGAGGTACTGTCATCAGCGTACTCGAATGTGTAACTGCAGCGATTATTGGAACAGATGGCATCAGGGGATCCAAATTCCCTGTTGCATATTGCGTCTGAACAAGATACTGGTGAATATGTGGATGATTTCTCAGGATCAAAAGAATTGAGCTCAATCTGTAACAAGAAGCTAGCCTAATGATGTTGAATCATGAATAGTGTTACAGTAATTAAACAAGGATATTTGACTACATGTAGAAAGAAATAGCCAAAGAGAAATTTAATTACTTCAAGTTCAGTTTTGTCGGGGCAATCAGAACAGGAGCTGCAGGTAACCCAGAGAGGGTCGCTGCCTGTGTCTACCTGCACATGAAAATCTCTTGGAGGAGAACCCAACTGCACCTTTGTGTAATAAAGCCTGACAAAATTAAAAACAAACATAAGTTTACTAAATTAAATTAATGTACGTGCCTGTATTTTACGTGAAACGTCAAATCATGAGATATACGAACAAAATTTAAATGCAGAGAGAGAGAGAGAACTAATTTACCCGGCGACGTATGGATCATATGTGGCTTCAAGTGGGAAATCGGTATCATTGGAAGATTGAATCAACCTTCGATGTCTAGCATTGTCAAAGGCTTTGAGCTTACTCAATTTCATTTCATTATTCAACGGAATCGATCTTTCAAGCGTCAGAGTCATCGGAAATTCACATGTCACCGTGGTCCCCCACAAAAACATGACAATAGTGGCCGTGAGAATCCCAACGGGAAAACTCGCCGCCATAATTATTATGAGTTATATAATCTGCCTTGCTTGCCCATTCATATCAAAAACCAAAACTAGAATTCATACAAGAATGTGAAGCAGGACACGATGGCAAAGATCCATCGAGTTTTTGGCTCGCCTTTTCCACCCTCATTCCATATAGCTAGGGGGAATTCCATAATAGAATTCTCACCAATGGTCTGCGTAGAGTTACTATTTTTATTGTAAAATGTCCAATTTTTTCGTTCTTTTCATTTTTAGTGCATATTAAACATATTTTTTATTTTTAAAATTTTGCTGAAATTATATGATTGATGATATATATATGTATTTTATACACTTAAATATGTATAATTTTGGAATTATAATTGATAAAATTAATAAATATATATATATACCTATTTAATTGAGTTTACATTTTTTTCCTTTCCATATTTATTTACATGGCGAAACAGTAATTTTGACATACCTTGACCTATAAGAAATGTCTGCCAATTAGGAATGCATCAAATCTTGGGAGAGACTCATTAGATTTTACGTATCTTGTTGAAATTATATTGATATATATATATGTGTGTGTGTGTGTGTGTGTGTGTGTAGATTTGATACACTTCAGTAGCTATAATTTTGGAGTTATAACTTATAATTAGTAAAATTAATAAATATTATATGCCTATTTAATTGATTTTATATATCTTTCCTTTCCATATTTTTGTGGAGGGCAAAACAGTAATTTTGACACAACTTGACATGGAAGAAATATCTACAAAAAGTAATTCATCTGTGTTGTTCAGGAACGAAACGAGAAAAAAGATATTTGGAGGGGTGGCGGATGGTGAAATTTTTCGGGAACCTTGGTGAAATTTTTTTATATTTATTGTTGTTGGCAAAAATTAAGGGGGCAAAGGGGACATCTTCAAGGGGACTGAAGATGTAATATACATATATTATCTATGCATATTCATTGTCTTGGGTAATAACGGATCTAGACTTTTATATTGGGAGGGTAAAATTGAAAATTATTTTAAGTATGGGACATTATTATTAATTTTGACATTTTTCACAAAACGACGTCAAAAGTGTTTTTTTTTTGTGGGGGGATCCCTGCTCGCCCCCTTTAAGATCTGTCACTGGTCTTGGGGGTGACTGCTCCTTATTCACCAAAGGTGGTTTCATCTCCAGAGTTGTTAAATCTGTAAGCTAATGGTGAGGATATTATCTTTACAGAGAGGGTTTGGATTTGGCATTTGAATTAATTTATATAAATATTTACATAAATTGAACTCTTTTTTATATTTATTTTCCTTATGTTGTGCTTATCTTTGGGTTATATGTTGTGTTCCATATAATCTTGTCATAAGGAATTAGGTGATAAATTAGAGAGGTGCAAACTAATTCTAGAATTGGGAAAGGAAAAAAAAACTAGGATGGTAAACACAAATCAATCTGGGCTAAAGATAGATTTAAACAACTGTGATTAGTATTACTAAGAGTCTATAGGTTTGATTAATCTAATAATTGATCAAGAGTTCATTATTAGTTAATTAAACACAGCATGTTAGATTGAGAAACTAATTTGATACATCATAATGACTACCATCTTTGGGAGTCAATACAATTTAGGTGAACCTTGATCCCTTAATATTGTCCTCATTGATCTAATCCACTATCTTTTTTGCTTTATTTAATTTTATTAAATTTCATCCGTAATATTCTAAACCCTTTTATAATTTTTGCACTAATTGAAATTAATTATATAGTAATTAGATCTTGTGGGTTTAACACATTATACTCTGGGATAATTAATACTACAATTGACCTTATCTACTTATAGGATTAAAATGACAGTACATAAATAAAATCTATATATAGTTTTAAGAATAAATGACTATGTGTCGGAATTTCTTAAAAAATTATGTAATTTATTTTTTTTAATTTATAATTTTTAAAAAATAAAAAATGATGTAATTTCTAAAAATTCTGAATTGCCTATAATTAAATTTAAATATATTTCTTGAGCAAGAAAAGCATTGGTAGTTGGTTTTCTTATACAACTTCACATGCTACATAATCTTATTTTTGTCTCACTCTTGCATGGGATGGTCCTGTGGGAGGCGTTCCTTCCTGAAAGAACGAAGAAGTGCAAGCTACGCACTTCTTTTAAAATCTAACCGTTCATTTGATCTATGATTGAGAAAGAGCCACGCATGTGCCTTAGAAAGATGACAGGATCATTTACCCGCTCATAAGTCCGGGACCTGATTCAGACGCGCTGAGGGCGTGGCATCCAAAACGGATGCGTTTTGCCAAACAAGTTAATTTGTGTTATCGACCCCTTTTCTTTTTGAACTATGCCATTCAATCGAAGAGTCATTGGAATCATGACACGTAACTAGCCTAACTGACATTGTTATTTGTGCGTATTCCCTCCAACCTGCAAAAACTGTATATGTGTGTGTTTTCTTTTTTTTCCTCGTTTTTTTTATATTTTCTAAATTTTTTATTTTTAATAGTTCTATTTATAAAAAATAATAATGCTATGTTAATTTTTTTATCAAAATTGTTTTTTATTAACATTATTAAGATTTATGAGATATATTTTTGAAAAAAATTAAAAAAGAGATTAATTAAGTATAAATAATTTTTAAAAAAATCAAAAATATAAAATAAATTAATTATTTTTAACTAATTTCAACTTCTTCATTAATATTCATGAAATAATTTTTTTCCTAAAACTCAGAAGAATAATATATTTTCATTGTAGTACTTCTCATTCTTTTTATAATGTTCGGTTAAATCACACTACAGGTGGTACACTGGTCATCACTTTTACAACTAAAATTTAACTTAAGCCAATCAATAGTGGTAGCACTAAAAATGTTTTATTTTTAATACTGCAAATCATAAATCTTTAACTATTTTTATTATCAATCAATAATATCTATTATTATTCTAATAAATAAAAAGATAAATTTGTTAGTTGCTATATACTCATATTTTTATTTTTTAAATATATATTTAGCAAATTATTTTCTCTAATCCATTTTATAGGGTGTTTTATAGAAAATTTGTTTAGTTCTTTTTATAAGATGTTGTATCATATTTTTTTTTATTCTTAATTATTTTATTATTTACCTCATAATTTGTTCCTCTTAATTCATTTTCATTGGTCAATTGTTATTTTGTTAACATTTTCCCTATTTCCACATCATAATTGATAATCTTGTAGTAAGAATAAATTGACATGTTATACTAGCTTTTAATAACCTTAAAAGTATAATTAATTTTTTTAATACTCATGCTGTTGTTAAAAACACATACAAAGGAGACAAGAAGAAGTAACAATTAGTAGTAGCAATTGCTGTAAAGCTACCGCAGCTGTGATTCCTCCTTGTTCAGCGTGCTGTCATTAAATTCAAGGGTTACATGTCAGGATCCTAGCAACTCTCAAAACGGACAGCACAGATTAATGCGTAGCACCCAAAACATCTGCTTTTTGGACGCCACGCACACCATGCGTGAGTTTCTCCACGCAAGGAATCAGGTCCCTCATAAGTCCTGAAGTCCGCCTCCGTTCCTTTTTTTCGAAAGGTGGAGGTCGAGGACTGAAACAATCTGCAGAAAAAGCTTTCACTGATCCATTAGATCGATCTAGCCTTCAATCTGTTAGGTTGATGTACAATGTACAAGGTGATTGATTATCCTTGTGTTCTAAAACTTGGACTGAGTTCGAATGGCTGACCCTTATATTGCATTCGAATATAAATAAATCCTGTTATTAACAATTTCTTCATTCTTCTATTGAAATCCAACGCTGCCAAATATCGACTCTCCATTAAAACAACCGTTACGTATTCAAAACGTCAAATGAGGGAGAAATGAAAAAAATGATTTTTGATAGATCACCCAAATACATTTCCAATATTGTTGACGAGGTCACGGTGTCGGTATGCCATTTCTTTGCCGTCACTGTCGCTCTGATATATGCTTCACTGCCGACTCTCTGTCACGCCGTTGGAGCGTCGGTCGTCCCTGGAGAATGAGTGGGACTGAGGCCTCACGATGAAGACTCAAATGGGTATGATGAGGAGATCCAGATCTGATTTCTGTGCAGGGAGAGAAACGGACGGTGGCGGAGCAACCCCCAACACTGGCAGCGGAGACCCCATGAACGAAGCTGAAGAAGACCAACAAAGATTGGGAAGCAAAACAGACGGCCCAGATCTCATGATGGCAACGACTAGGATTCACTTGGGAGGATAATTGAAAAACGTCATTTTTCTCTCGAGAAATTGTAGCTAGGATTCAGTAGAGTAAATTACAAAAAAAAAAATTAATTCATAAAAAATATTAAAATCTAAAATATTAAATAATAATATTAAAAAAAAGGAGTAATAACATATTTTATTTTATAATAAATTTATTATTTTAATATCAAAATATAATTATCTCTTTTTCTTTATAGAATGCATGCATTTTGTCATCTATGGATTAAGGGAACGGTCAGATTTTAAAAGAAGTGCATAACCTTTAAAAACTTGGAAAGTGAATTGTATGTATGAAAAAAGTTTATTGGCAATGATAAAATTTACTTTAGGGAATTATTTTGAAGGAATTAGTTTTTAATTGTGAGTTGGGAATACTTTAATGTAAAAAATAATAATAATAAGCAAGCCATTATTTTTTAAAAAAATAAGTTGCAAATCATAAAAATAATTTATAATAAAAGTTTAGAAAAGTAAGCAAGTCAGAAATTATAAAAAAAAAAGTTACAAATCATTTGAAATAATTCATATAAAAATTTGGAAATTGGTGAGTAATGGATATTTTTAGTTTCAGGAAGCGTGGTTTGATCTTTTCTATATCAATTATAGTCATAAATCCTATCCCATACTCCTTTGATTCATAAAAATTATTTTTTTAAGATTTTTTACATGGACTAAAGAAACCATTGAATGATCTATAATATTGTAAATTTTGGTAGTATTTTACTAAAATGTCCTTAATTTAAATGTTTTATTAAATGATACTCTCTATATCTCGTATTATAAGGTAACATAAGAAGTCTTTCTTATCCTATAATATAAGGTAATATATAGTGATTTATCATTTTTTACCCCTTATTTATTATATTATTGTTAGTATTGTAATTTGTACTATATTTAATAAAAAATTTTTCATATGCGTAAAACATCTCTCATTGTCATATAATATGAGATGGAAGGAGTACATTTGATATCAATAAATGATAAAACAATAAAATAAGTTTTTAATACTACATTAAAATTCCAAAATGACAAAAATTGTGAAATATCTAAAAAAATCTTAAAAAGATAATTTTTATGAATAAGATAAAGTAGTTTTGTTTAGAATAAAATAGATTATTTGATTTGAAATATTGATATAATTTTTATTATCTAAATTTTGTGTAATCAAACACAGTTAGTTATGTAATATAATAAAGATTATATCACATACCCCTCTCATGATAGAACTAGACATGTCCTAAGTTGTAGATTTAGGTTACTCAAACATACAAAATTTGGAAAAACAAATTGCAAAACACTAGACATTTCATAATAATAAAAATTTGTAAAATAATAGATAAATTACAAATTTTGAAAAAGAAAATTATAAAAAAGCTAGAACCATTTAAGTTGTAAGGTAACTCTTGACCTGCACTAGTAGCAACCTAAGATTGCCCTCAATGTTAAGGGTCTTGATTTCGTGAGTGGCGTGAGACCCCTCACAAAACACTATGCTTGCCATTTTTTTTTTATTTTATAAAAAAAAACTCTCTCCCCTTTCTCACAAAAACCATGCATTTTGTGCATGGATTTGGCTTCCATGCATGGAAGCAGCTTCCGAATCAGTCGTAGGTGATGGCCGGCAGAAAAAGGTATTTTTGGTAATCTCATGTTTTATTATTTTTTTTTTCACTTAAGAATTGAAGATTTTTTTTTATAATTTTTCAACTTTTAATCTCTTTTCATAATATAAATAGATTGCTGGTTTTGGTTTCAAATTTTGTAATTGAACCTTATTTAAAACTTGTTTAATTGTGAAGTCTATTTTAATATTTTCAGAACAATTTTATAAAATTGTTTTTTAAAATAAATTTTGAAAAAAAAAATAAAAAATCCATTATAAAAATTATTACTAAAATTATAACTAATAATTATTAAATAGGTTATTTAAAATTTATAACTTTATTATTAATTATATGAATATTTTGTATTTTTTTTTATATTTTTTAAAATAAAAAATACAGAATATCTTAAATAATTTTTCATTAATAATATGAAAATTTTTTATTATTTTATTTTCTCTATGCTTATTAAATAATTTTTTTATTTTTTATTTAAAAAATTCTAAAAATATAAATCAAGCAAGTAAATCGCTGAAAAACCCTAATTTCAGCGCCGCTTTCTTGTGTTCCCTCTCTCACTTGGCGCCAACATTGACTTTTTGTCACCGAAACCCTCCTGTTTAGATAGCTGCTAGAGTGCTTAGTGGTCTTGGCGTCCTTTAATGGCGGAGGACCGGAACGGCGATAGGAATGAGGTAAGTGATTATAGTGCAGAGGACGAAGGGACCGAGGAATACAGGCGAGGAGGCTATCATGCGGTTCGAATTGGCGACACTTTAAAAAATGGGTGCTATGTGGTGCAGAGCAAGCTTGGCTGGGGTCATTTTTCTACTGTGTGGCTCGCTTGGGATACCCAGAGATCGGTACGTGGCCTTTTATAAATTGTCTGAGAAAATTATGGGAAAATAAATGATCGTGAGCGTAAGCCGATTTTACGCTTCCTGGGCTTGTGCGAAAAGTGGAAATATTGGTGATAAAGTTGAATGCTCGGAGCAAAACATTTTTCCAAACTTAATATGCTTTGTAGTTCATTCTCCCTCTTCCACTGATAGAACCTATCTTAATTGACCCCTTACAATCGTTGATTGTAGAAAATTTAGGATGGAATTTATGTTGTTCATAACATATATTGCATGTAATTGGGTATCCTGAGTTCATGCCGGACATAGGGCCTATATATTGATTTTATTATTCATCAGTCTTTCAGGACCCAAATAGTACAAGTACATGGCGTAAATATGTTTTGTAGGCCTCTTGACTTCAGAAATTTTCTTTTGTAGCGTTATGTAGCCCTAAAAATTCAAAAGAGTGCCCAGCACTACACTGAAGCTGCAATGGACGAAATAAAAATTCTCAAACAGATTGCTGAAGGGGACTTGGATGACAAGAAAGATGTTGTAAAGCTTTTGGATCACTTTAAGCATTCAGGGCCCAATGGCCAGCATGTGTGTATGGTTTTCGAATTCCTTGGTGACAATCTTCTGACACTTATAAAATATAGTGATTACCGAGGGATTTCTCTCTCAATGGTTAAAGAAATTTGTTTTCATATTTTGGTGGGATTGGATTACTTGCATCGTGAGCTATCTGTGATACACACAGATTTGAAGCCAGAGAATGTCTTGCTTTTGTCAATGATAGATCCATCTAAGGATCCTAGCAAATCAGGTGCTCCACTTATCCTTCCAAACACCAAGACTGTTTCCAAAAATGTGACCACAAAAGACGGTAATAGTTCAAAAGGGGATCTGACCAGGAACCAGAAAAAGAAATTGCGGAAAAAGGCTAAAAAGGCTGCTCAAAATTGTGTTGAGAAGGAAAGCCCCAAGGAAGGCGAGGAGGATTCTAAACCACCTGAAGTAAAAGATTGCAGTGATGATGTGCAACAGATTGTGGAATCTGTTGAAGATAAACCTAGTAGTCCTGTAACTAAAGATGAATCAATAGAGGTTGTTGAAACCAGGGACATTCCAAAAGGTAGTCATGGTCAACAGAGAGTTAGCCGTTCCATGAGAAAGAAGTTGCTTGCTGCTGTTGATCTTAAATGCAAGTTGGTTGATTTCGGAAATGCTTGTTGGACTTATAAACAGTTCACAAATGATATTCAGACAAGGCAGTATAGGTGTCCTGAGGTTATTCTTGGATCTAAATATTCAACTCCAGCTGATTTATGGTCCTTTGCTTGCATTTGCTTTGAGCTATCCACAGGTGATGTTCTTTTTGATCCCCACAGTGGTGACAGCTATGAGAGGGATGAGGTAATTCTTCCATTTAAATTGCATTTACCCTTTCTTTTGAGAACTGGTTTACTATTGCCTTTTTTTGTTTCAAAACAGCATGGAAGTTCCTCTGGTCCATTCACTTAGCTTTTGATTGATTGCCAATTTGCCATAACATTTTGTTGCTGGTTCTTGTCATGCTCTTACAGTTGCATACTGATAGTTTTAAGAAACTTCTGTTGCTTTCTTGCTTTTATCGTTTTTTCTCAACTATGAGCAAAGTTGGTTGACTAAATATTAACTTATGTTTTATTATTAACAGAAAGCAACAATCCTTCTTCTGGAAGCAACTGTCTATCATGGCCCATGGGAAGATTGGGTGAAATATAGTTTCATTTATCCGAATTGAAGTTTGAAAACTTTCTCACTTAAGACTAGAATTGTTGATTGGATAATGGAAAATGTATTTTAGACACTAGAGCAGTAATAGAAATGGAAGATATGCCCAGTAATTGGTTGAAATTGAAAATCCTTTAATTAATAAATTATACCTGTTGCTGCTTTTTTTGGACATTTCAGCATCTGGTTCCCCACTCTGTTTCATACAGTATTAGCTTTGGGATTGAGAGTATTATGCGTGTCTTTTGATTATTTTTCATTTACATATGCTGTCCTTGAAATATGAATTGGATATGAAAAATAAGATTGAGAAGATCTTCCTCTTAAAATGCCTTGTGCTGTTGAACTTTTAATGTTGGTCTGTTTGTTTGATATCTGTAGTGCACAAAGAATAGTTTTTTAAAGAGTAACTTGTGTTCTAGCTACAGATTGTAAATATCTTGTACTCAACATTCTCTTCTGAAAGTTGAAGTAAAGGCTTTTCGTGAGCCAACAGATAAAAGCTGTCCTAACGGATTACTAGAACACTACTTAAGCCTCCCCTCAAAGAAATTTGCTTGCTTCAATGGCGTTTTGAAATCATAAATCAGCTATACCTTTCTTTGTCTAAAGAAAATCCTATGATCTTCTTACTTTTGAATTATATTTGCTTTTAATTTGTTGGTGATCTTAGGCTCAAGGGCCTGCCACACTTTTTCCCTTTCATGCGTATGTAAAAATTTATAGAGTGGTAGGGATCACAAATAAACATTAAATATTTTTAAATGTTTTCCTTGCTTCATAATTATTAAAAATGAACAATTCTATACTAGTGCTAAAGATAAACTCTTTTTTTTTTTTTTGAGGGAAGTTAGCTTCATTTGATAACAATCTGTTCTCTTGGGATCAATATTGTGAAATGTTGTGGGTAATATAACTTCAACTTCAATCAATGATCTTTTGATGATATTATACTTTTTACTTTTCAGGATCATCTGGCATCCATGATGGAGCTTCTTGGAATGATGCCTCGCAAGGTAGGAGTGTTATTTTGTCTTGCTGAAAGATATCAAAGTTGTTTCATCAATTTGTGTGATTATCATCTGTTGAAGAAACAATGTGGCAGTTTACAGCAAATAATTCTTAATAATTACTAGTACTTTTTTATTTGTCTGAAATAATTATTGATACTTAAGTTATTCTCATCTACAAAAATTGAACTAATATTTCCTTTAGATTGCTCTTGGTGGCCGCTATTCTGGAGAGTTTTTTAATAGATATGGTGATTTAAGGCACATCCGTCGGTTGCGCTTCTGGCCTCTAAATAAGGTGCTGATGGAGAAGTATGATTTCAGTGAGCAAGATGCAAATGACATGGCTGACTTCCTTGTTCCCATACTTGATTTTGCCCCTGAAAAGAGGCCAACAGCTGCTCAGTGCCTTAATCATCCATGGCTCACTGCAGGTCCTCGGACTCTTGAGCCCTCAGTGACTACTGTCCAGACCGAGGCCATAGACACGGCAATGTCTGAAAAGATGAAGGAAAAGGCTGAGTTGGAGACTGTTGAAGTTGGTCTGAGAAATATGACCGTTGATGGAACTCCAAAGGCACTTGAGGATTCACAGATTAGGATAACAGAATAGATGCAATGTGGCTCGTATGTTGTGCATAAGCATCACTGCTCCTTGGAGCACTATATTATGGGATTGGGATTCCCTAAAATTTTCAAGGTTTACGGTGTAGTTTCGAAGCAGGAAAATCCCTACATAGGCATAATTTAATCAGTACAACCTTCTTATTTCTGAGTCACGTATCAGCTATCTCTCTCTTCGAATATGCACTGTAAATTTCTTCGAGAAACTTAGATGATCTCAATCCTGTTAAATTTGAATTTACGTGTGTAGGCTGTTAGTTTTTGTAGTCCGTCATCGGGTAAGAATACGTCTGCCTCCTATGGACTTGGCTGGGTTGCAGGTTGTTTAACACGGCTTCCTTCCCATTCAATAGGTATTTTTTTTCTTCTTGGGCCTGAACATTCAATAGTTGTCATTTTACAATTATGTTTCCCCAGAGTGGTTAAAGTGAGTTTGAAATGCCTATCCAGATTAGTTTCAGACTTTTATCTTCCACAAATGTCGTACTTTTGGAATCTGAATTTGGTTGATTGAAAGGTGGAAAAGAGAACCTATCATACAGATTATGCTGATTACGGGGACTACCTACATTAACAACCCTAACAAGTCGCCTTAGCCATGACCGCCTGCAGGGTTTTGTATCGATATGTTATTACTCAATTGTGAGGTATGAGTTGACCCAAAAAAAAATATTGCAAGGCATGAGAGTTCAACCTTCACTTAAAGTATGAGAATGTACTCATTAAGAACTTTACGCACCATTAGGTGCTTCAACCCCAAGGCCTCCGTCGACTCCTAAAATAGGAGTTTGCACACGTGTCCATCCCAAGAAAATTTTGAGGAACCAGTACCGCCTCAACCCAAAATGCTGTATACTGTTTTTAATGCAAAGACAAATGACATGCAAGCTTCCCAATAATTTTCTTTATGACTGATCTTATTCCATTCATTCATTGATCACGACTCTTATATACCGCGAAGAAATAAGCATTGGCTTATACACTCGAAAATACACCCCAGGAATAAGAGTGATGTGAATCCTATCACCTGCTTTCACAACCATTTTGAATAACCCTTGAGTACAATGACCGCGTATGTTGAGTGCCAAATTATCTTGTCTTTTTTCACCTGCAAAATGAACTGCATGCCCTTCAGCTATCGAGGAGCTAAAACAAGAATTACTTTAATAAAGATTACTCAATTTTGAAAATTAAGAGATCTGATTAACATTCAGGCCAACAAGGTAATACTTGGATAGTATCATTAGAGAATTTCCATAGCCCTTCGACAAACACTAAAAAAATTGTGGGAGAACGAAGAAAAGAAGAAATTTTTCAGAGGGGCTTTGCCAAAATGATAAGCAAAAAACTAACAAACTTCGGTACCTAAATTTGATGTTTCTTTCCCTTCAAAGTATTTTCCTTGCCTTGAGATAGTAATACATAAGAAAAAAGGCCATAACTGCACCAACTATAATCCCAGCTGTCGTCATCCAAAAAGCAAACTGCAACAAACCCAAAAATGTGTTAATTTTAACAACGAGTAATTTAAACTATTTCCGAGAGAACCAAGTAAGCCATGCATGAAATAAAACAGCAAACACTATCCCACCACATGTTCTTCAAGATACGACTTCAGGTTCATTCCAAATATACCTGAAATAGAAGAAAGTTTATCATAATGTAAGCTTCGATCAGCCAATAAAACAACCCTATGCATTTGACTGGTATTCATATCTTATAACGTACTGATGGAAAAGCTTAAGAAGTTGAGATGGCTCTAAGCTTTTCCTTGGTAACAAATTCCGTTCAAAGTCATATTGAGTAGCTTCAATGTTTACAAGACATTAAATGTGACACATAGTTCACATGATTTGAAGGTTAATCAAGAAAATATAAATTTGGGGAGCTCCCTTCCTCACTGGTTGTCAGAAGTTTTATGACCAATCCAAACAATATATGAATACAACGATTGGCAGGCAGGCTTGGCTTGGCTTCTTGCAGCAAAAATAAGCCTCTTAAAAGCAAAAAATAAGAGACGCTAGAAATAACATTTAGCAAAGCCAGAAAATTGAACGTCCAGTTCAATGAATTTCTACTTTTCAACATCTTAGGAGTCACATAGAACACCTAAAGTTTCACAGGTAACTCTTATGCTCCGTTAAAGTAAGCTTGCCTTAGCTTCAGCTTCTAACATCTGGAAGTCCTTCACATTACAGCACATCAAAGTAAAAACAGTGTTAAGATTATGAGTGTAGCAGCTTATTATAGCATGTAACTTGGTGGTCAAACAATGCACTAAGTTTTCATATACTCAGACACAACTGCTGATAAAAAGAATGATAAAATGGCAATACCTGCTACTAAGGCACCAACTGCCACACAGAATGTCCCAACCTGAAGAAGCAGCTCTACTCTGCTAACCTCAAGCCTCCGTGAGCTGATAAATGAGTTAATTTATTAAAAAAAAACAAGATTAAGATGCATTATTGACGTTGATAAACAAATTTTCTTGGTATATGATCAAGCAGCTAAGCTAAACTATGGCATCTCTTGTATGCATGAGCTCTCAAGAGACCTTGTGTTCCATCATTTCACTAAGGAAACAATATTTGCTAATTTTTAAATTTTACAACATCGGCAGACAAGATTTCATGCATGCTAACTGGGTTTACTTCTAAATAATGCTTTTTATAATCTTGATTGATCTCCAGGCTTATTTGCAACCCTTCTATATCATGTTTTGACTTCAGTAATAACACATTTTTTAATAGGTTAATGCCTACTCCAGATCACCAGGGTTGACTTTTGGTGCTCATTCTATTGTATCCAAAGTTAGTCAACCAAATCACAGATTAAGAAATACAGGCAGAGTCCTGTGGCTAGCACTACTTTACCTTCAGAAGATCAATAAAGTTTCTAGCATAAATTTTTTTTTCTGGTTAACATCACAATATCATCATCTTCAAATATGAAGCACTTCTCTTTCTGCTGTAAGCAATTAAACTTCAGTTGGAACAATTAAACAATCCTCCAGGTGAGGGAAGCAGAAGGTTTTGGCAGCAAGATTTCGCTTGATTTTAGCTATTTAACCACATGCTACCAAAGCGCTTATCTTACAAGAACCAGCTGATACAACAAGTTGCTGTCATCTACAATAAGCTGATACAGCATGCATATCTCACAAGAAAAAATAATGCAGAAATCTACCGCTACCCACACCCCCTCCCTTAGAGAGGGAGGGAGGGAGGGAGAGATTCAAACCTCAAATTGACAGCTATGGAATCTTCCATTTCCCTTGCAGAATTCAGAAGCCTTTCAGCTTGACCATGACAAGATTCGCATCTGCAATGTAACAAGGCAAAGAAGTCAACTTCATGACAAAAATCACTCTGAGATTCAGAAATTAAAATTGACATGGAAAAAGAGCATTCATTAAAATATCTACCAATTAAAATAAAGTTTAAGAAAAAGCCAGCTAGAGCTGCTACTAGTGAGGTCTTGTAATTTCAAAATCTGGCCTGTGTCACCTGCCCTTATATTAGCTGAAACGAATTGCTGATAGTTTTAGACAGAATAACTAACTCATCATTGACTCTGCAAACAAATAGTACATTTTCTTGCAACATCTTGATACTAGAAAAAAAATGTACCACCACACCATGTCTTGTAGTTCAAGACACCACTTATTATATCTTTTAACATATTGATATCTTTAAGTAAACCTAGCACCCAAGTCATATAGGTTGTATTTGAATTGTGGTATTTTAAATTCAATAAAATTTAAGGAAATTGGAATTGACGTAATTCAAATTCCTAACATTTGAAATTTCTTGTTTTGGCCACCACAATAATTATAAAATTCCTTATGTGAGACTACACACAACCTACATGTTTACGTATTTGTATAATAACATTTTAGATTTCTTATGTTTCAGCTCATGACCTTTGGAAAGCTCACCAAAAAGAAGATCTCAATGATCAGGAGATATATCCTGTTATTGATCATTGATGTTCATGCAGTTAATGCTATATAAGATTCAGTCATCTACAGTTTCTTAATTATTAGCAGTACATAGAATATTAAAATTAAAATATAAATAAAAACACATGAATTTTGGTTTTGGTATGTTTCCGGTGATGGTGCCTTCTCAACCTTAAGAAAAGGAAGGTCATAGTGGCATGAAATAATAATGCATGGTGAGTTAACCATTATCAATATTAATCCTCAGGAAATGAAGACACAATAAATTATGAGGAGTAATTCTCAGGTAGGATTACCTTTGAAGATAATTTTCCAGAAGCATCTCAATTTCTTCCTCTTCTTCTGCAAATAATGAGGGAAAAAAGCAAATGAGAGACTATGTGACAGGTCGTCCGAGAGTTGAGATCTGTATTCATTCTAGCAACCAAAAAAGAAGACTTAAGATAGCTTACCCTCAGCAATCTGCTTTTCTAAGGGCACTGAGCACTCCACAACATCACTTCCCCTCTTAAGAGTGCAATTTCTTCCCATAATACATATACGGCGTATTTCATGAGGGTCCTCCAGAAGGTCAAGCAGCATTTGTCTGAGAGCTCCTGCCCTGGAACCTAACTCAACCTAGAAATTTGACAGGGAAGCAAATATATAACTCCGATTACCACCAAACATTGTAAATTTATTGAAAGATAATGTCCAACAATATACCAAAGTTTGTTTGCTAATACGTAGCTGCTCCAATATGTCACCAGTTAATCGGTTAGGCAAGACCTCAAGAAGAGCTTGAACCTAGGGCCAAAACGAAGTGGGAGGAGGGGAAGAGAGAGAGAGAGAGAGAATTGAGGAAGAAATTTGTTAGTTCCATTAAGATATGAAATTAGCGACAGATAAAAATCATCACCAAGAATTCAAATGAAAAAGTTAATTCAAATTTATAAATATCTTGACGAGAAAGAGTTCCTGATTGAATATGTTATACCGAAAGAATCTTACTAAACATCTGAGAATCCACTAGATGATGCTTTGAAGATTCAACTAAATGCAAGCATAAAGATAGTAGGTGGAAGATATCACACTAAAAGGAGTAAAACTGAGGAATTCCCATGACATTTGATTCATTGGCAGGTCTAGGAACAACTATTTTTCAAAGTTACAAAAAATAAAATAAAATCAAAAGTAACATGCACAAGACTGTGCACACACACAAAGAACCAGCATAAATATATTCAGTTACTCACTACGTTCACATACTCACTCGAGGTTCTAACTCAATCAGTCTCTGCTCTAACCGCTGTATTCTTGAAAGCAACGCTGCTTCAACAACCTGAAAACTTGACCAAAATGGCCATGGGAAGAAACATTTCACAGCCATATTTCTACGATGAAAAGTCAAATAGAAGTGCCAACAAAATGAAAAGAATGAAAACAGCACCAAAAAGTCTCACGCCAATACAGCAGGTATATGCATGCTCATTTGAAAAGTGACATTCTAGTGACTGTAGCAGCTTCTTCGAGACATTTTTTCCCCTCAATTAAAGGGGGTTATATAACATGACATGAGTGGTGAGCCTTAAGCTTAAAGACTTGGAAGTAACTATCTGAAAATCTAAATTATCAAAGGACCTTTATGTAATTTCTCTTTTGCCATCCAATCTTACCAAGGAGGGCACATCTATAGCTTTGATTTTATCACTTGCATCAGTGTCCTCCTCAACTATTCTTTCTTCTTCTTTGATTCTCCACTTCAGTTCATTTTGGCCTTCATTATTGGAATTGTCATGATTTTATATCATTATGCACAATCCTTTTTTCTTAAAGTTACCATTTTCTTTGGCATAATTTCTCCTTCAGTACCATATCAAACCAAACGTTTAAGTTGCTAGGAGAAGGTTCATTAATAGTTTTATTGATGTTTTTAACATGTCCTGTCACACAGAAGGCCTTACTATTTTAAGCAAAGACAAAGCATAGGTATGGTTTGTTAAAGAACAGAAGCAACAAGGATCAAACTTCTTGCCACTGAATACTGAAGACTCTGATTTCATGTCAAGAACTATGTGAACATAAATCAATTAAACAAAGATAATGAATAGTTTTATTAATATGTTCTCGATCAGTCTTCATTTCTTCACTACTTAATCTATTCTTCCTTGTATTTCTTAACATCTTCAATTATCATTACCTCTTCCAAGGCTTAGGCCATAATTATGAACTGAATTAGAATGTTAATATATACATTTTATCATTATGAAATTGAAAAAAGAAAAAAAAGAGGCAAACAGTAGATTTCAAGTAATTTCACCAATTAATTACAAGGATTCTCCAGCAAAATAAAATCAGCAGTATGTATAGTGGGGTTTCAATACAAACTCCCCGAAAATACCCAACTACAGGGAACCTTGAATTTATGTAGGACAGCTATGGGAATGTAAAATGCCATACTCTTCAGGTTTGTTTCATCCAATTGCTTTCTCAGTATGAGGGCCAAATAAACAAAAATATTCTCTATTCCAATGAGGCTAGGATTGAGATATTTCCCATCCTTCCTAAGTAATTGTCATCTGATATTACTTTTGCAACTAAATTCCTTATTTATTCTCTGATTCTCTTCTCCCTCCCAACCTCTCACTCTCCTGCCCCTAAAAGTAAAGCTATACAATAATAAAACCACAGGTCCACGTAAGGAAAAAAAGTCACTTGTCAAATATACCATGCTTCTTCTAACATGTTTGACAATGATAGTTGTGCTAATTTGCAAAGCTACAATTACGGTACTTACATTGAACGGAAATCCAACTCAAATATAGCAACTAAGTGCACCAGAATCAGCTTTGTGTTTCATTAAGTCAAACTAGAGATGCATATCTTAGACTAACCTCAAGCTCAAATGGCATAGATGGCCCACCATTATTGTTCTTGGGGTTCAATCGAGGCAGCAATGACTCAAGAAAAGCTTTCCCACCTTTACTGATTAACAGAAACAGATGGAGAATGCTGTGTTTAGTTCTTTTCCTACTTTATTATTAAAGAAATAAGATAGTGAAACAGCACATAACTATACCGATTATAGTCAAAAATAAGTACACGCTCTTGCATTGCTATTGCTCGTAATGAACCCAGGTTTAGAAGAATAGCATACTCACGGACCTGATACATGAAGCAGAATATTGCATAAATCACAAAACTGTATAGAAAATTAAATAATATACACTAGAGACTGTATAATAGTCTTTGCCACAAAAAACTCAAGTAGTAAACTTTGGAGAACAATAATTGTAGACATTATAAATTGGTGACAAGAAATATATAGACTATAAATCATTTCACTTTTAGGGGTTACGAAAATTTTTTGACTGAGTTTTGAGTGCAATCTCATGGAACAGTTCAAGAATAACTTTTCTGTCCACCTTCATAATAAGTTAAAAATGATATTTAAACATTGTCACTCTCCACCCCTCCTAGTTTTAGAACAGATGTCTAACCTTCCATTTTACTTATTTATATGCTTGACTGTACTCAAAAACTCCTATATGACATGAGGGGGAACAAAAGCAAGAGAACATAGTTTGAATTCCATTTTCACTTAATGTGATGCAACACACATATTCCTGGACAAACTATTTGAATTAAATACTTAAAACAAGAAAGAGCTCCTTGGACATTTTCATGAAAGTAATATACAATAGCACTCATCTTTCATTTAGACGAAATCTAAAAATTAAAATAAATATAATAAGTAATTATACTGAGCATGTAGCTGTTACTCAATACCCAACTTATGTTATCATTACGGAAGTACTGACTGAATAACTCAATGGACTTAAAACTCTAACCGAAGGGCTCCTGTCAAGTAAGAAATGCAACATTTTACCAGGAGATAATGGAATGTAAACGAAATTATACCAGTAACGAAGGCATCGAATTTGTCAAAAACAACGATGGATCCACACTTCGAATGTCTCTTGGGCGAAGACCTGATAATTAATAGCACAAAAGACAATACAGCATAAATAAGAGGACCAGATTATGCTCAGGAGGTCAACTGAATTCAATAGCCATGGGAGGCTATCATGAGCGAAGAAAAGTAGAAAGGACGCAGGTAGGGTGCAATGACCATGAAACAGCAATGTTTATGCGACGTGCAATTCGGAAAGCACCTCTATGGAAGCAGAACATTGAACACGATTAATAATAACTAGCTGCGTGAGATCTTTTCAAGTTCAGTCATGAAAATTTAGTTACCGCTCATCTTAAATAGTTGTCTCCTGTTGATTTTTCTGGTTGATACCGCTCCATTTGACTTTACTTCTACAACCTTGAAAATAAAATTATAATAAAATAAGAGACAAAGGAAAAATAACAATCATTTGGGAAAACGAACACCGTAAATGAAATGATGGAACGAAGTAACAAAACCAAACCTCATAAACTGGTTCCCGAATTCCAAGGGAGACAGAATCACCGGACGCGTTGGTTGCAGTTCTCTGCGAGAGTGAGTCAACCCCACCATTAGTAGCAACAGAAATCTGGCTGCGAGTCTCATTCTCCTCTTCTCTGCCCTCAGTATCGGAATCTAAAACGACGGTTTCCGCCTCAGTCCACTGCTTATCCTCCGTTGTTTTGTTGAAGCATTTGAGTCTGGGTGTCAAGGTCTTGGCTGCCAACGTAGCCGTAGACAGCAAGGAGATGTTGCTCCGGCGGACTAGAGTCAAAGAAGTCGGCCATAGCGTTTCACCGGGGGTTGATTCGGTGAGATCGGGGAAAATAACGAAGTTGGTGCGAGACCGAAAAAGTAGATGGTTAGGCCAAGTTAAAGCCATATTCTGATATGGCTATGTTTGCGGTGTCATGAATGCATGTATGTAGCAGGAAAATCCGAACGGGAATGGGAGCTTCAAGCCTGGACCAGTCGGTAGTCGTTGCCTCGCTCTAAACGATCAAAACTAAACAACAAAATTGTTTATTCTGGATAATGAAGAATAATATTATAATTAATATTAATTCATCCTCTGAAATTTAAAACATACATATTTGTGAAATAGATATGTGGCTGAAATTTGACTGCTACTACGTGACTATGCGTCCTAGTACACACGAATTATCATTTTACAAGATTTTTTTTTTTTATCATCTCGTAAGATTGCGCCTCACGCACGGCATGCGCTCCTGTTTGTGTGTTTTTTTTTTATAAAAGAAAAAATTGACACCCATAAATTATTCAAATATATTTTCATATAATTTAAAGAGTTAACAGGTAAATTTATCTTGAAGTATTCTTGAAATTGCATCTGATATCCTAAAATTTTTTTTTGTGCAATGTTGTCATTGAAGTGTCAAAATCATAGCAATATTATCCAAATCTATCAAACTTATTTAGCATATGTTATGTCACACACATGGCACACACATATTGCTAAATGTGCCGCCATGTTTTACAAAAAGATTAAAGTTCAAATCTATAATTGGAGTATTCTTAAAAGTGTAACTAGTATCCTAAAATTTTTTTAGTTTAATGTTACTCTCCATATTTTACAATCATAACAATTAAACTTAAAACTAAGAGACCCAATAAACATGTATTATCTCACACATGTGGTGCCCATGTGTTACCAAATATGCTACTACATTTTTATCATATATATATACAATATATCAATTACTTCTTCTCAAAATAAAAACCAATTCTATATACTCTGGAAACTTACAAAGTGAGAGAAATGGAAAGGAATAAAATGAAATAATTGATTTAGTGATAATTTTGATGAGTATATACTTATTATATGCCATCCTCTTAATTTCATGACTTTAGGAGCAAATCTAATGGTCTAATTAAGGCACTAAGCAAGAATTTTCTTACAAACAGATAACAAATGTTATTATCATTCATCCCATTATACTCACACGATGTATTCCTCAAATTCTCTCAATAACTCAATGGTGGTATCAAATCTCATGAATCTAGCCAGATAGGCCCACCCTTTGACCAGTCAACCTAGGTCAATATCTAATTCGACATCTTTTTCTCATGCTCAATGCTTAGGAATGTTGGCAAGTAATGTTCATCTACATAACATGTCCTTCTACAGAACTTATGAAACACAATAAGTAGGTGGTGTCAGAGACAATGCTAAGGGTGAGATATTAATCCATTTGTAAACACTGAGAGCCTTTACACTGTTGGTCGATGGAGATGAGAGGGAGCAAGCATGGGCTATAGTGGCTACATCTTCAACAAGGGAGGAATCATCGTAGGATTTGATGTAGTTGACGGTGGAGTTGAGGAGTTAGGAGAAGACGATGGAGAAATTGAAGAGTGGAATGTATGATTCAGATAGCAACACAAAGCATTGGTTCCAAATGTCCAACAATACATTTGCCAATAAACAACACTCCACTTCTACCATGTTCACTCTTCCCTTTTCTACTTCCTGCGTTTTGAGGTTCATTCTAATGAGTTGTTAAATTAATATATTAATACATTCCATAAAATTTAAAGCAAGTTTACAAGTAATCAAACTCATGTTTTACAAAACATATTAGATGTGGCAATATTTTGCCACCTTAGTTGCTAACTTGGTCAACACTATCTAACCTTCTATAAAACACAGCAACATATTTGACAACACGCAGGCACCATGTGTGTGAGATAACTGATATTTCTTGGGTTTGTTAGTTTTGGGTTTAATTACTATGATTATGAAACATGGATGATAACATTGCACTAAAAAAAGTTTAAGATATCAGTTTGCACCTTTGAGAATATTTTAGAGGTAGATTTGCATTTTAAGCCTTTTGTAAGATGTGACAAAACATTTGGCAACACGTGTGCATAACATGCACGAGATAACAAACGTTAACTGGGTTTGTTAAAGTTGGGTAACATTGCTATGATTTTGACATTGTAAGGACAACATTGTGCCAAAATAAGTTTAAAATACCATATGCGATTTTGAGAATACTTTGGGGCAATTTGCCTATTAATCGTAATTTGAATATGGGTACATATATTTTTTTTATAAAAGACTGCGGCAAAGGATTATATGCTGTGAATAATGTAAATGCTGCAGCGCTGCTATGAATTCTAAAAAATTTGTTTTACGATTGGTAATAAATATTATTTGTTATTGCACACACGCTTTGCAAGACAAAATCCAAACTGCCCATAGCCCAGTTAATAATACAGATGTAAAAAAAAATTTGTTAGATTGCTAAGGGTAGCGATTGATTCTCGAAGAATGACTTTATCTGTTTCTGGATTGTAATTCTCCTATATTGCAATTGTTGGCTTCAGAAAATCTGCAAGGTTCTGGATCTCTTAGGTGCTTTAATTACCTGCTACCTTGGGGCACATGCTTACACGGATACAAGTGTCCATGGATTTTGATGTTGTCATTTTGCCTACTTAATGTTGAAAATTTTAGCAACCTATAGTTAGATTGTATGTTAAAACTTCTGAGAGCCATCTCAGAGAGGGATCCCTATCCGGCTATCCCCTGCAATCCGTCCTGCAGCAGATCGTATATTGGAATAGTGAAGTCTAGGTGTTTTCTCAGTCATCCTCTCTTCTTCCTCTATATTAAAACTAAACAAATTTAAAGAAGAAAAAATAATCCATTCTTTCCCTTGCCTTACTTGCCCTGCAACATTTTCAAGGTCATAATATTAGCAGGATTAGTTATATTTTAAAAAGGTGCAAGCCCACATATCTATTCTATTCCCTCAGCCCCTTTCTGCGGCCAGAAATATTCTCAACATCGTGGATAACATCTGCATTTTCCGAATAGATAGAACTATAATGGAACAGATAATTTACAATTTCATATTCTAGATGATAATTAAAGAAGCTGAAAGAAACTCTTTTTTTAAGAGAATCATAGAAGAAAAAATGGATGGGTATTACAAATGTGCAAAATTCAAAAGACCATAGTAGCTATCATGAATAAGGGCAATTGCAGTGAATTTCTCATATACACAACAATAGCTTTGTCCCAGAAAATTTTCCATGGGACAACTCTCCAAAACACAGCAAGTTTCTGGATGTCAGATGGCAACCTCAACTTCCCTTTCTCTTCAATTATATGTTGAAATCATGTAAATTCTTCAATAAGAGGCTGATAGAACAGCTTGTATGCTTCCAAAACTTCAAGATACCACATTGCCTCTCGGTCAGGGAATGAAGAAAGGTCGACCATCTTATGAACCTGCAATTATATCATAGTTAATTTCACTTCCGCTAGAAGTTTTCTCACTTCAAAATAAAAGTCCTACAAAGGACGCATGCAAACGAATGAGCGCCATGTGAAACGGGGTGAAAAAAAACACATTATGATGGGATCTATGAACGCCTTTAATACAGAAGATTTATTCAAAATCACATTTCAGTCTGGAAAAAAAATTTACTTCTTGCCAAAAATTTCTAAAAATAGCCAGAAGTAAACGGCAACATATTGAACTCTTTCCAAGTCGTGGCTTTAGTCTAGTTGATAGAGGACCTCATCAGTAAAGACCTTAGAAGCAGTCACTATGAACTACACACTTTTATTGCCTATAGATGGTAAAAATAATTCACTAATTGTTTTCCCCTCTCCAAGGTATTTTGAAGCCTTACTAAAACAATAAAACCATTGATTTAGTCCATCCGCGAAAAAAAGTTTGGATTTTAACAGAAATTTAAACAGCACACGATACAGTTTGGTTTTTCATGTGTGGATACTTCACAGATGACAGCGGAGGAGAACTGAAAATGTGTAGAGAAAAAAGAAATTGCAAAGTACCTTAATCATGGGGGGCTCACCGGTGCGAGCAAGGTATCCTCCAACTACCATTACATACATCCCTAGCACAAACAGACAAATTTCAAAGCGTAAGAGCCGATCGACTGAGAGCAGTAAGTTGAACAGTTAAGAAAATTGCACACTGAAAGCAGATAAGAGCTTCAGAAAGGCTGGAATGCCACCATGTGCACTGTGCCAGGGTTAGACAATTAGAAGATGTTTAAGTTAGACAACCTTACCAAATGTCCATGGCCGGAGGCGAAAATCGCCGGAGAGGGAGAGCTCGATTAGACCGGTACCATCGTCCAAGAGCAAAGGTCCGCCGTCACCGTCGGTGGCAGACACCAAAACGCCCTGCAACAGGCATGGGAGGCGGTTAGGAATAAGCCAAAAAGGTAGGGCGTTTTGGGAATAGAAGAGGAGGAAATGGGGGGATTTGAAAGTTGAAACCTGCAACCAAGCGCGTTGGAAGAGGATGCCGCCGAGGGTGAAGCCGTTTTGGGAAGGGACTTCTCTGGCGTCTTTCAGCTGTGCGCATAGGACCTTCAAGGCCGCTAGACTGTAATCCATCTCAATCTAGCCGCTCGTCGTTTGCTTACCTCAACCACGATTTGTTTGAATAGCAAGAAGGAAGAAATTCGGAAACATAGATGGATTCACTCACAAGAAAAAGGAAAATGGAAGTAAATCAAAGTAAAAGGAATTATGCTCCATATATATTTCAATTGAACAAAAATTTTTAAATGGCTTGTAGATGAATCCTACACTTTTTTATTACACTTCAAATGGTTTATACTCATTCTAATTTATTGTATCACTCTCGAGTCAAGACATCTAGACACTAATAAAAATTTTCACATTCTTGCCTTCAATATTTGATGAATTGCTTCAGTTAAATATCCTTACGCTCAATTTTGTCAATTTTTACTTCATTGGTCAGTGAATTAATTTTGGCCATATCTAAATCAAGTGCAAATCATAAGTTAGAACCAAAACAAGATATTTAGCTCTGTATTTTTGGAACAAGTAATTTGGCTAGTTGTATTACTTATCGGTCACAATGAATCCAGAGTAGTAACTTAAAATACAACGCAGAACACCTTTGATCACCGAAGAGAAAAAATTTCACACGAGAATCTAACATGATTATTATTTATTACTTTCATTTAATTACACAGACCTCGGAACCCACATTGAACATTCCATTCAAATTCAACATATATATTAAACCTCCTTCTATATAAAATCCCAAAGTATATATCACAGCAGCAGCAGCAACTCCAAGCAAAATATGAGCCCAGAAGTATGAGTTACGAGATGAGAGAGATGCCAGCAGTGAGCAAATTATCCGCCAAGACCTTGTTTGCGGCCTCTGATGGATGAAAACCATCCCAGAATACATACTCAGATGCATTAGCACATGTTCCTATGGACTTGCGATTGCACAGTATGGAGGTCTCCACCAAGCCCGTTCCACAGCAAGCCCTTCTTGCTTCAAAGAAACCTATCACATGTCATATGCCACACACAGGAAACTCAACTCATCAACAACTACACAAAATGAGTATCCCAGACATATGAGTAAGCTCTCAATAGGATTATGACACTAATTTTTTTTACCATTTTCGGAAGGCTTAGTGACAAGCTGATAGAGAGGCTGGTAGATATCAAGAACGACCAAATTGAGGTTGGGAAGCATTTTCTGCAAGCTCTGAGACGTGGTGTTTAGCTTTTTATTGAAATTGACAGCATCATTGTTGAGCCTTTCCACACATTTGTTGCTATCTAAGCCAAACAGAGTTATGGCCGTTGGTAGGCAACCCATGGGAGGTAATGTCGTTACACCAATCCTCCTTGCTCCCAGTGCATACAAATTCTGTCAACACGTTTTTGAAAGTAAGGTTATAGGGCAAGCCTTGTTCTTAAGAAGCTAAAGCTTCATTGGGCAGATGGTTTCCTAGTGGCAAGACTTGTGTTTTAGATCCACATGTTACCAAGGAAAGAAGTTAAGCTAGGGTGAGAAAGACATGCCTGAATGAAACTGGAATAGGCCTGCAAGAGTATGTCTGAGAATTGATCGGCCGTATAAACCTTATACAGCAAAGGATTGATGTAATAATTCTGAAGGAAGTCGCTGTTGCCTGAACTGACAAGATATATAGCCCCAGATATAATTGATGAAGCATTTGATTGTCCTGCTACTTCCACCAATTCGCTCTGACATTCTTTGTAGTTCGCCAGCTGTTGACTCAAAGGGATTGCATGCTACAACCAAGAAAAAAATGCTGAATATTAAAATGAGAAGTAAACAAGAAAAAGGAGAGATTTTGAGTTATGCAGTTGTAGCTACATATAATTTGGCCGTAGGTTCATAGTAACCAGAAGCAGCCGACGCAAAGTTGGCACCGTTCAACAGGTTTTTCCCTTTGGTCTTCAAGTTTAGATAAGCTGGTGGATAAGAGGTGAACCCAAGGTTTTCAGCTGCATAATAAAAATAATGGAAGTGAGACGAAATCCTACTTGAAGAACAACGAAAGATAACGCGCTCCTTTAAATTGAAATCAATCTAAAAGTATTTTTCTTGATTTCTGAACTGAAACCAGATATCCTCCTTATAACTTTAAAATTTAGATCCTTCTGTCTGATTTCTGCAAATATTATCAATTAATATGGCACTTGAACTTTTATTTCTTACATGAGAAGCCATTACACTAGATTATTAACTGCATCAAGAAAAATAATATGATACCACCATGCTCTAGTAATTTAAAGATAGAAGAAATTAACTGTCAAGGCGTGTAACTCAAGTTTCGGACCAATGGAAATATGCTGCATGCAACTGAGAGAGCTTAAAAAAACTTTGGGATAATCTGCTATGGCAAAGACACTTAAGAATGAGAGAGAGGGAGAGAGAGGGAGTTTACCAGTGAAATCAGAGGCAAGTTTTCCATTACAGAACCTCCCAGTTGGCCGGTGATTCTTGAAGTCCCTTCCATAAGGAGGGAAGTTTGATTTGACAATGGTGTATAGGTTGTTGTTATTTCCTGCATCAACTACAGAGTCCCCAAATATGAACAATGCAGGAACCAGAGGCTGCCCGTTACTCACACTTAGCACTGCAACTAGAAGAAAGAGAGCCGAGAAAGAAGTTGAATACCCCATTCTTTCAATTTCTGTTCAGCAAAGAGCTTCTTTTCCCAAGAGAGAAATAAACACAGAAACTCTTAAAGATGAGTTGCGACGGCTGTGATTCCGAGAAATTTATAATAAATGTCCAACACCACTATTTACTCTCAGAACCACGTCAACGTCAAAGACACTCTGTTATTAAAAGACACTATTATTATTCTTCTTCTTCTGGGAATTCGGAGGAGCAAGTGAAAGCTATTGTGTAACTAAAATTGACAAGTCTAAAGAGGCGAGGTTTGGGGTTTCTGTAACATGCAAGCACATAAACAATCTTAGCTGTAACCCTCTCGAAGCTTTCTACTCAAGTCTTAATGTCAATCACTTCATTTTGTGAGAGTTTTGCCCTTCTCCTGCCATCACTAAAATATTTCTTTGCCAGAGCTGCCATCAATATAATATAGTGTTCAAATAACCTCTTATCTCAAATGAAATCTTTAAGCATTTCTTGTATCAGAAGATAACAATCAAACATATCGTAAGAATCGAATAAGGATTAAATTAATTTAAATACAGTGATGAAATGCTTTTAATGTCTCAAATTATTTTTTGGATCTTCTTTTGTTGATTATTGTACATTCAATTTCAATGTATTAAAACATGGGTTTTCTCACACCAAAATGCCCAAGAAAATCCTCTAAAATCCATGAGAAACTTGCTTCCTAAGAGATTTTCTCACTCAAAATTATTTGTCATAAGAAGAAATTGAAGGAAAGTGCATAGGCATGAGAAAAATTTTTTCAAGCATAAAATCCGAGTGAAACATTCTAATGGATGCAAAATCCGTTAGAAAGATAGAGATAATAAGAAAATGGAGTTCAGTTACCTAACTAATTATATTGTGCCTTTTTAAAATTAAGAAAATTATTAAATCTTTTTATATTCAAAATATAGTGATGTAAAAACAAAAGTTGGCATCAAAATAATTTAAATAATGTTAAGTACAAATAAAAATAAATGATAAAAATAATCACATAATAAACATTATATATTTGCTGTGCTATTTATTAGAAACATAAATATATTTCCTTCCATATAATCATATAGACCATTATAAAAAAATGAAGGAAAAAATAATCAAATATTTCAATAGAACCCATGTGGGGGCAAGATATACGGCGTGATTTATTGTAGCAACACGCAAAGAAATGGGAATAGAGAAGATGTTACTTATGATTCGTTTGGAATATACTATAATTGGAAGAATGAATAATTAATTAGTTATTACTACCTTCGGTCCTAGGATCTTTTGCTCTTATCTTAAATATAAGATATTTTACAATATACAAGGTGATAATTATTATACATTTCTAGAAAAATACCCTTATTTAATGTATTGAAAAAAAAAGAAAGAGATTAAATAAGGATAGTTTTGGAAAAATGTTGGGATTTTCGAAGAAATCAAGATAATTAATAAATTTTAATTCCAATTCTTAATCTGCATGATTTGGTTAAAATGATCTTATATTAAGAACTAGAATGAGTATATTATTACTAGGCCTTTATTGAGATCACATGGTAGGGAGAGATTGAGAATGTGCCATTTTTTATATTTCATTTAGTTGTTTAGATGTTATTCGAATGCTATAAAGGGGATAACATAATTTTTTTATAATTTTCTAGTATTTAGTATTATTTAATAAAGCATTGTTAAAATAAGTGGATGATTTTTTTGAAATTCAAATTCATTATTCTGATTAATATAAACACACAAATAAAGATAATTATGCCAATATTTTTTATTTTATTTATTTATTTATTTAGATAGACGTATGGATATTATTTATTCATCATTTTGTTTCATTTCAATGTTATTTCTAATCATATAAAACATATAATGAACTAATACTGTTAATTTTTTATACTAAATGTGAGAAGGTTTTCAAAAATAAAATGACATGTCTTTTGTTCATATCCTTAATAAAAGAATATTACTCCTTTACATGAAAAAGGTTAATTTTAATAGTTATTGATAAATAGTTATGTTAGTTCATAAAATATAAATATACATACATATATATATATATATATATATGTATGTATGTATGAAAGTTCATGAAACACTACAATAATATTCAAATGTAAAATGTAAACATTTTATCTTTTTTTAAATTTGGATCGAATATTTACTTTTTTGGGAAAATTCCAATTAAATATTAAGGAAGTAAGATAATTCCAAAAAAACTACCCTAATTCCAAAAAGCTACCAAGATTTCTTATTGAAATTAAAATTTGAAGGTAAAAGATAAAAATACCATTCTTGTAAAAGTGACATATTTACAATTGATAATAGTATATTTATAAGTTAAATGAAATTTTTTACAACTGATACTATTATGACTTACAAATAAGATTATATGTTACTTACAAATATACCATTATTATTTACAAATTAATCATTCAAATAGAAAGGATATTTTTATTTTTTACCTTCTAATTTTAATTTCAATTACAAATTTTGGTAATTTTTTAAAATTGAAATGAATTGGGATAATTTTCTGAAATTATTTTTTTATTTTAATTAGAATATTCCTACTTCTTTTGGTACATAGATACTAGTTCTTTTTTTTTTTTGGAACAGCTAATAGTAATAAAGGAGGTTGGTTACTGTTACTGAATAGTGAAGAACAAGTGTCTTTGGCATGGAGTTGGTGCCGGATGTTTTGAGCTGTCCTAACTTGTGCTACAAAAAGCCCACTTTTCCAACATACTTCACCCGTTGTATATTATAAAATAGTATGAGAATCTGGTAATATAAAGATAACATCTAGTAATTTATTATTTTATTTTATATTTATTATATTATTAATATTATAATATATATTATATTTAATTAAAAAATAAAATTAATAAGAATAAAATTAAAATTTTTTATTTTTTAAAATATTTAAAAATATAATATGGTACCCTGGCGACCGGCGAGCAGTTTCCCCCACATTTCCCAACAGTGCACAAAGAGACGTCACGGAACATTCTTGCATCTGGTCATCTTACCGATGCGTCCCTTCTTCAGTTTTGTGCTCTGTACCTTTTTTTTTTTTTTTAATGAACTACTGTGTGCCTTATTTGCTTCCTCCCTCTCCCTGCTCGCACCCAGCACCCTTCTTCATTTATTTTCCTCTTAAGCCTTTTTTGTTAAATTATTTTTTTAAAATAGCTTTTCTTATGGGCAACAGGTTACTGTTTCTTGTTACATTGGTCTTTTACATCACTATATAGTAGTAAAACACACTTCACCATCTTTCGTAAGGATTCTCCAATTCTCCTCATACTCCCTCCAATTCTTAATGAATCAGTTTTAACAATTTTATCAGAATTAGATGCATGAAAATTGTTTTGGTTTCCAACTTTTTCTTTAATAAATACCATAAATTTAAAAAACATATACCACTCTCTAAACCAACCAATGCTCCATAAAGCAATTGATAATAAAAGCATTTTTAGAATAGGATAATTAATACTTTATAAATTCTTATAATAGTGACTTATATTTTGAATTAAAAAATTCTTTTAAAATGTGATTTATATAAAGAACTGAATGAGTAATTTTAAGCTAAATTCATACATCACTTATAATCATTGTTTATGGATTATTATTATCCAACAAAAAAAATCAATAATATATACTTAGACTAATTGTTTTATTATTATTCTCCTTAAAAATTGTTGCTCAGTTTCTAAAGATGAAGAACCTTACAAAGCCATTCCTCTAATTATTTTTTTTCGTGTATAAAATCTCATCCAACTTTTGATTTAACTTTTATCTTTAAAATAAAAGTATCCTTTCAACAACGTGGTATCTTATACTATAATAAAAAAATAGTTGTTTTAATTAATAATATGATGAATATGGTCTATTTTATTTTTCATGTCTTATAAAGTGAATAGTTTTTCAAACTTAATATACCAAACATGCTAACCCTTTGGTTTTGTACCAAACATACTAACGTAATTGTCGGTGCGATATATGCAAGAGGGTCCAATTCCTGACAGAGCAATATCTTACTTGTACTGGGCATATTCGGGACCATTCAAATTCTGCTTAATCCTATGAGAGGGCCGAGATAGGGCCCATTTCCGTATGTTTTTGAAAACCACATTCTGAAGTTTATCCAAAAAAAAAGCTCTTTTTGTGACTAAAATGTAATCCATAATATTTTTAATTTTTTTTATTCGTGCTTTTACTTTTAATCACACAACATAGTTAAAATTGATGTTCAAATCATTAAAATTATAATTATTTAAAAAAATCTTCCATTCAACATTAACTATGATGGTCGCGTATATTGTTAGATATCTGCAAATGTTTGTTTAATATAATTTATTTGTAAATTTTTAAAATTATGAAAATAAAAAATATATTATATACTATCAAATGCAACAAATTTGCAAATATTATCATATATTATTAGATATTTGTATTTGACTTTGTTTGTTAAAAAATCATACTTTTTTCAACTGCAAACTCCACATCTATCCATCTAGCAGGTTTTTCATTTTCTATAAATAAATGATAATTCTAAAAGAAAAAGCATTCACGGCATTTTTTTTATTGCTTGGCAAGTATTAAGAAAAAAAAATACTGTGTAACCCAGTAATATGATTTACTGCATAAGTAACGCCTACTCTTTTTTTTTTTATAAAATAAGTAACCACTACTCTATCTACCTACAACAACGAATATTCATATATTTAACTTCCATCGTATCGTGATTTTCTCAAATTCACTTCCAATGATTAGAGGGTATACATGATTTACTGTCCTGTGCATGTGTGGATATTGTTATATAAGAGGGTCAACCTTTCATAAATAAATAAAAGAAATCCAAGTTACACGTCTTTACCTTATGTATATTATTAATTTTTAATTAATTAATTAGTATAGCAGTTTAGCTAGCCTCATGTGGCTAGAAGGATACAATTAAGAAAAGGATAATTACAGTGACGGTGGAAAAAATGGTGTGGAAACCCATTTACGGTTGGAAAGACCGGAACGGAATCAAGCGCGTGAAGAGCTTTGGTGTCCAAAAGAAACGCAATGATAGATTTTTTATTAATGTTTATTTGAAAGAAAACATTAATAAATAAATAAAAAAGAAAAGAAAAGAAAACATGCACCACGTGAGAATGAAATATCCAAGGGAAAATGTCGAATGGAGGCCCAAAAGTTAACTTTATGTCACTTGAGGACCATAAGTTTTAAAAATCTGGGTAAGAACCCACGAACCAAAAAAATCATAACAGTGTACCGTGACAATACTAATCTGAAGTTGGATTGACAACCTATGGAAATTATGTACGGAGAACCACAGGTATAGATATTAAATTTGGAAAGGACTGGTTGTTACTCGTCACATGTTTGGAGGGCAGATGCTGAAATATCAGTATTATAATTAAAACATTTGGAGTAATTAATTGTATGCAATTTATTCATGACTTATATAATTTATTATAAATCTATACATATTATACTCCTCCCATCCTTATTATGAGTTCTTTTTTTTACCTAAATTCTAAATGCCAAGGAATACCAAGAAATTTTTAAAAAATTTCCATTTTGACTTCTGTGAACTTCCTCTCCTTTGTATTTATTAAATTAGGGCATGTAGAAAAAAAATATTGATGAACCGAGAAATGTGTACATGCACCAAATAAACTTCTAAAATGATCCTTATAATAAGGATCGAAGCCTGTAGAAAGTATAATGGATAACTATTGCTATTTAATTTGCTATTTACTTTTGTGATTACTCATGTGATTGTTGATTTAATTTTTAACACTCAATTTCTTTAAACGATGATTGATTTAAAAAAAACTGAATTTCAAATTCAGTATGATTTTAAAAAATTTTCTGAATCCCATATAAGTGCACAGATTGAAACCAGTACTAGTTATATGTATGTATATATAATGTGGTAGGATGATATAGCTTGTTATTCTTTTGTGTGCAATATGTTTTGTTAAATTTAATAAATGTAACTCATAACTTCTTAATTTCTGGATCACCTCGTCTAGTTACATATTCATATAAATTATTATTTCTTTTGATGCAAAATATAAGACTTTTTATATTAATTTTAAATATAGAATCCTTTATGTAATATAAGATAGTATTTATTATATATCATAAAAAAAAGTTCCTATTTAATTAAGGGTGGAAATTAGAAAAGGAGATTGAATAATTGTAGTTTTAAAAAAGTACTATGATTTTTTAAAAACTTAATATAGTTAATTAATTTTAATTCTTATTTTTAATTTACAAGATTCGATTAAAGAAATCCTATATTAGAAATGGAAAGAAATATTCTTTTTTTTTGTTATATATCAATTACTTCACCATGCTTATTAATTGGGTATTTATTGTTATTGTAAAATGTTACTCTCTCTATTTTAAAACAATTATCACTTTAATTTACATACGATTTGAAAAAATATATATAATATTATACATATTATATAAAGTATGATAAATATGTTATCCTAATAATAGTTTATAAATAACTCATAAATAATATGACCTATTATTATATGTATTGGTATGTTGATGATTTTGAAATCCTTATATTATTAATAGAAATTTTAAAATTTATGATTTTTAATACATAAAATTCAAGTCAAAAAATGGGTACGATAAAAATTATTTTATAAATTCTTATGTCATTTTCCCACCTTACTGTCATAAAGGGCTTTGAAAATTTTTAATCCCTATGAAAGACTTAGGTCTTTTGGCAGAGGAAACAAATTTGAGTGGATAAAAATACCTCTTAAAAATGGAATGCTAAAATATATTGTAATTAATTGAAAATTTTTCAAATGTGATTTTGAAATTTTGGTTATCCTAGTTGAAATTTTTCTCAAAACTACTTTTTTCTATACTAAAATTTGGAGTGCTGAAAATAATTACAATCAACTGAAAATCTTTTAAAAACTATTTTTTTTCTATACTAAAATGTATAATGTTGAAAATAGTTACTAATATTTGGAAAAATTTTAGATATCACTTAAAAATTTTGGTTAGCCCACTTAGAAATAAAATTTTATCACATGGAAAATTTCCCGTCTCAATCAATAATTATCATAACTGCTTTTAGTATTTCATACTTATGAATTAAAAGAGGTGGTTTTGGGAGAAAATTTTTAATTGAGATAACTAAAATTTTCAAATAATGTTTAAAATATTTTCTAATTAATTATAATAATTTTTAGTACTTTATATTTTAGTTTAAAAAAAGTAACTTAATAAATTTTCAACTCATGAGAAAGTAGTTTGAAAAAAATTTTCAACTATGGGAATAAAAATTTTTAAATGATATTTATAAAATTTCTGGTGACAATAATTTACAGTACTCCATATTTTAGAAGTTTTTTTTATTGAAAAAAAATTGTGGGCCGAAGATCTAGGTTTTTTCTGGGATTAATAAATTTCAAAATCTTTTGTGCGAATATTTCCTCTTGGCAAGTACTGAAATGTCTCACAGAGTTTCGATCCGTGCCGTGCCACAAAGCTCACACATAACAGGTTCACGTGTCTCTCGGTGACCCTGATGTGATTGACGTTTATGTCACTTTTTATCTGCATCGTACTCGCTAGGCAGAAAATGGGTAACTTCCCGCATTAACTTTTTTTAATATATTTTTTTATTAGATTATGTTGGTCTCATATACAAATGAGATAGTTCTATAATTTTTTTTAGTTATAAGATTTAAATCTAAAAAGATAAAATTTTTTATAACTCAACTTAATTGCAGTTAATTCTCCTATCAACTTTTTATATTTATGTTTTTCAAATCAAATATTTAAATTTAAAAATGTACATATAATAACTTAAAATTTTGTTATTTAATTTTTTTATCAAGATATGATAAATATATTTTTAATTATATTATCATATAGTAAACATATGATTTGCGATCTATATATATATTTGCTATTGCTTACAAATTATATGTTTAATGCCATTTTAATAAAAACTTAAAAATAACAATTATATAAAAACTATACATGAGTGTGATTTTTTTTATTATTTTATCAATATTTAGAATATTTGTTGACATGCTTTTATTTATAAATATTTTATACAAAAATACATGAGTTGATAATTTAAAATTATTATGTTAAATATACAAATTCTAGATATCTTGTATCATATATTATTTATAATTTTTACAAATAAAATGCATTTACGATTATTTTTATTCACAACATCTGATTGGCTCGTAATATTTATTTTTTAAAAATAAATAAGTAAAGGTCCACTCATATTCCAAAATTTGATTGGAATAAAAATGCTTTTTTGTTCAACCAATTGAAGCTAACTCATCCATTAATAATAAAGTGAGACATAAATAATGAATTAAATTTTTAATTTTTTAATGTAATAAAAATATTTTTTATTTTTAAATATTTTTTCACACTAAGATTATAAATTACATTAGGTTATATGAGAATGAGAGGGATTTGAATTCTCTAAATTACGTTGGTGGAATAAAATCCCTCAATTGCCTGTAACGCAAGATTTCGTTTTTTTTTTCGTTGTTCCAGGATGGGAAGACGGTACAGGGAAAAAAGTCAGTGCCACATCATCGGTACACGTGGGATGAAAACAGAGCGAGTAGTCACGAAATCCCTACGCGCGGGCCGGTTGAATCCATTGATCAATGAAATGAATGTACGATCGTCAGAGAGGATCACATCGCCTCGGAAAACATCTCCCTCACATTTCAAGTTTTCGGTCTCCCATCTTTGAATCAATACTTCACCTTCGCCACTCCGACCTCCCGCTTCCCTGTTTTTCCCTTACATCGCGAAATTCTCTATCTTAGCGCAGCATCCGTAGTACTGTCCTAATTCGCATACTCTTCAATCAAGAAAATGGCGTCGTCTACCAGGCTAGATCTGGATGGCAACCCCATTAAGCCAATCACCATTTGCATGATCGGTGCCGGAGGGTTCATTGGTTCTCACCTCTGCGAGAACCTCATGGCAGAGACGCCGCACAAGGTCCTCGCTCTGGACGTTTACAATGACAAGATCAAGCACCTCTTGGAGCCTGACACGCTCCCATGGGCTGGTCGCATCCAGTTCCACCGCCTCAACATAAAGCAAGATTCTAGGCTCGAAAGCCTCATCAAGATGGCGGATCTGGTATCACCCTTCATCTTCTCATATGAGTGTTTGATTCGGTTTCTTGGAATTGTACCTAATTTTCGGGTTTCTTTCCTCTAGACCATAAATTTGGCTGCAATCTGTACTCCTGCGGACTATAATACCCGTCCTCTGGACACTATCTACAGCAATTTCATTGATGCGCTTCCCGTGGTGCGTGGTTCTTTTCATTGTCGTTTCTCTTTTAGCTATTATGTAAAAGAAGATTGATTCTTTGTGCCCGTTGCTTGGATATGATGGGAGAATTGGTTGAAGTAAATATGTGATTTGATGTGGGTTTCTTTTTGGGTCACAGGTGAAGTATTGTTCGGAGAATAACAAACGTCTCATTCATTTCTCTACTTGTGAAGTTTATGGGAAAACGATTGGAAGCTTTCTCCCGAAGGATAGCCCACTTCGTCAGGTAAGTTTTCATTTTCATCTTCGTTTTGCTTTTGCTACCTTTTGATTTTGCGCTTCCTCAACAGAAGTCATCCCAGATCTGTCCATTATTATGATAGTTTGACTTTGACATTGTATGAGTTGAAACGTCCGATCACATGCATCCGCTACTTGGAAACTGTTGGTGGTAGTCTCGCATCACATCCTGGTTTAAACGCATGGATTTGTCTGATTGAATTTAAACCACCAAGACTTCTGTTCTGTCTAAATAGAGTTTCGTAATGCAACACATAGTATTTTTGCTCTAATCCTCTGGAGTGTGGATAGAAACTGAGATCTCTAGTTTCAGAGTTGTACGCCCTCGTCTGGTTCTTTTTAATTTTATAAACAAAGGCCGACGCGCCGCGCCCCCACACCCCAACCCCACCCCCACCCTCCCCCCCGGGGGCGGGGGGCGGCATATCCCTTGCCCCCAACACAACAAAATACGAAAAGAATTTTATCTTCGTGGGTTGACATGTTGCGTGAAGCATCTGCATCAGACTCTGGGTTGATGTACGCTTTTTCCTCTTTAAACGAGCATTTAGCTTGTATGTTAAGAGTTCTTGGGATGATTATCATTATAACTTCACATTCTTCTTCCTGGTCTTTTCAAGACTTGATTATATATAACTACCTCTGTCTCTGTGTTTTTGTCCCTCTCTCACCCACGTAATTCCTTTCGATTGTGTGTTGGAAGCTAGGGGGTGGTTTGGTGGTGTAGAATTGGGACTTCAGAGAATACATTTCGGTTGTTGGGTGTAACTGGGATGTTGGATGCTAGAATGCTGTCACCATAATATTCCCTCTAATTCTATCACGTGACTGAATTATGTTTCGTTAACATTCCCTTCTTTGCATGCCTCATTTTTGTACTGAGCTGAGCCTTTTTATTTCCTCTTATTTAAGGATCCTGCTTACTATGTTCTTAAAGAAGATGCCTCTCCATGCATATTTGGCCCAATTGAAAAGCAGAGATGGTCTTATGCCTGTGCAAAGCAATTGATTGAGAGGCTGATTTATGGTGAGCTGACCTTTTCTTATTGCCCTATCTATTCTTATTCATCAATATTGACATGTCTCAATGACTTTTAATCATTAACAGCTGAGGGTGCTGAAAATGGCCTGGAGTTCACAGTTGTGAGACCTTTTAACTGGATTGGACCACGGATGGATTTCATTCCTGGAATTGATGGTCCAAGTGAGGGTGTTCCACGGGTTCTTGCATGCTTTAGCAATGTCAGTCTCATTTCTTATATAATCTTCAATGAAGATTGTTGACATATTACCCAAATTTTATCAGATTACTTCAAAATTTTCATTTATTTATGTTTTTGGGTAGAATCTCCTTCGTCAGGAGCCCCTTAAGCTTGTGGATGGTGGCCAGTCTCAGAGAACTTTTGTTTACATCAAGGATGCCATCGAAGCTGTTTTGTTGATGATTGTAGGTTCCCTTATTCAGTCTTTTAAATAGACCTGCTACGTGATTACTGTAGAATGTAAAATATTATTTTTTTTGGCTGCCCTACTAAATGCTATGATCTTTTAACAGGAAAATCCTGCCAGGGCAAATGGGCATATATTTAATGTGGGAAACCCAAACAATGAGGTTACAGTTAAGCAGCTTGCTGAAATGATGACTCAGGTGAAAGGATTGAATTTGATTTATTGATCATAATGTTAGATTTGAGATCTGTTGCTTGAGACTTGAGATTTATTGTTGTATATTCTGCAGATCTATGCAAAGGTAAGTGGAGAACCGGCTCTGGAAAAACCTACAATTGATGTGAGCTCCAAGGAGTTTTATGGCGTGGGATATGATGACAGTGACAAGAGAATTCCTGATATGACCATAATCAACAGGCAACTTGGTAGGTTTTACTCATTGTCTCACTTGATTTGACCTTATAAGATTATTGTGTTAAAGACCTGGGCTAATGGATCGTTGCATCTCTGTCAGGCTGGAATCCTAAGACTTCGCTTTGGGATCTTCTTGAATCAACCCTCACCTACCAGCATAGGACATATGCCGAAACGATTAAGAAAGTCATTGCAAAACCTGTTGCAAGTTAAGCTTACATATGGTGATGGTGTTGTACTGCTTCTTCCTGTCCTTGCCTTAGTGGTTGATTTACGTATACCATAAAATATTATTTCTCCTCTGTTTCTGTAGCCAATGGCCATTGCAAAGATTTTGAAGAAGACATATAGAGGGCTATGTGTGGTTTTAATGTAGAGCTTTGTGCTCCTAGACAGGACAGGAGACAATATTTTTGTGTTCTAGGGGTCCGCCACTCATTCCTTATTTTGTCTCCCCAGGTTCAATTGTATCATTTTGTTTGCCCCTCTAAGGCAAGGCGTATGTTTTCTGTATTATTTGCCATTAATTTATTGTATGGACTGCCTTTGTTTCACTATTTGGATCTTTAGTAAGATGCTACTCACAACTAATGTACATCACAAAAAAGGTTCCTTGGTTCAATTACTTTTGCCTTTAACTTTTCTCTTTCATATTTGAGAACCGTATATTGGTTCAATCACTTTGGTTCACATTATTTCCCTTGTTTTCTTTTTCTGTTTCTGTTTCTGACCACAGCTATTTTATCTGTTTCGATAAGTATATTTAAATAAAAATCGTTTCTGTTTCTGTCTCTGACCACAGCTATTTTATCTGTTTCGATAAGTATATTTAAATAAAAATCGTATATATTTTATCAACAGTAAGCATATTTGCAAATTATTCGCAAAAAAAAAAAGTAAGCATATTTGCAAATGAATAAATATTTTTTTGGGGGGGGGGGGAATCCCAGCAAAGAAAAATTATATTTCCTGTTACTCTTAATATAATTTCATTTTATTCTATAAATAAAGAATAAAAATTAAAATTAATTAACTATTTTATTTTTTCAGAAATTATAATATTTTTTAAAATTATTTCTGTATAGTCTTTTTTTTAATGAATACATTAAATAGAAATTTTTTAAAAATAAATAAAATATTATCTCATATACTATAAAGTATCTTATATTTATAATTATAAAAAATTATATATTTAAGATTGAAAACAGTAAATTTGGCCTGACTTTTATGCATTTGGGCCTCCAAATATATGTTTTTCCGTGTTGATTAGAGGGCTATTTGGTTTTCAATTTTGTAAAAATAAGTTTGAATAAATAGTCCGTAAAAATAAAATTTAGTAAAAGTTAATTTGTTGTAATTTGTTATATTTAGATATTTTTTTTACAAAATTATAGTTTGACAAAAAATATGTTTGAATAATGAGAGTTAAAAGTATTTTTAAATATATAATATAAAGTCAATATTCACCTCCATTTCTAAAACCATAATTTTGGAAAAGCAAATTAACTATCTTCCTCATTTTTCAAAATCATAGTTTAACCCACTTTTTATTTTTTAAAAAGACAGTTTACGTTTGACCAAATACATGTTGAAAACCCATGGTTAAAAACCATGATTTCTTTTGAAAAAGATAAACCAAATAGGCTCTAGGTTTGTACCAATATCGAGTTTCATTTTCTTTTTGGGAAAAATATATTTTATGACTAAAATATTCAATTAAGGTCATTTTAGAATTAAAATATTCCAAAATGACAAAAAGAGACCATGATTTCAAACTTATCAAAAATTTAAACAGGAATGATCTAAATGCCCTTATTAAAAAAGTTGATATTCAACTTCCGTTATTTATTACTCAGGTTTCACAATTTGACATTGAACTTCCCCGGTTTTACATTAAACACATTATAATCACAAAAAAATTCAATTAAGGAAGTTCAATGTAAAACTGAGGAAGCTCAGTGTAAAACTGAGGAAGCTCAATGTAAAACCAAGAAAGTTCAATGTCAAATCGTGAAACTCAAGTCGTAAATAATGAGAGTTCAGTGTCAAACATTGAGATTGATCAATTGAATTTTTTGGTAACTGTATCCAATGTAAAACCAAGAAAGTTCAATGTCAAATTGTGGAGTCTGAGTAGTAAATAGCGAGAGCTGAGTGTCAAGTACTGAGATTGATCAGTTGAATTTTTTTGTGATCATAATGTATGTAGTGTAAAACTAGGAAAACTCAATATCAAATTGTGGAACTTTAGTAGTAAATAGCGGAGTTGAGTGTCAAATGCTAAAACTAATCAGTTAAATTTTTTGGTAATTATAATATATCAACTTATAAATATATTATACATTGACATTGTAAGCACTATAGAGACATTTTAGTATCATGTTTTAGAGAAGAGGGTGAGAGAAAGAGATTATTTTATCATTATTATCAAACTGTTATGAAATAAAATAAAGAATAGAAAGAATAAAGTAGAGAGTATAGAGAAAAGTTGAGATTGAATGAAATATAAGAAGTCAAGAGTAAGGGTTTATTATTTATCCACCAAGGGGTATTTATACAAAAGATAATGAGATCTAACACTAAAATGGGTCTTAACCATTGTATTAAAAACCGGACCGGACCGGCCGGTTCGACCAGTCCGACCGGGAACCGGCCCTTGGTCCGGTCCGGAAATAGCTGAAAACCGGGAGAAATTGGAACCGGTGAAGAATCGGTCAAACCGGTCAAAAACCGGTACAAAACCGGGTTGAACCGATCCGATTTTCTTTCTTTTTTTTTTTTTAAATATTTTTTTAAAATAAAATAACATTATTTTTAGTATTAAATAGTATTATTTTTAGTGTAATTTTTTTTCTTTCTATATTATAATATGTTATAAGTATTATTATGATACATAATGATTAATAATGATAAATTTACCTAACAAATAATATGAAAATAAAATATCAATTGACTATATTATTAAAAATATATTAATTTATTCACAACCGGTCCGACCCCGGTCCGACCATTGAACCTTGAACCGTTGCCTCATCCGGTTCAATGACCGGTCCGATTTTTAATACCTTGGTCTTAACCCTAACAAGGATAATAATTAATTAAATAAGATGAATAGAAAATATAACTTAGCGATGATTCAGTCCTAGATAGAGAATATTTTACATGGACATCTAAAATATTCATGACATTCCCCCATGGATATCCATTATTAAGAATATGCCTCATTAAAAAACTTACTAGAAAAAATTCTATGAGATAAAAACATAGTAAAGAAAATGAGTACATCATTTTTTATGCACACTATCAAATACTACCTTGTAAAAAACCTTCCTGGGAAAAACCATGATTAAGGAAAAAAGAATATTGTACATATATCAATTAAGATTTCTGAGTCCAAGAATTCCAATATTATATATGAGCTTCTCAAATAATGCAATAGAAAGTGTTTTGGTAAATAAATCTACTAGGTTGTTATATGAACGAATTTACTAAATGTTTATGTCACAATTCTTTTGAAGATCATAAATGAAAAAGAATTTTAGTAAAATATGTTTTATTCTGTCTCATTTAATATTTCCATTTTTTCTTTGACAATACATACAATATTATCTTTACATAAGATTGTCGGGATCATTTTTCCTGAA